>JAESUZ010002406.1:0-1457553 GCA_017311185.1 Proteles cristata cristata
TTTTTTTTTTTTTTTTATCTTAAATGTTTATTTATCCTTGAGAGAGTGAGAGAGACAGAGAATGAGCAGGGAAGGAGCAGAGCGAGAGAGGGACACAGGATCTGAAACAGGCTCCAGGCTCCAAGCTGCCAGCCCAGAGCCCGACGCGGGGCTCGAACCCACGAACCGTGAGATCATGACCTGAGCCGAAGTCGGACGCTCAACCGACTGAGCCACCCAGGGGCCCCCACCCTCTTCTATGTACTCTCCTTTGCTGGCGTGGACTTAACTGTTCTTTGTGGTCCTGAGGATCGCGTCACTGTGCGCTACCTCTGGGAAGGTCCACCAGGGAGAGGGTGGCTGCGCTTGCCAGGGTACCAGTTACACGGCGGCACGTGCTGCCGTGCACATGCGCATACGCAACTCAAAAGTAAGGAAAGAGAACAAAGAGGAGGAAAGAAAAAAAGGGAATAGAATGAGGCAGATCCAGATCAGAGTGTAAATGAGAGAAAAAATACGCAAGGGAAAAAAAAAGGAAAGACAGGGCCACAAAAGTATAAGGGTGGAGAATGAGGAAATAATTGGTTAGGTGGTGTAACGACGATCATTTATGTTAAGTTTGCACGCATACCAACAAAAATATATGTTGTTTCACGGATAAATCTATAAGTGGCTTTTAAAATACTGACTGGAAAGGTTATCTCAAGTTCATAAAATGGTTCCCTGTGTGAGAGAAACAGAGAGAAGAATGGGACCAGGTGAAGAAAAGGGAACCAGTGTTATCCATGCTGTAAGTCCAGAGCATCGCGTGAAAATGTCTCCATTTTTAAATTCCAGGTGGGTTCGTCGGTGCTATATTAGCCTCCACAGTTTTCTGGTGTCTGTTTAACTCTTCAAAGTGGAAAAATGAGAGAGGGGGAGATGAAAAGAGTTTTGATGACAAAGTACAAAGCATCAAGGTACATGGTCTACCAGCTAATTACCAGCCAAAGGAGGCAGGCAAGTATTTAGTGTGTCAGCGTTCTGGGAGTGGCCGGAGGGCAGTTTCCCACCCAGGATCAGGAGAATTATCTTTGGTGTTCCTTCTAGTCTCGCTGTGCTTTTCCTCACACCACCTCCAAGAACCCCTCTGGCTGCTCAGCAATCACTCTCAGTGGCTCAGCTTTGTTTACTTTCTGAGGTTGCTGATTACCTGATGTGTTTCTGTCAGCTGAAATTTACAGACACATTACCATGTTCGCCAGGCACTGTGAGCTACAAGACAAGAATTTCCTGAGAAAAGTGCAGTGTGCACTACCAGGGAAGCTTGTATTCCCTTCTGACCAATGCGGTGTGTCCTGGCTCTATTAATGCCATTAGTGTGAAATGTTAAAAATCCCTCACTAAAATTTTTGTTCATCAGGTGCCTGCATTTCTAAAAGGTAAATTGTTTTCTAAGCCAAGATATAATTGTACAATAGATACATGGCAGGGTGGAGGATTGTTTTTGGCTTTTGTTTTTAGGGGATTTTTGGAGTTTTTTAAAAGTATAATAGATACTTGTAACTCAGAATCTTACTAATATGTTTTGTTTACCAAGCAAGGGAAGCTTTTCATATCTCAGGAAAGGTAGTGGAGTCAAAGCTCACAGCCAACAGGTTACACAGGCTCTGAATAATTGTAGAGCTGGGAAAAAAGAAACTGAGGGGCTTTGAAAGATAAAGGAATAGAGGAAAGTACATTTTAAAAGATTGACTTGTTTATTTTATTGTAAAGGGGCTACAGTAGCCTGAAGGAGTGGACCAGTTCATCGATTTCCTGAGGTCACATATGATGAGGTTAGTAATATATAGAATCAATGGATAACCCTACATCTGAAGGAGAAAAACAATGGCACATAGAGCAGCTTTTAGATATCCTTCAGGCACAAAGGGGGCCTTAAATACAAAAATCCCACAGCCTAAGAAAGTTTCACTGCAGGTTAGAGGTAAAATGGGATTCTGTGATTTAAGAAGTACATAATATTTTTTTGTCTATTTATCTAATATAAGTCATGTCAATACACACCATCAGCCTACCAGCCCCATCTTACCAGAAATGAAACTAGGCAAAAAGTGGCTGAGGGTCACAAAGCAATGCAGATTATAAATTATCACTTCTGGGCCTGTTGCTTAGCTACCAAACTAGGCTGTCTTCTTACCCTTACACTGCCTGCAAGCATCATCTGCTGTTATTTAAATACACTTGAGCAAATGCTGAAGTTAGAGACCAAGAAATTATTATATGGATACAATTAACAGAGAAAAACTCTTGAGTGCTTAAGATAAAATCTACTGCCTGGGCTAAAGTGTGAAAAGGATTGAAAGGGTAAATTGTGACTTTGGAGTATTTCTGGTCCATGGTAGAAATTTCATGAGTAGAACTGGAAGCAAAGGAACAATTGATCATTCACCTGAAAGCAACTGCCAGACAGCACCGTCTCTTTGGTGGTTTTGTGCTAAAGAAGAGACTGGTTTGTTTCCTGTCTGATAGAAATTGACGGTTAAGCTGCCAATCTTCTAACCTTGCTATAAATACATATTATATACATGACCATGTGCATCCATCCATGTGGAATACACACACATAAGAGAACTATCACTTCCAAATATATTTACATATGCATAAATTTACGGGCACCTTGTTTGACGCGGTAAGAGCCAAGCATTACATAACCATGCTAGAGTTCCCCTCATTACCAAATGAGTTTTACAAAAAAAGAATAGAAAAAAAGAAGCACAATGAAATTGAAACAAGAACTGCAGCTCTGGCAGATGCTTCTCGTGTGTGTGTGTGTGTGTGTGTGTGTTTTCCTAAAGAGTATGAAATGCAGATGCAAATGAACAGTGAATGTTTAAATGTGTTTTGTATAAATGTGAGGAGTAAACATGTCGAGTGGCTGAATTAGTTGCATGTGTTGAGAGAGAAGTGTGATACCATCTGAAGAGCTAAAATTGGAGGTGAGCAATGACAATGACCGAGAAACAAACTGTCTAGGTGTTAGTTTCGATAAAAAAGATGAGAAACAGAGCAGAAAGACTAGATAGAAGGTAGGGGAACATTCTGATCAAATTACATTTGATCGAGATTTGAGAATTGTGTGAGGAGAGGAAGGTGGGCTCAGTGCATGACTAAGGGAAGGGAAGAGAGAGAAGATCATACCAACACACTTTAATAAGCAACCAAATAAATGTAATTTTAAGTTAACTTTCATTGGTGACATTAATGCAAGTTTAGAAGGACAGATGTAAGCAGCAGATTAGATAAGGGAGAAGAATGCTATTTGGTAACTAAGAGAAAACTATATGTTTGTATCATGACACTTCAGTTATACAATTGGTGTCCCAGGAAGGTCTTCCAAGTAAATGAATCTCTAGAATGTTGAAAATATAACCCTTTAAATCCCATTACAAAACAATGCAAATATTTTGTTGAAAATCTGGCTGAGATGTACAACTCTTTCCTGCTCTGATAAACATTAAGAATAGGATTTACCCTGGGACGCCTGGGTGGCTTAGTTGGTTAAGCATCCGACTTTTGCTTAGGTCATGATCTCGCGGTTCATGGGTTCGAGCCCCGAGTCGGGCTCTGTGCTGACTGTCAGCTCAGAGCCTGGAGCCTGTTTCAGTCTGTGACTCCCTCTCTCTTTGACCCTCCCCTGCTCAGGCTCTCTCTCTCTCTCTCTCTCTCTCCTAGAAATAAATAAAACATTTAAAAAAATTAGGATTTACCCTTTTCTTGGTAACACGGAGTCCTTATCATGAGCATCATGCTGATCTTCTGAATATCTCAGGGCCATTGAGGACTTCGGACCTCAGACCAGATTCACTGAATTCCTCCCACCTACTACTGGTCTATTGTGATGGCCAGGTTTTAGCATCTCGCACCCATGTGGTTAAGTCCAGTGATATGGAGGGGAGCCTCTACATTAAATGACCCCACACTGTACTGCTCCAGTTGATCAGTTTCTTCCTTTGTCCCTGGGCTACTTTCCTAGACATCCTTTGCTCACTTTCTGTCTGTAGCCTAACATGAAGTAAAATTAATGGGGGAAAATTAATTTTAGTCATTCAATGGCATCTTGACCCACAAAAGGAAAATGTGGTTCTACTCTGCTAAGTAGAAAAATGTAGAAGATTCATGCATAGTCTGTATTCTTACTCAAAGATCCTTTCTGCTAAACATTAAATAGTGACAATTTTATTCCACCTGATAGATAAGGCGATGGGGTACCTTGGTATTATCACCTTATCTTCCCTCAATTCTGACTTCCCGTTTCTAACTTGCCCTTGTCCAGACTCTCCACACTCAGCCTTGATGATTTTCCAACTTCTCACATCTACTTCTGTGCTGGAACATAAGCTCCATAGAAGCCTTGCTTGTTCTGCAGTCCACAATAGGATGTACATAAAGATAGCACCTTTATAAAATATGTTACCCCTTTAAACACAAAATCTTCCACAACTATTCTTGTCCATCTTTCCTTCTTTCAAAAAAGAGGCAGGAGAGATTAGATGAAATAAGGTAAAGCCTTACCTTCCTTGAGAATCTACTCGCTCAATAAGTTAAGCTCTTGCTACACACATAATAAATACTCCCTATGGTTTAAATGTCTTAGGTACAAGATACAGCCACATTGAGTGTGGATGTGTACCCACGCTTAACACAGATGACCCGGATGCCTCAAAGAGGAGTTTTTCACACTTCTCCCTGAAATTAGTAGGTGTAAATGACTCCTCTTATTTCAGAAGGAAAGAGAGTTCTGGGTTTGTTATCTGACTTTGTTTTGTTTCTGTGTCCTTATTTAAAAGGGATGTATCCTGCTGTCAAAAAACTTTCTTCCTTGCTTAGGAGTGTCTGGACATAATGACAAAGGACCAGAGACAAAGAGACAAAAAGTCTTAATGCATTAATAACTAGATGCAAGAAAGGAGTAAAAGGACATTATGGATCTCAAGAAGGATGAGGCGCCTGGATTGCTCAGTCGGTTAAACATCCGACTTTGGCTCAGGTCCTGATCTCATGGCACGTGGGTTCGAGCCCCGCATCAGGCTCTGTGCTGACAACTAGCTCAGAGCCTGGAGCCTGCTTCAAATTCTGTATCTCCCTCTCTCTCTGACCCTTCCCTGCTCACGCTGTCTTTCCCTCTCTCTCAGAAATAAATAAAACATTTAAAAACAAACAAAAAAAAAGGAGGCAGATGAATGAGTAAAGAGAAGGCTAGAAAACCAAAAAGCAAGAATGAAATACTGACCTAGACTCAAGCTAGAGAGATACTACTTATTCCTGAAGTAGTAGAAGCAGCTGCTGGTCAAAGGACAAAATGTCCTTCTATGACGTATTTGTGTCCCACATGACTGATCAGAAGATGCCTCAAACTTAATCCTCCAACTTTCTTGGGTTAATCTTCCTGTAGTTTATATTTTAAATAGCTCAAGCCTCCATCCTTCATAATCCTGTGAGGATTTTATGCACGTCACAAGAATTGTGTGAATTACTAGAGTCAAATGCTCTCATAGTCACCTCTTATCCTGCTTCATAAAAAAAGCCAACAACCCAAAGTTGGATATTACACATTTGTCTTTTTAAAGTCTTTCAACCAATCTCTACTCTTCCCTCCCCACCACCATGAAAATTTCTCACTGCAAAACCTTTCCTCTCAAAGCCTAGCTTCCTAGCACATTGGAGAATCACCCACCATAGGCATCCTCAAACTTTTCCTTTTCCCAGTGTCCTTAATCTCTAGCCTCCAGGCTACCCAAGTAACCTCTAGATTCTTTTTTATATAAAGTCGTTCAGTGAAACTTATTCAGCTTTCCCTTCTACTTCATAACCGTGACTGCACCCTGAAATCACCTGAGAAGCATACAGCATACCAATGTCCAGTCCCTGCCCTACACCCAAAGGGCTATAATCTCTGTGAGTGAGGCCAGAATATCATTATATTTTAACAGCTCCCCAGGAAATTCTAATGCACAGCTAGAGTTGAAAACTTTTCGAGCCCGGTGCTTCTTGTGCTTTAATGTGCATAGAAACCACTGGAGGATCTTGTTAAGATGCAGAATCTGATTCAGTTGACTTGAGGTGGGGCCCAAGATTCTGCATTTCTAATAAGCACCCAGTACCACTCTTTGAGTAGCAAGATTCTAGACTAGTTTTCCACATTTGCTCAACACTGGAATCACCTGGGAAGCTTTCAAAACTGATGCCTGGGTCCTAGTCCCAGACATCAGAATTTTTAAAGTTTCTCAGGTGTTTCCATATCACTGGTTTAGATCATGAATGCAGGAAGAGTGAGTCTGTCATGTCTGTCATCTCTCCCATTTCCAAACCAAAAGCCATCTCTCCAATAGGAATTTGGCTGCTCCCCTTATATGCAAAAGCTTCTGCAGTTGGCTCTTATTTTAAACAGCATTTTCGATCCCGGTTAAAGGATATTGTGTGTATGTCTAAGACAACTATTTAGTAAATCAGTACTAATTATTGTCAACTAATACTTTTATTTCCAATGATTCAAGACAGTAATACCTGTAAATATTAGCTTTACAGATATTTTTAAACCCAGGTGGACTTTTTCATCCATCAGTTCTCAATAAGAAGACCAATAGGAGATCATTCTGTAATTGGTATCCTGATATGGGCTCTTTATAAAATTGGTACTTAAAAAGGGATGCCAAGGCCTTACCTTAGGGGTAGTCAATGAGTTATTCATTGCATAGGGGCTCCATTCGGATGTCAAGATAATTACTGGTGAGTTTACTGCATTACCACATATACACACAGATGATAGATAGATAGATAGATAGATAGATAGATAGATAGATAGATAGATAGATAGATAGATGACAGATAATAAATAGAGAATTGATGAGAAATACGTAGACTAAATTGTTACTTGTCCCTAATTCTGAACTCAAAAAAAATAGCATCCGTCCTTTGCGTATTATGCCCCAGCCAGTTTACAATTTTAGTTGCTAGTTAGATTTTTCAAAATATCTATACTTTCAGAGTTTGATTTTATATCCAATTTGAAGGGACTACAAAGAAAAGCAGTATACAAGATATTGTAGAGAGATGTGAGGGGAGTAGATATGTTTTCCGCACTTGAAAAGCAGATCACTTACTGTCAGATGGGATAAATATAAATATGTAAGTATATAAAAACACACACTAAAACACACAGCTAGTTTCAGCTATGCAAAGAATCAGACATGAGGGTTGTACTGTTGCTGAGAGACCAGGCCCTAGAGCCATCTATCTGTGAAAGCTGTATAAAAATGATGAGTTTGTATAGAATTCTTAAGGCACACAGGGAGGACCTTGGTGTGACAGAAAAGGGTAAGAGGGCAGGTAAAACGAAGAAGACTATTATTGAAGCATTGTCATTGGCAGCGTTCTGTGACAATACAATACCATCGTGAAAACTTTACAGATCAGGATTTAGGGACCTACATTTTAAAATGACTGACTATAAAATGAATTAGATTTTTAAAACTTATGTTTCGAAGATACTATGGGATTCTCCTTTCTCTTCTCTGACAATTCTGCAGTGTTAGATACAAAGAGACATAGTTCAAGAGATTTAAAGAGTATCCTATTACCTTGAAGATTAGCTTGATTTGCAATTGCCTTGCTGTTGTGTGTTCTTTCTGCAGAAACTGGAGACCTCTGAATAGTTTTCACTTCAGAGTACTTTTAAGTCTTTTCCTAAAGTAAAATGTGTTTCTCGTGTGTATTTGGCAGGAAGGACAGGAAAGTAGATAAAGCTTTTATTGTACCTGATACTCTGACGATTTGAATTTCATTCACCTATAATGAGACAGCTAAATTTACAATAAATACTAGCTGTACCATCATCTAATCGACAGGGCTCCGTGCTTGTGTAACCAGATGGCATAAAGGCACATGCCAAAAAGTTAGCAGTCTTACTACATGTTAACAATGTTGAATTGATCAAATATCCGCTAAGATTATAGGTAAATGAAAGCTGTGATATGAGATAGCTAGGCTGCCCAAAAGGTTTTCCACCACCACTCAGCACGATTCAGAGCTCAGCTGTCTTTTCATCATTTTTATCTTTTTTCTTCTCCCTTTAAAAATCTTCTATCAAGAGCACTTGAAAACAAGAATTATTACAAATCCAACTCTTTTACTACATTGTTGCTACTCTAAAATGGTCCAGAATCATTCCTCCAGCTTCTTACATGTAAAGCCTTAAACAGATGTGTCTCCTCTACTGGAAAAGGCACAAGACTTTTCAGTCGGAAGGAAGCACCTTAAAAGTCAAGTGCTGTGAATAGAACAACTGGGTAGACTGGCTATCCTGCTTGAGTCCTTATGCCTTTAATATCTGGTTCAATTCTACACCCAAAGTGTGGTGGCTCAATATTTAAGCCCCATGTAATCTCACACTGACTACACGAAAATAAAATGCCAGAAAATCTCTAACACTTGAACTTATCATTTAGCTGAGGTTACAGAGCAACAAACTAACCTAAAATCTAAGAAAATGTCTTCCAAGAACCAACAGAAAGCAAAAACTTACTGACCTGCTGGACACATGTAATAAGAACTAAGCTAAAATGTTTAAAGAATTGCTACAGGCTGAGTATGGGCCAGACAGAGAATACAGAATGCTTGGGGGCTGCAAACATAATGGGAACTTGCACCCACTTGCCTGCCCTGTTTTACAGACCTTGCCAAATGCTTACAGAAATACTGGTTAGAGTACTAAACTAAGAAAGCCTCCCTTGAGATGCAGTACTGGGAAGGGAACAGTCTGCTGGAAAAGCACAAAACCCCACTTGGATCCTTCCCTCCTCTCTCTCCTAAAATCGAAGGACTTAAGACTATTGAAGAAGGGAGAAGGGGAAATCCTTGTTTCCCTTCCTTTAGAGCACTCTTGTAAACTCATTCTAGCTAAGAGATTGGACTAGGAAAAATCTCTCTACCCTTTGGAGAGGGGAAGGAATAAGTGATGCTGATTCCAGACCAATAAAGGTCTTCTCTGGCTGGATGAGAGACATCATGAGATGACCCATGAGACTCGCAGGACCAGGACACAATGCCTGTTAAACTAAACCTTAATCAGAACAACAGAAACACTCACCACCACAACCACCACACACATACCCACACTTACCATAATGCAACTAAAGATGAGTAACAACGAATAGCAGTCTGTTTTGGGGAAAGGAGCAAGATCATGGAGAGAGACACTCCCAAAGGTAAGAGGGGGAGCAGCCATCAGACAAACCTTCTGGCAAACCAGTCTTCACCCTGAGCATAAGGTAATGCTAAAGCATTTTAAGTTGGTGTTACCACAAAGTAACCAAAGCAAAACAAAATGCAGATGGAACTCAACTCTTGACTTTAACTGACCCAACCTCCTTCTATACTAAAGTCTTATTGCGGGGTAGGGGGAGTTGTTGCATCATCTTCAAGCACAAAAATTATTTATTTCAGTCTTTGATATCCTACACAAGACATCCATATACCAAAAAAAGGTTAAGAGGCATCCAAGAAAAGCAAATAAGAAACAATGCATTGTCAAAAACAAAGCAATATATACAACCCAATCTCAGATATAACATAGATGTTGGAAATAACACACTAGGAATTAAAAATAATGATGATTAATATATAAAAACTCTAGGGAAAAGGTAGACAACATGCAAGTTCAGATAGTAATTTCAGTGGAGAAACTGAACCCAAAACAAAAAAAAAAATCAAATGGAAATGCTAGAAGTTAAAATAACACAGATGAAGAATGGCTGCAGTGGCCCTTTCAATAGATGGAGAAAAAGCATTTGACAAAATACAGCATCCTTTCTTGATAAAAACCTTCAAGAGAGCAGAGATAGAAGGAACATACCTCAACATCATAAAGGCCATATATAAAAGACCCATAACTAATATCCTCAAGGGGAAAAACTGAGAGCTTTCCCCCTAAGGTCAGGAACACAATATGGATGTCCACACTTAACCACTGTTGTTCAAGATAGTGCTGGAAATCTTAGATTTAGCAATCAGACAATGAAAAGAAATAAAAGACATACAAATTGGCAAGGAAGAAGTTAAACTTTCACGCTTTACAGATGACATGATACTCTATGTAGAAAACCCAGAGGGCTCCACCAAAAAGTTACTAGAATTAATACATGAATTCAGCAAAGTCACAGGATATAAAACCAACATACAGAAATTGGTTGCATTACTACACACCAATAATGAAACAGCAGAAAGAGAAATCAAGGAATTGATCCCATTTATAATTGCACCAAAAACCATAAAATACCTAGCAATAAATCAACCAAAGATGGAAAATATCTCTATGCTGAAAATTACAAAAAGCTTATGAAAGAAATTGAAGAAGACACCAAGAAATGGAAAAACATTCCTTCCTCATGGATTGGAAGAACAAATATTGTTAAAATGTTGATAATACTCAAGGCAATCTACACATTCAGTGCAATCCTTATCAAAATAGCGCTAGCATTTTTGGTAGAGCTAGAACAAATAATTCTAAAATCTGTATGGAACCAGAAAAGATCCTCAATAGCCAAAGCAATGTTGAAAAGGTGAAGCAAAGTGGGAGGCATCGTAATTCCAGCCTTTAAACTGTATTACAAAGCTGTAGTCAAGACAGTACAGTATTGGCACAAAATCTGACACATATATCAATGGAACAGAATAGAGAATTCAGAAATGGACCCACAACTATATGCCAACCAACTCATCTTCAACAAAGTGAGAAAGAATATCCAATGGAAAAAAAACAGTCTCTTTAGCTAATGGTATTGGGAAAACTAGACAGTGACATGCAGAGTGAAAATGGACCACTTTCTTATACCATTACTCAAAAAAAATTCAAAATGAATGAAAGACCTAAATGTGATGCAAAAAAAAAAAAAAAAAATCAAAATCCTTGAGGAGAATACAGGCAGCATTTCCCAATAAGAGAACTTTCCTTATAATGTCAAAACTAGATAAAATGTCACAATAAAAAAAACTACAGACCAATATTGATGATGAATACAGATGCAAAAATATTCAACAAAATATTAGCACATATAAAAACTAGCAATATGTTAAAAAAAATTATACAATATGACCAAGTAAGATTTATTTCAGTAGTGCAAAGTTGGTTTGACATCCAAAAATCAGTGTAATACATGAGATTTAATTGATAAAATGAAGAACAAAACTATGTGGTCACCTCAATAGAGACAGGAAAAACAATTGATAAAGCCCAACTACTTTCCAGAGAAAAAAACATAAAACTAGGAATACATTAAATTTAATGAACCTTTTTAGGCACATCTACGGATGTACTCACGTACTTAATAGTGAAAAACTGAATGCTTTCCCCCTAAAATAAAAAATAATACAAGGATATCTGCTCTCAAACTTCTATTCAACATTGGAAGTCTTATCCAGGATGAACAGACAAGTAAAACAAATAAAAAACTCTCAGACTCGAATAGAAGCAGCAAAGCCATCTCTGTTTTGCAAATCATATGACCTTGTATTATAGATAATCATGAAGAATCTACAAAAAAAACAAATTAGGACTAATAAACAAGTTGAGCAAAATTGGAGAATACAAGATCAATATTAAAAAAATCACCGGGGGAGGGCACCTTGGTGGCAGAGTCAGTTAAGCGTCTCACTTCTGCTTAGGCCATGATATCACAGTCCATGAGTTCAAGCCCCACACTGGGTTCTGCGCTGACAGCTCAGAGCCTGGAGCTTGCTTTGGATTCTGTGTCTCCCTCACTCTCTACCCCTCCCCTGCTCTCTCTCTCTCTCTCTCTCTCTCAAATAAACATTTAAAAAGTTTTTTTTAATCATTTGGAAATCTATACACTAATAATTCAAAAATAAAATTGAGTAAACAATTCCATTGACAATAGCATTACACACACTAAATGAGAATACATCTAACAAAAGAAATTAAATACATATACTCTGGGAACTATAGCACACTATTGAAAGAAATTGAGGAAAATCTACATAAGTGGAAAACATCTCATTTTTGTGGATTAGAAGACAATTATTAGTAAGATAGCAATACTTCCCTATCCGATCTACAGATTCAGTATAATACTTAGTCAAATCCCAACTGGCTCTTTTGTTAAAAAAATGTTTTAAATTTCATTTATTTCTGAGAGAAAATGACAGAGCATGAGTGGAGGAAGGGCAGAGGGGTGGAGAGACAGACTCCAAAGCAGGCTCTAGGCCCTGAGCCAGATGTGGCTTGAACTCACAAACCATGAAATCAGGACCTGAGCTGAAGTTGATGCTTAACCAAATGAGCCACCCAGGTGCCCCACAACTGGCTTTTTGGTAAAAATTGATGAGTTGATCTTAAATTTTATACAGAAAGTCAAGGGACCTGGAATAGCCAAAACAATCTTGGAGAAAAACAAAGTCGAAGATCCCAGATTTCAGAACTCACTACCAAACTAGATTGTTCTAGATTGTCATACTGGCTTCAAGACAAACGTATAAACAAAACAATACTATATATTAATGTGATCACTTGATGTTAGAAAAGGACAAGAAAAGACAATGTAATGGGAAAAGAAGTCTTTTCAAGAAATGGTGCTAGGACAGCTGGATAGCAACATAAAGAAAATTAATTTGCATCTCGACCTGACATCATATACAAAAATTAACTCAAAATTGAGCATAGACCTAAATATATTAGCTAAAACTGTAAGATTCTGAGAAGAAAATGGGATTAATTTTGTGATCTCGGGAAAGGAAGCGTTTCTTAAATACAACAAAAACATGAACAAAGAAAAAATAAATAAATTGGACTTCATCAAAATTAAAAACTCTTACTTTTCAAATGACAGCAAGCATCAAAAAGGTAATAACACAGCCCAAATAATTAGAGAAAATATTTGTAGATCATATATCTAAAAAGGGATTTGCATTTAAAATACAAAAAAAGTCTTACAACTCAGTCATGAAAATATAAACAACTCAATTAAATATTATATTAAATAGTAAATAAACATTATATATGTATATATGTAAATAACCAATAAATATATGAGAAAATGCCCAATATCATTAGCCATCAGGGAAAGTCAAATCAAAACTGCAACAATACCACTTCATATCCACTAAGACACCAAAAGTTTTTAAAACATTTAAAAAACAGATAATAACAAGTTTTGTCAAGATGTGGAGAAATTGGAACCCTCATACATTGCTGGTAAAATTACAAAATGGTCCCTGGGGAATTCTACCAGACATTTAAAACAGAATTAATCCCAATTCTTCTCAAGCTATTCTAAAAAATAGAAATTGAAGGAAAACTCCCAGACTCATTTTATGAAGCCAGCATCACTCTGATTCCCAAGCCAGACAGAGATCCAGCAAAAAAAGAGAACTACAGGCCAATATCCTTGATGAATACGGATGCAAAAATCCTCAACAAGATCCTTGCAAATCAAATCCAGCAGCATATAAAAAGAATCATCCACCAAGATCAAGTGGGATTCATTCCTGGGTTACAGGGCTGGTTCAACATTCACAAATCAATCAATGTGATACATCATATCAATAAAAGAAAAGATAAAAACCATATGATCCTGTCAATAGATGCAGAAAAAGCATTTGACAAAATACAGCATCCCTTCTTAATAAAGACTCTCGAGAAAGTCGGGATAGTGGGAACCTACTTAAACATCATAAAAAGCCATCTATGAGAAGCCTTCAGCTAACATCATCCTCAACGGGGAAAAACGAGAGATTTCCTCCTGAGATCAGGAACACGACAGGGATGTCCACTCTCACCACTGTTGTTTAACATAGTGCTGGAAGTCCTAGCATCAGCCATCAGACAACAAAAGGAAATCAAAGGCATCAGAATTGGCAAAGAGGAAGTCAAACTTTCGCTCTTCGCAGATGACATGATAGTCTACATAGAAAACCTGACAGACTCCACCAGAAGCCTACTAGAACTGATCCAAGAATTCACCCAAGTTGCAGGGTACAAAATCAACGTACAGAAATCGGTTGCATTTTTATACACCAACGATGAAGCAACAGAAAGAGAAATCAAGAAACTGATACCATTCACAATTGCACAAAAAAACCAAAAAATACCTAGAAATAAACCTAACCAAGAATACAAGAGATCTGTATGATGAAAACTATAGAAGACTTATGAAGGAAATAGAAGAAGACAAAAAGAAATGTAAAAACATTCCATGCTCATGGATAGGAAGAATAAATATAGTTAAGATGTCATTACTACCTAAAGCAATCTACACTTTCAATGCAATTCCAATCAAAACTGCACCAGCATACTTCTCAAAACTAGAACAAACTATCCTAAAATTTGTATGGAACCACAAAAGACCCCGAATAGACAAAGTAATATGAAAAATAAAACCAAAACGGGAGGTATCACCATCCCAGACTTTAACCTCTACTACAAAGCTGTCACCATCAAGACAGTATGGTCTTGGCACAAAAACAGACACATAGACCAATGGAACAGAATTGAGAACTCAGAATTGGACCCAAAAGTATACAGCCAACTCATCTTTGACAAAGCAGGAAAGAATATCCAATGGAAAAAAGACAGCCTTTTGAACAGATGGTGTTCGGAGAACTGGACAGCAACATGCAGAAGAATGAAACCAGATCATTTTCTCACACCATACACAAAAATAAACTCAAAACGGATAAAGGGCCTGAACATGAGACAGGAAACTATCAACATCCTAGAGGAGAAAGCAGGAAACAACCTCCTTGACCTCCACGGCAGCAACTTCTTACTTGACACATCCCCAAAAGCAAGGGAATCAAGAGCAAAAATAAATGACTGGGACCTCATCAAGATCAAAACCTTCTGCACAGCAAAGGAAACAACCCACAAAACTAATAGGCAACCAACGGAATGGGAAAGATAGTTGCAAATGACATATCAGATAAAGGGTTAATATCCAAACTCTATAAGGAACTCACCAAACTCCACACCCGAAAAACAAACAACCCAGTGAAGAAATGGGCAGAAGATATGAACAGACACTTCTCCAAAGAGGACATCCAGATGGCCAACAGACACATGAAACAATGCTCAGCATCCCTCCTCATCAGGAAAATACAAATCAAAAGCACACTGAGATACCACCTCACGCCAGTCAGAGTGGCTAAAATGAGCAAATCAGAAAACTCTAGACGCTGACGAGGATGTGGAGAAACGGGCACCCTCCTACACTGTTGGTGGGAATGTAAACTGGTGCAGCCCCTCTGGAAAACAGTGTGGAGGTTCCTCAGGGAATTAACAATAGAACTCCCCTATGACCCAGCAATAGCACTGCTAGGAATTTACCCAAGGGATACAGAAATGCTGATGCATAGGAGCACATGAACCCCAATGTTCATAGCAGCACTCTCAACAATAACTAAAACATGGAAAGAGCCTAAGTGTCCATCAACGGATGAATCGATCAAAAGATGTGGTTTATCTATACCATGGAATACTACATGGCAATGAGAAACAATGAAATCTGTCCATGTGTAGCAACATGGATGGACCTTGAGGGTGTTATGCTGAGCGAAATAAGTCAGGCAGAGAAGGACAAATATCACATGTTTGCACGTATAGGAGGATTAGGAGGAACTTAACTGAGGACCATGGGGGAGAAGAAGAGGGGAAATGGTGGGGGAAAGAGAGAGAGGCAAACCATGAGAGACTCTTGAATGCTGAGAAACAAACTGAGGACTGATGGATGTGGGGGGAGGGGGCATGGGCATGGAGGAGGGCACTTGTGGGGATGAGCACTAGGTGTTATATGGAAACCAATTTGACAATAAACTATATGTAAAAAAAAAAAATTACGAAATGGTAAGGCCACTTTGGGGAACTGTTCCTCAAAAGGTTAAAGATATGACTGCCCTAGAACCTGGCAATTCCACTCCAAGGTATATATCAAAGAAAAATGATAACATATGTCCAGGAAATAATATACACAAATGTCCACAAAAAGCATTATTCAAAATCATCAAAAAGTTGAAACAATCTTAATGTTTATCAGTTAATAAATGGACAAACAAAATGGGGTATATCCATATAATGGAATACTAATCAGCCATTAAAGTGACTCATAAGTACTGGAAGAGGAATAAATCTTTAAAAGATTATGCCATGCGAAGGAAATGACAGCGATACAGAAAAGACCACATATTGTATTCAATTTATATGAAGTGTCCAGAATAGCCAATCCCTAGAGACAAAAAGTAGACTAGTTACTGTCAGGAATTAGAGGGGGAAGCAGTGGGTAGTGACAAAAGACACAGGGTTTCTTTTAGTGCAATACAAGTGTTCTGCAAGCAAATATTGTATGGTTACACAACTCTGTGAATATACTACAACTCACTGGACTACACACTTTAAAGGGAAGAATTTTATGATATGGAAATTATATATCAATTAAATTGTTAAATTGTCAGAAGAAGAAGAAGAAGATGATGATCTAAGTATCTCAGATATCAGAACCAAAATGATAATAGAGTCAAAGGAAGAAACTTACGGCTTGGTTGATGAGGCCATGAAATATCTGGTTGAATGTCTATCTTTCCAAAGCCTATTTAAACCATGGAAATGGTACAGAATGATAAGAGAGTAAACTATAAATGTAACCTGAGGGCATTTAATGGACTTGAACATCATTACCTATGTGGTATAGGACTCATGAGAAGTTCTAGCGAGCAGGTGACCTGACTTCATAAACACCAGGAGGATAAATTAATAAAACAGCCTGTCAAGCATACTACAACATGTTGCAAAGAAATAAAGGAATGAAAATACATGTTCCTGGCTTTAAGTTTCTTCAATAACAGCGAAAAGAAAAAGTGTGACCATAGTGAAAATTAAAAATGAAAATGTTTTCTTTTTAATATTAATAAATCATAGAGAGGAGAGATCAGTAGGAATTGGAATGAACAAACTTTTAAAAACCACCCAGAACACATGGAATTCAAACTAGGCCTTAAAAAGTGAATGGAATTTAGATAAACTGAGGAGAGGAATTAGCAGAGGTCAAGGGATTAGGGGGTCAAGTGCCTATCCCAAACCACAACACATTTGGATATATACATGCATGAAGTCAATTTCCTACCTCCATCCATATCCCAATTAAAACAAGAAGGTCACCAGAGTAATATTAGTAAAACACCATTACCTTGACTTTGGTATTAGTTATTTGTTGGCTCCATTATAATGTTCACTTACCTGATTAGGAATCATAAGCAGCTCCTTAAAGACAGCCATCTTTTCAATATCCAATTTTCATCTTTTAACTCCCCTTAACAGACCTTGCTCCCCGCCCATACCCTGGCCAACTGTCTTTCCAGGAACACTCAAATAAATACTCATCCAATACTCAGAACTTTTACCTCTTCTCCCTTAGTAACCTAAATAGCATGTTGGAAGATGATGATAATATAATTTGTTGCCTCAATTGCCTTCAGGTCCTTACTAAAAGATGCACTTTAAAATTGCAACTCGAATCTACAGCCTTAACACTCTATATTCAAACTTCCTATTTGCTTTTCTCCACAACATTTGACTTCTAACATACTATATATTTGATCTGTTTATGGTTCATTATCTGTCTTACCCATGAGAAGGTAATTTCATTTGGCAATTATACCTCAATAAAGCAGAGAAAGAGAGACAGAAAGGAAGAAAGGAAGGAAGGAAGGAAGGAAGAAAGAAAGAAAGAAAGAAAGAAAGAAAGAAAGAAAGAAAGAAAGAAAGAAAGAAAGAAAGAAAGAAAGAAGGAAGAAAGGGAGGGAGTGATGGGAAGGGATGTGTTCTCATAATTCATGGTACACACTTTCACTTAATTAATTCAGCCTTGAGTTAGCCACTTTCCCCATATCCACCTTTGTGCCTGACAACTTCAAGTGTAGAGTCTTTTTGGCTAAATTTCTTCTGAAACCAAAGTTTTCATTTCCTCTGGAGGTAGCAGCAGGGTGGGCATATGCTGCATCGGGTAGGGGTGAGTACCTAGATGACTGTCTAATCCTAATTCATGTTTTTGCCCAATCTATTCGTTTTTCTTATTTTTTTTACATTTATTTATTTTTGAGAGACAGAGTATGAGCGGATGATGGGCAGAGAGAGAATGAGACACAGAATCCGAAGCAGACTCCAGGCTCTGAGCAAGTGTTCAGCGCAGAGCCCGACGCGGGGCTCAAACCCACGAACTGTGAGATCATGATCTAAGCCGAAGTGGGATGCTTAACCAACTAAGCCACCCAGGCGCCATTTCACCCCTCATCACTCAGGCTGTGTAACAAAATGCCATAGACTAGGTGGCTTACTAACAGCAGAAATGTGTTGCTCACAGTTCTGGAGGCTGGGTACCAGCATGGTTGGATTCTGCTAACAGCCTTCTTCCAGGTTGCAGGTTGCAGACTTCTCCCTGTAACCTCACATGGTGGAAGAGACAAAGGAGCTGTCTAGGGTCTTTTTCATAAGAGCACTAATCTCATTATGTTTTCACCCTCATGGTCTGATCACCTCCCAAAGGGCCTGACTCCTAAAACCATGACCTTGGAGGTGAGGATTTCAACAGATGAATTTGGGGAGTAGGGACATAGACATTCAGACCATAATACCCCTCCTTCTAATTAACTGTTACCTCTAATGCCTGAGTCTTTCCACAGCTTAACAAGTAAATAGGTTTGCACTTTGTTACCTCCCTTTGCTTGCTTTTAAGATTCCTCCTCCCCTACACTATTAAATGTTTCTTCCATGTACTTGCTATATTTTCCCAATTTTCATCTTTCTAGTCCACTGCTGTCTTCTCTCCCATTCTCATTATCTTGTATTGTATAAATCAGTACCTTTTTTATTCCTTCCTGTAATTTTGCTGGAAATTTGGGAGAGAGGAGAGAGATGAACACATTTGTTCAATCAGCCATGTTTACCTGACAGGTTTCAGTGAATTTTAAAGTGCACACACAATGCTAGTCATAGGGGAGTATATCAAGCAGTAAAAGATTTGGTTTCTGCCCTAAAAATTGTAAGAATTCAATTGCATTTTGAGGTAATAGTTCAGCAGTAGCCATAAGGCAGTAAAAGTAATGGTATAGACAAGAAGTAATATGGTCATTTAGATGAAGGATTCAGTGATATGTGACCTTGATTTTGATCAACTGAATACACTTTGCCTGGGTATTTAAGAACCGATATTGTGTCCTAGGTTAAGGGAACTTAAGAATCACATGTCTTAAAGATTGGACCAAGTTGTGAGAGAGTAAGAACTCCAAACTCCACTACATGTTTTACCCTGGTGGTTAAAGTCTATTTGCTCTATTGATCTATTTCTTTTTTTTTTTAATTTTTTTAATGTTTTATTTATTTTTAGGAGAGAGAGAGACAGCGAGCAGGGGAGGGTCAGAGAGAGAGGGAGTCACAGGCTGAACAGGCTCCAGACTCCGAGCTGGCAGTCAGCACAGAGCCCAACGCGGGGCTCGAACCCACGAACCGCGAGATCATGACCTAAGTGAAAGTCCGACGCTAAACCGACTAAGCCACCCAGGCGCCCCTCTATTGATCTATTTCTAAAGTTCCTTCTCCTACTCATCAGCATACATAACTCCTGAAATGCTATAATGGATTTGCTGCAATATTCTGGTTTGCATTTTTCATGCAGACAGCATCTGAAATTACAATAATTTTAGCTAGTCCCTGCCTCATATTCATATCTGAAATGTTCTGTTAACACTTGCTCATTCAGCCCTAGAGCCTTACTTTTTCTTTAATCTTCTAAATACAAAATAATGTAATAGGTGTATTTCTGATGGTTTTCTTCCCATTGCCCCAAAGTCCCAAGAAAAATCACATAAACCCACTGAATTGGTACATATGGATACATATGTTTCCCTAAACCAGAAAAGGGATGCTTATAGCTATATTTGAGGAGATAGATTAAAAAAAAAAAAAAAAGCCAAGAGTTGCTATGGTTTGATTTTACAAAATAAAAGCATGAACAATCTTTGCCATAGTTTCAATTTTTAAGTTTTAGGACTTTACAAAAACTTCCAGATTTTCAGTCACAGCTTTCTAATATTTTATAGTCCTGCCAAGTTACACAGCAACAGTTGTGAGATTTATCTGCAGAGCATGTGACTAGTGACCTTTAAGGCAACTCGCCTCATATGTCAAATAGAAAAAAAAAACCCACAAGCTATAACTATTGAGATTAGTTGCTTTTCTTATTTTGCCCACTTATGTAACTCAATATCTGGTATAATAGATGTAACATGCGTGCATGGAGGTGTTTTTGAAGACAGTTTTTCGCCAAAAAAAGTAATTTTTGAAACTAATTATTAAGAAATTTCGAGTTTTTGGCATTTTCTTCTAAAATATGTCAGTGTTTCTCAAAGTAATTGGGTTGAATTTTTCTACAAATGTGTATATTGGCTTATGTTAATCTTGGCTGAACAAACTGTTACCATGAGATTGCGCTTAAAACTGGTGAGATTTGTGAAAAATACATTTCAACCACTAATAATTTGCCTTAATATCACACATTTCTTCAGGCAGCTCAAAGGAGTTTATAAGACATTTGTTTTTATTATAAATGTCTTATAATGTCTTACAAATGCCAGACATTCCTTTTATTACAACAATTTTTACTCTTCCCATAAGGAATGATTATCACTAAAACGTTACAGAGAAGAAAACTGAAATATATCTGGAGATTTTATTCGCCAGGAAGAAGGCTTTGTTCTAAAACAGCTAGCAACAATACTTACATTAAGTTCTGTGTTTATGATCCATGGTTATCGCCAAAAGTGGGCTAGCGTGGAGGTTAACCACAGTCTATAGCATGAAAACAGAAAGAGTTCTGGTATCCAGGATGTTTACTTCCAGGCTTTAGTCACTGGGGCCTGAGGTTAAATACTGGCCTACTACCGCTAAGCCGTTCTGCCTGAGGCAAATTCCTTCACTTCTTCATTTGTTGATAGAAGGAAAGGCACCAGATCATAGCAAATAACAATGGAGACTATTACTAACTTATACAATAGAAGTAGCAGTCAGTGGGTCAGGACTTGCTAGTCCCTGGTCAAAAAGTCAGGAACCGGGGCGCCTAGGTGGCTTAGTCGGTTGAGCGTCCGACTTTCGCTCAGGTCATGATCTCGCGGTTCGTGGGTTCGAGCCCCGCGTCGGGCTCTGTGCTGACTGCCAGGTCAGAGCCTGAAGCCTGTTTCAGTCTGTGACTCCCTCTCTCTCTGACCCTCCCCTGCTCACGCTGTCTCTCTCTCCTAGAAATAAAAAAAAAAAAAAGTCAGGAACCTGCCCGTCTTGCAGGAGGTGCATTTAGGGGAAGAGAAATTTTGACCGACTTTTTCAGGAGAAATCTAGACAGTATTTTGGAGTTGTGCCTGAAACGTTATCTTGTTTTCTTTTATTCTGTGTACTTAAAAATGGCTGCTTTCGCCCTCCCCTCATGGTGCCGCCCGGGCTCCTTCATTCCGCGCCAGGCCTGCCAGGCACCTGCCCTCCGCTTCAGCTGTTCGCGGATGCGGCCAGCATGTGGGGCCCTGCAGCGGAGACCCTGTCCTCCATCCGGATCTGCCGGATCATGCGACCAGCTGATGCCAGTGGGGCTGGCGGTGTCCGCGGTGGAACCATCCTGAAGATGGAGGAGGCAGGGGCCATCGTCAGCACCCGGCACTGTCACAGCCAGACTGGGCGGCGCTGCGTTGCCGCCCTGGTCCGGGCGGAGCGCGCCGACTTCCTGTCGCCCACGCGCATCAGCGCGCATGCGACGCACGTCAGCGCCGAGGTCACCTCCACCTCCAAGCGTCCTGTGGAAGTCCGGGTCAACGTGATGTCTGAAACCATACTCACAGATACTAAAAAGCCGCCCACCGAGGCCACCGTGTGGTACGTGGCCCTGTCGCTGAAGAAGGCGGACAAGGTCCCGGGGGTGCCTCCAGGCCTGTATCCGCGACAGCAGCGGGAGGCGGAGGGCTGGAAGCGGTCCGAGGCGCAGAAGCCGGGGTGCAGGGAGACCACGCAGAGAAACGGAGACGCCGGCGGCCCCGCGGGAACCGGGAGCCGGACACGGCCAGCTACAGCCAGTCCGACGTGCCGCCCCTGGCGGGCCCTTCCGACTGCACCCTGCAGGGCCCTGTGCACGCAGGGGTCAGCACGAAGCTCGTGGACGAGGTGCCCGGGATTGTGGCCGCGCGTCACTGCAAGACCAACATAGTCACTGCTTCTGTGGACGCCATGAACTTTTACGACAAGGTCACAGGAGGGTGCGGTATTACCGTCTCTGGGCGCATGACGTTCACGAGCAACCAGTCCGTGGAAATCGAGGTGCCGGGGGACGCCGACCCCGTGCAGGACAACTTGCAAACGCGCTACCAGGCTGCCCGTGATTTCTTCACCTGCGTGCCCCTGAGCCAGGAGGGCGGGTCGCTGCCGGTACCCCAGCTCGTGCCTGACACAGAGGACGCAAAGAAGCGCTTTGAGGAAGGCAGGGGGCAGTACTTGCCGATGAAGGCAAAACCACAGGGCCAGGCCGAGCCCCAGCCCTAGGCACCCCCTCCCTCGCCAGGTCTGCAGTGGCCCTAGTGTCTAGTCACTTAGAATGCACCCCCTTGGGGGCGCCTGGGTGGCTTAGTCGGTTAAGCGTCCGACTTTCGCTTAGGTCATGATCTCGCGGTTCATGGGCTCGGGCCCCGCGTCGGGCTCTGTGCTGACTGCCAGCTCAGAGCCTGAGCCTGTTTCAGTCTGTGACTCCCTCTCTCTCTGACCCTCCCCTGCTCACGCTGTCTCTCTCTCTCTCCTAGAAATAAATAAAAAAAAAAAAGAATGCACCCCCTTGGCCAAAAGCCCAATCCACATTGAGAGCTGATGTTGTGTGAAGTGTTCGTCTTGCAGTGTTAACCTGTGCTCTCTCTCCCGAAGACCTACACACCAAAGCGTTATTTATATCCCTCCGGTGTCGTCCGTGCAGCTGGAGGCACTCCCGAGGGAATGCTTGCGTGCACACAGCCGCCGTGTACAGAATCCAGCGTCACTAATAAAGCTGCTGTTTGGCTGTGGCGGGGAACGGCTGCTTTCATTGTTATTAAAAGTACAGAACTAACAATAAATTGTAACAAATCTTCATCACTTGTTTTACTTACAATAACAACAAGTATTCTGCCTTACTGAGGATACGCATCATGTTAAAAAAAAATGCTAATCATTTTGGACATGATATACCCCTGTGATAGCACTTTTAAGCCATATTATGTACTTTCATGCCTTCTTAAGTAAAGCATATGAAATATAATTTAAAATCTTTTTGGCGGTTGCATCTGGCTCCAGCTTTCACAGCCATCGCTGTACGTTGAGTTCCATAGAAACAGCACCGGGGCAAGCGAGAGCCAGACTGGCACTGGGTGGCTCCGTGCCTCACCAGGAAAATAACTAAACCTGGGCAAAAAAGATCCTAAGAAGCCGAGAGGGAAAATGTCATCATATGGCATTCTTTGTGCAAATTTGAGGAGAGGAGCACAAGAAGAAGCACCTAGATGCTTCAGTCGGCCTCTCAGAGTTTTCTAAGAAGTGCTCAGGGAGGTGGAAGACCATGTCTGCTAAAGAGAAAGGAAAGTTTGAAGATCTGGCAAAGGTGGACAAGGCCCATTATGAAAGAGAAATGAAAACTTCTATCCCCGCTAAAGGGGAAACAAAAAAGAGGTTCAAGGATCCCACGGCACCCAAGAGGCCTCCTTCAGCCTTTTTCTTGCTTTGTTCTTAGTATGGCCCAAAAGTCAAAGGAGAATATTGCAGCCTATCCATTGGCGATGTTGCAAAGAAGCTGGGAGAGCTGTGGAATAACACTGCCACAGATGACAAGCAGGCTTATAAAAAGAAGGCAGCTAAGCTGAAGGAAAAATATGAAAAGGATATTGCTGCATACCAAGCTAAAGGAAAGCCTGATGCAGCTAAAAAGGGAGTCATCAAGGCTGAAAAAAGCAAAAAAAAAAAAAAAAAGAAGAGGAGGAGGACCAGGAAGATAAAGAAGATGAAGATGATGGTGATGAATAAGTTTGTTCTAGTGCATTATTTTTCTCGTGTATAAAGGATTTAATCCCCCTGTACACAACTCACTCCTTTTAAATAAAAAAGGCTGAAATCCAGGCTATGTAAGATTTGTTTTTAAATTGTACTCCTTTTTTTTTTTTTTTTTTTTGTATATCTAACACACTACTGAGGGTGTCTTTAGATAGCCCTGTCCTGGTAGTATTGTCAGTACTAACCTTACCTAGTACAGTATGAGGGTTGGAAATTGGCATGGAAATTTAAAGCAGGTTCTTGTTAGTGCATAGCACATATTAGTTATATATGGGGATGGGAGGTTTTTCATCTTCAACTGTCTCTGATGCAGCTTATATGAAATGATTATTGTTCTGTTAACTGAATACCACTCTGTAATTGCAAAAAAAAAAAAGTTGCAGCTGTTTTTTGACATTTTGAATGTTTCTAAGTTAATGCAATTTTTTAATTAAAAAAATAAAATAAAATATTTTTAATCTATGGTCGTCTCTGTGAGTAGCTAATGGATCATGCTCTATTCATTCTTTCAATAATCATATATTGAGTACCTCTATGAAAGAAAAACCCCTTTTTTTGATGAACTTATGCTATGGTATGACAGACGAGAGAATTAAAAATTATAAAGCAACTTTACAATAATTATGCTATAGATAGCCACAGGTATTGTAGGAGCTCATAAATGGAGCACCTAATTCAAAGCCAGGATGTGTACTTTGGGAGAAGGGGTAGGAGAAGTTTTCCCAAAACAGTGATTCCTAAAGATAAAGAGAAGTTAGCCAGTTAGAGAAAAGAGAAGACTATAGAGAATTTTAGGAACTCAAAGAAGTTGTTTTGGCACTACACTGGGTGCAGGTGGCAGAATTGCAAGGTATTTAATGATGGACAGGTAATAAGACCTGATAATAAGAATTTTGACTGCCAAGATTAAGAGTTTGACATTTATTATGAAGGTCGTTTGGAGCCTTTGGAGATCTTAAGTTTAAGTGGCTATGTAATTAGCAGACAAAATAGACATTAGGACAAGAAATACTACCGTAGATATAGATGGACATTTCCTAGTTTAAAAATGAATCAACTTACTAAAAAGACATAACAGTCATTAATGTGTATGCACCTATTAACAGAGGTTCACAATACACAAAACAAAAAACGAAAGAATGAAATAGAAATAGACAAAGTAGAGGGTGAGGTTCTTAAAATTTCTCTTTAAGTCTTTGATAGAACAAATAGATGGAAAGAAAATAAATATATGGAAGATTTAAATAGTAGTTACCAACTTAATTGATTTTGTAAAACACTGCATCCAACATTTTGTACATTCTTTACGAAGCCACAGGGGATTTCCCCAAGATAGAATATGCTGGACCTATGGCCTGCCAGTTTTCAAGTATGCTGGCAAAAGACATAGCACTCCAGGATCAGAGATAGAGGACCTTATTACTCATGGCAACAGCTATCGCCAGATAATCAGCATTAGTGCCAGTTCACTGAGCACCAGTTCCCACCGAACAACACAAAAAGCATCAGATGATAACTGAACACACAGTAGAGTCCAGAACAGGAGAAGAATCCTTGTTTAGAGAACCCAAATATTTTGATATTAGACATTCAACCTACCTGACCTTTGCCTAGGAGGGAAACATGATCTGTATATTTATTATAGTAGACAATAAGTAAGCCTTCCTTTTATTCTGGAGGGAGACATTATTTCTGTTTTCTTTAAGACTATTTTCTATACAAATATCTTTGAAAAAATAATTCAAAACAATCAGTAACTCTGCTTACAAGACATACATATTTGCAAGAGATCTACAGAGATGTGTTTTATAACTGTAGTATTGGCATAAAGAAAGGCAAATAAATTAATGTAATAGAATACAGCATCCATAAAGAGATACACACATTTAAGCAATTGCTTTCCATAAAGGTACCAAACAATTTAGTGGAGGCAGAAAAGTCTTTCAACAGATCTGAGTAACTATAGAGAAAAAAATAAGTGGACTTTTCACCTATGTCACACAGTACACAATGATTAACTGGAGTTAAATTTCTGAGGTAAATATAAAAGCTAGACTTCCAATGAAAAATATATGAGAAATTCTTCATGACTATGGAGTAAACAAAGATTTCTCAGGACATAGAAAGCACCAGCCATACAAGAAATTTTGGTACTTAGACTTCATAATTAAAAACCTCTCTTCATCCAAAGACACTATTTAAGAAAATGATTAAGCAGAACATAGATTGAGAGAAAATATTTTCAACAAATATGTCTGATAAAGAACTTGTATGAACAGAAAAGCTAGATTGCCCATAGATAAGGAACTTTTAGAGGGGTACATTGGAAGTACGAGGGGCAAGACAGAAGGGAATACTGTATGAATGCTTGAAGTTTGAGTCACAAGGTGTAGACTGGATAGGAGAAAAAAGTAAGGTGGACTTTATATATAATAGAAGGCAGTTAAGCAGTTATTGGGTTAGAGTTATTGGACTATATTTGTAAACACAAATATAGATAACAGAAGAAAACGAGTAGAGGAAAAGAAGACCATAACAAAAAGAGCACACCTTGGAATTTAAGATCTCAGATATATAGCAGATCTGGGAAATAGTGAGATGAAAGAGATCCACTACTGAGGCACTAACAAGAGGCTGCTGAAAAGCAGCGAAGTAATAGTAGGAATATCGAATGGATAATGTCAAGCACTGACAAAGAAAAGAAGCCAATGAACCAGGTGCCCAAGCTTTCCATGATTATGGAATCATCAGAAATTCAGCAGTTGAGGATTACAAGAGAAGAGTGAGGGTACCTAGTTGGTACTTATTATATACTATGCATAGTTAGGCATTTTCATATTCAGTTTTCACAATACCCCTATAATAGTATTCCCTCATCCTCATTCACAGAAGATTAAAATCATTCACAGATGATTAAACTAAAATCATAGAGCCTAAGTAATTCGTCCCAGGTTACAGAATTAGTGAATGGCAGGGCTGGATTCAAAACTGGAGTCTGTTTGACTCCAGGGTTAGTGTCCTTTATGCCATATCATACGAACAGCTAGATAGCCTAGGCTCTAAGTGAGAACGGATGTGAACGAGTGGTAGTGGTGCTTAAAGGAGGTAAGAGGGTCAAAAATGTGGACAGTCTGCTTCTAACCCACAGGAGACCAGAGTAGGACCATAGTACCTACCACTGAAAGAGCTCTGAAGAGATCTTCTACCCTCAAAGAAGAGCAAAGTATTAGTTAATCAGGTTGATGAAATGTTCTTGAAAGACATTGGATGTGTCAGGGAGATTTTTATGATTCATAAGGCATACAATAGACCCCGTAAGGAGCTGTTACTCCAAACCTAAACTGAAATTTGTGAATAATTAGATCTGTTATAGATTTTTAAAAATTCTTTTCCCTTTGTCTTTAAGCTCATAGTTCTTACTTCTCACAGTTGCTAATGTCTTTGAATGGAGAAGCAGCTCGTCCCTCTCCTAATGTGATTCTTCTCACCTTGAAGATAGTCATAAACCAGAGAGCCAAGCTTATTACAATCATAGGCTATATAAAACTTAATAAAGTTATGTGCTACGTAAGAGCAAATTTGTTTTGAAGGAAGACCTGGGAGACATTCTACACATGAGGAATGAGAGCTATTGTTCTTGTGATCTATTTTGGTTTTATTCTTGGTTTCAAGTTATGTTCTGAGGGGTTGAGGTTGCTGGTTAATTAAATGCCAGATAGGTAAGGTGTTAGTGAATATAAACAGTATAATAAAACTACCAAATCAATTTATTTAAACATTATTTAACTAACCTTAGTAAATTGTAAACAAATGATATTTAGCCAAACTTTTTCAGTTCTGAGTTCCTCTTTTCGGTCTCTATATTTGTTCATCATTTGGATGAGTTGGAAGGCAACCTAAAATATCTTTAATGACCCAAAATCTAAATCTAAATTCAAAGAAAATTAATTCCTTCGGGGGAACTACTGACAGTGTGAATTAGATCTTTGAGCTGAGCTTAGAGCTATTTTTTATGCTGGATTGAAAATGGTGGTATCGTAATTTATAAGGAGAGAATAGACTCAGAATGACGCCCCAAAAAGGATCAGAAGAGATTTATTAAACTTTAGGTCCACATATCTTGTGGTAATTTCTGAGAAATATAACTACATTCTAATTTTCTAAAGTATTCTTTTTCTCCATAACACAGACTATCATTAGACTATGTTAAGCTACATAATGAAAAGTCTATTGGTCTAAACTAATGTCTTTGGGAAAGCTTATAAGAACATATTTCTATGATATTTGGATTTTCTATAATGAACATATATAACTCGTGCTCAGAAAAACTAACAAAAACAGAAAGAATGATAAAAATGCAAAAAAAGAGACCTAAGGAAAACTGTAAACAGAATTTGCTAGATGCTCAAAATATACTGGAATAAAACTGAAGTTCTACTAATTCAGAAAGTGTGTAACAAACTAATTCTTGAAGCAAATGCTCTTTGTCATGGGCTAGCTCTAAATTACTATATGGGCCCCCAGCAAATTGATCCAAGTGCCTGTGACATTCTTCTACAAGTTAATACCTTAAAAAGAAGATCCAGGACTATCTTACATAGAAAAAAACCAAAATGACATTAAAAAGACCCGTCCCTGCCCTCAGGAGCACATGAAAAAGACAATACATAATCCCCCCCACTTTTGTCTTGCAAAAGCTTATATCTGAAGAGAGACAGACATAGACAAGAATGCCGTGGGCTTTTCTTTTCTTTTTTTGTTCTTCTTCTTCTTTTTTTTAATCCTTCTGACTGTTCCCTGGAATATTGACACATCATCAGGTTCCTACTTTAAAGCTCCAACATAGGTAGCAATTGCCTTTATTTTTAGAACCATCATCACTTACAAACAAAAGAAATGTTATAACTTGCTAATGTTATCTTTTTTCCATCTCCTCCAGAATATGAAGAAAACTGAGATGAGATTAAGGCATGTTTTTTCTACTTTTCATATTGCAGGCATATGTTATAGTTTCTAAACAAACCAAATTGTCGAATTATTTTAACTCATTATTTAGGTAGAAAACAGTTGTTGTTTTTAGGTATTTGTTGCTTTTTTAAGAAAAATTAAATCTGTACACATTCGAGGTAATCTTGAATTCCAAGTTTGATTCAGTCCTCAACATATTATCACTTGAAATTTTGAGGAACAGTATGAGTAAATGTTACTTTTTTGTCTGTTCTGAATATGTGTTGTATTTAAATTTGAAGTTGAGGTCTTGAGCAATTCACATATGAAGTGGTGGAAATTATATTGTAATCAACATATTTGAGTCTGGGTTTCCTAATTGTGCAATTATGTTCACATGCAAAATATAGAGGGACTTCCAAGAAGCAAATTTGACCTTGGAAAATGAATTGTATCTTCAAACTATTCTATAGCCTCTTGTGAATGTTTACAGAATTCATAGAAGAATTGCTAGAGAATGTGCTGGAGAATCTAGGGAAATACTGTTTTTAAAAAATAACCTTAACATTTAACATCATCGATGTTATATTGATTTTCCTAGCAGAAGTTTCATAAAGTCAAATTGCCTGTACATGTTTTCCAGGGTGTAATAGTTGAAAAAAATTATTCCACTGGAAACAATGGTAAATGAATTTTCCTATAATCCACCCTGGCTAGAGCCACTTAGTCTGGCTGCGCTAGCATAAATAGTGGTGCAGGATCAACAGGTGGATCCAAAATCAAACCACAACAGCCACAGCAATGAGCAGGAGCAGGCGCAGGATTCCCAGTCTTAGATTCTTCCCCTCATGCGGGCAGAGCAAATAACCATGCACAAGGTTTGATTTAGGATTCTAGAACGTCACAGTCTTTGGTGGCAATAAGGACCAAGGAGATGAGCACAGCAGAATGATTACTTGATTGCCCCTACCTTGCACCTCCTAGTCACCTGCCACCACTTGGGCCACTCTTTGAAAGGCTCTCACTGCTCTGTGGTTGCCAACAGTGGAGCATGGAAAGTCTCAAACACTCTTTCTTCTAAAAGCAAAGGTGTAAGGCAGGAAAGATTGAAAAGGTAGACCGTCAAGTACATGCTTTCTCAGCCCTTCTCCAACCCATGTCAAAGTCCTGTTTTGGCTTCATTGTTATCGTTATCTCAAGGCACGTGTCTTCCTATTCTTCCAATGGTGGGTTTATGCTTTGATGTGAGGCCTGAGGGGCCCTGGAGGCATATTGGCTTTTCTCGGTGTTCCTGTTCTACCCTCAGTTTTCATCAGTTTCTGGGTGCCTGTGCCTCCAAGGGCATTTCTCTCCAAGATCTTTCTTACCTCCCTGTCAGCAGTAGACTATTGCTGTTTATTATTTGATGCTAGGCTCCCACTGGGGACTGAAGATGGTTCTTGATTCTCCTAGTTCAGCCCCAGTGTTAGGCAGAGTCTGTGCATCTGGGCCTTGGGGGCCGGTCCTTTCCCTATTCCTGCCTCTATCTCCATGGCAACCAGACCGCTCCTTAGTTCTGAGGCTCCAAGGGCAGCTCTCTGTGGTCTTCTGCCCTGACCGGTCTCTCTTATGAGTATCCAGGATAAGGTCATGGAAGAAAGTGTGCAAACCACCATGATCTTCCCTTGTGAATGGGGCTCTCAGTTCTTCTAAACCACCATCCAAGCCCACACATGGCCCATAGGAATTTGTTGACATTTTAACTGATTTCTTCTCACCTACTTACATGAAGTCCACATCTGCATCCCGGGCTCTGCTAAAGGTGGAGGAGTTTGTGTGTCCAGTCCCTCCTTGGAGGGGTTTCTCACTCTGAGTTTCAGCAGTTAAGGGCAGCCAGCTGCCTTGCAACTTCAGTTCTCTGAAGTTTAAATTTAAGAAAATATATGTTTTTTAAGACTGTCGGGGTTATTCCTGTTGTTAATATGTGGGGAAGAGTGTGACATTCTTTATGATTTTCTATGTTCTAAACAAAAGTAGAAACTCCAGTTTCTCATTATTGCCTAAACCAAAAAGTTATTAAAACTTCCTTAAATTAAAAAAAAAATAGTAGGGGCGCCTGGGTGGCTTAGTCGGTTAAGCGTCCGACTTTCGCTTAGGTCATGATCTCGCGGTTCGTGGTTCGAGCCCCGCGTCGGTCTCTGTGCTGACTGCCAGCTCAGAGCCTGGAGCCTGTTTCAGTCTGTGACTCCCTCTCTCTCTGACCATCCCCTGCTCACGCTGTCTCTCTCTCTCTCTCCTAGAAATAAATAACACATTAAAAAAAATTTTAAAAAATAAATAAATAAATAAATAAATAAATAAAAAATAGTAATAGTCTCAGTGAGTGGAAAGCAAATGAGGACCAACAGTGCCTTTCCCTACAGCAGTTCTTCTGGCTTTCTCCTCCAAGGGCTGGGGGCTCAGCGGGGGAGACTATTATCTTAGGCCAGATATCTGGCTGGTGAACTAGGAGAGAAGGGTATAGAAAATGTTCCCCGACACTTCTCATACTCAGGGCTGCAGAACTCAGGGTCCTGATCTCTCAGTGTTATGGACTGAGTGTTTATATCCCTTGAAATTCATGTGCTGAAGCTCTAACCTCAATGTGATAGTATTTAACAATGGGCCCTTTGAGAGGTAACTGGGGTGTGATGGGGTCTTACGGGTAGGGCTCTGATGATGGGATTAGCGCCCTTAGAAGAAATGCTGCAGGGCTTACTCCCTCCACTTCAAGCCCACAAAGAAGAGGTCCTGTGAGCGCACAGCTAGGCGATAACCACCTGCAACCCAAGAGAAGAGGATTTACAATGAAACCTACCTTGCCAGCACCTTGATCTTAGAATTCCCAGACCAGAACTGTGAGAAATAAATGCCTGTTGTTTAAACTACAGAGCCTATCATCTTTTGTTATAACATTCTGAGCTGACTCACCCAGTACTGAGCTTTCAAGAATCATCTGAGAGAAATTCCCCTGAAAACTGTTATGGTTTGGCACTAGAGTGTGGGAATCTCTAATCTACAGAGGTTTTAGTGATGGAGCGGCTTTTGGCATAGCACCCACATAGGCTTACGTGGGTGAAGCAGACCATCTGAAAGGGCTGCAGAGGATGGACCAATGTGGCTTGAAGATCCAAAGTCACTCCCGTGGGATGGTCAACAAAAGAGCAGCAATATCTTCAAAAGGCCCTGATTAAAATTTTACTTCTATTTTCCCAGATAGAGTACCCTAGTAGGGACTTATCTTTCCTGTGTCTCTCCTTTGCATATCTGAAGGCCTTTTTTGTAAAACTGATTCATTCATTCATTTAGCAAATTTTTATTGAATGCCAGGCACTGGCCTGGAATGTCAGAACACAAAATGGACAAAAATTCCTACCTATAGAGTGGAGTTTTCATTCTAGCAATTGGAGTCAGAAGGAAACAACATACGTGATAAATTAGTGCCTGAGACAGAATAGAAAAATTTGTAGATGTTACAGAGCAAAAGAAAAAGTAAATGGAGTTAGACGTGGTGGCGGTAGTAAGTTACAATGTTAAATAAGGTAGTCAATGTAGAATCCAGTGCAAAGGTGACATTTGACTTGGGGGAGGTAAGGGAGTGAACCATGCAAATAACTGGGGAAGAACTGTTTCTGGCAGAGGGGACAGCAGGCAGAAAGGCCCTGGGTGGGAACAAGCTCAGTGTGTTCCAAGGATGGTACAAAGGCCAGCAAAGGAGAGAGCAGTAGGAGTGGGTGTTAGAGGCAAGAGACAGACGTGGCAGATCATGTAAGTATAAAGAGCAAGGCTTCTCTAAGCATATTTCTAATCCCCATGCTGAATCTCCTTTCTGTTGATGAATGATCCCTCTCTTATTGTATCTGGCATTTTAAATGAAGAAGACCCTTATAATGTTCCTGCTGGGGGTCATGGGACAGAGATTGACTAGGGAGAGACAGGCAGTAGTTCAGTTCCAGATTAGTAATACAGTAGTTACTAGAATGATTGCTACTTGATAACTGAAGCAGTTCCCGGTCTAGAAACCTTGAAATAAAGGCCGATCAGTGAATTGAGCTGCTAATTGTGAAAAATAGATTACCATCATAAAAAAATAAAGAGATACAGATGATCAGGGCACTTGGGTGGCTCAGTTGGATAAGCCTCCTACTTTAGTTCAGGTCATGATCTCATGGTTCATGAGTCTGACCCCTGCATCAGGCTCTGTGTTGACAGCTCAGAGCCTAGAGCCTGCTTCAGATCTGTGACTGCGTCTCTCTGCCCCTCCCCTGCTCAGGCTCTGTGTCTCTCTCTCTCTCAAAAATAAAGAAACATTAAAAAAAGTTTTTTAAATAATACAAAAAAGAAATCATCTGTTACAGATGATCAATAAGCAGAATGATAAAGAAAATTCAATCTTCTTAGTAATTGCTCACATGGAATTTTCTGTGATCAACACAGATGACTTCTATATAATCTAACTTGAGATTATATAGAAGTTTTATACTATGATCTAGGGCTCTCAAAGGTAGAAGGGGAATGGGAATAGAATGGGAAATTTACACAGATGACAAATTTACTGGAGACAATTTGGCAGCTCCCTTTACTGATTTCTTCTTTATCAGCTTTCTGGATTAGCCAGCACTCACCATTCTCTCTACAAAGCACATTGACTGGTTGTTTCTGCCCCTGTTTCTGCAATGCTTGAGCCCCTGGGGCTTCTCTCAAATTCACAGAAGCACTGCTGCTTTTTCAATGTGTGGTATTTGGTTTAAAATCAAAGGGGTTTATCACCAAAAGTTAGTTATGTTTTTCCTAAGCTTATGTCAGTTCTATTCATTATTATAATTGTTATTTAATTAATATTATATAATCTGCAAATGGAAAGTGATTTGTTTTTTCTGTGGAAACCAAGTACATTACAAAGACTCGATGAATATAAATTTTTGAAAATGAAGAAAATTGCTGTCAAATTAGATGTGGGTGAGTCAAATGCAAAAGAATTTTGTAAAAATCTTGAAGAGCTGCTTTTCAGGAGCTTAAGTCCTCTCTCCATTCTAAGCAAAGTGAAACTAGAATCATAAGTGACTTATTCATTATAGTTGTGATTTATGAAAGAAAAATGATTCAGAACTCCAATAATTAGAATGTACCCAAACCAGACAAGAATACAAGCCAGCATTCAAGCCTTTAGCCCAACATTAAAATATTGACTAGTAAAGGTATATAAAGAAAAAAAAAAAGGAAAGAAGGAAGGTGGGTGGGATATGTATGTGTCATTTAAAAAATTTCCTGTTTTAAACAACTTTCAATTAGCCTATCACTTATATTGGGCAAAAAGGTTTCTAAAGTATATGTCAAAAATCTTAAAGCCATATGGTCAATTTCCAGTTAATAATGAGAAAGCATCAGACAAATACAAACTGTCTATAAAATAGCTATCTGGTATTCTTCAAAGTGTCACGGTCATGAAAAAGAGTTTGGAAAAGATTAAATTGCAACATAATTGTATGGATTAGAATCTGGACTAGAAAAAAGACATTAAGGATGTACCTCAATTTAATATTTACCAATGTTAACTTGGTCTTAGTAAATATACTAGAATTATGTGAGATAGTATCATTGAAGGAAGCTGGTTGAAAGGTATATTAGAACCTTTGGTACTATCTTTGCAATTCTTCTGTAAATCTAAAATTATTCAAATTAAAAAAGATTTTTTTAATGTTTTATTTATTTCTAGGAGAGAGAGAGAGACAGCGTGAGCAGAGAAGGGTCAGAGAGACAGGGAGTGACAGACTCCGAAACAGGCTCCAGGCTCTGAGCTGGCAGTCAGCACAGAGCCCGACGCGGGGCTCGAATCCACGAACCGCGAGATCATGACCTAAGCGAAAGTCGGATGCTTAACTGACTAAGTCACCCAGGCACCCCTCAAATTAAAAAAAATTTTAAGCGTATGGGTAAAGTATGCTTAACCCAGCTTCAGAAATTCTGCTGATAATTTATTCTAAGGAAACAACTTAAGATGTATGCAAAGATCTAGCCATAAGGTGTTAATAGGAAATAAATGTACATAATAGGTGACTGGTTGAGTATAATTAAGTAAGCATTACAATCAGTGGCATATTCTACAGTTACTAAGATGATACTTTACGAGTAGTTTCAATGATGTGGTGTAGGAGTGCTGACCATGCTGACTCCATCTTTGGCCCTCCATCTTGTTCAAGTTTGCTCAGTAACCTCCCATGGAGCTAATATGTCATGGTTCCCTCGAGGTTAATATATACATTAGAAATGGCTGCCAAAGCCAGGATGGGAGAATGCTGGTTTTGACCTCCCATGAGTCGGCTAGAGATAGCATGATCTTTTCCTTCCTGAAGCACAGGTGGTACCACAAGAGCTAATTAAATGTTAGCTGTCAATTAGGTCCATGCAAGCCCTTTTAGGGGCATGGGACCCCTTCAGTCTCATTACAATGTCCTTCTGCGTGTCCCCTCACTCTCTAAAATCTGTAGATGAAAGTCTGGATTTTGCAGAGAATAACTATGTAGCTGCCCCGAAGCATCCTCCGACTGATTCTCCCCTGTAGTAAGTTACCCTGAATAAACTGTGTGAACCGTATGGAGTGGCCTGCTTTGTTTCTTGGTCCCAAAGTGCTCTTTTGCTTTGGGGAATACTTTACTGCCTCTCCTCCACCTCTAACATATGGAAAACTCTTTATAAAATTCTAAGTGAAAAAATGGGGATCTAAAAATAGGCTGTTGAGTATGAACCCATTTGTAGGTATGATTACACATACACTCCCACAGAAACACACATATACAGAAAAACCTTTGGAAGGTCAAAGATGTGTACAGGGATTATTACTAGACTTTGGAATCAGTCATGCTTCATGTCCCCTTAATTTTAACATATTATACATTTTAGGATCTATTGTCAAATAAACTTTTTTTCTTTCTTTATTCCTTTTTTTTTAATTTTTATTTTATGTTTTATTTATTTCTAGGAGAGAGAGAGAGAGAGAGACAGTGCGAGCAGGGGAGGGTCAGAGAGAGAGGGAGTCACAGTCTCTGAAACAGGCTCCAGGCTCCGAGCTGGCAGTCAGCACAGAGCCCGACGCGGGGCTCGAACCCACAAACCGCGAGATCATGACCTAAGCGAAAGTCGGACGCTTAACTGACTAAGCCACCCAGGCGCCCCTCTTTATTCCTTTTTTTAATGCCCCGTAAAGAAGTGGAACTTCCTAATTTTTTTCCTGTTCTTTTTCTTCCTCTCTCCCTCTCTCTTCCTCCTTTCCTCCCTTCCTCCCTCCTCTATCTTTATCCCTCCATCACCCCCCTCTTGCCTTTCCTTCCTTTCCTTCTTTCTTCTCTCTCTTTCAAGAAAAGCTACTGCTATTATAGATAATTTTTGAAGTTGCTTGAGGGAACCATATTTGCATAAGATGAGTGGCTTCCTAAGATATAACAGTAGAAGAGCTCAACCCACTCTGCCCCAAGAGTCAAGATCATTGAAAATTATTAGAATAGATTAGGATAACCCCAAAAGAGGCCCAGTGACAAGAAAAGGCCAAAAAAGCCACAAAAATAATGTCACCATGAGAGCAGACAAAGCTAGAACCAAGCGGCATGGCAGACAGAAGGGAGCTTCTGTGCATGAATCCAAAAAGCTAGAATATGAGGACCTTGGAGTAATTTTGCCATAGAATACGATCGTCCTAGTAGAGCACTGAGGAAGGTGGTAGGGAGAAAGACTATCCTTCTTTGAAATCTTGAAGAATCAATCACCAGATGATGATCTGCACTGGCTGATACAAAGGCTACTGGATCTTTTTTTTTTTTTTTTTAACGTTTTATTTATTTCTAGGAGAGAGAGAGACAGCGTGAACAGGGAAGGGTGAGAGAGAGAGGGAGTCACAGACCGAAACAGGCTCCAGGCTCTGAGCTGGCAGTCAGCACAGAGCCCGACGCGGGGCTCGAACCCACAAACCACGAGATCATGACCTAAGCGAAAGTCGGACGCTTAACCGACTAAGCCACCCAGGCGCCCCCAAAGGCGCTACTGGATCTTAAAGTCAATTCTAATCGTCATTGTCTTGGACATCAGCCGTTCCAAATGATTACTGGACTTCCAGTTGTCTCCAACTTTGACTGCAACAACAGCTATAAGGCAGGGGCCCTGTATTGAAGGAGGTAGTGGCTTTTTTAATGAACAACCAACATCTGCTGGCCATTGTGAGGTCTGCCAGCTCAAGGGGTAGAGTTGCCAGATTTAGCAAGCCAAAATGCAAGATGACCGGTTAAGTTTGAATTTCAGATAAATAATGAGTACTTTTTTAGTATCAATGTATCCTAAATATTGCATGGGACCTACGTAGACTAAAATATATAGTAGACTAAAATATATCGTTTACCTGAAATTCACGTTTAACTGGAACTCATGTATCTACCTGGCAATTCTATCAAGGTAATGAGTCCAATCCCCAACATAACAAGGTAAGCATATGTTACTTATTCTTCTAATTCAAAGTGTTAATAAATAAAATATTATAGTGGGAGACATTTGTGTAAGACCTCATAGCGGCTCTGATGCATTAGCAGGTAATTATTCCAAAGAAGAGAAAGGAGAGTCCAAAGGCAGCTGACCTCAGACACTCATCTAGTAAAAGTGGTCCTATAACCCTTGAGCTAGACGTCTATAGATTAGATTTAGACATTTCAGCTATAAGAATTGTTTCAGACAGGGGCGCCTGGGTGGCTTAGTCGGTTAAGCGTCCGACTTTCGCTTAGGTCATGATCTCGCGGTTCGTGGGTTCGAGCCCCGCATCGGGCTCTGTGCTGACTGCCAGCTCGGAGCCTGGAGCCTGTTTCAGTCTGTGACTCCCTCTCTCTCTGACCCTCCCCTGCTCACGCTGTCTCTCTCTCTCTCTCCTAGAAATAAATAAAAAAAAAAAAGAAAAAAAGAATTGTTTCAGACATTGTTTAATCGCAAGAATTATAAAGTCCATAAAGCTGGCACATGACAGGAACAAACAGAACTGGCCCTTGGAATATGAAAAGATGTTTGGGAGGAGATGAGTGTCAGAAAAAAAGGGACTGATTTCTTGCTAACCTGCTTATCTAAGTGAGTAAAGTCAAATACACTATTTGGAAATGTGATTCACTACCCCGGGGCAGTTACCCACATCTCAACTGGAAATCCGCCCCCAGTTACATCTACCACGATCATTTGTTACTTGGGTGATAAAGAATAATGACTATTAAGAAACAAAAGAAATAAGCTAAGCATTTGGAAGCCAGGAATTCAGGTAAGAAAAGAGAGAGCAAGATTGGTCACTGACGTCAGGGCAAGAAAATCTGGAATCCTGAATGCTGCATTATAATCAACACCGTTTCTGAGAGCAAAAAAGGGCCTAATCAAGGCAGGAAGTACCTACCTCCTACTTCCTACCAGAGGGGGAAGATGGTGAACAAACCCAGGCTTTCCTGGGGCTGCACGTGGCGACAAGGACATTACCACAAGCTACCTTTGAGTTCCTGATATCTAGGCCTTTGTTGGCATATAAATCAACCAAATTGTATGGAAAGAATTGATATTACAAATAGAGTCTTAACATAAGATATAGGTTAAACAAAGCTATTAAATTTTTTTCACTACCAAAGGACACAGCCCTTTTGCACTAATCCACCTTGCAACCACGGTTTCATTTGCAATACAACGAACAACTAAGTGCTGAAGAAATGCTTTTAGATTAGTTAGGAATAGGAATGTTTTGATGATAATAAAAGGACCAGAAGAAGACTTGAAGGGAAAGTTGACTGCCGCCCATATAGAGACCAATTTGACAGAAAAAGTCAGCTGGGCAAATATTTGACTTACTGTATTTGTTTCCACTGTCCTTGTCCCAGAAAGCTTTAAGAGGACTTAGCCGGGCAAATGTGTTCTTGCTTGGTGGCCTAGCAAAGAACACACATGATGGAAATATTATCCCTTTTGAGTTGTGCCAGGTTCTTTTTCAGCAAGCATATAGTTCTTTTTGGAATGGGTAAATCTAATTAAACAATTACTAAATCTTCACTTTACATTCCATCTGCAAATATGGTCTTCGTATTTGTTCCTTGGTACATATTTGCTAGGAAATATTAAAAAGACTTCGCTAGGTAACTATCTAAGGATGCCCATGGGTATCGGCAATAGTGACAAAAACTGGAAGTAACCCCAAAACTCATCAATCATATAATGGATTAAAGAAATTGTGCATAAATAATTTATGAATAAATTGTGGGATATTCATACCATGAAGTTTTACTCATCAATGAAATGATTGAACTCAACCTACACTGACCAACATTAATGAATTCATCTTGTTATAATCCCAGACAATTCATGTAATATAATTCAATTTGTATAAAATTTAAGATTTGGGGAAACTAAGCAATATCATAATGTTTAAGGAGATATCTAGGTGGCAGAACTACAAAGGAAAGCAAAAGGAATAAAAATTTGGTATAGAAGTTACTTCTGAGAGAGAGCATAAGTAATACTTTTGGCGAGGTGCCTACAACCTGCTGGTAATGTCTTGTCTCCAACACTGGGTGGTAGATACAGAGATTTTTCTTTTTACTATTATTTTAACTTTACAGATAGGTCTTATATACCTTATGTATGTATATTTCAAAGCTTATTTTAAAAGTAGACGTTTAAAAAATAATTGAAAGGGAAAACACTAGATGTTATTTTTTCTGGTTGGGTATCTCAGAAATACCGAATCTGTATAACAAATTTTAATTAGCTACTTTACTTAAAAAGACCTTTCTCTAAGTTTTTCAGTATTCAGATGTTGATGTACTGTGGGTAATTAAGATGATCACCATTGTGCAGGGAATATAGAGAAACGGGGAGTATATCTCTAAAGAAAATCCATTCTCCATCTTTGGCTTTAGAATGGTCACATTTTGTTAAGTAAGAAAACTGAGATTTTGTTTAGTATAAATTTGAAAGAAGACAATGAATTAACTGAGATGACAGCTGCTGTACGTGACAGTAGTGTCTATGAGCTGAGAGTACTCGACTGAATGTCAAACAAAATTAAGCCTCAGAACTGACTAGATAAGTCAGTGATCCCATTATACAGATGATGAGACTGATCCTGAGACAGCCTGTATTAAAATTATAATATTAAATATTTGTAAACATTTTATTAAAGCACTTAATTCAGAGACAGGTTATTCTTTTATAGTGAGAAAGAAAAAAAAATGATTTTGAAAGAGATCTACCAAGGAAAATATCATGGAATTGGGACTGCCTAACTTGGAGAAAGGAAAACTAAGAAGCAGTTAATTGACGGCCAACTCGGGGCGCCTGGGTGGTTCAGTCGGCTGAGAGTCCGACTTCATCTCACAACATGATCTCACGGTTCGTGGGTTCGAGCACCGCGTAGGGCTCTGTGCTGACAGCTCAGAGCCTGGAGCCTGTTTCAGATTCTGTATCTCCCTCGCTCTCTGACCCTCCCCTGCTCACGCTGTCACTGTCGCTGTCTCTCCCTCTTTCTCTGTCTCTCTCTCAGAAATAAATAAAAAAATTAAATTGAAAAAAAATTGATGGCCCACTACAGACCCATGAAAGGTTCATATAGGAGAGTCCTGAGCCCAAGTTTTCTGTGTCTGGAAAAGAATAAACAAGAGACATCATATTTAAATTGAAATAGGACTAAGAGATAGAAGGTGAGGGAGAGAAAGAGAGAGGAGAGAGAGAGATTATTTTTAAATATATAAATACATAAATTTTTTAAATATATTTTTAAATATATAAATACATATAAATCTAGAAAGCTGCACAACAAATAACAGGAATTTGCTTGAGGAATGGAATCTGGAGAAAGTGAAACGTATTTATTTTTAATTTTTTATTAATTTTTAATATTTATTTTTAATTTCCTTTCATTCTATGTTGTTTGATTTTTTATAATAAGCATGTATTACTTTTTACCTTTTTAATTTAAATTATCAATTAAAAAACGTAATGGGAAATATTTGGGTTGCACAGCATGGTGGCTCTCATATTGAGTCTGTTATCACTGTTATTCTATTATTCCTCCAATTGGAAACAAAGAACTTTTATCCATAAGCATTGTCTTGGTTGAGCATTGTTTGTTTAGTTGCAAGAAAGAGAAATTCACTTGAACTAGCTGAGGCAATGGTATTTCAGGGGCTGGGATTTATATCTGGGATAGCCAGGAACTGGAAAGCTGGCGGGAACTCTGCAGCCCAAATGCTCCCTCTTCCTTTCTCCTCTGTGCTTATTTGCTCTACTCTTCTCTTTTTCTTTTTTTTTCTTAATATTTTTTATTTATTTCTAGGACAGAGAGAGAGAGAGAGACAGCATGAGCAGGGGAGGGTCAGAGAGAGAGGGAGACACAGACTCTGAAATGGGCTCCAGGCTCTGAGCTGGCAGTCAGCACAGAGCCCGACGCAGGGCTCGAACCCACCAACCGCGAGATCATGACCTAAGCGAAAGTCAGACGCTTAACCGACTAAGCCATCCAGGCGCCCTACTCTTCTCTTTTTCTATGCCTCAACAGTTTCCCTCTGCTTTTTCTGTTCACAAGAGATGACCTTATATTCTAAGACTAGCTTCCACAACCATCTACCTAAGATTCTAAGTCACATTTTCAAATCCCAGATGGTCCCCTAAGTCAATTATCTGTACCAGAGTGTTAGATTACATATCTTTTTCCAGTTCACAGGGACTGAGGGAGAGCTCTGAGAGTAGGAAATGGGTACTTCCTCTAAGACGGAATGTGAGGCCTGAAGGGAAAAATAGCCTCTTTTCTAAAAGGTCCTAACTCGTCGTAGGGACCTGCTAAGGCTTGACTTTGGAGAATATGCTGTCCACTCCATATGTTCCAAAGTTCTTTGTACTAAGTATTTTAAAATTCCTATATGGGTTCTTTTTCAGTAACATCACATTTGGATTTTCATCAGGAGATTTTATTGATGGAAATTTCTATCTCGGTTATTCAGAAAAGATACACTTTAAGAAATCTGGGTTGCTTTATAAATCAGAGGCATCTTTGCAACCTCTAAAGCCTGGGAGAACCCTAGTGAACATAAAATATCCGTGCCATCAGTAAGAGTGAAAATAAGAGAAGTCACCCTGGGACGATAGAGGAAGATGACAGGTCATCAATTCTAGGAAACCTTAATGGCAGCCTGTCCGTGGAGACGCTGCCAGTCTCCTCCAGACAAGACAGCTGTTTCTGGTGTTTTGTTAAATGTCTGAGGTGGAGAGAGGCAGGCTGAGAGCAGACGTCTTCACATTAGGAATATTCGTGAAGAAACTGGGTACAAAATGAGCAATAGAAACCGTTTTCTAATGTAGAACTAAGGAATTCTAATGTTACGTGTAGAGAGGCAATTGCAATTAGGTCAAATTAAGGAAAAACTCTTGAGAAGATAATTTCCTTTTTAATCCCATGCCCTGGAAGTGGATTTTCTACTCTTTTAGTTCTCAACTTTATTTCAGCAGCACCTTCTTTCAAACCAGATACTTAATTGAACAAAAGATAGTTAAAATGTGAGAAATTTATTTAAATGAGAATCTACCCGTAGTGAATCGTATCTTAATAGCTTGACATTGTACATCTGATCGTACAATTTTTCTTTTCTTTTCTTTTCTTTTTTTTTTAGGCAGGGGAGATAAGTAAAAGTTCAGACTAGATCAAGGACTCTTTCAAAGTAAGCTAGGTTCAACGTATTAATAAAGAGTTCCAGAAATTAGTTCAGAGTAAATAAAGTATTAGGCAATCAACAAAAATAATTCAAACTAGAAAATTATCATTTAATATTACCTATACTTCTCCTGAGCTAATTAACTTGATAGATATTAAGCGATAGAAGCCATGACCCAACACCTTTTATTTTCTTGATCCATTTTTTTAATTTTTTTTATTTTTATTTTTTTAATGTTTTATTTCTAGGAGAGAGAGAGAGAGAGACAGCGTGAGCAGGGGAGGGTCAGAGAGAGAGGGAGTCACAGACTGAAACAGGCTCCAGGCTCCGAGCTGGCAGTCAGCACAGAGCCCGACGCGGCTCGAACCCACGAACCGCGAGATCATGACCTAAGCGAAAGTCGGACGCTTAACCGACTAAGCCACCCAGGCGCCCCGATCCATTTTTTTAAATTGAAGTGTAGTTGACATACAATATTTTATTAATTGCAGATGCACAACATAGTGATTCAACAACTCTATACATTAGGCAACGTTCACCATGGTTAGTATAGTTACCAACTGACACAACAGTATTATATGTTATTGGCCATATTCCCTATGCTATAATTTCATCCCCATGGTTTATGTATTTTCTAATTCAAGTCTGTACCTCGTACCCCCTTCAGCTATTTCACCCATCCTCCCACCCCTGTCCCTTCAGGCAACCACCTCTTATACTTATGAATCTGTTGCTATTTGTTTGTTTTTCAGATTGCCCATATAATGAAATACTATGGTATTTTCCTTTCTCTGTTTGACTTATTTCACCTAGCATAGTAGGCTCCAATTCTATGTAAAGACACACACACACACACACACACACACACACACATCACATCACATCTTCTTTATCCATTTATCTATCCGTGGACACTTATCCATATCTTGACTGCTATAAATAATGCTAAGATAAACATAGCATTGCATGTATCTTTTCAAATTAGTATTTTCATTTTCCCTGGATAAATTCCCAGTAGTGTATTTATTAAAAGGTATAATATTTCTATTTTTAATTATTTAAGGAACGTCCACACTATTTTCCACAATGGCTGTACCAATTTACAGTCCAACAGCTTTTTTAACATATAGATGTTCCTCTATGACTTCAAACTGCAGAGGCCCGCAACCTTGAAAACATGCACTGTTGGTTAGACCCAAGCAAGATTGAGTAAGACACAGCATAGAGTTTGGTGCATTTAAAAAAATCATATCTGAGAAATCTATTTCAAACATTTTTCCCTAGATGATAAATAACATCTTTTCAATTAAAGACCAGAGCATATATTCAAACAAAATGCTTTGTGGGGTAACCACTTGCTTGAGTTTAAGTTAGTGGCTCACTATTCTCAAAATACAGTATGCAGACCAGTAACCTAAACACTTCCTAGAAACTTTTTGGACAATAAACTTTTAGGCCCTACTCCAAACCTACTGAATCAGAAACTGTAGGGGTGGGCCCAACAATTTTAACAAGCCTTCTAGATGGACGATTCACAGGCACACTAAAGTTTGAGGACCACAGCTTTAAACCATTCTAGTCTGATGATGTTTGTTGAAAAATGAAAAAAATCTAAGCCATTGATAAAATGAATTCCCCATCAAAACACTTGTAAATGTACTTTTAAACCTTGATGGATTAATCATTCGGCCTGGAATATAAAGATTAGCCAAAATAATTGCAATTTAGCAGCCTTTAAGCATTACCTTATTCCCTGATAAAAGATGGCAGTTTCCATTTTTCAGGTGAAAAGTACTACAATAGTATTATAATAATTTTTCTTTTGCAACTGAAGATTCTAATTATGGAATTCCCTGTAATCAGCAGTGCAGAAATATACTCTAGTAATGACAGACAATGCTTGTTTAATGAAGTTGCCTAACTCAAGAACCAGAATTGACATGTTCAGAGTTAAGTTTTTCCCCAGCCTAAGGATTTTCAGACTGGTATTCTACATTCCAGAAGATCATCTTTCATTCATATTTCATTTTTCTTACCTTCATATTTTTCCCAGGTATGGAACTTCTGAGGACTTCGAAGGGATGTTATAAATGCTAGTTAACATAGGGAATTGATTACTATGTGTTTTATGGCCTACTTGCTCTGTGTCTTTTTTTTCCTACATCCCTCTCCCTGCTTCTCACATGACCTTGTTGATCTACAGAGCTCTTAGCTAAGAGCTAGTAATATTGTCCAGGAATTAATGAAGCTAATTTTAGGTTAGAAAAACATTTTGGAGGGCACCCTGGTGATTCAGTCCGTTGAGTGTCTGACTTTGGCTCAGGTCATGATGTCACAGTGTGTGGGTTCAAGCCCAGTGTAAGGCTCTGTGCTGACAGCTAAGAGCCTGGAGCCTGCTTCAGATTCTGTGTCTCTCTCTCTGTCCCTCCCCTGCTCATGCTTTCTCTCTCTCTCAAAAATAAATAAACATTAAAAAAATAAAAAGATATAAAAGAGAAAACCATTTTGAGTTAGTAAGGATGTTAACAAAATTTTTATAAGAATTTCCAAAAAAAAAAATCTGTGTTTGGATAGATTTTATCCAGATGTATTTGGATAGACCTAATCAAGCTTTCCTACAGACAAAGGACCAATTTTTAAATAGATTCATTTAAATTACATTATTCTGAAGAAGGTTTTAAACACGCTGTCATTCATACAGAAAATAAATCATTACTTTGATTAGAAAGGAGAAAGTCAGGAAAACACATCCACACTTACTATAAAACTATGTAAGCCATGTAAGACAGCAACAAGAAGTCCTTTTTTTTTTTAATGTTTTATTTATTTCTAGGAGAGAGAGAGACAGCGTGAGCAGGGGAGGGTCAGAGAGAGAGGGAGTCACAGACTGAAACAGGCTCCAGGCTCTGAGCTGGCAGTCAGCACAGAGCCCGACGCGGGGCTCGAACCCACGAACCGCGAGATCATGACCTAAGCGAAAGTCGGACGCTTAACCGACTAAGCCACCCAGGCGCCCCAGCCCTTTTTATTTATAAATTTTTCTCCTTTTCTAGGCTTACAAACAGAGTGAGAAATTTTCCTTTTTAAGACTTCTGTTTCCCTGTAACATAATTCTTAGTTATTTAACTTTGAAAGGAAAACTATAAAATATAACTTTTGTCAAAAACCTTAGATATAATTGAATTAAAAATTAATAGCTAAATATTTCCTCTACATGAATTTTATGGTGAATATAATTTAGATATCACATATCTCAAGGTATTCTTATTACAGCTACACAGACTTGTAGCCAAATTTTCCCTAAAACATAGCCAAATATTTGAAGCTGTTCATTGAGTACCAAATACATACTTTTCAATCATCGGTAGTAGTATTATTGTTGATTATAATAGCTTAGAGTAATAGTAGGCTGCAATGCCATTATTATAATATTTAGCCAAATATCTAGACATATCAGAATTTTGCCCCACTAGTCACCCATCACTATAGGAAGATGACCTACCCAACTTTTTTTAGTCAACACATTTATTGAGCACCTACTATTAGCCAGATTTTGTGGACACAGTAATTGGACAAAACAAATCACATTTCTACTTTCACAGAACTGACCTTCTATTTGGAGAGACAGATCATACACAAATATATCAAGAAATATTTAATGTATCAGGTGTCCGGAAGTGCTGATACGAAAAAGTCAGTTAAGAAACTAATAAGAGTGGAATATAAGTGGACAGGGAAAGGCATTCCATTTTTATAAGATGGCCAGGTTTCGGAGGGCCTCTCTGAGGGACTAACCATTGCAGAAAGCAGAAAATGAAGTGAGGGAAGAAGTTTCATGAACGTAGGAGTTGGGGTTGAGGGGTGAGTAAGTGAGAGGGAGGTGAAGACAATGAAATATTAGTAGCCAGGAACCAGATCACCATGGGCTGTGTAAAACAAAGGAAATCCTTTGGGGCCATTCTGAGTGAGACAGAGAACATAAAAGGTGTTCAGAGCAGACGCATGACATGGGTTTTTAATGATTACTCCAGCTGCCGTGTTAGTGGTAAAGTTGGAATAAGGATACCACTTCGAAACTATTCTAATAGCCCAGGCAAGACGTGATAGAGACTTGGATTAAGGTGGTAGAGATGGATGGGGTGAAAACTGGTCAGATTTGGGATATATTTAAAGGCAGATTCAAGAGGGTTTACTTACGGATTAGATACAGGGTGTGAACGGAAAGGCGGAATTAGAATGACTCAGGGTTTTGGACTCAAGCACTAGGAAAATGAAAGCTCAGCAGAGAATATACTTACAGCAGGAGGGAGAGAAGATACTTCAGTATTAGTGGAAATTGTGACCTCTTGGGGGATTCCGTCTTACAATATCCTTAGTAGGAAAAGGATATAACCGGCCAAAGAGAACAATGTCCAGAAAGAATGAAGGCCCCACCCCCAGGACAGCAGCCTGCAAGAGGTGAGCAGGACATCCATGGGAGCCTGACCAGGTGTCTTGGGCCACCTGCATGTGGCCTCTAGACAACAGACCCCTCAGCATCAGGCATCTTCAGATGCAAGTCCCCTTTGGAGATAAGGAAGCTGGAGATAAAGAAAATGGAAGGTGCCATGTGATAATAGCTGACGGGACTTGGGCATGATGGAAAACCCCAGGGAAACCACAGAAGTAAGTGTGGGAAACGTTGCAGGGGCTGGAGGCTCTGCAATACCATGATTAAAAAAAAGAGACATCAAACATAGGTCAAAGTTAGTTTAATACTTACGTTGTTCAAATAGACTTTGGCTAGTCTAGGATTTCCTCCATGTTCCTTCGGTTTTAGAGGTTTCATAAATGAGAAACGGCAAACCGTCTCCCTTACTGCCATTTTTCACTAGTGCAATGTTTTGCAATTAGTTTTCTGTATTATGATGTTGAAAATAAAAGTTCTAAAGTGGCACAAAATGGCATTTAAAATGTCTAAACCGTTTCTTTTTGTATGATTTTATCAATGAAATATACATACAGCTTAAGTTATAAATCAGATTTCCATGTGATTTTGCTTTTGATGTTTTTCAAGCAAGCTATTTGTGATCTTCCACAATCAGATGTGTAGTCTACTAACAGTCTCGTTGGAAACAGGTGTGTTCTAAGATATATTGCATCTTTGTATGTACAGTACACATAGTGCATGCTGCAAATAGTATTTTAAATCACTACAAATATGGTGAAGGAGAGATAAGAGGCTTTTCATATCATATCTAGGAATACAAACACCTCTTCTCTGAATATATAATATCAACTGTCAGTAAGAGCTGATGATTATTTATGTAATAGAAAAAATGCATTTTGGCTTTTGTGATACACATAGCTATTTTTCTCAATTATTCTTGCCATTTCACCCATCATACCAAGAACTACCCCAGAGATAAGAAACAATGACCATTTTCTTCCAGGAACAAAGTGAGAATTATTTTGTTTCATGATGTGATTTTTCTTTCACAGTTCTGAAAGCCTTGTTGGTGTGGAGGAGTTATTTCTTAAAATCTTTTTCACACCAGAGATAGAGTAGAAAAAGAGAAAGAGAGAGAGAGAGAGAGAAGCCATCAATACAGTGCTATTTTCATATTTTAAAGGTGCATGGAAGTGAAATTACAATCTGAATGTTCAGGACCAGTTTTAAGATTATCATAATGGAGTCCCAAATGGAAACTAAGTTTCTGATTTAATTCACCTGGATAAGTAAAAGTGAGCCCTATGAATTAGGTGAGGGTCTACAGATGATTTAATATGAAGCTTTGTTTTTTATACCCAATAATTAGAAACTATGGTATATTAAAAACAACTGCTTATGGGTTTTCCTGGATGGTATGCTGGTGAGCTTGTGTTGTATCAAGTAAAATAGAAAAAACTATTTTTACAAAATCTATAATTAACCCAAGGGACTTCACTCTGAATTTATAGCTCAGCAAGGAATCTAAATGGATTTAAACAGTAGGAAAATGTAGCTATTGCATTTTCATGAATAACTCTCAAGGACTACAGTGGACATGAAAGAAGGATATCACTTCCCCTTTCTGAATACTAGCACTGCTTCCACAATGTGGGAAAACCTTCAGTGAGATACAAGCAGAAGTTCCCTTGATTGAAAGAAACTTGAAACATGATCTCCATTGTAAGGAACTTGTCCGTCTTGTTCATCACTATATTCTTAGCACCTACCACCATGTCTGGCACATAATAGGAGCTCAAGAAATGTATTCAATATGTGATTGAACCTATTTGGGAAAACTGTACATGTTAGCATGCCTTCTGATGCAAGATGTGACAATGTTAATCCCTAATACACGGGACTGAGCCAAAAGGAAAGATTATCTGGAGGTATTAGAGTAATTCTGTCCAGGACCAATTAAAGAACATTCTATGATCTCATTGGAAAAGTAAAATTAGTTACAGGAGAGGGTGTCTATAGTTTAAATCTTTGAATCTGTAGCACGCACTGTTGGCATCCCATCCATAATAACCTCTTAGGTTTTACCACTGTAGTTCTCTAGTCTACCAGCATCTTCATCTCTTTGCCAGAGGGCTCACCTGGCTGGCAGAATCAGGGCTGGCTTCTTCTAGGGTATGACCAGTGCGGTCATACAAGTTCCTCTCCTCAGAAGGCAGTCCCATGCTTCAGGTTTAACTCTCCACAGTTCCTATATTGAAATTCTTAGTAAGTGTGTCTTGAACTCTTGTGTTCTGGAAGTGAATTCTGGTGGGATATATAGAACATGTCCAAGCGGCTCAGAGCCTCACTCATACTCAGCACTCTCCTCTTGCTACTTTTCTGCCTCTCCCTTACCCTGACCCGGTGATTCCTCCACTCTGCCCCTGTCAGGGGCCTGAGCACAAATTGGGGTGAGAGTCAGGGTCAGGCACATGCATACAACACATCCCATGTACCCAAACACACGCACACACATGCGTATGCACACACGTGCATACGTACATACAACATGCACATACAAGTCATGACAGAATGAGAGAGAGAAAAAGAAGCACTTTTTCTGGCTTTTTGAGCAAGGGGCTCTACATTCTCCTTTTGCTCTGGGCTGTGTAAATCTAGCAGTTGACTCTGAGTGGAACCATCTCTGCCCATAAGCATGGCAGCCCAGTAGTGCTAAAGAATGAATCTCTACCCCACCTACCTCATCCTACCCTTAACTAACCACTGATTGTTGCAACTGGTGGGACAATTATGAAGCATGTGTTTTCCTTTGATTCCAGAGTTCTCCAGCAGGATTCAACTCCTGTTAGCGTGCAGTCATTTGCTTGATAAGGTGCACTTACGGGCTACCTTCCCAGAACTGTCTCCCTTACTTCCACACTGAAGTGATCATCTTTCCAGTGGTGATCTAAGATCATCCTTCAAATAAATCACTTCAATTTGATTTCTTGAGTCTGTTTTTGGAGAAACCCAAAGTAAGATTGTAAGGCCACAAGTCTAAACGTCTAAACCACACTGACTCCATGACAGGCTTTAAGTTTCCCCTCTAAACTAGAAGGCCTGAGTTTCGAATTCCCCGAAACTATCAGGCAGTTACACATTGCCCAAGGCAGGAGTAACCACCCTTGCAACACCCAATCAAGAAAGGCCAGCGACCACCCTCCACATTGTGAAGGGAGAGGCCTGGAGATAGAAACTATAGATAGGACCCTGTTACCTAATGTTAAAGTTAACCCGTTAGTCACCGAACAAGACCCTAGGCTCGCTCTGTGATTGGCTGAATTTAAAGGTACTCTAAATGTTGTAATTGGATCCCCAAAAGTAACGAATACTCTAGACAACGTGTATGGTCAAACCCGCTGTCATTGATGTTGAATAATTATGACTGGATCACTGTTCCCATGTCACAACTTCTGTAACTCCCCCGTCTCAAACCCCATAAAAACCCTACTCTGCCCTTGTTCAGGGCTCTCAGCACGGATCCATGCGCTGGTGAAGTCTGCGAGCCCTAGCTCGAACCTGTAATAAAGCCCTTTGTCTTTGCATGTGTGACTCGGTCTCCCTGGTGGTCTCTGGTCGGTGTGGATACTGCGATCTGGGTATAACAAGATAGATTCATAAGCCAACATTTGAGCCATTTCCAATATCCTTGACTAATTGAGAAGTATCTCCTCTAGAGAAGAGTCCTTTCTTCCACAGGCTTCTCTCAATTCAGAGGCTTTGGGGGTTGTATTTCTATTTACCTTTCACTATTTAGGATGCATAACCAAACTTAGTCATTTCCCTGTTGCTTATTCCCTCCTCTGATTTGAATGCAAAGGGTTTGAGCTCCCCAGGGGTCCCTCCCCACTATAATTCTATGAGTTTCCAGGCCTCTTTCTGAAAGAAAAGGAAACATTGTTCTCTATACCTGTTACCACAAGATACGCTATTCTGTTGATTTCCCAATTCTGCTATGGAGGTATTTGTTTCTGTTAAATATGACCTTCAAATGACAAAGAATCTACACATGTCTGTCTGATCAGTTTTTCTGGAAAACAGATATTTCCAACTGAATGTGACCTCAGCATTCCTTACCAACTTTGGGAAAGAAATTGGAAATAGTGGAAAGGTGTTGGGGTCTGAGATTTATTTTAGGAACAAAATATGTTTTATGTTTAACTGTTTCTAAGTTTTAAATCTTTAGAATTTTATTTTTTATACATGGCAATGAGAAACAATGAAATCTGGTCATTTGTAGCAACATGGATGGACCTTGAGGGTGTTTTGCTGAGCGAAATAAGTCAGGCAGAGAAGGACAAATATCATATGTTTGCACGTATAGGAGGATTAGGAGGAACTTGACTGAGGAACAAGGGGGAGAAGAAGGGGGGAAATGGTGGAGGAAAGGGAGAGAGGCAAACCATGAGAGACTCTTGAATGCTGACAAAAACTGAGGACTGATGGATGTGGGGGGGAGGGGGAGATGGTCATGGAGGAAGGCACTTGTGGGGATGAGCACTGGGTGTTATGTGGAAACCAATTTGACAATAAACTATAAAAAATAGGAATTTTATTTTTTATACCATGAAACTTGATTATATTATTACAATTATTATTATTATTATTATTATTATTATTATTATTATTATGTCCTCCAGCACTGCTGCTTTATGCTAACATGAAAGCAAGAGGTTTGGAGAAGAGCTGTCAGGGTTTTAGTCAAACCACCCAATTTGGGAATGCCTTTGAGAAATAAAGAATTCGCTAAAAATTAGAAATTAATTTCCATGTGCTCCCTGTTTCCTCCAGTGATTCTTGGAGCCTTGGATAAAAGTAGTTATGGTCAGGATAGAAAAAGGTCCCCTCCCTTGCCATGTCTGACACATAGCAGATGCAGGGTGGATGAAACCAAATTAGGGCTGCTAAGAGAAATTCCCAGTCATTCCCAAACATTAAGTATTTTATGAGGACCTTATCTTCTCTGTGTATAACCCTGAAACCAAGCCCCTTGACTCAGAGCTGTCTGCTTGACCTATCTCCCTTGATTCTCAGTTTTAACCTTTATGTCTATATATCCACTTTCCTGTCCCAATTGCTTCTCCTTGAGAAAAAGTTCACTCACTCGTTCGTTCATTCATTCATTCATTCATTTGTTCATTCTTTGAACAAATATTAGTTGGCAACCTACAATGGGATTCAGTGAACTGTAATTCAAGTGCAAATATGGGCTGCAGAACTGCAGCATCAACATCACCAGGATTCTATTAGAAATGTAAATTCTTGATTCCCATCACAGACCAACTGAATCAGAATGACTGGATGGGGGTGGGGGACGGTGAGGGGAACCAAGAATCTGTGTTGTATCTACCTGTCCAGGTGCATCTAAAGGTTAAGAAGAACTGCTCTTAGTCTACACTGGAACCCAATAAATTGCATTTCTTTTTTTTTTTAATGTTTATTTTTGAGAGAGAGACAGAATGCAAGCAGAGGAGGGGACAGAGAGAGAGGGAGACAGAATCTGAAGAAGGCTCCAGGCTCTGAGCTCTCAGTACAGAGCCTGATGCAGGGCTTGAACTCGTAAACTGTGAATTCATGATCTGAACTGAAGTTGAATGCTTAACCAACTGAGCCCCTCTAGGTGCCCCACCATTTCCAGTAAGTTTTCAGGTAATATTGATGCTACAAATCCAAGAGCCGCACCTTAAGAAGCATGCCACACTTTATGAACTAATCTAGAAGTTCAAATTATTATTCCTGTTATTTGACAAAAGCCTGAGTCTAAATCTCCCCCAAATTATTCTTCAGCTTTAACCTCTGCTTTGATCAAACCAAACCCAATTTTAATCTGAACATTTCAAGTTCAACTTGCCAATTCACAGCTTTTTAAATTTGGTGGTAATTTGAGACACCTGCCATTGTACCCTCTTCTTATGATCACTCTCATTGTCTTCATTTGTGTTTCATGTGCTTTAAACTGAAAATCTCATGGCATGTTGGACACAAATTAGAATTAGAATTAGATTCCATGAGTTAAACTATAAATTCACCACATTACCTATATAATTTTCAACAAGTCACTTACCACTTCTGAAACTTATTTCCTTACCTGCACAATTGAAATGGGATGGATTGAAAGATATTATTTGAAAGAAGTTAGCAAAATGGTCTGGCACATAGCAGGTGCTCAATAAATGTTATTTAAATTTTATGCCTTTTTTAAATGCCATCAGATACCAGGTAATGACATGAGATATGTTAAAATCATTGAACTTTTAATCTTGTATATGTCTTCAGAGCGCATTTAGTTTCATTTAAAAATTGATTTACCTTTAACTATTATCTATATTTTATTCCTTCTTCATTTTGGTGACCTCTAAGAAGTACAAAAATCTTATTTTCCTTTGATTTGTAAAAATACCTAGAGTTTTTAAAGTAAAGCACACTATAATAGAATGTTACAGTGGTAGTTCTAATGTTCAGTTCCTATATTTCTTTGTCATTTGATGTCAAATAAAAGTCATAGCTAAATGTACCCTAAAATTTCTCATTAGAAAAAATAGCTTCAACATTGACTAAGCCTTTCATTTAAGCACGTGAAATCCCTTTATAGGTATTAGCGAATTAAGTTTTAAAACACCTCCATCAGGAAAGTCAGAATTAGAACACATGGACTAGAACCACATAGGGTAGTTTAAGAAACAGATGCTCATAGGGGCGCCTGGGTGGCTCAGTCAGTTTTGTGTCTGGCTTCGGCTCAGGTCATGATCTCACAGTTTGTGGATTCGAGCCCCGCGTTGGGCTCTGTGCTGACAGCTAGCTCAGAGCCTGAAGCCTGCTTCACATTCTGTGTCTCCCTCTCTCTCTGACCCTCCCCTGCTCATGCTCTGTCTCTCTTTGTCTCAAAAATAAAGTATAAAAATTAAAAGAAAGAAAGAAAGAAAGAAACAGAGGCTCATAGTATACCTATCAGAGTGACCTGAAAAGATTACTGCCCAGCCAGTCTCCTCATTCCTATTGTTATAATGACTGATGTGGAACTCCAACTTTGAAATGAGCTGAATTAGGGAAGATGGAAAAAGCAAAGGTGATAAGATAAACCAATCAAGAAAATGAACCAGTTTGGTGACACACTGTAAGGCACAACATGACTGACTGACTGAATGACTGACTGACTGACTGAATGACTGACTGAGGGATTAATGGGAGTGATTGAGAAAGACTTTGCTGAGAAGATAGGATCTGAATTAGTTGGACCTTAAAGGATATAGGCTGCCAGTGTGCCCTACTAGAAGAGAGTAGGAAAATAAATAGGTAGATGAAATGAGTTCTGCATCTGAACAGCCTACAACTGGGGTCATAACTTATAGAGGCACCTCCTTTTCCCATTTTCCTACCCTTCACCACCGATGTCTCGCCACCCAGTCCCCATAGCAATAAATTACAAGAAGTCATCTCCAATGAATAGACTAGAAAATGTTGACTCTCTCTGGCTGGACCAATTAGGCTGGACCAGTTAGTCACCAGTTAGGTGACTCCCCCAGGGAGGCAGGCAGGCTTGCACAATGGCAGAAACAGGTGGATAGGGTGCCTTTCAGTCTCCATTTGCACCCCAAGGGCCAGACACCCTCATGCACAGCACAACCTAATAATACATTGTAGATCTGAAATGGGTGGATCCTATGTTTAGATTTATTTTGTTGGAATTTTCTAGTGTGTTAAAATGGCTTAAACTAACATTTGATGATGTGCTCTGTCGGTGAGGCTGTGGCTAAACAGGTGTTCATACAATCCCCACAGGGAGGAATTTGACAAAATCTAGTGCCATCACATATGCATTTACCCCTTTGATATAGCAATTCCAATTCTAGGTATCTGTTATAAAGATATATTGGCAAAAGTGCAAAATGATTTATGTCCAAGTCTGCCCCTTAAGTCATCATTTAGAATAGCCATAAATTGGAAACAACCAAAACATCTATTCATAGTAGACTGACAAAACGAACCAAGATTGCCAAACTTTCTATAGATGGCCAAATAGCAAATATTTTAAGCTTTGCAGTGATACGGGCTCCATTGCAATACTCAGCTCTACAGTCAGAGCATAAAAGCGGCCATAAAACATAAACTTATGTATGTGGCTGTGTTTCAATAAAACTTTATTTGTGGACACCGAAATTTGAGTTTTATATAACATCCATGTCATAAAATATTCTTCTTCTTTCGATTTTGTTTTCATCCATTTAAAAACATAAAACTCATTCTTAGTTTTAAGTCTGTACAAAAACAGATCCCGGTCTAGATTTGGCTCTTGGGCTATACTTTTGTTGACCTCTGGAATAAGCTATGGTACATCCCAACAATGGAATCCTATGTAATCGCCTAAAGGATTGAGAAAGATATCTGTTTGCTGTTATGGATCCAGAATGCAACAAGTAAAAATATCAAGGGTCAGAATGATGTTTATAGCATGCTATCGTTTGTGTAAGAAAATGAAGCAAAGAGTATACATGTAAAACATTTTTATTTTCAAAAAGGAATGATGGAAGGGTAAGCCAACTACTTCGAGCAGCTACTTGCTCGGGAAGAGATGAAACGGTGGAATGGACAGAAGTAGAAACAATATTTCTGTGAATGTAACTTGCCATTGTGTTTTGACTTTAGAATTTTTGACATAATTAACAAATAAAACTAAATCACCAAAGAAAATATGGATTTAGTGGTCAACATTTAAAAATTGGGATTTTTTAAGAGAAATCTAAAATGTCCTTTCTCTTAAAATATTGAAAGATCTGGTTGGCATCACTGAGTCTGCTCACCTAGCTGGCAACTAGCTGTCTGAGGAAGCCACATTTTAACAATTTCCTTTTCAGTAAGACACATATTCTCTGATTTTGCTACAGGACCCACTCTGTTGGCTTCACCTTTCCTTGCCTGCCTGGCCCGTGTGGGCATTAAGTTGGTAACTTCTGGGGTGCCTGGGTGGCTTAGTCGGTTAAGTGTCCGGCTTTCGCTTAGGTCATGATCTCGCGGTTCGTGGGTTCGAGCCCCACGTCGGGCTCTGTGCTGACTGCCAGCTCAGAGCCTGGAGCCTGTTTCAGTCTGTGACTCCCTCTCTCTCTGACCCTCTCCCTGCTCACACTCTCTCTCTCTCTCTCTCTCTCTCTCTCTCTCTCTCTCCTAGAAATAAATAAAACATTAAAAAAAAAATGTTGGTAACTTCTGACCTAGGAGAGGCAAATGGATTAATACTTGATGTTTCATAGGGCAGTAATAGGAAACTATGTAGTATTTTGAGCACAAGTATGCAATGATAAAAGTAGTACTTCAGGGAGATTAACCTGCCAGGGTTATGAGTAATGATCTGGAGTAGGAAAGAGCCTGATCCCAGAGAATCCAGATTTGGTTATGCTAACATAGGCATGAGATAAATTGACCCACATGGATGACGGCTGCAGGATGGAGAGAAAGTAAAGAAAAAGCCATCAGGACAGGGAATCAGAAACAATGAGGAATTACATTAGAGCTGAAAAGGACCTGAGAGATCATCTAATCACACCTCTCTCTTTTATAGGAAACTGGAGCCCAGAGTGGTAAAAGATTGTATTTGAAATTTCACATCTGGTTAACATCAAAACCATCTACAGTTTTCAAGTCTTAATATAATTGCCACGAAATTTTATTACTTTTAGGTTGCGACTGACTGGGAAAGCCAAAACTAGTTAAAGAACTTTATAACCCTTATACCCACGTAGGCACTAATTGCACCACAGTGTGCCTAACATATAAAGCAGCTGCTATTCTGGCTGATGGCAAGGTTGCATCACTGACAGAAGTAGAGACTTGCAGAGAGAATTTTTCTTGGGGAGAAGATAGTAAATATGAGTTTTAAACATGGCGGGTAAAGTGAAACATGTAACTGGTGATTCTAGGAAGCCATTGAAAATCTTTACAAATAGGCAATTTTTATATATTTCTCCATTTATAGCTACTATAAGATAATGCCAGTTTATTTAGTGTACTGGATCTGGTATAACAAGAAAAGAGAATTGTCATTATACGTTTGTCAAAACACAGAGATGTACAACACAAAGTAAATAACAATGTATCAATATTTACTCATCCACTGTAATAAATGTACCACACTAATACAATATGTTAATAATAGGGAAAAATGGAGGGGGAAGGAGGCACATGGAAATTCACATGGGCATTCTCTGCGCTGTCCATTCAATTTTTCTGTAAACTACTCACAACAATAAAGTCTATTAATTTTAAAAACTACATTGGTGGAAATGTAACCTCTTGTGAGGCTACAAAATCAAAATTGCCAATTTGTTCCCTCAGTAGATCTCCACTGGTAAATACATCCTCAGAAAAGATACAAATGATTAAATGCCAACCCAGGCTTAGAGTGAATACTAATTTTTGCTTCTGAAAAAAAACGTGAGAATGTTTTGAAGATCAATTTAAAAATCAGGAAGCAGGGCCGCCCGGGTGGCTTAGTCGGTTAAACGTCCGACTTTCGCTCAGGTCATGATCTCGCGGTTCGTGGGTTTGAGCCCCACGTCGGGCTCTGTGCTGACTGCCAGCTCAGAGCCTGGAGCCTGTTTCAGTCTGTGACTCCCTCTCTCTCTGACCCTCCCCTGCTCACGCTGTCTCTCTCTCTCTCTCTCTCTCGTAGAAATAAATAAAAAACATTAAAAAAAATCAGGAAGCAAAACAGAAAAAAGTATTTTAAAAAAGGAATTTCTTGAAACCCATGTACAGTTTTCCAGCACTTTTTTTTTTCTGCTGAAATTTGACTTGCTGGTCATTGACACAGTCAGTGAGATTAGTCTTTGTACCTGTCAAAGGTTTTGCACTATAATGTGGATTGCAATACACACTCACTGAGTCTATGGCATGGCTGGAAAATATACCTACAAGACTGCCAAAATGAACCAACCGAAATGTGTCAACCCCCTGGGAAATAAATACTGTTCTCTGTTCACTTGGGTCATTATCTTCTGAGTAATTAAATGAATCCAGGGGTGTACACATAATCATGCAATCACATTTCCATGACTTTAAAGCAGGTAAAAAGTAACCTGTCATTTGTGTTTGCTCTCCAAGATCTAAACGTTTATTTTCTCTTCCTCCTCCTTCTTTTTATTATTATTATGTTTTTGAAAGAAGTTACTGCATAACGACAAGGAAATGAATGAGAACATCCATAGACACTGGCTTTGTAATGCCACAGACTTAGCATATTGTAGTGTTAGAGCTTCAAGAGATTGACTTAATTATTTTATTCCCATGGGTCTCAACTGGGAAGCCTGCACCCACCTTCCCACTTGAAAGCCATTATTGTAATTCAAACTCTTCATTTTAAGTGGAGGAAACTAAGGTTCCAAGAAATTGGTTGATTTGCCCAAGCTCTTTAGTGATACGACTTGAATGTATTTCTCCTTTCCTGTACAGCACCCTTCCTTTCACATCGTGTTACCATGGGTCAGTTGATTCAGTTCTCTGTATTTCTGGCATATATCAACACAAAACAGGTATGTTAAAACGGTGTGATCTCTCCCGTCCCTTACAGTTCTACAGATCTATGTTACTAAACTGTCTGTGGGTGTGGGGAGGAGACAGTAATATTCAGTTTTGATTCCTTTCTCTCTCTCCCTTAACTATAAAGAAAAAAAGGAAATAAAATATATTAAATCCAGCATACTTACGGAAATTAGACTGTAGCCGGTCTGAAAAGGGACTTTTAGGGTCACCCTGTATATGATTGTGGGCACCGGGAGGCTCCCACAACATCTCAGCTTTTGCAGGTAGACTAACTGACCTTCCACTTTCCACATTCCACCCAACAACGCCTGTAGAAGTAGGGTTTTCATTCACAAAATACACCCACTGGCATAATCACTCAGTCTTAAATTTCTCCTTGTTTCCAGAGCATTCAAGCTATAAACGGCTGTTAAGCCACCGTTCTTACTTCATGTGAATTTAGTTGTACATAATTACCTTCTTTATGCTATCTAAACATCTCTCGACTGGAATAAGATCTCATCTTCCTTCCTCCTTGGGAGAAAGGTCTGAGAAAAGCTTTAAAACCTGGTAAATTACTCTTTCTTTTGTTCTTCTTCAATTCTATGGTTTAAATTCTCCATCAAGCAAGGAAGACCTCTTTTCAATATACTCTCCAATTTTGAGACAAACAAACTGCCAGGAGCTGAATTGCTGTCCTGTGGCCAAAGGCAATTCCTGGCTTCTGGTTCTAACTTTTCTGTGTACCTCTTTGAATTGTGAAGATTAGTGACACAGAAGGTCACTGTGGGCTGCCTTGCCTTGTTAGAAGGCCGTTGGGTACATGAACTTCCCTATATGTGCCCTGAGCTGAAGACTGCATACAGCAGGGATTCTTAAGAACAAAGGTATGCTTCAAATACCAAGTATTATAACCCTGGTATAGAGTAATAAGAAATCTAGTATCCTGGGGAAAGAATAAAATTAGAGGCACAATCCTTGAATATCTAGACACCATTCTTTAAATAGGACCCTACCAACAATGAACACATCTGAGACAATGTATTTTACCCCTAGGAGCTCAGAGTTACGGTTTATACAATTAGCAATCACATTTGCAAAAATGTTGCTAATTCTTCTTGCTCCACAATGTTCAATATACCCCCCCCACACACACACAAACATGCACTTTTTTTAAGAGGAAAAAAATTTATATTTCAAGATAATAACCACAGCCACTAGGACAGGCTGCTCGGGAGCTTCAATAGCATCAATCAATTTCATAGTTAGCAGTATCGCCTTTCTTTGGGGAACACTTTGTATAAAGTAGAAGGCACCCCTGTTCTTGCCACGGCAGACAAAGGGAACTGAGTCTGAAGGGTGAAAGCGAGCGTGCCTGTTCTCCATGAAGGGCAAGGAAGGGGAGAATTAGTCAGGAGTGCTCACTCTTCCACCTGCTTCCCAGATGCCTTTTCCTCTTTTTGCCTTATTTGTCTTTTTCCTTTAAGTTTGGACTGTTTGCATAGATAGGCAAAAAGGTGTCTCTGCCCTTGCCACAAATACCTTGCCACAGTGGAACTGGGCTTTCGATATCTGCCTGACATTATTTCCCCTGGCCCAGGTTTTTGGGCTTGGGATCTGAAATGGAAACCAAAGAAAATCTCAATGCAAGAATGCCTTTTAAATCGCTTTCCCCCTCTCTTTTCCTCTTCTTTCCCTACCTAATTTTTACTTCCCAATTTATGGAAGGAGTAAATATGTGGATAAATATGGAATGTATTCATTGACAAACATTATGTGTTCTTTACTTGTATTCATTTGTTCATTTAACAAATATTCTTTGAATTCATCGATGTTTTGGTAAGTACTGGGTATGTATGTAGTAGTCAACAAAATAGACATGGTCCTGGGGCACCTTGAGCATCCGACTCTTGATTTTGGCTCAGGTCATGAGCTTTCAGTTCATGGGATCAAACCCCACATCAGGCTCTGTGCTGTCAGCGCAGAGATTCACTTTCTCTCCCTCTCTGCCCTTTCCCTGTTCTCTCTTTCTCTCTCTCAAAATAAATAAATACACGTTAAAAAAATAGACAAGGTCTTAGTGAAGCTTATACTCTTCTGAGTTAGACATTAAATCAGAAAAGTATTTGCTATGTGAAAAAAATAACCAGGGGTCCCTAATTTAGACTGGAGGGCCAGAAAAGGCTTCTCTGAGAGGGTCACACATATGAAAAATATTGTATTGTTCTTCTAATTCTTCTGGTATAAAAATCTCTGGGTATATCTACATGGCTGCAAAATAAATGTAATAGAAAGGTGTGGACAGTTATTTGCAAGTGGAGGTCTATTCATTTTTCCACCAGTGAAACAGTTTCATGCAGCAAGCTTGCATCTTCCAGTACTATGAGAGAAGGGCCCAGATAAAAATACTTCCTTATTTGATGTCAATGGGACTTACTAAATAAAGTGATAGAATTAAGACAAAAGCAGTGGACCAGATACACTTTCCTTTAGAGGTGTTAGAATTTAAAAGCTCAGTATGAATGAGAAACGGAGTCTCCTTAATATTTATGAACACATTCAAACCCTTTTTTTTAAATATTTTTTAATGTTTTTATTTATTTCTAGGAGAGAGAGAGAGAGACAGCGTGAGCAGGGGAGGGCAGAGAGAGGGAGTCACAGACTCTGAAACAGGCTCCAGGCTCTGAGCTGACAGTCAGCACAGAGCCCGATGTGGGGCTCGAACCCACGAACCGCGAGATCATGACCTAAGCAAAAGTCGGACGCTTAACCGACTAAGCCATCCAGGCGCCCCCAAACCCTTTTTTGATTACTCCTTGGTTGTTACTGCAAGCAATGCAAGGAGGACAAAAAACACAGAAACGTGAAGGAATTTTTTCCTAGTTGTGATTTTGTTTAGATTTTAGAACTTTGTTATAAATCCATAAAATACTGTCTACCCCAAAGAGGCTCCACATTGGACCTGCTCCCAATGAAATTACTGAAATAACAAGATAATGCATTTGTAACTGGCTTTCTCATTTATAAAATGCTTGAGTAACACCTGACATGACTCTCAAAACAGATAGTTCAAGTAGGTATAATTATTGTACCCATTTTAAGGAAGAAATAGAGTTCAGATATGTTCCTGGGGTATTAGTGAGTTGGGAAATGGAGCTTTAAAACCTGGTTTTCTGGGGCTCCTGAGTGGCTCAGTGGGTTGAGTATCCCAGAGTCTTGATTTCAGCTCAGGCCATGATCCCAGAATCATGGGATCAAGCTCACATCCGGCTCTGCCTCTCTCCCTCTGCCCCTCTCTCTCCCCCTGCCCCTCCCCTACTTGTGTGTACTCTCTAAAATCAAACAAACAAACAAACAAAGTCTTGGTTTCCTGACACCAATGCCTGTGGTCTTGCTACTATTAGTGTGCTGCTGGCTGTATTGTAAGTCGGGGACCCTGAGCCTGTTCTGAGTGGAGTGACAGATTTCACAGAGCAAAAAGTCAGTTGGACAACCATACTTTCTGCCGTGTCACTTCATGAAGACCGAGGGGTCACAACCTCATTTCATTCTAGTTTTCTTTAAAGACTCATTACAGCCTCTCACAGTCAAAAGCAGAAGGGCAGATAAATCTTAACTTTTAATATGGTTGTGAGACGCCTTGTGACTGGCACCTACCGGAGCAAACATGGCTTGGGTGACACAGTCTCCTAGTGCATTTCTGCTATGCGTGCCTTTCATAAAGAAAAATGGTGAAGTAAGGGGATTGGAGGTTCTTGACTTAGGTGAGAATTGGTAAGCATGTTGAGCCCATTTCCTTCTAGAACAATATTTAGTGGAGAGGGTTCTTCCTAGGTCTGATTTGCTCTTTAAAGAAGACCTAAAATCCTTCTGAAAAAAGATGCATGTGTCCCAATAATTTCGACCTTTAAAGAAAAGTAAGTTCCTGGCCTCAAGTAAGATGATAGTAGTAGTAGTGATAGTAGTAGTAGTAATAATGGCAGTATAGAGAAGGAGGCACATATACTAATTATGTCTCCATTATTCTGAAATAATTCTACTTTAGGCAATTTAGGCATTCTTGAATTATTTTCCATCTCAGAGTATTTAGGTACAATTGGCTAATTTCTAATTATAAGGAAAATCCTTTCCTAAAATCACAGTAGCTGTGCATGACTGACATTGTTGGTTGGCCAATCCTGCAATCATTCCTAAAATGATTTGTACAAAAGGCTAGAAAGGCCCATATTAGAAGTAGCCACGTGTATTAGTCCTGGCCAAAGAAACATGAGGGAGGTCTCTTAGAAGTTTCAGGGAGGGGCAGGGGAGTTTCTCTTTACTAGTGAAGAGATGTTATTGACTTCTAATTCTCCCATCTTTTTGCCTTTAATTCAGCCACAATGCCTGGAGCTGATGCAGCCTTTTTGTGACCATGAGCATTGAAGGTCATGAAGACAGAGACTCAGAGACCTATAGACACCATGGCAGAAAGACTGAAATTGCCTAGGCCTTAGATGTTGTTTATCAGCTGAGTTAACACCAGCATTTGGTTACTTCTAGCCTTTCCATTATATAAGAAAGTAAATCTTTCTGTGTTTAAACTACTATTCCTGAGATTATTTGTAAGGTTCAGCTGAAGGAATTCAGTTGATAACACTGTGTAGTTTTGAACTAGTTACTTGAAGACTTTGAACTTAAGTTTCTTTGTGTATAAAATAAATGAAGGTTGAACCCTTTTAGATCTAAGAATTCTCTGATTCAAAAAGTACCTTGGTGTTACTGTATTCAGAAACAAACTTTTAAAAAAATACTGTACACATTTCAAGCTTCTACTTTCAATTTTATAAATAGCCTTACCTTTTCAGTGCCACTGGGATAATGAAACAGTGTACTTTAAACATATTTTGCCATTATTTGTTTACTATGAAATTGGCGATATCGCTTTAATGCAGAGTGTTTTGTGTTTTCATAATTCTTCCAAAGTGTGAGTCCTAGTCAATGCAATGGGAATATTCCACTGGATTTATACAAAAAGCCAAAATGCACAATGTATATTTTTCCCATACAAATACTGAAGAGTATCTATTTTAAGAGAACTAAGACTTAATCACAAAAGGCTGTCAATGCAGTCTTTACTCTGAGCCTAGCACAAGGAAAATACCTTTTCCAAATGACAACTTCAAAGAAAACATCTTTTTGTTGTTGCTATTTAAAGATCACTACGAGAGGTAATGCTTGGTCATTGAAAAGGAACTATCTCCATAGGCAAAAGAATGAAAGTAAGGGATTTTTAAAGGGCTTCCTAAGTAGATTTGCAACAACAGACTTACAGGGAATGAATATTACCTTGATTTTCAATAGGATACTATGCTATCATAACAAAAACTATTGTGTCTTCTCCCATATAATTTTAAGAGTTTTAAATGAGAGAACGGTTTTAGCTACATCTGGAAATTAAATTCCTGAGAAAATACATTTATTTTCAATCACAAAAATTAGAATCTTCAAAAAGCAATTCTAGTGAGCAGAATCTTTCAGAGTATAATATTTGCAGTGAAAAGCCTAAAAAAGTAACGTGTTATTACTTTTTGTGCTTCAATTTTTTAATGGTTAAGTTAATACGTCACAACTAGCTCTCTGCTCTTCACATTTTAATAATTTTAAATCAGCACGATTCAGTATGTAGTTCTACCTCTAGCTTTGGTTTAAATGGTGGAATATTTTAAAAACTCAGTGGAGTACACTTTTTAAAGTTCCTTTTGAAAACCTCTCAAAACAGATTCATATGATACTGGATTTAACATGAAGAATAAGTAAGTAGGCCAACAACTTGTTTATAGTTTTATAGATGGAGCTTAAACTCTTCAGAATCTCAACACATTTCTGAGAACTTAAGAAAATCAAATAGAATAGGTATTGCTTCTGTGTAGGCAAATCCCTGTAAATTTGTTCTTGTTTCTGTGTGACAGATGGTGGCAAACAGTAAAAATTGGGTGTTTTTCCCTAAATGGGTGGTGTGACCGGTCAGCTTAATCACCAGTTCTTAAGGTGGCTGTCCTCCAACTCAGAAACCATCTCTGCCTCAGTGTTCCTAATAGTCAGCATGCAAAAGTAAACAGTTAAACATTTCACTTTCACTAAACTCTCACTCCAACCAGATAACCCTTAGAGTCAAATTAGACAACTGAGCAGCTACGAACCAGTTTGGATCTCTAATAACCAATGTCAATTTGGCCCTCAATATGGCCTTGGATTTGACCACATTCCCACCGTCAGTCCACTCCTCCTAGTCTCCGCAACAATTCCGTCTTCTCTGGCTCCATCCCCTTCTGAACTCCTAATACTCTCAGGACTTTGCATTCACCTTTAAAAAATAAAAACTTGGGATGCCTGGGTGGCTCAGTCAGTTAAGCATCCGACTTCGGCTCAGGTCATGATCTCACGGTTTGTGGGTTCAAGCCCTGCGCCGGTCTCTGTGTTGACAGCTCAGAACGTGGAGCCTGCTTCGGATTCTGTGACTCCCTCTCTCTCTGACCCTCCCCTGCTCATGCTGCCTCTCTCTCTCTCTCAGAAATAAATAAAACATTAAAAAAATAAATAAAAATAAAAAATAAAAACCTCTTTATTTTTTAAAGCCTCAAACAGATCATTTCTTCAAAGCTTCAATCTCCTACCACCAAATCAATACTATTTCTCTCTCTTTCTGGTCCTTAAAAATGGAAGAAATGTTTCCTCTCATTATTTAAGGTGATCTCCCTACACATTCTGTGGATTATGTTTCCTTCTATATTTCCAGGAAAGTCATAGGCTTTTTTTTGTTCTCAAATTTTAATTGTTTTGATTAGGCAATGTACATAAGTTGTTCAAAAATTATAAAAGGGAATATGATGATTTTCATGCCTAGTTTCAGGTACCTATCTTCTCCTTGGGACAAATGTTCTGCCAGAGATGTTCTGTGCACACACAAGTAAATGTATGCAAATGTGAGGGAGGAAGAATTTCCTCTGCTCTTCAAGATCCTTCCACCTGGACAAAGAATCAAATTGATATGAAACATATTAACAAGAGAAAACCAAATTTAATATCCTACATACAGGAAATTTACATAGACATGAAAGTATAAAGACAGCCAGGCAACATAATGCTTACGGGGGCCAAGGAGAGCACTGGGGTCTGGAGATACAAAAGGAAAGATGACCATTAGCAGGAAGGTGAGAGATGTTTGGAAAACAAGGATTGCCGTGTTATGCAGATTAGTTTCTTGTGTAAAGAGGAATATTTGTTAATCGCTCCCTTCCTGGTGCGGCAGGCAGTTGTAGCGAAGGGAAAGAACTTTTCTTGAATCTAAGAGTTCTGATTGCTTTGAAGTCAAAATAATGTTCATGCCAAAGTGGTCCATCTTGGGGTCGTCCGCCCTTGGTCCTCATACAAATATATATATTTTTTTAAGTTAAAAAAAGGGAATATTATTTATACACTGTTACATAACTGGGTTGTTTTTTTTTTTTCCATCAGAAAAATGCGTCTTGGAGACAATATTAATTTATAAGGTGAAGCCAGTGTCCATCTCTGGTCAGTTTAGGAAGAAGCAACACTACAAGTCGTATCGCCCCAGGCATTGCTGGGCTGATCAAGGAGCACATAGGCCAGGGCTCAAGGGACAGGAACACTAGCTTATCATGAAAGGAACCTGCAACAAGTCGACAAGTCGTTAACCTGCAATCACCTAGAGACAGAATCACCAGAGATACCTAATGAATTCTCTTCATTTTCAATAGGACACTATGTTATCTCAACAAAAACTATGGCGTCTCCTCACAGACCATTTTAAGAGTTTTAAATGAGAGAAGGGTTTTAGCGACATCTGGAGATTAAATTCCTGAGAAAATATATTATTTTCAATCATAAAAGGTAGGATCTTAAGAAAACAATTCCCTGGCACCTGGGCGGCTTAGTCGGTTAAGCGTCCGACTTTCGCTTAGGTCATGATCTCGCGGTTCGTGGGTTCGAGCCCAGCATCGGGCTCTGTGCTGACTGCCAGCTCAGAGCCTGGAGCCTGTTTCAGAGTCTGTGACTCCCTCTCTCTGTGATCCTCCCCTGCTCATGCTGTCTCTCTCTCTCTCTCCTAGAAATAAATAAAAATATAAAAAAATAAAAATAAAAAATAAAGAAAACAATTCCAGTGAGTAGAATCTTAAAGAATAAAGATGGTTTTTATTTTTCAGATTCCAAGTCTCTCTCTTTAAAAAAAAAAAAAAGTTTATTTGTTGAGAGAGAGAAAGAGAGAGAGACAGCAGGTGAGGGGCAGAGAGAAAGAATCTCAAGCAGGCCTGACATGCGGCTCAAACTCCTGGAACCATGAGATCATGACCTGAGCTGAAACCAACAGTCCTTAGCCAACCGAGTTACCCAGATGCCTCCAGATCCCAAGTCTCTAAAGAAGGAAAAGACCCCTGGGGCACTGGGTGGCTCAGTCCGACTTCATCCGACTTCGACTCTGGTCATGATCTCATGGTTCGCAGATTTGAGCCTCGCGTTGAGCTCTGCTGACAGCCAGTTCAGAGCCTGGAGCCTGTTTCAGATTCTGTGTTTCCCTCTCTCCCTGACCCATCCCTGCTCACGCTGTCTCTCTCAGAAATAATAATAAAAAAAAAAAACATTAAAAAAAATTTTTTTTTAAAACAAAGAAGGAAAGGACCCCTGTGGGATCTGATGAAGTGGCAGCAGAGTATCTGCTAAGTGACCTCATGGGCCTTCAATCACCAGTATCCATTATCCACCCCCCACCCCCATTTCCCCCTCACTAGCAAGCTGTTGGGAAGTTTGGACCTTTTGAGCATTAACTCTTTGTTCTCCTGGGTGGTGCCACAACAATAAATCACCTATTTTTCTTCACCACATAGTGTGGTGAAGTTTCTGTTTCTGTTGTTTAGTGTCTGTTTTTGTTGACTTGCTGCACATCAGGTAGACAAAGTCTTGTTTGGTTCAGTTAAAAAAGTAGCGGTTCAGGGGTGACTGTGTGCCTCAGTCAGTTGAGCATCCAAGTTTTGATTTCAGCTCAGGTCTTGATCTCAGGGTCATGGGTTCAGGCTCTGTGTTGGACTCCATGTTGGGCTCTGTGCTGGGCGTGAAGACTACTTAAAAAAAAAAGTATTGGTTTGTTCTTTTTCAAGTACATAGAATTGATTATGAATGTCCTATAATTATTGCATCCAACCTTATTGATAGACATTTAACTTGTCTCCAAACTTTTATTACTGTAAGAAATGTTACAACAAATAATTTCATACATTGAAAATATGCTCTAGGTTATAAGGTGCCTGGGTCGCCCAGTCAGTTAAGCATCTGACTTTTGGTTTCAGCTCAGGTTAAGATCTCATGGTTCGTGGGTTTGAGCCCTGCATTTAGCTCTGTGCTGATGGTGTAAAGCCCACTTGGGATCCTCTCCGTCTCCCTCCCTCTCTACACTGTCTCTCTCTCTCTCTCAAATAAATAAATAAACTTAAAAAAAAGAAAGAAAAGAAAATATCCTCTAGGTTAAATTCCTATTCATGGGATTGCAGGATTACAGGGTAAACACAGTGGAAATTTTGACAGATATTGCCAAATTATCCTCCATAGATATTAAGCCAAACTATAGTCCCACCAAAAAAAGCATGAGTGTGATAGTATTCACCCAAGAAAAGGGTGTCCCAAAGTTTTTCACTGATCTCATACTTCAAATTTAATGAGCATTTTGTTAATTATGAGAAAGATTGACAATCTTTTCCAATAATTAAAAGCCATTTGTAATTCGTTTCCAAGGACCTGCTGATATCCTTTCTCTATTTTCCCATGTTGTTGGGTTTTTTAAAAATTGGTTTATAAAAGTTATTTGTATATAAAGACAACTTTTGTAATGTGAGTTGTAATTTTTATTTTGGCCATGCAGAACATTTTTTATAGTCAGATTTATTAGTTTTACTTTTATGGCTTTTGGCTTTTGTGATATACTTAGAGAGCCCTTTCTTATTCCAGGCTTATGGGGGAAAAACTCTTATGGTTTTCTCTACAACTTTTATGATTTCTGCTTTAAAGTTTTTTCCACTGAAATTTCACATATTTCTTATTAAAATTATTTCTAGATATTTTATCATTTTTGTTGCTATTGTAAGTGGATACTATTTTTATTAGATTTCAACTCATTTCAATATAAAAGGATACTAACTTCTGTATGTTAATTTTGTAATCAGTCACCTTGTTGAATTGGTAATAAGTTTTTAGTTAATTGTCTTGGGATTTTCAGGTGTACAATGATATTACCCACAAACAGAGATCATTCAATTTCTTCCTTTCAAATATTTAAACCTCAGATTTCTCTTTTTAATTTTCTCTATTTCGTACCCCCACAATTATGTTAGACAATAGTGTGATCATAATTATTCTTGTCTTGTTACTTGGGTTATCTTACATGGTAAATTATCTTCTCATTCCCTAGTATTATCAGCTTCTCCCTAACTCCTAGATTCTTCTAACCTGGAAAAACTCTCTGTGGATACCACATTGCACTCCAGCTGCTTCTCCCTTACTTTTCTTTCATAGCCGTGTGCCTTGAAAAAGTTACCTATACTTGTTCTCACATCTTCTTGTATTCATTCCTACGTTAGTTAACATAGACCCACGCTATGGGTTCTATAGCTGGATAGCTAACATTATAATTATTATATCTGCTTGGACGTCTCATATGCACCTCAAATTCAAGATTATAATATTTGTCCTTAAAATGTTACCTATTTTTTAAATTTTTTGTCTTTTCTCAGTGAATGGCACCAGCACCTACTCAGTGCTCATATCAGAATCTTTAGGATCATCCTGGACTTTGTTCATCTTATCGTCAAAATCCAGCCAATCCCCAAGTCTTATCAATTCCTTTTCAACTCTGTCAACTTCTCTATTTTCATCACTTTGGCCCTAACTATCATTAATTCTTGCTTGATTTCCTAGGTCTACTTAACTTGAATTTGCTCTTATTCTTACCACTATGTTCTCTCTATGGTAGTCAGGTTGCTCTTTTCAAAAATGGAAAGTTGATCATGTCACTTCTCTATTGAGAATCTTTCAGTGGCTTCTCATTACTATTAGGAAGAAGTCCAAAATACTTAGCATGCCTTTTAAGAATCTCCTTTACCTTGACCCTTTCTACCTCTCTAGTCTCTTAATGACATTTCCTATTCTGTATTGGCATAGTACATGCAGCCAGAAAAACAGAATTCAAAGACTCTTTCAATGAGCAAGAGATTACCTAAATATTAGGACACTACTTCCCACCCTGGGCTGGAGCCTACTAGCCTTCACTTCTTTGTCATATGCTAGTGACACAGTACCTGTTTGTACTGCTGTTGAAACTAAATAGGCACTTCCATAATGCTGTTCTATAAATGCTATTAAAAATCTTTACTGACTCCTGGAGTCTAGCATCTTCTACCACTTCTGTTGCTCTACTAGAGACTCCACCAAAAGCAGGGAAAAAATGGCTTCTTCATTTCTCCAATTTGAAATGTCCTGCCAGTTCTGCATAGTAACAGAAATTAACAGGAAATGTGCTGACAAAGGAGTCTGCAAAATGTAGTTTGCTAGCTTCCCGCCCTGGGATTCAGAGAACATGCAAGGAAGGTCAGGGATGAAGCCAAAAGCTACACACAAATAAGTGGTACATATTCCTACTCTAACTTTTCAAAATTGACCAAGTGTGGGCTTTACACTGAACCCTTGCAAGACATACACACAGACATGTACATACACACACACACAAACAGTTTTCATAGGGTTAATATCAATTTGTTTTCTAGGTCTTAACTAATAACTGTTAGTGAAGGTATTTATTTTAATTTCAGTGTAGTTAATATACAGTGTTATATTAGCTTCAGGTGTACAATATAGTGATTCAACAATTCCATATATCACCCAGGGTTCATCATGACAAGTGCACTCCTTAATCCTCATCACCTATTTAACCCATTCCCTCCAATCACCACCCCTCTGGTAACCAACAGTTTGTTCTCAGTAGTTAAAAGTCTGTTTCTGGGCTTCTCTCTCTTTTTACCTTTGATCATTTGTTTTGTTTCTTAAGTCAGTGAAATCGAATAGTATTTGTCCTTCTTTGACTGACTTATTTCACTTAGCATTATACCTCTAGCTCCATCCATGTCATTACAAATGGCAGGATTTCATTCCTTTTTATGGCTGAATAATATTCCAGCTGAATGGCTGAATAATAATATGAATAATATATATATATATATCACATCTTCCTTATTCATTCATCTATCAATAGGCACTTGGGCTGGTGCCATAATTTGACTATTGTAAATAATGCTGCTATAAATATAGGGGTGCCTGTATCCCTTTGAATTAATGTTTTTGTCTTTTGGGGGTAAATACTCAGTAGCTCAATTACTGGATCATAGTGTAGTTCTATTTTTAACTTTTTCAGGAACCTCCATTCTGTTTTCCAGAGTGGCTGCACCAGTTTGCATTCCCACTAACAGTGTAAGAGGGTTCCTTTGTCTCTACATCTTTGCCAACACTTGTTATTTCTTGTGTTTTTGATTTTAGCCATTCTGACAGGTATAAAGTGATATCTCATTGTAGTTTTGATTCGCATTTCCCTGATGATGAGTGATACTGAGTATCTTTTCACGTGCCTGTTGGTCATCTGTACATCTTCTTTGGAGAAATGTCTGTCCTTGTCTTCCATCCATTTTTTAATTGGATTATTTGTTTTTTGGGTGTTGTGTTGTTTTAGTCATTTATTTTGGATACTTCAGTGAAGCTCTTTTGGACCCCATGTATAAATTCAGAACGCTTAATATGTATGCTCTGGGACCCTGTGCCTTTCCAAACACCACTAATAAAATTGTGACTAAAAATTGCATAATTATTTATTTAATATATGCCTCCCCTGCTAAACTGAAAAATCATCAAAGAGAAAGATTTCTATGTCTTCTTTATTGCTACATCTCCACTTCATGGAGCATAGATGGTCTGGAATACTTACTAAATAAATGCAATGTATCTTCTATTATAACATTCAAAAGCATAGTTCATTTATTGTCAATAATCCCTACAGGGAAAAATATATAATTGTTCTGAAAGGTTATTTTATCATTAGGGAGAAGGTCTAGTTCCTCAGGAATTTTCCTCATGGGTTTATAAATACAGAGATTGGCAGAAATGACATATTAGTATCTCCAGGTGAGCTGTATTGGAAATATGAATGCCTAGATCTTTTTCGAAAACATAGTGTATTTCACAGTAATTTAAGTAACCATGGGGATACTTAAAGGAAAGAGGTAGGAAACGACAAGTTCAAGGAATTAAATAGATAGAATTGTTATGAAATGCCTAAAGGGCAGTGTAAAAAGGACAAAGAAAATTAGAAAGCGAAGACTCCCTCCGATCCTAAGGCTCTAGCCACCTAGTTACAGAATCACATGTGAAAACAGCACAACCTGCTTATCTACCCATATATCCACATACATTTATACCAAAGTGATGTTTTCAAACAGTGAGTGTCAATAGCTAAGCATTAAAATTTTTTATCATGAAAGGGATGGAACTGATTATCTTGACAAACTGGCTTATAGCTCCCCTATTTATTTCTATGCATGAGGGCAACTCCTTTATTTGGCTTTTTATTCCTATAAGAGAAAGACTGTAGTATTAGAGGGCAACAGAGCTATTAGCAGTGTGTTATCTTTAAAGTTGAGTTCCTGATTCTAAAGCTAGATTTTAAGAATTTTAATACTTGGGGTACCTGGGTGGCTCCGCTGGTTAAGAGAGTCTGACTCTTGATATTGGCTCAGGTCATAATCCCACAGTTTGTGGGATCAAACCCTGCATTGGGCTCTGTGCTGTCAGTAGGCTCGTGCTTGGGATTCTCTCACTCCCTCTCTCTGCCCCTCCCCTGCTTGCACACACACACACTCTCTCTCTCAAATAAATAAATAAATAAATAAATAAATAAATTAAATAAACTTTAAAGAAAAGGAATTCTAATACTCAAAGTATGTGATCTGTTTCTAATAAGTGAGTAAATCTATGCTAAATCCTACATCCTTAGCTGCCTACAATAGAACAACCCATAGGTTCTGATTTGGGGTGCTGGTATGGAGATGAGGTTATTGTCAACAATTTTTTTTAAGTTTATTTATTTATTTTGAGAGAGAAAGAGAGAGGGAGAGAGAATCCCAAGGAGTCTCTGCACTGTCAGGGTGGGACCTGATGTGGGGCTCACAAACCATGAGATCATGACCTGAGCCAAAACCAAAAGTTAGATGCATAACCTACTAACGGACCCACCGAGCTGCCCCTCATCAGCAAACTTTTAAATTAATGCTAAGGGAGGGGAAAGGGTGACAAGATAAGTTAAATAAGAAGGTTACTGATGTAATTTATCTTAGAGAGCTTCAGTTTTTTTCAGAGAAATAAGAAACAATTTTATCCAAGAGAGAGTGCATGGGCTAAGGATAGGAATGGAAGCTTGACGAGAAAGAAAACAATTTGGGAGCAGTCAGTGTAAAGGGTTGAATAAGGATGATTGTAAGGACTGTTGAGTAACTTTGAGAACCTGAGAGGAAATCTGATACCATGAAATTTCAGGAATTAGAACTGGTGCCCCTTTGAGATTTTATGAAGCAATTTTGATGTGTGGCAGGAATGCTGAACTTTGTTAGTGAAAATCAGCAAAGCAGTCAAGGACTAATGAGCACGTTATTGAAATGGAATCCAGTCTGGATAGAAAGGCAGAAAAGCCAGAATGAGAATAATGGATTTGGAGATAAGTGTCAGAAGACACAAACTGGAAGATGAAGAGTAAATTCAACAGTGATGGTAAACAGGTAGGAAAACAGAAGGCTGGTTAGAAAATCTCTTCAATGAGAAATTCCCACTGACACCAAATGTCAACAGGAAGACGAAAAGTAATGATATTGTCAAGGACTTCAAGTAGGAGTAGAATAAAAAAGTGTCGGGGGTGGGTTATTGAATGAAGGCTACAGAACAATGATCTAGAAGTAGATATACAAAGTTCTGTTTTAGGTGGCATGGGCTGAAGTGGAAAAAAGCAGAAGCTTTCTATAGAAGATAAAAGAGAATAAATTTTAAGAGAATATACTATTTTTTTTCATTTAGTTTGAGAAGGCAGGAATGTTAAAGGCAAGGATATAGGGATGTTTGTTTATGATGGAACAGGTGTCTTAAGGAGTCTCATAAAAAAAAAAACAACAAATAAGACTGGTAAGAAATGGAGTTGGCCTACAGTGGAGCTAAGGTAAGCTAGACAGGGTGGTTAGACATAGGGCTACGTTTTAGGTTAAGGTCCTTGAGTGTTGGTCAAAGAAATTAAGCAGAAGTGTTGGGAAGTGTACTAGTAAAAGAAAACCCAGTATTCCTCTCTAATCACACAAAATGTGGTGAGGGGTATTCCCACCCCAAAACAATTCTCTAGCTCTTTATATCAACTAGGTGTCCCACAATTCAATATTGACACTAACAACCTGGGGTCAGCACAGATCCAGCACACTTCAGATGCCAAGCATATGTCCCTAATTGTCACCTGTACTTCTAACCACCGGCCCAAAGTTGAGGGTTTCTATGACTCTCCCCTCTCAGGTTTAATAATTTGCTAGAATCGTTCTCAGAACTGAGGGAAACACTGACATTTACTGGTTTATTATGACACAACTTGGGGATAGCCAAAGGAAAAAGATGCATAGGACAATGTATGTTTCTCCATACCCTACCTGACTGCATCCCCTTTCCAACCCCATGTGTTCACCAACCTGGAAGCTCTCCAAATCACTTCGGTTAGAATGCTTAATGGAGGCTTCGCAAAGCAGGCATGATTGATCAAATCACTGACCGTTGATGATTAAGTCAACCTCTTTCTAGCCCTTCTCCCCACTCTGGAGGATGGAAGGGGTAGTGAGGCTGCAAGTTCCAACCCTCTAATCATGCAATTGGTTTCTCCAGCAACCAGCCCCCATCCTCCAAGAGTCACCTCACTAACATAAATGCAGATCTGGTTGAAAGGGGCTTATTAAGTGACAAAACATACTCCTATCACTCAGAAAATTCCAGAGGTTCTGCAAGCACTGTGCCAGGAACCAAGAGACAAAGATTAAGTACATATTTCTCATGACATCCTAATTAGTTCACTCCTGATGCTGTAGCAAATTGCCACAGACTCCTCAATGGCTTTCTACCTTTTGGTTTTGTAGGTTAGGAGTCTAACAACTGGTCTCACTTGGCTAAAATCAAGGCGTGGTCAGAGCTGCATTCCTTTCTGGAGTCCAGCTCCAGGAAAGAATCCAGGTCTTGGCCTTTCCCATCTTCCAAACCTTGACATATTCCTTGGCTTACTGTCCCTTTTCTCTGTCTCTGAAGCCAGTAATGTTGCATCCCTCAGACATTTTCCATAGTCTCATCTCCCTCTGATTCTTCAGCCTTTCTCTTTTACTTTTAAGGATCCTGGTGACTGATTCCATTGGGCCCACCTGAATAGCCCAGGATACTCCTCCTATTTTCAAAGTCAGTTAATTAGCAACCACAACCATCTGCAAACTTAATTTGCCTTTGTCATGCAACCTAACCTAGTCACAGGTTTTGGGCACTGGAACATGGACATCTTTGGGAGACCACTTTTCTGCCTAGCACAGAAGGTCCATTGCAGAAGTATGTAAAAGGTAAGGAAGAAATGGGGCACCTGGGTGGCTCAGTCGGTTAAGCGTTCGACTTCAGCTCAGGGCATGATCTCATGGTTCGTGGGTTCGGGCGCCACGTCGGATTCTGTGCTGACTGCCAGCTCAGAGCCTGCAGCCTGTTTCTAATTCTGTGTCTCCCTCTCTCTCTCTGACCCTTCCCTGCTCACGCTGTCTCTATCTCTCTCTCAAAAATAAATAAAAAACATTAAAAATTTTAAAAAAAAGCTAAGGAAGAAATACTTTATTACCACAATCTGGTTAATGATAGACAGAGTCTTTCAGAACTGGTTTCAATTACACTTTGGAAACTTGAGTCTTATCAGAATTCCACTCCCAGCTTGCTGATGATTGATCTGCAATTCCTGAATTTAGATTTAAAAATACTAACACTACTACTACTACTAATAACAAAAACTAACACCTCTTGGCTCTGTATATCAAACCTATTCTATAGTCATCATATGAACTAACTTTATCCTTAAATAATACTGTGAATAAGGAATAAACATTTCCTCTAAACAAAATTAGTAACTTGCCCAAGGTCACAAAGCAGAGGATTTGAACTGAAACCCAGGCAGTGAAGCTCCAGGGCTTTTAATATTACATCACACAGCCTCCTTTAGTGTATCTCTCTGGGTCAGGAGATGTGGAGTGGCTGATGAGTATCTGTTGTGGATTAGATACCAAAGGATACAAGTAAGAAATAAAGCTTCAGGCAATTAATTAGGGCAGGATTTGTTGAAACACCCATGAGGGGAAGAGTAGCTCTTCTTTGTACTTAACGTACACAGACACCAAATTTCTTTCATTCACTTTCATCTAAATATGAAACCATCCACAAAAACTATTCTTTCTTTTCTCTCCCTTTCATTTAACAAATATTTAATAATGATCATGTAAGAGAAACCGTACAGGCCATTACAAGAACCCGAGTTATGCCCATACGAATTAAATGAATAATATAAGGTGGAAGTAAATTATAAAATTTGCCCAATTAAGTTATAAAACCATCATTTATCTTATTTCAACCTTTGTCATTTGATTCCTCTGCTCTCATTTTCTTCTCCACATTCCTTCTTCTTTAATATCCCTTTGCCTCTACCCATATGTTTATTACCTTGAGTGCTTCTCCATTTCATTCTTTAAAAAAATTTAAAAAAAAATTTTATTTTTGAAAGAGAGAGAGACAGAGTGTGAGTGAGGGGCAGAGAGAGGGAGGGAGACACAGAGTCCAAAGCAGGCCCCTGATCTGGGGCCTGAACTCATGAACCATGAGATCATGGCATGAGCTGAAGACAGACGTTTAACTGACTGAGCCACCCGGGTGCCCTTTATTTTGTTTTTTTTTTCATCATTTTGCTCATGTGCCTTTTGCCTCCTCAGCTGTCTCCTTCATAACTACCTCTTAGCTAGCCACATATGTTCAAACTGCTGTGGGAATAAACTATTTTGTCCTAACATACTAAAGTTCTCCTGAGGTCAGTTTTTCCTTCCCATTCACTAATCACTGCTCAAATTTAGACCTTCATTTGCTCTGCTCATCACAACTTCCTTACTGAATGTCTGCTTATTTTTCCCAAGCGCCCTGACAATCCATCCATCCTCACTTTCACACACTTGACTTTTATAGAAAACCTAATGTTGTCGTTGTTCTACTCTAAGTTCTTCAGTTGTTCCCATGATCTACCAGACAAAATTGAAACGTCTTTGTTAAGATTCGAAAGCTCCCTGCCTACCTAACTTCATTTTTACCTTTCCTCCTAATTCTGCTTTGCAGGTCACCCTCTGGCCGCACCGTAATACTTGTGGTTTCAAAGACATGTCATCATCTGTCATGCCTCTGTATCCTTCTATCTGTCATTCTCCTATTCCCTCACTGCTTTTACCTCATCCATGTGGAAAATTCCTGGTCATTCTTTCGGATGGTTCAAATGTCTTCTTTGATCTTAGGCCTTCCCTGTCCTTTTTTAATTTTTTTTTTAAATTTATTTTAGAGAGAGAGAGAGAAAGACAGCATGAGCAGGGGACGGTCAGAGAGAGAGGGAGACACAGAATCTGAAGCAGCTCCAGGCTCTGAGCTGTCAGCACAGAGCCCAATGTGGGGCTTGAACCGACGAACCATGAGATCATGACCTGAGCTGAAGTCGGACGCTTAACCAACTGAGCCACCCAGGTGCCCCGGGCCTTCCCAGTCCTTTGTAGGCAGACTTGGGACTCCCCTGAATCTCTCCTACAGTGTATCCTTCCATTGCTTGTAAGAATACTGTTCCTGTTGGGGCGCCTGGGTGGCTTAGTCGGTTAAGCATCCGACTTTCGCTTGGGTCATGATCTCGCGGTTCGTGGGTTCGAGCCCCGCGTCGGGCTCTGTGCTGACTGCCAGCTCAGAGCCTGGAGCCTGTTTCAGTCTGTGACTCACTCTCTCTCTGACCCTCCCCTGCTCACGCTGTCTCTCTCTCTCTCCTAGAAATAAATAAAACGTTAAAAAAATTTGAAAAAAAAAAAGAATACTGTTATTGTTATTTGGGGTCAGGACTTGGATTGGTTTCATTCCTGACACTTACCATAGAATCCAGCACACTGTAGCTCAATCATCTTGCTAAGTTAGCCTACCCTTTTACCTATCCTCCATAATGCTATGGCATAACTCCTCATTCTGCCTCAATACCGGCTCCTCAGACTGTATTCTTTGGAACAGTAGTGTGCCTACAAAAGAGGTATATGTTATAGAGTTAGGCTTTAGGTAGCTATGTGAAATGTGCATTTGATTTCACTGTAGTTTTAGGAAAGAAGTTCATTTTTCCTTTTCCCTGACAATCCTCTTATCTTTAGTTCCATAATGACTCTCACAGGCAAGCAAGTTCTGTAAAAGAAAGAAATCACCTAAATCACCTATGTTCTAGATAAAGAACATCAGCAACAACAAAAACAAATCATATGTATATAGGACTAAAACAGTAACAGAATTACCATCGAATTTACTTATTTCAATCTATGTCTGTTTAACCTGGATTATTGCCAAAGAAGTGGAACACAGTTTGCCCATTTACCTAATTGTTTTTATTTATGTTAATTGACAGATTGGCATTGGTTCTGTTATTTTAAACAGTTTGACTTAGAGAAAGATAAAATTGTTACAAGGGAAAGTTTGGGGAAATAGTCACTGAAAAAGTAGAGCACCGATCAAAATCCAATCATAAGCACTGGAACCATTCTATGGTACTGAAGGAATTTAATAATTAGGATATTGTCACCCAATGGCTGGAGAGGGTTTCCACGGCATACAGAGGAACGTTGAGGTAATCGAGTGATGTAAATGCGAAGAAGCCATTGCTACCTTTAGAGCAGGGTAAACACAAGGGAAAGGTTGGGTTATTAAAGCTCAGAGGAGGGTTTCTGTTGAGCGAGGGCTCAAACCTCTGAGACGTGGGCACTGGCCAGTGCTGGTACCTCTGCAGGGATCTGACGAGCCTGGTTCTTAGAGTGTGTGCAAGTGTGAGGCTGGAGCCAACTGGTGATGACAGAGCAAAGGGCTGTTACTGCTGTGGGGATGCTGTTAGGAGCAGGAAGCAAACAGAAAGGAACAAGTCTCTTTTCCCCTCTGCCTTTCTCCTTCCCTCCAGGGACTTCTATTCATAGAACCCACTGGGAAGCCAGCTGGCAAGGGAGACATGTAGTTTGCAGAGCCCCAGCCCCAGTATTACAAACCCAGAGTGTGAGAGGGTCAATATGGACTAGAGAGATGATAGCTTAATACACAGCATTAGGAGTAAATAGAGTCTTAAGCAATGGTCGTTAATTGCCTTCCAGCTTAAAAGACTCAACATGATCATATACTCCAAGACCTTAAAAAATTAAAAAAATTAATATTCTGTTGAGCTTGTCTGCGATTAAACACACGCTAGAATATGCTATGTCACTACAGTTACCATTTAGTCGTCCAATCTGGGACTCACATGGCAGATACTTTTTAGGTGTTTGTTTCCATATAACATGTCAGATAGTGAGTCCAATGGAGGAAATAAAGCAAGTGAAGGGGGGATAGAAATTGAGGATAGGGTCACCTCTTTCATATGGGGTGGAGATAGAAGGTCTCTATGATACAGTGAAATTTGAGCAAAGATCCAAAGGAAATTTGAGGGAGAAAGCAGTGTGAATATATGGGGAGGGGAGATATTTTCAGTAGAAAACCATTGAATTTGATAAATGTGAGGTTGGTGAGGATTTTGCAAGTGGGTGGACTTTTTTGTGGGTTCACAGTTTAGCTGTTTGCATAGCTCTCCTTTAGAAGACTGTGATTTTAGTAGGGTGACATCAACTTATTATCAAATACAGTACCAAGTTCAAACATTCCACATCCTGGCTCGCTTTCTTGGGGCACCTGGGTGGCTTAGTCGGTTAAGCGTCTGACTTTCGCTTAGGTCATGATCTCGCGGTTCGTGGGTTCGAGCCCCGCGTCGGGCTCTGTGCTGACTGCCAGCTCAGAGCCTGAGCCTATTTCAGAGTCTGTGTCTCCCTCTCTCTCTGACCCTCCCCTGCTCACGCTGTGTCTCTCTCTCTCCTAGAAATAAATAAAAAATATTAAAAAAAAAAAACACAAAAAACATTCCACAAAGCATTGCTCATCTCTTCCGCTGAGGGAAAAGCTATACTTCTTCACACAGCAGGTTATAAAAAATTTGCTGATGGTAAGGGGAATGAGCTGAGTACATAATGGCCCACCTTCCCTATAAAATGCTTTCTTTGTTTCGGAGTCAGCTATGAAATTCTAATAATAGTCTCAAACCTTTAATTTGGATTATTTGAGTAAGTGTAAAATGCCCAGCACTGTACATAATTACTTCTTTGTTAAGATGTCAACCTTTGTTTTTTAGTTAAGAGTTAATGAACCTCGATAATTGGCCAACAGTCTTTGAGGCAGAAAGTGTGATGGACACCATCAGTACTCCTAACCCAAAACAATGAAATCATTGTTGGCAGTAGGATCATGTTGCCTTTTGTTCAGATAATTTTCTTCTTAGAAAATACATGCATACTTGGGGTTTAATGGTGCCAGAAATATTAATAAGTTAGCTATAATTATTTCTGAACCAGTTCATCACTCAAACAATAAAGGTGAACTTATCTTAAAGTTAGGCAACTCAGATGGTATAAAACCCAGTAACACTCTCACGATAAAGGGTTTGTGTTCTGTTTGGTTTTGTTTTTAACAGTCAACAGCAATTCTGGCCCTTGAAAGAAAATGAACTGTACCATGTAATATAAAATCTCTTTTTGTAGGTAGTAATAATTTCCAACAGGAAGGTGTGGGGTGAGTATGTCTTCACTTGAGGACAACGTAATTTAAGACTGGACATTTAGAAAGTGGAAATTTGAGTTACCTCAGTAAATTTGTTTTTAACTTTAAAAGGAATCTTGAGAGTCAGTGGTGCCAACCAGAAGGCAAGAACTTGGTTCTGGCAGAAAAACCACCCCATATAGCTTGCGTTTTCAATTAACCTCTGTGCCTAGGTTCCTCTTGCTGTTGGGAAGGGATAACAGTCTTCATTGCTACCTTCCATGGGAAGTAAGCCTGTGCTTTGACATCCAGGCTGAAGATGTTATATCAACACAAGTGATTAATAGTAGAACATAATGCATGTATGCACATAAAACACCGGCATGGTGCTCTTTTAATGCTTATACAACATCTATAAATACTGCTCTTCCATGCTCTCTCTTCACTTTAGGTCAGAGGAGAATATAATCATAGCATGCCACTAATCCAATTACTCAAAATATGGAGGAAATCTATATTTTTAAAGCTCCGTATCATCCTTTTGAGAAGCACTAAACCTGCTAATCCCTCACCATCTCTGTAGCGATTGCACAACAGCCCCCCATATTAAGCCTTTGGCACCTTTTCAAGTGTTGGCTAAATTACTTCTTCTGGAAACTGGAACGATGGTGGTAAGGCCCGGGGAATGAAATTGGCTAGCGATGTTAAAATTTTGGTTGTTTAACATTTAACTGACTCTCAACAACGTGTTGAAGTGCTATCTAAACAGATAATTAGCTAGTCGCTGCACAGTGGGCTTTATCTAAATTTAGCAGTGAAATTAGGTTTAGAGAATGAGAAAATAGGGAAAGAAACGTTCTCAAGGGAAATGGTGGTGTCAGCACAGCTGAAGAATGTCACATTAGCTACATTTCGTCAATTATGATCATCATCAGGGGATCTCCCGTAGAGACGCAGGACAAGGTTTATTCATAAGCGCATCCTGAGGATAGGCGATGGAAAGGAGTGGCTGCAGGAGACAGGGTTACAAAAGACGAGAGAAAGAGAGAGACACACTAGAAAGGGGGTGGAAAAGAGCGCTGGGAGGCAGGATGGGAGGCGGAAGTCAAGAGAAAAGAGAGGTAGGCAGGGGTAGAATGGTGTGTAGCTTCGGAGGTGAGTAAAACATTGTAAATCAGTGGGTGGAGGGTGGGGGAACCCTAGTGATGGAAGGGGCGTGCTCCTGGCTGCAGGCAAGCATTAGTTTTAGCTGCGATAGGCGGCTGAATCCTTGTTCGACTTTTCTTCTTACTGGAGTCACATTTACAGCTATCTAGTGGAGATGGCAGGACCTACATCAAATTAGTTAATGGTATCACGACTGAGGACGTGTGTCCTCTGCCTCCGGACCCCCTTCGGGACAGTCCAAACTGTCCGCCGCCCCTGCAGAACCGCCAGGGGCCGTGGCTTCAAGGTCAGGCCACCAGCGCTGTGCGTGGCGGGTGGATGGACAGGGCAGAGCGCGCAGCCATCCGGGGTGAGGGAGGGTCGGGCTGGATCCCAGACCTCTTAGGGGCAAATGCTCAACACTCCCCGAGGTCGCTTTGCCGCGATCAGCTCCAAGGAACACAGGCAGTGAAAATAAAATTAACACGTGCGAACATGCAAATGAAACAAAACCAAGGAAAACACCACCGCACTCAAGGCGCTCCGATGGGGGGATCCATGGCCTCCTGTTGCCAGTCGCCCGGCGAGGACAGCGGACAGCCCGGCGGCCGCAGAAGCAAGAGCGAGAAAGCGAACCTTCTGGGGGGCCCCTTCTCCTCGCTCGGCTCCGTTGACCCCTCCACCAAGCCGCCCTCCCAAGAGAAAGGAGCAAGAAAAACGCCTGTGCAAACAAGTCTCGGGAGGCTGGGGGAAGCGGGGCTGGGAAGGAGGAAGGGATTCGGAGAGCGCCGCTGTCCCGGAAAGCAGGAAGCAGGAGAAAGTCTCTCCTCTCAGCCCCCTGCGTCCCCCGCCAGGAGGGAGACGACTAGTTCTCCAGGCTGCGGTCAGCCCCCTAGACCGGGACCTTTAGCGTGGGCAACGGAAGGGCAGCCCATCCCGCCTTTCCCGCCTCGCCGCCCCCCTCCTCCAGCCCGGCACTCAGCCAGACGGAGAGCGCGGCCGGGGCGAGGCGAGCAGCCAGCACGATGGTCCCGCCGCCCTCCGCCTCCGTCAGCGCCGGGGCAGCGGTGGACCCGCGAGGGGCGGAGTGGGCGAGACCATTGGAAACGCCGGGAAGGGGGGACGAGGCGGGGACGAGGCAGGAACGAGGGGCGGGGCCTGCTAACCTATTCCAGATTTTCCTGTCCTCTTGAAGACCCTGCTTTGGGAGAAACCCGTTATCAAAGTGGAGAGAAGAGATTTTTTTTTTTTTTGTGAAGGGGGAGGAGCGTGTGCAGGAGGGCGGGGTGGGAGGAGACGCGGCTCGCAGTCCGCGAGCAGACGGGAGCTGGAGTTGTGCGGGGAGGGCGGGCGGGTCCCCACGCCGGCTCTGAGGGTCGGCTTCCTCTCCCCCTCCCGTGCGGGGCGGGGTGGTGCGTTCCGAGTTCCCAGGAGTTCGAGGCGGGCGGGTGCCGGGGGGAGGGGAGTGGCGGCGGCGGCAGCGGCGGGCGGCTCCCGCCTCAGCCTCGGCAGTGGCGTCGGCGAAGGCGGACTCGAGGCAGCCGCGAGCGCTCGGCTGAGTGTCAGCGGGCGGCGACGGCTCCAGAACTGGGAGTTGGGGACGCGCGCGCCGGACCTTCCGCCGCCGCCGCCGCCGCCGCGCCGCGGCCGCTGCTGCCGCCGCCCAGAGCCTAAGGCGCCGGGGCCGGGGGAGCCGGGGGGCGGGCGAGCGAGCGGGCCGGGGGGAGGGTGGGGGATGGCGCGGACCCCGGGGCCGGCCCCGCTGTGTCCCGGAGGCGGCAAAGCACAACTTTCCTCCGCTTCTCCCCCCGGGGCCGGGCTCCTGCTGCCGCCCCCGACGCCGCCGCCGCTACTGCTGCTGCTCTTCCCGCTGCTGCTCTTCTCCCGGCTCTGTGGTAGGTGACCCGCGGCGGGCGGCGCGGGCTGAGGGAGGCGCGACCGAGGGTCCCGGCGCAAAGGGCGGCCGGCGCGGGCCGCCCTCCGGGGCGGTAAGGCGGTTGCGCTCGGCGGTTGGTTGCGCGAGAGGGTGCCGCGGACTTTGGCTGGAAACTTTCTGCCGCGCCCGGGGCGAGGCCGGGGAAGGGCCGGGGCCGGCGAGTGCTGCGCCGGCCGGCCGGCCGCTCCCCTCCCCCGCTCGCCGCGCGGTTGCCCCACGCCGAGTGCTGGGTGCGCCGGGAGCTCCTTCGTGTTGGCTCCGGGGGCCGCTACCTCCTCGCCCTTTCGCGGAGGAAGCCGAGAGCGCGGACTTCAGGGCTGGGGCGAAGGTGCCGGGCTGCACGTTTGCCGCCTCCTTTTTTCCCTGGTGAAACTTGAGCTGTGAGCCCGGAGCCCTCCAGGGACCAGAGCCCGACGGGATGGGGATGGAGGCTTAGGCTCCCGACCCCCTCGTGGCCCTCCGCTCTGGAGAAGGCCCCATGTTAGCCCACCCTGCAGCGTCCCTTACAGTCCTCTTCCGCCCTCCGGCTCGGTTCTGCCCTGGCAGCCTCGGGATCGCTTTGCCTTGAGCCCGTCGCTGCCTTCCAGTTGATGGGACGTGGCTCGCCCTGTCCGTGTTGATTTGAGCGAACCCTATTTGTCCTCAGGACTTGGATTTGTGGGTTCCATACCTGATTGCAGCGCCCGTGCTCTGGCTGTTCCGATCAAAATAGACCCCGCGCCTCTTCCCCGTCTCTTCCCTCATTTTATTACAGATTTACTGTCACATTTGGGAGCTAGTCTCTTCCTAGGTATCCGAGACTAGAAATCCACTTGTTAAGGATCGTGTAAAAAAAAAAAATCTGGTCTCAGACGAGAGAGATGGACGTAAGTGATCATTAATGGAAGGCGGTGATCTGGGAACGTGAGGCCACACCAGTTTTAGGGGATTAGCTCTAGCTTTTGGAAATACTGCAGGAAGTTATTCATTCGAGGACTCTGACTTGGTGAAGAAGGTGAAGCAAAACTTAGGCTTGCGCAAAGATTGGTGTAGCTAAGACATTTTTATTGGTAACGTAAGGCTGCTGTTGGCTCTGTGATTAGTGTAATTGTAAACGAAACCAGAAATTTCATCAGGGTTTATTGAAAGGAGAGATGTGTGCGGATCTCTGGGATGGTGTGATTTGGAAGAAAGAGAGTCCTGTTCCGGGAGGTGTGTCACGGTAGTTGGTTATGAGGGAGGCAGAGTTTTCAAGAGATTGAGTGCCCCTTATAGGCTGAGAATCTCCTCTACCAGTTCACCACCGTCTTTCAAGCACGGTAATGAAAAGTTCTGATTTACAGCGCTTAAGTCTGATAAGTGGCTTGTTATCTAATCTGCATTGTATGTGTATCTCCACTCCCCAGCTGTTTGGTTCCACCACACAATTCTTAATGCTCTTAACCTCTTTAAATTGATGCAAGATTCTACGTTGAATTTGTATACTGTTTTTTGCCACTAGGGAGGATGGTGGATTACAGTTGAGGGGGAGAAAAGTTGGAGGGGGTATTAACAGTTTACTATCCTGATTTAGATTGTGTTAAAGACGAAGTGAATATTATTTGTACCTCTGATAAAGGCTTATCTTGCTAAGCAAACAAAGCCTTATTGAAGACTGAAACTAGGTGATATGTGCATATAATCAAAGAGGTTGAATTTGAATAATAATTTCAGAGTGCTCGTACAAGTGAAGGGCTGATTACTTTTGAAGGAACACACGGTTTTCATGTAGAAGAAGAAAAGTGTTTTGGTTTTTTTTTTTTACATCCTTTTTAGTAATGTGCTATTGGAGGGGCTTGATATTTTTATTTAAGGTCCTAAAAATTCAAGCAGTATAAGCAAATGGATTGTGATTTAGAGCAGGTGTAAATTGAAGTTTTTAGAGTCAGTTTTGCTGGTAGTTGTAGAGACCGGCACTAGCTTTGTGTTACTGTGCACTGTTCTTTTAAAGAGTTTCCTTTTCTGGCTTGTAGTGTTAATAACACCCTAATTTGTGAAGCCTTATGACAAGTTTTTTGTTTTTTTTTTTCCCATCAGCCTCTCTCTATTTTAGAATTCAGTCTTTGAGTAGGGTACAGTTGCCCTGACTTACGGATGCTTAGTAAGTATGGAGGTAGAATTTTCTTCATGTAAGCTGTTTCTTGATTTGACATTCATAGTACTACTTACAAGGTTTTACCTGTACTAATGATGTTTGAGTAGTCAGTTTTAGAATTGAAAAGATCTTTAAAGAGATGATTTTCTGGTGATTTGTTAATTAGAATATTTTACTTGTTTAACATGTACAGTTTTTTTTTCTTGGCTGCCTTTTTTGATATGCTGTTTACACTTAGCATGACCTTAACTATTAGTACAAGATAGTTTTTAGATCATGTTCATTTGCTAAAACAAAACCCTTGCAACTGGTAGATTTGATATTCTGAAAGGTGTAAAAAAATTACATCCATATTGCTGTTTTGAGGGTGTATACTATCTGTCTTATTTGAAGAATTGAACTTTAAAGTGAGAATTTTACAGGGTTACAAATTGTCAGGTTTTTTGTTTGTTTTTTAAGCCTAAGAAGTTCTTAGGTATAAAGGTCAAGGGGACTAGATTTACAACACCAAGTGACTTGATAAATCCCATTTATTTAAATCCCATTTTTCTAGAATTCCGTATTTCTTCTTTTTTTAATTTAAGTGTAGTTAACACATAGTGTTATATTATTTTCAGTCATATTTCTTTATGATGGCAATATTCAGTTCGTATGTGATCAGATTTATCTCATTTCCCTTCCAGCATTTTTCTTGAACGGTCGAGACTGTTAGCAGGAATATGGTATCAATGAAGGAGATAATAAAGTCTTATTTGATCTTTGTCCATTCCTGTTTGAATCTGGGATTCTATGATTTCCATTTTCATCAAGATTTTTAAATTTTTTTTTTTAATTTCTGAGAGAGAGAGAGAGAGAGAGAGAGAGAGAGAGAGAGAGAGAGAGAACAAGTGACAGGGGAGGATCAGAGAGAGAGGGAGATACAGAATCCGAAACAGGCTCCAGGCTCTGAGCTGGGAGTCAGCACAGAGCCCGACATAGGACTAGAACTCACGAACCGTGAGATCATGACCTGAGCCGAAGTCAGATGCTTAACCGACTGAGCCACGCAGGCGCCCCACATTTTCATCAAGGTTTTACCTGACGATAGATGTTAGAAGATGATAAGAAAAGAAGATCTACGGGCGCCTGGGTGGCTCAGTCGGTTAAGCGTCCGACTTTCGCTTAGGTCATGATCTCGCGGTTCGTGGGTTCGAGCCCGGCGTCGGTCTCTGTGCTGACTGCCAGCTCAGAGCCTGGAGCCTGTTTCAGTCTGTGACTCCCTCTCTCTCTGACCCTCCCCGGCTCACGCTGTCTCTCTCTCTCCCTAGAAATAAATAAAACATTAAAAAAAAAAAAGAAAAGAAGATCTATTATTAAATTGAATCTTTAACAGCACTTTCAGTAGTTTCTATATTCCTGGCACTGGAAAGGCACTTGGGGACATAAAGCATGAGTAAGGCGGAGTCCTGGCTTCAAGGAGCTTACAGCATTGTGGTAGACATGTAGAACGTTGTTGGTTATAGGACAGTCTAGTGTTTATGATAGAGATCTGCATGAGGTATTGTTGGGTTGCCCAGAAAAGGGATTCCAAAGGCGTTAGGTAAAGATTGTGAACTGAGAGAAATAAAATGACTTTTTAAAATCAGTGAGGCAGATCTTACTGAGATTAGACATTGTGGTAGGTGGTAGAAGTTTGTTCCTGTCTCTTTCTGATCTTTGTGGTTTGGATACTAAATGGGCAGTTAGATTCTGAAAAAAGGCTGCCACTTACTAGCTTTGTGAGTTGTTGGCAAGCTATTTAGTCTCATCTTTAAAAAAAAAAAAGATATCACCTTGCATATAGAGTTGTTGAGAGAATTAAAGAATGAAATAATAAAACACAGTACATGGAATATGGTAATAAACATTCAAGTGTTAGTAGCATTTATTAGATTGCACGTCATAAACTAACCTGCCTGGTATTTGCCATTCTTAAATTTTACACCAATGTCTTGAATAATTGAGCTTTCAAGGTAATTAACTTAATATCTTTGCACTTTATAGCTTTTTTTGAATGTGTAGTGCAGTCAGTGCACTTTAAGTATTTGTTAAATTTGTTTTAGATAAATAGTCAGAAGACCAATTCTCAGAATATTAGGATACGGTGAAATTAACTTTTGTAATTGTATGGAACCAAGTTGAATCTTCTCTCGATGTGGAATGCATTTTAGAATTTGGCAGCTCCATAAGGTCACTTGGAATGTACTGAAAATGTAGAGTTGGAGAAAAGTGTCACAGTAGGCTTCTACTTTATCAAGTTACTGATAGTGTCAGGTTGGAGCCTATAATATATACTGCCCATAGAAATCTTTCCGCATCCTTAACAGATGTAATTGGAAAATGAACCAAATATAAAAGCAAGCAAAAAGCCCCAAATCTTCCTTTCTTGGATTTAGCCGTAGCATCAGAAATAGGAACTGGAAAAAGCTGGGAATTATATATTTGTGTGTGCATGTGTGTATTTACTGTCTTGTTTGTTTCATTATGCTTACATATATTTAGTGATTCTGCAACTCTAATGGACATTTTGCATTTGTATAGTTAAGTTAAACTTACAACTTATTGCCTATTATTTGAAAATTAGTGAAGAGAGGCTGACTGAGTTACCTTTGTTCAAAAATAGAGTATTTTTTGACATTTTATAATTTGCCCCTTTAAAATGAGAGGTAATAACATATTATAGCATATTCTATAATCCATTAAAGTCCTCATAACAATTCACAGTAAGAACTAACTAGTTTGTGAAAGAGGGGCATTTAGTTAATAATAGCTATTAATATGTAAAAATTAGGATAAAATCAAATAATTCTTAAGATAGTAATGGAATGATTATTAAAGATGATTTTATGTTCCAAGCCTTTAGATCCAAAAACTTAGGTACAATAAATGTCAACTTTTGGTTACCTTTTGTATTTTTATCTAAAATTCTTTAAAGTCTCGACTCTATCCTTTCCCGAATTTCATAAAACTTAAGATTTCCATTTTTTTTAATGTTTATTTATTTTGAGAGAGCGAAAGAGTGATCGTTTATGGGGGAGGGACAGAGAGAGAATCCCAAGTGGGCCCAGGAACCAAGAGATCATGACCTGAGCTGAAATAGAGTCGGATGCCTAACCGATTGAGCCACCCAGGCACCCCAAGATTTCTATTTTTATAATAGGTTCAGACAGTTAATAATTTATTTAAATAAAATTTGTTGTGAATCTTTATCAAGGGTGAGCTTTAATTTTTATACTATAGGTGATTAATTTAAAATTTTAGGGAGAGCTCCCCCTTATGAGTTTGGAAATAGCCATATTGCAGGCTATTTTATACTCATGCTATACTATTTTAGTACTATTTTATAATAGTACTGTACTATTTTAGAAATGATACTGTATTCCATACTTAATCTCAGTGGCACATATTCACTTTAATATAGCATTCAGGGTGATTGTTTTTCTTGCAGTCCTATTTACTGCCCAGCATTCATTCTGCTAATTAAGATGAGTAGGAAAGAATTACCTGTTGCACTGTGTAGCTACTCATAAACTGAAGTTTGAGGCATGTGTAAAAATATACCAGCTCGTAACTGGATTAAGTGGCTAAGAATTGGCAGTATGCTTTTCGGCACTTCAGATGATTATTTTATAGGTAGGTGTAAGATAGTAAATTATAGCTGTGGGCCTATAGATAGGAAAGTACTTTTTTTTTAAACTTTGATTTCCTTGAACTTCAATGGCGAAGAGAAATCAAACTTGTTCTTATTTTAAATAGGTTAGCTTTGCACTGAGTGGAGGTTTTTTTTAGGCTCTCAGTTTAGGGTTATTCAGAAGAAATAAAATTAAAAGGAAAGGCAGTGCTATAAATCACTGTTCTCAACTAGCCAGGGTCAGCAGAAGTAGGGTGTGTGTGGGTGGGTTCAAATCCTAGTTACTAGGGAATCTTTTTCAAACAACATTCAAACAAGCCCCACTCTGGATTTACTGGATATTGACAATTTTTGCAAGAGGGTTGGGGGAATAGAGGCTGGGGATTCAGACATTTGTAGTTTGAGAGACATCTTCAGATGATTCTTTTTTCCCGTGATGAGTGCTGTTATTACAACATTTACATTTATGATTTGACCAGATGTGGCCCTTCTTCTGAAAGAAATATAATCTACTCTTTTGTTCACTAATGTATCAGAAGTGCTTGGCATATAGTAGGCACTCAAATTTCTTTATTTCAAAAGTTTAACAGCATAATCAGATTTAAACTAGCTAGCACTGTCCAGTAGAAATACAGTACGAGCCATATACAGAATTTTAAGTTATGCCACATTAGAAATAATAAAAGGAACAGGTGAAATTAACCAGAATCATTTATTTTATTTAACACAGTATGACCAAAGTATCACTTCATTGTTCATTTGATACTAAAGAATTGAGGTATTTTACATTTTCTTTCCTAGTAAGTCTTTGAAATTTGGTGTGTATTTTAACCGGCGGATTGTTACTTAAACTAGCTATATTTGATGTGCTCAGTAGTCAGGTGTGGCTGGAGGCTACCATATTGGACAGTGTGGGCCTAAACTATATGTGTTTCTGAAGTAGGTGATGCCCTTCTCTGCTCCTTACTCATAAGGCCCCGAATAACATTACTCTTTCTGCCTACCTAGTGAAATTCTAAAATAGCTGGTTTAAGATCAGTTTTCTCTGTGAAGCCTTCCCTCACAACTTTTTGACTAAAGTGAGCTTTTCTTCTTTCTAGTTACTCTTGTATTTGTTATGTAGTATTTAATTATAAGTTGTTTTGTGATGTGTGCTCTTTGCAGTTAAGATCTTGGCTCGTGCTTCATTTTATGTGTCATAACACGTATCAGAATAAACACAAGTTAGTTTTCATACTATATACATTTTACTAACATTTGCTTTTTTGCCCGCTAATAACTGTTTAAGGAATTGACCCAATTTGCTATACCATAAATGGCATGAAGAGAATTGTTGGTTTATTATTTTATCTTCCATGTTGAAATAATAAAATAAAGTAGAATAATAGCTATAATAAGTAACTATGAAACTTTTGTGAACTTGATTTTATTTCTTATCTGATCCTAGATATCTTTCATTCCTTAGGCCCTGGATGCCTACCCTCTTTTGTGTTTAATAATGTGACATGTGGTCATTAGAGGGAAAAGCATGCACATTCTATTCACTTTTTTTCCCCCTTCATGTTTTTAGGTTTAGAGCAATGTTTGCCAAAGTGGTTTTGTCTACTTCAAGTCTCAGAAGATATGTTTCTGGGAGAAAGAACTGTGGTTAAATAGGCTTGGGAATGGAAAAAACTAACCATATAACCTGCTTATGTAAAATCATTATGTGCATTAATTTACTACTAGCCTAAATAATTGTTCCATAAAATATACTGTTTTACAAACTAATTAAAAAAATTCTTTTTTGTGTAATACCTGTTACATTGCAGAAGCTAAGTTGTACAGAACATACTCGGAAAATATATCCTTAGAAAGATTTGTATATTTGATATTATTCCTATTTTGACATTCCTATTCCTCCTTTTCTAGATGAGGGGACTGAATATGTACATACGTACATACGTACATAGGTGTTTATAAAACTTGTCTAATGAACTAGAACTAGAACAGGTTGGTAGGTCTTAAAGTTGTTACTTGATGCGATAGTTCTTCATTGTTGTTTTGTTTTTTTTTTCTAAAAATTCTCTTTACTCTTTCATTTTGTGTCGTTATTCCTCATTGTCTTACCCATTTTGAATCTGAGACATTTGCAAAATTGATCTAGGAGAAATACAGGTTTTTCATTTCCCCTCTTTGGTATTGCAAAATCAGCTGTGTATTATTTATTTCAGGACATATGTGGTTTAAGCTGCTTATGTGTGACATACCTCACTTTATGTAGAGCATATCTCACCCTGGGTTTGAATTTTCAACATAAAGTATAAGATTAAGATAGCTAATCTGTTTTGTAATGGAAACATGTCAGTGTTGTTATTGGGAAGGACCTGAAAAAGACCAAGAGGCCATTGTAAATATAGGTGCATACAGCTAAGACTCGAACTCGGTGTTGAGAATATTGTGTACAATTAACAATGTGCTTGACTTCTAATCCCTTAAGTTTAGAGGAAAAATGTTAATGAAATGTTAGTAATGGTAAACTGTGGTGAGATCATATTCGTATAGTAACTTCCTGTGTGTTATCCATGATAGACATGATTGTCATTATTACCAGATTATCTTAGACTGTTGTTTTTGAAATTTATTAATATGATTTCTAATTTAGCCATAGCTACTGTGGGCTAGATTAAGATTCATTTCACAAGTGTCCTGTCATTATGAACTCCAAATTCCCTTCTAATTTGATTTAGATTAGAGATAATCATTCATGGCTAGAAGTTCAATTTAAATATTTGCTAGGTCATACCGTTAAACTGCCTAGTTTTAAATCTGCTCAGGGATACACTGGTTATTTTATTTTAAATCCAAATTTTAAGAAGCCGCTCTCTTACTTATTTTTTATTGAAGAGACTCAAATGGGAGAAGGTACTTAACTACAGTTTTATCCTTCTCATTATGGGCATAGGGCTAGAACATCATAGCATTTTTCACTAAACCATGAGTCTGCATTTGTTAATGGCTCTAGCAGCTGCTCTCAGTCACCGATTTCTGCTTGTTAAACTTAAGAGAGATAAAAAGATACCACGAACAAAAGCCTTAAGTAACATGTTCGAATAATGCAGTTGTATTGACTATCAACTTTTATAGTAGCTTCTCCATTCCTATAAGTATTGTAAGTATATGATTATAAATATAAATCTATGGTGATTTTATACAGCTTTGGCTAATGCACATTAAAACCAGAATGAACTTTAATAATGAAGTGTAATAGTAAGGAATTCCTATTCTCTTTGAAGTCGTTACTTTCTGTTTGTTGTACATTAGTGCAGTGTCAAAGATTTATTTTTTTCTTTTAAAGCTTATAGGGCTTTTAAGATTACCTGACTGATTTTGAATAATAAAAGAAGGCTTATCAAGGCTAGAATTAATAACACTAATGAAGACATCTTTCTTACGAAGAAATAAGACTGTTTGGTTAGACTATTGACTTTCTTCTCTGTATTCAGGATTATGAAAAACATTTCAACTTTTAGATTCTTAAGAGTTAGCAATTTTTGGTGGCTATTTTGAAGCCATAGATTGTCTAAGAAACTTATTTTTCCACATGTGTATAAAAGGATCTGCACATTGGTACAGTTTTGATACGTTGATTGTGAAAATGTTTAAATACATAAGTAGTTGGTGAAATTTGTATAGAGCACGCAGAAAAGTCTCTTCTAAAAGTTTGAATCCTAACAACATCTGCTAAAATATAAAAACAAATCTAAAATTGCTTAAGAAAAATGCAGATCTTTGAGGATACTACTGTTGCTTTGCTGCCCTCTACAGTCATCTAAAATAGTCAGTCTTGATTTTTCTTCCATCAGATGATTAAAATACTTACTTGATTTGTGAGTGGGTTGAGTAATATTTACTCAGTATATTTTTTTAGTTAGCCACAGCAGTTGATCCATACCTATACTGCAGAAACTAAAGGACTTAGAAATTGGAGCAGGGGATAGATTGGGGACTATTGAATGTCAGAAAATAGGTAATATATCAACTGAGTGCTAGGTGGTTTAGAGAATATCACAGTGAAATAAGACATGGTGATTGGTCCCAAGTTTATAGACCTATTGGTAAGACGAACTGTATGTTAAAATGTATACAAAAAAAGATGTTTGTAAAAACATGGCAAGTAGTATGGTACAGTCTTAAAAAAAAAAAAAAGATCAGTAAGATCTGGAAGATCCAAAACTAATTAGAGGAGATGAAACTTTTGAGCTCTGTCTTCAAGAATGGATTAAATTCAGACAAGTAAAACAGGGTTATTTCTTTTTTTTTCTTTTTTTTAAAAAATGTTTTATTTATTTCTAGGAGAGAGAGAGACAGCGTGAGCAGGGGAGGGTCAGAGAGAGAGGGAGACCTACAGACTCTGAAACAGGCTCCAGGCTCTGAGCTGGCAGTCAGCACAGAGCCCGACGCGGGGCTAGAACCCACGAACCGCGAGATCATGACCTAAGCGAAAGTCGGACGCTTAACCGACTAAGCCACCCAGGCGCCCCAAAACAGGGTTATTTCAAACAGGGAAGAGGATATTAAAGCACAAAGCATCTGTTACACAGAAAGGGCTATGCAAGGGGCCTTGGAGTTTTTGTACCTGGTAAATGTAAAATTTAATTGTTAGGAGATTTGGAATTAGAGTGTGTGTGTGTGTTTTAAATCCAGTTATTTAGCCTCTCTGCCTGTTTCATTCCCTGAAAAATTGGCTAAATACTTCATTTACAGGGTTGCTGTGAAAATTAAATGAACTCCTTCATAAACTGCAATACAGTGCTTTATAAATACAACTAACAATAATGCAAGGGAAAGAGAATTGTCTTATATTAGATATATAAAAGTATTGTGGGATTATAGAAGAAGGAGCAGTTTTACTGACAAAGGAAGAAGAATTAATAGAAGGCCTAGTTTTGTAGCTGAACCTTGAGGGAAGAATTTAGATTTCCATTTGTGAGGGAAAGTCAAAGAAAAAGAGGGCATTCCAGGCTGAGAAGACCACTGGACTGAGAATTCTGTGGAAAGAATGTTCCCGTGTGGTTCAAGCATGAACTTTTTGTAGGGAAGTCATGGGTTTTCAAATACCTTACTGATACTGAGGAGACTTTGTGTGGTAGGCAGTGAGGAGCTTTTGAAGGCTACTGAATCTGTCTGATTTGAGGATGTTGTATTGCTCTGATAGCAGTGTATAAGGTATATTGGAGATATGAGAGACAAAAGGGAAAGCTATTGTAATTGTGGAAGAGAAGGTTATGGAGACAAATGGCAATTTGGTAGGAGGCTTGAATGGAGGGATGGATCTGAATAGATTACCTACTGTTTGGGTATCATAGTGGGTGAGAAAGGAAGAGTTGGTTATGAACGTAATGCTTCTGTTTTGAATGGCTAGAAAAGTATGGTAAAGGTATTGATTAATTTTAGTCCAGTAACTTTTTAGAGGCATTTGGGGCATTTAGGCATTTGCAGTGCCTTAGGGACATATTTTAGAGCCATAGTTGGAAATTTATTATGAGATCTTGGAGGTAGTATGTGGAATTGGGAATTACTAGGATTGAGATATTTGAAATAGATGAGTTATTAGAGAGAAGGCAGAGGAGAGGAGAGAGGAAAAGAGGAAAGAGAAGTGGGCAGGGGACTGGGAAAATTTCTCAAGATTGAGGTATTTTAATTGGATAAGAAGGAGGGAGGGGGGAAATCATCTGGAAAAAAAATTTAGTAGTTATGAGGAGTGCACGGAAGACCCGGTAATTTAGTAAAAGTGGTTAGGAGAGGTCAAAGTCCAAAAAATTAACAAATGAGGGGATAGTGAAGAAGTAGTAGGATATGGCCCACTCTTGGGAAAGAGAAAGAGAAATTTGATGGGGAAAGAATAATGTATCAGTTGTTATGGACTGAATGTTTGTCATCCCAAAATTGAGAATTGAAGCCCTAACTTCCAGTGTAATGGTATTAGGAAGGGCCCTTTGGGAGACAGTTAGATTTAGATGAGGTTGAGGTTAGAGCCTTATGACATTAGTGGCCTTATGAGAAAAGGAAGAGACATCAGAGCTTCCTCTCTATATCATGTTGTGGATACAGGAAGAAAGCAGTCATCTGTAAGTCAGGAAGTTAGTTCTCACCAGAACTAATCATGCTGGTACTCTGAACCTGGACTTTCTATCCTCTGAACTATGAGAAATGTTTGCTGTTTAAATTACGTAGTCTAGTGCTCGCTTCGGCAGCACATATACTAAATTATGTAGGCTATGGTATTTTGTTATAGCAGCCTGAGTTTCATTAAGACATCAGTCAAGGTTCTTAATTATGAACAGAAACTTAACTTTCATGGGACTTCTGGGTGGCTCAGCTGGTCAGGCATCTGATTCTTGGTTTTGGCTCAGGTCATGACCTCCCCGTTCATGAGTTCGAGCCCCACGTTGGGCTCTTTGCTGTCAGTGCAGAGCCTGCTTGGGATTTTCTCTCTCTCCCTATCTCTCTGCCCCTCCCTAGCTCAGGCTCTCTCTCTCTCTCAAAATAAATATGCAAATTTAAAAAATGAAAAAAATATTTTATTAAAGGAAAAAAAATTAAAGGCTATCAGGTGGTTCACATATGGAAATCAAGACCCAAAGGACACTAGGCATCAGGAGCCGTATCCAGAACCATAGCCAAGATAATGTCAAGGGACATTCTGTCAAGGCCATTGCTTTTTGTGACACTGGATGTTATATATAGCTTTGCCTCTTAGACTGGCATTGCTGCTATTAGAGGCTGGATATTGTTATTACTATAGCACAAGGGACTATAGTTTCCATGGGTGTCCACTACAGATAGTTGAAGGAAAGGTTTCTTTAAAAATTGGCATATAATTGACAGTGTTCTGTTAGTTTCAGGTATACAACACAGTGATTCAACAATTCTATACGTTAGGCTATGCTTACCACCATAAGTATAGTAACCATCTGTCACCATGCAATGTTGTTAAAATACTACTGGCTGTTTTGTTCCCTGGGCTATACTTATCATCCTCATGACTTATTTTCTGAAAGTTTGTGCATCTTATTTCCTTCACCAATTTTGTCCATCCCTCCAACCTCCTAATGTTTGGCAACCACCAGTTTGTTCTCTGTATTTACGATTCTATTTCTGTTAGTTCATTTGTTCTGTTTTTTAGATTTCACATATAGATGAAATCATATGGTATTTGTCTTTGATTTGAGTCAAAGGTGAACACAGCATTAGAAGATGTGAGGTATGAGCTGGTTTGAACAAGGCTGGAGATATAGATTCATGAAATATTAAAACCGTTTACTGACATGTACAGAGAAGTATTCGTGGTAAGTGTGCAGTTGGATGAACTGTTGCAAAGTGAACAAATCCATGAAACCATCACCCTGGTCAAGACATAAATTTACTGGCACTCTAGAAGCTTCCTCATACTCTTTCCAATCACAAATCTGTCTCTCTTCCTGAGTAATAACCACAATTCTGACTTTTAACACCATAAGTTTGCTTTGTTTAACTTCCTATATATTTTTTTTGCTGATGTTGTGAGATTCATTTATGTTGTTGGATGTAGCATTTTTTTTTTTTCCAACACCACAGTGCAATATTCTCTTCTATCACCATCCATAATTTATCAGTTTTAATGTTGGGCAGACATTTGGGTTGTCTTCATTTTTAGCTTTCACGAATGGTACTGCCATGGACATCATTATATCTCTCTTAGGGTGGTGGAACTGCTAGTTCATTCTATGCATGTTTTTGTTGAATAAGTTTACTAAACAATATCAATTTATACTTCCTATCAAGAGCTTCTAAGACTTTTTTTTTGCTCCACATCTTCACCAGCCCTTTGTAATGTCAGTACTTTTTCTTAACTATTCTGAGCAGAATGCAGTGGTATAACATTATGATTGTAATTTGCATTTCCTTGATGGCTAAGGATTTGGGCCATTTTGAATATCTTCCTGTGAAATGCCTATTGTTTTTTCCCATTTTATTCAGTTGTATTGTCTTTTGTCTTTTTATGGATTTGTTGGATTTATGTACGTTAGGTATGAGCCCTTATATGTATTACAAATATCTTCTCCTACTCTGGTCTTTTCACTCTATTGATGGTGTCTGTAGATGAACAGGAGTTCCTTAATAATTTTCCAGATAGTCAAAACCAATCCTTGTCTTTATAATTAAGTCTTTGCCTTATTTACAAAATCTTTCTTTAGGGCATCATCATGAAAACATTTTCCCTAGGAGTTTTATCATTTGCCTTTACTGTGATTCATCTAGAATTTGTTTTTGTGATTATTAGGTAGGGTCCATATTTTTCTTCATTTACTATTCAGTTGACCCTCACCATTTTTGGAAAGGACCTATTGTGCAGTACTGCCTTTATAATAAATGAAGGAGCTACCCATGCCTGGGTTTATTTTGGAGATCTCTTCTTTGTTCCATTGATCCACTTTGCTATCTTGGCACAAATGTCACCATATCTCATTATAGCTTTATTCATTTTAATTTTAACATTTATTTATTCTTGAGAGACAGCAAGTGGGGAAGGGGAGGAGAGAGAGAAGGTGGGGACACAATCCGAAGCAAGCTTCAGGCTCTGAGCTGTCAGCACAGAGCCCGACACGTGACTCAAAATCAGGGACTGCATGGTCATGACCTGAGCCAAAGTAGGTCGCCTAATCAACTGAACCACCCAGGCTCCCCTCATTATAACTTTATGATGTATCCTGGTATTGGGTAGAGTAAGTCCACTTGTTTGTTCAAGTTTAATATGGCTCGTCTTTGTCTGTTTCATTTCTGTATAAATTTTAGTAGCAGTTTATCAATTGCCACAAAGAAAACCTATAGAGATTTTTTTATTGTGAGTACATTAAATTTGTATGAATTAATGTGGGGCTAAATAGACATCTTCATAATACTGAATTTTTCAATCTGTCAATCTGGTTTATCTTGCTATTTACTGAGGTTTTATTTACATTTTTTCCATAAAACTTTCTGGTTTTTCCTGTGTCAAGGTCTTGTATGATTATAAATTTTGGTTAAATTTAATCTAAGTTCTTTTAATTAAAGATTCAAGTTGATTTTTTGATATTATTATAACTGATAATTTTAAAATATTACTAATTGGTTGAGGCATATAAATATTTAATGCTTTAGTTTCAGTATTGTGGTCTGATCTTATATCCAGAGACTGTGCTAACTTCTTTTATTTCTAATACTTAGTTAAATCTTTTGGATCTTCCATCTACACCATCATGCTGTCTGTAAAAAAATGAAAGCCCGTTTTTTTCCAGTCCTTATACTTTTTCTTTTTCCTTTGCTTATATGCCCTGGAGCATCATAGCTCCACCATGATGTTGAATTAAAGTGATGACTGCAGGCATCATTGTCCAATTCCTAATCTCAGAGGGAAAAAAGAGTGTTCGACATTTCAAAATTAAGTATGATTGTTGTAGCTTCTTTCTTTCTTTCTTTTTCTTTTCTTTTCTTTTCTTTTCTTTTCTTTTCTTTTCTTTTCTTTTCTTTTCTTTTCTTTTCTTTCTTTTTTAAATAGAATCCTTATCAAATTGGGAAAGATTCTATTCCTAATTTGTTAAGAATTTTTATCATAAATGGTATTTAATTTTATCAAATACTGTATCTTAATTTTGAGATGACTAGAGAATTTCTTTTCCTTTTTTCATAATGTGGATTACATTTAAAAATTGTTAAACCATCTTTGTGTTTCTGGAAAAATCACAGATTGGTTTTGATGAATATATCTTTTATTACATCACTGGATTCAGTTGACTTCTTTTTTTTTTTTTCCTTCATCTATGTTTATCAATTGTCCTGGAATATTCCTTTCTTATGATTTTGCCATGCTTTGGTATAAAGGTTATGCTGTGCTCAAAAACACTGAGAAGTACTGCATCTTTTATTATCCTGTATATGAGTTTAAGATATTATTTTTCTCCTCAAGTGTTGTGTTGAATTCATAGGTAAAGCCATCTAGGCCTGGAATATTTTTTTATGAAAAGGATTTTAAGTTATAGATTCAGTTTTTTAATGATTGTGGTGCTTAGGTTTTCTATATTCTGTGTCACTTTTGACTCATTCTGTTTTTCTAGGAATTTGCCAGTTTCTTGCTTTCAATTCTAATGACATGAATTTTTTATAATGCCTTCTTACTCCCTTGCTTTTTTTTTTTTTTTAAATACCTGAAGGATCTATAGCAATGCCCCCGCCCTTTTCATTTCTTATATTTGTAATTTGTGTTGTCTTGGTTTCTGGATCAGTCTTGTCAAGAGTTTATCAGTTTTATTATAAAGACTTAATCAAAGAACTCACCTTTGAATCATTGTTGATCCTCTCTACTTTGTATTTGTTTTCTATTTCATTATTTTCCTTCTCCATATTTGTTTTGACTTTTTTTGGAGAGTTTATTTCCTATCACTTTTCTATTTCTTGAGATGAATGGTTAGATTATTGATTTGCGGTCTTTCTCTTTTCCTTATATATGCATTTGAGCCTATTTTTTCCCTTTAATTATGACTTTATCTGCACTATGTGCAGATAAATGTTTAAAACATTAAAACATTTCCATATGATCTTTTTTGAGCCTTGGATTATTTTGAAAATTATTACTTAACCAGACATATGAAGATGTTTTAGTTACCTTAGTTTTTGACTTTTAACATTGTGTTAAAGAACTTGTGTCTGATTTCAGTCTTTGACACAGCATTAGGTCACTTTTGATAATTCCATGTATACTTAAAAAGAATGTACATTGCTTTTGTTGGGTAATTGTTTTCTTACTCTGTGTATATCAAGTGGATCAAGTTGGTTGCATTGTACAAAGTCTTTGTCTCTTCTGATATTTTTTCCCCTTGCTCTTTAAAACAGTTAATTACTGTGAGGTGTATGAAAATCATACTCTCATGATGTGGATTTTTTCTTTTATCCTGTGAAGTTTTATGCTGTATGATTTGAGGCTGAGTTATGAGGTACAATTAAATTTGGAATTTTTCTATCTTTCTGGCACTTGACTTTTTATTATCAAATAGCCCTCTATCCCTAACAATAGTACTGTCCTTAAAGTCTGTTTTTTCTGATTTTAGTATAGTTGCATTGTTTATTTTGATTAGTGTTTGCATTTTATCTTTTCCCCAACTTTTACTTTTATCCTTTCTGTGGTCTTAAATTTAAGGTGTGTCCCTTGTTAGCAGGCATGTAATTTTTAAATCCTATCTGCTAAGCTTTATCTTTTATTTGGCATATTTAGTTATCTATGATTAATTAGTCCCTTACATTTTTGGGTTTAAATCTACTATGTTACATTTTGGTTTTCTTTTTGTGCAAATGTTATTTGTTTTATTCATGTATTCATTGCTTTCCTTTGTACTAGTTATTTTTCCTTCATTCCGTTTTCCCCCTTGCTAAATTTCCCCCTTACTTTTGAGATTACAAAATACATCCTTTACTTTATTAGAGTTCAGTACACTGGATGTTGTATGTAAGCCAATTTGACAGTAAGTTCTATATATAAAAAAATAAAGTTCAGTATAAATTGCTGTGTATATTGCTCCTTTTTAGACAATACAGGGACCATCAAACCCTCTAACTCTATCCTTATTTTGCTATTAATGCTAGTGTCTGTGTATATGTATCCCATGAGACACTGTTATTTTATACAGTAAACATTCATTTAATTTTTACAATATGCTTACTTTTTCTATAGTTCTTTCTGTCTGCATCTTGTAGTTTCCATCTGGAACCCTCTTAACTTTTGCCTGAAAAACATCCTTTGTATTTTCTGTAGTGTGAATCCGCTCATTTATTTTGTCTGAAATTTCATTATATAAATATGTAACAGCTTTATTGATGTAATTCACATATCATATGCTTTACTTTTTTAAAGTGCATAATAAAAATTTTTTAAATGTTTGTTTATTTTTGAGAGAGAGAGGCAGAGCATGAATAGGGGGAGGGACAGAGAGAAAGAGAGAGACCCACACACAGAATCCAAAGCAGGCTCCAGGCTCCGTGCTGTCAGCACAGAGCCTGACGCGGGGCTCAAACTCAGGAACTGTGAGATCATGACCTGAGCCCTAGGCAGCCATTTAACCAACTGAGCTACCTAGGCGCCCCTGAAGTGCATAATTCATGGTTTTTAGTATTTTCAGAGTTTTGCAACCATAACCACAGTTAATTTTAGAACATTTTCATCACTCTCTGCTCCCCCAAAAGCAATCATTCTCCCATTTCCCCTCACCTCTACCAGTATTGGCAATCATTATTAATATACTTTATGTTTTATTGATTTACCTTTTCTGTACGTTTCATATAAATGTTATACAATATGTGGTCTTCTATGTCTGATATATTTCATTTAGCATAATGATTAGAAGGTTCATCTGTGTTGTATATATATTGGAATTTCATTCTTTTTTCTTGCCAAATAGTATTCCATTGTGTGGATATACTACATTTTATTTCTTCATCAGTTGATGGACATTTGCATTATTACCACTTATGAATAGTGTTGCTCTATACATTCATGTATTGCTTTTTGTATGGACATATATTTTTATTTCTCTTGAATACTTAGCTAGGAGTGTAACCAGGGTAACTATAACCTTTTGAAGAGTTGCTGGTTTGTTTTACAAAGTGGCTATATTGTTAAACCGTCCTTTTAGCATTGTAGGAGGCTTTTCCACATCCTTAACAAATACTTCTCATTTGACTTTTTGATTGTAGCTGTCCTAGTAGGTGTGAGGAGGAGGTGTGTCATTCTTGTTTTAATTTTCATTTCCCTGATGATAATGATGTGGAGCAAATTTTCATGTGCTTATTGCCCATTTGTATATCTTCTTTCAAGACATGTCTATTTAGATCCTTTGCTCATTTTTCTGTTGGAATATTTGTATTTTTACTATTGAGTTGTAAGAGTTCTTTTTATAAATAGGTACAAATGCCTTTGATATATGACCTGCAATTTTTTTCTTCCAGTCTGTAGGCTATATTTTTACTTTCTTGATGTTGTTCGCCTAAGCACAAAAGTTTTTAGTTTTAATTAAGTCCAGTTTATTTTTTTTATCCTTTTGTTGCTTGTGCTCTTGGTTTCGTCTCTAAGTGGCTTTTGTCCAACAAAAGTTCATGAAAATTTGCTACTCTATTTCTTGTAGGAGTTTTATAGTTTTTGCTCTTACATTTATGTCTGTGGGTTTTTTTGGATTAATTTTTATGTATGCTATGACAAATTTTTATGTGGTTATTCAGTTGTCCCAGAACTATTTGTTGAAGGATTATTCTATCCCTGTTGAATTGTCTTGGCTAGCACTCTTGTTGAAAATCAGTTGACCTTAAATGTAATGGTTTATTATTAGACTCCCCATACTAGTCTATCAATCTCTATCATGCTAGTTTTCCACAGTTTTGACTACTGCATACAGTTTTGCCATTTGTTTTTTACTACTATAAAAATAGTATAGTTTTGCAGTGTTTTGAAATTTGGAAGTGTTAGTCTTACAACTTTGTTTTTTTTCTTTGTTTGGCTATTTCTACTGCCTTTAATCTCCATATGATTTATGGTAAACTTCCGAGTTTCAGCAGTGATGCCAGACACTACACAATAGGTTAATCAGGGAAAGTGTAACGTAAATAATTATTTACTTTGATAAAAGAAAAACTATATGAGGAAACTCAACAAATTTCCTGTTTTATCGCTGTGGCATATAGGAATGAGGTGAGAATGCTGCTCTTGAAGCTCCCAGGTAGACTGTTCTGAGGTGAAGAGAAGAAAATGAGAACACTGTGCATCCATTCAACAAAAATTATTTAGCTTCTTCTATCTGGAGGCATCGTGCTATGTTTCTTGGTTTCATTCTCATGAAGAATGAGAGACCACATCCCATCCCTCCTGGAGTATCTGTATCTGTGTATCAAATACTGAGATGAAATTCCTCTGGTTTAACATCATTATCATCACCCTGTCTATCCCCAGACACACATCCAAATTCCTTTTCCACTTCATAATTGTTCCATTATCCTTCCTCCATTCAAAACAAAAAAGAAAGACCACAAGCAGCACAGGCCACTTCAGATCTCCAGATGTTGTGTAGTTTGGTTGATGGATCAGGTGTGGGTGATGGGGCTGGGTTTGTCTGGGCATGGTCTGAATTTTATATCTTGGAAGAAGAGAAGTAGTAACATCAAAACTAGGAACCAAAAGGGCAAAAGAATAACACAGTCCCAGGCAGGTGAGCATCACACCTGGAAATAGGTAAGAGCCAGGAATTAGGAAAGAAGCTATGTGCTATGGGGAGTCTGGCTAGGTGTTTGACAGCATTTCTGGAAGCTTAAAGTCATGGTGACCCAGATTTTGTCTTTTATTCTTTTTTCCCCACTCTTAGAACCAAAGGCAGGCTTATTGTTTAAATCCAAGGTCGAAATGTTTCCTTAGAATTTTGATTTCTGCCATTTCCTACATGGTCTCTTATTAGTTTTAGGAAAAGCAACTCTTTTCTTGTGGCCAAACCATTCCACCAAAACCTTGTGGGGGCAGTTCCCTGTGGTGAAGAATTCTCTCCTGATCTGTACTCAAGGCTGTAGCACATTAGAATAAACACTTACTAGCTTCTGACCTGTGCACACGATTGTACAGAAAGATGTGTATGCCCTTTTGAGAAGCCAGTCTTTGGAGTAGGGTAGTGTGGAAAGTGTGGGAAGACATGTGGATGTGAAAGGTTGACACTGACTATCTTACCCCTTACCACAAATCTCTGTGGGCCAGCCACCCTAAGGAGTGTGAACCACTGGTTCTATGAAGGAGTAAACCCAAGGAAGGAAAGACTTGGGAGAGGTTCAGACTTTGTTGAGAAGCTATACAGTTCAGGCCACCTGATGGTAGAAAAGGCTGGAGCTGGTTTGGAGTTATTAGGCAAGGAATAAGCTATTTTCTGGGAGTGCAGATGGTGGTATGAGTGTGTAGTGAGACTTCTGGTGCTAGTGGGGAAGTAGACTTTTGAGAATATTGGGCAGGATGAAGTCTCTGGTTTCTGTGTTACGAGAATGGAGGCGAGGTTATTGCCTGGATGAGGCTCCAAGGATGTAGAGGGGCTGAGTTCTGGACACATGGCTGGGACTGGCTGTACTCAGTACCTCATACCCATGCTGCTGACTACTAGTCTGCATTGGACATGGCAGGAGAGTCTCCTCCTGCAGAATTCTTATAGTGCCATCTTCTGAGAGAGCTTAACACCATATTTATATGAAAGGAATTTACTTAAAGGAATTCCCAGTTATCGAAGAGCGTATATGGTTGGTATATTTGGAGTTGACTGGCAATAAATTGATAATGCATGCATCTCCATAGTTTAAAGGTACTTTAAAGGTACATAAGATTAGAAGCTAAATATTATGTATTTTGTGTATCTCTTAAGCTAAGTAAGATGAAACAGGTCTATATTAATGCTTTTCTAGAAACTTTGAGAACTATAGTTTCGTATAAGTAAAACATTTTAATTTAAATATTTAGAAAGTGTATGGAATGTAGAAACAATATTATGTGTAGTTCTTTTTACTACACATTTTTACTAGTCTGTTTTTTGAATGTTATAACTTGCATTAACTTTTGACTTAAGTGAGATACTCTGCAGATGCTGCTTTAGGATATCAATTTTTTTAAAAATGTTTGTTCATTTTTGAGAGCCAGAGTATCAGTGAGCAGGAAAGGGGCAGAGAGAGAGGGACACAGAGGATCTGAAGCAGGCTCTCGGCTGACAACATTGAGCCCTTTGCAGGCCTTGAACTCATGAACTGTGAGATCATGCTCTGAGCTAATAATCGGATGCTCAACTGACTGAGCCACCCAGGTGATCCTAGGATATCAAATTTGGCAGTTACCGTATTTCACCAAATATGAGGTCATTGATTAAGAGATTCACTATGATTTTATATACCATTAAGGAAGAGAAAAAAACTGTGACAGTACATTCCTGTCACCTAGATTTTTCACTTTATGTTTATTGACTTATTTATTATACTTTTTTCATACTTACGAATATTTATGGATTTTTAGAAGTCATCATAACTTGTGTGCATCCATGAAAAGCAAAATGTAAGTGGGAAAGTAGTTAAGGTATCCCTATTGCTTCGTCATATTCAGGGTCCTTCTTTTTATTGCTTTTTGCCTCAATGCTTTGAAGAGCTCTTTGATACTTTCTTAAAAGATGTCTTTGTAGCATAGAGAATAGAGTTAATTGTATTATCATAACTTTATATGATTACAGCTGGTAACAACACTTACTATGGTGAGAATTTCTTAGTATATAATTGTCAGATGACTGTGTTGTACAACTGAAACGAATATCATATGTCTATTATAGACAAAAAGATGTATTATAGTTTCCAAGACCACCCTTAGATTCAGTAATTCTCTAAGAAGACCGTTAGGATTCAGGTTATATTTGTACTCAAGGCTATCATTTATTACAGCAAAAGCTCCCACAATAAGCAAAAGGTCATGAGACAGAGTCTGGGGCAAAACTGGGCACAAGATTTCAGAACTCTCTCCCCCTGGAGTCTAACAGGAATGACTTGTGACAGCATGGGTGAAATGTTGTCAACCATGGAAGCTCATTAGAGATTCCATGAACAGAATTTTTTTTGGAGACTTATCATGTAGGCACTCCTTGCCTAGCATATACCCGAATTTCAGATTCTTAGAAGGAAGAATCAAAGTAGGTGTTCATCATAAACCTATTGTTTGTACAAAACAGTTTAGGCACAGTGAGCCACTATTATCAATTAATAGTGGGAACTTTCCCAAAATAGTGGTTCCTCACCTGTAGCCAAGGCCATCCTTGCATGAAGGCCTTTTTTTTTTTTTTTTTAATTTTAAATTTCTCTTTGACAGAGAGAGAGAGAGCGAGAGCGTGAGCGTGAGCTAAGGAGGGGAAGAGAGAGGAGGAGACACAGAATCTGAAGCAGGCTTCAGGCTCTGAGCTGTCAGCACAGAGCCCGACACGGGGCTCGAACTCAGAAACTGTGAAATCATGACCTGGGCCAAAGTTGGATGCTTAATTAAGACTGAGCCACCCAGGCGCCCCATGAAGGCCTTTTTATGGACAGCAGCTTAGGTTCACTATGTTATCTTTTTATTCCACAAAAGACCATTGTCTCTGAGATTTTTCTTACCAGTCTATAATATCCTTTCTGGAAGTTTTCATTCTGGTGCTATCCTGCTCTTACTAGTAGGAATTAGTGGGATATATAATTCTTATTGCTTAAAGGTCATAGGTCATAGGGTTGTCTATCATCAATCATGCTAGTAGGAATAATAACCAAGTTTGCATATACATAGGCCAGTTTTAGAGATGGAAAAGATCTGCATCTTTTTTTAAAAATTTTTTTGGTTTGTTTTTTATTTATTTTTGAGGCAGAGACAGAGCACATGTGGGGGAGGGGCAGAGAGAAAGGGAGACACAGAATCTGAAACAGGCTCCAGGCTCTGAGCTGTCAGCACAGAACCCGATGTGGGGCTCGAACCCACGAGCCATGAGACCATGACCCAAGCCGAAGTTGGATGCTTAACCGACTGAGCCACCCAGGCGCCCCGGAAAAGATCTGCATCTTGTAGACAGTGGAAAAAAGTAACTTAAAAACTGCTTTCTTTTTTTTTTTTTTTTTGAGATTGCTTGCTATATTGAATGCTGTATTAAAGAGCTTAACTAGATTAAAAGGATAGTGAATATTTGCTGCTGAGATTGTTTTTATTGAAATTAGGATGGAAGAGAGTAGGGTGATAGGATTATAGCATAAATTTGGGATGGTATAGTGTTGTCCATCTTTTGTCCAGAATGCAGAACAAAGGCCAAATCACAAACTGTGCTGAAAATGACTGTAGACATCTAGACATCTAGTCTGATAATACTCAGCCCCAATTTTTCCCATTTTCTCCTCTCTCAACAGTTTTATATGTATAAAACTGAGCTGCTCTGATAGAAATTCTAAGCACTGTCCTTTTTTTTTTTTACAAATAGTTTATTGTCAAGTTGGTTTCCATATAACACCCAGTGCTCATCCCCACAAGTGCCCTCCTCCATGCCCGTCTCCCCCCTCCCCCCCACATCCATCAGTCCTCAGTTTTTGTCAGCATTCAAGAGTCTCTCATGGTTTGCCTCTCTCCCTTTCCCCCACCATTTCCACCCTTCTTCTCCCCCTTGTTCCTCAGTTAAGTTCCTCCTAATCCTCCTATACGTGCAAACATATGATCTTTGTCCTTCTCTGCCTGACTTATTTCGCTCAGCATAACACCCTCAAGGTCCATCCATGTTGCTACACATGGCCAGATTTCATTCTTTCTCATTGCCATGTAGTATTCCATGGTATAGATAAACCACATCTTCTTGATCCATTCGTCAGTTGATGGACACTTAGGCTCTTTCCAGGTTTTGGCTACTGTTGAGAGTGCTGCTGTGAACATTGGGGTACATGTAAGCACTGTCCTTTGAAGTATTCTTGTTGTACTTTCCCCCCAGTAAGTCTAAATATCTCTGTTTCCATTTGTATTGTCAGTACTCTTTTTCTGGGCATTTATTATCTCTTGCTTTCTTTAGTGCAGTAGCCTCACGTTAGTTTCCTGGGACTGCCGTAGCAAATTCTCATAAAACTTGGTGGCTTAAAACGACAAATGTATTCTTTTGCAGTGCTGGAGTACAGAAGTCCAAACTCCAGGTGTCTGCAGTGCCACATTCCCTCCAGAAAGCTCTAGGGGAGATTCTGTTCGTTGCTTTTGGTGGCCACAGACATTTTGGCCTCATAACTCGCCCTGCCTCTGTTTTTACATGGCCTTTGCCACAGTCTGTCTTTCCCTTGTTTGTCACTTATAAGGACATTGAATTTAGGGCCCACTTGCATAATCCAGGATGTTCTCATCCTGAGATTTTTAATTATATCTTCAAAGTCCCCTTTTCCAAATAAGATCATAATCACAGCTTTACACTCCTAATTGCTTTTTTCTGTATCTGCGTTTTTTTTACGCACCATAATTTTTTTGGCTTCTTGAATATTCACTCTACAGTATTACTTCTTTTTTTCCCTTGTATATTTACACTTTTTCTGATTTGGCTTTAAGCTGAAGGGGTAAGGAATGTTTCTTCTTGTCCTTCCTCAGTGTAAAGCCTGATCTATACAGGAAGGTATTAAATAAGTGTTAGTGAACAAATGGAAGTACAAAGAAACTGTATTAAGAATTCACCTTGGGGCGCCTGGGTGGCTTAGTCGGTTAAGCGTCCGACTTTCGCTTAGGTCATGATCTCGCAGTTTGCGGGTTCAAGCCCCGCATCGGGCTCTGTGCTGACTGCCAGCTCAGAGCCTGGAGCCTGTTTCAGTCTGTGACTCCCTCTCTCTCTGATCCTCCCCTGCTCACGCTGTCTTTCTCTCTCTCTCCTAGAAATAAATAAAACATTAAAAAAAAAAAAAAAAAAAAGAATTCACCTTTCTGGTTTCATCTCTGTTACTATGTTACCAATACTTGGGTTTTTCTGAATTCTCTAAACTCCCCTTGCATTTTATGTTTTTGTGAATCTCTTTACTTCTGTTCTTTTTTCTGTAGTGCCTTTTTCTCTGATTGGAAAAACTTAACCTTGCCTAAGATCCAGCTTAAGTTGTATTACTCTTACACAAATTTATAGAAATAAAATTAGAATCACTAGTTCGGACTTGTAATTAAAGGAAAATTACATTAAAAAATTTTTTAGAGAGTGTGAGCACGAGTGGGAAAGAGAGGCTGATGGAGTTGGGGGGGGAGAGAGAAAGAGAAAGAGAGAATCTTAAGCAGATCCACACTCAGTGACATAGTCTGTCATGGGACTTGAGCCCATGATCCTGGGATCGTGACCTGAGCTAAACTCAAGAGATTGAAACTCAACTGCCTAAGCCACACAGGTGCCCCCAAAATTTTACTTTTTAGATGGGGCTTTTCTTACTTCATACACATCTCTCATTCCTTCTTCCAAGTCACCATACGTTGGCACTCTTTTTTTTTTTTTTTTAGTTTTTTTTAATGTTTTATTTATTTCTAGGAGAGAGAGAGAAAGACAGCGTGAGCAGGGGGAGGGTCAGAGAGAGAGGGAGTCACAGACTGAAACAGGCTCCAGGCTCTGAGCTGGCAGTCAGCACAGAGCCTGATGCGGGGCTCGAACCCACGAACCGCGAGATCATGACCTAAGCGAAAGTCGGACGCTTAACCGACTAAGCCACCCAGGCGCACCTCGTTGGCACTCTTAAAAGTGGATATATCCCATTTTGCCTCAGAATGTCTAGGCAACAGTTATTTTGACATAATTACAAATAGTACTCCTTTACTTCTCACTCAAAGAAATGTGTGTTTTGCCTTGGCTAACAAATTACATGATCACTCTACCCATATCTTCCGTTGCCTTAGAAGCATTATTTTCTCTTCTAGATTCTCAGCTCTTAGAAATCTGAGGCTATTCAATTTTCTACATGATAGTACCTAGAACTTAGTATTCAGTGAATGAAACTCAGTAAATATTTGAGCTCTTAACTGTGTGCCATATCTGCAGTATTTTCGTCCATATTAGCTCACTTATTTTTTCACCCTAGACCTGTCTTATAATATCTAATCCTTTGCTCCAGTGTTTTTCACTTACCTTTCTCTTAACTTTCACCTTGTAAAATCTTAACTCTAAATCAGTACAGCTGTAGAGATTTTTTATGCTTACCTCTCAGCTACTAATGATACTTGGAGAGAAAAAAAATCAGAACTATGCAGATTGGTGCTGCTGTAGAATTAGGTGTTAGCTTTAACTGGACCTCAAACCCTAGCAGTTCTTCCGTTGATGCTTCGTGCATACTTCCATGTTTGAATTTTTTTTAGAAAAATTACTGAAACCTTGTTAATTAGGTGATAATAGTCTCATTTTATAGGTGTTAAAACAGACTGTTGAGTACCCATGGTCAAACAGGTAAAAATTGAGATGTCTGTGTGTTCTTGAATCTAGGTTAGTCTGATTCCAAAGTTCTTGCTTTTTCATTCCACCTTGCTATCATTCACAATTTAAGTCTCAGAAGTAGTGTATTACTGAACCATAAGCTCCATGTACTTGGTTAGAGATGCCTCTTTTATTTACAGTGGTAAATTTGATACTTTTGGATTATTAATGCATGTTGTATAAATGGGTATAAATTTTTACTTGGGTCATTGTAGAAGGCTGTTATTTATGAGAATTGACCATAGATCGTTATCCTTGAAGCATCTGTTCTCAACAGTGTGCACTTCCTCTGAGAGTACATATTCATAGGCCTCCTGTTTATTACATGTCTCTTATAATGTTAAAGTATATTAAAGGATCAGAAGTAAATTCATTAGTATGGTTAAATAATTCTTTCAGTTGAAAATTGCTAGTTATTGATTATAGATTTTATTGCTGGAATAACAGTAAAACCTAAGATAACTACTAGAGTATTTGGGGGAATAAATGTTATTAGGAGTAAAACTCATAATTTCATCAGTGTTTAAAAATTGCCACAATTTCACAGGATGCAATGGTACTGAAAGAACAAATTCTTAGTAATTGTTAAGAAAATCCATTCTCCCACATGGTTCACCTCTGGTGGGAGTAGTGCTGACTTAAGAACTCCAGTACCCCCTTCACCTTTTTATCTTGAAAGTCACTGAGCTTTTGAATGTTCCCACTAATATCATTATATATATTAGAATTTATTTATAATGTGCTCAGCATGATGGAGTTGCCAAGATTACTTTTTGAAACCTTCTTTAGCCACTAGCTATATATAATAAGGGCACATCACCTCAAATGTCTCTGTAAAATGAAATTAGATCAGACTCCTGTAAGTTCTCTTCCTGATCTAAGGTTTTGTGCTTCTTTTCTGAAAATATGAAGGAATTGCGCTTTTAAAGCATAAACTAAAGAGAACCTTTATTTTACGTTGATTGGTTAAATCAAGATATTTTCTGTATTTGAAACTGAAAGGTAGTGATTGAGGATAGATGGTGCAAACAACATTTTAGAGCATTTTGTAAAGGCTGAAGTTACTACTTGAAGATAAGATGATATGATACAGTGGGATAAAGTTTATATTTAGCGTTAATATATAGAAATAGTAAGAGTAGAAGTTTGCTATCTCTGTCACCTGTTATTCCCTGTTTGGTTACATGTAAATCATTATTACAGAAATCTTACTAATTAAAAGTTAACCTTTATTAAACTTTAATTCTAGAACTATCTGGGACCTTCTGAAGTGAAGCAAATGTTATACAGTTGTACTCTTCAGTACCATAGTTACTAGCCACGTGTGGCAGTTGAGCATTTGAAATATGACTAATGTAAATGAAAACTTGAATTTAAAATTTTATTTAATTTCAATTAATTTAAATAGCCACTTGTGGGTAGTGGCTGGGATCCTGGGATTCCAGAATTGTTAAACATTGTTACAAAGCATAATTAGACTTTAGTTCTAGTTCCTACTGTTTCATTTCTGATTACTACCCTTTACCCATTTTGAATTCAGCCTTCCCTCCAGTCTTATTTTCTGTATTTTGGCCTCATGCTGGCTCTTTGATTAGCTTGCATCGGTCTTTCCAGCCTATGAAAATCTTAGTTTTCAAGGAAGAGCTTAAATTCTACCTATTGCAAAGCTTTCCCTGATTCTACTATGGAAGATGGCACTGTCTCCTATTATTTGTATGACCCAGCTTAAGTTTTGTTTTTTAACCCTTTTGATTCCTGATTTGTCATATGGAAACAAAAATTGCCTATCTTACCTAATAGTGTGCTTTTTAGGGAGGAGGGATGGAGTGTGTGGATCAAATGAAACAATAAAATGAAAAGTCCAATAAAATGATATGTAAAGACAGACAACTTTTAGGAATATACAACTTTAAGGTTAATGAGACATTTTATAAATGTGAAAACTGAGTCTCACGAGAAATTGACTTCCCCACTCCCTGACATTATCAACTTCACTTCAGTGAGGTTTAGTACTTCAATTCCAGTAATTTACCTACATTGGTTTCTATAATCCTTTCATCCTATTCCTTTTCTTACCTTCTTGACCAGCTGAAAGTCTGTAGTCGATCATTGAAATCACTTCCTGGCCATCAACCCCTGATCATCTTTTATTTGTGCTAGCCTGGTAAAACTCAACCTGGGTTAAATCTTACAGTTTGCCCATTCCATGCCTCCACTCAAGCAATGAATGCCGATTAGTGTCACCATAATTCAAAAGTAGTAACTGCAAGTGGTTCTTGGAACAACTCTGAAATCTTAGATTTTTCTAATGAGTGGTTCTTTTTATACTCTTAAAAAAATTATCGATGACTACAGCAAGCTTTTGTTAGTGTGGATCTTATCTGTCAATATTTGCTTGGTTAAAAATTAAAACTGAGTAATTTAAAAATGCTTTAGTTCCTTCAAAAATAGTTATTACAGGGGTATCTGGGTGGCTTAGTCAGTTAAGTGTCCAACTTTGGCTCAGGTCATGATCTTGTGGTTTGTGAATTCGAGCTCTGTACTGGGCTCTGTGCTGACAGCTCGGAGCCTGGAGCCTGCTTCAGATTCTTTGTCTCCCTCTCTCTCTTCCCCTTCCCTGTTCATGCTCTGTCTCTTTCTCTCTCTCAAAAATCAATAAACATTAAAAAAAATTAAAGTCATTACATGTCAACAAGTATTTTTATGAAAAAGTAGTATTTTTAAAATTTATTTGAGAGAGAGAAAGAGAGCTGACCTGAGCTGAAAATCAAGAGTCAGACGTTTAACTGCTTGAGTCCCCCTAGACACCCCCAAAAATAAGTATTTTCTGTGAAAAAATTAGTGATACAAGTGGTATAGTTCTTTATTTTTACAAATGTCTTTAACTTCTATCTTAATAACAACTGGATTTTCATACCTGCTTCTGCATTTAACCTGCTGAGTATCATTCTATACCATTCTACATTTTCTACATTCTGTACATTCATCCTATACTATAGAGTGAAAAAGATAACATTATAGAATGAATGTGAACATAGTTTTGATGGAAAAGTCTTGGAGGTTCTCAAGGGTCATACTTTGAGTACTTTTGGCTCATTCCATCTGTTCTTTCCCACATCTTCTATCTTTTTAAGCCTCTCGACATCATCTTTTATTCTCACACAAAATCCTTTCTTTTGTAAAGAGCAAACATAAGAAGTCACAACTTTCACCACCATACCCACGGATCTGTAAAGGTAGACTCTGCCAGCTACAACTGATACACAACGGATGTCTAGTAATGTCCCTCAGAGTCCTGTCCAGCATTCCCTTTTCCTCAAAGATCTCACTTTAACAACGGTTTCTTTTGTGTCATAAATTTTGCTTTTCAGTCATTTCAGTCAGCATAGATACACGCTATATCTCTCATTTAAAAAAGACTCCCTGATGTATAATCTCTCTTGAGCTATTATCCCTTTGTCTGTCTTTATAGTAAAAATCAAGAGTTCTCTATATACTAAATGTTTTCCAATTTCTCTTCTATTCTCATTTTTATATAAAACAGCATCATTAGGTATAAGTGACCCATAATAATTGCATCTACTTACGGTGTACAATTTGGTAAGTTTTAACAAAGGTTTATGCCTGTTAAACCGTCACTACAGTGAAGATAGTGAAATGTTATCCATTGCTGTGAAAGGTTTCCTTGTGTCATCTATAAATCATCCATCTCATCTCTTCCTGTCCCCCTCCCCTAAGTAAGCACCTATCTGCTTTCTGTCACTGTAGTTTGCGTTTTCTACAGTTTTATATAAATTGAATTCTACTTTATTTTTTCTATCAGCATAATTATTTTGAAATTTATCCATGTTACATGTATCAGTTTATTTCCTTTTATTGTATTTGGTTATATAAATACTCCTTTTTAAAATTTTTAGTAGGGGCACCTGAGTGGCTTAGTTGGTTAAGTGTCTGACTTTGGCTCAGGTCATAATTTCATGGTTTGTGAGCGTAAGTCCCATGTTGGGCTCTGTGCTGACAGTTAAGTGCCTGGATCCTGCATCAGATTCTGTGTCTCCCTCCCCCCCCCACCCCTCCCCCATTCACACTCTGTCTCTCTCAAAAATAAATAAATGTTAAAAATAAATTTTAAAGTATTATTTAGTTTTGGGGGAGAGAGAGAGAATGAGTGAATGAGTGTGGGGGTGGGGCAGAGAGAGAGAGGGAGAAAGAGAAACCCAAGCAGGCTCCACTCTGTCATCACAGAGCCTATTGTGAGGCTTGAACCCATGCACCATGAGATTATGACCTGAGCTGAAATAAAGAGTTGGGTGCTTGACGTACTGAGCCACCCAGGTACCCCAGGGCTTTACTTTTATAGAGCAGTTTTAGTTCACAGCAAAATTGAATGCATTGTACATAAAGTTCCCATATGTACCCTGGTCACCCTTTCCCTTGGTACCCCCCACCAGCTTCTATCAGAGTGATACGTTTGTTAAAATTGATGAACCTACATTGACATTTCATCATCATCACCCAAAGGCCATAGTTTTCATTAGGGTTCACTCTTGGTATTGTACATTCCATGGTTATGACAAATGTATTGCAGAGTAGTTTCACTGCCCTAAAAATTCTCTATTACATCTGTTCATTTTCCCTCCTCTCCCAACTCCTGATCTTTTCTCCATAATTAGCCTTTTCCAAAATATCATATAATTGGAATCATTCAGTATGTGGCTTTTACAGATTGGCTTTTTTTAACCTAACAATATACATTTGAGGTAACTCCATGTCTTTTTATGGCTTATACCTCATTTCTTTTTAGCACTCTATTGTTTGAATGTACCAAAGTTTATTTACCTACTGAAGGGCACTGGTTGCTTTGACAAGTTTTTGGCAGTTCTGAATAAAACCGCCATAAAATGCACGCGTAGCTTTCTGTGTAGACGTAAGTTTTTTACTTGTTTGGGTAAATACAGTGGAACACAATTGCTGGTTTATAACGTAAGGGTATAGCTAGTGTTGTAAGAAATTGCCAAACTGTCTAATACAGTGGCTGTACCAGTTTTCATTTCTACCAGTAATGAATGGTAGTTCCTGTTGCTCCATATCTTTGTGAGCAGTTAGTATTGTCAGTGTTTGGATTTTAGCCATTCCAATGGGTGTGCAATGGTGTCTAATTATTTTAATTTGCAAGTCTTTAATGACATATTGAGCATCTTTCCATATGCTTCTTTGCCATCTGTATATCTACTTTGGTAAGATGTCAAGGTCTTTGCCCCGAATAGCCAAAGTAATCCTGAAAAATAAAACCAAAACGGGAGGGATCACCATCCCAGACTTTAGCCTCTACTACAAAGCTGTCATCATCAAGACAGTATGGTATTGGCACAAAAACAGACACATAGACCAATGGAACAGAATTGAGAACTCAGAAGTGGACCCAAAAGTATACAGCCAACTAATCTTTGACAAAGCAGGAAAGAATATCCAATGGAAAAAAGACAGCCTTTTTAACAGATGGTGTTGGGAGAACTGGACAGCAACATGCAGAAGAATGAAACTAGATCATTTTCTCACACCATGCACAAAAATAAACTCAAAATGGATAAAGGACCTGAACGTGAGACAGGAAACTATCAACACCCTAGAGGAGAAAGCAGGAAACAACCTCCTTGACCTCCACTGCAGCAACTTCTTACTTGACACATCCCCAAAAGCAAGGGAATCAAGAGCAAAAATAAACTGTTGGGACCTCCTCAAGATTAAAAGCTTCTGCACAGCCAAGGAAACAACCCAGAAAATTAATAGGCAACCAACGGAATGGGAAAAGATAGTTGCAAATGACATATCAGATAAAGGGTTGATATCCAGAATCTACAAGGAACTCACCAAACTCCACGCCCGAAAAACAAACAACCCAGTGAAGAAATGGGCAGAAGATATGAACAGACACTTCTCCAAAGAGGACATCCAGATGGCCAACAGACACATGAAACGATGCTCAGCATCCCTCCTCATCAGGGAAATACAAATCAAACCACACTGAGATACCACCTCATGCCAGTCAGAGTGGCTAAAATGAGCAAATCAGAGAACTCTAGATGCTGGCGAGGATGTGGAGAAACGGGCACCCTCCTACACTGTTGGTGGGAATGTAAACTGGTACAGCCCTCTGGAAAACAGTGTGGAGGTTCCTAAGGAAACTAACAATAGAACTCCCCTAGGACCCAGCAATAGCACTGCTAGGAATTTACCCAAGGGATACAGAAATGCTGAGGCATAGGAGCACATGTACCCCAATGTTCATAGCAGCACTCTCCACAATAGCTAAAACATGGAAAGAGCCTAAGTGTCCATCAACAGATGAATGGATCAAGAAGATGTGGTTTATCTATACCATGGAATACTACATGGCAATGAGAAACAATGAAATCTGGCCATGTGTAGCAACATGGATGGACCTTGAGGGTGTTATGCTGAGCGAAATAAGTCAGGCAGAGAAAGACAAATATCATATGTGTGCACGTATAGGAGGATTAGGAGGAGCTTAACAGAGGACCAAGGGGGAGAAGAAGGGCGGAAATGGTGGGGGAAAGGGGGAGAGGCAAACCATGAGAGACTCTTGAATGCTGACAAAAACTGAGGACTGGTGGATGTGGGGGGAGGAGGGGTGGGCATGGAGGAGGGCACTTGTGGGGATGAGCACTGGGTGTTATGTGGAAACTAATTTGACAATAAACTATTTGTAAAAAAAAAAAAAAAAATTGCATTCATTCACAAAAAAAAAAAAAAAAGATGTCAAGGTCTTTGCCCCATTTTTCATTTGGGTTGTTTTTTTTATATTGTTGAGTTTTAAATGTTCTTTGTGTATTTTGGATATTGGCCCTTTTTTATACATGTCTTTTACTTTCTCCCAGTCTGTGGCGTGTCTTCTCCTTCTCTTGGTAGTGTCTTTTGCAGAGCAGAAATTTTAATTTTCATCATGTCTAGCTTGTCCATTATTTCTTGGATCATGTCTTTGGTGTTGTTTCTAAAAAGTCATCACCATCCCCAACGTAATCTAGATTTCTTCCTGTATTGTCTTCTAGAAAATTTTATAGTTTCGCATTTTATATTTAGGTTTGTGATCCATTTTGAGTTAATTTTTGTGAAGGGTATAAAGTTGGTCTAGATTCTTATTTTTGTACGTGGATGTGCAGTTCCAGCACCATTTGTTGAAAATATTCTCTTTGCTCTATTATACTGCCTTTGTTAATTTGTCAGGATTTATTGATTATAGGTGTATGAATTTATTTCTGGAGTCTCTGTTGTATTGATCTACTTGTCTATTTTTCACCAGTGCCACACTGTCTTGGTTAGCGTGGCTTTATACTAAGTCTAGCAGTCATGTGGTGTTAGTCCTGTGATTCTGTTCTTCTTTTTCAATATTTTCTTGGCTATTCTGGGTCTTTTGTTTCTCCGTATACCTGTTAGGATCAGTTTGTTAATAACCACAAAATAGCTTGCTGGGATTATGTTGAATCTATAGATAATGTTGGGAAGAACTGACATCGTGACAACATTGAGTCTTTCTATCCATGAATGTGGACTATGTTTACATTTATTCAGTTCTTCTTTGATATCTTTGATTAGTTTTGTAGTTTTCCTCAGATAGATCTTGCACATATTTTGTTAAGATTTATACTCAAATATTTCATCTTTGGAGTGCTAATGTAAATGATACTGTGTTTTTAATGTGAAATTTTACTTTTCCTTGCTGGCGTATAGGAAAGCGATTGTATCCTGGAGCTTTGCTGTAACTACTTTTAGTTGGAAGATTTTTTGGTCAGTTTTTTCTGATTTTCTACATCACAAAATCATATCTGAACAAAGCTTTATTTCTTCTTTTCCAATCAGTATACATTTTATTTCCTTTTCTTCTTACAGCTAGAATTTCTAGTATAATGCTATAAAGGTACAGCAGAGGGGGCATCCTTGCCTTGTTCCTGATCTTACTGGGAAAGCTTCTAGTTTCTCACCCTAAATATGATGTTAGCTGTAGGTTTTTAAAAAATAATTGTTTTTTGTCAAGTTGAAGACGGTCCCCTCTGTTCCTAGTTGTGCGTATTTCTTTTTATTGCTGAATAGTGTGTGTATATGTGTAGTAGTATATACATATGTTAGTACATACATATGAATTAATATATACATATATGTAATAGTATAGTGTGTATGATTATGCCACAATTTGTTTATTCATTCTCTTCTTGGTGGACATTTGAGTTGGTTCCAGTTTTTGGATCTTATAACTAAAGTTGCTCTGAACATTTGTTTACAAGTCTTTGTATAGACACGTGGTTTCTTATCTAGTGAGTGTAGACATAGAGGTGAAATGGGTAGATGATACGGTGTTTGTTTAAGAAACTGCTGGTGCCTTCCAGTGTGGTTGTACCATTTTGCAGTTAAACCTGCAGTGAAGGAGGATTCCAGGTCCTCCACATTCTCAGTCTTTTTAATTTTAGTCACTCTAATATCTGGGTAGTGATAATCTTATTGTGGTCTTAATTTGCATTTCCCTAATGATGTTGAGCACTTATTCATAATGCTATTTGGTGATGTCTCTTCAGAACTTTTCCTCATGTTTTTAGTTGGCTTGTTTTATTTTCTTTTTATGAAAATTACAGAAGTCTTTATAAGTGTTTTGAATTCAGGTTCTTTATCAGATAGAAATCCTTTATCAAGTAATGTTTTGCAAAGTTTTTCTCCATTAAGTGGCTTGTCTTAAGAGTGTATTTTGACGAGTAGATAATTTTTGATGAAATTCACTAATTGTGCTTTTGGTAACAAAGCTAAGAAATACTTGCCAGTCTAAAGTCACAAAAATTTACATTTGCATGTCCACGTGAATTTCAAGGAAAAGAGCTTGTCAATTTTTATAAAAATCTGATTGTATTTTAATTGGGATTGTGTTTAATCTGTAGCTCAATTTAGAAAGAATTAATACTAAGAATATTAAGTCTTCTATGAGAAGAGTTTATCTTTCCATTTGTTTAGGTCTTTAATTTCTCTTAGCAAATTTCATAGTTTTAACTGGGTTTTTTATAACTTCTGTCAGGTATGTCCCCATTTCATTTTTTTTCTTTTGATGTTAAACAGCAGTGTTTTTTTTTTTTTAAATATTTTTATTTATTTCTAGGAGAGAGAGAGAGAGCGTGAGCAGGGGAGGGTCAGAGAGAAAGGGAGACACAGACTCAGAAACAGGCTCCAGGCTCTGAGCTGGCAGTCAGCACAGAGCCCGACGCGGGGCTCGAACCCACGAACCGCGAGATCATGACCTAAGCGAAAGTCGGACGCTTAACCGACTAAGCCACCCAGGCGCCCCTAAACAGCAGTGTTTTAAATCCCTCCCCACCTCCAATTTTTTCAATGCTAATACATGAAAATAAAATTGACTTTTGTATATTGATCTTAGGTGCTATGTAAGGACTACTGTCTCTGCTAAATGCCCTTGTTATAGTAGCTTTCTTGTAGAAAATCCATCAGATTTTCCACACAGATGATTGTTTTCTGGAAATACATTTTTACTTTATTCTTTCCTAATCTAGATGCCTTTTGCTTCTTTTTCTTGCTTGATTGTACAGTTTTGGATAGATGTCAGGGAGATTGCTTAGCTATTAGATTCTCTTTCTCTGTGTTGAGGCCTTTGGGTTCACTCCAGGTGGTAAACTGAGGTCAGTTATTGGTCTTAGCTTGTATGTTTACTCTCAGGATCAATATTCTTTGTTGATCATTGCCTTGAAATGGTTGTTTCAAGCAAGAGGGTAAATCCTTTTACTTCTCCTTGACTATAAGCAGAAGTCTCTGCTATTATAAATCTATTCCAGTCGGCTTTTATCCTCTGCACTCACTAAGACAGTTGACTAAATTCATTGGTCCTTGTTTGTCCAGTTGGCAGTAATTGGAATAGCTGATCACTCTCCCTTTCTATGTACTTGGTTTACTTATGGTGCAAGATTTTTCTGGGTGCTTTTTCTTCTTCCCGGACTACACTTTGACATCATCTTTTTTGAATTTTACTCAACTTCCAAAATTAAATGTTTGAATGCACCATGGGTGCTTGGTCTTTATGTTGTTAATACTCTGTATTTGATTTCATTCAGTCTCATGACTTTATATACCTTTTATATGTTGATTAGTCTAAATTTATATCTTCAGTTTATCACTTTCTCCAAAACAGCATAGGCTTATACATCCAGTTACTTACTCAGCATTTCCATTTGGTTGTGAAATAAGCAAGTCTCAAACTGCATTCCTGAACTCCTCTCTACCTCAGACCCTTAAAAATGCTCCACTTGATGGTCTCATTTTGGTAAATGGCAACTCTATGATTTCACTTGCTCAGGCCAAAAACTATGGAATAATTTTGGCCTTTCTATTTTCTTAGGCCCAGTGTTTTGTTCCACCAGGAATCCTTTTTGCTTTTCTTTCACAATATAGTGTATCCAGAATTGTGCTTAACACTGCTTAACATTACCACTCTGATTATCCTGACTCAAATCCCATCTTCTCTCCTGCATCTACAACAAGTGTTGGTGGTACCCAAAAGTAATTCGTGTTACTTTCCTTTATTTTCCTCCTTCTTTCCTACTATATGATACGTTATCTTAATTCTTTTTCTCTGATTAGAATTTAAACTTCATAAATACAGGGACATCTTCAGTACTTAAAACAGTGCCTGGCACAAAAGTATATTCCTAATTCATACTGATAAATGAATGTCCTGGGTTTTCTTCATTATTTTTAGTATGTGATTCAGTTTCTCCCTTAGGATATAGGACCTCCTGTGATCCCAGAGTTCTCCTTTCTAGTTAAGTCATGACAAGAAGATAGAGATTCTTTCATATTCTGATAGTATTTGAATTTGCCATTATTCATAGTTTTTACATTCTATTAATTCACTTGACTTCATTCTTCTATGCTTATTTCTGTTTTAAGTGTTGTTTGGGGATTTTATAGAAAAGAATTTTCTGTTAAATTTTCAAAGCTGATGTGACATATCCATTTATTAGTTTAAAACAATTCAGATTAATTATTGAATGTACTAGTGATAAATTGGATTCATCTAAACTTTTAAGTATGCTGAAATTGTTGAAAATACCTCTGTTAGTTTCTTGAAAATGTGTACTTACTTCAGATGTTGCTTTAAAAAATTATTCTAAATTCTGAGGAGTCTGAAAAGATCCATACCTCTTTGGAAGTATTGTTTGTAATCGGACATAGAGTACAGTAAATGCTTGATTTGGAGAATATTTGCATATACGTATTTTTTAGATGATAAATAACACTTAGAAGATCCTGGGACCTAAAATGTACAAGATACCTGCCATTTCCATAGGTTGAGAAATGAGATGTGGTAAAAAATTGTATCAAAGTATCAAAAAAGATAGTACTGGGGCACCTGGGTGGCTCAGTCGATAGACAACTGACTGGATTTCCGCTCCGGTCATGATCTCTGGTTTGAGCCCTGCATCGGGCTCTGCACTGACAGAGGGATTCTCTCTTTTCTTTCCTCCTCTCTCTGTTCTTCCCCCCCCCCCACTTGTTCTCTCTCTCTCTCACTCAGAATAAATAAACTTAATTAAAAGCATTTTTAAAAAACATAGTATTAAGGATAGATTTGTGATGACTTCTGTTACTTTTTGGCTCATTGTTGGGAGTGGGAGAAGTAGGAAAGTGAATAGTGGTCACTTTATACTTCCTCTCATATACTTTAGTATGGTCTCTAATATGAACATGAAGTCACTTTTTGTTTTTAACTAACCCATAGAAGTTATAGGACATGAATCATTATATTTTCTTTTTCTGTCACACACTTTTTTAAAAAAATATTTCCAAATGATTTGTATCCTCATCACGCTCTAAATCCTGACTGACTAAATATACATGAAAAATACAGTTTTATTTTCATGATTCTAGTGTTTTCATGGGAGCTAAGGAAAACACTTTTCTCTCTTTTTCTCTCTGAAAGGATAATAAATTCAATTTAATTAATTGGTCATTGGTACAAATGTATTTTGCTTTTCTTTGGCCTCTGGAGTGTGCAGTAATGAGGAACACCTTATGACAATGTCAGGTAGGCTCTTGCCAGATATGAAAGGTTCAGTTCTTTACTGTTCCTTAGCCTCTTTTATATTCTAGACTTACATCACTCTTAATGAAGAACTTTATTAAAAAACTTCAAATAATTTGGGTCATGGGGCGCCTGGGTGGCTTAGTCGGTTAAGCGTCCGACTTTCGCTTAGGTCATGATCTCACGGTTCGTGGGTTCGAGCCCCGCGTCGGGCTCAGCTGGAGCCTGTTTCAGTCTGTGACTCCGTCTCTCTTTGACCCTCCCCTGCTCACGCTGTGTCTCTCTCTCTCTCTCCTAGAAATAAATAAAACATTAAAAAAATAATAATAATTTGGGTCTTTAGAAATAAACATTTACGTTTCTTGTGGCGCCTGGGTGGCTCAGTCGGTTGAGCATCCAACTTCGGCTGGGGTCATGATCTCACAGTTCCGTGGGTTCGAGCCCGGCGTTGGGCTCTGTGCTGACAGCTGGCTTAGAGCCTGGAGCCTGCTTCGGATTCTGTGTCTCCCTCTCTCTCAGACCCTCCCCTGCTCACGCTGTCTCTTTCTCTCTCTCTTAGAAATAAAGAAAACATTAATAATAAAAAAAGAAATAAACATTTACGTTTCTTGAGGACACACTTCTGTTCTCTTGTCAAACTCTACTTCATGTGGGAAAGTTGGGGGAGGAGGTAGGCTTAATGTTTGGGAGACCTTGCGAAGTGAGGCATTCGAACAGTGACTTTGGTATGTGAACTACAGTGAAGAATCTGTTTCTGTACAGTTTTAAGTTTCCATGGAGGAAGATCTTACTTAGAAGTGGTTTTTAACTTTTGGGTTTAGTCTAGGATTGGAAATATATTAGATACTTGTTTGCAGGCAACAGAAACTTAACTCTGGCTGACTCAAACACAAAAAAGGACATATAACATTAGGAGCTTATGGAATCTACGGAGGAGCTAAATTACCAATACTTGAAAGATAGTATAAAGCCTTGTTCAGAGGTTTAAGAGTTGAAACAACAGAAAACTGTGCCAGAGTTTACTTTTGTAGCAAGCAAAAACTAAGAATAATTTTGCAGAAAAATTGGAAAATAAAAATTGCTCATTATCTCCTAGATATTAAAACAAAAGATGAAAAAGAAAAACCTGATAGTAATATTGATATTTATGAGTAAAATTAAACACTTTTTATGGGCACCTGGAGTCTCAGTGGTTAAGCAAGACCCTCTTTTTCTAGTTTTAGTAGCAAGGCCCTCTTGATGATGGCTACTGATTTAAGAAAAATCTACTTTATTATTAAGAATCCTTTTGTCGATAGATCTTTTTAAAAAATCAGATAATGAACGTTAAATTTTATTGAATGCCTTTTCAGCATCAAATGAGGAAGTCACTGTGAGCTTTCAGTGTTATAAATAGTTTAAAAATATCCTTAGAGGGGCACCTGGGTGGCTCAGTCGATTAACCTATGATTTCAGCTCAGGTCATGATCTCACAGTTCAAGAGTTGGTGCTCCACATCAGGCTCTGTGCTGATAGTGCTTAGAGCCTGTTTCAGATTCTGTTGTCTCCCTCTCTTTCTGTTCCTCCCCTATTTGTGCTCTTTTTTCTCTCTCTCTCAAAAATAAACATTAAAAAAATTTTTAAAAAATATCCTTACGTTCTTGGAATATCCTACTTAGTCATTGTGTCTTTTTTTTTTTTATAATATAAACTGGGTATTATTTCATAATATATGAAATTTTTAATATTCATAAATTGATCATTTATATATTTTCTGGTTTACTACTAGGCTTGTGGTAGCCTGTTAAAATACATTACAATGCTTACATAATTTATATGTCTTGGCTTAATTTTAAAAGCTTAGAAATTATACTTGAAAGGTGATAGAGCACAATAAATTTGGGGGACTTGATACTTTTGGAGGGGAGTGGCTAAATAAAACCTTTTTCTTCCATAGCTGTTAAGTATAGTCACTGCGAATTGTCAGTCCTTTTTTGTAATACGTTACTTCAGTTGTCTCCTGGGTGACACAGTTTGCTCTCTTATTTCTTATTATTTGTTTTTATTCATGTATGGTTTGGATGGTACAGTTTGTCTCTTTACTTACTTTTTACTTACTCATTTATGGTTTTATTTCCCCTAAAAGGGCTCATAGAAATAATATTTTGTAAAGTTTTGTTGTTGTTTAGAATTGTTTGAACATGTTTAAAACACATTTTTGTGGTTATGTTTTAGGTGATACCTCTATATTTTTAGATTCATTTAAAAATATTAGACATAACTCTAAATTTCAAAGTTACTATTTATATAGTATATTGTTTATACAGTTCCATGTTTGAGTGTTTATATTGGTTTATTTCTGAATTTGAATATTTATTTGGTCAGGAGACATGTGAGTTATAAGCTCTCCAAGGGCTTGTATATATGTTGTAATATACTTGTCAATTAGCAGTGTCTTGCTTGAGTTTAGTTTCATAAATATTAGTCTTATATCTATTAAAATAATTTAGATTTCACCCATTGCTTTCAGGAAGGGAGTCAGTATTATAAGGGAAAAGTTTGTTGTCATTTTATTTTACCTTTTGGTTGTGGCATTTTTTTTTCATTCATGAAATGGAAAAAATTGATTTCATATTTATAGAAGTGTTGTTTTAATGTTTTTTGGCAGTTGGTGTATCTTAAGTGAAGGTTTTTATAGATATTTTTGATAGAGGGACCCTCTAGAGGAAGATTCCTTGGTATTATATTTGGTTCAACAGATCCTGCATGTATTAGTTATCTATTGCTAACTAACAATCCTAAAACTTAGTAACTCTAAAACAGTGTGCACTTATTATGTCTCTTTGTGTCACGACCTCATGAATGGTTCAACTGGCTTCTTTGCGTAAGAGACTTTCACTAGGCTGCAGTCAAGGTGTCAGTTAGAGCTGGGATCTCATCAGAAGGCTTGCCTGGGAACTGATCTTCCAAGCTTATTCTTGGCCCAATCTATTGCTTTTTCCTTTCATGCAACAATATTGGCAGGTATTTGATTTATTTGAGAGTCACTCTGTGGTTTTAACATTCAGCCCTGGGAACATCTACCTCTTTTGAGTCCTTCCTCTTATTTATTCAAAGTGTGTGTGTGTGTGTGTGTGTGTGTGTGTGTGTGTGTGTGTGTGTGTGTGTGTTACACCTGTGAGGACCTGTAGAAGGGAGAGTGGGAGGGAGAGGGAAACAGGAAGGGCTGGGGGGAGAATGATCAGATGTTAGTATAAGTTTTTTCCATTTTGAGAACTGTTTTTTCCCCCCCAATAGGTGCCTTAGCTGGACCAATTATTGTGGAGCCACATGTCACAGCAGTATGGGGAAAGAATGTTTCATTGAAGTGTTTAATTGAAGTAAATGAAACTATAACACAAATTTCATGGGAGAAGATCCATGGCAAAAGTTCACAGACTGTTGCAGTTCATCATCCTCAGTATGGATTCTCTGTTCAAGGAGAGTATCAGGGAAGAGTCTTGTTTAAAAACTATTCACTTAATGATGCTACAATTACTCTACATAACATAGGATTCTCGGATTCTGGAAAATACATATGCAAAGCTGTTACATTCCCACTTGGAAATGCTCAGTCCTCTACAACTGTAACTGTATTAGGTAAGTATGCTTGAATTACATATTTTGGTGATAGTGGCAAGAATTATAATAAAAATATTTTCAAGATTTTTAAATAATTGAAAATATATATATATATTTAGATGCGAAATAATTCAAATATGATTTTCCAAGTTCTGTCTTAAAATTCTATGATTCTAGCCTCTCTCAATTTAAACAAAAATTTTGTCTATATCTGCCCTAACCATTTATGTGATACCATGTGGTTCTTAGCTATTTTCCTTTCTTCATGAAAGATTATTTTTTATGTATAATACTGAGTGCTGAGTGTTTTTGACATTTTCAATATTCTCAAATTTTCAAACTTTACTATTTTTAAATAAGCTTTTCCATTTATTTAAATGACTTGTCTTAGAGCCCATTGATACACTTCATGTTTATTTCTGAAATCAAATTATATTTCTGCTACTGTGGATTTCATAGCTGTTTGACTCTTGGGCTGTTGCTTGTAATGAACAATCTTCTGCCTTTTTCTGATAACTGTTAGAATTTATGGTTGAATTTAAAATGAGCTTCTTAGCCACTTAGAGTGAAAGGTACACCAGTTTGGAAATACTGGTTTATACTTTTGGAGTAATAGAATAAGGATTAGGGAGTAATAGCAACCTGAGCCATTTCCACCCAAAATAGTACTCCTTTAACAGGCAGTCTTTGCCTGGTGGGAACTTGGTCAGACTGGCTGATAGCACCCATCCACAGTCCTCCTTCACTTTTCCTTCCCTATGTTAAACTCTCGTAAAAAGCTGGTTGTACCCCTCACTTGGTCTCAGTGCCTGCTTTCAGAGAAACAAAAAAGTACACAGCCCCTAGTATTTAAAGGCATAATTTTAGGGTCTCTGAAATGCAGGAAAGCAGATTTGTCCAACTATGGAAGGTATTTTTTCATGTTGAGAGATACTGTTTAAAAATAGAAATAAAACTAAATTCTTGAGGGCTTTATATGTTGGTGGTATGCCCTAATAGCTATGGGGATATCTAACTCATATTAATGAAATTGATACTTTTGAGAAATGTTTTGTTTAGAAGACAAGGCATAAATAGCTGAAAAATCAAGTGCACGCCATCAGGGTAAAAAAAGGTCACAACAAAAGTAATAGTTAATGTGTGGAAGAGGGAGCTCATGTGAAGAAATTTTTTTTGTTTTAAATTTTAGTAATTCCCTCTAAATTAATACAGTATTCAATGATTTTAAACTCAGGACTGTCATGGTTTTACCCATGCCTGTATCTCTAGCTTCTTCTCTTCCATCCCTTGCTCCGCTTTTCCTAACAAAACACATTTAAAAATCATGATAAACTATTTGCAGTTCTGGTAATACCTGTTTGTTTTACATGTGTTTTTCTTTCTGGTTGGATTGCCTTCTTTTTCTTCCTGTCTCTCTCCTACATTCTTGTAGTTGACTGCTGTTCGTCAGACCATATCCTCTTAGAAGCCATTGTTGAAATATATAACCCCTTGTAAATTGATGTTTTTCTTTTTTGGCTCCTTTGCCATTGTATCTTGAGCTTATCTCTTAAGCAGTTGCCATATTGTTTATTATGTGTTTTCTCCATTAGAAACACTTGGTGGACTGAAACTGTGTACTTTGAAATTTAACTTTATCTCTCCAAAGCCTACAAGGGTTCCTAGTATATAGCAGTCATGCCCATTTAAATGTTATTTAAGTAAGGTCTAAGAATGGATTGGTGAGCTTTTTAGTCTACAGATGTGGGGTAGAAAAAAAATAGTTGAGTCAGTCCTTGAACTTTGGGTAGGTTTTGGGTAAGAAGAAGGGGAATAAGTATAGGGAGAATAAGTGAGCCAGTGTAGGAAGGCAAAAAACCACATCTGAGCAGATTTTTATAGCATCAGCATTGTTGACATTTTGTGCTGAAATTGTTGTAGTGAGCTGTCCTGTCCATTATAGACTGTTTGGCAGCATCCATGACCTCTACCCAGCACATGGCTAGTAGCAGTCCTTCAGTTATGACAACTAAGAATGTCTCTAGACATTGCTAGGTGTCCTCTGGGAGAGGAGAGGAGAGATCGCTTACTGTTGAGAACCCTTATTAGTGGAACCGTTGACTAATTTGTTTGCTTACAAGATTTATATAAAGCCCAAGAATTAAAGGCTAGAGAGTTGAGTAGGACTGCATTAAAGTAACTTGAAGGTTAGGATGGGGAATTTGAGCTTGTATTAACAGAAATGCCAACTTAGTATAAGGTGCTGTGCTTCTTGCCTCCCGTTTTCTACTCTCAGACTTTTGCTGTATAAAGTGTGGTTCATGAACCAGCAGCATTGGTATCACTTGGGAGTTTGTTAGAAATGCAGCATTTCAGGCCCCTCCCAGACTTAATGAGTGGTAAATCTCCATTTTAGCATGATAGCCAAATGATTCATATTCAGAGTAAAGTTTGAGAAGCACAGCTTTCACTTTGCTTACAAAAATACTTAAGTCATAGTAGACTTGATTTAGGGAGTAATGTGATGAAAATTGTGATTTATGAAGATCAGTCTGGCGTTTTTGATGGATTGAAATGAAGAAGTCCTAAAATCACAATCCCTCAGCCATGAGGATATGAAGACTTGAAGTTAATTTTCTAATTTCTGCCACTTGAGGAAAGAAGGGAACTGTTATAGAGGAATAGCTGTCAGGACTCTGTAACTGATTGGATACAAGAGGCAAGGGAGCTTTGAGCATAACAGGTTTTGAACCCTGGTAATTGAATAAGTTATGTTACTATTAATTCCAATGGGCGTGTCTGAATGAAAACCAGGTGTTGAGGTTGGGAGGCTAAGATAATGAGTTCAAGCATTTGTTTTATTGAGTTTGAGGATATATAGGCAAAAAAAAATCCCAGGCAGGTATTTAGAAACTGTGGAGTTTCTGGATAATAGCATGTAACATATAAAAGTTTTTAATTAAGGGAGATGCAAAAAGTAACTGAAGGCCCAGGACCCAGTATTTATTACTGCAGAGGTAGGAAGAAACAAATAAAGAGCTCCAAAAGAGCTTTGAGAAAAACTCGAGCAAAGTAATACTGCTTACATGATGAGAAGGTAAAATTTTTAAGATTACTTTAGCAGCTTTTTACCACAGGGAGAATTAAGCCCTATAGCACATGATTTGAATAACCATTTTTTTCAGTTTTCCTAAGGATGGTCCACAGCTAGTATCATTCTAAATGCATAGCCCAGAAGGTAATTCATTACTTACAACTGATACCTTAAGGCATTAGTACTTAGTTCTTTGGGAACTGAATGTGAAGAACTACGCCAAAATATCAAATTCTATAAAGTTAGTCAAAGAAAATAGGCATACAGAAATATTGAGCCTTTAGTTTACATGGTGACCTTAGAGTTTCAGTGCAGTGTTAGTGATAAAAACTAAATTAAGGGAATGTGATACAACAAAAAAATCTTTGGAAAAATTTAACAACAATGCCCCATGGTAGAACAGTTGTTACGTAGTTGATTACTTCTCTAAATGGGATAGTATATAGTTGTTAGAATTATGATTCAGAGAAATGTTGCTGCTTGAGGGGGGGGGGGGAAGCCAAAAAAAAATGGATATGCCATAATTATCCATATAGAAACTAGAAAAAGAAATGAAGAGAAGTGGAAGAAGGTGAAAATGACTGCATTAGGATATTGTAGATGTGGGTAATTTTTCTTTCTCCTGTTTTTCCAGTTTTTAGAGATACTGCTTTTGCTGTAAAAAAATTCCATTGCTGAGCATGATCGAATGACAGAACTGGATTTACCCTCTTCTAAGAACAAGAAACCAGGCAAATAAGAAAGCTTTTAGTCATGGGACAATAGGCAGTGTAGGATTATGATCCCTGAAAGAAGGAAAACAAAGTGAGTTCCTCCAACGTTCCAGTTTCCTCTTTAGGCAGTTTCCAGGGTACAGCTCAGTGACAGGGATCTGAAGCAGAGAATGATGGTTTCAGAGAGTAAGAGAGACATTGGGATTCAGGGAGGACAAGTGATTAGAATTTGTGGAGGAAAATACTTGAAAGCCAAGAGCATCAGAGAGCGCGCACGTTGTTTAGAGATCTACAGAAGGGTCCTCTCAAGCCTTTGGTTCAGTACTGATCTGTGTACATGGGAGAGGAACCTTTTGAGATGGGGGAAAGAACCAACAGAAAGCCTTAGATCTAACCAACAATTCTGGCATTCACACAAGGCTGGGAAAACATCATGTTCTCCCCTTTCAGAATACCCATTCAGGGGGGCATTGGTAGAATCTTAAGAGGAAGCAACAGCAAAATTGCTAGACAGGGAAGGGTACAGAGAAGTTAACTAAAATATTGAGGTATATGAGAAAAGTAACTTCAGAAAGCCAGTGAAATCTACAGCCAGGAGATTTATTCCCTTCAGAGAAGACAGAAATAATGTAATTTAAAATTGACTTTAAAATAAAATTTTAAGTTCCTCAAAGATAAAAGCTTCTATTAATGATGGCTTAAGTTATTCAGACTAACTCTCCCATAGGAGGGGTGCAATATAAAATACCATTGAAAACTTCAAAGAGGTAAGACATACAGTGAGAAGTCTAACTAGAGCAAAATCTGGGAGAAGGTAAAAACAGAAATAAGCCTAGCACTGAAAGCTGCATTCAGTCTGAGGGCTTTTGAGAATTCAGAACACCTGAGATGCTAAGATTTTGAGAGCCTTGAGAAGACAGAGAAAACTTCTAAGTGTAGTTCTGCTTAATATGGGATGTCTAATAACCCTTCTTTTATTCACTATCCAAAGCTTACATTTTCAGACTAGTAGTAAACTAGAAGTAAACCAGCCTTCTTATACACTTCTAGGTTTATAATTACCTGAGTGGTCTGATTTTTTTTTTAATTTTTTATGTTTTTTATTTTTGAGAGAGAGTGTGTGTGCACGCGTGAGTGTGGGAGGGGCAGAGAAATAAGGAGACACAGAATCTCAAGCAGTCTCCAGGCTCTGAGCTGTCGGCACAGAGCCTGATGTGGGGCTCGAACCCACATCCACTATTCCATGAATAGTGGAATCATGACCTGAGCTGAAGTCAAGACGCTTAACTGACTAGCCACCCAGGCGCCCCTGAGTGATCTAATCTTAAATTCAGGAGATCCTGGACCTGGTTAGTGATTTCAGGAGCTTGGTAGAAGAAAACTCCAATTTTTTCTGGTCTGCAAGAAAAGTACTTTATTTTAGACTTCAGATTATTTCTATCTCAATTATTCAAACACAGGCATATAGTTTCCTTGTTTGTTTATAGCCTTCCTTATTGCTGACTAGGCAGGCATACAAGTAAAGAAGACTCCATAAGCAGCAGCCAGCACAAGTAAGACAACAGAAACAGACCTGCAAAGATATAAGATGATAGAATTATCAGATATAGACTATCAAATAGCATCACTTAACATTTGAAGAGATAAGTCAATCTATAAAATTCCTGCAGAGAAAAAGAAAATTACATAATAGTTTGCCCTGAAGTAGAGAAGTAATTTTTAGCATATAAAAGCAGTTAACTATAAAAGGTAAATAAAAACTGATAAATTTTGGTACATTTGAATTAAAAATTTCTGCTTATCAAAACACATCACAGGTCCAAAACAGTAGAGGATATTTTTACCACATCATCAAAAAAGGGTTCTCCTCCCAGATCAATAAGAAGAAGCCATTGGTTTTAATAGGGACTTTGTAGAAGAAATTCCACATGGCCTATAGCCACGAAAAGACCCTTAACCTCATTCATAATGTGAGAAATTAAAAATACAGTCTCAGTGATAATACCATTATATACATACAAGATTCACAAACATTGGGAAGTCAGACGCTATGAACTTGTGGTGAGTCTTTGGACCAGTAGGAGCTCTAAGATCGGGAGTAATTTGGTACTTTGGAAAGCTGTTTTGGCATTATCTGGTAAAACTGAAAATAAAAATAGCAGTAGTAATTCCACTACAAGGGATAGACTAGAGAAGCATCTGACAAATATGCCAAGGTACATGAATGAGAATGTTTCTTATAGAATTGTTTATTCTAAACAGGAAACTTCACCAATGTCCAATGGTAAATAAACCATACAACAGTTAAAATTAATTAGGCAATTGCATGTAAATTTAAATGATCTAAAAATTAAAAGTTAAAAATGAATTCCAGAATAATAAACTAAGACAAATTGTTCTCAAATAAATCAATCTCAGGAACACAAAGGTGAGTCAAAGAAAAACTGTTACAAATATGCATATAGTCCAATACTATTCGTGTAAAGTTCAGAAATAGGTAAAATGCAACTGTTATTTAGATTTGCATGTGTTGCTTGTAGACCTATCATGAAAAGTAAACAAAAATATATTTCCAATAATGATTTTATACTTAGGCAGGTAGGTGTCAAGGTCAGGAAGAGGCATGTTGAGGGACCTGGGAAGTGCTAATGCTTGTTTTTGAATTAAGATGTATGGTGGTTACGTAGATGTTTACTATAAAGTGTTCATTACGTGTGTTGTATGTACTTTTCCTATTGCTGTTTTATAGCAATACATCTTATAACATACATAAGGAAATACATAAATATTAACATCCCTTAAGACAATTATGAAACAAAAAAATAGATATAAATCAAAAACAGATAGCACTGAAAGAACTAGTTGGACATTTTGGGAATGAAAAGAAGTTATTGAGATAAAAACTTAATATACAGAATAAACTGTAGGCTTGAGTCAAATAATTCCTGAAGTGAGACTGAGGAATTTATACAGAAAGAAGCACATAAAATTTGCTGGAAAATGTGAAGAGAGAGTTACTATAATGGAAGGTAGATTGAAAGGACCTAAACATTGAGGATACTTTTCACCTGCTGAGGAGCTTTCTTATACTAGAAAAAGGTAATGGGATCTACATGCTAAGCATAACTATTATTGACATTATACTTTAACAATGTAGGTTCCATACTTGTAACTTAATTTATATTTTCTGTGAACATTTTTCCTGCAATATGAAGCAGTATATCTAAAAACTATATTCCCCCCTTTCAGAGTGATAATACAGTCTCATAAGGGAAATTATGATACAGTTTACAGGACATTTTCATATGCTAACTGGGGAGAACTCAGCAGTCGCTATAAAGAAAAATGTATACGAGGGAGAACTGTCCTCAAGATTATAAAGTTTCTCTTAGCTTCTTGTTCGTCTTGGTTTATGATCCTCTCGTTCTAAGAATCCAGTTGATGTTGGTATTATTTAAAAGTGTGTGTAGATTTTATGTGCATTTGCTTCTAAATTTATGAAATATGGGTAGATATGGCTTGGAAGCATGTAAATATTAAAATATAACTAATTCTTTTTTAAAATTTCAACAGTTGAACCCACTGTAAGCCTGATAAAAGGGCCAGATTCTTTAATTGATGGCGGAAATGAAACGGTAGCAGCCATTTGTATCGCAGCCACTGGAAAACCAGTTGCACATATTGACTGGGAAGGTGATCTTGGTGAAATGGAATCCACTACAACTTCTTTTCCAAATGAAACAGCAACAATTGTCAGTCAGTACAAGCTGTTTCCAACCAGATTTGCTAGAGGAAGGCGAATTACTTGTGTTGTAAAACATCCAGCCTTGGAAAAGGACATCCGATATTCTTTCATATTAGATATACAGTGTAAGTAAATGATAACGTTTGCTTTTTAAATATATCATGCATTTTATTTTAATTTTCTTCCTTTGACATGATTCAGTGTCAGACTTTTTAGTTCGAATATTTAGTATTCAGATATTCTTACAGCTTTTCCTTGTTGACCTTTTCTTTCTTCATTTTTAAAAATATGTTCATGGAAATTTCATGTAACCAGAACATTTTTTATTAGTTTGTAAAGATGGACAGTGACTTTAAAGTTGCTTTCCAACTTAAAATTATTTAATCTTATCCTTTTTAGACAGGACTTAAGCAAATTGTGGGAATATTTATACCTCAAAATGTGCAATACTTCAAGATAAACTTCTCCAATCCAGTTAATTTAGTTATTGTTTTTCAGTTTTATTCATACTACCCATGATGTTTTCAGCAAAAATCTTTCATTGCCTAGGTGCATTTTATTTGTGTGAAAACCTGTGTGTTTCACTATTGCTTTTTTTTTACATCTGATTTTATTGGTCATGTTATAGAGTAAGACAGTATTTTAAAGACGTCATTGGGATCATAACCATTGTAGATAAGTTCAATGCTTGCCCATCTTGTATTTTTACTTTTTTGTTAAGGGATGCTCCCTGTGTGTAAAGTTTGTATATGTGTATATGTATGTGTGTATACTTTTTCCTGTACATTTCCTCAGTTGGTATGTTCTTTATGTAGCATTTAAAAATTTTGAGCAGAAGAAAAAGTAATAATGTAGCCAGCTTATAACAAGGAAAATGAATAGGTGCTGTTACAGTTTTCATTCTTAGTGTTTTGTTTTTGATACGACGTGTGGAATTTTAAATTGTACATACTCATTACACTTTGTGTAATGGTTTCTAAAGCTAATTCTAAGAATCTTTTTCAACATTTATAGGGTTGAACTTGGGAACTTAATCTTATGTGAATGTTATTACCATTTTATTCTGGAGTGCAGATACCTTCTTTTCACTTCTCTGGAGAATCCAATTAAAATTTCTCTTTTTCCTTTTCCTACCTTACTTTCACAGACTTAACTTTTTCCTTTTTCTTGTAAAATTCAGATCCCAATTGTAAGTACTATTAATATTTTCCTCATATATATTTTGTCCTTCCTTGTATTTAGTAATGACTGAAATTTTTCTTCAGTTTGTATTACGTATGTTATTCTTTTTTGGTTGGTATTTGCTTGAATGCAATCCTAAATATAAAAATACTTCTTTTAATGTAAGGCGTATAATTATGGCTTAGATTTATTGACTTGTTCTTTAAATGTTAGAGTACTCATGAGTTTTTTTCTTTAAGTGAGACCTATAAAACATGTGAACAAAATTTAAAGAGATAAAATTTTATATCCAGAATTCATATCAAAGTTTGGAGGTATTCTTTGGGAATACCTTGCTTAGTACTTGTTCCTTCCTCTTATTAAAAGAAAGTAAACGCACAGATATCTGTACTGTTCTTTCAGTAACATTTTGTAGTACCAATTTTAAGTTATAAAAATGTTTGTTAATTCTGGTATTTATGAGACAGGCATTTTGTTCTTAAAATTACTAAGGTAGTTAATTGTTCCTTAGTAAAGGTTTAATTTTTTGCCACATTTTTTGTAACCCTTGGTTGATAGTAGATCAAGTTTCCCTGGCAGAATTAAACTGACCTAGTCTGTCTGTAACTTCCGACCTGGTCATGTACTATTTATCTAGTTTACTGCATAACTCACAGTAGGCCCCTGTACCATGCGTAAGTGATATTTCCCTAGGAAGCCTTTCATGATCTTTCTCAGCCCCATCCCCAATCTAAATTAAGCCTTTCTTATCTTCTCTGTATTATCCTGTTCTTTTCTTTCTTGGCTCTCATAACAGGTTTTTGTGAATACTTTTAAATTATTCTCTTCCTTATTAAAAGCTATTAGAAAATAAATATTATGAATACAGAGTCTATATGTATACCAGTGCCTGAAACAGATCCTTCCCTTATTAGGAGTTAGACAATATGATGGTTGAATGAATGGTTAGTATTGGATTGTATAGTTGGAAGGCATAAATTTATATTGCTGGTAGATAGGAATAATTGCTCATTTAACTAATTATATTGCACACGTACCAAAGGATGTTTGGGTGCAATGGATAAAATGTCATGTTTTAGAACAGTTGAGGCCATAGATAACTTACTTTAGTTTTAATTTTAGCCTTAGAAAGTTTGTGTCACATTCCATCTCAACTTACCCATAGAATATTAGTTGCTTATAATACAGAGAATTTAATCTCTGTGATTCATTTTGTATCTCTTAGGGGTTATTTTCTTTCAGATCAAACATTTTTTTAAAACACAGTTGTATATGGTGACTTGGTATTTAAATGCCATTTCTCATCAAATTAGGTAGTATAATGTATTTCCTTTGTTCATATATCTGTTTCTCAGAACTCTTAAATTTTGTTCTTGGTGATTATAGGTTTGTGAATATTCTTACATTCAGTGTCCATAATAACTAGAACTGTGTACATGCTTATAGTTGCCTAGGGTTTGGGTACTCATTGTACATTCAGGCACTCATTCTTTCAGTCTACTAATATTTATTAACTACTGTCTTCCACAGTCTGTTATGTTAATGCCTTGTCATTTTATATTGCATTTATCATTAACAAAAGATAATTTGTCCTGTTATGCATTTATTTTATAGATGCTCCTGAGGTTTCAGTAACAGGCTATGATGGGAATTGGTTTGTAGGAAGAAAAGGTGTTAATCTCAAGTGTAATGCTGATGCAAATCCACCACCCTTCAAATCTGTGTGGAGCAGGTAATAATATCAGACACTTCTAAAGAGAAATTATTTAAAAGTAAAAAGTATTCTTAAATGCATAATTAATTTTTTTATCCGTGTAATACATGATCATAGTAATAGTTGAAAATTAAATTGTTTCTGAGTGTTCTCCTGTCCCACCTCCATACCCTACCTGCTGTTCTGTTTCAGAGGCTACTTTTTAGCAATTCCTTCTGGTAGTTACCATCATATGTTGTAAACTGCTACTTTTTTTTTTTTTTTTTGCTACTTCATAATACTATTTATTGCCTACTATTGTGGCAGATGAAAATTTAATTTTATATCTACCCCTTCACACACAAACATACCTATATATGTAACCCTACCTTTATAAGTCCCAGTGAAATTCAGCTATTTTTAGTTAAACTCCGTAATCATTGTTTGCCTCCCTATGACAAGTAAATACTGTTTGCTGACAACTTAGTAGTATACCAGAATTCTGTTTTCTTTCATCTGAGATCTTTGTTTTTTCCTGAAGCTAATCATTCTTAGCCTAAAAGAATATCCTTAATTCTCTTTATCTGTGAAATTTCAAACTGTTAATACTAAGGTTTTCATTTATATTTCTCAGTATTTGGGGCTCCCCTTTAGTCTTGAGACTTCTGTTAACTATGTATAATTTTCCCTTTTTTTTTTACTGATAATTCCCGCTCCTTTTTTTTTTTTTTGGTTTGCATTTACCAGACCTATTTATTGTATATTAAATATCCTTTCTTATTTTCAAACAGTTTTTTGTTTTTCCTAGATTTCCTTGATTTTTTTCCCCCCAATTGACTTACTGATGTAAAACATTCTGGGGGTGACTTTCTTCTTTCTCTGTTCCTTTCATAGCATTTATTTTATGGATATAATGTCTTCTTGTTTTTTCCCAGGAATACAGTACTAAAGTTATTTCCTCAGAGAGTTTTTTCTGCTTCCTACTTATTGTCTGTTTTATTTCTTCAAGTTCTTTTGTTTTTTGTTTTGCCTTTATTTAGTAGATATTCCTTAATTTTCTCAGCTTTCTAGTCGTTTTAGGGTGATGTATTAAAATAAAATGCCTGGAAACTCTGTCTTTAGAGTGGGGATTGAATACTCATTAGTAGATACCATTTAGAGTGATCAGATAGAATTCTTTCCCTAGAGAAGCTTCATTCAGATGTCACTTAGGAAGAGGGAAAGCCTTTTTTCATAGCCGTTCGTTTTTTTTTTTAATATTTCTAAATCAAGAGTGTCTAGTATCTGTACAGAGTTGAGAGAGGAGTCTGTTGTTTTTTCAGCTTTCAACTAATCTCCTTTTTTTTTTTTTTTTTAAATGTTTTATTTCTAGGAGAGAGAGAGAAAGACAGCGTGAGCAGGGGAGGGTCAGAGAGAGAGGGAGTCACAGACTGAAACAGGCTCCAGGCTCTGAGCTGGCAGTCAGCACAGAGCCCGATGCGGGGCTCGAACCCACGAACCGCGAGATCATGACCTAAGCAAAAGTCCGACGCTTAACCGACTAAGCCACCCAGGCGCCCCTCAACTAATCTCCTTAATTCCTAGCCCTCTGCTTCACTCTGGCTTTCTGTAGTACAGTGATTCAAACTCCAAATCTTGCGTTCTTTGGAGCAGTTTGACTGCCTTCCTATTCATATGCCTCCTGGAAGCACTTCTTCAGCCCAAAGTGGAGCATTTCAGCCTTGGCACTGTTGACATTTGGGGCTGGATAAATCTTTCTTTTGGGAGGGAGTTCTGTGAATTGCAGGATGTTTAGCTGCATCTCTGGCCTCAAACCATCACCCCCACCCCCAACCCTATAATCTCCAGACATGCCAGTTGTCCCCCGGGGACAAAATCAATCCTGATTGAGTGGCTTAAAGCATGTATTTTCGCCATTACTTTTCCATCTTCTAAAAGTTTGTTGAAACATCTTGTCTGATGAATTGTGCCTCCTGTTCTGTTTCTCCTTGTGGGTTTTTAATAGCTTTCAATTCCTTTACCCTTGTTTTAGGTGGAATTTTGTGGGAGCAAAGAAACAGTAATTTTGGTTAATCTGTTGTCTTTAAGCAAAGATACAGTTTTTAAAGTAGAGGTTTTTTTTCATTTACGTTTTCTTAAAAGTGGGAATCAGTCATTGATTAAGGTGTGTGATAGGTTATTTCTAAATGTCATACAATTCTGAGGTCCCTTCCTATGTGTGTACTTGGAGATTCTTTTTGAGTATGATGCCTAACCTCTAATTCTTTGTTTCTTCACCGATAGAATTATGTCATAGAGTTGTGTGTAGAGACAATGAATATAAATGAAGTAGCGTAAGCGAAAGAGTATAGAAAGTGCTTAGCATGTCATTTGCTGTGAGTTTAATGTGATACTTAGATTTTTATGACTGTGACTTATTTGAATAAGCAACTTTAAAGGATTATAAGCTATTTTTCTATTTCTCAGAATTAAAGGGATTAAAATTTGGGCCTCAAAGTGTAGAGAGGTAATTGGTAAGGTTTATATACTCCATATTCATTCTCACCCTTCTAGGAAAATTCACCTTTTGAAAGCATGTGCTTGTACTAATGCTGTTTTCAGAGTCTTCATAGAAGAGGTTGGGTGTTTCTATTTTTTAAAAAGCCATGTAAGAATATTATCTTTTTTCTTCAGTGCTAAATTAAGGTTCCAGCACCGTAAAAGATTTTGATTGTTCTTTTACCTACTATCCTTGGATTTGCAGAACAAAATCATTCCTCCTGTGGTACAGTGTTGGTTTTGTTTATTTCTACTTTTTTATTATTTTTAAATTTTTATTCCCTTTGTAATTAGTTGTTGGTCTTCTACTGCATAGTTAGATCATTGAAAGCAAGAAACTGATCTAGTTTACTTGTGAATCTCAGCAACAGTAGCAGAGTAGGGTATGATTAGTAGTAAACTACTGGTAATTAAATAATGGATGGCCAAATGAATGAATGGACTTTTTGAAAATCTACTTAACTCAAACCGTAATACTTGAGTGCCTGGTTTAATTGACTTTTTGTCCTCTTTAAAAAAAAAAATTACTCATGGGCTTTAGAAAAAATTTAAAAATAAATACCTCTTGGTGTGTTTTTTGGTACCCAAAGGTTGGCAATATGATGTATAACAATACACTTAATTCCATTGCAATGAATGGCTTTAGAATTGTAGTGGGATTTTATTCTTATTGTGGTTTATGCTAATGTAGGATAGGACCTCTTAGCCAAATTAGTATAGACATACTAATTTATTAACAATTTAAAAAGTTGTTATTGATGGCAAATGGTGTCTTGGTTTTTACTGTCACAGATCCTCACCTTAAAATTGAGATTATTTTATAAAGCAGACCTTTTTGTTGCTTTAGAAACTAATGCTCTTTGGATAGAGTACAGTCTAATTTTGCTTAGTATGAAATCTGTTATAGAAGGTGCTAAAATGTACTTAAATGATACAGCTCTTCATTAAGAAATTTATAGATATATCATGAATAGATCTGTGCACTGAGAATTATTTGTAATTCCTTTGATACTGTATGTCTCCAAATAATATATTTTTCTAATTTTCCTGTTTTCTGAATTTGAGTCTTTAAGATCACATAATTTTTTTCTCTACTTCTTTCTCATTTTAATATGTTGGCCTACTTCCACTTTTATCATTTGGTATTGTGAAAGAATGGTTATTTTTTCTTTTTTTTTCCTGAAAGAATGAGTATTCTTAATGGATTTTGTCTGTTCATTTTTGTTGACAATTCACATCTTATATACTTTCATTTTATAGTGAATTTTACCTAAAGGATGCCATTTCTTCCACTAACATCTCAAATGTGTGATATCTTATTTAAATAGCTGTCAGTGAATAAAATCTGAAGATACATAAAATAATTTCATGCTTTTTAAAATCTAGGTTGGATGGACAGTGGCCTGATGGTTTATTGGCTTCAGACAATACTCTTCATTTTGTCCATCCATTGACTTTCAATTATTCTGGTGTTTATGTCTGTAAAGTGACCAATTCCCTTGGTCAAAGGAGTGATCAAAAGGTCATCTACATTTCAGGTAAGTTACTATCTACTGGCAAAATGAGTTACTTAAATTATTCCTTTAGCAGTAGTCATAATAACACTATGTTCTAGTTGGTAATTTATACTTGGCTAAGATACACATTCTGCAATGTGAGGTTTTCCAAATAATCTAAAAGAGATATAATGAAGGAGCCCTACCTGAAACATGTATAAAAAGTGGCATACATAGAAGTGTCAAAATGTCTATGCAATAAGTTTGTACACATTTTAAGACCTTTGCATGTAGTTACTTTTCCAGTTATAGTATTAAGTATTCCTTTTATAGGTGATATGTACCTTTCTAGGTTTTCTCATCTTTACACCGAGAACATCTTTACACTGGGTTTATTTGTTTTTGGTGGCTACTCTGAACACAAGTGGTCTCATCAATAAAATGGGATATTGAATTTGACCTGGCTTATTAAACAACATGTTTTGTCATTTAGTATGAAACTATATCATCTTGGATTACTGAGAGGTTAAGTAGGAATGCTATTGAAAATGTGCTAATAAAATAAAATTTATTTAAGATATTTATTATTACCAATTTGTTTTACTGTGAACGTTTTTGTTAATTTGAATATATAAATTTGAATACTCACAAAATACCATTAGAGCTAGAAATACATTTTTCATGGGTGTGGCTATAACAAATCATCAATGGAATGCTCATTTATAAAAATTTTATAAGATATTTTGAGCATCTCCTTGTTGACTATGAGAATATAGCAATCTTCATGTCTAAAAGATGGAAAAGGGAAAAGGAAGAGAACTTTGAGAAAAGCAGGTTTGTATGGTAATTATGTAATGGATAGTTAAGGTTTTTATCTCTGTTCTGATCTAAAACTAAGTAAGTTAGAGAAATTTTAAGCTTGCTTTAATGTTATATTCTTCATCTTTGTATGATCACTCAATCTAGGAACAGTCCCTCATATTATTTTCTCTTAGCATTTCCCACAATTTGTAGTTTTATGCGTACTCGTGTACTTATTATCCACCCTCACATTTAAGCATGTTGCATTTGCCTCATTTACCTTTGAATCCGCAGCACTTAGTGCCTGGCACATGATAGGCATGATGCAAATATACTTCTGCATGAGTCTCACAAGAAGCTTAGAGCTGTGTACATCTCTGGCTAGCTAGCTCTTTCTGCCAGCAGCAGTGCTTTGGTGGAAATCAGATTGAGATTAAATATTAGTTTGTCTCCCTTTCTTTTCCTTAAAGGTTTTTTTTTTTTTTTTTTTTTTTAAGGTTCTTAAAGCCATAGGGAATGCATATTTAAAATGCAGTTACCAGAGGACTGCTTACTTTTTGTTTCTGTTGTATAGTTTGGTATGGGATATTATATGTAAATCTCAGACTCAATGTATTATTATGTAATCATTTAAATATTGAGGCTTAATTTGGGCATTCTTATATATATGATTCTGTTGATAATACCCTAAGTTTGTATTTTTTGGCATTCTGGATCCACTTCTCAGTACTTTTGACTTACGTGTTCAACTGCCTATTAAAGATCACTGACTTTTGTAGAAATATAATAGGCGTTTATGGCTTAACATTCAAAACTGAGGTCCTGATCTTATGCCTCTTGCCATTTGCCCTCTTTCTCTAACAATCTCCCTCCTTTCTTCTGTCATTGGTAACTCCATCCTTACCTTTGCTCAGGGTTTAGTCCTTGATGCTTATTCTTGATTTCAGTTCTCTCATGTCCCACCCAGTCTATCAACAGGTCCATAGCAATATGGACCTGTCTTCCAATATGTTATATGCAGAACCTTATATTCTCCACTTTTACTGTGAGTATTCTGACCCAAGCCATCAGGAACCCTTACTCTGCTATTTTTTTTAAATGTTTATTGTTTTGAGAGACAGAGTGTATGTGTGGGGGGGGAGGGGGGAGAGCAGAGAGGGAGAGAGAATTCCAAGCAGGGTTTATGCAGTCAGTGTAGAGCCCAGTGCAGAGCTTGATCCCATGAACCATGAGGTCATGACCTGAGCTGAAATCAAGAGTCGGGTACTTAACTGACAGAGCCACTCAGGTGCCCCAGCCCTTACTTCAGTATTAAAACAGCCATTTAATCTTCCTACTGTTAATTTATCCTCAAAAGAGCAGCCAGAATGATACTTAATAAAGGGCGTGTCACATCATGTCACTTCTCTCTTACAAACCTTTTGTGAACTTCTCATTTTACCCTTAATTAAAACCAAATCTTGCAGTGACTATATTATAAGGGTCTGTACATACTCTGGTGCTAGTTATCTCTCTGACTTCATCTCTTATTATATCTCTTGTTCACTTGGCCTTGTTGCTGGCTTCCTTGCTGTTCTTTGAATACAACAGGTACATTGCTACCTCAGAGTCTTTGACTTGTTGCTTATGGGAAAGCTTTTTAGATATGCTTAGAGCTCTTTCCTTCACTTTCTTTAGGTCTTTGCTCAAGTATCACCTTTATAACTATATTTAAAATGGAAAGTTGGAACTTTTTTCTCACCTCTTTACTACTTTGTCTCCACCTTACTTTTCTCTCAGTATTTATTGCCACATGAATGTTCATACTTTATTTATATGCTGTTTTTACTTCTTTTAGAATAGGAGTCCTGTCATCTGCTTTAATCACTACCTATCTCCACCATCTCCAATAATATTTGGCGTGTGTTAGGTGGTTAATAAACTTTTCTTGCATGAATGAAAAAATTTGTTTGAGAAGAATACTGTCAGGAAAGAATTATAACTCCAGAATGTGCTTTTATGTATCTTTTTTTTTCTTTGACAAGGAAAAGAACACAATAATGGTGATAAACTTCACACATCTTTTGATCAACGTCTTCTCAGTCCCGTAAAAGGGGAAATAAAATTTTGAGTAAATATGAAAAATCAATTAGTTACTGCTAAGTACTTCAGAAAGATAGCATTATGAGATGATTTTCTTTAAGTCATCGTCAAGAATTAGACTTTACCTTTCTATCCAGAGTCTTTAATATTTAATACAGTATACTATGTTAAGTTTAGTTAATTTTGCTGAGAGCTTCTTGGAGAATATTAAGTATCCTAGATATAATACTGCATTTCCAAAATGACTAGTAAAGCCTAGTGGGCTTTTATCAGAATAAAAAGCTATAATTCACCCAGAGTGAACAATCAAGTTGTTGAGCTTTATTGTTGGAAGTTAACGTAAATCCTTTTTCCTCTAGGAAGAAAACATTTTATTTATTAAAATAAAATTAAAATCATCTCAGAAATAATTTTTTAAAATATTTGTAAAAGGAACATATGACTGGAGATTAAAAGATCTACTCAGAACAGAGTAGAGTTAGCAACTCTGTTTGAGGGGAATTGTAATTTTCTAATACATTTTTTCCACATTGCTAAGTTTAAGATTTTGGAAAACGTGATTGATCCAAGATTGCAATGTTCAACTTCAGTTATTCCTCATGGAGTTACAGTGAATCTTTGTACAGTACTAACTGCTGGAAATTATGTTGTTTTAGTTGTTTTTGGTGTGTGTTTTTCCCTGATATTTCTTAATTCTCTTTTAAGACTAGAGGAGCAAAATTTTATGTATCACATACATTCCCCTACACCTGAAACTCAAAGTGTATTGCTATGCAAATCTTGACTTTTGAATCCTGTTGATTTTAGGAACTAGGCATAATATCTAGCATAATCCACACCTAATTAGCAATCTTTAAACTTTAAAATTCCTAGATTTTGTTTAAACAATTCATATAAAGTGTAAAAGAAACAAGAAATCAATTCTTTTTACCATGGTGATTATTAGGCTAAAAGATGCTTTATAGCTGTGGAGGCCTTACCTGGACTATTTGTTTTCCTCTCTGGCAGAACTCATTAATTTGAAAAAGGAATTTCTTGGGGCGCCTGGGTGGCTTAGTTGGTTAAGCGTCCGACTTTCACTTAGGTCATGATCTCGCGGTTCGTGGGTTCGAGCCCCGCGTCAGGCTCTGTGCTGGCTGCCAGCTCGGAGCCTGGAGCCTGTTTCAGTCTGTGACTTCCTCTCTCTCTGACCCTCCCCTGCTCCCGCTGTTTCTCTCTCTCTCTCCTAGAAATAAATAAAACATTAAAAAAAAAAATTAAAAAAAAAAAGGAATTTCTTCATTTGACTGTAGAGAACTCAGAGTCTCTACTAGTTGATTACATTTGTTATATGCTCACTTATCACATATTCTACAAATAATATCAAAAAACAGTGTCTGAAAAAATAAGGAATGCTGTTGGAAAAGATTTTAAATTATGATATATAAGTAGCTCTTAGTGGTGACACAATAGTCCTTTTGTTTCCTTATGCAAATTCTTTCATTGTAATGATCTTGGAGCAGGGCAAGAATTAGAAAGCATGAATAAATGTTTTGGGTGCACTGTCATATGTCCATTGCTTAAAATGCAAAATAAGTATTAACAACAGCCCCTTTTTCATGGAATCATATTAATAGTGAGGCTGTGCTGTTTTTAGCAGTGGTTAAGGATGGGGTGGCAGGCTAAAATATTTTTAGAACCACTGACAAAATTAAGTAAGATTTTTAAATAGCGTGTTGTTGTTACTCTTTTTTTTTAGTTAGAATTTCTGAAAGCTGTGTATTGTTAAATCTCAGTTAAGTAGTAGTCATCCATCTGTGTTTACACAAAGAATGTTGCCAGTAGAAGTAAATGTCAGTGATTTTTTTTAAGGATACTTAGTAAAAATAATGAGTTATATATATCTGTACTTGGTGAGAGCTCAGGTGTATGCACTGTTCTGAGAAAAGTAGCATTTCATTAAGACCTGTCAAAAATTAAAAATCTTATGTGCACAAAAATGTGTGAATTATAAATAATTTTTTAGGTGATTTGTACTTCTGTTTAAAACTGCTGATGCCGGTTGATTGTACTTTTTCTTTTGCTTTCACTATTATAAAGTGGACATTTATTATTTAAAACTTACTTTTCCATTAGTCTTAGCCCCTCAGAAAATACATGAGTTGTCTCACAAATGATTAATTTTTAATTAATTAATTAAAAAATTTTTTAAATATCCTGGTTCTGTGAGGTTGCATTGTATGATAGGAGGCTTTACTACTTTTATATTAGAAATGATTTTATAGTTCCTCAGTATTTTTTAGGATTGAGTTTGTTCAGCTAGTGAATAATATGTTCTTACAAATTAAAACTCCTCCTTGATTTACTTACATAGAATATGATGGCTAGTATTCACTTCAAAGCACTTAACAGGATTGCCTATTCTATTGGTTTAAACTCTTAGGAAATTAGTTATACTGTACTTTTACATTTTATATTGTACTTGCTAAATTTTTACTACATTCTGTACATATGGCATTCCGTGATGAAACCTGTTTCAGTAAGTATTTTTCTTTAGCTTGTAATTTTAGAATAACTTACCCCATGTAGATTTAGTGTTTTTCTAACAGTCATTTTTTAAAAAGCTCTTTCAGTACCACTCATTTAAAAATTAATTATAGGAGATTACCATTCGGGTCATTTGTTTTTATCAAAGAAGAAATTCAAGATTTTTTAACTCATCCTTTCTTCAAGCTCTAGAGTTTTGTATAACATGACCTACAAATACCACTTAATTGATAATTAACCAATCTTTAATTTTTACTATTTATGTTTAGTTGCTTTTTAATATTAATGGCTATTTACTCTGTAATCTAATGGCAGTACACAGGATCATTTGCATCTAATATTTGAGTATTATTAGAATGTTCTCTCTAAAATATTAGCTACTCTTTGATACTTTGTACTAAAATGATCTGACAATAAATTCTACAGATATGGTTGAAATCCTTCAATTTCCTAAATGTGCAGATATCTTACCCATGGGATATAGACATGGCAATGAAATTTTTATAATAGTTTATAACATGTTTTTACTTTGTCTTTGTCTGTTAGTTTCGCTTGATAATATAGCCCATTTGGCTAACACAGTTTAAACGTATGCTTTTTATTTTTAAATTACTAAATAATGATATGTACTACATATGTGCTTTCTAAAAATTCAAAGTTCTCTTTACTCAAGGAAAATATTTTTGAGAGAATTATTAAACCAACAGCTTATACTATGGCCACTTAACAAGAATCTATAGTTTTTCATTCTTTTAAAGATAAGTTCAGATCTTACAAAAATAAACAAAATTAGGTAAAGATGGATAAAAAGAAAACATACTTTAATTTTTTATTCTTTCGTTTTATTTCTTTGTTCTTCTGGCTAAGAAAATGTACATTTGGATTACTTAATTTTTTGGTATGATAATTCTAAGCCAGCTGTTTATAGGACATTTAAGTAATACTCTTTAAAAAAAAGAAAGTATTCCTTGGAGTACAATGTCATGCTAAAACTTGGAATAGAATAATTTAGGATTTACATCGTAGGCCATTTTTTATTCCTTTTACTTCATTGGTAACTGACTGTATGTCAGTTTTGTTATTTTTTAAAAATATGTAAGTACCACCACATTCTGATCTTAAGAATGAAAAACTATTATTACTATGAATATATATTCATTAACTGTGCTGTCTTTTCAACTTGCTGCCAAACCAGCCTGCATTGACATTCTTTGCCTTTCTGTGTCTTGTCTATCTTTACTGTTTCCATTAGATCCTCCTACTACTACCACCCTTCAGCCTACAGTTCAGTGGCGTCCCTCAACTGCTGACATCGAGGATCTAGCAACAGAACCAAAAAAATTGCCCTTCCCATTGTCAACTTTGGCAACAATTAAGGATGACACAATTGGCACAATCATTGCTAGTGTAGTGGGTGGGGCTCTCTTCATAGTACTTGTAAGTGTTTTGGCTGGAATATTCTGCTATAGGAGAAGACGGACGTTTCGTGGAGACTACTTTGCCAAGAACTACATTCCACCATCAGATATGCAAAAAGAATCACAAATAGATGTTCTTCAACAAGATGAGCTTGATTCTTACCCAGACAGTGTGAAAAAAGAAAACAAAAATCCAGTGAACAATCTAATACGGAAAGACTATTTAGAAGAGACTGAAAAAACGCAGTGGAACAATGTAGAAAATCTCAGTAGGTTTGAAAGACCAATGGATTATTATGAAGATCTAAAAATGGGAATGAAGTTCGTCAGTGATGAACATTATGACGACAATGAAGATGACTTAGTTTCCCATGTAGATGGTTCCGTAATTTCCAGGAGGGAGTGGTATGTTTAGCAACCACTAGATGTGACTTACCTATATACAGTGTTTCATTCATACTAGTTGATCATTTTCAGATTGTTCATACTTTTTCTTGAGAAGAATAAGCTTTTTCAACTTGATTTTCAAGCTTACTTTTTATATTCTAATTTGACAAATGAAACTGTAAAATCTGGGTTCAATGTATCTGAGCTGCTTTACAATTTTTTTTCAATGCTGTACTACTGTCTCAAGATTTAAATTTTAATGCAGAGTACTTTATTGGTCTGAGGCACACAGGTAAGAAGAAATGTCAACATTAAATGTATGACTTTTTTTGGTACAAAAATTAAAAAGGAAAAAAAAAAAAAGGAAACTACCTTGGCATTGTGTATTAAATGTTTACCTAAGACTATAATCTCAAGTATAATGTTTGTTAAACATATACCTCTCAAAATTTATCACCACTAAATGACACTACATGAAAATCGACTATAAAACTAATTCAAGAAATGTTTATATATATTTTTAGTATACAAAAAAGTATTCAGCCTGACACATCTTTCCTTTTCAAACATTGTTTTCTAAGTTTCTATATAAATGGAATCTTTACCTCTGCATTTTAATGAGCCTTGCCATAATTACTGTAGAGTGGCTTTTCAAAGGTATTTTGTTGCACTAAAACTGTGGTAGTAAACTCAGTGAACATGCTGTGTGGAAGAGCCTAATTAGCTGGTCAGTATTTTTGTCTAAAACACATACAAAAGTTATAATAAAAACATGCCTTCTAAACATAATTATTACATTTTTTTTTTCATCTCTAGAGGACAATACTTACAGTTTCGTATGAACATGGATTTTGGTACATTAAGTGGCATATATAGTTTTGTTTGAATGCTTTATGTCCTAAATATAAGAATAATAATGAAAAGATGGTACACAATTGAGTATAGTTCAGAGAGAGCATTTAAGTATATGGAAAAATGTGAGCAAGTTAGCATTGGAGTACAGTTTTTAGAAATGAGATATGTCAGCCAAAAATCTATACAAAGAATTTTCTAGCCCATCTTGTCTTAGTTACCTAATAGTGAATGTTGTTCAAACGGGTAAATATACAGAAAAATTAGAATAAACTTGTAAATTTGAGGTTTAATGAGAAAAATCTGAATTATAGAACCAGTCACTAGCACTTGCTGATGTATATTGGCAGATCATCTCCCTTTTCCTCCTAAATGTATGTGTTTGTTTCAAGATTTTTGTTTTTCCAATTAAAACTGGAAACATCATAAACATCATAAGGTTTTTTTGTTTTGTTTTTGTTTTTTCCATAATTCATTAAGTATATTCTTTCCAAAAATCATGTATCTTTTGAAAAAGAAATGTTATCTAAATCTTCAAATGTGGGTTTCTTTGTGAGGTAATTAAATTGCTTCTACAGTGGAGTCCTACAAAATTGTAATGATGACAACTATTTTGAAGCCCAAAGAATATGTTGTTTTCTGTTGATGATTCATTTGAAAAAAGGACTGTGTAGAATTGCCTTAGGTATTTTGCCAGGAATTGAAGTGGTTAGTAGTAGGAGAATCATAAATAAATAATTTTGTTAATAAAAAGGCAAAGTAGGTACTTTTTTTTTTTTAACCCCCCAACCACTCCACTCCTGATGTTCCTCATTGAATCTAAAGGAATGTTTTTTAAGACAGAATTCTAACATGTTTTTGCAAGTAGTCAAGGCTGTATTCTAAACAATTATAACATAATTTCCTTTCTTTAGACTATCAGTATTTTGTGGAAATTAGAAACCTTTTATTTCTCTTCCCTCTTACACACTTAGTATAAGATTGTAATATCAGCAAAGGACACAGGTAAGCTCACTGATAATCTTGTTAAAAATATATGGTTTTAATATAATTAACCACTTATATACAAATATTAAGACTCTTTGGTCCAAGTCATTGGAAGCAAAATTTTATTGATAATACCCTGTGGTTAAAGTGGACTTTATTTTTTAATTTAAATACCAGCACTCATATGGCCACAAGAAGAATGGATCTAAAATTTCTTGCCATAGAAGATAGGAAGTTGTGGCTTTTTTGCTTACAATTTCATCTTTAGAACTATGGTTTGAAATGCTATATGAATCTGAGCAGAATAATCACTGTATAATCTCATTGGCTCTAGAGTATTATCTGAAGGAAATATATTTTGCAACTGTACTGCAAAAATTTAAATATCTACCTAGTGATTATGACCTCCCTTTTATATTGTGGCCATTATGTGTTTATGGTGGGGTTGTTTTGTGTTGTTTTTTGATGGGAGAAGGTGACCTGTAAAACAGCAAGCAAGCGAATGTTTGATACCTTCTCTATCCTTAATATAAATCATCTGACACACTAAGATTTCAAAATGTTAAGAATCTGGTACTAGTTAAGACTTTCTGAAGCATTGCACTGCTGTTTATTAAAACTTTATGTTTACTGTACATACTTATTTGTGAACATGAATAGTCATATTAAATAAACTTTCGTTAAATTAAGTTTTAGATACCAGTGATATACACAGCTAATTGATAAGTGCATAGGAAAATCCTTATTTTTTTTTTTTGGAAAAGATGGGAGAATGTTTTACTTTATTTTGACGATGTTTATATTTGTTTTTTTATTCTTTGAACTGACTTTTCATTTTTGTATTCACTTTAGGGTTTTCCTTCACACTGGTTATAATATTTCAGTAATGCAGGGATGATGAATGCAACTTTTATTTTGTCCTGCCATTTTTATAAAAATATATTAAAACTTTAATGGGCTAGGGGTTAACTTTAAAAGTTACACTTGAGAAGTACATTATAGTTGAAATATTTAGTATTTTACCATGTGCCTAAAAGGTTTCTATTTGAGAAGTGTAACATTAAAGAAACCATTAAGGTTTTTCAGTAGTAAGTATTGCTTCTGATAGCCATATATAGGAATGTTTTTTAGTGATAACCCTAGCTAAATGTTGAGCAGAAGGGCTTGTAGGAAGTACAATGTATGAGTGAAAAATTGAGATAAATATAACTTTCATACATGAAAACGTCTGATTTGAAGTTGATGTTGCTTTGATAAATACTAATGATATATGAACAAGAAGTTGTGAATGTGTGGAAGTATCGTGTAAAATATAAGAAAGGAAAAAATGATACGTATATTGAATTTTTAATTCTAATAGAGGAATGATTTACAGATTTAATTGTTCTTTCTGTTTGCTTGTTAATTGGAAATGTATCACCCCAAAGAATATGCTCCTTTCTCAAATTTTTGGTATATGGGGTTTGGATTTAATTTTAATTTGATTTGTACCAGTGGTTTTTGTTTTTTTGTTTTTTTACCAAGTTATTTATCAGGTGGTAGCCCCTAATAGCCATGCAACAAATCTTTAAATAAAAGTTTTTAAAAAATTCTTTAGAGGCATATTTCTATAACAAGCCTATGTCTCTGTATTACCTTCTTTGTCCTTGTTATATTCCCTGCTGCAGACTGTGTGTGTATGTGTATGTGTGTGTGTGTTGTGTGTAACCAAATTTCATATATTAAATTATAGTGAAGTTTTTGTGGGAATTCAAAACCTCTTTTTTTATTCCTCTTCTCAAACAAGGATACAGTTAAAATTTGAGAGAGCATCTAAGTTGGTAGGTTAGCCATTACACTATTTATTTTTAATTGACCACTTAATTCCTATTTTCTATATACACATGAACAGCATTCTCTAGAATCATGAATTATCTGTCTCTCTAGCTTTGCAGTGAAAACAAATTTTGAATATTTTTGCTGCAAACTTGACATAAGTTTAAATTTTATATATTGGCTTTCCATTTGGAATGAACATATTTCTTGAGATTATTTTAGTGGCATTTAGTGGCATTTAGTGCTTTTCACTTATTACTGCTTTCATTATAAATGCCATTGTTTCTAATTGTAATCACCTCCCTGTTTTCTGTCTCTGATGTTTAAAGTAATACTTGTTCTCCTAAACTTTAAATTGTTTAAGGCAAGCAGCAGTTGTGTTGCTTTGTTTTTATTTCTAAGTAGCATACAGTTTGGATTAGGTTTGGTTTCCCTCTTGTTACACTAATGAAAATTCATGCATGAAAGAATCTCTGGAATAGTGTACACATGATAACTATTCTAGGTTTAAAAAATGCTTTCTGTTTAGTATTTGTTTTCTCTATTCCACTTAGCTGCAGGGTTTTTTAAATTTTTGTTTTGTTTGTTTTTTTCTATCTACCTACTTTGAGTTGAGTAGTGATAGGTTTGCTTTTGCTGTATATATTCTTAGGAGTCATTTTTTGAACCTTGATAGTTATTTTATCATGTTCATTTCAATTTATGCAGATAAAACTTGATTCAATTTTGGTTTGTATTAGATCACTTACCTTTTTTTGCTGCTGTTCTGGCTACTTATTGTGGGTGAAACAGTGTGAAAGTGAGTTTAGTGAGATGACTTTATAATCTTCTAAACATGAGAAAATAATTCAGAGACTCATTTCCTTACATGTATAATATTTCTATATAGACATGACATCTAATTTCACAGTTTCTGTTATAAGAAATATCTCAGGAAACACCTAGTCTTGAGACAGTTTGATGTAAAAGCCAGAGACAACTAGATCTAGAAGATTGGCCTCTCTTTGTAATAAACATTTTCTTAAGGGAAATTATATGAAAATAGGACAGAATAATGAATTGAATCTCTTTCTACCTGCTTCTGTTATCAATTCATGTCAGTCTTGTTCCATTTAAGCTCCTACTCACATAATCCCTCCTGTCCTTAGTTCATCTGTAAATATTTAGCATGCAGCTCTGAAACAGTAGAACATTTAGGAAAAGTAATCACAGATTTATTACATCAAAAATTAAAAATGTGTAATGTTAAGAATCTAGTGAGTGTTTAAATTTCTAATCACTTTTTTAAAACAGTTTTAATTAGTTTTTTTTTTTTTTTTTTAATTTCTAGGAAAGACAGCGTGAGCAGGGGGGTCAGAGAGAGGAGACACAGACTCTGAAACGGGCTCCAGGCACAGGCTGGCAGCACAGAGCCCGACACGGGGCTCAACCCACGAACCGCGAGATCATGACCTAAGCGAAAGTCGGACGCTTAACCGACTAAGCCACCCAGGCGCCCCTGTTTTAATTAGTTTCTAAATGTGACCCATACACTGTGATATTTTTAAGCTATGTGTTCTCCGTGAGACACTCCTCACTCCCTCGATTATTTTCCCTTGAAATTTATTTGTTGAAGAAATGGCTTCATTTGTGTCCTGCAATTTCCCAGTTTGGATTGTGCTAGTTGAACCTCTGTATTTTCTGTAAATGTCAGATCTAGAACTTTGGTAATATTAAGGTGTAATTTGGAGAAGGTACAAAATTACTTCTAAGTGGTGGTATCTTTTGTCAAAAGGCATATAATACCTGCTTTTCTTTTGATATTAGCAGTCATTAGATGCTCAAAGCCTATATGTAGCAGGGAAACTACTTGATGCCTGGATATTTTAATTCTGTTCTTTCTTTTACCATACCATGTGCTTTGATGTCTGAATAATTATGACCGTACTGCTTTTACCTGAAATTTCTTTTACACTCTTTACCATATTCAAGATCCAGCTCAAAACATGTGATGGAGTGTGCTTCATTTTTTTTTTAATCATGGTTTTGTATTTTTGATTCAATGATTCAGAGGTTTGAGTCCATGTTCAGTACATTTTGATACTTGGTTTTTATTTTGATACTTGGTTGCTAAAATGCAGTCTCTCCAACACAAGTAGATTAAGTGGAAGAAGTACATTGTTGGGAACCTTAACAGTTTTAGTTTTCATCCCAACTACTGTCTTTAGAGCTAGTCTCCTGTTCACAGTGTTTGGTTTTTCAATGTCTTGCTGATCACAATAACTTCCCCCCTCATATTAGCTATTATTTCAGTACAGTATGGGTTTTGTGTAAGGTTTATGGTTAATAAGAATGAATGTAAATCTTTTATTTTACTTAGTCTCCTAATGTGTTTCAGATTTTTGGTTGACTCATCACAGAGTATATGGCCATGGCTTTGCTTCATAATGTAACTGATAAAATTTGTGTGTTAAGAGTAAGATAATTGCATTAGTGTTTTATGGGGTTCTGTCGTTATTTGTGCCTTCATTGTTAGTGTTCTCTTTATTCCTCCAATTCTTTGCAGCAATGACATCTATTAAGAATAAATGCTTACTAATATATAAGACGGATTAGCACAGATCCCCTCATATTCCCAGGTCACCCAGGGCATCCATGTCAGGCCTCCTTTAAATTCTTGACTGTTGGTTAAATTTAGAGTAGTTACTAGTTCACTCAGCTGAGCTCATACATCACAATGTGTCACAAGATGCTGGCTCTGATTTGGGGGACAACCAAGTAAATGTGTAATTGTTTGATTCTGGAACTATCCCATTCCACACTTCTCATGGGATTTTGTAGGTGCCTCGTATAGCACGTGAGCACCTGACAGACTCAGTGGGTCTACCAATGCCAGTCCACGTATCATATACTAGTACCACATTTATTTTGTAATTTTCTCAACACTATAAAAAAGGGAATAAGATAAGTGATAATAATCTCTTTCTACATTGGAAAAAATATTTTTATGGATTCTGTGATCCCACTTTGGGGATTTTGCTCTCTACTGTGAAGATAGGGACTATGTAAAATTCATGCTTGCATTCTTGGAACCTAGCATGTGCCTGACACATGTTAGGTTACTATTGCTAATTTGTTGAATGAGAGGCTAACAACAGCATCCGAACCCAAAGAGAGGACTTATATTTGGATGGATATAATGAGCTAGATGTCATATTGAAAAGGTAAACATTTTATTGAAAAATAAAAATGAGTTATATTTTTGAGGAAAAATGGTGATACAGTGGTATGTATTATGGAAGCAGATAAAAATTGAGAAGATAAATTTGTAGGGTGTCACATTAATGTGTGAATTGCATGGTAGCATCACTGAAGATTTGGTGAAAGTAATAAAGGAAAAAATGAAACCGTGTTTCCATTAATTGTTAGGACTTGGTGTTTAAGTGTTTGGAAAGGGCCTGTAGATTTCTATACTCACCCATTTCAAGTCGTTTTAGCAAATTACTATGTTTTGCTGTATAGAATGGTATTTTTTCAAATCTTCTCAGGTGTGAATTAGGTGAGCATATGTTTGAATAGTTTCCACATATTTTTTATTCATATGTATCAGAGTAATGAAGACAAACTTAAATTCAGTTTGGTAGTTACGTGTATATATTTTTTTCAAAAATAATGAAATTTCTTACAGCTGTATTTCTTTTGGTATGATGTGTTAACAGATTTTTGAACATTTTTCCCATAAGACATGCATTATATCTATTATGGGCAGTAAGCTTTTGTCGTATTGGGGAATGCTATTTTTCTGTTTTTATAGATGGATTTTCAGTGTGTGTGTTTATAGCTGCAATGATAATAGGAAGCTGTTCATTTGAGATACACATACGCCAGTCCTTTAATGCTAAATACTTTAGCATTAAAACACTTTTGTGTTCTGCTGATTGTAAGCAGATAGTTAAGATTTAGTAGTCTATCTCCTTAGGTGATGGTAATGTTGCTTCATGTCAGTCACGTAGTAAATTAGCTGAATGTTTATAATACAGAGTCTAGTGTATGTGGGCAGAGATGTGGAGGAGGCAGTGTTGGAGCTAAATTCTCAATTTTCGTTAAAATTCTTTGACTTGAATGTAAGAAATTTCAGATTGCTGTTTGCATTTCATACTAGTGTTCATCACCTGCTAATATCCTAAATATATTCTTCTTTCTTTTTTTCTCGATTAGTAGAAGAATCAGAAAAGGAAATCTGAAATCTGTCTCATTTATGTATTTAACATAATCACTTTACTTCTATAGAATATCCACTTGGTAAATGGATTCATACCTAGTTTTTCTTTGATTTGCTCTTTTTAGTACTTGCTAGCCTGTTTTGATACTAAGAAGAGAGGTGTACAAAAAAGAAAGGATAAATATGAATAAAGATTGAATGGAACTGGGTGAAATAAAGATGCCCAATTTAAGATAGAAGGAAGTTATAGTCTATACAAAGTCAACTCTCGGTTAGAGTCCCTGAGCTAGGAATTATAAGACTAAAGAGACAGAAGTGGATAAAAAGACCATAATTTAAATGTTCAGAAAATAGTGTCTATTTGGACTTGAGAATTGCTTAAGGATATTAAAAATAGTACAGAGTTGGAAATTACTTTAGGATATGAAAAGTCTGTGGTTATTATGTCTTATTACCAAGCACTACCAAATTTAATATCTTTATTAAGATTAAATGAAAGGTTTTCCTGGAGATGTGAGGTTTGATGAAGAATGTATAATGATCTGTACATTGAAAATCTTATATTCAAAGAGTAACCTGAGTTTTTAAAAAATAATTTCAGAAGTATTAAAAAGTATTGCTCTAAATATGGTATTAACTTTGTCCTTACCATCAAGATGAGAACACTCAATTTGAATTCAGTACACTTGGGCAAAAATGATAGGGCTGTTTTTTATCCCTTAGCAAAAGAAAGATTTCCTTTAAAGGAAAACCTTTAGAAAAGTAGTGTGGAGTAGATAGCATATTTGACACTTTAGGATTTTTTATTTTTGCCACTGAAAATGTATATGAACTTGGTCACATAACCTTGGGTATGTAACCTTAATAGGTTTCAGTTGACCTATTAAAGACTGAATATAAAAGCTATAATTTATATGGTTGGAAAAGTAATAGTATACAGTAGAAATTACTCCTAGGTCATTTCAAATCTTTAAACATTGACAAGAGCAGAGAAATATTTGACTGGCTTGGATTTCAAACTTTTTCTCATGTAGCACATATTCAAATGGAGATATTAGGTATTAGAGAAATGACCAACAATAGGAAGATAAACTGGGTGTATTAGCAAATGAGAGTAAGGTCCTGAATGACTAAACTGGTTATATTGTTTAAAATAATTCTATATTTTACTATTTTTAAAATGACTCATTAAAAAAATTTTGTAATTGAGAAGAAAGGAAAAAATTTTTTGGCAATCTAAATCACCGTGCAGTTCACATTTTAACAGATATAAGTTGGAAAATACTTCTAAATATGTATTTATATGGAAATACTATGATGGTAAGTCTGTGAAACATATTCGAAACTGATGCTGCTTTAATTTCTTCTAAACTTGCTATGTCTGGTCCCAATGGTAATTTGCAATTATTTAGAAGTTTATGTGAATGCCTATTTAAGTGAAACTACGAGTTCTTCATTTCCAAGTAGGGGATCCAAAAGGAGAGTCTAGATACCGCATAAAAACATTTTCTCCCAACGGGCATAATGAGGGCTTCTAGCCTGCCTGAGCTAGCTGTATTTCACTTTTTGTTCTCTATGGCTAGTTGATGGAATGACGTCCAGGAGAATATTTAACTTTAGAACTGCAATATTGTCATTTATAAAACATTATCCCAAACATCTTTTTTACTGGTTAGAAAGATAGGACAGAATTGTGTTTATTGAAGGCACTTTGTAGTTACTCAAAATTAATGTCACTGAAATTGTCAAAATAGTTAACAATAGTTTTAGGAAATTCCCTTATGTGGATGTTCATAAAACAGTGACTTAATTTTTCAGAATTGTATGAAATGATGTATGAAATTGTATGAAGAACTATGTTTTTAAAATTCTTTTTAATAAAATTTATGGTGCAGGCTGGGAAAGAGAAATTGGTATTTATAAATTGTGTAGTGTGTTTATACCCAGGGGATAAGGAAGAATTTCCATTTCACTCTGTAGTGGAGACACTATCTTGAGTGTATTTTGTATTAAATATTCATGAATTAAGGGAAATTATTGCAACAAGTGCTATTTTTATAATATCTCTATTTAAAAACTTCTACAGTGTCATTTTTTTTACTGTATTTATTAGATCTGGGATACTTTTGTGTCTTTGATTTGCCCCTTCTTGAAGGTTTTAGTTAGTAGAATTTCTTTTCTATTTTACTAGAATAAAAAATGGTAAATGTATATGTTGTTGGTTAACTCAAAGAATAATGAAAAATTGTTTTATCTTTTAGAGTGAAAACTTAAAAAAGGTTTTATCCTTTTCTCTTATCTTTTCTTCTCCAGACATTCTTTGCCCATAGAAAATAGATTCACTCATTGCTATCTGACTGGGGATATTGTTTTCATAACTTGACAAAAAGGAAAGCTGGAGTGCTAAGGTGACATCTTACAAGGAAGAAGGGCATTAGCATAATCCTACAAAAAGTACTGAATCAAATTTGAGGTCCTCTAAGCAAACAAATTTCAATCAGTTTTTGCACATTATAGAAATTAGGGTATGCAAATTCAAGAACTCTTTTTAAAATTGTTTGAAAAGCCTGTTTTTTGTTACTTTGCAGATGTTCCATTTAAGCAGACCTCCTCCATAGCTGTAGCTGGCGCTGTAATTGGAGCCGTCCTTGCCCTCTTCATCATTGCTATCTTTGTGACTGTGCTGCTGACTCCCCGAAAGAAGAGACCATCCTATCTGGACAAAGTGTAGGTAACTTTTTTGCTTGTGTTCAACATTCGGTATGAGTCAGTCTTTGTATCTATCTTTATGGCTACTCATATGTAAAATGTCTGAGGGATGAAAACAAAGATACTGTTAGATCTTTGTGAGATGATCATGGTTTCATCAGAATGTAGTATTTTAGTATATAGGCTCAAAGGGCTGTTGGAGACAAATATATTAGACACCATTCCAAATGATAACATAATGATACTTTATTTTGTCTTGTCTTCTGAATAAAAATGCAGGTCTTTGAAGAACTGTGCTTGAAAGAGAGATTCAAAAAAAATCTTAGGAGTTTAATTGTATCTCCAGATTGTATATGCCAGTCTTATGTATGGATAAATCTTAACTTTCAGCCACCAAGAGTTACTCAAATACATTGAGCTTTATTTTCATTTATTTTTTCTTAAATAGTTTATTGTCAAGTTGGTTTCCATATAACACCTAGTGCTTATCCCAACAAGTGCCCTATTCCATGCCCATCACCTCCCCTTTCCCTCTTCCCCACCCCCATCAACCCTCAGTTTGTTCTCAGCATTTAAGAGTCTCTCATGTTTTGCCTCCGTCCCTCTCCCCAACTATTTTTCCCCTTCTTCTCCCTCATGGTCCTCCGTTAAGTTCCTCCTAATCCTCCTATACGTGCAAACACATGGTATCTGTCCTTCTCTGTCTGACTTATTTCGCTCAGCATAACACCCTCGAGTTCCATCCATGTTGCTATACATGGCCAGATTTCATTCTTTCTCATTGCCATGTAAATACATTGAGCTTTAAAGCTTTTTTCCTTAAATAATTTTGGTTTTGGTGAATTACAAAACGTGCAACTTGTTCACTTAAGAGAAAGTAATGTTTTGGGCCAATTATTGAGATAGAATTGTAAACCAGAAATTACACTTTGCTGTAGAATCAAAAGGCAAATGTCCCAATTCACTTAATTCTGTCAACAGCTTTGTTGCTTCATCTATGGAATGTGAATAATATTTTTATATTTTTCCTACTTACCTTCCATTGTTGTGATGAGTAGAATACAATAATGCTGTTTATGAGCTATGAAGTTTTATACAAATGTCAGTATTTCTTATATAGTTATTCATGTTTTTATATTAGGAAATAAGTCTGTCACTCAAAGAATGTATTTCTTCTGTCTTCATAAATGCTTTGTGTGTGTCTGTGCCTTTCTGATCTGGCACAGTTACAGCGTAGATCTTCTTGGATTAAAGAACCTGAGGGTTAGTCTCAACTCTGTCAGGATCAAAGTAGTGGTATGATCATGGACAAGTCACATCACCTCCATGAGCCTCTGTTTTCTCACCCAAATGATTGATGGTTCCTTGGAGCTATGACTTTGCTGTGATTTGCATTACATGAAAAGAAGTAATTACTTTTAAAGGACTGGAAAGTACCTTTTCAGTACAACACCTGTGACACTAGTTCTTTAATGTTCATACTTATAATATTTATAATTCTAATAATTTTTATAGTTCTTTAATATTTCAAGAGTACCTAGCATTTGGTTAACTTTATTTTCATTCCCAAGTTATCTCAGGCTTTTTTATAATTTCAAAAACATAATTTTTATTTGTTTGAATTCTATTCATTTAAAATATTATTTCATGTCCACATTGAGAAGCTGTTAGACCACAGAGATTTTGTAATTACTTTGGTCTCTATTGATTTCATTCTTTTTATTTTTTACTATAGATAACATTTTTGTGTGATTTAATATTCATGATTACTATAAATTAGTTATCTGAATTTCAAAAGCATGGGAATATATAAAAATTATTTCTTAAAATGCAGAGAGCTACAAGATATATTTAATTCTATTCGTATTATATAACAACAGTGTTTAAATACATGAAAATACAGGTTTTTAAAAATGGGTTATTTTGGCAAAACTATATTCCCTAAGGATGTAATGGCCACTTTGTTTATTTCAGGTGACAAGATTTATATTGGTCTTTAGATTCAAAATCCTAATTTACTAGAAGATTATTCTAAGAGTGACCATGGCTTTTGAAAATTAGTTTTGATGGGGAATCTTGGTGGCTCAGTCAGTTAAGTGACTAACTCTTGATTTTGGCTGTGGTTGTGATCTTACAGTTTGTGGGTTTAATTCCTACATCAGGCTTGGCACTGACAGTATAGAGCCTGCTTGGGATTCTCTCTCTGCCCCTCCCTTACTCTCTCTTTCTCTCCAAAACAAACAAACAGATATTAAAAAAAATTAATTTTGGGGGGTGCCTGGGTGGCTCAGTTAGTTAAGCATCTGACTTCAGCTCAGGTCGTGATCTCACGGTTTGTGGGTTCGAGCCCTACTTCGGGGTCTGTGCTGACAGCTAGAGAAATAAATGAAAAACATTTTAAAGATTTTTAAAAATTAATTAAAAATTATTTAAAAATTTTTTTAATTTATTTTTTAGAGAGAGAGAGAGACAGCATGAGCAGAGGAGAGTCAGAGAGAAAGAGAGACAGACAGAATCTGAAGCAAACTCCAGGCTCTGAGCTAGCTGTCAGCACAGAGCCCTATGCGGGGCTCAAATCCACGAACTGTGAGATCATGATCTGAGCCAAAGTCAGACACTTAACCAACTGAGCCATGCAGGCGCCCCCAAAAATAATTTTTAAAGTATTTTAAAATGTATCAATTTTTTCATTACCATTTTAAGATACAATTTTTAAAATTACTTTTATGACACTTTATCTTCCATTGCATGTTTGACTATGTTTAAAATGATGGTAGGTATAGAAAGATGGAAAAAATACTTAAGTCAGTTGGTCATGTATTAGGTTACTTGTTTAGTAATAACTTTCAAAAAATGCTTCCATTTGAGTTGCTTCTTAAATGAATCAATTGGATTAGTTTTAAACATTGGAACCTTTAAAACCAGGCTTTTCACCCCTATAGGACAGGCTAATGGAAATATAAGAACTGAATTAAGCATATACACCAATATAAATATTAGCATGAGAAAAATATCCTCAAAAATTAGGGGAACCTTGATTGTCCGCCGCCCCTTTTTTTTTGCTAAATGTTGCAATCACATTTTTTAATATTTTTAATGCAGGATCGACCTTCCACCCACACATAAACCACCTCCTGTGTATGAAGATCGATCTCCCCCTTTGCCTCAAAAAGACCTTCTGTATCAGGTATGTGTTCCTGATTACACATAAAAAAATACTAAGCAATGTATATTATTTGATATTATTTAGTCATTATGCATTAAATGTAGCACAGTAATACATAATCATTTCTCTGAAACATTTAAAGGATCAAATCTTGTCTACAAACTGGTAAGAAAAGATGGGATAGCAAGTGTAGATACGAGAAATCAACACTGTATTAGTACAGACTTTTACTAACAGCTTACACCCAAAGACTTATTGTTAATAGTTTATTAGAATATGAATACATATTCATTATAAAGTACACATTTTTGTATAGGATAAAAAAAAAATTGAATGTCTTTGCTAGGGTATGATGAAGAGCTTTTAATCCTTGGAGTATGTATCTCATTTTTGGTTTTGGTATACTCAGAATCCAAATTTTAGGATTTCTTTATTTCCCAACCAAAGGTTTATATTCCAGTTTAAAATTATGGGTATGAATATTTGGCCCCATATTACCTTTATGATAATTTAAAATTTTCTTTTGAAATCAGTTTACAATAATTTATGTGAAAGTATCAATTAAATGCTTCTATCTCATGTTCTCTACCTAGATCAATATGCTCTCCTTGGGAAAGTTGAAACCATTGGGATATTTGAATACTTTTATTCTTAGTGTTGTTTTGGTCTTGTTTTTTTCTGTCTAACACCCAAGTAACCTATTGGAGCTCTCATTCTATATTGGGATTTTATTAGCTATGGGAATATTGTATAATATTTTCCCCCTAAAATATGTTTTGTATCTTCAGCTGGAATAAAACAAATTACTTTGCCCACCACTTAAGTAATTTAATTTGGTGGGACAATTCCAAGAAAATGTATCTGTTAAGATGTTCTCAGTTTCCGATACCACCTCACGCCAGTCAGAGTGGCTAAAATGAGCCAATCAGAGAACTCTAGATGCTGACGAGGATGTGGAGAAACGGGCACCCTCCTACACTGTTGGTGGGAATGTAAACTGGTACAGCCCCTCTGGAAAACAGTGTGGAGGTTCCTAAGGAAACTAACAATAGAACTCCCCTATGACCCAGCAATAGCACTGCTAGGAATTTACCCAAGGGATACAGAAATGCTGATGCATAGGAGCACATGTACCCAATGTTCATAGCAGCACTCTCCACAATAGCTAAAACATGGAAAGAGCCTAAGTGTCCATCAACAGATGAATGGATCAAGAAGATGTGGTTTATCTATACCGTGGAATACTACATGGCAATGAGAAACAATGAAATCTGGCCATGTGTAGCAACATGGATGGACCTTGAGGGTGTTATGCTGAGCGAAATAAGTCAGGCAGAGAAGGACAAATATCATATGTGTGCACGTATAGGAGGATTAGGAGGAACTTAACAGAAGACCAAGGGGGAGAAGAAGGGCGGAAATGGTGGGGGAAAGGGAGAGAGGCAAACCATGAGAGACTCTTGAATGCTGACAGAAACTGAGGACTGGTGGATGTAGGGGGGAGGAGGGGTGGGCATGGAGGAGGACACTTGTGGGGATGAACACTGGGTGTTATGTGGAAACTAATTTGACAATAAACTATTTGTAAAAAAAAAAAAAAAGATGTTCTCAGTTTCCGTGCTCACTTCAGCTCACACACTAAGATGGTCTCATCTTCTGTGTCTCAGTTGCCCGCGTGTTCAGTCTGCTGCCTGAGCACAGGGCAGGGAGTGCTCCCTGGCATGTGCACTCATCGCCAATGGGCACCAGGTTTGTTGTCTACACAAGTTTGTGGTCTTACGGGTGAAGACATGCTATCTTTTCAGACCTTCTGTTTTCATGTAGAGTGTAGTCTCACATCTCTTTTGGCAAATAAATGAACTTGACAAGTAGTATGCAATGTCAACAAAATATTTAGCTATAGTGGTTGCCAAATGCTACAGAAAGATAGCAGTCTTCTTCCCTCCACAAACCTAGTAATTAACCAGAGGATTTCTAGATTAAGTTTTGGGAACTTTTTAAGAACACTGTTAGTAATTTTCTAGGACAGCCCTGACTACATATAATTTAATTCTTGTCTGTAAAACCAATTGATTATGTAAGTTGTTATTATTTAACATCTTCAAATTAAACATTTACTAAAGGTCATAAATTGGAAAAAATATTTGGTTTAGATCAGATCATCATGCATCCTGGGTTTTAGTTTAAAAAATATGATTTCTGTCTATGTAGTTGTTTCAAAATAAAAAAGTAAGATTTTTCTTGGATGCTTTGAGTTGACAGTGCTAGAAACTATAGTTTTTAGTGCCTTTGGAATTAGGGAATGCTTCCTGGCTTTTGGAGGTAGAAGTTATGAAGCATGTGATGAAATTACTCACTTTGTGATTGGAATAATTTGATCTGTAGTAAATTGCTTACTCAAAAGCATATACATAGGTGGAAATGAAGAGTTTACAGTCGAAAAGTAGTGTGAAGTTTAGAAAGAAAATTGATGGGAAAGTACCTGCAATGCATAACAAGCATTGAACTTTGGGATCATGTAGTAACATTGTGACCTTTTCCTCATCCTGTGAAATTAAGCAGGACTGTTTCCATCCTTTAGCTATAAAACTGATTCTACAGAGGGTTAACTAGTTGCTGTCATTTTGCTTAAGAGAGTCACAACTTGAGTTGGAGATGAAATAATTCCCAAATCTATAAAGCTTTGAAGAATAATTTAGGCTGGGGCTCCTGGGTGGCTCAGTTGGTTAAGTGCCTAACTCTTGATTGGGCTCAGGTCATGATCTCACAGTCGTGAGACTGAGCCCTGGGTCAAGCTCTGCTCTAAGTATGGAGCCTGCTTAAAAGATTCACTCTGCCTCTCTCTGTGTCCTTACCCCATTCATGCACTTGCTCTCTCTCAAAAAAAAAAACAATAATAATCTTTAAAAAAAGAAAAAAGAATAATTTGGGCTAAAAACATTATCCATCAGATAATTTGTTATGATTCATGCATTATAATGTCATATGTTAATTATGTGGCCGTTTGTGTTTTAATTAATGCTGTGATATCAAAATGTAAAATACACAGAACTCTGTCCTGGTTACCAAGAAATCTTTAAGTATGTAGTTACTATATGATTAGTTCCATACTGTGATGGCATGTTGTAATACTAAATACTTTTGTAATGTTCCACTTCCCTGGATAACTTGTCTGCTTTAAAGTGATGAGGTAATTCCTGCTTGAAGTCATTAGCCCTCAGCCTTCCCAAACAGTCCTTAGTGACCTAGTCACCTAGGCCATGCTCCCAAATGCCTCCATGGCTTTAAAGAAGAGACTCTCATTTCTTCTACCCATCAGTGTTCTACCTTCGGGAAATCACAGAAAGAGGCACCTCCACACCACCCACATTTGTACACCTTGTGTAACTGTTGCTTTTGTGGTTAGAGTACCAATACTCATTCTGGAGAAGTTTTCCTTTCAGTGTATGTTAGGAGAATGAGGCCTGATATTGGGAAGAGGCAGTGTTCTTGGGTGGGAACCATTACTGCAGAGAAGATGCATGGAGGCATGCATAGGTATGAAGGAGATAAAAAGGAATATCTTACCTGAGACAAAGAATAATTAAGAAATACCAACAGCTTGTCATGTATTAATTAGGTCATAATCCTATAAAAGTTGAGTCTTCATTTAGGAAAAAATATTAATTAATGACTTTAAAATATATTTTACCTTTTTATTATGTTTTATTAACATTGTATAGGTAATCCATAAGTATATTCTTGGAACAACAAAGAAAATCAGATACTATAGAAATTTATAGTCAGCTATAAAAGGCCATTTTCATTATCCCATCATCAAGTATATAATTTCCTTCTCCAGCTATTACCATTGTTATGAATTTAAATATTCTCCCAGACTGTTTTTCCATGAGTTTATTTTCATGGGCATGCCATTCATATTTACATCTACAATTGGTTTTGTTGTTTTTCTTTTTAAACACAAATGTGATCCTGGAATACATAGTGTTCTAGAAATTGCTTTCCCACTCTATTATAGGCCAATATTTTTCAGAGTGCACAGGGTTGTTTATAGTTATAGAGGGCTTCTTTAACTCATTCAACTTCAAAAACAGCATGAAATACTGAACACGGATACACAATTTCTTTGTATTCATACTTTGGACAACAATTAGCATTCTAAGAATAATGCTGTATTTTAGCCTTGTGTTGGGAGAGTTGTATACTCTGATGTGAAAAAAAATATATCCCAAACCAACTAAAATGATCAAGCATTCATTTTCAGGAAAAAAAATACGTAAATGAATACAGTTTGATTTCTGACATGGAAAAAAATCTAGATGTAAATCTTTAAACTTTTTTTTTAATGCTTTGTTTATTTCTGAGAGAGAGACAGCGTGAACAGGGGAGGGTCAGAGAGAGAAGGAGATACAGAATCTGAAACAGGCTCTAGGCTCTGAGCTGGCTGTCAGCACAGAGCCTGACACAGGGCTCGAACCCACAAACCATGAGATCATGACCTGAGCCAAAGTTGGACGCTTAACTGACTGAGCCACCCAGGTACACCGATGTAAATGTAAGTCTTTTAGAATGCTCTGTGGTTCAGCCTAAAATAACATTTATTCTTGGAAAGTCAGGTCTAGTAGATTCTGTGAAATAGATACTGTAACTTGATTTTACTGAGGATTATAACAGGATTTCAGTCTAGCAGCAATATTATAGGGAATGTGGCTCTATTTTCACAATGCTGACATATTATTGAAAGCTTTATAATCTCTTGAAATATCATGAGATGTTCTTTCCCCCTTGATTGCCACATTCTAACCATCTGTCAGGTTACTTTGGTAAATTTTTAATTTTAGCAACCTTGAAAATGTTTTATAAACAGTATTTCAGATGTTGGAATAGACAGATCAGTTTTCATGATTTAAGAAATTTATTTTATGTATACATATAAATATGTGTATATGTGTATTGATATTCTGTGTGATTAAATGAGATGCATGCCTAAGTACTTGTATGACGAATTCCAAGCTGAACTTAGCTGCCTTTATTGAGGAGCACCATTTGGACCTAAAAGAATGACTAACAAACTATGGTCATTTAGCCTTGGGTAATTTTGCAGATATTTCCTCACAAATCAATGAACTGAACCTGTCGCTCAAGGCAAACAACTTACAGTATTTGTTGCCAATGAAAAAATTGAAGTTCCAAGTAAAAATTATAATTTTTAAAAAATTTGTATCTGCAGCCCTGGGATTGACATTAGTGGGGAAATCAATGAATGTTTTTTATACTGAATAATGAAAAGTACCAATGTTTGGAATATCTTTATAACTCAGTGAACTAATAATTTCCATATGACCAGCGTGTGCTGTATAATCATGCATACATCAAATACGCAAAGTATAAGGCAAATGTATAGATTTTCATATAAGAGTATGAAAAGTTTCAGATAGCAACTATCAACTAACCTTAAGAAACTTCCAGTTGCTGAGTTTTGGTATAGTACCAGAGGAGAATTTTCTCAGTTATCTGAAAGAAGTAATGAAGTATCTCTCCCTTTTCTAGCAGTATATCTGTGTGAGGCCATTTTTTCTTCATCCATTTCAACCAAACAACGTATTGCAACAGATTAAATGCTGTAGCAGATATGAAAATCAAGCTTTCTTATTTTGAGATATGAATAAGATTTGCAAGATGTAAGAAATAATCAAATGCCACTCTTCTTGTCTATCTTTGTTTAGAAAACATGCTTATTTTCTCATGTAAAAGATACTATTTGTATCATATTATTATTCTGCTTAAATGAATTAAATATTTTAAAAATGTCATAGTTTGGGGCACCTGGGTGGCAGTTGGTTAAGTGTCTGACTTTGGCTCAGGTCATGATCTCGCGGTTCATGAGTTTGAGCCCCTCATTGGGCTCTGCGCTGACAGCTTGAAGCTTGGAACCTGCTTTGGATCCTGTGTCTCCCTCTTTTTCTGCCCCTCCCCTGCTTGCTCTTGCGCTCTCTTTCTCTCTCAAACATAAATACTAAAAAAATTATAAAATATCGTAGTATTAATGTTTAATATGATAAATATAGTTAGCTTTGTACTTTGGGTTCTCAAAATTTTAAAGTATACGAGGGATCATGAGGCCCCAAATTTGAGAACCTCTGCTGTAGACCTTAAGCAGTGTGAAGGCAGAGATCATGTCTCTCTTGCTTAGTACTATAGTCCCAGTGCACAACACCTTGCTTGGCATGTTGTAGTTACCAAACAAAATATTTTTGAATGAATAAATGAAAGAATCAAATCCCTCTTTATATTCTTCTCAGTCTGTGATCATATTTGTGTTACAGATTCCAGAATATCCCTATCCTAGAGACATAACTATGTTCCTGTATATTTAATGTCAGCATATCTAATATCAGTGCTATCATATGCTATGAATATAGCATATATGAAAGAAAGCAGAAGAACAAGAGACTCTACAGCAGTATTCTAAAATATCAGCAATGATTATGTATTAGACTTCTCCATGAATATTGTTTTATTTTATATTTTTCTGTAGTTTCTAATTTTTCTGCAGTGCTTTTTCTCCCGTCAGTGACCTTTTACCTTAAGAAAATAGGGATCTTTTGACACCTGAATTACTAACTAATTAGTCAAACCAGTTATAGTAATACTTCAGCAGAATTTACTGTCTTGGGATATTAAGATTTTCCCCCCAGTAATTCACTATGACACATCACATCCTTTAGTAAATTTTTGTAAATGCTCATGGCTGAGTGTTGTTAGGAAGAGTGTTTCTATATATTTTTTGAGTATATTATGCATATAAAACAATATAAAAGGGCGTTTTCTAAAGTCTTCCTCCCATGTCCATTCCTGTTTACTCGACACCTCCTACAAAAATCACTTTTATACATTTCTTGTTTGACTTCAGATTTGCTTAAGCATAGACAGGGAAACATACATGCACACATTTTATTTTTTCTTGTATAAAAGATAGCTACCTGTATGTACTGTTAAATATTTTGCCATTCTTCCTAAGATATGCTGGAGATCTTTTTTTATTGGGATACAGAGCATTCTCATTCTTTTTTATGTCTATAGAAGATTCTAATTTGCATATATTACATAGTTTGTAATGTCAAAATATTTTAATGAACCAATAATGCTGCAATGAATAGCTTTATATATATGATATTTTGTATTAATGCAAGTATAATCTTCGGTATAAATTTTTTCAACTTGGTCTTGCTATATCAAATAGTAAATATGTTTATGCTTTTGACAGATACTGTCAAATTATCCTTTATAAATATTATACCATCTTACACTCCAATCAGTAATGCTTAAAAGTGGTTATTTCTCCACATCCTTACCAACAGCATATGTATTTCACTTGATTATTGGTAATCTGATAGGTAAAAAAAATATGTGTGTGTATATAAAATTATAATTTTGCAGTCTCATTATTAAGTTTTATCTTTTCAAGTGTCAAAAAAGCCATTTTTCCTGCAAGCTCTCACTCTTTCATGTGCTTGTTTATTGAACAAAATTATGACCATTTAAACAGTTTATAAGTAAATATGAAACTTTTTTAGTTTGATTCCAGCATGAATAGCATGTACACTGCTTCTTGATATCCAAATTTGTGGTAAGTTTAGGAAGATGAATCTTATATTTCCATTGACTTATAAAATAAGATAAAAATGAAAAGTTGTTAAAACTAGAGCAAATGTTATCAAACTATGTGGTTTTAGAAACATGATAGTCCTTTTTTTGGGTAGCGGCTGTTCGAGCAGCCAAAGCAAGATGGGTCAAAGTCAGAGTGGTGGTCATGGCCCTGGAGGCAGCAAGAAGGATGACGAGGACAAGAAAAAGAAATACGAACCTCCTGTACCAACAGAAGAAGAAAACAAAGGGACCAGATGCTGCCAGCAAGCTGCCACTGGTGACACCTCATGCTCAGTGCTGTTTAAAATTACTGAAGTTAGAATTAAAGACTGCCTTCTCATGGAGGAAGAATTCATTAGAAATCAGGAACAAATGAAGGCTTTAGAAGAAAAGCAAGAGGAGGAAAGATCAAAGGTGGATGATCTGAGGGGGACCCCAATGTCGGTAGGAACGTTGGAAGAGATCATTGATGACAGTCATGCCATCGTGTCTACATCTGTGGGCTCAGAACACTACGTCAGCATTCTTTCCTTTGTAGACAAGGACCTGCTGGAACCAGGCTGTTCAGTCCTGCTCAGCCACAAGGTACATGCCGTCATAGGGGTGCTCATGGATGACACGGATCCCTTGGTCACAGTGATGAAGGTAGAAAAGGCCCCCCAGGAAACCTATGCTGATATTGGGGGTTTGGACAACCAGATCCAGGAAATTAAGGAATCTGTGGAGCTTCCTCTCACTCATCCCGAATATTATGAAGAGATGGGTTTAAAGCCCCCAAAGGGAGTCATTCTCTATGGACCACGTGGCACAGGTAAAACCTTATAAGCCAAAGCAGTAGCAAACCACACCTCAGCCACTTTCCTAAGAGTGGTTGGCTCTGAACTTATTCAGAAGTACCTAGGTGATGGGCCCAAACTCGTTCGGGAATGTTTCGAGTTGCGGAAGAACATGCACTGTCCATCGTGTTTATTGATGAAATTGATGCCATTGGAACAAAAAGATATGACTCAAATTCCAGTGGCAAAAGAGAAATTCAACGATCAATGTTGGAACTGTTGAACCAGTTGGATGGATTTGATACAAGGGGTGACATGAAAGTTATCATGGCCACAAACCGAATAGAAACTTTGGATCCAGCACTTACCAGACCAGGCTGCGACAGGAAAATTGAGTTCCCCCTGCACAATGAAAAGACTAAGAAGCGCATCTTTCAGATCCACACAAGCAGGATGACGCTGGCCGATGATGTGACCCTGGATGACTTGATCATGGCTAAAGATGACCTCTCCGGGGCTGACATCAAGGCAATCTGTACAGAAGCCAGTCTGATGGCCTTGAAAGAACGCAGGATGAACGTAACAAATGAAGACTTTAAAAAATCTAAAGAAAATGTTCTTTATAAAAAACAAGAAGGCACCCCTGAGGGGCTCTACTTGTAGCCACACTTGCCTTCAAAGAGATGGTCAGGAAGCTGCCGGAGAAACCTCGTCCAGTTGATCTTTCTTAGCAAACCCCCCCATGCCCCTTTCTGAGCCTGATGTGTAGGGCGCCCCCCAGGCTGCCTTCATGTGTCAGCCACGTCCAGTGTTCTCCCCTCAATAAAGCGACTTCCTCCTCAGAAAAAAAAAAAAACAAAAAAAAAAACATGATAGTCCTACTTGTTAGCAAGTTCTAGAGTTGGATATATGCTCCAGGTATCTTAATTGCTACCAATCGTGCCATATTTCACTTGAGGCTTTCTTGAACCTGCCTACCTACTACTACTGTATATAGTTTTAAACATTTTCATTACTTCTTTCAAAACTTCATCTCATCACTGCCATTTTCCAATAATAATTTTTAGATAAGCTGCTTTTGTTAATTATCATCAATTGTCTAGTTTTCTCCCAGGATCTCAGTATTTTAACGTATATTCAGATGCAACCAGTAGCTATAGGCTTTGGAGTCAGGGAGAAAGATGACAGAAGAATTAACATTTTTCATCCAAATTAGAGAAAACTATATGACAGACTGGACTGTTTCAAGTAAATGAATACTGAGGATTTCTAGCATTGTTTTGCCCTTGAGTAGCAAAAAAGTTTACATCTTGCATATTGCCTCCAGCTAATAGGTAGTGGTAGTTATTGAGACAAGTAGTCAAAGAATTGTAGGGCCTTGTTCTGGTCTGTGAAGGGACAAAGTTTTGTGATCAACAAAGCTTGGATGAAATAATGACATAAACTAATCATATTGAAATAATATATTCAAAGGAAATATAGATACAACATTTGAAGTATAAAGGATTGATATCTTTACTAAAAGCTCTTACTAATCACTCTTATAAATGAGAAAAAGATAAACTTATTTTGAAGGTTTTATAGGGATTAATAAATTACCATAAATTACCATATGCTACATGCTTAGAACATAGAACCTTAGAATATGCCTGACACATAGTAAGTTCTATGTATTTGCTGTTACTAAAAAAGAAAATGTAATTCTTAATAAAAATATTAAAGAGATCTTGTAGTGAAATTATCTCAGTAGAAGAATAAAACTGGTAGTACTTGATTTATGAACACTCAGAATATTTTTCTTTTGGAAATTATTGATACTTTTATTATAAAATTAGTAGTGCTTAAAATGAAATTAAAATGTATGGTGTCTACATGTTTTGATTCATAGTTCTATTTTATTTTTTCTGTTACTCATTTATCAAACCAATAGTTCTTGAGTACTTCTTATGTGCCAGTACTGGGAATAGATAGTAAGATGAAAAAAATTATTGCCTTTATGGAGCTTGTATTATAGTGACAAATAGACAAAGCCTATGATGACATCTTTTTTTCCCCTATTTATTTAAAAAATTTTTAGTGTTTATTTATTTTTGAGAGAGAGACGGAGTGTGAGCAGTGGAGTGGCAGAGAAAGGGAGACACAGAATCCGAAGCAGGCTCCAGGCTCTGAGCTGTCCACACAGAGCCTGATGCAGGGCTTGAACTCATGAACTGCAAGATCATGACCTGAGCTGAAGTTGGAGGCTTAACTGAGCCACCCAGGCACCCTTCCTTTTGCCTGTTTTAAAAAGAACTTTATTAATTGGTATAAAACAGATGGCATGTATTTAAAGTGTGAGTTTGAGACATTTTATATATAATACACAAACACAATACACAAATATACATACATATACACATACTGGGAAAACATCACCACAGTCAAGAAAATGGATTTGTCCATCATTTTCAAAAGTTTCGTGATGCCCTTTTGTAATCTTTCCCTCTCTTCATTCCCCTGTTGCCTTTCCAGCTCCCTAAGGATCTCACCACTGATTTACTTTCTGTCTGTATATATTAATTTACATGTTCTTGAATTTTATGTAATAGAATCATACAGTATGGTGCTTTGTTTTTTTGGATTTTTTTTTGTTTTTGTTTTGATTTGGGGTTGTTCCATTCTGTCTTGTTTTGCTTTGGTGTTACTTCTTTAGCTCTCTATAAGGATTTTGATTTCTGGTCCTTTATGTTATGTTGATCAGTAGTTTATACCTTGTAGGCATACTACATTTTATTTACATTTCCCTGTTGATGAGCTTTTGCATAGTTTCCATTTTTTGGCTATTATAAGCAATGCGGCTATGAATATTTATGTATAAGCCTTTGTGTCAATATATGTTCTCGTTTCTCTTGGGTAACATCTATCTAGGTGTGGAACAGATGGGTCATGTGGTAAATGTAGCTTAAACAGTGTAACTTAAGAAAATGCCAGATTGTCATCCTAAGCAGTTTTACCATTTGTGTTCCCACAAGCAGTGTAGAGTTGCTTTATACCCTCACCACCATGTTATGATCAGACTTTTAAAATTTTAGATGTTCTAATAGGTGTGTGGTGTATTTCATTATGATTTTAATTTAATTTGTCATTTCTCCCTAGTTACTCATATGTGGAACTTTTTTTTAACTTGCTGATTTGTCATCTATTTAGCTTCTTTGGTGAAGGCTCCTTCAAAAATTTGCTCATTTTTTTTATTGGATCATTTTCTTATTGTTGAATTTTGAGAGTTCTTTATATATTTTGTGTTAGGGACTGCATGTTTTTGTCACCCTAAAATTCATATGTTGAAACCCTAAGCCCCAGTGTGTTGGTATTTGGAGGTGCGGCTTTGGAGAGGTTTTAGGTACTGAGAGCCCTCATAGTGGGATTCGCGCCTCGTAAGAGGAAATAAGGGGAGAGCTGATACCTTTCTCTGCTCTCTGGTATGTGAAGATAAAAGATCGCCATCTGCAAACTAGGAAGAGAGCCTTCACCAAGAACTAAAATTTCACACAGCCTAGAACTGTGTGAAATAAATTTTCTTTAAACCACTTAGTACATGGTAATTTGTGATAGCATCCTGAGTGGAATAAGACATTTTGGATACAGGTCTTTTGTCAGATAATGTGATTTGGAAATATTTTCCACCATGCTCTTGATTGTCGTTCTCTAAACTGATTTTTGAAAAGCAAAAGTTCTTAATTTTGATGAAGTCAATATTTATGCAATGACAATGATACGATGCTTTCTCTCTGCAATGGGATAGGGGAGGTAATACTTAATTTTTTTAAGTTGCTGTTGACAGGTAAAATATTTTTATGATATATTGCTTTATTTTTCCTGTTCAAACTTCATTATCAATTAGAAAATTTATTGAATTTAAAGACAGTAGTTTTCCTTGGTCACTAGAGTTCCTTCAGTATCTAGTATCTTCAGGATACATGCATACTGTGAGCAATTCTCATCTCAGGAATATCGAAATTAGGAAGACTTGGCTCCTCTAATAGTGTTTCATGGCCCATAGCACCTAAGTAGCCATTATCTTGTTATATATTCTCTTCATCTCTGTACTAAACAGTAATTATCACAGATGCTTGATAAAAATTTTTAAATTGGGACATAAGTGGCCCATGAAGGAAAAATATTTTAGAGTCATGTTGTTAACTTATTTTTAGTAGAATCAAATGGGATCTAATAATAATATAATTAAGAAGGTTGTGATTCAGTTATTCTGACTTGGTGTAAATTGTAGAAATACTCTTAAGTTGGGGCACCTAGGTGGCTTAGTTGGTTAAGCGTCCGACTTTCGCTTAGGTCATGATCTCGCGGTTCGTGGGTTCGGGCCCCGCATCAGGCTCTGTGCTGACTGCCATCTCAGAGCCTGGAGCCTGTTTCAGAATCTGTATCTCCCTCTCTCTCTGACCCTCCCCTGCTCACGCTGTCTCTCTCTCTCCTAGAAATAAATAAAAATATAAAAAAAAAGAAAAGAAATACTCTTAAGTTTATTTTAGAATTACTATATACATATAAACCAGCACTGATCTGGAAAACCTAGAGTAAGGATTTCTAAGTGATAAAGATTCTGAGTTTAATTGCATTTTGGTATTGTTAATGGCATCACTAGCATCAGTGCATTAATTATGTGATTTTTCAGAAAGGACTTGAAAACTTCTGACCTTGATTCTCACTGCTGACTGTTTCTGATTTGTAGCTGAACTGCTTGAGTTAGGACTGCATTTAAGAAATGAAAACAAAAACAAAAGCTGAGGCAATAGTAATACCCTCAGAGCTATATCTAATACAAATTGAATTATTTCATGCAGTAAATGATCAAAAAGAACTGACTTCATTCTAGTCACCAATATTCAATACCAAAATTTTAAAATAAGTAGATGATTAAAATAAAAGAATTAAAATGTTGGCCTTTTAAGATATTCTGAGCAATTTAGAGAGGAGAACATCTAATTCACACCTTTTCATAAAACTTCTTAGTATAATTCCACTTGGTTCTTTCTATGTTATAAACATCTCTTCTTTCTTCCTTTCGAATCGTTAGCACTTAGTTTTAAAACTGATTCCTTATAAAAATTATATACTATCTGTGCTTAAATATGTGTATTTGTGATTCTCCCATTTTTTTTGCTTTCCTAATTATAAGCTCTTGAGATGTGAAAACCATGATTACTATTGCCTTTGTAACCTTTCTTGAGATCTCATAAAGTGTACAGAGGCTACTTGGTAATTGTCGAGTTGTCGTGATAGTGTAATTCTTTATCAAATCAATTTCCCCAGGCTAGCTGAGGATAATTCCAGGAATTTGAGGGGGAAGCAGGGGAAGATATCAGAATTTATATACAGTGTCACTTCATCCTTCTGCCTGTAGAACACCTAGAAAATTTATTTTAAACAGCTTAGAAATTTTATAGCCAGTTTGTCATTGTTTTTGAGCAAGATAAGTAACAAGGTATCAATCTGTAGTATCTTAGTATTTCCAAATAATTACCACTATTAATTCATAGTAATTAGAAGTAGGCCTTAACTTTTAATGTTACCACCAAAATATTTTTAAGCATCTGATAAACCACATTGAAGTCTGAACCATTAACTCAGATGTAATGCTAAACTTCGAGGGGAGTGGGGGAGGGAAACTCTTAATGGTTCAATGCTACTTGGGAACTTAGACAAAAAGGTATTATCCTAACCATCAACTTACTTAAATTGTTTTTTTTCCCTTGGTTTATAAAGAATTAAATTTAGACTATTTGTACTTGAGATATAATCAGAACATGAAATCTTGAGTGGTTTATTTGAGACCTGTGTTAAATTCATACTGCCATCAGGGAACTGTAAGTCTTAATTAGGGGTGACTCTTGATTGACTCATGAGTTAAGTAGAAGTAAAAGAACTATTGAAGTTAAATGCATTAATCTGAGTACTGTGAAATTTCCTCTCAAATTTTAGAGGGCCTAATAGTTACCTTTATTTAAAAGCTCATGATTTCCTTTATTGGAAGTGATTCCTTTTTAAATATAGAAATCTGGATAGAGAACTGAGTTATTTTAGTTTAGCTTAGTTTTTATTTGCTCTTTTTTTTTTTTTTTTTAAGAGAGAAAGAAAGAGTTCTTCCAGTAGGGAGCAGGGGAGAGGCAGAGGGGGAGAACATCCCAAGCAGGCTCCATGCTCAGCGTGGAACACTACATAGAGCTCAATCCCGGTACCCTGGGATCATGACCTTGAGGTGATTGCTCAGCCACCTGAGCCTCCCAGGCACCCCAGAACTGTGTTATTTTAAATGTTCAGAACAAAGCAACTAAATTATTTTCAGAGAATTAGACTTTTTTATTATTTGTGAATTACATTTTACATGGACATTATCAATCTAATTTTAGTTTGAATTTGGCTACTTAGTCGTGATTTTAGTCGTGCCCAATTGTTTTTTTTTTTTTAAGTTCTTTTGATATGTTACACATAAAAAATGGGTAAAGGCACCATGTGGACTTTTGAGAGAATAATGTAAATGATATTATTTAAGTGTTACCCCTATGCCTAAGCTTACAATGTTCATTCATTCTGTGAATTATGGTAAGCACTACTGAGTGATTTCTCCCCCCCGCCCCCCCCGCCGCCATTTTTTAGACTCTTTTAAGTAGATTCAGTTATGGAGTCCTTGGTTAAATTAAGCTGAGTTAAATGGAGAGTTGCTTTAGGCAGCTACCTTCATATTGTGATGTGTGCAATGCCAGTGAGGTCTCAGTACCTGCCACATGCTTGATTCTCAGCAGAGAATAATGAGATGAATAATAGAGGTTAATTTACTAATATCTGTTACTACCCATGTGATGTGAATAAACTATGGGGAGACTCTCTCAGGCTATTGATTATTATTAAAACTCTCCTATGTATTGGTATAGCAGTATATACCAGAATTTCCAGGATGGTCTGGATTTCACATATTTGTGCACTAATGTCAGTATGTATATAAGTGCACCTGTTCCCATTTTGAGACTGCTATTGGTCTGAAAGATTTCCCTAGTACATCTGACAGCTCTGTTATTCCTGTGCCTTTTTTCCAGTTCTTTAATAGCCTCCTTCTTCGTTCCTGATCATTACGATTCAAAGTGCTTTTTTCCCATAATCAAAATGGCTCTTCTATCTTAACCTCCTCAAAAAATTCTCCCTAAGATGATAAGAATATTTAATTTCTATTTAGTTTAGATTAAAATGTATCAATGTAAACTATAGTAAAAGTACTTGTATTGTGATAGTTACTTTCCAAAGTATAATTGGAGATGTACTCTTATTAAGAGAACTCTAAGAAATGGAAAGTAACCTGGGTTCTTATTTTGTGATTTGCTGTGAATTATTTATTTAATATTTTCATTCTGTTTCATAAAATGGTAGAGTAACTAGTGTCATTGAGAGCAAGAATTCCTGTCCCCTCAAAGATCCTTATAGCTGGATTACGAATCAAATTGACATGAGATAGATTAACAGGGGAAAATAAAGTTTAATAGCATACATATGAGAAATCCATACAGACATGGAAATTCCAAAGTTAGGCAAAATGAAGTATATATGTCATTCTGAACTAAGGAGAGAAGGGGATGGAGGTATGCAACTTGAAAGGGAAGAAATGAAATTTACAGGAAGATGAAAAAGAGTTCATGTTTGGTAAACAAATATTTGTACTACCATATAGATTGGTTACCAAGATAACCTTTATCTCTGGTAATAACTCCTATCTGGAAAAACTACATTTAGATTCTTTTATGTAGTTAGGGAGGGGCAAAAGTTTCTTATGAGCTCGCAGGGTCATGATTGCCTTCAGCTGATAATAACCCATATGCCAAAGCAGCCTACTCTACTCTCTCCACCCCTATGCTAGAAAATAGCATAAGATATTTTTAGGAAAAACTAAAAATGAGTAATTAATTATTTAAAACCAGTTCATTTCATGACAGGTTTACTGAATATTTAACACAGCTTTGGTTGTTTTTGAATCTACCATATATCTTATGTACAATTAGAAAGTACATTCTCATTAAAATATAAATTTATGTTTGAAACCTCTTAAATTTGAAGAATGCATGTTTGAACAAACTAAATGTTTCTAAAGAGCTCATTGGTTTAAAAAAAGGAACTTATGGATGAAACACAGGCCATAATTTTTTTTAAATGCAACAAGTTAGAAATCAAGTCAGTTAGAAATACTAAATTCAATTCAAGATGCTTACTGTTTTAGATGTCTTTAAAATGCCAAAAATTGAGGAATTTTTAAAAATCTGATGGGAAAACATTCAAAAGCATTTGTTCTGGGTAAGTACTCAAGACCACAGTATATCCTGGAGTAAGTTAACGTTAGTCATTTGACCTACAGCCACTAAATTATTTTATTTCCTTACATGAGTATGGGAATTTTTCATCCAGTCTGTCTTGGCAACTTGTCAGATAACATTCCGTAGTTACAAGCTACCATAGTGCAAATTTCTTGTTCTTAGGCATGATAATAAACAAAATTAGCACCTTCTTTCCCCAGAGACATGTTTCCACCACTGGTTTGATTAAGTTTGGTTGTGGCATGATTCTATTTTTTTTGTTGTTGATTCTTTGGCACATATTTTCAGCCAAGATATCTGTTTCCTCAATTTTATGTACAGTAATCTTCCTTTGTTTGCTTTACTGATATTTGCTTAATTAGAAATATGTTCAAGGCAAGCAGTTAGCCTCTTGTTGACTTCGTGTGTGTGTGTGTGTGTGTGTGTGTGTGTGTGTGTGTGTGTGTTTAAATATATTGCTTGCTTATTCAAGAATCTAATTCTGAGAAGAAATAAGTCTCAAAGTGGCATATGTTTCGTTTGGTATGTGAATGAAAAGTTTAATCTTCTATTTCAGGCTAAACAGCATTTTATTATTGAGGAATTAATAAGACTCGTTGGGAGAGTGATGGGGAACTTATCTGGAGTGGTACTTTAGTTTGAATCATTGGTGCCTTACAATTTTTTTTTTTAAACTCATCTTCCTTATTTTTGTGTGCTGATTACTAGCACATATATGCATAGCATAAGATCATAACTTATGATGAATTCTTTTAGGTCTACTTATTGTTTTGAGACCCAGTTTGAGTTTGTTCAGGAGGAAAAATCTTTCTTTACCCTTCAAGATTCTTCTAGCTGAACTAAGAATTAAATGACTTGAGACAGATTAACAGGAGAAAATAAAATTTAATTTTGTATATACAGGGAATCCATCCCAACATGAAATTACAAAGAGAGTCATGCAGCAGAGGTGTATGGGTCATTCTCAACTAAAGAGAACGGGGAGGGGTCTGGGACTTAAGAGGGAAGGAAAGCAATTCATAAGATGAAAGAGTGTAAATGTTTGGTACACACATGCTTGTTGGGCCACTCAGAAACAATGAGACAGAAGACTTGGATCAAACAGGTCTTGCTAGGTTCCTCCCTGTCTACCGCACCTACTTCCTATTATAATGTAGGGATATGCCATGAGAGCTCTCTTCCTGGAGCAGGTCCTTTATCTCTATTCTTTTTAAGCAGTTGGGGGGTGACTAGGTAAAATTTTCTTCCTGCGTCTTCTGGGCCTTCATTGTTTTCAGTTCAAAATAATCTGCATCAAAAATGGCACATTTTTGGGCAGCCTACCCTTGGCCCCAAGTTCAGTTATCATTTCTATGATTGCATATTGCTTTTCCATATTTTTGGTTTTTTGTTTTTTCCCCCACAGAGCTAACCTCCAGGATTATTTCCTATTTGGGGAGTATAATTTCTCTTTGTAGTTTTAGAAAACAAAGCTAGGACCAGAAGGTGATAGGAACACAGATTTGTATACTCACTATAAAGAAGATCTTTCCAATAATTAGGTCTATCTGATAAGGGGACTCATACCTCAGGAAGCCATACATATTTCCTAACTGGCCTTGTCTAAAGGACTCAGCTATTGTCTTTCATTGTTATGTTATAAAATACATTTCTGCACTGGGAATACAGTTTAATTTTAATGCCCCTTCTAGTCTTTTCTCTTTACTCTTCCTCCCCCCCCCCCAAAAAAAAATAATACAGGTGGTAGATTAAAAACTAGCATTGCTGTTACTTGGGACCAATGTTCTACCTAGGTATCTTAATGTGATTCTGAGTACAGTATTTAACTATATAATTGATTAGTTAGCTAATGAGTTACTAAAAGCACACACATTAGAGTTTACCAGTTCTATTCTATACATGTTTTCATTGAGTTTAATTACAAGCTCTTTTGGTATTTCCAGATATTATGTAGTCTTTGTGAAAAGCAGTTTGACATAAGCAAAAATTACTTTAAAATTTTTTTTACCTTTTTTTAAAGAAGAGAAACATGTGTCTTCTGTAAATGCAAATTATGCATTGCTTTATGGTTGGTTTACAATTATAACTGACTGCTCACATAGATACTAAAGCCTGAAATATACTTTTAATGATATCTCTACAGCAGCTGTAACTACAATGAAAATTAGATGAGATATAAAACTTGCTAACTGCAGAATATTTTATGCACAGAAGTAACTTTGGAAGAATGAGAATTGTTAAAGGTCTTTAAAAAGAAATTCTTAGCTTTATAATGATTCCTATTTTAAATTCATTGGCACTTACAAAAGGTAATAATCTCAGTTTCAGATGTTTGGTGGGCAATAATTATTTAGGCTATCAATCCTGTTTATTAAAAGAAATGCTATGTGAATGTATTTGTTCGAAACATTTTAAATGCCTTATTACTGCGTATATGTTCCCATGGAAACCACAACTATCCCTTTAGAAAAGTGATGTAAACTAGTGGCTTTACTTTTAAGTAGAATCTTAGAAATTGCAGGCTCTATTCAAGGAAAGGTAGCTACAAAGTTGAAAATTTCACTGTGGTTATATACTGCTGAGATATGCACTGCATGTAAAGCTGTATAATGTGCACACACACATACACCAAACAAATGAATTGTACACAAACATAAAAACATGGAATATAAAATAATAAAAAGTGATCAGTTAAACCTCATTAAAAATGTTTGATCTTCTAAAGATATCATTAAGAAGACAAAGGAAAACCACAGACTGAGAGAAAATAATTGTAACACATATATGAGACAAAGGAATGGTATCCAGAATAAATAAAGAAGTCTTACAATTCAATAATAGGAAGACAACAACCAAATTAAAAAAAATGGACAGGAGATTTGTATAGACTTTTCATCGAAAAGATATGCTAATGGCTAACTAACATGGGAAAAATGCTCAATATCATTAGTACTCAGAGCAATACAGATTAACCCACAGTAAAATGTCACTATACTCCCATTAGATTGGCTAAAATTAAAAAGACTGTACTTAGTGTTGCCATTATAATAATTCCTACTTTTGTAAGTCTTTTATATTTAATTATATAAAAGCAATTTATACTTAAATTATTTTTCATATTTGCTCTGCTAGTTAATTTTCATTATTTCCTGTTCTTATGTCTCAAAGCACTAAATGTAATTAACAATCCAGACCCCCAAAATTGTACTCAGACATTATTCGTTCAGCCCCATCCCCATTAAAATTCCTATATGCAAAGGATTTATAATGAATATGTGATACAGTTCTTGGTTCCACAAGAAGTGATTCACATATACATTTTTATTTTAAAGTCCTTTATAATTGAGTAATCCTGATCCAGAAGGTAGTTGTTTTTTTTTTCCCATAACTGCTTATGATCTACATGGTACTTAATTTTTTTAAAAAATGAGGGATGTGACATTAAGGGTTACCTAAACTTGCCAAGGAGGAGACTTGTCAGAGCAGCCTCAGACAGTTATGAGTCATTGCCCTGGAGTTGAAAACACCATTTGCACGCTCGTAACTGGTACTCCCACTCAAGACAAAATTTCCTTTAACAAAATCTAAGAACATAGTCATCCAGCCTCAACTTAAAACACTTGATTAACAATTTCACTACCTCACTAAGGACTTCTAGCTAAAATTGCTAGAAAATCAAAAATCTAGCCTCCTTTCAACTTAATTGGTCCTGATTCTGATTTCCATAATTTCTTAAAACTCTTCAGCATTTAGGGACGCCTGGGTGGCTTAGTTGGTTAAGCATCCAACTTTCGCTTAGGTCATGATCTCACGGTTCGCGGGTTCGAGCCCCGCGTCGGGCTCTGTGCTGACTGCCAGCTCAGAGCCTGGAGGCTGTTTCAGTCTGTGACTCCTTCTCTCTCTGACCCTCCCATGTTCAGACTGTCTCTCTCTCTCTCTCTCATAGAAAAAAAAAAAAAAACATTAAAAAAAAAACTCTTCAGCATTTAAAGCTATATCTATTAAAAACATATTTCTTTTAATCCAGATGCTTTTTGTATGTACCTCAGGTGTTTATAACAGCCCTTCCAGGAATTGTTTTATAGCTTCCCCAATATTTAAAGTTCTCTGATTTGCTCTCTTTGTTCTCTAAAACCAACTTGAATATTTCCCACTATTTTCAGCGGTTCCTTTTAGGGCGTAGTTTATCATCCCTCCCTGGTCTCTCTCCTCTGAGAATACAGTCAAAATTTGGAAACTTTGATTCTTTAATATCCTGAACTGGTATGAGAAGTAGGTAGCCAAAAAGTGATATGACTCAAAATAAGTAACAGGAGATGTCAAGACTTAGTTGGATTATCAAAATCAGTGATTGTAACATTAGTGCCTCCATATTTGAAGACAATCTCCTGCTGTTTTCCTTATGTGTCCCATCAACATTTTTTATGTGATTTTTACCTTACATACTTTATACTGTGTGGATTTTCAGACTGTGGCCACGTATTTTAAAAATTATTTCTAATTAAGAAACTGAAACTAATAGAAAAAAATTAGATTGGGTTCTAGGCAGGAACCATTGCTGAGAAGAGAGATAGACAAAGAATGAACGTGTATTGATAGTGACCTTGAAAGTAACAATAACAGTGTGGAGTAAAAAGTGGAGGAGGGAGAAAATGTAAAATATGTATGTATTCTAAACCTTTTCAGACACAATCTGGTGACTTAGGATGTGTTACATTTATAAAGTAATTAGAGTTTCAAGCCAAAATTGGTGTCCAAGGGTTGTTAGTCTGGTACCACATCTACCTTTTTTCTAGTGGTTAAGTGCTGTCACTTGGATGTCATTTCTTCCATTTAACCCAGAGAGCCCAGTTCACTGTCACTCTTGGCTTACAGAGTGTAGCCACCACAGAATCTTCAAGAAGGCCCGAGCTCCCCGCTTGAATACATTTCATATAGAAATTGGTCAAGAAATGTTCTTATGGGGCACATGGCTGGCTTAGCCAGTTAAGTGTCTGACTCTTGATTTCAGCTCAGGTCTTGATCTCAAGCTCGTGAGTTCAAGCCCTATTGGGCTCCACACTGGCTGTGAAGCCTATTAAAAAATAGATACATTCTCAGGACCCTCCTGGAGGGTACAGATGAGGGGTGATTAAATAGGCCTTAGGTGATGAATCTCCTTTAACATCTGGTCTCCTTAAGCCTCTGGATACTTCCTCTTTGGTATGTCAAGGAACTTTAGAATTTCACCTTCATTTAATGTAATTCCACATTTAGGCCTGAATTTCAGTCATCTAACTGAACTCTTAGAGCTACTACTGGCCACTCAAATTAATACATTGAATCAAGAATTTTGACTCAGTACATCTGTGCCAGCAGGTTTTATTTGATTCATTATATTCCTTCCACCTAACTCAAATCCTTAGGCCCTGTTTCCATGTAGGTTCAGCCTCTGTGTCCACAGGTGCCCTGGCTGTCATCTGACATTTCTGTGGCTGCAGGGATCCCCACAGGCATGTGTATGGCAATGGAGATCAGTGATTGGATTCCCATGGGGGTTTCAGGTGCTCAGCTTCTGAGCAGTTGTCTGTCAGGTACTTCCCTGAGTTTTGCACAGTCTGCCAGGGGAGTTTCACCCATATTCCCGACACTGACAAATACTGAGACTGAAATGTAAGTCTCTTGCCATGTATCTATTAGTTTCCTAGGGCTGCCCTAACAAATTACCGCGAACTGGGTAATACCAGATCAAGGTGTCCGTAAGATGTCTGGAATCTGAAGACATCCATTCCATCCCTCCCTTCTAGCTTTTGTTTTGCCGGCAGTCTTTGGTGTCTTCTTCACATGATGTTCTCCCTCTCTGTGATTAGATTCCATCCTAATGCGATTTGTCCTCATCTTAACTTGACATCAGCAAAGGCTGATACCCAAATATGGTCACATTCCAAGGTACTAGGGATTGGGACTTGAACCATATCTTTTTTGGGGAGACACTGTTCAACCCACACAGCATGTAGCTCCTGCACTGGAGTTAGGCAAAGGCATATTTAAATGACAGGACATTTCATGCCTGTTTCATCAATTAAAACTTATACTATTTAAACTTTAATTAAGAAGCATATAATTATTTTATTTTATTTATTTTTTTAAATGTTTTTTATTTATTTCTAGGAGAGAGAGAGACAGCGTGAGCAGGGGAGGGCCAAAGAGAGAGGGAGTCACAGACTGAAACAGGCTCCGGGCTCTGAGCTGGCAGTCAGCACAGAGCCCGACGCGGGGCTCAAACCCACGAACCGCGAGATCATGACCTAAGCGAAAGTCGGACGCCCAACCGACTAAGCCACCCAGGCGCTCCAGCATATAATTATTTTAAAGCATTGTTCATTGGCAAAAATATCACAATATAAATATTGTGGTATCATGGTATCTGCCAATTCTCTTTTTCATCTGAAAGGAGTTGTTCACATAATTTGATAGATCTTTACTTCTTAGAGAATGGGAGGGATTGCTTCAGAGCTGTTTTCCTAAAATAACCAGAATAACATCCAGTGGACAAAATGTTTTAAACTGCCTCATATTGCCTATTTATTATGAAGAATTGACTATCTATTGGCAGAGAGCAGAGGAAGCCTCTGACTTTCTGGTTTTCCCAAAGGGCTAATTTGGATACTTCATACATGCTCATGAAATAAAAACACTTGCACAAATAAGTAAATTAGCTACTTTGAACAATCATCACTATCTCATAAACATATTAATGGGAGATTAAAAATATGAAGTAATGAATCAGTAATGATTTAGATAATGTATATTCAAGAACAGTATTTGGGAAATTGCATGGTCTGAGTTCTAGACAAATGTGTTAAGTAAAATAATTTTAAAAGCTCTTCTGATAGTGAAATTACATTTATATCTGTATATCTACTTTTAGGTCATATATGAGTATAATATATATTTAATCTTAAGGTATGATTTTCTAAGTGGTCTTTTTTTTTTTTTTTTTTTTTACTTTCAAGGCTTTATTTGTACTTGAAACTTAATGGGCTATAATTGACAAAATTATAATGTATTTTAAGTATACAACATGATGATTTGATACACACTGTGGAAGGGTTCCCACCATTGGATTAGTTAACATATCCATCACCTCACATACTTATCTTTCTTCTTTTTTGGTGTGAACACTTAGGTTCTAGTCTTTTAGCAAACTTGAACTATTCAATAGTATTATCAACTATAGTCACCAGGTTATCCATTAGATCCGCAAATTTTATTCATCTTTTAGCTGAGTTTGTACTTTTTTATCAGACTTTTTATTTTCCCCAGCCTCTGGCAAACACTACCATTCTACTGGGTGTTTTTAGGAGCTTGACTTCTTTTAAAAATATTTTTTAGATTCCACATAAAAGTGATACCATGCAGTATTTGCCTGCCTAGCTTATTTCACATAACATAACGCACTTTAGTATCATCTGTGTTACAAATGGCAAGATTTCCTTTTTTAAGGCTGAATAATGTTCCACTGTATATAAATGTACTTTCATTTTGGTCCACTCATCAGTTGACAGACACTTCTATTGCTTCTGTATCTTGGCTATTGTGAATAATGCTTCAGTGAGCTTGGAAGTGCACATATCTCTTTGAGACGATTTTGTTTCCTTTGAATGTAGCCCCAGAAGTGGGCTTGCTGGATCACATGCTAATTGTTTTAGTTTCTTGAGGAATCTCCATACTGTTCTCCATGTTACCTGTACCAATTTACATTCCCTCCAACAGTGAAAAAGAAGAGTTCTTTTTTCTCTACATCCTCACCAGCACCTGTTATCTCTTGTCTTCTTCATAGTAACCATCCTAAGAGGTATTACATGTTTTCTGCTATTGAATTATGTGAATTCCTTATACATCTTGGATATTTACTTCTTAGCCAATATGTGGTTTGCCACTATTTCCCTCCAGTCCTTAAGTTGCCTTTTCATTCTGTTGATGGTTTTCTTTTACAGTGTAGAAGCTTTCTAGTTTAATGTTATTCTACTTGTTGAGTTTTGCTTTTGTTTCTTTTGTTTTTGGTATCAAATCTAAAAAACTCATGCCAAGACCAAAGTCAAGGAACCTACACCTGTGTTTTCTTCTAGGAATTTTATGGTTCTAAGTTTTATATTCAAATCCTTAATCCATTTTGAGTTGATTTTTGTTAATGGTGTAAAAGAGCAGACAAGTTTCATTCTTTTGTATGTGATTATCCAGTTTTCCCAGAACAATTTATTGAAGAGCCTGTCCTTTTCCCATTTTATATTCTTAGCTTCTTCGTCAAAATTAATTGACCATATATTCATGGATTTATGTCTGGGCTCTCACTTCTCTTCCATTGATCTATGTGTCTGTTTTTATATCAATACCATACTATTTTGATTACTGTAGTTTTATAATATAGTGTGAAAGCAAGAAGTGTGTTGCCCCCAGCTCTTACTTCTCAACGTTGCTTTGGATGTTCAGGGTCTTTTTCGTTTGATAAATATGTTACAATTGTTTTTTTCTGTTTTTGTGAAAAATGCCATTGGAATTTTGATAGGGATTGCATTGACTGTAGATCAGTTCGGAAGGTATGAACGTGGGATAGTTTTCCATTAGTTTGTGTCTTCTTCAGTTTCTTTTATTAGTATCCTATAGTTTTCAGTGTATAGATCTTTCACTTCCTTAATTTTATTCCTCAGTATTTTATTATTTATGATGGTATTATGTATGGAATTATTTTATTTTTCTCCCAGTTTATTGTTATTGTGTAGAAATGCAATTTACTGTTATCTGTTGTTTTTGTATTCTGAAACTTTACTGAATTCCTTTATTATAATAGCAATAGGATCAATGATAGTGTGTACCTACTCTTGTTCCTGATGTACAAGATTTTGTTTTTGATGTCATAATATTCATCTTTTTATGTTGTATATCCATAAATAAATAATTTTCGATTAACTGTTTTTAATATTTTTGTCCTTTAACCTTAATACTGCAATTAAGTAGTTAACACAGCACTATATTCATAGCAGAGTATTCCGAATCTCACTATATACTTACCATGACCAGTGTGTATTTTCATGTCTTGATTTTAGTAGTTAGCATCCGTCATTTTGGCTTGAGAAACTCCTTTCAGCCTTTTCTCATAAGGCAGTATTTTTATTGGTGATAAACTCAGACACAAACTTCCGTTTGTGAAAGTCTCTATCTCACCTTCATTTCTGATGGACAACTTAAATCTGCTTATTGTGTTAAGGGACTCCCTTGTATGAGAGAATTCTTTTCTTTTTTTGCTTTTAGAATTCGTTTTGGATCCAGGTAGTTTTATTATAATGTGTCTTGGAGAAAATTGTGGAGTTTTTTATTTATTTTGAGAGAGAGAGAGAGTACATGTGTGAGCAAGAGAGGGGCAGAGGGAGAGAGAGACAGAGAAAGAGAGAGAACCCCAAGCAGGCTCCACACTCAGTGTAAAGACCAATGTAGGACTCCATCCCATAATGGTAGGATCACAACCTGAGCCAAAATCAAGGGTTGGCCACTTAACTGACTGAGCCACCCAGGAACCCCTTGGTGAAAATGGTTTTTGATTGAAATTATGGGGTGACATATCGCCTTCATGAACTTGGATGCCCACATTTCTACCTAGATACTAGATGTCCTCAGCCATTGTTTCTTTAAATAAGCTTTTTGCCTCTTCCTCCCTCGCTTTCCCTTCTGGGATGCCAGTGATGCACAGATTATTTTTATTAATGGTGGTGCATAAGTTTTGTAAACTTTCTCCATTTCTTTTCTTGCTCCTCGGAGTAGATAATTTCAGATGATCTGCCTTCAAGCTCGCTTATTCTTCTGCCTTCAAGCTCGCTTATTCTTCTGCTTGGCCCTGTCTGCTGAAGGTCTCTGTTAAATTCTTCACTTAAATCATTGTAGTCTTCAGCTCCAAAAGTTTAGTTCTTTTTATGTTTTTTGTCTCTTTATTAAACTTTTCACTTTCTTCTTGTGTTGTTTTTCTGACATCATTAAATTGTTTATCTATATTCTCTCTAGCTCTGTGAGCATCTTTAGAAAATATATTTTGAATTCTTTGTCAGAGAGTGCCTGGATCTTCATTTGGTCAGGGGGTGGGGGGGGTGGGGAGGGGCAGTTACTGAAGGTTTAATGTATTTTTTGGTGGAGTCATGCTTTCCTGATTCTTTGTGATTCTTGTAGCCTTGCATAGGTGTGTGCTCGTTTGAAGAAGCAGTCACTGCTTCCACACTTTATGGACTGACTTTGGTAAGGGACGATTTCCATCTATGGGTATAGACAAGGGTACCCTGAATCTCGTGGTGTGGGTGCAAAGTGTGGGGGTATGTGGCACCATTGAGTGTGTCAGGGCATAATGTCTCCTTGTCTCAGGCAAATCAAGTCTAAAGCATTGACAATTGTGTGATCCTTGGCAAGTGCTAAGGGAAGGGCGGGAGTGGGGGAGCTGCAGAGGCTGGAGGGCACCTCCACCTCAGTGGCACCTCCAGGTCCAACGTCTAGGGACTAGGGCGGGCAGCAGTGGTGACCAGAGACAGTAGTGTGCACTCCTTTAGCCTGAGGGGCCAGCTGGAGGTGCCTGTGTAGTGTTAGGAGTCAATTACAGACTCACACTTAATTTTGGGAGCCAACTGTGAATGCTGTGGCAGTTGGGGGGCCCTGGCCATCAGTGTGTACTACTGTGGCCATTGGCTCTCACTATAGGTATGTGACACTGGAGGCATTGTGATGGGGATTGAGCTGGGTGAGCAGGTGCACAGCTAAATGGGCTAGCTGCAGGTGAGCCAGCAGTACAGGCCAGTGACGGGAGATAAGGCTGGATTCAGCCCTTGTATCCACAGGGGCCCTGGCTGTCATCTGACATTCCTGTGGCTGCAGGGATCCCCGCGGGCATGTATATGGCAATGGAGAGCAGTGATTGGAGTCCAGTTGGGGGCTTCGGGTGCTTAGCAGGGCCTGGAAGCTAGCTGCAGGTGAGCCTAGCAATACAGGCAAGTGATTAGTGATAGAGCTGAATCTGGACCTGTAAGGACCTGTGGGGGCTTTGGCTCTCAATATGTACTTCCATGACTGCAGGGTCTTGCCACAGGCCCACACAGAGTAGTGGAGGCCAGTGATGGGAATAGGCTGGCAGTGTGCAAGTGCACAGCTGGAGGGGCTAGCCCTAAGCAAATGACACATTGAAGGGAGTCGATCACAGAGATCTAAGCTGATGTCTTACACTTACGCAGCCACAGAGGCCTGGACTGGCTACCAGTGAGGAGTCTGGGCTTCAGTAGGTCTGGGGGAGGCAGGAATGGAGAAGGACTCCCGTGGTTTGCAAGTGCAAATACCTTGGTAACATCTGCCGGGGTTCCGGGGTGGCCGTTTTGACCACTGTTTTTATTTTTAGATTTTTTATTTTTTATTTTATTTATTTTATTTTTTTTTAAATTTTTTTATGTCTTTATTTTATTTTGAGAGACAGAGAGCAAGCGGGGGAGGGTCAGAGAGAGAGGGAGACACAGAATCTGAAGCAGGCTCCAGCCTCTGAGCTGTAAGCACAAAGCCCGACGCGGGGCTTGAACCCATGGACTGGGATCATGACCTGGGCCGAAGTCGGGTGCTTAACCAACTGAGCCACCCAGGTGCCCCTAGATTTTTTATTTTAATTCCACTATGATTAACATGCAGTGTTGTATTAGTTTCAAGTGTACGGTATAGTGATTCAGCAAATCTATTCATTACCCAGTGTTCATCATGATACTGTACTCTTAAGCCCCACCACCTGTCACCCATCCACTCCCCCCACCTGCCTCACATCTGTTACACATCTCTTTCTTGTCTGCGGTTAAGAGTCTGTTTTTTTTTTTCCTTTTTTCGGTTCGTCTTTTTTTTCCTTTGATTGTTTGGGCCTTAAATTCCACATGAGCAAGATCATATGGTATTTGTTTTTCTCTGACTTATTTTGCTTAGCATTATACTCTCTAGTTCCATCCATATTGTTGCAAACGGTAAGATTGTATTCTTTTTTTCTGTGGGTGACTAATATTTTATTGTGTATACACACACACACACACACATACATACATACCACATCCTCTTTATCCATTCATCTATTGATTGATACTTGGGCTGCTTCCATATCTTGGCTATTGTAACTGATGTAGCTGCAGTAAACATCAGGGTGCATATAGCCCTTTGAATTAGGGGTTTTGTATTCTTTGTCGTGCGGTTACTAGATCATAGAGTACTATTTTTTTTATAAAGTTTACTTATTTATTTTGAGAAGGAGCATGTGCAAGACTAGGGGAGGGACAGAGAGAGAATCCCAAGCGGGTCCCACGCTGTCAGCACAGAGCCGGGTGTGGGCTTGATCCCAGGAATCTTGAGATCATGATCTGAGCAGAAATCAAAAGTCAGATGCTTAACTGAGTGCATCACCAGAGTAGTTCTATTTTTAGTTTTTTGAGGAAACTCCATACTGTTTTTCCACAGTGACTGCACCTTCCCACCAACAGTGCACGAGGGTTTTTTCCTCCATATTCTCACCAGCACTTGTTGTTTCTTGTGTTGTTGATTTTAGCCATTCTGACAGATGTACACAAAAATAAACTCAATATGGATTAAGGACCTAATGTGAGATCGGGAATCATAAATAAAATCCTAGAAGAGATCACAGGCAGTAATTTCTCTGACATCAGCCGTAGCAGTATTTTTCTAGACATGTCTCCTGAGGCAAGGGAAACAAAAGCAAAAATAAACTATTGGGACTATAAAAATAGAAAGCTTCTGCACAGCAAAGGAAACAACCAACAAAACTAAAAGGCAAACTATCGAATGGGAGAAAGTACGTACAAATGGCCAATCTGATAAAGGGTTAGTACCCAAAATATATAAAGAACTTAGGCAATTTAACACCCAAAAAACAAATGTGCTATTGGTTTTCTCAGGGACAAAAGCTGCTAGGGTCCTCTACAGAGCAGGTCACGGACACTGTGGTTGCTCCCACTGCATGGCCAGTATTGACCCCTGCTCTTCTTCCTTGTTCCTAGCCTGCTTTGCCTCTCAGATTTTCCTGTCTCTGGATGGGGTGAATCCCAGGCAGATCCTTCCTGTGGTGCTTCAAATCCCTGGGGGAGTTGGTTGTTCCCCTCCTTCCCCGCAAGGGGAACTCTTTGCGGCTGAGAAGTTCCTTCCCAGCACTGAGTGAGCAGAGTTGGCCTAGGGGATGGGATGATGCAGGCAAAATAAAGCTGTTCTTCCTTCTGGTTTGTGGTTATTCTCGGGTTTTTTGTCCCACTGTTGCTGAAATTTATTAGATGGACTCCTGAGCTCTCCTAGAGCTGTTTTGAGAGAACATATGTTAACACTAGTTAGAGCTTACATTTATTTATTTATTTTTTAAGTTTATTTATTTTGAGAGAGACAGAGACAGCACAAGTGGCGGGAGGAGGAAGGAGAGAGGGGAGAGAGAGGATCCCAACCAAGTTCTGCACTGCCAGCACAATGGGCTTGAACCCACAAAACTGTGAGATCATGACCTGAGCCGAAACCAAGAGTCTGACGCTTAACCCAGTGAGCCACCCAGGTGTCCCTAGAGCTTACATTTATTTAGCATTTGTTAAATGCAAAGCATTGTCCTAAGTGCTTTATATGCATTAACTCATGTAGTACAACAGCCTTGTGAGGCAATCCAGTGTGAACTCGCAAGCTACAACCTTGTGAGGCATAGGCAAGGATTCTTCTCCTCTTTCACAGGAGCAGACTGCAGCTCAGAGCATTAAGTAACTTCACCAGTGTAGCTATGAGAGCCGAGTTTAGAACCCAGGCAGTCTAGCTCGAGAATTCACAGTGGATTGCAAACAAATACAGGAAAGATCACCGACCTGGATGTCAAGAAATGTGGATCTGGATTTGCGTCCCTTCTCTTCCAGGGGTGAATCCTGGCAGAAATACCGTTTCCTCTTTGGAACTCTGTTCCCTCATATGTGAAAGGAAGGGGTTTGTTTCTGGATAATTCCTGTGGCTCTTGCAATAACACTTTAGAAATCCTCAGATGGGAAGAGGCAAGCAAGTCTGCTGCTTCTGCTTCATCAATGATGAAGGACAGTCAGACTTGAGTAGCTAGGTTATCCCACAGCCTCTGGGACCACAAGATGCTGGGACCAGAAGATGCTCAGCTGCTGCCATTTAATACGTCATCAGGTGACTTTGCATCTGTAAGGAGCAGAGCCCTGTACTCCAGTGCACATTGCCATTTGAAAGCTACTTATAAGGAGATATCACATGACCCCACTGCATTTAGGGGTTGAACCTTGTAAGAAAAATACCATCTAAAATAAAAACAGTTGAGGGGCGCCTGGGTGGCTTAGTCGGTTGAGCGTCCGGCTTTTGCTTAGGCCGTGATCTCGCGGTTCGTGGGTTCAGGCCCCGCGTCAGGCTCTGTGCTGACTGCCAGCTCAGAGCCTGGAGCCTGTTTCAGTCTGTGACTCCCTCTCTCTGACCCTCCCCTGCTCATGCTGTCTCTCTCTCTCTCCTATAAATAAAATTTAAAAAATTTAAAAAAAATTTAAAAAAAATTAAATAAAAACAGTTGAAATATATGTATGTATATCATGTCCTGTTAAAAAAAAAAAAAAAAGATTAGCTATCCTGAAGTGCATGTATTTTCTTAGAACTCCTCACTCACTTTGTCATCCAGCTTGCTCTATTAAAGGTCTGTGGGCACAGGGGCGCCTGGGTGGCTTGGTCAATTGAGCATCCTACTTGGGTCCAGGTCATGATTTCATCATTCCCAAGTTCTAGCCCTGCGTGGGGCCCTGTGCTGACAGCTCAGAGCCTGGAGCCTGTCTTCAGATTCAGTCTCCCCCTGTCTCTGCCCCTCCCTGACTCATTTTCTTTCTGTCTGTCTCTCTCTCTCTTTCTCAAAAATAAACATTAAAAAAATTTTTTTTTAAGTCCTGTGGCACAAATTTGTAGCCAGGTACTTGAGGTAGGTATTTTTTGTCAACGTTTCACAAAATAGGGAAACACAGGTATCTTGCTGATGTTACTCATCTAAATATTCTGAGCCTTTTCTTGTTTTGAAATGAATGCAGATTCAACTACAGTGATATTCTAAAAGAAATAACTTGAAGGCTTTGTACTGTTGCACCCCTTTTTCTTTTGGATACTTGTCATACTTTATGACTTGAATGTATTATGCTAAACGAAATAAGTCAGAGAAAGATAAATAAATGATTTCACACATGTGGAATTTAAGAAACAAAACAGAAGAACATAGGAGAAGCAAAGGAAAAATAAGTTAAAAACAAGGAGATGAACCATAAGAGAGACTCTTTAATACAGAGCAAGCTGAGAATTGCCGGATGGGAGGAGAGTGGATGGGGGGATGGACTAGATGGGTGATGGGCACTAAGGAGGGCACTGGTTGGGATGAGCACTGGGTGTCATATGTAAGTGATAAATCACTAAATTCTATTCCTGAAGCCATTATTACACTGTATGTTAACTAACTTGGATTTAAATAAAATTTAAAAAAATGAAAAACAAAATAAAATAAATGAGGAAGAATGGAAATAAGAACAACATCCTTTCTGTTTACTTTGATACATTTAAAGGGTCTAAAGTTAGCCTGAGTCCTATTTCAGATAAGAAATTTGGACTGTCTAGCTCCTTCATGTACATAGTTCTAAAAATTTCATATTTCCCCAAAGCATACTAAATATATGGTATTCAAACTTTATTTTAGAAGGAGAAAAACAAGTGGGTCTTAGGTTCAATTATTGAACATAGAAGTAAAACGTTCATCTATAATGGTGCCATGATTTCTGTTAGAGAATTCTCCATGCACAAATTGTCATCAGGAGGATGTTTTTCCTGTTGGCTGTTTCTGTGACCTGCCTTGGACTATGCACACTGGCTGGAGGCTTCATTTGTTCTGTGAACACAGTAGATCACCAGACTTACTGTGAAATCTTGCACAAGTCTTTCTAAGAACCTTTTCTATTTCTACCTATGTCACTGAGTTTCCCCAGATTCTTTTGAAATAAAATGAGATCTTAGCAAAGCACTGTGAGCTTCTTTGGAGGAAAAGCAAGAAAAGGTTTTTGCAGCTTTTGAAGCTACTTCCACGGAGTTTGTTTTTTCCTTCCTCTTCTCCGAGCAACTTGTATAGAAAAATGCAACTTAAAAAAAGACAAAAAAAAAAAAAAAACCCACAACAAAACCAGGCTACAATCAAAAGCAAACATTATGCCTTTTCGTTTAATACACAGATGTGCTTACAGTCTTTGATGTGTTACCCATTCTGAATTTGTTGGAAGAACATGACTCCTCTTCCAAGTGCATGCCACCCTTCCTTAACACAGCATGCTTCATCCCTATGAACGAGGGAGGTCTCTTTCTGAACCCACATCTGCTCCTCGTCTTCACGTGAGCAGCACTGTTTTCCTGCACACGACAACATGTAACCCCTCCCGTTTGTTGCATCTTGTCACTGTCAGGCCTTGATTGCCTTTCACCCATTCTAGATCTTTCACCTGCAATCATGCATGATCCTTTTAATCAGAATCCCTTGTTTCAATTCTGATTCATCTTAATCTTTCATTGGCTCCTATAAAGCCTTACCCACCACTTTGGGTTCATAGCCGCTTTGTCCCTTCTCCTCCTCCGCAGCCTTACAGTTGGGTCCGTGTCTGGTCTGTAACATGAGCTGCTCACTCCCAGAGGATTTTACAGTCTTTGTCTTCTCTTCAAGAACTATCATTTGTCCCTGTAGCCGTCCCCTATAATATACTTCGTCCTATAATGCAGTGGGTATTTTTCTCCTTTCACTGTGCTTTTGAAAAATGTATGTTCTATTTTCCTGTATGAAATGTGATCATTCTCACAATTTGACTCAATCTATGGTAGTAATCTCTGCTGTTATCCACAGTTATCCTTTTCACAGACAAATACACCTTCTGTCCCATAAACCTGTAATAAAGTATATGGCCTGCATTTATTCTCTTTTCCTCTTATTTTCTGTTTTCTCTATGTGCTTGTTGCATCTGCAGACTTAGTTCCATGGATCTGTTGATGTTATCTGCCTTCTCTTTTCCCCTTCTCTGCTCCCTCTTCTTGGTATTCAAGTCCTGGATTCTCCTGTGCTTTAGAAGAACCTAGTGCCCTTCAAGCTTTCCTGTGCTCTGGAAGAAGAACCTAAATTACGTAGCCACTCTCCCCATCATCATCATGATCATTATCATTGGCTGGAATACTGTTTCTCAGGCCTTGCTTTCACCACATTGCTCCACAACCTAGGATCTGGCTGGCTCCAAGGGCTGGGGACTCTCAGGCTGGTGCTCTGTGATCGGACCCACCATACCTGACCCAGTGCCTTCACATGAGTCCTCCCGCTCCACAAGTAAAGTCTGGGTCCTCCCTGATACTGTTTAACTTCCACCTCTGCATAACTTATCTTGACTTCTGGCCTCTGAACTCCTGTCTTTCCTGTGATGTGTATGTCAGCTCTGTACACCTGACGGGTATATTTCCAAAAATCTCTAAACATCTAAAGTTTTTCTTAACTCATTTTGCACCCAAATTTGACCTCAACTGCTGACTCTCATGAAATTAGTCATTTCTTTCTTCACTTAATGTGAATACTCAATTTCTACTCTGTAAAGTATGCATATGCTTGCTTATGGGGTCTCTACCAGACCCTCCTAAAGATGTTGTATAAATATAGAATAAATAACTATCAATTTTAACTATGTGAAAAATTCAGAATCTCTAAATGTATCTGTTCCTAAAAGATTCAGATGAGAAATTGTGGACCTGTAGCTATTTGAGATTAAAATCAAATCAGATCAGCAGGTGGTTTTATTACTTACATGCCTGGGTCCTGTGGTAGAAAAGAAAAAGCAAAAACATAAGAAAGGTTTTCGTATTTTTAAGGTGCATGCATTGAAACTGCCTTGCTTTGTTGTTTAACTGGAAGACAAGCCACGTGAAGCAAGATTGTAAATTCCTGGAGGGCAGTGGCCCATGAATTCTTTGCATTCCTATTAGAGTATTGCTAATGATGAGGTGATTTCAGAAGACAGACTACTTCCAGTCCATTTAGGAGAAGACTGAAGTTCACCTTTGTAGAGCTCAGTTGTCATTGACAGCAGACCCAAAATTCCTGTCACATTGCAGGGCAGATGACAAATAGAATGGCACTCCTTGTAAACACTGCGTAAGACTGGGGAAAGAGCTGTTCCTGCTTGGGTCACCTTCCAATGGCTCCTAAGGAGAAGGGTCCAGCCAAGGCCACCTACAGCCTGAGGCCAATCAAGTTTGGGCAGGGAGTAGATAACTTATGCCACCTTAAATACTGTTGAGATTTAGTTAGTTTCAATATTTTTGGAGTCGATATTTTAAAAAACTTCTTGCACTCCCTCTGTTGTTTCTCCAAAAGTACACATTTATTTCTTGGTTTTAGATAATGGAAATTTTCATGTCGTAACAGAGTGACTGACTCCTTTCACTGTTACGTGAAGGAACTTCGTCCTGCAATGGCATTTATGAATTCCACAATGCCATCTACAAGTCACCAAGTAGATGACCTGCCACTTGTAGTTGCTGGTGGGCTAATAGAAAACTGGCCATTTAAATTACGTGTGCACAAAGACAAAATGTTACTTTAACCATTGTTTACTGTTATAAGCAGTGTTTCTTGCCTCAAAGAAGAATAGCATCTAATAAGAGCAGATCACTGTGTAAACATTCAGTACTGACAGTGTAGGGTAAATTAAAGACATAAAAAAGACCCTTGATGCATTTTATTAGCCAAGCAACGTATCTCCCTTGGAAGGATTCCCCTCCTGTATCACCTTCTTCACTTTCCCTCTCACAGCACTGGCTCTGTGAACCTTTATCCCAATCCCTGATGTGTTCTGGTCGTGCTTAATTCATGAGCTGAATTCTAGCTCAAGGTGCCTTTGTGCAGCTCACTCAAGACTTTAGTGCCTGCGTGCAGGGAAATGCCAAGCCAGGATTACAGTTACTTCTCTAATTCAAACAAAACTGCCTACTCTGGGTTTTATATTTACAAAATTACTGTCCCTGAAGGTTAATATTAGTTTTCCATAGCAGATGATTTCTCTTTCTGTCTCACCTTCTTTACTGTTATTAGGTTATCTTCCTTCAGAAGAAGAAATACGGCATGCTATCTATATTTTCTATTTTCCTTTCAGGAAAATGGTACAAAATACCATTCGATTAAATTTAAGACCCCAAAGAAAAATACATGCAATTATCAACTAAATATGTTCAAGAGATCCCTTTGATGGTTTATGGGATAGTAACCATTAAACAAACAGATAAGACCTTTCCATATTTTATTTTCTTTTTAATTACACCCTCAATGGCAAAAGTAGATTATTGGTAAAGGAAATGATTCCTATATTATCTCACCTTTCAGTAGGAAGGACTAAGAGAATAGTGGTGTTCTATATTTAGTATGTTGCCTTTTGTCTCACAATCTTAAAATATGTTCAGTATTGAAGATTTTAGGAGACTCTTTTTATTTTTTTTAATCCTTTTTTGCTAAGAATAGCATAATTATTAACCACAAAGAAAATCTTATCAGTTATCTTTTTTCAGTTCTACAAGTTAAGGAATTTAGATATTGGATTAAATATGAGATTTGGGGAGGCCCATATTAATTGTTTCTAGAGAAGAATTAGAGAGTTTGGCTCTTACTTTAGCATGTAAAATTGTGACCATCACAACAACTAACCCAGAAATGGGATGTTCTTTGTCATTTTTCTTTGAGAATACATCTTTTCACAAGGTAGTATATAACAGCATAATGGATAATATTTCTGCACCGAATGGCTTGGGGTACAATACTTTGATGCAGAAAGAGCAATTAATATCTTCTTTGAGGGTGTTTGGGTATGTAGGTGAAATTACACTAATGGCCCTAAAGTGAAAAAGGATTTCCTTGTGGGCAAATTTGGAGATGAAGTGGTATGAGTGGGTAATATGGTACAGGATTAGGGCTAGGATTTGAAGAGCAAAGATGGTCGTTGTGACCAGGACAGCATAGCATTCTAATGTTAAAATATTTAGTTATGGAAAAGAGTGCATTTGAATGCATAATCATTTGATTCGTATCCTGGAAATAGATAGTGTGCCCACAAATAATTTTCCATCCCCTTTATCATCTGTCTGCTTTAATTAGATACTTGGCTGGGCAAACATATTATAATTTAGGTGAAGTATCACTTCTTGTATACTTTAATGTAAGGATTAAGTGAGACCAAAGGCGAGATAAGAATTTTCATTAAAATGTGTCATATCAAATTTCACTTTGAAAAATTAAAATCTGGAATGTATACTCAGTAGAGGTAATGAAATTTATTTACCAGTGATAAGAAGGAACACTGCCTTCCATCTGGATAATACAACATTTTCAACAACTGCCAGGCTGTGACAATTCTCTGCTGACTTGAGAAAAATCCAGTGTTACCTTGTGAGATAAATTATCTAATATTCTTCTATCTTATACATAAACCTCATGATTGAAGCATACGTTTGAAGACTTTGCCGTAAGGACATTCTGTAGTCGTTTCTTCTGGTACCTGCCTCAGTTGAAGTCTTTGAGATATTAGGGGAGTGGACATTGCATTTTAAGGTGCTAACTATATTACTGAAGAGTATAGGCAAACAATAAAACTGGAGGGAAAATGCCCTCTGAATTCATTTTAGAGAGTATTATCCTATAGTGAATGACTATTCTGTGTTCAGCCCTGGGCTGGAGCAGATAAAAAACTCTGAGAGTCTTAAGAAATGCTTTGCCTTTGTTTTCCTTTAATTGAGGCTGGAGCCCAAGCAGGAGGTGAAATAACTTAGACTGGAGCTTTTATTTGACAATTCGGGTGAAGATAACTCAGAGCAGGTGGCAAAGCTGGGCAAGTACTGCGCACCGCCACTCTTTCCTCTAGTTTATGCCCTCTCCTCTTTCAGATGCTGTCTTCCTGCTTTTCCATCCCCCTTTCTCCAGTCAGATTAGGAAGAGATGTGATCTACTCAAGATAGGAAAATGGGCAATTTTGTGTGATGGTGTAAGACACAGATTTGGAATTACATAAACACGAATTTTTTAAAAGTTTTTAATGTTTATTTTTGAGAGAGAGAGAAAGTGAGCAGGGGAGGGACAGAGAGAGAGGGAGTCACAGAATTCAAAGCAGGCTCCAGGCTCTGAGCTAGCTGTCAGCACAGAGCCGGAAGCAGGGCTCGAACTCACGAACTGTGAGGTCATGACCTGAGCTGAAGTCAGATGCTTAACGGACTGAGCCACCCAGGTGGCCCCGTAAACATAAAATTGAATCTTAGCTCTACTAAGAAGAAACATTGCTTCTTCCCTCTAAGCCTTGGCTTCCTCATCTCTCTTATGGGAACAATGAGAACATTACTTCAAGGAGGCAGTATGAGAATATGAGCACCTCTAAAGCATCGCGTACAATACCTACCGTAAGCGACAGAGCATAGGGGAAGAATCTTCAATCAGTCCTTACAAGTTATAATTGTTCTTTTGTCTAAGCAGAAACGAATGAGGTCTTGTTTTTCACTGTGTTGGCAATATTGAGCCAACTTCTTTCTAGACCTTCTCCTTTAATCTTTCTTTATAAGATTGCTGAGTACAAAGGATCTAGAACCTGTTTTCATGGAGTTCACTCCCTTCTCCTGAATCAATTCAGACATACTCTGCCCTGTTCCTTGTAGTTAGAGTTTCCAGGGTTTCCAATCCCAACTGGCACAGGTTTCCCAACGTGTGTCAACACCCAAGACCTCTAACGGGGACCGCTGACTAAGTGGGAGTCACAGCAGTTCCCATATGTGGGTCATATATCAACAAGTGTTTATTGATCATCTACTATGTGATCTACTGTGTGAGGTTTAGGGAACCCCCCACCCCATCTCTCAGGGGGTTGACAGGAAAGAATTTATAGGATGGAATGTTCAGACAGAACGTAGACATGAATCTTACTTCCCAGACATTGGGAAAGAGGAGTTGTAAGTAAATAAACCTCACGTCTTAGGGACTAAGATCCGGACAGACTTTATATGTTTAACCTGTATAATGTGTAGTGGCAATCTGCATTGGTCATAATTGGTTACAGATACTGCAGAAATACGAATTAACTAAAAAATAAGGAAACATTTCTAAATTTAAAAGAAGTTTGATTAATAACACAGCACTCCTCATTGACATTCACACAAGATACTTCACGGGCTTTTGAAAAACCCTACATTCTTAAATACCCCTGTCTTTTATAAAACTCATATAAGAGTTGAGAATAACAAAGAGACATTGAAAAGCAGATATTGAGTGGTTGCTAGGCTCATTAACTAGCTAAATGATTATCCCATCTCAGAAACCTCACAGGTCTTGATTCTAATTTGTGTCTCAACAAAATTACAAATTACAACCTTACAACCTATCATAACCTTTTAAAATTCACTCATGAGGTAAAATCCAGCAATGTTAAATCTGTGAGTGCCAGGGGTCTACTGTAATACGAGACATTCATGTGCATAGCTTACCCTTATGGGTAATTATCACAGAGAACAGTAACAATTATGTATCTCATTAAACAAGTGCATAATTAATGTTGTAAATTTCATTTGATTAGAACACAGTCTTTATAGTTGTTGCTCATGTAGCACGTCAGCATTCTTGGAGTTATTAAAAATGAAGGGAAAGGGAAAATCAACTTTTGGTTCAACAGTTTTACTAATAATTTACAGTTTCAGAGAGGTATTACTAGATAGAAATGTAAAAATACTTTATGCCTTAAGGAATCCGTATTTGGTGAATTATATATGGTAGCCATTTCTTCATGTGTTACTCTGTTGGTGTAGTGAAATCATCTCTATGGAATTGGACTCAGTCCCTAGAACAAAGTAAGCAATTGGATATTTTAGCTGTGAAACTCTGCTATCAATGGCAATTTGTGATGAAGTATTTATTGAGCATTTACTAGGTTCTTGTATCATGCCAGATTCCAGATTGTGTCAATGACTTCTCATTCTACTTTACCTCCCTACACGTTTCTCTAAAATAGAGTAATTATGATAAAATGGAAGGTATAGTGTTTTTTTAATATTCAACTGTATTGAGCTATAATTTATATAATACTGTGCTCCATTTTAAGTATACAGTTTGATAAGCTTTGCCAAATGTATACATTTATGTAAGCACTACTCCAACCAAGAACATTTCTGTGACTCAAATAATTTGTCATACATACCTTCCACCTCCGTGCTCCCAACACCTCCTGCCTCAGGCACCATTACTGTGATTTCTCTTACAGAATGTTAGTTATGCTTAAAAAAAAAAAAAAAAAAAAAAAAAGAACTTCACATAAAGAGATTAACAGTGTGCTCTTTTTGTGTCCAGTTTCTTCTGCTCAGCATAATGCTCTTGAGATGCATGTTGTTGCATATATAAGTTTTCTTTCATGGCTGTGTAGTATCCGTTTTATAAATATACCATGATTTGTGTATTCATTCAACTTTTGAGGGCTATTTTCATTTCAGGCTTTGGGATTTGTGAATAAAAATCTTGTTTCCTTTTTTTTGGTAATGTTTTTGGTTTCAGTACCAAGATAATGCTAATCTCATAAAAGAAGTTACAAAGTGGTTTTGTTTTTTGTTTTTTGATTCCTCCCTCCCCCCCACACCCGCATTTGGTTTTTGTAGAAAGAATTTAAGATACCTTTAATTGATTGATAAAATTTACTACTGATTCCATCTGGGCCTCGGAGTTTCTCTGTGGAAAGGATTTTAATTGTGTCTTTCAAGACATTTATCCATTTCATCTAGGTTTTTGAAATTGTCATCAAATTGTTTGTAACACATCTTATTCTCTTAATTTATATGAGATCAGTTGTAACATCCCCTTTTTCATTTTGATATTGGTTTGTATTTTCTTTTTTTTCTTACTAGGGGTTTTCCTATTTTATTAATATTTTCAAAGAGCCAGCTTTTGGGGTTTTATTAATTTTGTTCAGTGTTTGCCCACTTTTTATTGTTTTTTCACTATTATTTCTTTCAACTTCCATTGGATTTAATTTGCTTTTTTTTTTCAGCTTCTTGAAGAAGTTTAGAGCATTAATTTAAGACCTTTCTTCTTTTCTAATACAAGGATATAAAGCTATAAACTTTTCTTTAACCAGTTCTTTTTTCAAAATCCCCAAATCCCATACATACACATACATGCATGTATATATATATATATAGGATTCCAGTACCTATATATATTTGAGACTTCTTTTATTGCCCAGAATATGGTCTGTCTTACTGAATGTTCTATGTGCACTAAAACAAATGTATATTCCACTGTTGTTGAGTGTAGTATTTTATAAATGCTAATTAAGTTACACTGGCTGGTCATGTCATTTAAGTATTCTTTACTTGGACATATTTATCCATTACTGAAAGCAGAGTGATATTTCCAACTATTTTTGTGGATGTGTCTGTTTCTCCTTTCAGTTCTGTCACTCATGTGTTTTTATTGGGTATATATACATTTAAGATTGTTGGACTATGTTGGGGAGTCAGGTAGGCATCCGACTTCAGCTCAGGTCATGATCTCAACGGTTCATGGGTTCGAGCCCCGCATTGGGCTCTGTGCTGACAGCTAGCTCAGAGCCTGGAGCCTGTCTTTGGATTCTCTATCTCCCTCACTCTCTAACCCTCCCCTGCTCACACACACTCTCTCTCTCTCTTAAAAATAAAGCATTAAAAAATATATTTAAAAAAAAATATTGTTGGACTATGTTGTCTTGATAAGTAGATCCTGTTATCATTATGAAAGATTCTTCTTCTTTATCTCTGGTAATTTTCCTGATCTTGGAGTCACCTTGATATTATAGCCACTCCAGTTTAAACTTTTCTTTATTGAATCATGTTTTCATGAGATGTGTTTTTCCATTCTCTTACTTTTAACCTAAGTATGTCTTTATATTTAAAATACATTTCACAAAGCTAACATCTAGTTGAGTTGCTACTTTACCCAGTCTGAAAATCCCTGACTTGAATTGCAATGTTTAGTTTATTCTTATTAAATATATTTATTGCCGTGTTTGGGCTTAAGTTTACCACCTTATTATTTGCTTTTTTTAAATTTTTTTTTATTTGTCCCATCAGTTCTTTGTTCCTTTCCCTGTCTTTTCCTGTCTTCTTTTAAATTAACTGAGAATTTTTAGCATTTTTAATCTCCTCTATTGAATTATTAGCTATACCTCTTTGTTTTACTTTTTTTAGTGATTTCTCTGAATTTTGGCGTATGCTGTTTTGTAATTTTTTAATTTAAAAAATTTTTAATGTTTTTATTTATTTTTGAGAGAGAGACAGAGCGTGAGTGAAGTAGGGGCAGAGAAAGAGGGAGACACAGAATCCGAAGCAGGCTCCAGGCCCTGAGCTGTCAGCGCAGAACTTGACACAGGGCTTCAAACCCTTGAATTGCAACAGCATGACCCGAGCCAAAGTCGGATGCCTAACTGACTGAGCTACCCAGGCACCCCAGCATATGTATTTTTAATCTGTCACTATCTACCTTAATATAATATTATACTACCTCATGTATCCTGTAAGAACTTGAACACACTCTTTACTTCAATTTCCTCCTTCCTTTCCTTAGTATCCTTACGTATTTTATTTCTCCATATATTACAAACCTGACAATATATTCTTACTATTTTTGTTTTAGACAATAATTTGTAAAATTTTAGACAAAAATTTGTAAAAATTTAAGAATTCATGAAGTTTTATTTGGAATCAATTTTATTCCACTCAAAGAGCTTTCCCAAGACATTATTTATGGTATGGGTCTGCTGATAACACCCTTTCTTAGCTTTTGCTTGTCTGAAAATTTCTGTATTTAATCATTATTTTAAAATATTTTCGTGGGATATGGAATTGTAGTTTGAATTGTTTGTTTTGTTTTGTTTTTTGTTGTTTTTTGTGTTACTCAATGCTTTAATATTTTAGCTTCATATCTTCTGACCTTCACTTTTTTTCTGGTGAATAGCCAGTGATAATTCTTATCTTTATTTCTTTTTCCTCTGGCCAGATCTTAGATTTCCTTTGTCATTCTTTTCAGCAATTTCAGTTTGAAATGTATTAGAGTAGTTTTCTTTATGTTTACCCTTATTGGAATTCATTGAGCTTCTTAGAACTATAGATGTGTTTTTCATCTAATTTAGAAAATTTTAACAGCTCTTCAAATATTGTTTTCCTGTCTTCTTTCTGTGATTCTAGTTACACAGATGATAGATTTCTTGATATTATTCCACAGATTACAAAGGCTATATTCTTTTTCAGCTTTTTTCTCCATTTCCTTGTATGGATAGTTTCTATCTTGAAGTGCATTAATCTTTTCTTTCACAGTGTCTGTTAAGGCCATGAGGTGACTTTTTTCAATTCAGATACCATATTTTTTCAGTTCTAGAAATTGTTTTCAGTTCTTTTCATAGTTTTTGATTCTCATATTATGTTCATATTTTTAAATATCCTTACACATATTAATTCTTTAAGTTTTTTTTTTTTTTTTTTGAGAGAGAGAGAAAACATGAGGGAGGGGTGGGGCAGAGACAGAGGGAGAGAGAGAATCCCAAGCAGGCTCTGCATTGTCAAGGCAGAGCTTGATGCAGCGACCCATGGCCCAGTTCAGGGCCTGAACTCATGAACCTTGAGATCATAACCTGACCTCAAATCAGATGCTTAACTGACTGAGCTACCCAGGCACTGCTCCTTACATATATTTATAATAAATGTTTTAAAGTTATTATCTATTAATTCCATATGTGTCTAATAATTCCATATGTACCATGTCCATGGGGTTCATTTCTATTGACTTATTTTTTTCTGCTTTTTTTTTCATGTTCACTATGTTTTAATAGGATGTTAGACGTTCTGAATGTTATATTATCAATTATTTGAATTTCGCTGTCATTCCTTAATAAGAACTGGGTTATTTTCTGGCAGTCAATTTACTTTAAGATCAACTTGATCTTCTGGAAGCTTGTCTTTAAGTTTTGTTAGGGTGGTTCTGGAATACGCTGTGCCCTAGAGCTATGTTAGCCTTACTTTTAAAGCATGCCCTTGGGTTCTCTGCTGAATGTCTCACATGTCCAGTGAGGATTCTCCTTCTCTTCACTACACTGGCCCACAGATTACAGAGCCTCAGCTTGCCGGAATGCTGAACTCTGTCCCCTCAGCGCAGCAGGGCTCTTTATGGGTTTTTCTCTTCCCAGATTAGCAGAAAAATCAGTTAGTCTCCAGGACTATTAGAGGATCAGTGTGTGTGTGTGTGTGTGTGTGTGTGTGTGTGTGTGTGTGTGTGTGTGTGTGTGTGTATTTCCAGTCTCTGCGTCCCCATTCCTGTGCAGCACAGTTATCTAGTGTCTGAAAACTGTTGTTTCATATAATGTGTCCAGTTTTCTAGTGACTTATGGCAGAAAGGCTAGTCTGGTATTAGTTCTCCATCATGACTGGAAGCAGAAGTAAAAATGTATCATTTGCCATTATAAGGAAGAAGCTTTAGAGCCAGAAAGTCTACATGACTTTAGTAAATGAGGAAAGTGCCTATGGATTGTAGCTCAATAGAAGTTATTACAAGAAAGTACATGTCAGTAGGGAAATCAAAATATATATTAGAGATTCAGAGTAGCCCAAGGCTTTCTAGGAAAATATATAAGAATAATTGAATGATATATGCTTTAATTCCATTAGTTATAATAAGTTAATTCATACCTGTATATTAAGCACCAAAATAAATAAGATATTATGCAAGACAGTTTTCAATATATTGGTGATTAACCTTTTTTTTAAGTCAGATATTCAGCATTTCAGGAGGTTTAGGGAGTAGCAGAAATAGAACACGTGTACCCACCCAGCATTAGATTAAATTAAATCCCTTATTGTCAGAAATTGGACAGCTGTGCAATGCAGAGGAAGGGCAGCACACTCTCCACAACCCTGATCCCTGATCCCTCAGATGTGTGGGGCTTCTGTTCATAGAATTTGGTTAAATATTGTTACACAATTCATGGGCTCACAGGAGGGATAGCGGTTTGTTCATGAAAGTTTACAGTACTGGATAGAGAAGAGGAATTCACACATATGCTTGTCATCCCTTCTGTGAAGTGAAGATGATTTATAGTGTCCAGGCACCATTTCTTCCTGTTCAGGTCTAGAAACTCTCTTCTTGTTCTTCATTTTCAAATGTACCACTTGTGGCTAGTTTTATATCTCCTACTATAAGAAAAATGTAACAGTGCTGTTATAACTCATAAAGCAAGCCATGGCTCCTTGAAATCTCTTCATATTGAAAGTTACATCGTTACTATTGATGCAGCATCATTCATCGTACCCTCCGTGAACACTGGCTTCCAAGGACTTAAAGGTTGTTTCTGTGTTTCACCGACAATGACCAGATATAAGTACACCCCTGAGTGTTCAGGAAAATGTGAATGATTATTGATTTTCTGGTCACATTAAATTCGCCAGCATAATCATAGAACAGCACATATTCCAACCACATCTTGTCTTGACCCTTGAGGCTGTGATCGCCATATTTCTAGATTGTGGGCTCTTTCATTGTTGACCACACCCTTGCTTTCTACACTCTGCACCAGCGGGAAGAACGGTACTCACCCCTTGTATAGGGAAGCTTCTAACTTCCCTGTCTCTTGTCAAATTAGATACAGCACTGAGTAGAATAACTTTTCAATTACCAGTATTGTTTAAATGTTTATTTTATTTTTGAAAGAGAGAGTGTGTGTGTACAAGAGAGAGAGGGAGACACAGAATCCGAAGCAGGCTCCAGGCTCTGAGCTGTCAGCACAGAGACCAACACAGGTCTCAAACCCACGAAGTGCGAGATCATGACCTGAGCTGAAATTGGACACTTTACCAACCTAGCCACCCAGACGCCCTCAATCACCATTATTGATACAAGGGGAATAGCAACCAGGATCACCTAAAACAACAAAAAACCAAAATGCTTGGTTTAATTTTAGGAATTTCTTCCCCAAGTCTATTTTTTCTTGGATCAGGACCAGCTATATAATTTGTAAGGCACAGTGCAAAGAAATGCAGAGCCTCTTATTGAAAAATCTACAACGTCAAGATGGTGATACCAGGTTCCTATGTGGGGGTTAGAGGCTTGCCCTTGCGGAGATGGGTCCTCAGCCACCTGCCAGAAGTGCCATGATGCAGGGGCCATGCACTCCTGCCCCCAGCCTTCCCTGGATCGGCACTCAGGCCCCTGCAGGATCAGAGGACAGCACAGTCACTGCACAGGGACAGGGAGAGGCAGGCAAGGGGTATCTGGAACATTAGGGTGAGGGAGTGGTAGCCAAGAACCAAGTCAAACACAAGCAGCAGGAGAGGACACCCTTGAGGTGAGGCTACAGGTCACTGAGCCATGCTCCATTGTTTCATTAGACTATGTATAAAGCATATTCATAATAAAAGAATAACAAATCTAAGATGGCAGCCATAGAGCATTAAACCCCAAAATGGGTCCTTCTGAACACAAGGCCCTGTGTGACTGGTCACACGTCCATGAAGCTGACCTTGTCTTGGACTTTTACCAGTATGTACTGTCAGTATCACATGGTCGTGTGGGAAGCACCCTAGGATCACGCAGAATACAACAGGAGGAACAAAACTGACGGACATGATTTATAATTTGGATAACCTTAACATGGGATATCAAGAATTGATAGTTTAGAGTTTAGTAAATTCATAACTGTTGACCTCCTACTGTTGCCGAACCACAGGCCGGGGTGTGGGGGTGGAGGAGGATGGCCAGGAAGGCTCAGTCTTCACTGGGGTTGAAAGGGACAGAGATCAGATAGAATAATGATGTGTGCTGTGACAGAGATATAAACTAGAACAATAGGAAAATTGGAGTAAAGAAATTAACGTGTAGGGGGAAAAAATGACTTTGGTCAGGCCAAGGTGGACGAGTAGTATTTCAGCTGTCAGAGGCAAAGGGACAGACCTTCCAGGCTGAAAGGACAGCATAAGGAAAGGCAGTGAACAGGAGAGTATTTTGGGGGCGCCTGGGTGGCTTAGTCGGTTAAGCGTCCGACTTTCACTTGGGTCATGATCTCGCGGTTCGTGGGTTCGAGCCCCGCGTCGGGCTCTGTGCTGACTGCCATGCCAGCTCAGAGCCTGGAGCTTGTTTCAGAGTCTGTGTCTCCCTCTCTCTGACCCTCCCCTGCTCATGCTGTCTCTCTCTCTCTCTCCTAGAAATAAATAAAACATTAAAAAAAAAAAAAGAGTATTTTGATAGATATGCCTACATGCCAGGACTTTCAGGCATTCTTCTATTATACTTCTTCTATTATACTTATTAAACATCTGTTTTCCAGACACCGAGTTAGAAGTCAGGAATATAGGAATATAAGATTAGGCTTCAGACAAAGCCACCTGTTCATCACAATCCTCCACTTCCCACAATCCTCCACTGTGTGACTGGCGACACCTTACTGAACCACTCTGAGCTTCAGTTTTAGTCTTCTATAAAATAAAAACATCAGTTTTATAGAAATTTTAGAGAGCTTATAAATGATATAATGTTTCTAAAATACTTCAGCTAGCATCCTCCATGCAGTGAAGGAGACAAGCAAATATAAACAAATAATTGCAATACTATATGCTTTGGGCAAGGCTTCCTGCAAGAGTTAATATTTAACCTGGGGGTGAAGGGTAAGGATGCATTTATAGGCCAAGGGGAAACAGAGAGATTCTTCCTAGGGTGAGATTTGAAAATGAGGAATCCCCTTTATGATATGGGCAGGGTTGGGGGCAGAGAGTAGCTGTCAGGAACAGATGGGGGGCAAAATGTATACATCTATAGAGAACAAAAAATAACCTTTCCTTACCACCCCAGACCACTTTTAAAGCCAATTCCAAGTATCAGCTTCTTCTTTGCTAAGGCCTTCCTCCAGTAAGATGAGAATAAGTTCGCATGAGAGCTTTCGCAGCAGATCTTCTGTATGTTTTCTTCCTTCCAGAAGAAGTCTAGAGTCAGGAGAGAGACCAACTCTCAAGAAATGTAATTGCTTATCCCCTCCCACGGAACATTTGCTTGCCGGGCACACATTTGACAGGACATGATTGGCTCTTTTAAAAATAGGCATCTTCATGGTCTTGGTTGATGTGTTTCACTATGTGCTTGGAGCTTTAAAGTGTGTGTCTTGTTCTGTCTTCTGCCTCCAGAGCGAACACTTGCCTCTGCAGACTCCGTTCAAAGACAGAGAGGTTGGCGGCCTCCAGCACTCTGTAAGTAACGGGGTCCTGCCGTGAGGGTCTGCCCAGGGGGCACTGGTGGCTACTATGCTGATTGGAGTATCATTCGATTTCCATGGAAGTTTATTGTATTCACATCTCTGCTCTCTGGGCATCTGTAGCATGGTTTTATCAAGTTCTTGAGCTTGCTGGCCCATCTTAGAAGTAATCAAGTTTTAAGAAACCAATAACCAGGTGGAGGGGTCAGTACCAGAGACATCACAGAGCATCATGGGGTGGGGGTTTATTTTCCGGTGTCAGCTGTGACAGCATTTCTGATTCTCAATTCTGTTGGGCATACAGTCAAATACCAGTTCATTTCACTCTGTCTTTTCCCTAATTCCCCAACTCTGAGTCTTGAGGTTTCGTTTGGTTTTGTTTTGGCTGTTTGGTTTAATTCTCTGTGTATTTCATGTGTACATTCCAATATCAAGTCTTGCTGAGGGACTCCAGAAATTTACAACCTTGTTCTTTCCTAGTTTAACTGACACCAATTCCAAATTTCAAAACCTGAAACTGACTGTCATCCCCATTAGTCATAATTTTCTATTTAGGAGCTGTTGTGACTCTTATTTGGGTATTGTAAGCAACAAATGACTGGAAAATGATAAGTTGTTGAACTTTACCCTGCCATTCAATAGCTTGTGGGATAATGAATCAGAGACACAGACTATAATGAATTGAGTCCTTGCCTGTTGTTACCAAAGTGCTAGAAAGATGCAAACATCTGCTCTGCTAATGTGAGCAATATTTGAATTTTTAGAATGGACTAAATAGCACGAGATTGGACTATGAAGATGAGAATCCTGTGGGGGAAGATGGGATTCAGCAGATGTGCCCGCTTTACAATCAGATACGCTACCAAGACCGGAGCCCTGGCAAGCATCATCAAAACAACGACCCGGAGAGAGTGTACATCAACCCGCGAGAACATTACGTGTGATTTCCCTCTTTTTTTTTTCCAGTGGATGCCCTAACAAATGTTTAGCCTTAGACGTGGCAGAGAAACTGAGGCCAGTGGTTCTTATTTTATTCTCTCTCATATAAAACAATCCCAGTTTATGTGTATCAGAAGTCGTGATGAATGGCGTGGAGCCAATAGCAACTTTCTTTCCTTCATTAAGAGTTTCTTAGCCACCAGCTGTGTTTGTGAACGTGACTCTAGCTTTGTGTGTTTCTGTGATGATAGTGTTTAACCCCTAACATTTGGCCTACAATGGCATGTTCATTTAAACGTAGAGCATCTGCCTGTGATAGCAGCAGTGATTCTCCAGAAAGAAAGGCCCCAGCTGGGAGTGTTAACCTTGCTGGGTTTCGGAAGGCCAGACTATTTATCTAACTCAAGCAAGCAGAAAAAAGAATTCAAAATCCATTTCACTAATTATTTCTTTGGGATTTGGCTTTCCCTGACGTGCTTCGTGCAATGACAATACCTGTGTACAAACAGGAGGCCTGAGGAATGAGGCAGAATTTGCTCTTTATCCAAAAAACAACAACAACAAGCAGTGTAGACCTTCAAGCCTATTGGTTGCTTTTAAAGTCTTGTGATCATTGTAATATATGTTCCTTCTTGATCACTGAGGTCCTGAGGGATACGTGTTTTGTGCCATGCTCTGCTTCATCCGGGTTAGCTGTGTGTTAACCAAGGCTCTTCCTTGCTCCGTTGTTGTTCCCACAGTTCTATTCTCTCCTAGCCAGATTAGCCTGTTTCCCACCTATTAAATTCTAAAAGCCTTATCTAAATGGCGGGCAGCTTTGAGGGCTGTCCCTCTTTGCCGTAGTATTGTATATGACAGCTCAGCTTCACTTCTGAAATTCCTTACAAACTAATCCTATCCACCCAGGCTTCTGCTACCCTCTGCTTCTTCAGACCACTTCTCATCCATGTTTTATCTACCTCAGAAAAGCCTGCAAGTAATCAAATCATGCTGCAAAATCACCATGAGGTAACTCCTGCTTTTAAAAGCCAGGTAGAAATATTGGAAAAAAAAAAAAAAAAAAAAAAAAGGCAGTATGACCCATGCGCTAAACCCCCATGTTATCCTTTATCCTTCCCCTTGCCCCAATTTCACCCGGTCAACAAGAGTGGAGAGATGCTAAAAAGCAAATAATATAGTGACTGACTTACTGGTGCAGCACTCTGGTGCCTGCAAACGTCTGTCTTGAGTTTTCTCCCTTCCCTTTGCCGGTGTATCCTCACTGAGATGGAAGGTAGTAATTATAGCAGAGTGAGCAGAGGAGGGGGCCCGGGCACATGCGCAAATGTCAGTCACTCTCTTCACATCTTAAGGAAAGCATTGTTTTACTGTGTGTTCTGGAAGATGAGGGGTATGTCACAGATATTAAAAACACTACCGACTTGTCATATATTAGGAAAGAATGACATAAGTACTAATAAAATAGTACACATTTCCAAGCTAAGTTTCAGGAGGACAGGAGCATATTAACATAAATTTCTAATGAGATACCAAAGATACATTGTGATTGTTGTGCTGGCTCTAGTTCTTGTTTGTATGGTGGTTTCCTTTTTTTAGTTGCTGTGCTTTTTCAGACAAATGATCCAGGTCATTCTGCCATTGTCATGCATTCTGTCCCTATTGTCTGGGTGACCAACAATTCTGAGAGGAAAGATGCTTAAATTCTAACTCAATGCTGTAGCGATTTAAAAGGCTATAGTTATATGAAACTAAAGGATAAATTCCGATCCGCATTGCTGTATCACTTCCTACCTCAGTTAGAGTTTTCTGCCCTTTGTAGCAGGCTGACATGAAAGACCATATTTGACTTCATTACCTGGAATCCCATCAGTGAATTAGTGTGGCTGAAAGTGCATGAGTCCTTGCTATTGTTTTCCAGTAGAAAGATGACTCTGGTCAGAGTTCTCCTTGAGAGGAAAGTGTTTTTATAAATACTAGATGCTATAGAGGAGGAGATGCAGTGGAGTGTACCTCCTTTAGAAAGCTTTAAAAGTGTCTTCCACATTAGGGATGGCTTCTAGGGTCCTGCTGAGAAGCAGCTTGTTGAATTAGCATCACAGAGGTTTATACCAGACCTTGGAGGCAGTAAAAATGTCTCTATTTGCACTAGATTTGGAAGGGCTGGGTTTTGGGAGCCCCTTGGCCTGTCTTCAGAACCCTCCCTACCAGGGAGAGCCCCCTATATAATTTTTAACATTCTTGGTGCAGTTACGGAAAAGAAATTTCAGACCCCTCTCTTGCAGCCAGCTCGTCCGGTATCCTCTTTGCTTCTCTGTCAGCTGTCATAGTTTTTAACTATTGGCCATTTCCATGGGTCAGATAAGCTGTATAATTGCTTATCCTAGTGTCTTCTGTCTGTTCTCTCTGAATACTGAGTGCAACAGAAAGGAGTTTGCAAAGGGTTTGATGAGCCAGCCCCCTCAACCAAAAAAATGACATCTAAAATTAGTCTGTTGATCTCTAAGTTTGGAGCGTAGACTACTTGATGATGGCCATTTCTTAAAGGTCAGCAAGTGTTACAATCCACAGCTGATACTAGAGACTCTTCCCATAACTGGTTTGCTGAAACACAGCGAAACAGAAATCAATCCCCAGAGTGCTTATCCACTTGTGGCCGCAGCTTAACATTTCAAGGGGGAGCGTGCATGCTGCATCTCAGATGTGCAGCCTTCACTGCCTGTCTCATAGGCGGCCCAGGCTCCGGGAGTGTGCACTGTGGCTGCAGGAGCGGGCCGCCAGGTTCTCTGCACACCACTCCAAAGTGAAGCATCTGACCATCTAGGATTGGTCTGACATAATGGGATGCGAATTTAGATTAATTCTTAAATGGCAATGATTTATTGTCTCTTCTGTGAGGGTTCTCCTGGCCTTCTTATGTTTCTAAGTTTGAAGAAGTCTATGCTCTTTGGACTTGTAACAAAATTCTTAACCTGTGATAGACCTCCCTGTAACACACATGGTGGATACTAACGACTTGCCCTAAAATCTAAACGAACTGGTTCCCTCATTAATATTTTATGGCCTTATTTACTCATAAGGATAGCACAGTTTCTTTGTCCACCTTTGGTGAACTTTTTTTTTGGTGTGTTTTTATTTATTTTTGAGACAGAGAGAGACAGAGTGCGAACAAGGGAGGGGCAGAGAGAGAAAGGGAGACACAATCTGAAGCAGGCTCCAGGCTCTGAGCTGTCAGGACAGTGCCCGACATGGGGCTTGAACCCACGAATCACGAGATCATGACCTGGGCCAGAGTTAGATGCTTAACCGACTTAGCCACCCAGGCGCCCCTTTGTCCATCTTTTCAAGATGATTTCCTAAATTCTCTTTCATAGAATTGAAAATTCACTTCTGTTTTTCATTGTACCGTCTTTCCCTACACTGGGTAGGTTTCCTGGTACTTTTCTTTATATATAATGGAGCCCTCCTTCAAGCCTCGTATTCCCTGCGGGTGTAGAGGACAGACCATTATACCAAGAACCGAAAGAACAGATTCTCCCAACTTCACCCTTTCTAGCCATGGAGACTTAGACAAGCCACTTAATTTCTCTAGGACATTGGTTGCCTTATCCATAAAGCAGAGATTACACCTTCCTCGTCAGCCTCTCAGGAAAGCGAGATGGGAAATTATAAGTTCTCTTCAAACTGAAAATGCCTCGGACTCTATTATTATTATACGTTGAACCTAAACTTCTAGTGCCCTCACCAGCACTGGGTAGAACCAAGCAGTACCATTAAAATTTCATTTGGACCCAATTTGAGGATAGCCAAGTGCAAGTGGGACTTGAACTTTCTTTTACTATAATAACTATTTTGTCTTATGAAAAGCTTTGATATCTGAGCCTTAACCTTTTAGGCCTTGTCTAAAACTGCAAATGCATTTTGCTATAACCAGTAAGAAAATACATGGGGAAAAAACATACAAGACATTTTTTTAAAATATAATTTATTGTACAGTTGGTTTCCATACAACACCCAGTGCTCATCCTAACAAATGCCCTCCTCCATGCCCATCATCTCCGTTCCCCTCCTCCACCCCCCATCAACGCTCAGTTTGTTCTCAGCATTTAAGTCTCTTACAGTTTGCCTCCCTCCCTCACTGTAACTTTTTTCCCCTTACCCTCCGCCCTGGTCTTCTGTTAAGTTTCTCAAGATCCACATATGAGTGAAAACATATGGTATCTGTCTTTCACTGACTGACTTATTTCACTTAGCATAATATTCTCCAGTTCCGTCCACGTTACTGCAAATGGCCAAATTTCATGCTTTCTCATTGCCAAGTAGTATTCCATTGTATATATAAACCACGTCTTCTTGATCCATTCATCAATTGATGGACATTTAGGCTCTTTCCATGATTTGGCTATTGTTGAAAGTGCTGTTATGAACATTGGGGTACTTGTGGCCCTCTGCATTAGTACTCGTATATCCTTTGGGTAAATTCTTAGCACTGCTGTTGCTGGGTCATAGGGGAGTTCTATTTTTGATTTTTTCAGGAACCTTCACACTGTTTTCCAGAGGGGCTGCACCAGTTTACATTCCCACCAACAGTGTAGGAGGGTGCCCGTTTCTCCACATCCTTGCCACCATCTTTAGTCTCCTGATTTGTTCATTTTAGCCACTCTAACTGGCATGAGGTGGTATCTCAGTGTGGTTTTGATCTGCATTTCCCTGATGATGAGGGACGCTGAACATCGTTTCATGTGCCTGTTGGCCATCAGGATGTCCTCTTTGGAGAAGTGTCTGTTCATGTCTTCTGCCCATTTCTTCACTGGATTAATTGGTTTTCGGGTGTGGGTTTGGGGAGTTCCTCATAGATTTTGGATACTAGCCCTTTATCTGATATGTCATTTGCAACTATCTTTTCCCATTCCGTCAGTTGCCTATTAGCTTTATTGATTGTTTCCTTTGCGGTGCAGAAGCTTTTTATCTTGATGAGGTCCCAGTAGTTCATTTTTACCTTTAATTCCCTTCCTTTGGAGATGTGTCAAATAAGAAATTGCTGCGGCTGAGGTCAAAGAGGTTTTTTTTCTGCTTTCTTTTCTAGGATTTTGATGGTTTCCTGTCTCACATTCAGGCCCTTCATTCATTTTGAGTTTATTTTTGTGTGTGGTGTGAGGAAGTGGTCTAGTTTCATTCTTCTGCATGTTGCTGTCCAGTTCTTGCAGCAACATTTGCTAAAGAGACTGTCTTTTTTCCATTGGATACTCTTTCCTGCTTTGTCAAAGATTGGTGGGCCATACCTTTGTGGGGCCAGTTCTGGGTTCTCTATCTTATTCCATTGGTCTTTGTGTCTGTTTTTGTGCCAATACTATACTGTTTTGATGATTACAGCTTTGTACTAGAGGCTAAAGTCAGGGATTGTGATGCCTCCCGTTTTGGTTTTCTTCTTCACTATTACTTTGGCTATTCGGGGTCTTTTGCGGCTCCATACAAACTATAGGATTGTTTGTTCTAGCTTGGAGAAGAATGTTGGTGCAATTTTGATTGGGATTGCATTGAATGTGTAGATTGCTTTCAGTAGTAGTATTGACATTTTAACCCTATTTATTCTTCCAGTCCATAAGATTGGAATGTTTTTCCATTTCTTCTGGAATTCCTATGATACAGATATTATTCTGTTTGATTTCATCACTTAGTTCTCTAAGTCGCCTTTTGTGATCCTGGATCACTTTATGTCTATTTTTCTCAGCTTTCTCTTGTTCTTTAATTGTATGTTCTAATTTACTTATTCTCCTCTCTGCCTCTTCAATTCATGCAGTATCTGCCTCCATTTTGTTATTCATCTCATTTACAGCATTTTTTAATTCTTTGTGACTATTTTTAAGGTCCTTGATCTCTGCAGCAGTGATGTCTCTGCTGTCTTCTAGCTTTTTTCAAGCCCAGCAATTATTCTATTATGTTTAGACTATTCTATTATTATTTAGACTATTATTCTAAATTCTTGTTCAGTTATGTTGCTTATATCTCTTTTGATCAATTCTTTAGCTGTCACTTCTCCTGGAATTTCTTTTGAGAAGAATTCTTCTGTTTCATCATTTTGGCTAGTCTTCTGTCCCTTGTAAGTTTTTAAAGCTTGTTATGTGCCTTGCACCTGTGAGTACTGCTATATTAAAGGGGGGTCTTACACTGTCCAGGGCCTGGCCCTTCATGAGGTGTTTTTTGGAGAGTGTTACTTGCTCTCTGTTGTTGTGAATTTGATTATTTTATTTCCCTACTTGTAGTGATGTTTTGGATCCTCCACCAGGAGTGCTTTGATTTGTTCCTTGAAGTAGCCTCAGAAAGGAAAACAAACAGAAAACAAAAACACACAGATGCACAAAGAAAACAAATAAACGAAACCAAACAACAACAACAAAATCTAAAAGCAAAAGCCAGAAACACCAGCTACAGGTAAAGAGCAGGGTGGAGGCAGTGCTGATGGAAGAGCATATACAAAGAAATGACAGGGGTGGGGAAAAATGAACATTAATCAGGCAGAGAGACTAAAAGGCTTAATCCAGACAGAGAGAAAGGAGAATAAGTAAGGAAATGAGGAAAGAGAAATGAAAGTAAAGTTACCCTGAGAAACTGTATGGCCTGATTATTCCAGAGAGAGAGCAAGGAAAGTAAAGAAGGAGGTGTAGACCATGCATCAAGAGAATGGATTAAATATGTCTGTTTAAGCAAACCAATATCCAGAGTAACCAGCCTAGAGGAGGGAAGATATAAAGAAAGAGAAAAGGGAGACTATATCTAAATAACAAGAATTGACCTAGAGTCAATCCAGGCAGTGCCACAGTGCTGGTTCCACAGCCTCTATTCAGCTCCAGTAGATAAGCGACTATCCAGCACACATGGGCGTGGATTGGTGTAGGCGTTCCTCTGTGGGCCCCCAAGCACCGATCCCTGAGGCCCAGTTTTGGTGGTTGTGGGGAGAAAAATGGCAACCCCCCAGTCCCTTCTTCCCAGACCAGGTGTGCCAGATCACTCCTTTGGATCTGTCCTCGCTGTGCCCCGGGTGCAGATAAGGCGGGTTGTCTCTCTCTGCCGTCTCCTGTGTCCCACGCTTAGCTGGGTTTTCAACTCCCACTCTGGAAATTAGTTGGCAATTGCTTTTCCTATTATCAACTGCATATATATTTGCTTCCTTTTCTGCTAAAACTTCCATTTGCTCTTTGCTTTCATTTGTAGCAACTAGAAGTGGTATGAGGCCATCCTGTACATTTTATCTCTGTCATTTAAGCCCTTTTTTCCCCGAGCAACAGAATCTGCTGCACTTTCACCTCCTTGCCAAAGCTGGCAGCCTTATGAATCTTTCCAAGATCTCTGTGTCGGATGTTGTAGCTGGGCAGGGAGTTGTTGACCTTATTACTCTTCCGCCCCACGCCCATGCTGTACCCCTGTGAGCCCAAGGGCAACTCACCCTACTTACTCCCTAAACCAAAAGACTTTCTTCATTGCTGAGCCTATGGGCTTCACAGAGACTTCACCTCCCCCTTGGTTTTTTGCTGCCTCCTGAGCTCAACACTAGCGCTAGAGATAAGCCAAACTGGTCTCGCCATGGTATCTCAGCAGCAAAGCTCCGTGGTTTGAGATCTTTCAGCCCGCAGTGAACGTTACCAGGCAATCAAGAAATGTTTATTAGGATGAAAGGAAGTGCCTGTGCTCATTTGTACTTAGTTTTTGAACTTCTCAAAATGCTCAGAAAGGTTCACATCCATTAGATTAACCGTAGCTGCAAAAACAATCAACCAAATAATTAAAGCCACTCGATCCCAGCTGGTTCAGTTTTGGTTTGCACAAACTTCTCTCTAACACCTCTCCCTTTACTTAGTTCTTTGATCCACTTATTGATCTACTTAGTTTGTCCCACTTTTATTGAACTCCCAGGAAGTAGTGGTGCTCTTACAGTGGATAGAGGGAAAACTAGCTAGCTTTGATAAAACCAAAGAAACAAATAAATAAATAAAAAACAGAAGAAGAATAGAAAGGATGTGAAGTAGAAATGTCGGGTACCCCATCAGTGACTCAGCTCTGTGCTCACCTGATAGAGTTCTTCATCCTTGTACTGTTGGCAGATCCTGTAGGAGGACGGGAGACTTCCAGTTCTCCTGAGAAGTTAGAAACTGCTATTTGCAAGCCTATTCAACTATAGACTGTGTCTGGATTAATTTTACTATACCTAGAAAGGCATTTGTGTCTCCTCCAATAAAGAAAATTGTTGTAAACTGGACTTGGCCCATTTGGCCACTTGCAGTTATTAGGTTGTTCTGGTAGCCTTTGGTAGGTAGAGGTGGGTGAGGGCTGTAGCTCTTCTCCCCCCCCTCAATACCTCCCCCCACCCCCCAGCCTCACCAGATAATACTTTACACTGGAATCAGCTTTTAGACCAATTTCTGCATCATTCACGTTTATAAGCAAGCAGGTATCCTGTAACAGTCAGCCTGTTAAGCTGTAAGTTTGCAAATGTCCCAACTGTGTTCTTTTAGGGAACCCAATAGTATCTTATGCAAAGCGTTTATTAGAAACAAACTCAATAATATTCCAGTCTATTTAGTGTCAGGTGACCCAATTCTGTTTTAACTGCTAGACACAGAACAGGTTAGTAGTAATCTAGGAATCCAGGGTCAGTGGGATGCTGGAGTCCCACACCATGCTGGTGGAAGGGCTGGATGGAGTGCACTGCAGTGTTTGGCCAGTACTAATTAACAGTACTAATTTGACCATTGAAAATAATTCTTTATTAACAAAGCCTCTGGTGTTTAACTACAGATCAAGCTCTTGTGGTAGAAGCCTCTGAAGTGACTGGGGTTTTTCAAATGCTAGCAACCTTTGGAGGATTCCTTGAGTAGAATTTTTCAATTGTTAACTAACCATTCCTAGAGTGTATATTAGGACCAATAACAATTGCCCAAATAATGTAAATTACATCGACTGTAACAGAATGTGTTAAGAATTCCTCACATTATCCTACGTGTTGGCATTTCTCCTTAGTGACTGTCTTTGCTTTCTTGCAGGGGTTTGGAGAGGAGTTTTGGGGAGGTTATATGTGAGAGACAGATGGACAGAGGGGAGAGGGGTCCACTTAAAATTTGCAGTTCAAAAAAATTTTTCCCATTCACAAATGCAGAAGAACCCTCACATCTGCAAACATTTCACTATTTCAGGACCATTTTATTATATTTACTTTAAAATTATCTCTGCGAAAAGGTTAGAGGCGGTAACAGAAAGGCCATATTTACCTTGACAGTCAAAATACATAAAATATCAGGTTTATTTCTACTGCATTTTTATTACTAGGTTAGTTATTCTCAAGTTTCAGTTTGATTTTGGAAGTTTGGAGCCGAGTAAACTAGGATCAAAGAGAATGTCAGAAGTTCAGATGACACTAAACATCTTTTTATCTTACATTATCCACTGAGACCCTGATGTGGAAGTTCTTCCTATAGCTCAGGGAGGAGGAAGACCGTCACTGATAAATAAAAGGACTTTTCATGCCACTGCTTGGGAATAAATCTCTTCCATCGGTCCATTCCCAAGAATATTCTAATCAGTGCTTGGGGGCTAAGGCCATGATATGTATCAAGTTACATATCTCCCTACACGAAACAGAACTTGCTATATTCTATATTCTTCACCAAATAGTTGCCCTGTTGAGGCCTTTCCCAGCACTTGTCATTTCCAGTTGTCCCTGACAGGTCCCCTATGGCCCAGCGGGGTCCTTGATGCCATGGCCTAAACTGGTTGTATTTATCATCATGACCTGGCATTGGACTGTGACAGTGGGTTAGAGGGACACCCGGAGGGAAAGGCTCCCTGGGAATCCAGAACATCAGATTTGTTACAGCGGCTTAGAACTGTGACCCATTCTGCTACAAATATGTCTGACAGCCACGAAGAGATGTTTTATCAGTCTTCTCCAAAGGTTAGGAATATACTTCAAACATTCCTAATGTCCCATAATAACTCATAGTGGATCTATGAAGCCCAGGGTTGCACATGCTTTTCCAAGCAAATGGGTGCCACTGTTTTGGTCTTTAATACTGCTTCCCATAGTGACCAGTATTTTTTTCTTGCTCCACCCTAACACACCGATGAGGCTACGTTAAATTCCCCTCACAAGTCATGTTGTGATGGCTCCGTGTTTATCATATTTTAACTACAGGCAGCAATATTTTGTCCTAATGCATTAGTTTGCACTTCCCCACACTGGGGCTCGTGTATGCCTCTGCTTTTTCACATGGTCTTATGAGAAGTTATTGTGTTATTTCAATACCCAGAAGAGCATTTGTCATCTTAGGTTTCGTGGTGTACTTGAAGTTCCAAGGCTTTTGTAAAAAAAAAATGTTAAGTAGCTGGTGTTGCTACTGGATCCCAGGATTATTCCGTTTGTCCATCCAGAAAAGTTCCTGTTTATCCTCTACCTTCTGTTTCTATGGCTAAGCCAATGCTTTAAGACATAACATCTGTTCCAGCCTATTTTCTCTCCATGTGGCCTTAACCTCTTAACTTCTGCACTCAGTCTCACTCTGTACGTCAGTACTCTGTACCTCATGGGGCTTTGTGGAGCAAAAATAAGATGCTTAAGAGTTGTCTTCAAGAGAGGTCCTACTTTTAAAGTGATCTTATAAAAGCCCCGTGGCTTAGAAATGAGAAACTCTATAGCTGTAATTCTTTTCCTATTCTTGTTTTGCTATTTTTATTTCTGAAAAGTGATCTCTGTCTGAATAGTCTTTACTCTGGTTTTAACTTTCTTCCCATTAACCCTTTGCACACTGAAATTGTCCTCTCTACCTTATCCATGCTCTGAACGTTTTACTTATAGAGCCAAAGCTAATTTTCGCACGGCAAATCCCACCTACTTTTACTCCCATCACTGAAAAATTACTCCATAAACAAGCACTTGGCCTTGCACACAAACCAGAAACTAATGAGACCGACTCTGGCCCCGAGAAAATTTCACCTGGTGCCTTGGCTTCCCCGAATAAACTGAGGTTAATTCTTCTATTTCACAGCACCTGGGTGTTGTGAATTCTGACTAATAAGTGGTGGAAAGGATTGTGTAAATGTCCTGTGCTATATAAGTGTGTAGCGAATAATCTGGAGAGTCTCCAAGTAGAAATGTATTCTTAGGCAGCTCAATTCAGAATACTAATCTACCCATTGTTTTCAAATAAAATATTTTGCTAACCTGTTTTTCCCTCCTTTTTTCTTTTTAAAAATATTTGTAGTAAAATTCAGTTTCTAATCATTTGAGCTATGTATAGGAAGGAACCAACAGTTATATATTCTTGCTTGTCAGCAAATGCTCAAGTTGTATTTTAAGTTTTAAAACTAAAAGGGTTACATAACAATGTAGTGGTTAGGAGGAGGATTTTAGCTCAAATGTGGCAAAATATAGAATTATAAAGACTAGCTTTGATTTCAAGATTGTATTCTAAGTAGTAGAGTTAATGTGGTTGTTATAGATATTCTTTATTTTTAAGTTACCAGAAATTATCTTTTATTTTTGAACTATATGGTTCTTGTCATATTTTGAATAAAGTTTTTATCAACTGAAGTTTTTCACTTTATTATCACTAAATCTTTATGTTTAAAGTGCATATAAAAATTGACAACCTAATTACATGACTGTAAAATTCAAGATGGGAAGAACATATTTTATAGAAATGGTGGATTTCTGTACTGGAATCCATTTTTTATTTTTTTTATTTTCCTACTTTTATTTTATTTATTTATTTTTTTCTTTCCAGGAAGCAACTTGATTCCCGACGGCACTGCTCGGTTGGGTTTCTACCCAAAGAACTGAGCCTGAGATCCATTTAAAAAAAAAAAAAAAAAAGGTTTTTAAAAATAGCCACAGAAGGGGCGCCTGAGTGGCTTGGTCAGTCGACTGTCTGACTCTTTGTTTTTGGCTCAGGTCATGATCCCAGGGTTAAGGTTCTGTCTCTCTCCTCCTTTGCCCCTCTCCCCAACTCCTGTGCTCTATCTCTCTAAAATAAAAAAAATAATAATAAAAATCTTTTAAAAATTAAAACATAGCAACGGAAGTACTTTCATACTTCAAGTAGTATTGGATATGTTTTTTAGAACATGTGACAAGTTACACTTGTAAAAGACTACTTAGTACTTTTTTTAGTGAAGCTAAATTTATTCCACTTGAACAATTATTCTTCATTCCTGATTAATCCTGAGGTATTAAAATATACCTTCCTTTAAGAAATGATATTAGTACTACCTAGTAACCTTGAAAATATTACTTACCAAAAAAAAGTTGGTATCCATGATAGATCCCTGAATTTTGTTTTGCGAATGGATGTTGGAAAATGTCAGTCTGGGAACCACTTAAAATGTTTTTTATTGAGATACCATAAAATTCATCCTTTTAAAGTATGAAACTCAGTGTTTTTTCATATATTCCCAGAGTTGTGGGACTATATGAATCAATGAATATTTTCATCATCCCCAAAAGAAATCCACTCCCACCCTCTCTCACCCCACCCCACCCCCCCTTGCCCCTGGCAACCACCAGACCATGTTCTGTCTCTGGATTTGCCTGTTCTGTGCATTTCATATAAATAGAATCCTATAATATGTGGACTTTTGTGTCTGGCTTCTTTTACATAGTCTATTTTCAGGGTTCATCCATGCTGTAACATTTATCATCCATTTCTTCCTATTGCCGGACAATACCCCATTCCCTGGATACATTTTACATTCATTGGTTGATAGACATTGGGGTTGTTTTCGCTTTGGGTCAGTAATTAGGAATTAGGAACGATGCTGCTAGGAACATTCATGTACCAGTTTTTGAACACATGTGTTTATTTTTCTAACATATATACTTAAGAGGGAAATTGCTTGATTATATGGCGACACTATAGCTTAAGCTTTTGAGGAGCTGCCAATCTGCTTTCCCGAAGCTGCTGCATGTTCTGCATGTTCTACGTTCCCATGAGCAGTCGGTCCAGGTTCCGGTTTTTCCACAACCTCACCAACACTTGTTATCTGTCTTGGGTACATTTTTCCTAGTAAGTGTGAAGTGCTATCTCATTGTGCTTTTTATTTGAATTTCCCTGATGGTCCATGATGTTTGTTTTCTACAGCCCTTTAGAAATATAAAACCATCTTAGCTCGTGGGCTATATGAAAACAGGCTTCAGGCTGGATTTGACCATAGTTAGCCAATCTTCCTGCTCTAGAAGATAGAATTACTAGATAAACACATTAAAGTAGGTATTATGAAGACCTTGTGGTCAAGAATATAGAGGAAAGCATGAGCCTCTTAAAAGGAGCTGTGGAAGGTTAAAAAGAAAACCAGTGGTAAGGGTGCTGATAAACCTGCTTGCTGGATTAAAACAACATCAACAACTTGGTTTACAACATTTGCTGATTCCCACGGTGTAAACATCCCAACACGGTCAATTTTAAGCTACTGGCCAAACTGCACTGAAGTTTGGAAGGGACATGCATCATCAGCACCTGCGAACACATCACTGACCTAAACCATCTCCAACTGGACACTCGAAGCTCTCAGTGGTCTCCTCCACTCCTATAGCCAGCCCGTAGGAGGGACAATATCTACCTCTCCCATTGTGTTATCGAATTGCCAAATAGCCTTCATCTCCACCTTCGTTACTCTGGGGACACAGCCACATTTCCACAAGGCAGATCAGTGCATACACATGCACACTCCTCAGTATGTCAAGAAATGTGTTGGAATAAAACAAAGCAAGAAAGGGGAACATATTCTGATCCACCCAGAAGACTTCCTGCAAAATGGTGCTGGATAGGGAATGGCCTGGCAAATAAAGGAGCAGACATATTCCACACATATAGATGGTTTGTGCAAGAGTGCAAACGTGGGAGTAAGGCAAAAACTTGGGGATTTGTCTTGGTGGTTAGATATGCAGTTGTGAACTCCTGCGATCAGAAACTTTCCCTGCTCGTTTCTTCTTCCCAGAGGTTCTGGGAAAAGCCTCAACTTGAGATTTATCTTTTTACCAAAAAAATACAATATAAAGGGAAAAGAGTTCCTTCTAAATGCCCTAAAAATTGCTTTACAAACGAGCTAGAGAAATTAGCCGGCGAATCATCCAGACATTTATTAGTTCACATGTCAGACATTAAACAGGCTTTGAATTTCTGGTCTCACACATTTCCACATGGATATCAGTTCATGGACTGTGTGTAAGAATAGCCCAGCCTTCTTGTCCTCAACCTCCTGGGGCTTCCTTTGCCTTTTCTAAACACATTCCTTCCTACTTTAGTTACAGTGTGGGATTGGTGCCTCTGACCTATATTTGTCAGCTCAAGTTAAAAGCAGCTTCACTGGGCAGAAGTGGGCACTGTGTTACCTTGCTCAGTATAGTGAAGGGTGGAGCTCTTCATTGCTCAGAACTCAAAAGTGTTGATTACCCAAATATGGTATTTCCTAAGTAGAAATGTGGGGGCAAGGGGACTTGAAGAATCTGTAAACTCCTGTGCTTCTGTTGGCTAAAGAGAAAGCAAAGTCTTTTCTAAAATGCAGAGGACATTCTAGCACAGGGGTCCCCTGCTGTAATTCATGCCAACTTCCTGGGTTTCCTGGCCCAGCCCTGCCTTCCCAAGTCAGTCCTGTTAAGCCCGTGTTCTGTCCTGAGACTCTCAAACTTTAGCTTGCGTTGGAGTCACCTGCAGAGATGGATGAAATGCAGATTTTTATCCCAGAGTTTCTGATTCAGTAAGTCTGGGTGGAGTTGTGAGAAATTGCATTTCTAAGAAGTTCCTAGGGGGGCGCCTGGTGGCTTAGTCGGTTGAGCATCCAACTTTCGCTTAGGTCATGATCTCGCGGTTTGTGGGTTCGAGCCCCGCGTCGGGCTCTGTGCTGACTGCCGGCTCAGAGCCTGGAGCCTATTTCAGTCTGTGACTCCCTCTCTCTCTGATCCTCCTCACGCTGTCTCTCTCTCTCTCTCTCCTAGAAATAAATAAGACATTTTAAAAAATATTTTAAAAAAAGAAGTTCCTAGGTGCCGCTGCTGGCCCAAGGATCCTATAATCTTCTCCGCACTCTGCAGGTCAGGCCCTCTCGGCGGCTGCTGTCCCCCAGCTGCTCACTGGGACAACTGCATCCACCTGGCTAGCTTCCGGCAGTTTCATCCTTGCCCACTGTGATTTGGGGTGGGGGGGAGTCTTATCATTTGGGGTTCTCACCTATCACCATGTGTGGTCCTGTCGTCAACACTGGACACTTTAGTGAGGCTGGAGCCCCTCTCATCAGGATGTTCCTGATGGCCTTGGGAAGCGGTATGTCCTCCAGGCCTTTCTGTAGAATGTAATCCTTCAGCTGGGTATGGGGCCTCTCGTAGTATATAACGTTATAATGTACGTGTAGACATTCTAGCAAGTCCATGTCCCTGAGCCTTTTGATCCCTCCTTCCTCAACCTGCCAAGGAAATTCTGGCATTTCAGCTTCATTTAGGATAGGCCACCGCTTTCTCCATGCGCCTAGTGCAAGGTGACACCATCTCCTGGGGGGCCTGCCCAGGTCTGCACCCTGTGGCTCCAGGGAGTGCTCCCGAATCAGTAAAGTCTCCTAACGATCCTATGTCCCAGCCCCTCTTGCTCAAGCGGCCTCCGAATCCAGTCCCACTGGTGCTGCCCTGACGCTGGCTAGGGCTTGTGTGGCCTCGAGCCCCCTTGTCGCTTCCTGGGCCCAGGCTGTCCCTGGGTGAGCACGCTGTGACTTAACCATACCGTTAGCCTAGTAGCCGGCAGGAGAGGTGGGGTAGGTCTGCCTTGGTTGGGTATTTAACGGTCTCTGGAGATCGGCACTGGATTTCATTCTGCACTTCGGCCTCAGCTGCAGGATGTGAGAGTCTCTGTAAATACCAGGGAGACCTTCTGGCTTTCATATTTGGCTTGTATTTGCCTATTAATTGCCTGCAGCTTTTCATTATCTTTTGTGTACTCATGGCTTTTAGCAACTCACCCAATTCCATGGTCCATATAGTCACGGTCTCTCCATTCTCAACACCCGATAAATGTCACCTGCTAGCTCATTCTTTTCCATAGATCTTTTTTTTTTTTTTTTAACCAAATCCCAAAAACCAAGTTACGTTTATTGATGGGGCCCACCCCTGCTGTCCAGGGGGAAAGAGGTCCCCAGGGAGCCCCCTTGGACAAAATAGAAAAGGCAGGAAGGGCCTATACATGAAAGAATGTCTCTGAGGTCCTTTTGTTTTTTGTTTTCTGTTTTGCTATTTTTTATAAAATGAGAGTTCTTCGTGTGGGGCCTCCCAGCTGGCCAATCCTTGAACTGGAGTACTGTTGCCCGAGGTGTGACCTCAGACCCTCACCCAGCAGACTGCCCAAGCCCCTGGACCTTGGTCCCAGGCAGAGGCACTGGGCAGAAGCCGAGGCTGGCAGTGGGCCATAGATCTAGCTTTCAATTGAACCACCCATTGGACAGCACTGTGGGCCAGGGGGTGCCATGTTCTATTTATCACCGACAGGCTCCCCATTGCCTGCTAGGTGGCTAGTGACACGGCCCCCAAGTCCCGCCTTAGTGACTACATCCTAGAAGAACTAGTGCACGTAGGGATCTCTGGAAGCAGACACCAAGATAGATTTGGGTGTGCAGGGAAATTTTTTTTTTGACAGAGAGACAGACAGACACACATACCAGAGGGTGAGTGGCGGGGGGGCAGGGAGAGACAGAGGGTCCAGCGTGGGCTCCATGCTGACAGACTGCTAAGAGCCCCGTGTGGGACTCAAACTCATGAACCATGAGGTCTTGACCTGAGCCGAAGTCAGAGGCTCAACTGACTGAGCCACCCAGGTGCCCTGTGCAGGGACTTTTTTATTTTTTATTTTTTTAATGCTCTATCTCACATGTATTTTTAAAATATGATTTATTGTCAAGTTAGCTAGCGTACAGCGTATGCATGTGCTCTTGGCTTCAGTGGCAGATTCCCATGATTCATCGCTTCCGTACAACACCAAGTGCTCATCCCAACATGTGCTCTCCTCAGTGCCCACCACCCATTTCCCCTCTCCTAATGTGCCCCCCATCAACCCTCAGTTTGTTTTCTGTATTTAAGAGTCGCTTATGAGTTGCCCCCTCTCTGTCTGAAACTATCAGGGACTTTTTTAGAGATGAATGCCCATGGAAGGGCAGGAGGGGAGGCAAGATCGGGCAGAGAGATGGAAAACCGTGATGCAGGGCCAGAAAGCCACGTCCCACCCCACAGGGAGCTCTGGAGCATACACAGCTGGCCCATCAGAGCTATCCCACATGGGGTAAAATAGCCAGGTTTCCATACCCCCACCTCCCTCGGTCACTGGATGTGGGCTGCCCTGCCTCTCAGGTGAGGAGGCCTCTGCAGCAGGGTCAACCTTAGAGGCTGAGAGCAAGGTCAATAAGTTCTTCCTCTGTCTCCATGCTCACACCAGGAGAGAACTTGAAGGAAGCTAGTTACTTTCGTTAGATTGGTTGCTATTTATTTACAGACTAGGAAGGCTCTACAAATGGTAAGATAATGCGTAAATTACTGTTTTCTGCCTGTATTTTGCCCCTCTCTCCTTCCCCATTCAAGGGCACAGTTTCCTCATGTCAGGGGAACAGAACTGTTCTGTTCATTTCTGAAATTTCCCTAGAAGCCTAAAACGGTTATTCAGGGAATGGAGTTGGGAGAGAAGGCAATTTCTCTCAAACTAAAAAAGATGCCCTAGGATGGTGGGTCCCACAAGAAATGCACACTTGCACGTGGTTTCTGGTATTTCTGTGCATTTGTGCTAGAGCCTTAGAGGGAATGAATGGTTACCAGTCAGGAAAGTTGGACGGTCATGTGTCCCAGTCCTGGCCAACGAGAGCACAGTGGTGGACCTGGGGGGACGCGGGGGCTGACACAGCAAGGGGCCAAGTAGCAATATCCAGTTGCTGCTTCCACCTCCACCGCCTTGGCACCGTGTAGGACCCCAGCACTTTGAAACAACCTTGAAATAGAAAAGGTAAGCAGAAGAGTGTTGCCAGAATAGCTTTAAATTTCCAGCTCCCCTGTTGGGATGGAAGCATGGCTTTAGAAGAAGTTGACTAGAAGAGGGGCACCTGTGTGGCTCAGTCGGTTAAGTGTCTGACTCTTGACTTTGGCTCAAGTCATGAACTCATGGTTCATGGGTTCAAGCCTCGCATCAGGCTCTGCTCTGACAGCGTGGAGCCTGCTTGGGATTCTCTCTCTCTCTCTCTCTCTCTCTCTCTCTCTCGCTCCCACTCTCGCTCTCACTCTCTCTCTTGCTCTCTTTCTCTCAGTTCCTCCCCAGCTTGTGCTCTCTCTCTCTCTCAAAATAAATAAACTTTAAAAATGTGGGGAAAAAAAGAAGTTGACTAGAAGAAAATAGGTGTAATATTTCCTGCACACCTGTGTATATGGACTGATTCAGACCTGTCTCACATAAGTAAGGGACCCCACCACGCCAGTCCCCCTCTGCCCTCATAATTCCTCAGGTCCTCAGCCCCCCAGCTCTCCACGTGCACCTACTGTGTGCTTAGGCACACTGCCAGCCAGATGCCGAGAGGCTAGGGAGCAGTCTATGCAAAGCCTTGCTCCAAATCCTTTCTTGCCACGTTCCTCCCACCCCCCACCACTTGCTGGTTCTTGCATTGATCAAACCTTGACTCTAGCCCCACAAATATTTATTTATATCACATTGGAAAAATCTCAGCTCCATCCATTTCTTGTTTTTATCCTCAATTTTTTTTCACCCTCACAGTCATGTTCCTTTCCTTCGTATTACGCATCTCGTATCTTTTTTCTTGTTTAGTTTCCATTTCCACCTATGTGAGGGTCTCCGAGAGTTCTAACTGTAAAACAATGGATTATAGTATTTGTCATAAGAAATCCTGAAATGCTATTTAAAAATGAACTCTTAAAATGCATAGTACATACTAATACTGATTTTATAATTATTTGCAGCATTAATATAGAATTTTTTGGTAGTACTATCAAGCAGAATTAAAGATAGAAGATAAAGATAGAATTAAAGACAGAAATACCAGAAACCACGTACGAGTTTCAAAGTCTCATTAGGAATATTCTGGGAAAGGGCAGCTGGGTGGTTCAGGCAGTTAAGCATCTGACTCTTGATTTCAGTTCACATGGTCTCACAGTTTGTGGGTTTGAGCCCCGTATCGGGCTCCACACTGATGGTGCAGAGCCTGCTTGGGGTTCTCTCTCTCCCTCTCTCGCTCTCTCCCTCAAAATAAATAAATAAAAATTTTAAAAAGGGATATCCTGGAAAGAAAACGTTGAGATGTGTTCACATGGCAGATCATTTACTGGGTCTCATCCAGATGTTTATCGTGCTTCAAAGACGATACCCCTTTAGATCCCCCGGCCTCGTCAGCCCATGTTTCAGATGTGGTGAGCTCGGCTTCCACTGAAAGTACATGCATTTCCCCACCTCTTCCTTCAGGAATTCAGACTCTGGTGTCTTTGTCTAGCTTCTCTATAGTTGTTCCCTCTTCCTCCATTCTCACAGCTCTCATCCACTGTGCATACTCAAACTTTCTCAGCTTTCTGTGATATTCATTTGTTCGTTCACTCATTCATTTACTCATTCATTCATTCACTCATTCAGTACATATGATCCCACACCTGCCAAGCTCTGCTGTAGGTACTAAGACTAGGGCAATGGACAGAACAAATAAAAACCTGTCTCTTGGACACAGAGGAGGAGAGAGATAGTAAACAATCTAATTTTTAAAAATTATGAGAGAGAGAAATATAAACAAAAAACAAAGTAGGGAAGAGAGTTAGAAAGTTTTGGGGGCATAATGTTTACAATTTAGATAGGGTGGCCAAGGAAGGCCACACTGACAAGGTGACATTTAAGTAAAGGTATTCCCCAGGAATGCCATGCACCTGGGGAAAGAACCTTGCAGGCAGTAGGAGCAGCAAGTGCAAAGGTCCTGTGGCAGGACGATGTCCACCACAGTTGAGGAACAGCAATGAGTGAGTGAGGGGAAAAGAGGTAGATGAGGTCTGAGAGGGAATGGAAAGTAGGCACTGGATCAGGTACTACTTTGTGGGGCATTGGAAGAACTTGGGCTTCCCCTTGCATGAGGTAGGAGCCGTTGGGAGGGGTCCCCGACAAGGGAGAGATATAGTCTGCTTCTGCTTTCACAGGATCACTCTGGCTACCGTGTTGAAACCAACCAAAAAGCAACAAGGACAGCCTTGGGAGTCTAGTTTAGAGACCAGTTAAAGCATTTAATGGAGGGGTGTGGTGGCTTAGATCAGGGCAGTGGAGGGAAAGTGGTGTTTACATTAAGGGCATGTGACCATCTCTCCACGCCCCGATTCTGCCCACGTTCTCTAGGACTGAGCCCCTTTCTTTTTTTTTTTTTTTTTTTTTTTTTAATTTTTAATGTTTTATTTATTTCGAGGAGAGAGAGACAGCGTGAGCAGGGGAGGGTCAGAGAGAGAGGGAGTCACAGACTGAAACAGGCTCCAGGCTCTGAGCTGGCAGTCAGCACAGAGCCCGACGCGGGGCTCGAACCCACGATCTGTGAGATCATGACCTAAGCGAAAGTCAGACGCTTAACCGACTAAGCCACCCAGGCACCCCATGACTGAGCCCCTTTCTAAGAGCCTTCTCCTCGTGTCACTCTCTTGCTCAAGAATGTGACGATAACCCCTTGCTGCCCAATCACATTCTGTGTTTTCTAGTACTCGAACCTTTTGCACCGTGGCATTCTACCTCTCTGCTTTACCTCCTCCCACTGCCCAGCACGCACTCTCCATTCCCACCAGCTAATGTGCTGTTCCCCCAACATAGAATACCTGCTGTTGTAACCTTTGCAGGGAGACCCCAACTTTCTTCTTGCCAGGAAATATATATATATGTATGTGTATATATATATGTATATATATACGTATATATGTGTATATATATGTATATATATATATGTATATATACATACATACATATATATATATATACCTTTTTTTTTTTTTTTTTTTTTTGAGAGAGAGAGAGAAGCAGGGCTCACCCAAAGCGGACCTTGAGCTCACCCATTGTGGGACTTGAACTTACAAACCATGAGATCATAACCTGAGCTGAAATCGGTTGCTCAGTGACTGAGCCACCCAGGCGCCCTCCTTCTCATCCTTAAAGCCCATTCCGAGTCCCCTCCTCCTGATGCGTCCAGAGTCAAAAAGTCCGCGGCAGTGCGTTCTCTGGCCTCACTTCCCCCGCTGACAGTTTAGCTCACACCATTTTGCGCCGTTTTCTCACTTGGTCTTCGTGCCTCCGTGAGTTCATAAGCTCGGAAACGTCAGGGACCGGTCACAGCACATGTTTGCCTCCTCCATCGCTGCCCTAGAACAGCTGAGGCCTGTGACACGCATTTGGGATACGTTTGCTGGGTTGAACCAAGCGCGATACGTGCTCTTGGAGACCACGACCGCTCTTTCCAAAAACGCCTTTCAGAGTGACCCGGCCGACCGTCCCGAACGAGTTAAAGACACATGAGAAAACAGGACGCCGTTACCACCGCCCGCAGCTCCTCGCTCGTGTTCCGTGTTCCGAGCTGCTTTTCCTGGAGTGGGAGCCGACTTCGAGGCCTGCCCCCCAGGACGACGCCGAGACCGCTCCCCTGTCTCCTGTCACATCTACCCTGCGGTGTGCTGCGCGGCGCTCTCCAGCGATTCAGGAGGGCTGCCTTCTGCGGCGGGACCCCGGCCCTGCCCCTCCCCACCCTGCCTACCCCTTCCCCCAAGTTGTGTGCATCGTTTACAGGCATGACTTCGAGGGTGAATTTCATCAAGACCTGCTGAGCTGCATGTCTACACAGTCTCCACGTTTCTCCTGCCAGCTGTGGACAGTTTTGCAGCCTCTCCATTACCACCTAATTGAAACGGCTGCTTGGTTCCATTCTTCTTATTAAAGACAGATTAAGAACATCAGGTCAATACCTGAGCCATTTTAAAAGTCATCATGAATCTCATGCTCTTGATTTACAGTCTGGCTTTAAAAAAAAATATGTCCCTACAAATCCTTCTCTGGCTTCTCAGTCCCCTCCACTGCTCGTATCACAACAAACTCCATTTGATTGCTCATTCCAGTCCCTTTAGCTGGCTTTTCCAGTTATGGTTTTCCTTCCCTCCCCATTGGGCCTTTTCTAACACATGTGTTTTCCCTCACCCATAAATCCCTTGCAACTTATTATTTAAAGTTTCTAGTTGTTTAAGAACTTGAATGGTGAGAAGGAAATACATTATTTTGAGTTTTCATTTAGGGTGTCCTCAAGAGCTCTCTCCTTGTTTTCTCTGATGACATTCTGAGCCCCTTGCCACCTCTGTCGGCCGGTCCCCACAGCTGAGACCTCTCAAACCCCAGCTGGAGGCAGACTCTGGGCTTGGCCTCAGGCCTCGCCAGGAGAATGCTTGGACTTGGTACCTAGGTGTTGAGGATATTCTCACCCAGCCAGCCCACACCTTGCGTGTAAACTCTAGTCACCTGCCTCCTATTTGGATATTGGCGCCCAAGGATCTGACTTAATTTGTCCACATCCTCAGATCATCCAAGGGGTCCTCCTTAGCCTTGCCGGTCTGTCCCCTGAGACACAGGTAAGGGCCGGGGGTGCCATTGCTTGCTGCAACACCCTGATCCAGCCTCACATTTGGGTAGACCATATATTTAGTTCTTCAGGCCCCATCAAGGTCAGGGACACCCACCAGGGATCACTCAGGGAACTGCCGAATGCCAAGTTCCGTCTGCTTGGGCGACCACCAGCACCTTATACTCTGGATGCTTGCTCTGCCGTCCTGCCTGAACGCCTCTCCACTGTCTGCCCCCAGACGGGTAGGTCTGACCTGCCTCATGGCTAGCATGCATCTCCAGCTGACCCCCACTGCCACAAGAGGGTTTCATGATTTCTGCCCATCGCAGGGTCCAGTCTAGGCTTTCCTCCCAATAGAAATGTTGGCAGGAAGACAAGCGATTACACAGTGTTTGTCTCAACACTGCCATTCCTCAAAAACTCTTTTCTTGGGTACATCCCCTTCCCCGTGTCCAAAGCCCTCTTGCCAGGCAGCTTGGGTAGGGCCTCCTGCTCCCAGTTTGAGAGCTGTCCTCTTCCTCAAACCTGCCCCCTTCGCCTCCCTTTTTTAATTTTTAAAAATTTTCCTAACTTTTAAAATTTATTTTTGAAAGAAAGAGAAAGAGAGCATGAGTAGGGGGGCGGGGGAGAGAGAGAGAGAGAGAGGAGTGAGAGAATCCTAAGCAAGCTCCACACTGTCAGTGGAGAGCCTGACCTGGGGCTCGATCTCACAAACTGTGAGATCATGACCTGAGCTGAAATCAAATCAAAGAGTTGGACGTTTAACTAACTGGCCACCCAGGCGCCCCATCGCCCTCCCCTTTTTGCAGCCAGTACTCAGTTGATTCCATAAGGTGAAGCCTCATAGGCCAGGGAGTGTCTCTTGAAACTCTACCCTGAGAAACTATGGTTACCACCAAATGGTTCCATTTACGATAGTTAAGAAGGGCTCCTTGGGTAGACCTACTATAGGTTTTTATTTTTTTATGTTTTTTTTTTCTCAGAGAGAGACAGAGAGACAGAGACAGAGAGCGAGCAGGGGAAGGGCAGAGAGAGGGAGACACAGGATCTGAAACAGGCTCCAGGCTCTGAGCTGTTGGCACAGAACCAGATGTGAGGCTTGAACTCAAGAACCATGAGATCATGACCTGAGCCAAAGTCATAAGCTTAACCAACTGAGCCACCCAGGTGCCCCTAGATGTTTTGAAGAAAATATGCCATATATTCAATCATGCTTTTTTCCAAAAAAGGAATGAAACCTCTTAGAAACAATGAGACTTGAAACAACAATGAAGTGGCCATTTTTCACCCCTTCTAGTAATGAAGAATTTAAAAATTATAGTATTTAGTATTGAAAACAGGATAATAAAGTAATACTCTCATACACTGCTCCTAGGAATACAAACTAATGCATCTTTATAAAAAGAAACCCACACTCTCTGACCTAATAATTTCCTATTTAGCACTCTGCCCTGTGGATATAGTAAAACAATTAGACAAAGATTTATGTATTAAGATTTTTACTAAATTGTTATTTAAAAGACCAAATATTTGTAAAAAAAAGACAAAAACACATTAACTGAGAAAAGTTAACATATAATTATACATTTATACTATGGAACATTATGTGTTCATTGAAATGTTTTCAAAGAATTATTTATTTTTTAAGTTTATTTATTTATTTTGAGAGAGAGAGAAAGAGAGCGAGAGCATGAGTGGGGGAGGGACAGAGAGAGAGGGAGAAAGAAAGAATCCTAAGCTGACTCCATCTCATAAACCATGAGATGGTGACCTGAGCCAAGATCTAGAGTCTGATGCTAAACTGACTAAGCCACCTAGGCACCCCAAGAATATTTTAAGTCAGGAAAATTCTAATGATATGTTATTAAGTGAAGTGGTAAGATTCAAAATATTATATTCTGTGATCTCAATCCTGTCACAAATGCTGTGGTGTGGCATGTGTGGTGTGATACACACATATCACAAATTGTATACATGTGTATTGTATACATAAGGCTGGGTAAATACATTCAGCGTTAACAGCATTCCTTTATAAGGTTAGCATTGATTTTTATCTTATATTTATGTTTGTGGCTTTTCTCAAATTATAATAAACATGTATTACTTTTTTTTTTTAAATGTTTTATTTATTTCTAGGAGAGAGACAGCGTGAGCAGGGGAGGGTCAGAGAGAGAGGGAGTCACAGACTGAAACAGGCTCCAGGCTCTGAGCTGACAGTCAGCATAGAGCCCGACGTGGGGCCGAACCCACGAACCGCGAGATCATGACCTAAGCGAAAGTCGGCGCTTAACCGACTAAGCCACCCAGGCGCCCCAAACATGTATTACTTTTATAGTCTCAAAAACATCATTAAGCACACAAAGGTGGTTAGGCTTGAGTTCAACGTAAACATTTAAAATTTTTTTAATGTTTATTTTTGAGAGAGAGACAGGACATGAGCAGGGGAGGGACAGAGAGAGCGAGACAGAATCCGAAGCAGGCTCCAGGCTCTGAGCTGTCAGCACAGGGACGGCAGTGGGGCTCGAACTCATCAGCGGTAGTCCAACGAGCTCAAGTCCAACACTTACTGACTGAGCCACCCAGGCACCCCCAAGCCAAACATCTTTAGTGGCTGGAGCTGTGGAGGCATGGAGCACCTCCCGTGTGGACAAGAAGGATGTCCACACAAAAATAGTGCTTCAGTCGGTAAGTTTTCCTGCTTCATCGCTTGAGAAATCATACACTTTCAGCTTCTTGGCTTAGGAGTATAACATATTTTCTCCTGTTCAAGAGGAACAATCAGTGGGTTGAGCATAACAGTCATAACGGTGTAAAATTGTGTTTGTTGAGGGGCGCCTGGGGGGCTCAATGGGTTGACGATCTGACTTCGGCTCAGGTCACGATCTCACAGTTTATGAGTTGAAACCCTGCATCCGGCTCACTGCTGTTAGCCCGGAGCCTGCTTTAGATCTTCTGTTCCCTTCTCTCTGTGTCCCTTCCCCGCTCGCACTCTAAACAGAAAAAGAACAAAACAAAAACCCCACTTTTTAAAGATTGTGTCTGTTGAGGTAAACTCCACGCAGGAAAGATGCCGGAACTGGAACTGATCAGCTACCACTGACCATTGTGTCCCGCTGATTGCTGCCGCAGAGACCCCCAGCAGAGAGTGCTCAGGGGCTCACGCTCCTGGACGCCCCCGCCCCCCACTCCCGCATCCAAAATCTTCCGTGTGAACCGTGGAGCCTTTTGCTAAAGGAGATGCAAACTCGGGACGGGCACGGGATGGGCTGGAAGTGATTCTGGACTCCGAGGACGGTGGGTATCTTCTGAGTATTTACAGAAACAAACACTGCTGTCCCTGAAATGGACTTTCTTTGAGAGACTTCCCAGAGACACTGCCCTGGAGACTTCTGTCTGGGGAGGTGGAACATGGACAGCGGAGCAGAGGAGCCAGGGAAGGAAACCTCAGACGCCTTCCTGGGCTGGGCCCACATGTGGTTTGGGTTGCTTGAGGCACAGGCAGCTGCGGTGTAAACCACTGCTTCGGGACACCCCTTTTCTCGCTGGTGCCGCGGACCTGCTCGGTTGCAAGGCCTGGCTGGTGGACTTTCTGACCTCATTGCCTCCTCCAAACCCCCCCCCCGCCCCCCCACCCCCAGGTTCTGGTCAGGTGCAGCAGGGCTCTGGCCCCACTCCTGCGTCTGTCTGGGCTCCGTAGCTGTCAGCAGCTTCTCTTCCCCTGGCGGGCACGAAGTTCCCCGGCTCTGACTTATGCATTCCTTACGATAAAGGCTATATTTTCCTAACCTCAAACCAGAACATGTGGGAAAGGACACTCTTTCCTCAATTTGTCTTGGAAAAGTCTTTTCGATATAGAAATTAGATCACATTGAGTTATATTTAGCAAAATGCTTCTTTTGAGGAAAAATTACTGCATGAAACAGAATGGTCCCAGCATATCTGGTTCCCGTGGTCACTGTACTTCGGGCTGACTGTCCTGAGGGAGGCCTGGAGCATCAGCGGGGACTCCCTTGGGCCCCTCCTCGCCCCTCCCTACCCCTCCCCACCCCAACCTAAATGGGCAGCCACGGCTTCTCTCCAAAGCTGCTGCTCGGGGGAGAGCTTCGTGCAGAATTACATTGTCACCTATGAATTAATAGGCTAGCAGTTTCCGGCCACCGCCAAGCTTATTCCTAAAGGAGCTTAGTGTTTTCACTGCTAAGCTTTTGGAACAGTCCATGTATTTGATAAGCAGGGAAAAAAAATTTAGATCTGCCCTCTCCTATTTTTCAATGATAGCCTTCATTTTTTTTCAAAGGTCAACTGAAGACAGAAACTATTTATCTCAAATTGCAAGTTATTTGCAGTGAATATCTGAACAATTAGCTCTGATGGGGGCATAGGTGGGGGGTGAGGAGCTTCTGGGAGCTTTTCACAGTCTCTAGAGCCACACGGGGTAGGTAAGCTCCCCCTCTGTGGAAGGTTAGCTTTACCACTAAGAACTCGCTCTTGAAACTGTGTTTTATGAGGGGCGCCCGGGTGGCCCAGTCAGTTGAGCATCCAACTTCAGATCAGGTCATGACCTCACAGCTGGTGAGTTCCGACCCCGCATCGGGCTCTGTGCTGACAGCTCAGAGGCTGGAGCCTGCTTCGGATTCTGTGTCTCCCTCTCTCTGACCCTCCCCTGCTCATGCTCTGTCTCTCTCTCAAAAATACATAAATGTTCAAAAAAGATTTTTAACTCTGTTTTATGAGTTCCAGGAGACTTCAATGCCTCATAGACTTTGTAATGTGACTCAGGATAGGAAATAGGATGAGAGCATGGGAATTTTTCTTAGGAAAGAAAGAGAGAAGTCTCCGGGTGTTCTTTTAAAGGTGGTTCTCTGTCTTGGTCCTTTTACTTTGGAAGATGGCGAAGCTGAATGAGATGGGCTCCCATCTCCGCTCCCACCCTCCCCATTAGCAGCTTATGCTGCTTTTGAATCTGTGGCTGGTCAGCAAAGCACAGCACTGTAACCACCACCTTAGGAGTTTGACTGTGAGGACCAACATCTTTGCTTTGTGCCATGATGATGAGAAAACCCACATTTCTAGCCTGAGGCAGCCATCTCCAAGACATATTACTTTGTTCCAAAAGAAGCAGAGCATATGAGGATTCAGGAAGAGTGCAAATCTGTTACCCCAACAGAAAGTCACTCAAAATACATGTCCGACACTGCCACCTTTCTCTCTGCAAAGGAGAACCTTGCTATTGCTCTGGGTTATAGGAGTTTTTCTTTAATATAATTACATATGCTGTTTCCTAAAAGTGGAGAGCGAAAGGGAGGCTTTTTAAAAGTTATTGTGGTGGAACGGCCTTGAAATGTATTAATGGACTCATCATTGAAGAAGAGGAGGGAGTAAGGATGTCTTAGTTCCATTTTTATTATTCATTTCCTTCCCATAGGGATTTAGATAAACTTGTTTCTTTCTCCCTAATCATCTCCAAGAGCGGAAAAGGATTTCCTCACAGAATTTTAATGCAGGAAGGAACCCTAGAGAATGTCAAGCCTGAGGGTAGATTTACCAGAAAAATCCCACTTTTTCAAGATATTCAAAAGAACCTTAGAGCCAGCTTCCTCTCCTGAGACACACTCATAAAGGTCATCGATTCCCTCATTTGAAGTATAATTTCACCCAAGAAGACTTGATGAAGCAGGAGAAAAAAAGTCAGATTTATTCAGGTATTTTTTAACATAAAACAATGGGAAAATAAAAAGTTCTAATCAGTCTATTAAATGACTGATTTAAAAACAAGGTTATTGGAAATAATAGACACAAGCCATGAAATGGAAGTTTCCAAACAACATGTCATAATAATACTACTCAGAACTAACCCTTATCCAGCACTTACTGCATGCCTGGTATTGCTCTGAGTGTTTCATATTAACTCATTACTCCTTATGAGGTAGGTGTACGAGTAGTATGCACACTTGACAGATGAGAATACTGCTGAAAGAGGTAAAATAACTTGCCCTGGGTTACGTAAGTAGAAGGTGCTAGAGCTGGTTTTCATGGCTTGGCAGTTTGGGCTGAGGACGTACCCTCTGAACCACTGCACTTACAGGCCTTGAATCAATAGTTGTTCCTGTTCAACGGTTCCACTCTGCTACTGAGAAAATCTCAGTAAGAGACTACCATAAACATTTATTGTATGCCTAGTGTATGTCCATTATTAAGCCAATGCTCACAACACCCCAAGGAGATCTGTTATCCGAGAAAATCTCAATCAAAGATCTGAGTGAGGGGCGCCTGGGTGACTCAGTCAGTTAAGTGTCTGACTTTGGCTCAGGTCATGATTTCACGGATTGTGAGTTCGAGCCCCACAGCGGTGTCTGTGCTGCCAGGTCAGAGACCACTTTGCATCCTCTGTCCCCTTCTCTCTGCCCCTCCTCTATGCACTCTCTCTCAAAAATAAATGTACATTTAAAAAAAAAGATCTGAGTGAGCATTTATCCTGCAACTGTGTGCTAGTTACTGGATCAACTCTCACAAAATTTTGAGGGGTAGTTCTCATGGTGTCAAATGAAAGACTAGATTCAGAGAGTGAGGTTCAGAGAGGTGTAGTAACTTGCTCAAGTCACAGAGGATCAGGAAAGAGAGCAGATATTTGAACATGTATCTGTTTGATCTCAAATTTGTATTTATGCCACATCCTGCACTAAGAAGTACAGGCATATAATCTGATACCTGAACTTGTTCTGTTCTCTAGATTTTTAGTTTTAAAATATGTTGAGTTATTAAATTTTCCGTGTGAGATCCTTAGTGAGCAATATTACACTAATGCCTCTATTTTGACCTAATATCTTAAAACACCTTTGCTTTCAAAGTGAAAGCATGAAAAATAGCTGAAAGGAGAAATGATGTAATTAGTATTTTCAGGACAATACCTGGGTAAGTCATTCAACCAGGTGCATCGGAGATGTACGTATAATTGTAGGTCCAATCTAACTTGAAGGACCTTCTAGAAAGAGAGGTGACAGAAACAGAGACCAGAGCTACTGTGTGAAATCAGCCATTTGCCATTCTACTCTGATTAGGGCTTCTTGCTTGGCCAGCAATGAGAAGAAGCTGAATTACAGACTTTGGCCTTTTCCGCAGGCCTCTGTTATGCCAAAAAGCAGCTAATTTATCCATGAGATCTGTGTACTAAATGAAATGGCCCAGATAAACAGATGGCCTGGCCACGGTGGTATTTCACAGCAACATGTGTTTGTTTGAATAACATGGTCATAAACCTTTCACTCTGGGTCTAAAATTAAATTGTGGCTTTTGGATCTTACCTGGGGCTACTCAACAAAGAGCAGATTCAAATGTCAAATTTATGGCTTTGTTTCATCAGTAAGCTCTGCATAATTTTCTACATTCATTTATAAGAAGAACTTAAAATATGTGTATCTTTCGAGTATGTATGTGTGTTTGTGTTGGGGGATATTGTACAGAAAGATCCAAACCCTACAATTCTGATTTTCAACAAAACCAATTACTGCCTAGGGTTTTTCTTGTTGTTGTTGGGTTTTTGTTTTGCTTTGTTTTTTGCCTTATCAAATGAAAAATATGCTTCACTAACATTCTGAACCTGAAGTTTTACATTCTAAGACAATAGCCTGCCAAGACTCTGGGATCTACTCTACTGTAACATAGTGACTGATGGTATCTATCTTAAAGAATTAAAGGGAAGTAGAGAAAGAAGCACTCTTTTGCCCTAAATGGCAATCTGATGTTGTAGTTACGACTCTTAACATCAGTCCTCACAGGAGAGCCAAGGATGATGTCGGTGGTATGATACTTACCCTTATCAATGGTGCAATAGCATGAGGAAGAGAGGAAACAGCAAAGCAGTTCAGCACCATTTTCTTCTCATGGCTCATATTTACAAAGAATAAATAAGACTGGCATTTTGCCTTGTTAAAAACCATAAATTATTATTTGAGATAGTCTAATAAACCCCATCCTATGTGTTTATCCAGCTTGTACCCCAAGAATAAAAGAAATGGCCATTATTGTTAGAATAGTGAATTAGTATTATGGAGATTATGCTCCCTTTTTTCTTTACCATTATAATTTTAATAACATTTATTTTGAGATAATTATAAATTCACATGCAGTTGAAAAGAACAACACAGAGGGTTTTCTATGTACCTTCACCTACTCCTAGCAGTAAAATTGTGAAACAAATGAGAAATTGACATTGATATAATTCAGGTCTTATTCAGACTCCAGTTCTAAATGTACTCATTTTTGTGTATGCACCTGTGTGTATGCATTTAATTCTATGCGGTTTTATCACATGTGTAGATTCATGTGACTAACACCTCAGGCAATATACAGAACAATTCTGTCCTGAGGATCCCCTGTACTCTTCTTTTCTGGCCATAGCCACTTCCCTCCCTTGTCCTCTCCTTAACCCCTTATAACCACTAATCTGTTCTCCATCCTTCTACACATGTCATTTCAAGAATTCTATATAAATGGAATCCTACAGTATGTAACCTTTTGAGATTGGCTTTTTAACTCAGAATAATCCCCCTGAGTTCTATCCAAGTTGTAGCTGATAGCATAAGTGTACCATGGTTTATTTAGTCATTCATTCCATTCCATTTTTCTCCCCCACCCCAATTTTGGGCTATTACAAATATGAACATCTGTGTACAGGTTTAGGGGGAGACATAAGTTTCGTCTCTCTGGGATAAATGCCCAAGAGTGCAATTGTTGAGTTTTATGGTAAACGCTTATTTAGTTTTGTAAGAATCTTTTCTAGATTGACTGCACCGCTTTACATCCACAGTAGCAACACATTAGATTGTTCTGTAACAATAGAATCATGTCCCACACATCTTTGAGAGCCCAGGCCAATTCAAGTTCTCCTTGACATCTCCTCTCATCATTTCCGGCTATGCTTACCTCACTTTTACATCTTGTAATATTTTGAACCATTCATTAATATTGGTAAGCTGTCAATATTTAAATATTTCTTTTTTATTTTTTTAAATGTTTTTAATGTTTAGTTATTTTTGAGACAGAGAGAGAGACAGAGTGTGAGCAAGGGTGGGTCAGGGAGAGAGGGAGATACAGAATCTGAAGCAGGCTCCAGGCTCTGAGCTGTCAGCACAGAGCCCAATGTGAGGCTTGAACCCACGAACCATGAGATCACGACCTGAGCCGAAGGTAGATGTAACCTATTGGGCCACCCAGGTGCCCCAATATTTCTTATTTTAAAGCCTCCCCATTCTAACACACTGTAAACTTGCCGAGCCCTAGGATCACTATTTTCCCTTGGTATTTCCCATGCTCAGTCTGGCACAATAATTAGTATACAGAAAAAAGGGTTTCAATGGTTAAAGTTGAATACATAAGAAGTAATAGGAGTCAATTAACTATATTGTAGTTTTCAAAAAATTACCAACTTTCTCTTTCAAAAGGATGTTATCAGACTTAGGTAAATTCTAGAACCATCATTATTAAGCAAATTGCTACAGATACAGCAGACTTAAATGTGTGACTATTCTATTTTGTTCCCCATAGATTCTTGATGCTTTCTCTAGGAAGATGTTACACCATTAGTGAAATAGCAAATTATATCAAATTTTTACTTAAAATGGTTTAAATTACTGCTTTTCTCCAGATGTATCTTGCCTCGCCATCCTAACGTTAGTTCACCTAAGAGCAATGATGCACTGGTAAATGTTTAACGACCAGTTCTCTGGAAGAGAAAACGAAAATGCCCTCAGGTGTAGCTTCTGCCAGGTTCCATGAGGAAAGACCTGACCAAGGCCAATTTCAAGCTACCATTTTGACATCACTGAACCCGATTCAGGAAGAGATGCTTACAGTAAGATATAGTGAGCCAGTACAGCCAGTTCCAGCACTCCTGTGATCCGGATATATTAGATGTAACTAATGGAAAATGTTCTACACTATATATCAACATTCAAATGAGTCATGTGCACACAGACACTGGAAATTTTTGAATGACTTCAGTCTCCAAAATCTCTTTGCTCACCAGTAACCGCCAGTGTTTTTTAATACTTTCCCGGAAGTAGCCCACTCTACCCCCACCCCGCCCCCAGCTGATTTCTATTCATCCCTTTTGTCGGTGCTCAGAGGCCTCTTTCTTAGTTCCCAATGACCACTCCCTCTCCCTCACACACCCAATTTAACACAAGACCACATCTCATAATTTCTTATCACGGTTTTACTTTGCCTTCAGGGTACTATGCACGATTTATGGATATGTATTTTTGTTCCTATAATGTCTGAAACCCTCATTAAACTAGATACCACAGGAAGGCTAGGGCTGTGTCTGTTGTTTATCTGTGTTCCCAGCGGCCCCATGAATGAGTGGGTGGACCCATTGCCTGGATGAGAATTCCTACTCAGCAGCACCTACAGGTTTCACCTCCTTCTGTCCTGGAATGGGCCCTCCTCTGCTCATTTGGCCCACGAGCTCTTCAATCTGTTAAATTGTAACAGGGCAAAAGAAGCTATTGTGTTTCCAGCCATTTACATCTGTTGAAGGAGGTGATTGATGGACGTGACCGTAGGTTGACCCTCAATTCAAGAGCTGGTCTGGGGCGATTGGAGGCTCCTCCCCCCGCCCATCCATGGGCTGAATGAGGATGTTCTGCAGGGTCTGCCCCCCAGTTCCAAAGCGGGAGCCATTTTCGGGGACATGGAGGTGAGAGAGCAACGCTCTGCTCGGACAACCTGGACAGTACACTTGACTGAAGCCAGGTAAGGCCTCTGTACAGACTTGTTTCTGGAAGGCAGGTGTGGAGATCTACCCGTCTTGTGGCTTCTCAGACAAGCACCGCATGTAAGTTCCCTTGCTTATTAAACCCGCCACCTGCCAGCCTGGAGTGGCTGTGTCATTCTCTCCTCCCCCCCCCCCCACCCCCGCCGTGTGCAGGGTCAGTTTCACCTTTCACCCAGGGGAGCTCCGGGGTTCCAGAACCCACGTCAACACAACGCTCTTCGTTATCACCATTGGTTGGGGTGCGGCACGTCCTTCATTAACGTTTCATTTCATCTTACAATGAAATGTTCTTTCAGTAGCATTTGCCAACTTTTTCCTTCTCCTGTTGTTTTTCCTGTCCTTACCATAAAGTCCCCTCCTGCTCAATGGGTCCGTTCAGCTCTGCAAATGTGGCCAGCCGCCACACTCATCTTTATTTAACAATCAGGTTATGCTTATTTTATCATTATAGAAGTAGAGGGACATTGGCTGGTGTTTGTTTCTTTTTGCATCACACGCTGAAGTTATAAAACTAGAAAGGGGCGCCTGGGTGGCTTAGTCGGTTAAGCATCCAACTTTCGCTTAGGGCCTGATCTCGCGGTTCGTGGGTTCGAGCCCCGCTTCGGGCTCTGTGCTGACTGCCAGCTCAGGGCCTGGAGCCTGTTTCAGTGTGTAACTTCCTCTCTCTCTCTGACCCTCCCCTGCTCGCTCTGTCTCACTCTCTCCCAGAAATAAATAAAACATTAAAAAAAAAATAAAACTAGAAAGATTCTCTTTGTTCTTTGTTTTCCCTATATCCTAATGACTACAATTAGTAGTCATTAGGGATGATATAGGGAGGGATAAAGAAGCTTTAGCAATCATTTTAGACCATGAGGAAAAAGGCCACAACCACGTCCATCTTATCCCTTAGTGTGTTTTCAACACTTAGCACAAGACATAATATATAGTAGATATATAATAAATATGTATCGAATAAATGAATAAATATGATTGCTTTGATCATATTCTCTTCCCCTGTTTTCTTCTTTTTTTTATGTTTTATTTTTTATTTATTTCTAGGAGAGAGAGAGAGAGAGACAGAGTGAGCAGGGGAGGGTCAGAGAGAGAGGGAGTCACAGACTGAAGCAGGCTCCAGGCTCTGAGCTGGCAGTCAGCACAGAGCCCGACGCGGGGCTCGAACCCACGAACCGCGAGATCAGGCCCTAAGCGAAAGTCGGACGCTTAACCGACTAAGCCACCCAGGCGCCCCTCCCCTGTTTTCTTCTTGGAGAAGCTTTGGACAACTGTATTCTAAGAAAGTAGTTGTAATAATGAAGCATTAAAGTTCCACATGTGCAGTCCTGTGCCAAGCCCTAAACCATCTCTAGCCTTTTATACAATTAACTGGTTTTATAAATTTACACAAATAATGAGTTTGCAATTTACACAAATAAATTTACACAAGTTAACTAACCATTTACACAAATGATGAATTTATAGAATTATTTTGAAGTTTCCATTGTAATTCTTGGGAGAGTCACTGAACGTAAGGCTTCATCAAAGCATAAGGAACTCCTACAAGAGCATTTATATAACCAGCTTGCTACCAGGTAAAAGATACAGGAAGTGAGAACTGGATTCTTACCAGTCTTCCAACAATTCCAATCAGCTAAATTGGGGAAAGGAACCAGGGGACCTAAGGAGACACGGAGTATGACCAGAACTGGAAGGTAAAGCAAGATTAACCTCAAGAGAGAATTGAGGTCTGCTCTGGAGAGTGATTTAGGATGGGGTTATGGGTCTGGAAATGGAGCTTTTACCCCCAGAATTCTTACAGGTGCATTCAGTCACTGGTAATTCCTGCAATTTCATGACCAACTTGAAAGTTCCTTTTGGTAGTAGCCATTCTGATTGTCATTACGTTATTGCCTTAAGGTCTAAACTATATGAAAGTTTTTGAGAACAGATATCAATACATTATATAACTGTTTTGTGTATTTCCTAGTACCATGCAGAACATTCTAAATTCACAAACTTTCAACATTCCTTAATAAATTGCTCAAGAAAACTTACATTAGTGTAGTATCAAAAAGATTTCAAGGCAATCTTTGATATACAGAGTAGTAGCATATTGTTCCTACCTTGAAACGGTTGAAAGATAATGCTCAGCAATATCCAATAAAATATTTTGAAATATTATGTGCCCCCAGTCTTGCTGCATCCTAGATGGATGCACTGCCTAATATTTATAAAAGATGGATGCTTTGGTATGTGGTTAATGGTGGTATTTTTTGCAGTAGCTAATGCCGAAACTCCAGGAGAAGAAATTTGGTGCTGGAAATATTTACTATAGTGCTGGCACATAAACCAAAAGCTATTAGACTTTAATGCTTTTTTCCCTAAACTTTTTATAGCCTTTCATTTTTAATCGCTGCCAATCTGCCGATTTTATTTTAAATAGATACTTCAAGACTGTGCTTTGTCAAAACAGACAGATGTATCATTAAATTCCCTCCCAAATCACACATTAGGCAATGTCTTTGTTTCATGTGCTACTGAGGTATTTGACTTTGTTATAATCTGGAGTAAAGAGGAAGCCGGAAAGCTGATTTGCAGAGCGAGAAGCCCTATAATTTAGAATTGATCATTCTGATCGCATATGGCTCCGTGTAATACCAATGAGCCCAAGTGGGGGAAGGGGAGGGTCATGTCTCTGTGTGCTCATTCTTGCAGGTCATTCTGGCACAGTTTTGTTGGGAGAGGCTAGCAGGAGAGTCCACACTAAGAGTCTCTGGTGTCACTTTTCTTGTTCATCAATCATCTCTTTAAAGAAAGGGGTGAAAAATATTTGGGTAATTCTCAAATGTTGCTTATCAGTTGGGTAACTTCCTATTACTACTCTTGAATGATCACAAACTTAGTGGCTTAAAACAATGCACATTTAATATTTGTATTCTGGAGTCAGAGTCTGGAGTTCTGGAGGTCAGAGTCTGAAATGGGTCTTAGTAGGCTAAAATTAAGGTATCAAAATGGGTGCATTCCCTCTGGAGGCTTTAAGGAAGAATCTGTCTCCTTGCCTTTCTCAGTTTCTAAAAGCCGCCTGCATTCCTTTGCTTAGGGCCTTTCCTCCATCTTCCAAGGCAGTAGTGCAGCATCTTGAAACTGTCTTTAACCCTGACCTTCCTGTCTCCATCTGTCACTTATAAGAACCTATGTGATTATACTGAACCCACCGAGAAAATATAGAATAATCTCCTCATTGCAAGATCCTTTTTTAAAAAAATTATTTATTTATTTATTTATTTATTTATTTATTTATTTATTTATTTATTTATTTTGAGAGTGAGAGAGAGAGAAAGCGGACAAGCGAGAGAATCCCAAGCAGGCTCTGCACCATCAGCAAAGAGCCTAATGTGGGGCTCAAAACCGCAAACCACAAGTTCATAACTTGAACTGAAATCAAGAGCTGGAAGCTTAACCGACTGAGCCACCCAGGGATTCCCCCCGCCCCCCATTGCAAGATCCTTAACTCAGTCACATCTGCAGAGTTCCTTTTGCCATGTAAGTTTACATTTTCACAGGTTCCAGGGATTAGGACATGGACATCTTTGGGAGAGACATTATTCTGCCTTTACAGAGTACTTACTGAATGCATATTAAGCCACTTCTGTGTTTAAGACCCTTGTATAAATGTGAAAACCCTTAACAGATTTCCTTTCAGCCTGGACAACTCTGGGGGGAAAACCATCTTTTTGCCAATAAGTCTCGGTACTGACATTAGTAAATGAGAAGAAACAGAGATTATCTTGGGAAGAGAAGTCTGTCTTCCAATCAGGGAAGCATCTAAGAAAATTGGATCTCTATGAAAACTCCATGCATATCTTTGTCCATTGCACACCTTCCCCCCATGACACACAGGGTAGTGATGCCACAATATTGTCTTCAGTGACCTTTTGTTTTCTCATCCTGTAAAGAAAATTCAGGTCCCTCACTTCAGAATCAGGAGAGAAAAACAGTTAAAGAAAGGACATCTGGTATACCATACTTATCGTATTTGCATTATGTTTCAATTGGCTCAAAGACTGTGGTTAAAAAGACAATTTGAAATGCTCAGGAACGGCATCTCCATATGGGAAAATACAAAAACTAGTTTGGAGGCCCTCATAAATGGGGATGACGGAGAAACTTCCATCAAGTCTGCTAGCTGCCATGTTCGTGAGTGGGGTGGTCTCCTTAGTTGTGCGAAATGGCTTGCCTCCGAGTAAGCCCAGGTACTGAGGGGAATCTAGTTGCTCTGAGTGATAGAAAGAGGGCAGAGGAACAAAAGCAAGCCCTGCATTTTAGGTACAGCCTGTACTGGAGAGTCCTGTGCATCGTCATTAGTGAGCCTTACTAAATCCTGAAAATGTTCCCTTTGCTTTTAAACCTGTGCCTACTTTGGAGACTAAACGTTCTTTCTGCTCCTTTGACTGACTCTAGGGTACATATAACCTTCTTTTACTACCTGAAGTTTGTCATGTGTTGACTGCTTTGGTTTTCGCTGAGCTGAGTGATATCCCACTGGGTTCTGGAGGCTTCTCCGTCAATTGCTTACTGAATCTCCCTTGTGGAAACTGAATTAGGTGTTCTCTTTACCCACCAGCAAGACATAGAGACATTTTAACATCTCTTCCAAGTCCTTCGGACCCCTGAAGGATCTGTGCAGGCCTCCTGTGCGTTTCCCTGATCAGAGTCATTTTGACTCCCCGTCTCGGGACGCGGCCCGGCACCTGATGCCATGTGTTTCGCAGACAGTGGCAGATGTTCTACTTTTAAGGTAGTTTTGTCTTTGCCTTTTCTTTTCTCCTGTCAGATTAACAAAAAGGAATGGGTGTTTATTTCCAGAGCCTCTTTTTCCCAATGTAAAGTATTAATCATTAACTTCAAAACTTTTTTCATTTTTCTATTCTTCCAAACTTCATTTATTGAAGGCCTATAAGGGATATGACTTTATATATTTATATGTATATATATTCATAAGGATTCTACATCTGAGTCCAAAGAATAAGCAGCATGAACACTCAGAAAAGAGAACATAGTTTCTCTCTGAGATTCTAGACCTGGATTTGATATAACGTCACCAACAGAGTGTGATCTTGAGCAAATCCCGTCCTGCCTCGGGAACTCTGTTCCACCACTGGGTTAGAGACTGGCACTGGCTGATGTCCAAGGTCACTCCAGCCCTGGGTTCAGATGAGTGTAAGTCCAGGCATGCAGCTCTCCATGCCTGCCCCCTTTTAACAAGTGATGGAAAGATTAGTTCTAAAGAGTGTACACTTTATGGGAAATATGCACTTTATGTCTACAATATAAAAAAACTTTCCCCTCTCAGTGTATTTCAGGAATCAGAGATGAAACCTGTTATATAAAGAGAGTATGGTAGCAATTTTTAGAAAATTAACCAACTTCTTAAAAAATTGAAAATGTAACACATACTCACTGTCAAAGATTTAGAAAATAAAAAGCAAGGAAGAGAGGGATAACATTCAGCAATAATCCCAGTGTTCAGAGCTATCCACTGTTAACATTTTAGTGTGCTTCCTTAGAGGTTTATAGGGTCCTTATATGTCCCCGTGCAGTTTATACATTGAAGCCTCACCCCCAATGTGATGGTATTAAGAGGTGATGTCTTTGAAGATGATTAAGTCATGAGGGAGCCCTCACGCATGGGATTAGTGCCCTTAGAAAAGACACCCCAGAGGGGCACCTCGGTTGCTTTGTCGGTGAAGCATCCAACTTCAGCTCAGGTCAGGATCTCATGGTTTGTGAGTTCGAGCCCTGCATCAGGCTCTGTGCTGACAGCTCAGAGCCTGGAGCCTGCTTTGGATTCTGTGTCTCCTTCTCTCTCTCACCCTCCCCTGCTCATGCTCTGTTTCTATCTGTCTAAATAATAAATAAAAACACATAAAAAAAATTTTTAATAAAGAAAAAAAACGACACCCCAGAGAGCTCCCCCACCCCTTCCACCATATGAGGAGACAATTATAAACCAGGAAGGAGACTCTCACCACATGCCTGACTCTTGAACTTCCCAGTCTCCAGAACTGTGAGAAATAAATTTCTGTTGCTCATAAGCCACACAGTCTATGGTATTCTGTTACAGCAAACCTAATGGACTAAGTCCCAACTAAAATTGGGAATACTTTCCGTATGTTTTTCCCTCAGAATAGTGTACTGTCAATAATTCTAAATAATTCTAAAATGATATGTACCTGTTGTTTTAATTTTGGAAACTACTACTTTATATTTGAAAATATAAAGAAGAAAAAAACAGCCACCTTAATCTTTACTTTAATGCTTACACTCTGATATGGGGCTTCTGCATGGCTCAGTTGGGTGAGCATCCGACTCTTGATTTCACCTCAGGTCATGATCCCAAGGTCATGGGATCGAGCCTCATGTCTCTCTCTTTCCCTCTGCCCCCCTGCCCTGCTCTCTCTCTAAAATTAAAAAAAAATGGGGTACCTGCATGGCTCAGTCAGTTAAGCATCCAACTTTGGCTGAGGTGGTGATCTCAAGGTTCAGGAGTTCGAGCCCCTCACCGGGCTCTGTGCTGACAGCTCAGAACCTGGGGCCTGCTTCAGATTCTGTGTCTCTCTGCCCCTCTTCCATTCACATGCTATCTCTCAAAAATGAATAAACCTTAAAAAGAAAGTAATAAATAAAAGAAACCATCTAATTCTTAGATAGTGGTAAGTGTGTGGTCTCTTTCCTGCTTTGTGCTTCATCCTTGATTTTTCTAAAAGATCTCACTTGAGATAATCTGTTTTCAGGCAGCTTTGCTTCTTCTGTGAGGCGTGACGTTCTCCTCCTGAAGCACAGGGAGCACAGCGTGCGTTTCTTGCCCTGTGGACACGTCCCTTGGCTGTGGCGCAGGGATTAACCTGGCATCAGTGCTACTAAGTGCTGTTGAAGGAAGGAGGACGTGCACCCTAGAAGTTAAACCATTAGCACTAAATTAAGGCCACTGTGTAGCGGTCAAGGCACCTTTTAGACACAAATGTGCTTTCTTCTCTGTCTCTCTGCTTGCCCCAGAGATTTGGCGAATTCATCCAAGTTAAGCTGAGTTGGTTGGGTAGGTATTCGAGCAGGCACGTTCACCAGGACCCCCTTTCCTTCCAAGAGAAGTTTCTGTCACGTTGTGCTAAGTCCGTGGGTGCCAGCCATGCCGCTCAGGGTTCGTAGACCATTCCCGCCCCCTAAGAACTCCCCACACGTGTGGTGCTCACTATTTGTTATTAAGCTGTATATGTACACATGCATGTGTGCCTGAGTGTGTGTACTTGAGTCGTGCCTGTGTATGCATGTGAAAGTTCAGACACCCAGGCATTTGTAAGTACATCAGCCTGTTATTACAAGTTAGAAGTAGTTCAGAAAGAATTTATATATATATACGTATATGTATGTATACATATATATAAAGAATTTATAAAGGGATTTGAAGTCAGAATGTGTTTTCATTTTGTAGCTGATATGTGCAGCAATCTTGCTAACTTCTTATACAGAAGTTACCTTCTATATAAGGGCCTACCATGTGTCAGACACTCTGCTAGGCTTTGGGGCTACAGCAGGGAAGAGACAGACAAACCCTGCTCTTCCAGAATCGATGCTCTAGTGGAGAGAAGCCAAAAAAAGAAAAAGATATTTACTACTGCTGGGGAGAGACCAAGTAGGGGACAGGGCATGCATATGAATGCCATAGGTGTTGGTGGAGAAAGGTTTGAAGGTGGGTTTTTTATTTCATTTGTAAAAAAAAAAACTTTAAGGTTTATTTATTTTGAGAGAGAGAGAGCAAGAGAGGGTCAAAGAGAGAGGGAGAGAATCCCAAGGAGGCTTTGCGCGGTCAGTGTGGAGCCTGACGTGGGGCTCGATCTCACAAACCGTGAGATTGTGACCTGAGCTGAAATGAAGAGTGCGATGCTGAAACAACTGAGTCACCCAGGTGCCCCAGAGGGTGGGTATGTTAAATGGTGACCACATGTGTGACAAATCGTGTTCACCACAAATGTGAGTGATAAGGAGTCTTGTGAATGGAGACCCATGGCCTGTGAGGAAGGAAGTCAGGCAGCCACCTGGAGGAGGACTGACAGACACAGAGGGATGTGAACGTGCAAGGCCCCGAGGGAGATACACCCCGATATACTTGAGGAAGAGCAAAGAGGCTACTATGGCTGGTTCAGGAGACAGATCCAAAATGAATCAGGGGGTTGTTAAACCAGGGGCCACAACTTCTCTACCATTTCTTCTAGATGCTGTGTGTGTATCATTTCACTTGTACTTTGACCCAGTATACTTTGACTTCTGGAAGAAATTGTACAAGAGAAATTCCAGCCAGATGGACTGGCGATTATTTATTCCCCTATTTTGGTAATCGGAGTGGGTACATTAGTCAATGATGTTTCCATTGCCGCCTAGCAAATCACTGCACATTTGGTGGCTTGAAACAATGCCCGTTTATCATCTATAATTTCTGTGGGTCAGAAGCTCAGGCACAGACTAATTGGATCCCCTGCTCAGGGTCTCACAAACCAAAATCAAGAGATTGCCTGATCTGCATTCTTGTCTAGAGACTCTGGAGAAAACTCTGCTTCCAAGCTGATTCAGGTGGTTGGCCAAATTTAGTTCTTCACAGTTAGAGGACTGAGGTCTTTGCTTCTTTGCTGTCAATCAAGACCTACTCTCGGTGTCTAGAATTCCCTGCAGTTCCCAGCCACGAGGCACCCTGTGTCTTCAAAGCCTGCAAAGGAGAATCTCCCTCTCATACTTCCAGCCTCTTATGCCAAGAAGGGCCCAGTCCAGTTTAAGGGTTCATCTGATTAGGTCAGGCCCACCAAGGATGATCTCTCTACCTTAGAGTCAACTGATTAGGGAAATTAATTACATCTGCAAAATTTCTTCACAGCAGCACATAGATGGGTGTTTGACTGCATTACTGGCAGAACGTGTGTATAAACATTACCTGGGGGTAAGCTTAGATTTCTGCCTACCACAGCGAGAAAACCTGTAACTAGAGTGCAGTGTATGTAGGGAGTGTGTACGGCACCTTCAGGCCTAAATCCAAATTTACATTGAAATGGGTGAAGAGGGTAGTTTGAAAAGATGGGGAGTTTTAACAGTGGTAACTTTGTGGGGTTTTGGGGTTGGTTTTTTTTTTTTTTTTTTGCTTTTGTTTTTAGTAGATTTATTTATTTGTTTTTTAGACAGACAGAGTGGGGGGAAGGGACAGACAGAGAGAGAGAGTGAGAGAGAATCTTAAGCAGGCTCCATGCTCAGCGTAGAGCCCGACTCTGGGCATGATCCCACAACCCTAGGATCATGACCTGAGCAGAAATCAAGATTCAGATGTTTACCTGACTGAACCATTCAGGCATCTCAGAGTGGTAACTGAATCACCACTGGTGGAGGTGTGAGAAATGGGAGAAGGAAACTTGCATTTGTTGGATACGATTGTGGGCTACTGGTGTGAATAAGGAGGGTAAAAACAGTAAGGGAGCAGGGCTGCATTGGAAGATGGAAGGTTAGGGGGTGAGGGGCATAGAATTACGAGTAGCTCTATGAGGTTTTTCATCCTCAGGGCCAGGAGAGGTAGAGCAAATGAGGAAAGTGAAGTTCTAAGAATACAGTCTAGGAAGAGGTGTGGCCAGGGTGCCAGCCGAGGCCTTTCCATAGCCCCACATATGCCCTCCAACCTGATGTTACTCAGAGTGTGGCCCGTGAATCCCAGCCTCAGTATGACCTGGTGCTTGTTAGACGTGAAGAATCTCGGGTCCCACCTCAGACCTCCTGAATCAAAATCTGCATTTTAACAGGATTCCCAAGGGACTCATCCCTGCACTGAAGTTTGAGAAGCACTGCACTCCCCAGCCACTCCTGAGGAGGAAGCCTACTGTCGAGGCTCCTGAATCACCTGACAAGCGTTTTGCATTCCAGGAAATCCCTGGTAAGCCAGGACAGTTGGCCACCCAGCCTCCTGTTGTCCAAGGCACAGTGTTACGATCATAAACGCCTGCTCGATGGCACCTCCCTGGCCCTGTGCCATTCCCTCCAGAGCTCCCTTGTCACCCCAGGATTCTATCATTCCTACAGCGGCTTCTCCCAACATGTGGGCTGGAGAGAGGAACGAAAGGCCCTCTGGGATGAAAAGACTTCTTACAGATGTCCACCCAGAATGCGACCATTGCCATCGCAAACTCATGAAGTGCATCACATGTGACAACTCAGGAGGCAGGACTCAATCTGCCCACGTCGATCGAGCAGGAAGCCTGTCCCTGAGAAGCCGAACACTGTGAGGGAGGTCCCCTGGGAACTGGCCAGACGGGAAGGAGCCGTCCGTCTTGTGAGCTGCTGCTCTAACTCTTCAGAAATAATGGGTCTGTCCAGCGATATGTGACTAAATGGCCTGAAGTTATAAAGCTGAGTGTCAACCCAGGGCCTGTCCCCGCTCAACAGAGCTGCCAGCAGCCTGCACACAAAACCGCCCAACAAGATGAACAGCCAACCTACTTCGAAACCTCACCGCAGCCTGTCCCCCTCCCGGAGACAGGCCAGACATCTGGTATGTTGCAATGATATGAAAATGGTTACACATTAATGAGGGTGGACCACGGCTGGGAACTGAGTAAGTGTTCTACGGTATTTTCTCCCGTAAGCCTCACACCCGCTCTAGGGCAGTAGCCTATTTCAAGGATGGGGAAACTAGGGTTCAGGAAAGAAAAGCACTTAGAGAGCGAGTCGCAGTCCCAGTGGTCTCACCTGGCTCCTTCTACTCCAAATCCACCTTCTTAGCGTGGCCATCCTCTGAATGTGTCTTGGGCCACCCTCTCCCCACTGCAGAAACAACCTAGGCAGGAGACACCCTCCAGCAGAAGGCATATCACATCTGACAGCACACCCCAATGCACCAAACCTCACAAGTCATTCTCTGCTGGAGGAAGCAATGAATAGGAAATGCATTAAAAATTTTGAAAGACCTATAATTATCTATGTTTTGAGATATGTGAGGGCATGCTAGATATAATCAATACAAGGATGACAATAAGCAGCAATTTGTACTATACAAGGGTTCACTTACACTTACTACATTCATTTATCTTTGCAACCACTTTGTGGTGTTCATGGAAGAGGTATTGTTTTCCTTTATAGAACAAAGGAAACTGAGGCTGAAAAGTGAAACTGCGCTTCGCCCAAGTCACACAGCTAGAATATGGTCCAAAATACAACCATCTGCATTCTGACTGCATGTTCTGTGTTCTTTCCGTGAGACCACAACACAGCCACGTGTGGCAGTGTATTCAGTTCATGGCTCATCCACAGGGAGGAAAGTAAACTAGGGGCCATGATAGTTAGCATAACTCATAATAGACCCGAGTGATGTTAAAATATGAATTCTCTACACCATTCTCTAAATGGCAGCATTTAGTGATCATAAGGTATGTCCACATAAATTATCCAATACACAGCAATTTGTACTATACAAGGGTTAGTATATACGAGATACATAGGGGAGTACTGAAGCCACTAGCCACAGGTGGCTACTGGGCACATGAAATGTGGCAAGCCCATGGTGCCTAGGTGGCTCAGTCAGTTAAGTGTCTGACTCTTGGTTTGGGCTCGGGGCATGATCTCACAGTTTGTGAGATTGAGCCCTACCCTGGGTTCTGCACTGACACTATGGATCCTGCTTGGGATTCTCTCTCTACCCCTCCTCCATGCCTGCTCTTTCTCTCTCAAAATAAAGAAGGCTAAATAGAGAAAAGAAATGTGGCAAGCCCAAATTGAGTTGTGCTGTGAATATAAAAAATAGATGTTCAAGGACATAGTATGAAAGAAAATGTAAATTATCTCAATACATTTTTATATCAGCTGTACGTTGAAATACTTACATTTTGCATACGCTGGGTTAAATGTATCGGTAAAAATCATTTTCACCTATTTCTTATCACCTGTGAATATGGCTTAGAAAGCATACAAACACATATGCTTTGCATCTCTTAGACTTGCCTAAAGTCTGTAGTACGTTGATACCAGGGTGAAGATGTTAAAGGTCTTTTTCCTACTTTCTTGGAATCTTCTTGGGCTTTCATCTGCTTTCACTCTTTCCAATTACAACTTAAGAAAACAGTCCTTTTATCCAGTGATGGACTCTGTATGGTGTAAAAGCGGGGCTCTGTGGAATGGTACTTCTGAAACTTCTGCTGTATACACGACCCTTGCAGGACTTGTTAAAATGCTCGCTCTTATTCGGGAGGTCTGAGGGTGCGACCTGAGGTTCTTTATTTGTTACTGGCTCCAGGTGGTGCTGATGTTGGGGGGCCCATGTACCTACTTCGACTAGCAAGACTCTCTAGAAGATTGACAGAAACTCCACTTTTGAACAGGGGGCTTTCCACGCTTCCCAGGCCATGACATGAACACAGTAACTGGTAAGGAGGGAGAAGACACGCCGGATATTGACACGCCCATTCGGCACGGGCCAAGCACACAAGTAGCGGAGGGGAATAAGTCCATGTGTGTGGATGGGCCGGTGTGTGACACGCGAAGTCTCTGGGAGGTGCGGCAGGGGCGTGATGTGCCTTGTATACTGTAGGGGAGGAGGGCAGAGGGGCTTGACAAGGTGAGCTATTGGAGCCAGGAGTGCCTCTTTCAAAACTGAGTTATTTGCGTGTTAACAGCCCCCTGAATTCTGGCTGTACAGTTGATGTTTTAAACTATTTTCGTGTCTACATAGAGCTGGAACATTTTTTTTTTTTTTTAATGACTAGATGTTATTTTCCCAAATGGGGCTTTAGGTGAGAAGCTTACTAGGGAAAGGATTTGATTGAACCAAGCAACAAATAAAATTTCTAATAACCTCTCTCATCTTTTCAGTCAAGACTGTTTCTAAAGTGAGCCTGGAATTCTTCCTTGTGTTATTAGTTCTGGCTAAGGTCAGTTAATGAAACTCCGAGATATTTCTCTCTTTTGTTTCAATGGGGATTTTTTTTTTCTCATGCAAACCGCAATCCCAGGGTTACCTGGGATAGTCTAAATTCTTTTCTTTTTCTCTTTTTCCTTTCCCCTCCTCCTCTTCTCCCCCCTCCCTGCTCTCCCCTTTCTTCTCCTCTCTTCTTTTTTGCACTTTCTTGCAATCTTCTCGGGCTTTCAGCTGCTTGTTTCAGGAGCTGCTTTCGTGCTTGAGGCCCCGGGCTTGGACAGCTCTTACTTTGCTCAGTTTTTGTGTACAGCCCCTAAGAACGGAAGTGAGTCCTCAGAAGAGAGCACCTCTTCACGTTGAGGCCTTCTTTAGCACAGTGGGATGGAGGGCTGCTGTGGGACTCTGATGACTCCTGTGCTGGAGTCCCCTCCGATGAGACATCACGCGGGCGTTCTTCCCGGGGAAACTGTCTTCAGCTGAATCACAGGCATCTTCTCGCTTAGCATTATTGTTACTCTTTAGTCTCTTGCTGCTCCATGTCTTGTAGCCATCTGGGGACTTCAGTGTTTATTTTGCAGTTTGCAGAAAATTCCAGTAAGAGCTTGATGTTAGAATTCATAATCACTTTATAAGCCAGCTTGTTAGGATGGCAAAAACTGGTGTTTTCAAATAAAACTCAAGAAGCCAATAGGTTACAGTTGAGGAGTAGTTGGGCAGGTGGGAAGTTCAATACAGTGTAGCTTTGGAGGATAGAATGCTGTGGCTGTGTTTTCTCAGGCTCTGTTTTTCAAGATAGACGTTGTTTTTTAGAGCAGTTCACAGCAGTTTAGGTTCACAGCAATATTGAGTGGAAAGTTCTGAGATTTCCTTTAACTCCTTCCCCCACACATGCTTCCCCTCCCCCATGGTCAACATCCCCCACTAGACTGCTATGGTGTTAAGGTCAATGAGCCTCTATTAACACGCTGTTATCACCCCCAGTCCCTGGTTTTTCTTATGCCTCACTCTTCACTGCTGTACTTTCTGTGGGTTTGGACTTAATGTATAATGATATGTATCTACCATACAGTATCATAAAAGAGTATTTTCACTGCCCTAAAAAATCTCTGCTTCACTTCTCCATCTCTCCTTCCTCTGATCCCTGGCAACCCACTGATTTTTTACTATCTCTATAGTTTTGGGATCATATAGTATGTAGCCCTCTCAATAAGCTTGTTTCACTCAGTTATGGGCATTTAAGGTTTCTCCATGTCTTTTTGTTGTTTGGTAGTTCACTGCTTTTTCATGCTGAATGATATTCCATTGTCTGGATGTATCATAGCTTATTTTTCCATTAACCTACCAAAGGACATATTGGTGGCTTCCAAGTTTGGGTAATTATGAATAAAATGGGATATGTCCTGATGAGAGTTTTGTGTGAACATAGGTTTTCAACTCCTTTGAGCAAATGCTGGATTGAATGATCAGAGTATGTTTAGTTTCATAAAAAACTACCAGACTGTCTTCCATAGTGGCCGTACCATTTTGTGTTCCCACCAGCAATATTTGAGAATGTCTATTGTTTCACATATTAGCCAGCAGTTGGGGATGTAAGTATTCCGGACTTTGGTCACTCTGATAGAAGTATAGTGGCATCACTTTGTTGTTTCAATTTGTGTTTCCCTGGTGACATATGATGTGGGCGCAACTTTTCATATGCCTGCTTGCCATCTGTGTATCCTCTTCACTGAGGTGTCCAGTAAAGTTCTATTTTTTTTAAGTCAAGTTTTCTTCTTACTACAAAAGCAAAATTACAAGTATTGCTCAAAACTATCCAGCTGTTTCCCATCTCGCTTAGAGGAAAAGCCAGAAGCCTTCCCATGATCTAGAAGGACCCACTGCAACATGGGCCCCTGTCACTTTTCTGCAGAATCCTTCTACTACCCATCACTCACTTTACCTCAGCCATATTGTTCTCTCGCTCGGGCTCAGCATACTCAGGCGTCCAAGCTTGCACCAGGAGGATGCTCTTCTTCCACACCACTCCAGGACTCACTCTCTCATTTCCTTCAAATCTCTGCTCAAATACTACCTTATCTAGGAGGCTTTTCCTGACTGCCCTTTATTAAAGAACTCCCTCCCCACAGTCACACTGTTCTCTTTACCTTGCCATAGATAGATAGATAGATGACGATAGATAGATAGATAGATAGATAGATATAGATCTATATAGGTATATAGGTATATTTGTATATATATCTATAGCTATCTATCTATCTCACACAGTTTCTTCTCATTGGCAAAATCTAACTGGGCTGACTGGCAAGGAGGTCTGGGAACTGTGGATTTTAAAAAAAAAATTTTTTTAATGTTTTATTTATTTCTGAGAGAGAGAGAGAGACAGTGTGAACAGGGGAGGGGAAGGGAGAGAGGGAGACACAGAATCTGAAACAGGCTTCAGGCTCCGAGCTGTCAGCACAGAGCCCGATGCAGGGCTCGAACCCACGAGCCGTGAGATCACGACCTGAGCCAAAGTCGGACGCTTAACCCAGGCGCCCCTGTGGTTTTTGAGCTTCTCATCCCTTCAGCATGAGGAGAGTTTAGAAAGGTAGGAAAGTTCTAATTTCCAACAAACAATATCTAGCACGGATGGTTCATTTGTTGATCAGGCAACTACACTAGTTTGGTGGCATCTATAGTGTGTTCCTGTCCCTCTTAGGCCACCCATCCCACTGCAGCGGCATATTTTAAAATTGGAACCTAGGGTGCCTAGGGGTTTCCTAGCTAAGGCTGGACCCACCTGGCAGGCTTCTTCCCTGCCCCCAGAGGTATTTCCAGTGTGTCTCTGGAAACAACCTCGAGGAGCGTGCCAGACTACTGAATTCTCCTCTCCTCACACTGTGGCCTACTTGCTTTCCCTCCTCTAGAAAAACCAAAAGGTGTTTCCCTCCACCCTCACTTGCTAACCCATTCCCTAACAAGTATGCTGTGCTCACCTGACGGGTGCTCTGGGAATCCCTTTGGCTGCAGTCACTTGCAGGTATGACCTCAGCCAATGGGCCAGTGGCACCAAGCACCCAGGTCTCAAGATTTCACCGACAGGCCAGGCACAGGCTGGGGCCGAGGGCAGGGAAAAGAGTGCTGCGCCACAGAGAAGCCTTCATAACCCTCCACTGAGGTCAGAGCAGGCAGTGTAAACATTGTCCTGACCCCGCATTTAGAGCAGAAATGAGGCGGGACGCCTTGGCGCTGAAGGCCCAGTGGCTGCGGCGCGGGCGTCTCTTCCGGTGAGTCAGCACTAGCCCTGCCAGGACTAGATCTTCGGAAGATGGCTCCTATTCCGTTTTGCCCAGATGGCTCTGACCCGCTGGCGTCAGCTAGTTCGGGGCACACCCCTGCAAACCAGTGCTCAAACACAGGACCAGCCTCAGCTGTGAATTGCTCGTAGGCATTTTCCATAGTCCTATGATGTCACTCTTAAAGGCCTCCAGACAGACACGTTCATAGAGTTGGCCGGAGATTGTGAAGTCAGGCCAACAAAAGGACACCTCACGAACCCCTGGGTTCTGGAAATCTTGAGACAGCACCATTCCTGATAGCCACGGAGGGTGGGGAGGAGGGCTGTCTAATAGCAGCTCACAGCGATGGAGCACCACGCTTGTAGGCCAGCACCCCAGCACTACATGCTCCTCCTCCTCCTGGTGACCCCACTCACAAGCTCCTCCTCCTCCTGGTGACCCCACTCACAAGCTCCTCCTCCTCCTGGTGACCCCACTCACAAGCTCCTCCTCCTCCTGGTGACCCCACTCACAAGCTCCTCCCCTCTCCTGGTGACCCCAATCACAAGCTCCTCCCCTCTCCTGGTGACCCCACTCACAAGCTCCTCCTCCTCCTCCAGCCGCCACAGACTCATGTCCCCGACCAATATCATGACTGGTCACTTAGAAACACTTTGAAATACTCAAAGCCATGGACTTGGATTTTATGGAGAATGTCAAATTCCTTCTCTCACCATGTATCTTTGGCTACACCTCTTGATTAGATATTTCACTCTTCAGAGGCCTATTCAATGTAAAGGAAACAAATTTCAGACACCACTATGTGATGTTCTTTCTTACTCCCATGATTGCCGTGTCCACGTTCTTGGGATTTCACTGGGAAAAAAGTATCTCCCCCATGAAGTGTGGCCTATTGACTCAGAAAATGACTTTAGTTCCTTCGTTATGTCCCCTTGGTGATCGCAGAATCACCAGTGTTAGGCTCTGTGCTGTTTTCCGGGGACCCCCCCTTCCCACACTAAGGCTCGCATGCTCCACAATCATCAGCCTCCCTGTGCCCCCGTCCTCACCCCACAGACTCCTTTCCTGCACGAGACACTTCTACTGGCATATGATGTTTGATTCTCCTGCCAACAATTATCCTGCTCATTTTAACCTCAAGGTTTCTCAACTAAGTATTCTCTATTTATGCCTGCATTTCTGAGCTGCTTCTGCTGTTCTTAATACCTTAAAATCTAATTTTGGCACTTGCAGTTTTCCTGAAGCATCATCATTCATTCTTAAAGACCTCTAGTGACTACCTGCTTCCAAGTTCAATAAACTTTCCTCTATATTATGTCTGATATATTTGCCAAAGTCAACTTACCTGATGCTGAGCTGCAACTGCATGAAAAATCAACCCCAAACTCCATGAGGTCAAGCAATAATTAGATATTGCTGCTTATACGTTTTGAAGGTTGTTAGGGGTTCATCTCATAGAGGACGGATTTGGCTGGTGGCTCTCTCTTCAGGCTATGGCTGCTGCAGTGTTTCTGCTGTACTAAATTGAACTGGGGAGGCTCTTCTTTGGAGCATTCTCCTCCTGTGATCAGCGAGAAGGCTGAGACTTGGTCTTCTCCTGGTAAGGCAGAGTTGCAAGAAGCTGAGGAGAAACACATAAGGCTCCTTAAGGCCTATGCTTGGAGCTGGCATGTGTCACATCTTCCCACATACCACTCAATGGTCAACACAGGTCACAATGATAAACCCGAAGTCTCAGGCACAGAGGCACCTTCCCCGCTCATGAGACCATGGCCAAGGTGTGGATGTAGGGAGTGGTGAAGAACTGAAGCCATTCACATGCTTTTGTGACTCTGCACCATTCCAAGATCTGATAAGGTTTCTGGTGACCTTTCCCTGGATCCTCTACTTATATACTTATGGATTCTCAGCAATACTCTCTTGTCTTATGTTCTTCTCTTCGTCAATAAGATCCTTGAGTTCAGTGATTTCCTCCATGTTGAAGTACCTCTCAGGACTCCATGCTAAGCCCTATTTTCTTACCAGCTTTAGTTTGTTTCCTCTATTAAGATTTTAGGCTTTATAAATCAATATCACCCTAGATTCAATAATTCCAAAAATAATTCCGTTTCTTTCACCTAAAGCATCTTTTCCTCTCACTTTCTTTGACCCTTAGCAGTGATATCACCAGTACACTTCAGAGTTGTCATTTTTTTTCTCCTCTATTCTTCACACTCAATACCATGCACCATACTAGGTCTTGACAAATTTTCTTTTCTTTTTAAACTGTTTTTTTTTTTTTCTGAAATAGAAGGAGAGGGAGACAGAGTGCACGGGGGAGGAGGAGAGGGGCATCCCCATTGTCAGCATAGAGCCTGATACGGGGTTCAAACTCACGATCCGTGAGATCATGACCTGAGCTGAAATCGCGAGTTGGATGCCCAACCGACTGAACCACCTGGGCATCCCTTAACAACTTTTCTTGAGCAGTGACTCTTCTTTTCTTCCTAACATGGCTTCTGTTTTCCTGACTCTCCACCTCCACCAGTCATGTTCTCTCTGCATCCTTCATGACTCAATACATGGTCAACTTTCCTGCAGAGCCACCTTCTCTGACATTTCCAGATTTCTTTTGAATTCCAAAACTATGTCTAATCTGTGCTACAAAAGTATAAATGCTATCAACTATCAGTTTATCAGTTCAGTTCTTTTTGGCATAATTTGTTTTGCCTAATTTGTATACATCTACCCCAAATGAACTGTAACCAAGGAGGCAATGTGTTGCATTGAGGGAATGTAGGATTTAGAGGCAGATAAATCTAGTTTGAGTCCTATTTGATTTATTACCTATGAGCCTTGAGAAAATTACTTAAACTCATTGAGCATTGGTTTTTCATCTATAAAAAATGGGTTATTTACACTAAAGAATCTTGGCAAGGAATAAGAGAGATCATGTGTGGAAATCACTTGGCACACAGTAGGCTTTGAATAATATTTTGGTTTCCTTCTCATTCCCCTTCCCCTTTTTTTGGTCTCCTTTGGGTTCTCATTGCTATTTAACATGACTATGTTCTATTTATGTGTTTTCATTCTCTCTCTTTAATTCCAAAGCAAATTCTTCAAGGAAAGAAATCCGTCTTTTATATCTCTTAGTGAATCTGCATATATGGAAGGTGTAAATCATGTAGCCTGAGAGTCTGTATCTATTATGAAACACAAGTCTTTTCCTCCCAAGGGAAAAGACTTTCTTTCTAGAAAAGAAACCCTGCTTGTATTAGCAGAACCCGGTGAATTATGGACTAACTGCAGTTTCTGTGGGATGTTTCCAGCTATCCCGTTTCATATAACTTTACCTTGTTCAGGAATTTGTTCACTCTTCTCTAATAAAACATTTGCTCAGAGAGTATCCGATACTAGTCGTTTCTCACTCAGTGTGAATTTTAGCCTAGGTATTTCTTCTTTCAGACATCTCCCCAGTGGTTGATTGATTGATTGATGAATTAACCAATTTTGCTGTTGATTAGTGGCTTTTCCTGGCTTGCAGAGGTTACTCCAGGCCACCCTATCCTTGGTCAGCTGGATCCAAAAGATGCCTTCCCCCTCTCTTCTCTGCACGCGCCAAGGTGGAGGCCTGTGCCTCTCTTACTGTCAGCAATGTATGAAAATACTCTGTTCTTCATGATTTGGATGAAGCTTCTTGTCTGGTTTGTAGCTTTGTAGCCGACACAAAGGTAGGAAAAACAGAATTCAAAGTAGGACAGAACAGATGGAACACCGGAGTCAACTAATAAGGTAAAACCCGAGAAATAAAGGCCTATATGTAGCACCAAATAAGCTTGATTTTACACTATTACACACGACAAAACAAAACAGAACCTCACACGGTGGTGGGATTTGGTGCCGGCAATGCCACAGAGGCACGCTTTGCTCATGGAAACGCTAGTCCCATTTTATTTGGCCACATCTGGAGGACGGGGTTAATGCTGCATGACGTACACCAGCCGGATCGCTGGCAAATTGGGGGCGGTTAGAGTAGGGCAGCCAGGGCAGGGGGGGCAGGGCAGGGGGGGGGGGTCTAGAAACCCTTCATGACAGGAGCCACAGGAGAGACAGAGTATCAGGGAGTCCGCCTCTCTGGAGAGAGTACCTTTGCTTTATTCTGTACTAGAAGGCAGGACCAGCGCTGTCCAACAATGGAAGAGTGTCCTAAGTTTCCTGAAATTTCAAGCTGGAGCTCAGTTGCCCCTTGAAAACGGCAGCGTCCACTTACATTTACTCATTACCGGGCAGTGGTATAAATAAGCACTTTACATATATATATTTTTTCTTTTTTTAAATAAATTCTCACAACAACCCTATGAGTTAGGTGTTACAATTACTCCCGTTTTAGAGATGTGAGAAGACTGAGGCTCAGAGAGTTTATTGCCCGAGGTCGCACACTAATTACAGGAAGGGCTGAGATTTGAATTCAGGCATTCAAGTATCATTCTGTCTGTAAAAGCTTCTAGATGGGCTTTCCATATGGGATGTACATTTAGCATGGAGGTGCTCTGAGTTCTCTATCATTGCTAGGTCTTCCACAGAGATAGTCCTTCTTATATAAATAAGAGTTAAAATTCCACCTGTGCTTCATCTGTGCTTTAAGTGATTTTGTAGGTTTATTTGAATCCTGTGTGTCTTAAGAATTATCTGGAGGTAAATACAAATAACACAAAACATTCAGGCATGCAAATGATTTCCTCTTTGTTGGCAAGCGATCGCACATCCTAAAGGGTTATAATGTACCTTCTGAATCATAAATAAGCCCTGGAGTTTCTTCTGAATTTCTGTGAGTTATCAGAGTTGTGATTCAGATGGGAGAATAGAAAGAAAGGATATTAATATTCGGTGAGGATTTCCTCGATGCCAGGAACTGCATTTAGAGGTTTATGTATATTGCCTCACTTAATGCTTACAGTGGGTTAGAGATTATTCCCCTTCTGTAGATGAGTAAACCAGGTCTGAGAACAACTACCCACCCAGCACTGTTAGGAAGTAAGCTGCAGAAAGTACATTAGAACCCAGAGGCCTCTGATGCCAAAACATGCTTTTCCACCTCCTGTGTTGCTTCTTAGTCACAAACACATAGACTCTATCTTGGGTTTAGCTAAGTTCAAGAACTCGCGAGGAGTAGATATACTCGTTACGTTGTTAGCCTCTAACTGCTCACAGTTTCTCTTCTGCCCGGAGTTTCTAAGAAACTGGGGGATGGAGGAGAGTCCTGAAAATCTGAGTATTCAGAAGGTAGAATTCTTTCATAAAGTTTGGCACCTGAGACATATAACTTTATATAAACTTCCTAAAGATTTTCGCATTTGCCGTTACTTCTTATTCTGCTATGGCTACCACTGGCAGCCACATTACATGGAACTCTCTACTCAGTTTGAAGCATTCTGCATTCATCTATGTCATGCCGTATCTCGTCTGACAACAAAGCTGTGAAGCTAATATTAATAGCCTCACTTTACAGATGAGAAACAAAGGTGCAATGAGAGAACATAGCTTTCTCAAAGCCAGAAAATATGGGGTGGTAGGATGAAAACTTGAACTCAGGTGTAACTAACTCCAAAGTTCATGTTATTTCTGCTCTACAATGCTTTATGTAAAATGTCTGCATGCCCTCCCCCAGCAAAAAAAAAAAAAAGACAGGAAAAGAAAATATCTGTACCCAAGACCTATTGCAGAGTACAGTAGGTGGGCAGGCAGCCCTTTACCTGACATTCAGTCCCAGGCCCTTTCCACTAACCAGAACAGCCTCCTGGGGCACCTGGGTGGCTCAGTTGGTTAAGTGCCTGATTTTGGCTCAGGCCATGATCTCATGGCTCATGAGTTTGAGTTCTGCAGCGGGCTCTGCGCTTACAGTGAGGAGCCTGCTTGGGATTCTCTCTCTCCCTCTCAGCCCCTCCTGTGCACATGCTCGCTCGCTCTCTCCCAAAATAAATAAATAAGCTTTAAAAAAAGTAGCCTTCTACCACTCATCCATTATACTTGGCAGTCATGGAAATGCAGTTGATCTTTGTATATTAATTTTGTACCTTAAAATTTTACTAAATTTATTAGTTCTAATATTTGTGTGGGGGGGTGGGGTGGGGGGTGGCCTTTAGAGTTCTCTACATATAAGATCATGTCCCCTGGAAACAGAGATCATTTTACTCTTCCTTCCTGATTTGAACCCTTTCATTTCTTTTTCTTGACTGATTACTCTGGCTGGGACTTCCTGTATGATGCTAAATAGAAATAGCAAGCGTGGACATCCTTACTCTTACCTTATTCCTGAGGTTAGTGGGAAAGCTTTTAGTTTTAGTTGACATTAGCTGTGGCCTTTTCATATGTGGCCTTTATCGTGTTGACGTGAGTTCCTTCTACACCTGGTTTGTTGAGAGTTTTTAATCATGAAATGGTGTTGAATTTTGTCCAGTGCATTTTCTGTATCTACTGAAATGATCATGTGGTTTTATCCTTCTTTCTGTTAATGTGCCGTATCCTGTATCGCATTAATGGATTTGCGTATGTTGAACCATCATCGCATCCCAGGGACACATCCCACTTGGTCATGGTATATGGTCCTAAGCTGTTGGAAATAATAGGTGAATTCGGCAATGTTTCAGGATGCAAAATTAACATTTAAAAATCAGTTGTATTTCCATCCACTAATAATGACTTCATTTTTTCCAAAAAAGAAAATTAAGAAAACAATCCCATTTACAATAGCATAAAAAGAATAAAATACATAGCAATGAGCTTAACCAAGGAGATGAAAGACTCTGGTGAAAGTGGGAAAAAGGAAGAGGTGAAAGCAAAGGTAGGTGGGACCACTCTGGTGATATTCTAGTACCTAAGTTAGTAATGAGTTCACAGATATCCTTTTTATTGTTATATTCTATAACTCATAGGGCTGTTATATCCCTTATCTGATAATAAAAATAAAGAGCAAGTATATCAAACAGGAAGTCACATTGTTGGGTCTAAGATTGGATCAGGCCAGTTGTCAATCAGCCTGGCTTCACCACAGGAGCGCAGAAGGAAGAGTCAGATCTCCCGATTAAAAATTTCTGATACAAGCTTCATTCAGGCAAGGATATTTGATTCCTTCACTTCTGCAACCTTGCACCTGCACCAGTGCCTGACACTTTCGGGCAACTATACATTAAATGAATGAAGGCATGAATAGGGATGAGCAGCCCACATTTTAGTAAAGCTTCCCACGTGACTCTATTAGTCCATCAAACCAGACTCACACCTCTCTCTCTCATGCACCATAGATCATTCCTCCTGACTAACCATTTGGGAATCATTACACGAAAGTGCATTTCATGCATAAGGAGCACAGATGTGTATCGTCACCTCAAAGGAAACCTTAAGAGAAAGAAAGGAGAGACATACCTTGGCAGAGATCCTATGAGATAGGCATCTGACAGAGCAAACTGTAGCTGGTCTATAGCCTCAGGGTGGCTGAGGCTTAAGGAAGACAGAAAGGGGGGAATAGAAGAGGCTTTGAAGTCTGACCTGAGCAGGGAAAACTCTGGTCTCCTGAGCAAAAACTCCTGAGCAGTTACCTCTTTCCTTCTCCAGTGCAGCTCATTCTGCCCAGCAACACTCTCCTATTGTTCACCTCCCTGACATGACATTTTTCCTCAAGTGTCTGCACTCCTTTTACTTTTTTCCTAGAAACTCCCAGAAAAGGGGGCCCAGCTCACTCTACAGCAAGTTAGCAGCCTCTGTGTGCTGCGAAATGGTTTCCATCATGTGTGAAAGAGCCAACTTTCTGTATTAACCATCTACTGTTGCGCAACAAATTACTCGCAAACTTAGTAGTTTAAGACAACAAAATGCTTATCTCACACCTTCTGTAGGTTATGAACCTGGGAGCATCCTGGTACTAGTACTGAGTACTGAGTAGTACTAGATCAGGATCTCTCAGGAAGGTGCAGCCAAACAATGGACCAAGTCTCGGAAGGCTTTAACTGTGGCTGCAAACACCACCTCCAAGCCCTCCAGGCCACGTGACTACAAAGGCCTCTCCTTAGAGGAAGGTTCTATTCATAACCTAATCTTGACAGACCATTCCTTCTGTTACATGCTCCTGATCAGACCAACTCTAGTAAAATATGTGGAGTGCGTTTACGTACATATAGGTATACAAGGATACGTATACCAAGAGACCGGGATCATTGGGGGCTGTCTTTGGGGCATTTTCCATGAGGAGCATTCAAGTCATATAGACCCTTCAGCTAAACTGCCTAACTGCCTTGCAGGCAGTTTACAGAGAGAGTTAGCATCTCAACAGGTCATAAGCTAATTAACCAAGTGAAAAGCAGACAATAGGGAAGTACTGTGGGGGGGTGGGGGAGGCAGGAGGCGGGGCTTGGGAGGAGGGGCAATGGGGAGGGATTTTTGTGGGAGGAAGTCTTAAGGCAGTGTGATAATAGAGACACCAAAAAGCAGGATCCCTTTCTGAGACGGGAGAGAGTTGGAACGGGGCTCGGAGAGATGTTCCACTCACTGTCTTTGTGCACATCACCTACTGAGACCTTGGCGCTCTGCATCCGTGGAGTCTGTGCAGAAATGGGGAGAAAAGCAGGTGCTGAGCCTCACTGCTGGTTAATTAAATGTTGCTTCGAAGGCAGCTGGTGGAGTATGTGCACTATATACTATCCTCAGCTTTTCCTAAATCACACATTTTAATTAACCTTCGAGCCCTTGCTGGGGCTTTGAAAGAACTTAATTGGCCTGCAGGGACTAGAGCACACAACAGCCAGAAAAAGGCTACGTCTCAGTTGTTTTCACTCTGAGGACTTATAAAATTGAAATTATTGTTTTATTTCATTCTTTGAAGCCCAGAGCTACATGTGGATTCCTATTTGGAACTGGCAGAATCCTCTCTGAATGCTTAAGTGAGGATTGCAAAACTGTATTGAAGCAGCAGCTACACGTGCATGTGGAATACTTGCACCTTTCATGTATTTATTTGGGTTTACATGTACTTGGGTTTACTGTAACTGTCAAGCTCTCACTGGCTGGTTGGTTTGTTCGTTGTGGGCTTCTTCCTGAGGATGGGTACTAGTTTGACTTGAATTTAATATGCAAAATTTACGTGGGAGAATATCTCTTGAAATCAGGATCCCTTAAGAGATTTCCTATATCTTCAGTTTTGTCAGCCATAATTCTGAGAATCACAGTCGATGCACAGACAGGAGGACCTTGGAGACATTGCAGGTTTGGTTCTAGCCCACCACAATAAAGTGAGCATCGCAGTAGAGTGAGTCAAGTGAATTTTTGGGTTTCCCAGTGCATATAAGTTATGCTTACACCATACTGTAGTCGACTAAGTGTCTATAATAATAGAATTATTTATTAAAAAACCAACGTACACACCTTACCTTAAAAATACTTGATCGCTGAAAATGGCTAACCATCATCTGAGCTTTCAGTGGGTCATAATCTTTTTTCTGGTGGAGGGTCTTCCCTTGATGTTGATGGCTGCTGACTGACCTGGGTGGTGGTTGCTGAAGGCTGGGGTGGCTGCAGAAATTTCATAACATAAGACAACAATGAAGTTGGTTGCATGAGTTGGCTCTTCCTTTCACAAAAAGTTTCTCTGTAGCACGTGAGGCTATGAGCTAGCATTTTACCCACCATGGAACTTCCTTCAAGATTGAGGACAATCCTCTCAAATGCTGATGCTGCTTTATCAGTTAAGTTCATGTCATATTCTTTTTTTTTTTTTTAATATTTTTATTTATTCCTAGGATAGAGAGAGAGAGACAGCGTGAGCAGGGGAGGGTCAGAGAGAGAGGGAGTCACAGACTGAAACAGGCTCCAGGCTCCGAGCTGGCAGTCAGCACAGAGCCCGACGCGGGGCTTGAACCCACGAACCGAGAGATCACGACCTGAGCGAAAGTCAGACGCTTAACCGACTAAGCCACCCAGGCGCCCCAAGTTCATGTCATATTCTAAATCCTTTGTTGTATTTCAACAGTCTTCACAGCATCTTCAGGAGTCGATTCTATCTCGGGAAACCATTTGCTTTGCTCCTCTGGGAAACAGCTCCTCAGCCATTCAAGTTGTATTAAGAGATTGCGGCCATTCATTCCCATCTTCACGCTCCATTTCTGATTCTGGTTGGTTACTTCCTCTACTTAAGTCTTGAACCCCACGAAGTCACCCATGAGGGTTGGAATCAACTTTTTCTAAACTTCTGGGAATAGTATTTTGAGTTCTTCCCATTTTTCATGAATATTTTTAACAACATGTGGAATAGTGAATCCTTTCCAGAAGGTTTTCAGGTGACTTTGCCCAGATCCATCTGATGAATCACTATCTAAGGCAGTCACTGCCTTAAGAAATGTATTTCTTAAATGATAAGACTTGAAAGCTGAAATGACTCTGATGGGTGGGCTGTAGAATGGATGCTGTGTTAGCAGGCATGAAGGCAACATTAATCTCATTGTCCATCTCCATTTGAATTCCTGGGTGTCCCAGTACATTGTCAATGAGCAGTGATATTTTTTTTTAATGTTTTTTTTTTTATTGATTTCTAGGAGAGAGAGAGAGACAGCGTGAGCAGGGGAGGGTCAGAGAGTGAGGGAGTCACAGACTGAAACAGGCTCCAGGCTCTGAGCTGGCAGTCAGCACAGAGCCCGACGCGGGGCTCGAACCCACGAACCGTGAGATCATGACCTAAGCGATAGTCGGACGCTTAACCGACTAAGCCACCCAGGCGCCCCTGAGCAGTGATATTTTTAAAGGAATCTTTTTTTCTGAGCAATAGTTCTCAACAGTGGGCTGAAAATGTTCAGTAAACCCCGTTGTCAACAGATGTGCTTTCATCTCGGCTTTGTTGTTCCATTTCTTGAGTATGGGCAGAGTAGCTTTAGCAGAATTTGTAGTGGCCTTAGGGTTTGCAGAATGGTAAGTGAGCATTGGCTTCAACTTCAAGTTACCAACTCCTAACAAGAGAGTTGACCTGTCTTTTGAAGGTTTGAAGCCAAGCATTAACTTCTTTATCTATGAAAGTCCTAGATAACATCTTTTTTCAATAGAAGGCTCTTTTGTCTACATTGAAAATCTGTTGTTTAGAGTAGCCACCTTCCTGAATCATCTTAGCTAGATGATGCATTCTAGCTAGACCTTCTGGATAATTGCTACAACACCCACATCAGCACTTGCCATTTCACCTTGCACTTATATATTATGGAGTCAGCTGCTTTCCTTAAACTTCAGGAACCAATGTCTGCTAGCTTCAAACCTTTCTTCTGTAGCTTCCTCACCTCTCCCAGCCGTCAATGAATTGAAGAGAGTAAAGGCCTTGCTCTGGATTAGGATTTGGCTTAAGGAAATGTTGCTGTTGGTTTGATCTTCAATGCACACTATTAAAACTTTCTCTATATCAGCAGTAAAGCTATTTCGCTTTCTTATCTTTTGTGTGTTCACTGGAGTAGCACTTTTCATTTCCTTCAAGAACTTTTCCTTTTCATTCACAACTCGGCAAACCATTTGGTGCAGAAGGTCTAGCTTTTGGCCTAGCTTGCCTTTGGCATACTTTCCTCATTAAGCTTAATCATCTCTAACTTTTGATTTTAGTGAGAGATGTGTGACTTTTACTTAAACACTTAGAGGCCACCATAGAGTTATCAATTGCCTAATTTCAGTATTTTTGTGTTTCAGGGAATAGAGAGGCCAAAGGACAGGGAGAGATGGGGAATGACTGGTGGGTAGAGTAGTCAACACACACAAATTACTGATTAAGTTTACAGTCTTATATAGGCACTCCAAAACAATTACAGTAGTAACACCAAAGCTCACCGATCACAGATCACCATAACAAATATAATAAAAAGGAAACAAGTTTGAGATATTACGAGAATTACCAAAATGTGACACCAAGACACAAAGTGAGAAAATGCTGTTGGAAAAAGTGCCACCAACCTTCAATTTATAAAAAATGAAATAGCTGCACTGAGATATGCCTGTGTTTGTTTTCTGTATGAAAAGCATTGCCACCAACCTTCAATTTGTGAAAAACGAAATACCTGCATGAGATATGCCTGCCTTTTCTTTTCTTTTTTTTTTTTTTTTAAAATTTTTTAATGTTTTATTTATTTCTAGGAGAGAGAGAGACAGCGTGAGCAGGGGAGGGTCAGAGAGAGAGGGAGACACAGACTCTGAAACAGGCTCCAGGCTCTGAGCTGGCAGTCAGCACAGAGCCCGACGCGGGGCTCGAACCCACAAACCGCGAGATCATGACCCAAGCGAAAGTCGGACGCTTAACCGACTAAGCCACCCAGGCGCCCCATGCCTTTTGTTTTCTATATGAAAAGCAACTGCCAGGTAATTATTGAAAACCAATGATATACAGAGATCAAGGTTATAGTAAACACTTACATGTCTTCAGGATAGAGAGGGTGATTCTTAGCATAAAGCCATCAGAGTGAGTTCACCAAAAGAGTGAGACAGAAAGAGAAGAGCAGAGGGTCAAGAACTGGTGTGCCGAAAATCTAGAGGATGGAGTCCAGCACAAGTGATGGGGAGGAGGAGACGTGGGGAGACTGGATGTGCCAGGAAAGAGCAGTGAAGAAAATCAAGGGAAGCATTTCAAAAAGAGGGTGGTCAGTAATCTCAAAACTTGCAGAAATATTAAGGAAAAAAAATAGGAAAGACAGATATTTTAAAAAGTGGGAGGGAGGAGTAACATGTACTTTTATTTTGTATCAAAAGCATACCAAAGTCCCTTTACCTAGTGTATAAGAAACCAAGCCAGAAATTAGTGGCTTAAAACCAAAACCATGTTTGACTATGATTTTGTGCATGGGCAGTTTAGATTTATGATTCTGTACCCAGTTAAAATGTGTGGATTTTTCCCCCTAACACTCCCAAGCACCTGTGTGACACCAGCAGGGTGTCCTACTATTCTACTCAGTTCTGGTACTATCTACAAGGAGGTAGTGCCAGATCCCACAGGTTAAGGGCTCAGTCTTACGAGACCGCCCCTTCCCCATCTGCAGATGCCAGTTACAAGTTCAAGCTATCACTTGTGCTTCTGACAGACTGGCTGTAGACTGGAGGTTCCAAGTACCCACTTCTTGGGGTTGATTAATGTGCAAGGGTGGTTCACAGAACATTGTATTTACCAGATTACTGGTTTATTATAAAAGGACGTAATTCAGGAAGAGCCAGCTGGAAGATTCGTGGGGGGCAAGGCCTAAAGAAAGCGGTGTAGAGCTTCCATGTCCTCTCTGAGAGCACGACTTTCCCCCAGGACCCCCACATGTTCATTAAGCTGGGAGCTTTTGAACCCCATCATTTTGGGGTTTGGGGAGGCTTTATTACAGAGGCAGTATGGATTACATCATCAGCCCTTGGTGATTGCTTCAACCTCCAATCCGCCTCCCTTCCCTGGAGGTCCGCAGGGTGGAACTGAGAGTTTCAATTCTCTAATCACATGGTTTATTCCTGGAGCAACTGGTCCCAGTCCTTAGCTGCATCCTAGCTGCATCCAAAGAGTACCTCATTAAATAACAAAGTACCCCTTTTATTTCTCACATCACTTAGGAAATTCCAAGGGTTTTAAAAGGCATCCAAAATGGGGTCAAGACCAGATCAGTATTTCTTGTTATAAAATAAATAACAATATCACTGTGCTGTACTCACCTAGGAAACTCCTTTACTTTTTTTTTTTTAGTGTTGGCAGGCTTATTCAAGTTCTCAGATAGTTGGTTGATCAGGTTGTGACTGGCTGGTCCCAGATATCTTCATTGCCACGTTGGAGGGTTGGTGTTGCCTCTTGGCTGGGTCTCTCACTTTCTGCTAGTGCACAACCAGAAACTTACGAAATAATCAGTTTTTTAACTCTGCCATTCCATGCACATTACTGTAGTTATTATTATTATTTTAGAGATACAGAGAGAGCATGAGCGGGGGGAGAGGGGCAGAAGGAAGCAGAGAGAGAATATGAAGTAGGCTCCATTCTCCGTGCTCAGTGTGGAGCCTGACACGGGGCTTGATCCCATGACCCTGAGATCATGACAGCAGAAATCAAGAGTCAGACACTCAACCGGCTGAACCATCCAGGTGCCCCTCAGGCACATTATTATTAACATTTGTTCACATATCTGACTATGTCCTTCAGTGGCATGTTGCTTCTATTCTATTAAGAAAAAGTTACTGGGGGCACCTGGGTGGCTCAGTCAGTTGAGCATCCAATTCTTGATTTTGGCTCAGTTCATGATCTCATGGTTTGTGAGTTCGAGCACCATGTTGGGCGCTGTGCTGATAACATGGAGCCTGCTTCAGATTCTCTCTCTGCCTCTGTCTCTGTCTCTCCCTTGTTCTCCCTTTAAATAAACTTAAAAAAAAAAAGGTTATTGCATAAGTAAAGTGAACCCACTATGGATAAGTAATCAAAGGAGTCTCTGACCTTGGCTTAAACCCCAGATTCCTGCTTCTTGACCTATTCGTACTATCTTTCTTTTCTTGTTCAAAAGACAACCGCTCTACTACTAGCAATTTTCTGAGTCTTTGGTGGCTGAGACTGAGTTAGAAGCAGACCTTTGCGCTTCTCTGCATCAGTCAGAGACCTTCACTTAAGGCTATAGGGGAGGCCATGCACTTTGCAAGATCAATGGGAATGAACCCATTGATCTATGAAGGGCCTCCTGTCACTGGATTTGAGCTCCTCTCTAACCTCCATTCCCTTTACCCATCTTTTTCTTTTCAATATTCCAAAGAATGAATGTTATATGCATTTTGGTATGTGCGGATTACAATGATTCAGAAGGACTTACTTGTCAATGATACCCTGAAAGTGGAATATTCAGACTTGACAGGCATCACATCTTCCTTCAGCACTGCTATGAAAAGTCAGGGTTAAGTCCTTGGGGAACAATTTCATAATCAAAACCTGGGAGTCACTTGGCCCCATAATAAGCCACGATGACAAGATGAACAAAAGGTGTAAGGGCAAGGAAAGGACAGATCCAACGCCATCCTGAGCAGCTGTTTTGATCAGGCACTGAGGTAGGCACGTGATCCATGAGCTCTCAGTGGCCCCAGGACTATGGACTGGAACTGCTTTAATCCCAGTTGCACAGGCGAGAAAACCTGTGGCTCGAACAGGTTGATGACTGGTCTCAAGTCACACAGCAAGTACTTGGTGGGGCTTGGGGCTTGACTACATTTTGATTTCAAAGTTCACGTTCTTTCTATTTCACCAGCATAATAGATTCATCTTTGCAAATAGTAAACACTCATTAAGAAAATCGTGTTCTCCGTGTTGTGCAGGGTTCTTTTATTCTCTCCCAGTTTAATTTTTATGTTCTCTTAGTTTCTGAGTCCGCGATGGCTTAAAGTACAAAGGCTGTCATGATATTCTCTATGGCTGTTTAAATTTATCCTGGTCTAGAGTGTTTTCGTCCCTTTTTAGCAACTGGTGGTCAGGACAGACAAAACTTGCAAATGCTAATTTGGTTGATGGTTAGCTGCTTGGTAGGGAAAAAGACAAAAATTGATTACTGAAACAAATTTATGTTTTGGTTTTTTTTTTTCCCCCAAGGGACTTCAGTTGCCTGTGTTAGCCCCATCCAACCACTATTGAAAAGAGATGGTCATGCCCTGATTACACTATAGAATCCCTGATTTTGAAAACAAAACAAAACAAAACTCTATAAAGGAAGGCCATGCAAAGCTGTGGGGAATTTATTTCATATGAGTGCAGACATCTCAGAAATTTCTTTCCAAGGAAGAAGAAAGGTCATCTTAGGAAAACTTTAATTGATTTTGCTTATTATTGCTAGCAAATTGGGAAACTAAGAAGGAATTATCTTTATCCCTTTTGTGCCTCTGTTTAATGCTTATTCGGGCTTCTACTCAGGCTATCTAATTGGTTCTCCATTTCATTAAAAAGAAAAGAGAGAGATGCATAAACCTGGGCAGTGATTTTGTTTCCAGTTCATAAGATTGTTTAGTTTAATTATAAATGCATTTGTTTCTCATTATAATTTATGCATTTGAGATATTCACACTAAGACTTCAGTGTAGCTCCAGCTTCAATGTAAGAAGCAAGTCTTCCTATTTTTCCTTCTTGTCATTTCTCCTGTGTCCCTAAAGTCATGCTCACCGACCATGGGCTGTATGGAGAGAGTGGGCAATAATAACGAGGCATGGTGTTCTTGGAGTACTTACTATGTGCCTGGCTTTAGAATTAGGCTTCCTATACCGTCACTGAATCCTTACCACACCTCTGTGGGATGGGTGCTATTTACCCCATTTGACAGACAAGGAACTTCAGGTTCAGAGAGGTAACACGGTGGCCAAAGTCAGTCAGCTATTAATGATGAAATTGGGAACGGAAACCTGTTCCGTCTGCTCACAAACCCTGAACTCTCAACTGCTCTACTTGCCTCTCTAAAGACTTTTTAAACTTAAACCTTTAATCTTGGAATAACGATAGACTCACTTGCAATTGTCAAAAAGAAAAAAAAAAGTACAGAGAAGATACTTTCACCTTGTTACTCCAATAATGTCTTACAGTCTATACTATATATCACAGCCAGCATATCGGCACCGCTGCAGTCAAGCTACAGAACACTTCCGTTACAAGGATCCCTCTTGCTGCCTTTTATAGCCACACTCCCCGCCCTCTTGTCCCCAACTCCTGGCGGCTACTAACCTGTTCTTCATTAGTATAATTTTGTCATTTCAAGAATTCTGGAAAAATGGAATCATGCACTATGTCACTTTGAGGGACTGACTTTTTAAACTTACTAATATTCATACCAAGTTTTTTTTTTTTTACCATAATAGAATGAAACTAGAATTCAATAGGAGAGGAAAAACTGGAAAATTTACAACTATGTGAAAATTAACAACACACTCTTAGACAATAAATCAGTCAAAGGAAAGAATCAGGAAAATCAGAAAATATCTTGCGACAAATAAAATTGAAACACAGTATATCAAAATGTATGGGATACAGTGAAAGCAATACAAAGAGGTAAGTTTCTAATGGTAAATAAATCTATTAAAAAAGAAGAAGAACTTAAAATGAACAACCTAATTTTACACCTCGAGGGACTAAAAAAAAATTAAGAAGTACAGCCAAAGATAGCAGAAGGAAGGAAATAATAAAGATTAGAGTAGAAATAAGCCTAATTGAGAGTGGAAAAACAATAAGAAAAAAATAACAAAGCTAAGAGTTTTTTTGAAAAGATCACTAAAATTGATAAGTGACTAAATTATCTATGAAAAAAAGGGAGAAGAGTCAAATAACTAAAATCATAAATGAAAGAGGAGGGGCACCTGGGTGGCTCAGTGGTTGGGTGTCCGACTTCGGTTCAGATCGTGCTTTCACAGGTTCGTGGGTTTGAGCCCCATGTCAGGCTCTGCGCTGACAGCTCACAGACCAGAGCCTGCCTCGGATTCTGTTTCTCCCTCTTGCTCTGCCCCTCTCCGGCTAACACGCAGTCTCTGTCTCTCCAAACTAAATAAAACATTTAAAAAAATGAAATGAAAGAGGAGACATTGCAACTGGCAACACAGGGAAAACGAGGATTATGAGACTATGCCAACAAATTAGATAACCTAGAAGAAATGGATAAATTCCCAGAAGTATGCAACATACCAAGACTGAATCATAAAGAAATAAAAAATCTGAGCAAATCTATTACTAATAAGGATTCTGAATAAGTAATCAAGAACCTCCAACGAAGAAAAGCACAGCATCAGATGGCTTCACAGGAGAATTCTACCAAACATTTCAAGAAGGATTAATGCTAATTTTCCTCAAACTCTTCCAAAAAGTTGGAAAGGAAGGAGTATTTCCAAACTCCTTTTATGAGGCCAGTATTAACCTCACCCAAACCAAAGATATTAAAAGAAAGCTACAGAGCAATATCTTTGATGAATATTAATGTAAAAGTCCTCAACAAAATAATAGCAAACTGAATTCAACAGCATATTAAAAGTATTATACACTATGACCAAGTGGGATTTATTCTTGGATTTCAAGAAGGCTGCAAAATACAAAAATCAAATGTAATATACCACGTTAACAAAATGAAGGACAAAAACCATGTGATCATTTCAGTTGACACAGAAAAAACATTTGACAAAATTCAATACCCTTTCGCGATAAAAACACTCAACAAAGTAGGATAGAAGGAAATAACTCAGCATAATAATGGCCACGTAAGACAAGTCCACACCTAACGTCATATTCAATGGGGAAGACTGAAAGCTTTTCCTTTACAATCAGAAAGAAGACAAGGATGCCGACTTTCTGCTTAACATAGCTCTGGAAGGCAGAGCAAAGAGATAAGAAAAGGCAATAAAAGACATCCAAATTGGAAAGGCAGAAGTAAAATCTTTGTAGATAACATGATTTTATATGGAGAAAATACTAAATATCCCACACACACATACCTGAAACTGTTAGAATGAATAAATAAATTTAGCACACTTACAGGATACAAAATCAATACACAAAAAATCAGATGGATTTCTATACACTAACAATGAGCAATCTAAAAAGGAAATTAAGAAAGCAATCCCATTTACAATAGCATCAAAATGAATAAAATGCTTATAAATTTAACCAAGATAGAAGACTTTTACACTGAAAACTGCAAAACATGACTGAAAGAAATTAAAGAAGTATTAAATAAATAAAAATGTATCCCATGCCTGCCCATGGATTAGAGACATAATATTGTTGAACTGTTCATACTACCCAAAGGACTCAGTAAATTCAATGCTATCTCTATCAAAACCACAGTGGCATGTTTTGCAGACATAGAAAAATTTCTTAAATTAATATGGAATCTAAAGTGACCTCTAATAGCCAGGAAAATCTTTAAAAAGAACAAAATTGGAGGTCTCACGTATCCTGTTTTTAAAATATATTACAAACCTACAGTAATCAAAATGGTATGGTATTAGCATAAAGACACACATATAGGCCAATGGAACAGAATAGAGATCCCAGAAATAAAACCCCATGCATAGGCTCAAATGAACGTCAGGAAGAATTCTAAGACTACACAATGGAGAAAGGACAGTCCCTTCAACAAATGATGTTGATATCCACATACATTGATGAAATTGGACCCTTATATTACACCATATATAAAAATTAACTCAAATTAGAAATCTGAATGTAAGACCTAAAAGTGGGAAATATCTAGAAGAAAACAGAGAGTAATCTTCATGGCATTGGCTTTAGCAATGGTTTCTTTCTTTTTTCAGCCTTATTGAGGTATAATTAACAAAATTATCAATTCTAATGTTCTGATTAAATAGTTAATTTGAGTTTAAAGCTCAAAGAGGCTTTCTTTCTGTTTTAATTTTTTTAATGTTTTATTTTTGAGAGAGAGAGAGAGAGAGAGAGAGACAGCGTGAGCAGGGGAGGGTCAGAGAGAGAGGGAGATACAGAATTCAAAACAGGCTCTAGGCTGTGAGCTAGCTGTCAGCACAGAGCCCAACGTGGGTCTCGAACCCACGGACCCTGAAATCATGACCTGAGCCCAAGTCGGATGCTTAACCAACTGAGCCACCCAGGGGCCCCCCAAAGAGGCTTTCTTAAGTTAATTTTCTTTATCTCATCTTAGGACCTTCGACTATGAAATATTTCAATGTTTTAGAGAGTGAGTTTGTATTTTTTGTAGGCTTCATTGAAGTATAATTGACAAATACTTCATTGAAGTATAATTGACAAATAAAATTGTAAGATATTGTGAAAGGATTCCCACAATTGGGTTAATTAACACATTCATTTCCTACATATTACCTTTTTTGGGTGGAGGGGAGCATTTAAATTCTACTCTTTCAGCCAGTTTCAGTTGTACAACACAGTGTTATTAACTATAGTTATACAGCATATCTTCAGACCATATTCATCTTATAACTAAGAGTTTGTACCGTTTTTACCAACCTCTGCTTATTCTCCCCTCAACAACCCCCAGCAGCCACTTGTCTACTTTGTTTCCATGAGTTTAAGTTTGACTTTTTTTTTTCCTTTCTTCTCTTTCAGATTTTACAAGTGAGGAGGCTAGGCAGTCTCTGTCTTTCTGCATCTATTGATATCTTAGAAATTTTCACCTAGTTCTATGCAAGATCAGGATGTTTGGATGTTTATATACAAATAGAAATTTGATTTTGACAACTTTCTTCTCTTGGTAACTTTGGAACTCATTTACCCAAGTCCCCTCCCCCCAAACTTGAATCCTATTGTCCTGTTTCCTTGACTGTCAGTTTCATTGCCTTCCATTATCTCCCCTAAGAACTTTCTGGCAGTACTCCAAATGATGGTAGACAAATCTCTGAGTGGGCAAACAAGAAGTGATTTTTTTTCTTTTTAAGTTTTTTTTTTTTTTTTGAGAGAGAAGGGATGCATGCACCTGCGGTGAACGGGGTGGTAGCTGGGGAGTGAGGGCCAGGGAGAGAGACAGAGAGAGAATCCTAAGCAGGCTGCATTATCAATGTGGAACCTGATGTGGGGCTCAGGAACCGTGAGATCATGACTTGAGCTGATATCAAGAATCGGATGCATAACTGACTGAGCGGCCCAGGCACCCCAGACAAGAAGGAGTTTTAGCAGAGGCCTGCTGGAGATCACATGTCCACCAGCAGTATTTTCCACAGTGTCTCAGCAGCAGGCGTACAGGTGCTGGGCCAGCCCAGCCCGTGGCTTCTCGCTTTCCTCCTGTGCTAAAGCCACCTTCACCTTTGTCTCTACGAAACAGGTGCAACTCTGTTTGAAGGAGAAGCTTAGGTAAACACCTTCTTAGCATCCATTCCAGGTCTATCAGTCCATGATATTTTTACTCATCAAATAGGAATATACTTTGGTTTAAAAAAAATAAAAGGCTTCCTGCAATGACACTTAGTGTGTCTTAGCAGCTGAGCCCTTGCAACATGTACCAGGCAGTGGCCCTGAATTTGCCCCTCTGTACACAGAGGCATTGTATTCAATGTCATTTGCTTTAGGAAGTAAAGTGAACATCAACCATCCTTCCCTTTCTGCTTCCTTTTTTCCTCTCTTTCTACCTTCAACTAACATTGAGTAAGCACTGGACACTGGAGTGATGGAGAGGAAGGCTTGAGCAATAAAATGTGGTTCAATATTTATTTTTAAGGATTCATACTCTGATGGGAGACAATTGTTCATAAGGTAAGAGTATAAAAAGTAAAACCTCAGTAATGGATGTGTCTCCTAATACTCCTTAGATCTGCAAGACCATGCTATGCCGCGTAACCTACTACATGTTTACCATGTTATTTCTCTTAATCTCCCTGTGACAAACCTATGAAGTAGGCCTATTTTACAGCTAAGAAACCTAACTTAGGGGGGCTGTAGTCACACAATTGAAAGCGCTGGGGTTTGAAACTAGAGTTGTCTCATTCCAAGGCCTGGATCATTTCTACTACACACCGTGCCTCCTGGATACTAAGTTCAGAGAAGGGAGAAATACCATCTGTTGGGACAATCGTGGAAGTGTTTGTGGAGTATGTAACCTATGACCTGGGCCCTGAAGGATGGCCAGGATTCTTGGCAGTTGGAAGGAACTAGACAGAAGGAGTAGAGCCCATAAGAATAAATTTGAGTAAGAGAGAAAGATAGAATTCTGGATACGGCACGCACATCTGCCTGCAGGTTGAAGCACATGATTATTTTTGCTATTGTAACGTTTCTAGTGGGACTCAGTGGGGCAATAAAAGTAAAGGCAATTTGGGAGAAGATGTTGAGCTGTGACTGCCAGGCCAAGAACTTTATACGTTTTTCAACGCTCAACCTATAATGGGAGTTTTATTTTTATTTATTTCTGAGGTTTCAGACTCTATTAATTTATACCTGTTGCCATAACAAAGATAGGGTTGGCTGAAAGATATGTAAGAGACTTTGGGAGATTTAAGTGGTTGGAGGAAGAAATCAAGACTGCTTAGAACCTGAGAAAGTGAAACAAAAGTGTTACGTTACAGATTACCATTCATAGTTTCTTCTGAGGGACACTGAGGGTTAATGGAGGGGTGTGGGCGAAAGGGGAAAATGGGTGACAGGCATTGAGGAAGGCATTTGTTGGGGTGAGCGCTGGGTGTTGTATGTAAGCGATGAATCACGGGAACCTATCCACAAACCAAGAGCACACTGTGTACACTGTATGTTAGCCAACTTGACAAATTATATTAAAATGATAATAATAATACAAATAAATAAAGAAATTCACTTCAGTTGTGATAGGTAAGGCTTGATACACACATGGATATTTAAAAATTCCTAAAAATCCTCTTTCAGCATTTTGGCTTAGCTAAACCTTAAGTATTTTTAAAAATTCGATTTTTGGCTAAATCTATGACGATTATAATGAAATAAAATGCTTCCTGTTACATTTAAATCACTCCCTATTAGCTTAACCCCTCAATTATTTGGAATGTCTTCCTTGATTGTACTGTAATGTAAATATTTATTATGTTAATAAGTGTTTAAACATTTAAAAATATCTTCTAGGTTAAACAAATAATGTCTACAGAAATGGTTTGGAAATTTGGGAGTAAGGAGTTAATTTTTTTTAATTCAAATTTTTTAAAATTAATTTTTAATTTTTAATTTTAATTCCAGTGTAATTAACATAGAGTGTTATATTAGTTTCAGGTATACAATATAGTGACTCAACAATTCTATACATTACTTAGTGTTCATAATGATGAGCGTACCTTTAATCCCCTTCAACCTATTTCACCCATCTCCCCTCTCATATGCTTTATTTTAAATGAGTACCCTCAGGTAAAACTTTTCTTTTTTTTTTTTAAACAAGATTTTTGTTACTTGAAGCATACTTCAGAATTCACGGTTCTAAAAGCTATGTAAAAAACATGGAATGGGAGTTTTAGTATATTGTTACATGGATAGTCCAGAGTGAATCATGACTTCTGGAATTTCATGCCTTGACGTGATTTCTGTCTCAAGTTGATTCTGGGCTATGTGACTGGCTGTGTGACTCTGGCCAGTGGAACATCAATAAAAATGATGCAAGCAGAGGTTTAATATACACTTGAGGACTGGGGTTTGCCTTCTTGGAAGAAGGCTGCTGCTTTCATGTAAGAAACATGGCAAGGACACATGGAGGAGAGCCGAGGCACTCAGACCTATTTGAATAATGCCATCTTGGACCATCCACCCCAAGTCAGGCTGCCGTGAGCGACCCCAGACAAGATTAGTAGAGAAACTGCCCAGAAGAACCCAGCCCAAATTTCAGATTCATGAGTCAGTAAGTTGCTTTTGTTTTAAGTCCCTGAGTTTGAGAACCTTTGTTAACCAGCAGTGAATAACTTATTCACCGAAAAGAAAACTCATGGAGGATAGGGCTTGTGTCCCGTGTGCCTACCTTAGTCATCTCGCGGTTGGATCAGTCACTCTGCAGCAGTGAGTGCAAAGCTGTAGTCACCTGGAAAAAGTCAGAACACTGACAGAGTCAGGGATTGCCCCCTGGGAAAGCTACACAGAGATCTCCTAATGAGCCCTTGTATTACAATGACGGATCACTTAAAGAAAAACTTACTTTGCCCCAAACAGTAGATTGTTGCCGAATTCAAAATCCCTCTCTGTTCTGTGATCTCTCAGGTGTTACGATTTCATCTTGCATATTACATCTTAATTTAAAAATACATTTCCATTGAGAGAATGTAGCCTTAAAATGAGCAATGTTATGATCCATTTCATTTTGCTCCTTGCAATCTGGTTAACAATCCATTCCAATAAGCAAGTAGTTGGGGAACTACTGTCCGCTCATGTAAATGAGAAGGTGCACTTATCTTCATCCTTCACTGTGATTACCTTTTATTTATTTTTGAAAGCTTCCTGGATTTCAGCTCATTGTTCAATTGGGAATCATATCTGTTCTATTCAGAGCAGTATTTTAATTTTCAGATTCTGAGCAGACATTATTTCTGTGATTCACTTTGCTCTGCCTTTTTGCTCTGGTCTTACCGAATGTAATTTCTACCTTTTTTCCCCCCTGTGCCTGCTGGCAATCATTTTAATGATCAAGTCCCAGTCTTTGCACTCTCCCGCTGCTTCCCACTCTAATTCCCAATGGAAAACTCCCTTGGGCATGGGGGAAAGTAGGAATTTTGTGGGGTAAATTTTGCTTCTGAATGTTTTTGTTTTCATGGATGATTACCTTAAGGCTTCAGTGAAGGGTACGTTTTATGAACCAAAAAGAAAGAAAGATAGTAAGGAAGGAAGGGAGGGAGGGAAGAAGGAAGAAAAGAAAGGAGAGATGAATGAAGGGAGGAAGGAAAGGAGAGGGGAAGGAAGGGATATTACGAACCAAATGAAATTACCAGTAGCTCCTAGGAATATAAAGTGATGAGAAAGCATTTTATTCCATATTGTTTTTCAAAAAACTGGTGTCCAGGATAATGCACCATGTGTAAAGAATGACTTGCTGAAGAAACTCTGTAACCGACTGGAGAAGGAGCTTGAAAATGAATACATACCTTCATATCATTATAAAGTTGTGTGCTCTGAGAAAGTAACTCCCTTTTGGAAAATACTATGAATCATGTTCCAAACCGGTGACTCTCCAATGTCATCCATATTTTTTCCTCGCAGCACTCATGACCTGCTGTGTCCCTCACTTGCCCTCGCTGTGCCTCAGTCACATGGAAGCCTACCCTCCTGGAATTGCAGGACATCCGAAGAGGAGTCTCCAACTAGGGTTCCATAAATTCTGTGATCTGCTCTGTTCATGGCAAGTGGGACTTTCTAACGTCAGTCTGAACTCCTGCTTATCATAAGTATGGCACTGGGAGAAGCTGCTCCCTGGACCTGCATGTGACCATTAAACAGACTCAAGTTCCTGGTGACCATGTATTGTACTAAGTGCACTTCAGTCTTGATGCATATATACTTGCACTCTGAGCCACATAAGCTGACTGGAGTCACGGTTCCTCTCTTTTCATCAACAGTATGCCTTCTTATTGTGCACACACGATAAAACAATCAGTTACTGAAATTAGCCCGTATAAAATGGAATTTTGGACAGAAGGATTTCAACTGCCGGGGCAGCCGTGCGGTTATCGGCATTCTTGTTACCTCCGATCTCATTCTGTAGCTTACATTCTCCATCTGTACGCCTGGGATGTTTCTCTCTCAGCCCTCTCCAGTCAGGGCAATATCATTTTTAAGGAAGAGAGACCCAGTGCGATCAGATCAGAGTAAAGGTGGGAGAGCGCTGTAAGGACGCAGAGCTCATAGGGATCTGAGGATTGGAGCCCAGCCAGTGTAACTAGGAAACAAGAGTCAGCGGGAGTCAAAATAGCTTCCTCAGTTCCTCAGGACCTGATGAACTACCAGCTCAGTCCTTCAGTGCACATACTCTCTATTCTTTCTTGAAATACTTATTTTCTCCTATTCATCAGTTTCCCAGTGACCCCCCAAACCGCTAAGACATCCTGCAATAGTCACGATCTTCGTACCCCAACATTCACCCCCAGCTAACAACATAGTTTGTATTTTAGTTGAATATTGAGAGAATGTTATGGGGCTAATTCCCGTGTGCCAGCCAGAGCACACAGGCTGTGGACTGGTGGCCTTTGGTTGGGATATTCGTCCATATTCCAACCCGTCCCAGCCTAGCTTGGGGTGGAAGTGTGTAGGGCATGGCACCGACCCTTTAACAACTTTAGGAGGGGCAGGTCCACAAAACATACAGATTGAGTCCCCACCATAGCCAATAGAGAAAAATACCAGAACCATGCTAGCACCACCACAAAAAGCAGTTGTGCTGTGAGCTTTTTGGGTTGAAGTGATACAGGTGCACTACATATCTCTACGGGCAGAGATAAACTGTGTACTCGTGGCATAATTAAGATTTCGGTATAGCTGTGGTTGGAAGTGGATGTCTTCTATTTATTATGCATACCTTGCATACATAGAGGGCAAAAAAAAAAAAAAAAGGACTGTAATGGGGCGCCTGGGTGGCTTAGTCGGTTAAGCGTCCGACTTTCGCTTAGGTCATGATATCGCGGTTCGTGGGTTTGAGCCCCGCATCGGGCTCTGTGCTGACTGCCAGCTCAGAGCCTGGAGCCTGTTTCAGAGTCTGTGACTCCCTCTCTCTCTGACCCTCCCCTGCTCATGCTGTCTCTCTCTCTCTCTAGAAATAAATAAAACATTAAAAAAAAAAAAAGGACTGGAGCTAGAAGTTAGGCAGAAGTAAGTTTTAAAGGAGAGCATTGTATTTTAAAAAAACCAAAAATCGTTCTCACATTTTGAGTGTTTTAAAAGCCACACAGCTGTCTCATTTAGTGGCAAGTCCCCCGTCACTGTTGCTGTTCACAGTCCAACATTGAAGGACCGCCTTCCAATTTTAAGATTCCAATTTTCTGACTGTAACTTGGAGTTGATTGGTCTTTTAAAACAGAAATGAATTATTGACAAAGACTTGATGCCTAACCCATAGGTCGTTAAACCTCAAATTGTTACCTGTTTTTCTTGATGGTCTTCAGCGTTGTGGTTCAGCTAAATCACTCTCTCCGACAGGGCAGCTCATTCTGGCTGTGGTGCCAGAGGAGCAGAGGCATATCCAGGTGAGTTTCCTGGTATAAACATTAGGGAATCTCACCGATATTTTGCTTAGCAAAAATCCATCTCATGTCCACAGCAAAAACCAAGACTGTCATCAGTCGACAGCATTTTGGACACGTTTAAAAGATTTCGGTCTTGCAGTGGCCCCTATAAAGCATCCGCCTAAGCACAGCTGACAAACTGTGATTAAAAGAGGCAGGCTCTCTATTCACTTCTCTAGGTTCTTCAAACTCTATCCTTGTGTAAAATAAGATCATCGGGGTATTATATACCAGGACTGTTCTCTTAACTTCCCACAGAGCTACCTTCATGCAAACTTAAAAAAAAATGTTTTTAATGCTTATTTTGGAGAGAAAGAGAGAGAGAGAGAGAGCATGAGTGAGGGGAGGGCAGACACAGAATCCAAAGCAGGCTCCAGGCTCTGAGCTGTCAGCACAGAGCCTGTCACAGGGCTCCAACTCACAGACTGTGAGATCATGACCTGAACCAAAGTCAAATGCTAAATGGGCTGAGTCACCTCGGTGCCCCCATGCAAACTGTTCTTTATGTTGTTGGATTTTCATTAAAGTTTGATATAAGGAGGGCCTATTTGAAGAATATCCTGTAGTCACCTCTAAAATTTTATTTTTTTATTGTGCCTACTTTTACTCTTTCTTATACAATGCAGAATGGAAAACCATTGTCCAGGAATTGTGCCAAAGAAGTGTCTTCCCAGATAAAATTGTGGGCTTCTTTTAACATAGCTTTATAATGTTACATTTAATGTTAGCCTTGACTCCTAGGCAGCTGAGAGATAAAATAAGTGTTTACTTGCAGCAATGATCTCATCCTAGTAATGGATAAAATTATTCTTTCTCCCCTAAATTGTTTCTTTAATCTTCATTTTAAGTATATATATTTAAATCATGTAACATTCTTTTTAGAAGCAGACACAATTTAAATGGGTAGAAATGGGAGAATAAAGGGGACAGCTCCTCAACCACGTAGACTATCAAGCTGGTTAATATAATAAGAAATTCCAGAGAATCCTTGATGTTTGAAATATGGGTGTTTTTGTGAGTCTGACCTGACTCCATCTTCCCTTGCTCTGCTAAATGTGCTGCAATAAATTACCAGCAATAAACTTCAAAAGGAATGTAAGTTGGAGGAAAATGTTCTAATAATCTCTAGGGTTGTTTTTGATAACAGATCAATGTATTTATTTGTCATCCAGAAAAAAAATATATCCTACTGACAGAATGAAAATCTTAAAATGCAATCTGTGGTGCCTTGCCAAGAAGGCTCAAATTGCAAAACTGAAGTAAACACTTACTTTATTACTTACCCTATTAGTCTGAGACTTTAGTCCACATCATCTACTATATTTATGTACTTATAATTAGGATTTCTACATGTTTAGTCTTGCTGGGCTTTGCACTTCAATCTAAGCATTGACTCTTCTTGTTGTGGGATGAGGGGTAGGAATGTATTTATGGTGGTACCTCAGACAGAGTCACCATATCCACTTCTGTTGATTCTGGAGCATAGCCACAAAAACAAGCAAACAAACCCCATACAACTTTCAATAATAATAGTGACTTTATGTCAGTTGGGTATATTTTCTTCATAGGAGTTATTTCTTTTGATGCCTTGATCACTATTCTACCCTTTGAGTCTAAGATGGTATATTCTCAATAAATATATCAGTAGGCCTGTTGGCTGATGTACAAATGAAAAAGCTTATTCCTGTTTGCAACAGCAGAATCACAATAATGTGCAACAGTGGGTTCAGATGGATGGGGAGAAAGTTAAGGAATGGTGCTGAGGGGCTCGTGTAGATGAATAGGGAGAAGTGCCAACTAGAGGGAGGCGCTTTCTTGTAGAAAGCTATTAATGATCTAATTTTCATATATCATAGAACTGGTGACATAAAGCTATACTTGATTTCTTCCCCCATTATCAAGCATAACCAATGCCATATCTTTAATTATTGTGGGCATAACTTAAAAAAAAACCACTATTGTCCAAAGATTTCTGGAAATTTCAGCCACTGAAATGTGCACCTATGAACTTCATCTGTGAGTCTGGGAGATCTCTCATGACCCCTGCTGCTAATAATTTTCAACCCCCCAATTCTTAGTTAGGCCTTATTACCTGGGGCCAGGGGGCTTCACTACGTTTCCTACCTATCTTTTCTAGATATTATTATTAGCCCATTGTCCAGTCCCAAATGCTGTTTTCCAAGTGGCTAAGTGAGTCTAGTTCTTCTATAATGTGGAGAAACTTGGTTTGCTGGTCCCTCTTTATTTAGCATACAGTCTTGAGAATCACTTACTATCTCTGAGACTTTTCTCACCTAGTGAAAGCAAAAATGGTTAGAAGACCAAGTAAGCTAATCCATGTGGATCCACTTTGAGAACCAAAAGGACACATTGCGGAGAGTCGTAGTAATTGAGGGGTGCAAGCCATGTACCCAGTCACTGTGGAGATTCAAAGGACACAGAAGGGAGATATTGTCCACTCAAGGTTTTGTGAGGGCACAGTGCTGCTTTCCTCTGTGATAAAGAGGTAGAATATAATGGAGTTGGGTGTGCCATTACTTGAGTTGCTCACCTACCAGTGAGGAAGACGATTGTATTACTGCTTCTTCCCCAGTCCTGTGAAGGTAAGAAAACTCCCAATGACTGCAGACTAACCAGTATCAATCACCTGATTATTCCTTCCATTCACTGTGCACTAACAACCTGGGCCAAAAATAAATTAAGAGGAAGATGGATCAATGGGTCTCAAAGGAAGAAGATGACAGCAGCCTATGAGAAGGTGTGAGTTTCTGGGAAGGATACGCCTGTTTTTTTCTACTAGGGATTTTCATGGTTTGTAACTGCTTCTCAGAAGAAATGAACTCTACAGAATGACTTATGGGAGTTGTGGTTATTCCCCAACACAATATTCTGTCATGTCCCCTGCCTCCATGAAATTTGAATTGTACCTTCCCATGCTGCAGTGTTTTTTGTGCACTTACTTTGCAACTTAAACAATGAACGATGCGTGATTTAAGATGACAGTTATTTGAGTGCAAATCTTAATAAGGGTGAAAATTGTCCAAAAAGACAGGCATAGCAAAACATAGAAAGACAGTGGCAATCTTTGCATGTCATTATCCCTCTCACTGCTTTTCTTTTGTATTTTATATTTTGTCTGAATTGCAACTCTTGATTTTGGAAATCCACTAACAACCATGGAAGCTCTGAAGATCCACGAGGATCTAGGTTATCTAGATGAGGTTTTTCTCTTTGGATCCAGGAGAAAATTGGGTTAGGAAATTCAGCTTTAAGATGAGTTTCTGGGGTTAAAAAAAAAAAAACCCCAACAACTGCAAACTATTGAATATAAGTTCATTTGAAGATTAGGCCTTACTTTAATGAGTTTAAATCTTTTATTATCTGAGTGTAGTTGACACCCAGTGTTACACTGGTTTCAGGTGTACAACATAGCCATTTGACATCTCTATATGCCATGCTGTGCTCACCACAGTATAGCTACCATCCCACCCCATACAACATGATTATATTATCATCGACTGTATTCCCTATGCTATACCATTACTCTAATCACCTTTAAAACATTAAACCATGTATTCTTATTGAATACAGAATATATTTCTTTATTTAAATTCAGCTCAGGGGGCCTGGATGGCTCCACTAGTTAAGCTTCTGACTCTTGGTTTTGGCTTAGGTCATGATCTTGTGGTTCGAGAGTTAGAGCCCCGCAGTGGGATCCATGCTGACAGCATGGAGCCTGCTTGGATTCTCTCTCTCTCCCTCTCTCTCTGCTCCTCCCCTGCTTGTGCTATCTTTCTCTCTCAAAATCATTAAGTAAACTTAAAAAAATAAGGATATAAAAGAAATAAATTCAGTCCATTCACCAAATATTTGCTGAATACTGCCAGGTGCCCAGGTCTGCTCCCTGCTGGACCCTTCTTTCAGTCACAAATTTCTGAAGGACCCAGGTCAGGCAGGGAGGACACCCCTACCCCCTTGACATTCACCAGGGTTCGCACTAAAGCCAGAATTCCATGAGTTCTCATGGAGCTTCATTTGTAATGAGATGGAGTCACTTCCCAAGGTGAGGGTCCTGGAGCACAAGTTGTGGTGCAAAGCACGTAGGGAAGTAGACTCTTGGTCAATTGGAAGTCTGCTGTGTGTCCTCTGCTGCTTTTCCTCAGCTGACAAATATAGACAAGCTATTCTTTCAAACAATGTCACTGTCTTGCAGACCACCTGTTCCAACCCCTTCCTGGTGGTTTTCATTCTTTTCTGTCTCTTCCTCCTCTTTCTCCCCTCTCTCCCTTCTTCCCTCTCCCTCCCACTGCCGGCTCCCTCTCTCCCTCCTTTATGCACCACAATATACTTAATTTCATCAATACGGAGTATCCTGAAAGCTAAGGTGAAACCAAAATCTGGCTGGGAGCCCAGACATCACTTTCTGAAGTGACAGGCCCTGGTGATAGGGAGGTTTGCAATTATACAGATCATTGCTTCGACCTGGTGCAAAGTCAACCAGGCCACAGTACAGGAACAAAAAGTCTTCCAGAAGGGCTCAGAGCAATGCCTCAGTATTCACTGAACTGTGTTAGTGTTAGCCAGCCTGTTTTGTTCTTCAGTTGAAGCCTCACCATAAACAGCTCAGTTCCTTTGCTGTCCCCTGTGATCTTCTGCCTTGTAAAGTAAAAATTAATGTCCTTATTACATATGTTCCTTTTCTCCACCATCTACTCAAAATGATTTGCACCAATGAACAAAATATACTCTCTTCCTGGGGTAAGGCTCTGTCTTCCAAATATCTGATTCGCTCTACCTCTTGCATCTTGGCATCAGCTTTGAGAGCATTAGAAAAGGCAACTTTTCTTTGTCTTCAAAATAAAATGTCTCCTTTCTGTCTAGCTTGCATGCGATCTATGTAGAATAGGGTGGGCAAGGTGCTTTCTTTGAACTATGGAGGACATAGTTCACAATGAGGACAAGATATCAAATTGTATGAGTGTGCTTGGCACCCAGATAAACAGAAGGCATGGTCTGTAACTGAACCCCTTGTTACTATTCACTGTGACTTTCTCAATTTTCCTTGAGGCAGCTTTTGTTTTGTTTTGTTTTGTTTTTAAGCTTTAGGAAATTCAAAGTTTAAATGAGATGTGGGAAAGGGAGGGGGCGCTCTTCTATGAGAAAGCTTTGTGTTTCTGGACTCAGTAGTTTGGGGGTGGGGAGAGAGCCACCTGTGAGTCAAGAGGAAGGAATGTTCCTCAAACTGAGAAGGAACAGCCAGCCTTTGGCCGTATGCAAAGTCTTTAGGACTCTAGATGGGAACTGCTGAATAATTCGCACTTTTATGACTTACTTGTAGACTGTAACCTGCTGAAATTAAGTTTATTTCTTGTTTTTCCTGCTTCCATGACCTTGTTGTATTGGGCCTAGCTGTTCTTGTTTCCGTGTCTTGAGAATACAGATCATTGCCCTTGGACCTGCGTCATGCCACACTGGATTTGTCTTCTCAAGGAGCAGGCGACGCACACGTTCCTGGCGTCCCTTCCAAGGGAAGCCTCCTGGAGAACGTGCGTCAGAGCAGGTCTGTGTCTTCCACACAGTGGGACTCGTAGTCGGCCCCAGCATCACTTTTTGCTCATGCGCAAGGGAGCTGACTACAGCTCAGTAACTAGGTGGCTTGGGTGCCCTAAGGCTAGAGATGGTGCGCACTCCCCCGGTGTCTACGTGCTTTACCTTCTCACTGCTGCGCTCCCGAAGGAACTCATCGCTGCGGAGCAGCTCGGGAGAGGCGAGTGGGAAGAGCTTTCTACCTTTAGTGCCTGAGGCTTGATTTGGTAAAGGAAGAGATGGAGCAGGTAATTGTTTCCTAGGATGTCATAACCACCCACCTCGAACCTGGTGGCTTACAACGATGCAAATTTATTTTCAGTTCCGGGAGCTAGACATCTGAGATCAAGGTGGCGGCAGGACCATGCTCCCTCGGTTCTCTCTGAAGGCTCTAAGGGAGAATCTTGCCTCTTCTAGTCTCTGCTGCCTCCCGGGATTCCTTGGCTTGTGGTAGCGTTACTCTAGTCTCTGCCTCTGTCTTCACATGACCTTCTCTTTGTCCCTCTGTGTTCTCTCCTCTTCTTACAAGGACACCTGCCATTATGTTTAGGGCTCATTTTGTTTTAGGTTTATTTATTTTGAGAGAAAGAGAGAGAACTAGTGGGGGAAGGGCAGAGAGAGAAGGGGACAGAAGATCTGAAGTGGGTTCTGAGCTGACAGCGGAGAGCCTGATGTGGGGCTCGAACTCATGAACCTGAGCTGAAGTTGGATGCTTAACTGACTGAGCCACCCAGGTGCCCCATTTATGACCCATTTTAAACCTAGAATGATTTAATCTTGAGGTCCTTAACCACATCTACAGAGACACTATTTCTAAATAAGGTCACAACCTGAGGTTCCAGGCAGATAAGAATTTTTGGATGATATTATTCAACACACTGCAATAGTAGAAGCATGGAATGTAAAAGCTAGCAGGAAGAAACCCAAGATCATCAAGTCTAATACCTTTATTATGCAGGTGAGTTATCCAGCCTTGCCCATGTTATAAGTGATAGGAATCTTTTTTTACCTAGGTGCTAGATACACGCCACTATGTTGAGAGAGGAGTAAATCTGAGAGGAAAAGAGAGTGTGGCAGTTTATAAAATTGGCTGCAAATTCCTTGACAACCCCTCCTACTGAGTGTGGAGGGACTTGACTGCTTTGATCATTAGAGACGGGGCTGGGGGTGCTGTGTGACTCCTGGGCTGGGTTATAGATGGTGAGGCAGCTCTGTCTTATTCACCGCAACACACTAATTTGGAGCCCTGGACCACCATGGAAGCAGCCTGACAAGCCTGAGGCCACCATGCTGTGAGGAAGTCACATTGTCGGGACAGACCTCATCTCAGACAGAGCTCTGGTTGGCAGTCCAGGCACCAGATATGTAGAACCTCCAGATAATTCCAGCCCCAGCCACCAAGTCATCCCCAGTCTTTGAGTCTTCTCAGATGAGTTGCTAAGCATCATGGGGTAGAGACAAGCCATTCCCCCAGTGCTGACTGCTACTTTCCTTATCAATCAACATATGCAATAAAATGGCTGTTGTATTAAGCCATGCATTTGGGGATAGATTGTTGCAAAGTAAAAGTAACTGGAAAAAGTCACCTTTGTGGTAGTCAGATAATGTATACTCGTCTCTGTTCTGCTAGGCAAAGAAATAAGCACCAAGATTTAGACCATCTTGATTCCAACAAGGGGAGAATCTCGGGGGATGGAGAGGAGCTCGCCACACTGCTCGTGTGAGAAGCAGAGTGGTTTGTTCACCGACATTTGTAAACTTAACTGAGGATGTTTCATGGTCTTGGGAATGGCCAAATATTCGTTGTTTTTCTGACCACCCAACTGGAAAGAATGCATACAGGAAGGATTAAGTTCAGAATCCCAGAGAAATTGAACCTGAAAACTTGTAACCTCTTCTCTCTGGGTGTTCACCGCTTAAAATGAATGAAATCCCGAGGCTGGTATGCCACAATCATCCAGAATTCTTAGGCAGAGATGAAAGTAAAACCAGAGGTCACTGGCTTTTACAGAGACACATAAAAACATCTGTAACTTCTAACTTGTCTGAGAGGCTGAGTCTGTCCGTGTTCATCTTTTCAGGCAACATACCATGAATTAGTCAAATGTGAAGAGTACCTGTGGGCTAGTGACTTTCTAGGTCCTGGGAATACAAGTACTCCATATATAGGAGTGATGTGTATATGTGACAAAGACAGCATTCCTTTGTCATTGCAACCTACATTCTGGGGGTACGGGAGAGATGGACAATGAATAGATGAATAAATAATATTTGGATAATATGAAATGTCTTGAAGGCAATTCAGTAAGGTAATGTGAAAGACAATGTGTGTATGTAAAGGTTCTTAAATAAAAGTGCTTAGGAGTCCTCTCTTATAAAGTGACATTTGAGTTGAGTTCTCAGTGATCTAGAGGAAGGGCATGACCCATGGCATCAGCGAGCATGGCTTCGTTTCTGCAGGTGGCTAACCTACTTGAAGATCAAGTAGATCTAAGATTTCTTACTTTCATGAGTACTTGTAGAACACAAGTTATGAACTTGTCCTGGTTAGGAATCATGGCTGATTATAATAGCTCTTAGTAGTAAGTACACCAGGAGACTAGAATTTTCCAATTCCATTGTAAAGAGTTAAATTATGAGTAAGTGAAATGCCAGTGTTGGGATTGTGCCTAGGAGCTCAAGTGCCCCCAGGATCTATTTTAAACAAAGTTTTGAAATGAATTCCTAAAATATCCTTATGTTTTTAAGTTTACTTTATGATTTTGAGAGAGAAAGATAGCACAAGCAGGGGAGGAGCAGAGAGAGCGGGAGAGAGAGAGAATCCAAGCAGGCTCCATGCTGTCAGCATGGATCCCACTGCGGGGCTCTAACTCTCGAACCACAAGATCATGACTCGTGCTCTCAACCATTGTTTGCCCAAATGGTACTGGGCCTTCAAAGACCCACAAACCACTCTGAGTATCAGTAGTAATTAAAGTAAGGACACTGACCTTGATGAATCATATGGTTGTTCCAGCTTCAAGATCCTGTCCAACTCTCTCTTCTGAAAGATGGAGTATAAAAATGGTGACATGACATAAAAGATTAAGAGTAATATGTCCCTGGGCTTGGGAACTTAGAGACCAAGTAAATTCCTTTGGCCGGGGAGGAAACCAACGACTGCAAAAACAACAGCAACAACTGAGTCATTAAGTCCTAGGAGAGTCCTGGAAAATATTCTGAAACATTGTGTGTTGATATGTTTTGGACAAAGAAGGGTGAATCTTAATTTTGGAGAAATGACTCATGGGAGATTCAAACATATTATGTGGTTTCTTTTTCCACTTTACTCATTGGATGCTCAGAAGACAGAGCCCGAAGTTCTGCAAAAATACAAGAGATCCCATTTCGAGGGATTGCCAGGTAATCTGCCTTAGCTCCTGGGATCTTCTGCTTTCTGGAATCCCTTCGTCTCATTTTGAGATGGAGTCACCATTCCCTTCTTCATACTGACCCTGAGTTGAAAACGAACCAAAGACCAGTAAGGCCTGTAGGCAGGACAGCTCAGACTTAAATGGAAATCCAGCTATACCTCCCAAAACACAGACAGAAGTCTTGGCATGTTTTCTGTTAATCTTTATCGCATTTAAAGTCATTTTAGTCCTAATGAAATGCTGTGGGTAGATATGCCGTTTAATTTTTCTTTCTACCCATGTCCCTCTATCTCCTACACATTTTGTTTTTGATCATAAGCAATGTTATTACCCTTTAAGCACAAAAATAGATAAGGTAATATTAACAGCCAGTCTGAGTCCAGATGTCCACCACTTCTTTTTCATCTTCTGCTAGTGACAGAAAGCTGGCTTCTCCACTCCAAAACATTCCCATTCAGATTTTATTTTATTATTTGCATGATTAAAAAAAAAATTCCAGGGAGTAAAGTTGTTCTAGTGAGCTAATGGCTAATTGCATACAAGGTAATTACAATTTAGCCGATGTGAAAGATTGTTTAGAAAGAGATGACCTCTGTGCTCTTGGTAACTGCAGTTTCGGACCCAACCAGCTGCTGTGATGTGTGAAAAACATCTTACTTCATTATGATCAGAGGAGCTAGTCGCTTATTCACAGTGCTGATTTCTGCAGCTGAAGTATTTACACCAATTAACAACTTTCTAAGGCCCTCTGCTTGAATTGTTAACCTTCACATAAGCTACCTCTGTGGGAATCATTGGTGATACACCCACTTGTCTCAGAATTCATCTGCCTGAGCTTTATTGAACTTGATGTGCAAACATTTAAAATGATAATTGAAACACTAATTAAATACTGCGCCTGGGCGCTGGAGTTGGGAATTCAGAGAGAAAGGCTGACTTACTGCCGACAATATCGACAACCAAAAACCCAAGGTGCTGCCAGTTTTCAACAGGAGCAGTTTGGATCATGTTTGGGTTGCCCTGGTGTCTACTAATGTGTGCAAGGCACGTCTACTATACCACCAGACACAACACAGGGGATACATACGGCATGGAATCCCAAATGATGAGCAAAGATATTTACTGTCCATCCTGGAGAGGTGGTATCAACGACTTGATCTAGTCTTGAGTGTTGATTCAGATTGAGGTACAGAGAACGGGGTGAAATAATATTTTAGGATCAGGCAATTGTTAAGATATTTATTTCTTTGATGTAATCTCTTTATGTCCAGGGTGTATATCTTTCAGTTTGAATTTGGGAGTGTTGTGTATGTAATCTGTTTACTTTCTGTTCATTCAGTGGCTTAAAGGAGTTGTTCTCAACCCTGACTCCACATTAACATGAATTAGAAAATGCTGATGCTAGGGCTGCATTTGATATCAACTGTATTAGAATCTCTGGTGATGAGGCAGGCACTGGCATTTTAAATATTTAAATGTTTATTTTCTTATTTTGAGAGAGAGAGGCAGGGAAGAGGCAGAGAGGGAGAATCCCAAGTAGGCTCCATGCTCAATTTGGAGCCTGACCTGGGACTTGACATGGGGCTCCATCTCACAACCTTGAGCTCATGACCTGAGCCGAAATCAAGAGTCAGATGCTTAACCCACTGAGCCACCCAGGCACCCCAAGTCAACCGGCATTTTAAAGTAGCTGGGCAGGGGGCCGCCTGGGTGGCTCAGTAGGTTAACTGTCTGACTTCAGCTCAGGTCATGATCTTGCAGTTTGGAATTCGATCCCCACGTCAGGCTCTGTGCTGACAGCTAGCTCAGAGCCTGGAGCCTATTTCAGATTCTGTACCTCCCTCTCTTTCTGACCCTCCCCTGCTCATGCTCGCTTGCGCGCTCTCTCTCTCTCTCTCTCTCTCTCTCTCTCTCTCTCTCTCAGAAATAAATAAAACATTAAAACATTTTTTTAAAAAGTAGCTGTGCGGGTGATACTAATGGGAAGTCAGGGCTAAGAACCACCATAATAGATGTAAGTCCCATTAGAGCAAGGACTATGTCTATTTTATTCACCCGTGCATTTGCAGAATGTAGCACAGGTGCTGACATGTTAGAGATATTCAATAAATGTATTTTTAAAGTTTTTATTTATTTATGTGAGAGAGATAGAGTGTGAGAGTGGGGGAGGAACAGAGAGAGAGAGAGAGAGAGAATCCCAAGCAGGCTCTGCCCTGTCAGTGTTGGGGCAAATTACAAAGTCTAGCAGTGTATTCCCACCTCAGTTTTACTTTTGCTTCCCAACTCTCGAAAACAGTCCTAGAGCCATTTCTAGGAACTTGAGTGCTGTCCAAGCTGCAATGTATCGCTCAATCCCCACCAGATGTGCTCCCTCCCTATGATTCCTGTGATTCCCCTTCATTCTCTCATTGCACTCCAATTTCCTGCTGGCACTAGCACCTTGCCCTGGATTTAACCTTGTGTAGCACGCTCCCCAGCCTCTGGGATTGCTGCCCACAGACCCTACTTAGCTATCAACCAGCCATCAATAAGAGTTGCCTCATCCGCAGTCACGCCCCTTAGTGCAGGGAGCCCATTTCTTTTTTTTTTTTTTAATGTTTTTATTTCTAGGAGAGAAAGAGAGAGAGACAGCGTGAGCAGGGGAGGGTCAGAGAGGGAATCACAGACTCCGAAACAGGCTCCAGGCTCCGAGCTGGCAGCCAGCACAGAGCCCGACACAGGGCTCGAACCCACAAACCGCGAGATCATGACCCAGGAGAAAGTCGGACGCTTAACCGACTAAGCCACCCAGGTGCCCTAGGGAGCCCGTATCTAATGACTGATGTGAGGGTACAAAGGCTCGTGCTTTGCCCCATCTCAGGGCAACTCTGCTGGACTGTCTCAGCTTCCAAGCTCCTGTAGGTAAACTGATGCTGTGCTTGGGGCTGAACCGAATTCTTCCTGTGCCGGCCCCTTTTCCTTCACCTTCCTCTGCAGATGTTGATAAGAACACTTCCTACTGAACTCCTTCACCCTAATCTCTATGTCAGAGTCAGTCTACTGAGCACACAAAGACAATGGCATGAAATGCTGGGACTTAGCTATCTGTGCCGCCTCAGACTGAGCCCAGGCCCCTCACACCCCTCTTCACCATGTACCATGTGTCATGGCAGTAATAACCAAGACAGACAAAATCCGCTCCCTCACTGAGTAAATTTAATTAGTAAATTACTAATGTAAATTATGGTGGGAGAGACAAACAATAAAAGCATATATGTACTTAGTTCTCTCATCACTGAGATTTATGAGTGATGAAAGCTATTTTCAAAAATAAAGCCGGGTAATAGAACAGAGACTGAGGGACTGAGGTGGAGGTGGTGGTGTGTTGGATGGTCACCTGCTGGCTTGTGAGAACTTCTTGTTAAATCCAGAGGGATTTTACAAGCCAGTAGGGTTTTTTTTTTGTGTTTGTTTTGTTTTTTTAAAGGAAGAGAGAATCCCTTTTTTTTAATGTTTTATTTGTTTCTAGGAGAGAGAGAGAGAGACAGCGTGAGCAGGGGAGGGTCAGAGAGAGAGGGAGTCACAGACTGAAACAGGCTCCAGGCTCTGAGCTGGCAGTCAGCACAGAACCCAACATGGGGCTCGAACCTACGAACGGCGAGATCATGACCTAAGCGAAAATTGGACGCTCAACCGACTAAGCCACCCAAGCGCCCCACAAGCCAGTTGTTAAACAGAGCTGTTATTAAGAAATCAATTATATGAACTTAAAATCAAATAAATCCTATTGGAAACTTATGTAATTAATACATACTCAAAACTCCTCACTTTCTCATTTTACTACATTTTGCAATTATATATGTTTCTGTGTTTATTTATATTATTATATCTGTGTGGTGGAAATACGATATGACAGTGCCTTACTGCACATCCCTTCCTAATTATACATTCAATGACATCAACGAGTCTGAACTGTACTTGTTCAATTACAATCATAGATTGACTGTGGATACATGAGTATGCAAAAAAACAGCAAAAGCATTCTATGTGAATCAATTGGCTATGAAGAATTTATGATAAACAATAATGCTTAATGTTATTTTCATTTCTAAATAGTTTGATATACATCTCTTATTTCAGTAAAAGTACAGTAAACATGTATGCCTATATGTACATGCACACATCCCGCCCACCCCACCCCAGAGATCTGGTTGTAAACATTTGCCAGCACATCATAGGGTCAGGAGCTTCACTTCAGGAATATTATGGAAGAGGCGTGTAACATTTGACCTGATACCTGATCAAATTCAGGGAACCTGTGTTTATTACTGGTTATGAAAAAAATATGCTGTCCGAATCCTTTGTATTCTCATTTCTTAGTCTTGAATGATGGTCTCTAGACACTTGTGTTAGTACTTTACCCATATGAAGGCTTTCTCTCTCTCAACCTCTGTTGATTTCTTTTAGGATTTTGAGAACTTCTGTTGGGTCACAGCTCAAGATCTTATCTTTCCTAGTGAGGCTAAACTCAACTTGCATGCTTCGTTATTATTTATATTCTAATAACACTTTTCGTTTGTAATTGCCTAGCTGTTAATATATGTAGTCATCCTTAGTGGATGTTACACCTTCGTAGATGTAATACCGGTAATTACAGGTATCTTTGTAAAGACTCACTCTCTTAGCTGTAAGTTTTGTCTCTGTTAGGAATTTAGATACTCGAGTATTAAATTAATTTTTTGTTAGCCATGGCTAAAAGATACCACAGAAATAAAAAATATGGGTATTATTATAGAAGAGCCATAGTATAAAAATGAAGTTGGCAGTCTTGAGTCACTTATTGGCTTTACGACTACGAACGAACCACATGACAACTCCAAACCTGTTTCCTAATCTACACAATGAGAATGTAATTTGGCAAATTTTGTTGGTCATTAAGACAAATAAGGCATGCTTCATGCCCTCAATTTAGAGCTATTAACAATCAGCCCTAAAACCATTTCTAACTCAGCGTGAGGAGCACTAATGGTAGCTGTACCATAAATGCAGATGTAAAAAACATAATGTAAATGGACACATTTTGTGTGAATGTGGAAAATACTGTCCCATAAATATGTAAGCTACAGTTGCTCACAGAGCTTCTGGGTGCTGGGTGCTTTCTGGCCCCTGACATCTGTGTACGGAAGGAAGGAACTGAATAGGATCCTATCAGGTTATTCCGTGAAAGCCTGCTGTGTCTTTTTAAGACTTGCTCTCCCCTGTGTGGTTATGTTTAAGCTTCTTAACACATGGTCACACTGGTCTAAAATAAATACATGGTTACAGAATTTAGTCAAATTATAGTACAAGATAGGCAAGTAAACAAAGTACTCATTTAGTGGAATCAAATCATACTATTTGATTATTCTGTGACTTTTCTAGGTGTTTGATCTTAGCATTTGTGATTGCTGCATGTCAGTCTTTTCTATGGTTTTCAGAGTGATGGTAACTGCCCGACCACTTCGTGTTACAGATGAGGCACCACGCTGGGAAGTGATCGCGCCTGGAGCCCAATAGCAGCAACTCTTTCATTAGTTGGGGGAAGATGCTCACATATGATTGAGTTTTCTAAAATATGAAAAGAAGCTTTTTCCCTTTATTCAGAGTATACCTGTTTACTAGAAAAAATTAGAAACTACTGAAAAGTAGAAAGATACTCGTCTGCTCTTTCACTGCCCCACACCCACACTTTTAACCTTTTGGTGTCTATTCCTCCAATCTTTATCTATTTTTCTGTGGTTGCAGTAATACTTGATGTATGTTTGTATACTCTCCTTTTTTTAATTTAGCATTTTAACAAAAGCATTTTCTAAGCTATTAAACATGGTTTCAAACATCCATTGAAAGGACAGCATGTATTTCACTCTAGCTGGTCTTTGGATCACAAAACCAAAACTTACTTGAATTGGTGAATGGTGACTCTGCTTTAATTAACTAGGAAGATTGTATTCTTATTACAAGGACTTTGCCATTCCTGAGATTATTTTTGAAATGCGACTTTTGGAAACACCTTCAAAACAACTCAGAAAATCGGTGTTGTTCTCAATATACAATTTTTAAAATTTTACTTGTTTATTTTATTTTGTTTCTTTTAGAGTGAGCACAAGTTGGGGAGAGAGGCAAAGGGAGCGAAAGAGAAAGAGAGAGAGAGAATCCCAAGCTCAGTGCAGAGCCCAACATGGGGCTTGATCCCATGACTCTGGGATCATGACCTGAGTCGAAATCAACAGTTAGGTGCTCAACCAACTGAGCCACCCAGGCGCCCCTCAAGATGCAATTTTTAAAACAAAAATATAATTTCCATATCTTGTTCCTTCCAGTTACCTAAGAGTGACTTTGTCTATTTCTAATAACCAAGCCCACCTTGAAGAAAAACTATCTGCCAACACCAAAGATATTAAAAAGAATTCTGCACAGGTTTTGGTAGCAATTTCCAAAGAGAAGTTTGAAAATACTTGTGAATATTTATATTACGATAAAGTATGTTTTCTTATAGAACAATTACTTGGGTAAAAAAAAAACTAATTTGCATGAGCAAGTTTCATCATGTTTGCTAAAAATGAGATATTTTATGGTACAGTCACCCCTTCAGCTCTGAAGACCCTCAAAACTTGATTATTGATCGTGCCCTGGGAGTTTAAAGTCTCTCTAGCTGCTCCATCCCTCAGGTGGGTCCTCAAGTTTCAAGGTTCCAAATTCGAACACTTCTGTGATACCACTGTTCTTAAGGGTGTCTCTGCTCTGATGTTAGAAGTAGAGGATCCTGCAAGCTCTTGAGACAGAAGAGAATCCGTTGTTGGTTAGATTTTTAAAAAAGAAAAGCAAGAAAGAAAAAGACAGAAAGACAGAAAGGAAGAAAGACAGAAGGACAGAAAGAAAGAAAGAAAAAGAAAGAAAGAAAGAAAGAAAGAAAGAAAGAAAGAAAGAAAGAAAGAAAGAAAGAAAGAAAGAAAGAAAGAAGAAAGGAAGAAAGAAGAAAGAAAGGAAGGAAGAAAGAAACAGTGCCTTGGGCCACTTTTCTCCAAGAAATTTGTGCTGTTCAGCGTGTCACTTATGAATCTCCGCTAAGTGCAAAGTCCTGTGTCAGGCATCCAAATTCTGCCCTGATGGGGGAGCACAAGAGGAGATCTTTAGTGGGTTGATGTTTGTATGGAATGGTGGAAAGAGTAGTGGCTTTGTCATCAGGGCCCTAAATGCTAAAACAATGTTACATCCACTTCCGGCTTAGACAAGTCTCTTTCTTTTTGCCTCCATTTATCCTTTTGTAAAATAGTGGGAATCAGGACTTTTTGTGAGATGATCTCCAGGTCACCATTGAGCTCTACAACTGCTTGGCTCTACCCATGTGGTCAGGAGTACTGGGGGGATCAGGGTGGTTTTAGCCCTAGTGATGTTTGGTCTACTGAGCAACAAAGACTCAGGGGTACGGACTCTCAAGGGCACAGGCATGGAAAATGAGTGCCAGTGTTGTAAGAAAGGGATAGAAACTCTTCCAAATGAATTGTCATATCCTTGATTTGTTCCCCGTGGGCAAATATTCCAGCATCAACTGGAATTTCAACTATTGTTAAAATGTTTTTCTACCCTATGAATCAATGGTTTGAAATGTAGAGATTACTTCTACTCAGTTCTCTCTTTGTCATCAACTCATTGAGACCAGGCTTAGTTGGGTTGGTGTGGGTGGTGTGGGGAAGGGCTTGTGATCTTTCTATGAGATTCTCCAGGGCCTGTTCCAGGCCAGCATTATGAGGAAGTCAGATGCTGAGAGAGGGTGCGGTTAGGGTGGATTAGGGTGACAGAGGGAATTTTTAATAGTTTCCCAGGATAAATAACAGGACAGAAGTCTCAGGAACAGTTGAAGAAATACTTTTCAAGAATGGAACTCTTGTCTGGTCTCTGGTTGCCTGAATGTCCCAGGGTACAAGGTACAGAATGAGATATGGCTTCCAATGTGCACTGTAGCCACCATGGGTACATTGCCTGGTGTGACAGTATATTGAGATATAGGGCATGATAAAACAGGGAACAGGATTCTAGAATATGGGCCAGCAGGAATAATGCTGGATAACAGTCCCTATGTCTTACTCAAGGTACTGGGCAGAATTCTCTCAGATAGCACACTCTTGGTTTCCACTGGCTCTAAAAATTTTTTTAATGTTTTTATTTTATTTTTGAGGGAGAGAGAGACAACGACAGAGCATGAACAGAAGGGGGGCAGAGGGAGAGAGAGGGAGAATCTGAAGGAGGCTCCAGGCTGTTAGTACAGAGCCCGATGCAGAATCCGTGAACAATGAGATCGTGACCTGAGTCGAAGTTGAGTGCTTAACCAACTGAGCCACCCAGGTGGCCCTCCGCTGGCTTTGAAAGAAGAGAGACTGGCCTCTGTAAAGGGATTTCTCCTGTGCTGTCAAAAAATACCGAGGGCCAGCTTGACCACCCACTTTGGCCCTAGGAGCAGTGAAAGCCTGTTGTGTAGCTGCGGGGTGGGTAGCGCTACCCAGCAGCCTGTAACGGTCCCTGGCAGTGGGGCATGGCAGCCCCCACAGTTCCACGAGGCTAGCATTTGGGATGAGGACTGAAACCCTTTTTGTCAGCCTGCCTTTTGGGGGAGGTGGTGATGGAAGAGGGTGGGCAAAGGGACATCCGAAGAGTAAAAGCTCCTTTCCCCCTCTTCTATGGCACCTCTCAAATGGGGCAGACTTCCTTTCTGGTGTGTCCGTGCCTCAGAGAGCCATGTCTGTGCCTGCACGCCGGAAGCCCCAGGGTTTCTGCATTAAGAAGCCCCTTTAAAAATGTCAGTTGAGAAACGCTAAAGACCTTTCCACCAGCCACTTTTCAATCTTGTTATTTTAGTCCGTGTCTCTACCCTAGGCTTCCTAGAAATGTAAAAGGTAATGAAGTGTTTCACATACTGTTTTCTGTCTTTTTATTCTAATTTAAATCTATCATTTAGTGTGGGCTTCGAAAACGATGTTTACTGGCATTGGAGCGCTATTTCATGCGGCCCAGAAATGCTTATCTGAGCTTGTATTCTAGACACATCAGGTATGCTATCATTGCACGCAATCAGCGCAGTAGGAGGAGAAATACATTTTCAAGTCTTTAGGCCTCAGTTTTAACCTGGAAATCTGAAGGTTTTCTGTAATGTAACCCATGTTGGCCAAGCCAGACCTGCTGGTATCTAGTATGACAGCAAACAGGATGGCACCCCCAGACTCCTGAGTCAGACACCCCTGTGCTTTACCTCATGGCTGTGACTTCCCCCTCCCTTGGCCTTATTCTTTTAGCTATAAAAGGTGTGGGGAAAGGACTGCTGGTGTCTGTATTGTGTTCTGGGTAAAGAAGTATTTGATTACATTCTAATTTATGGAGCCCATACCACATGTCTAATGGTGCGCGTGCCAGAGAGACTAAGTCCCTGCCCTCCAGCAGCTCAGTCTAACCACACAGGTGGACTGAAGGAAAACCACACAGTACAATAAAGGCAAGGATGAAACTAAGAACATTATGCTGGGAATTAGCAGAGAGAGAGCAATGGATGCCACCTAGACAGGAGAGAAGGGACAGGAGATGCGAGGGTCCCGTTTGAAAGATGAAAAAAGGAGAAGGGTGGAACCTTCCAGACAAAGGAAGGAACGTATGTACAAACACCATGAGAAATAACTCCGTGTGTCTGGGAACCAGTGAGAAACTGAACATGGCTATAGCACAGGGACAATGAGAGAGGCTGGGATAACCCTGCAAGCGAGAATGAGACCCATTGAGAATACCTTGCATTGCCATGAAATGCATTTAGACTTGTTCTGTAGCATCTGAAAGCTAGAAAAGAACTTAAATCCAGAATTCATGTAAGAATTGATGTGTTTTAAGGGTATCTAGGGATGCCTGGGTGGCTTAGCCGGTTAAGCGTCCGGCTTTCGCTTAGGTCATGATCTCATGGTTCGTGGGTTCGAGCCCCGCGTCGGGCCCTGTGCTGACTGCCAGCTCAGAGCCTGGAGCCTGTTTCAGTCTGTGACTCCCTCTCTCTCTGACCCTCCCCTGCTCACGCTGTCTTTCTCTCTCTCTCTCTCTCTCTCTCCCTCCTAGAAATAAATAAAACATTTAAAAAAAAAAAAGGGTATCTGTGTGAATGAAGGGGAGGGCGGGTGGCACAGGTGATTATTAGAGTTCTGGTGAAAAGTGGTGATGGCATGAATTAAAGAAATGATAGTGGAGAAGTGGGACAGGGACCATAACCAGGACATATTTCTAGAGTAGAATTTTATAGTATTTGGTGATATTTTTAGGTGAGAATGGTGAAAATTAAGTAAGAGTTGGCTTTAGGGGAAGCGTATGAAAATGGATAAACTTTGTTTTCAGTCTTCTAGAATCCACTTTGTGGGCTTTGGCTTCTCTATAGGACATTTATTCAAAATCTGCTGTTAGGTCCTTAATTTATGGTAATATGAATTTAGTGATTACTGATTATAGCTTGTGAAATAAATACTATTCCTGAATGGTAGGAATTATATTTTACTTCCTGTTTGTACTGTGACTTGAAATTCTAATTTTATTATTTACATTTACTTTGAAATATGCTATAAATATATTTATTTACTATAAGTAAATTTATCGTGTATACTTTACTATTTGCTTTGTGTTCACAAAGATGTTCATAAGAGTATTTTTTATGTAAAGGAATCATTGAAAAAGAGCTTAACAGTAAATAATTTGTTGAATTCACAGTGATATGTCCAAAGATGATATCTAGAGTAGGCATCTAAAAATCTATAAAAACACACTGATTGTCTTAGAAAGTTGTTTAAAATATATTAGAAAAAATAACAGTTTACTAATTGTATGTACAGTGTAATCCTATTTTCTCAAAGTATATATCATTCAGTGTTTTTCTTAGCAAAGGAAAAAGACTGAACAAGAATTCCCCCAAATGCTCAGTGGTTCCATTTGTGTGGGAAGTCAAATTATCAATGACTCTTACGTTCTTCATCGTGTGACCCTGTAGGATCCAAGTTTCCAGTAATAAGTATGTTAAGGTGTTAAATCGAGAGTTTCCCATGTAAGCATTCAACTATAATGCGTATGACATTCTAACGTGAGATTCTAGACCAAATTATAAAATTTCAAAAGTAACTTCAAAAACAGTTTTACAAGTTTGAAACCCCTCAGCCACAGTGAGAGTGTAAAGTGCCAGGTTGTTGAAGATTAGTGGGATGGAACTTCCAGAGCGATTTCTTTGAAAAGATTTGTACTGTCGATCCCTGTCTCCATCAAGGAGGAGAGGTAGAGAGACGCCACTCTTTCCTCTCTAGCCAAGAAAAAAGGTTTCAAAAGGATGACTAGAAGAATTTGATATATATCCCCTTTGAAGGAGAATAGACTTGTATCTGACTTCTACCTGGAAAACTGAAAGAGAGAGATAGACAGTATAGATCCTGACAGATGAGCTCAAGTGAAGAGGCGGTGCTCTAGGATCTGCCTACATTCTCAGAGCTGTGAGGGCAAAGCAGATAATTACTTCCTGTGGCTCACAGTGGGCCACCTCATAAGTGAACCAGCATGGGGTCCCATGAGGCCCTGTTCAGTAGAGAGCTGAAGGAACAAAAAAAAAAAAAAATAGTTCAACATATTTCTGGACTCCTGGGGACTATAGAAAGGGTAGGCAATGTGATCAGGAATAATGACTCACCCATTTTAGAAACCTCAACGCTGGCGATGGAGTGGTCCCTGGGGAAGCCAAGAAAATCCCTGTTAGAGAATGGGTCAGTCTCAGAAACCATGTAGGTATCTTATAACCAGTCCAAACAGAACATCCTCATGTCCCTCCTTCCTCCCTCAGATTCAATCTGGGGGCTGGGGGAAGGGGGTGGTCAGAAACCAGAGTTAGTAAAAGGAAGGAGGGATAAAAGCATAGGACAGGAAGAGAGAAAAGAAGGATCATGCTTCTCTTTCTCAGCTTCCTGCTTGCAGCTGGGAGAGGATTTAACTTTAAGGCACATTTGGAATTTTGATAATGTAGGATTAGACACTTTTAATATAGCATCAGGATTAGGCTTGAGGATTTAGGGTGAACGTGGAATTATTACTTCAGAGTAACTGAAAAAGTCATGGAATGATTTGAATTTTCTTTCATGGGCATGGACAAAGGCACCCTCCCACTTTATGTATGAAAATGCTTGAAGGAGATGGTTGGAGAAGAATTCCTTTATAATCTTAACAACTAAGTTCTGCTTATTTAGTGTTCTGCTTATTTAGTGTTGGCTTTTAAATACATATTATTTTTTCTAACTAGAGGTCAAGGGTTTCTTTTAAAAGTTTGTCCCACTGGTTATCATCTAGAGCTTATTGTCATTGTTGTAGGGGCAAAAATCAACCATGGCCTATGTCTTGAGTCACTTTCCCAAAGCCATGCAGTATTTTGTAAAATGCTTTTGTTCACTAATAATGATTGCAAGATTGTGGACACTGATTCCATACGCAAGAAGGGTGGACCTCTCCTCTGTCCAGTTAGGGTGTTTCTCCCACCTTCTTTTGAAGAACATGAGACAGATTTCCCCTGGAATACTAACTTGTATCTCTGGGAGTTAACAGAACAGAGGACTCCTCTTTGATTCACTTCTAGGAGGCACTAGTGAGAGCTGCAAATTAAGCATTCCTCTACGAAATGCACAAACAAATCTAATAGTCACCATGTGTTACAACTGCTTTTGAGAAACTTGAATAAGAACTTTCTTACAGCACATGAAGAGGAACAGTTTAAATCATTTGAAAAATTGAACTGGATCACTTGTAAACTGAAAATCACTGTACAGTAGAGATACAGTAGATGTAAAGTGTGTGTGTGTGTGTGTGTGTGTGTGTGTGTGTGTGTGTGTGTGTGTGTGTAGAGGTTGATAAGAATATATCCTGAAGGTTGGACATCAGTTTAATTGTATCTGTTATATTCAGTTAAGCTTTGCCTCTGCTGCTATGGACTTTCATACTGCGAAAAAAATGTTTAGCTGAAAGATGATTTTGAATTAGGAAAGGATGGGAAAACCAAGGTAGAAAACAAAATACCAAAGGTCAAGACTTAATAAGCCTTCTCTTGATGTTGACAATGGTACCACAGTAAGATTACCATGAAAAGAACAGACGTAGCAAGAGAGGAGAGAATTCATGTCTCCTAACTAAGCTGGAAACCTATCAGTTAGACACATAGGCTCTGGGCCATTGGCCCGGCAGCTGTGTTCCGGAATGCTAAGTGCACACTTTTGGCTCCTAGATGAATCTTCTCCTCCTGTGCAGATCTCACGGTCCAGAAGGTATACTCTACTTTGGGGTTTGCTAAAGGCATGGCCAGTGATGAGAACTTCCAGTTTTAATGTTCTGTTGAATGGATTAACTTGGATTCCTGATCCACTGTTCCCAGGTCACCCAAAAGGAGACATGGAAATCATTACTGTCCCTCCTGAGTATGTGTCTGTTGAGTGGGATGGGGAGGCCACTTCAGTGAATATCACAGAGGAGAAAACAGAGACCTGCTTCTGTTGAACTTTCTCTTCAATGTACGCGTCAGGCAGGACCAGACACAGAGCCACACTTGTTTTTTCTATGGGGTTCCAGATATAGATACAGAAAGCGATAAAAGGTGGCACCTTGTGCAGAGTGAGAGCGTAATAAGCATGGCTTATTATTATAGGAAGAAGAAAGGAAGCCAACACCTACTGATTACCTTCCATGTGTGAGGAACTGTGCTAAGTACCCTCACATTTCCTCATTTCCTCCTCTAGAGGAACCAACTCTAGAAAGTAACTAGTTCAGAGAGATCTGATGACTTACCCCAAAACAAACAGCTAATCTGTGACAGATCTTGGATTTAAAAACCAGATCTACTTTATTACACGACAGGATACTTTTTGTCCTGTGATTCAGGGTTTGAATCACAGGAAGGAAAAGAATAGATGTTTACTTCAGAAGTCCATTTCTCTGGATCCTCCTTCAACTAGCAATGCTCTAAGTAGGAGTGGGTTGGGACCCCGCCCACCTGTATGAGTAAGGGAAGCCTTATTGCTGGAAGAGACAAATGCAGATTTCAGTGGCTTTACACAGAAGTTTATTCGGCTCACGTCAAAGCTGATGAGCGTTGGTGGACAGGTGGAGGTGGGGCTTCTCCATTTAGGAACTGAGGCTCCTTCCTTCTTGCCATTCCCAGAATCTTCTGTTGAATCCTCTGCCTACAGCTAGTAAAGGAGGGGGAAAGGTGAGCTTGGCACATTAGGACTACTTTCGATCCAGGCCTGGAAGTAGATGACACCTCACTTCTGCTCATATTCCTAACCAACAAAGCTTGACCACATGCCAAAGAGACTGGAGAAGCAGTTTGGTTGAGACCCAGCAGGAAAATACATTTTATGGCTAGATAGTCTATCTTCTGGTCACTAAATATTAATTTCACTCTTCTTTCCAAATATAGAACCCACTGTTCCCCTACTTGAGGGAGACAACCCTAAGTCACAGCCAGTTCCTACATTCAGTTCAAAGTCTAGGATCTCTGGACAATCCCAAAGTCCCTAGCAGGCTTGGATGCAGAGCCTCAGGTGACCTCTGAAGTGAAAAAATAGGTATCATTCCCCACTCCTCCCTCCTCCACAGCACTGCGTTTTCCCTCAATTGGTGATGGACAATTTCTTCTTTCTCGGTTTTCCTCCATGGTTACATCTGAAGTGTGCACAAAGAAATATATTCTCCCCAGAAGCTTTATAGCTTTCCCAGCCTGCTTCCTGCTCACATAAGTTCGAGAGCTCAAGAATGGTGTTAAGCCTTAAACAATCAGAATTCTCATTAGCTCTGGCTTGTGATTAGTTTGGCAATATAATTGACTCAAGGACTCAGTAGGCTTCTGACCTATTTGCTTCTAATAAGTAACCACACTCAAGTTCTTTACTAAAATAAACATAATTCTCCAGCCCGATTTCTTTCTTTTCCTTCATCCCTGTGTTCCTTCTCTCAACTTCAGTGAGCTAACTTGAAGCTCACTGAAACAATAGCCTTGGATACCAAGATATTCCTTTAGGCTGACCTTTGCTACAAAGTCAGTGTGTGAGCAGGAAGCCTCTGTAGCCCACGATCTTGTCCAGTCCTACCTCTTAACCATTTGGAGGACAGTCCAAGCAGCTCTTCCAAATCTGTACTTGAATAGCTCTTGATCTTTGTACTTTTTCCATCCCCTGCGATCTCTGTGTGAGAAGCACCCTCTTCTTGTCTAAGCCCCTGTACTGAAGGCATTTAAGAGCAATCGGCATGCTTTTCCCTCTGTGTTTTCCCAACTGTTTTCCTCACAACTTCAGGCTCAGAAGCCTGTGGTCCTTCTCTTAAGCCACTGTAGATGACAGTTATATAATGTATGGCTAGAGAACATCGAGGCTAACACTCTAGCTTCCTGTATTTATTTCTGCCCTGTCTGCTATCTGACCACTAAAACAACACCACACATTTAGGCTTTCACTAAGCCAGCACCCCACTTTCTTTTTCTTTTTAAATATAGTTTATTGTCAAGTTGCTTTCCATATAACACCCAGTGCTCACCCCCCCCCAACTGCCCTCCTCCAGGCCCATTATCCATTTTTCCCTCTCACCCACCTCTCATCAGCCCTCGGTTTGTTCTCAGCATTTAAGAGTCTCTTGTGGTTTGTCTCTGCCCCTCTCCTTAACTATTTTTTTCTCCTTCCCCTCCTATAGTCCTCTGTTAAGTTTCTCAAGATCCACATATGAGTGAAAACATATGGTCTCTGTCTTTCTCTGCCTGTCTTATTTCACTCAGCATAATACCCTCGAGTTCCATCCACATTGCTACAAATGACCAGATTTCATTCTTTCTTGTTGCCATGTAGTATTCCATTGTGTAGATACACCACATCTTCTTGATCTATTCGTCAGTTGATGGACATTTAGGCGTTTCCATGATTTGGCTATTGTTGAAAGTGCTGCTATGAACACTGGGGTATGTGTGCCCCTATACATCAGTATCTGTATCCCTTGGGTAAATTCCTAGCAGTGCTATTGCTGGGTCATAGGGGAGTTCTATTGTTAGTTTCCTGAGGAACCTCCACACTGTTTTCCAGAGGGGCTGCACCAGTTTACATTCCCACCAACAGTGTAAGAGAGGCCAGCACCCCACTTTCTGTCTTGATTTCTGTATTAGATACAGAAGGCTAACATCTAGAACCAATAACCCCAAAATGTCAGTGGCTAACACATTAGAGGTTTATTTCTTCTTACATAAAGTCTAATTGGCTACAGGTGTAGGACAGGGCTCCTGTCTACACATGCACTCAGGAACCCAGGCTCCCCCTCTCTGGTTTCGTCATCTCCTAGGCCTTGATTGCACAGCTTTTTTTTTTTTAAATCAAGTTTTGTACTGCCTAGAAGTGACTCCTGTCACCCACATTTTGTTGGCCAGAACTTATCAAAGGCCACATCTAATTGCAAGGCAAGGTAGAAAATGTCTACCTGTACACGCACAGATAACTGGATATGAGGGTAATAGATAATCTGTCTCCACTCTACTGCCTTTGCCCTCAGATGCTGAGATGCCCTCCATTGTAGCATCTGAGAACGTATGAGATGGAGTGTAAGGTGATGGAAGGAAAGCCCCTCTCTCGATGGACACAAGTCAGTCCCTTGGGATAACAGATTCATTTCCCCCCACATTTTATATTGAATAAAGTCCTTGAATATGGGAGGGCCACGAAACAATGTATACTGTCATATTTTCAGTATTCAACAATTGTTCAAGACTTACCCTGCAGAAATAGATAGGATTGGTCTCACGTTCTAGAGAACTGATCTTCCACAGTACTCCCTTCTAGAGTTTCTTTTTTTCTAGAAAATACCTTTGTATCTACGAATTCCTCCCTCTTTTTTCCATGTCAGAATGTTTTACATAAAGTCATCATTGTCTCCTTGTCATGATAGATATTTACATTATAGGAGATGAAAGATTCTAAATAAAGTTTTTTTTAATGTTTTATTTATTTCTGAGAGAGAGACAGTGTGAGCAGGGGAGGGTCAGAGAGAGGGGGAGACACAAAATCTGAAACAGTCTCCAGGCTCTGAGCTAGCTGTCAGCACAGAGCCTGATGTGGGGCTCAAACCCACGAACCATGAGATCATGACCTGAGCTGAAGTCAGACTCTTTACCAACTGAGCCACCCAGGCGCCCCATGATTCTAAATAAAGTAAAATCAGCAAGATTATAGCTCATCATCTCTAGATGATTCCAAGCTGGCTACATAAGAATCAGGTTATGTACTGTGGGATCTACTTCTGGAGATGAAACTTGTAAAAAAAAAAAAAATCCAGAATGATCTTGATGATTGGTCTGATTTGGGGATCATTGTTCAAGAAGACGAGGTTGCCATCATCTGTTTAAATTTTGAGTTAGTGCCTTTCAGGTTGGCTGTCACAGGAGACTTTCAGGCTCCTCACACTGTGGGAGAATAGGGTTTTGTCTCTGACACTTCTTCCTAGAGCCAGGCTGAAGGACCCTCTTCCTCCTTTTATCTGGTTAAATTGCTGAATGGCTCCTTGTTCCCTTATCTATTACCGAACCTTATGAATTCTCTGATAGCTAAATGATTAAAGGCATCTTTTCCAGTTTCCTAAAAAAGAATAAAAGGCACTTTGTGGTGCTGGCTTGTTTTTGAAAAATAAAACAGACTTCTCAGATTTGGAGTTCTCTTTATATGAGAGTACAAAGTAAAGAAGTGCAAGCAACTAACACACTGGAGACAAACTACAAACTTGGAGAGTTCTGGTAGCAGATACTGCACCAAAGAAGGCAAAATGGCTGAGTATGCAAGCACTCTCTGCTCCTTTCTCATCAGTGCTATGCAAGGGCCCACCCTGAGTCAAAGGATGTTGATGTTTAGTTACCAGTAATCCAGAAATAGTGGAGTAGGGATGCACATGACCATTACCCCCAGCTCCAGGGGGAGACGAAGTTGATCAGAGATGCCCTCCCGTTCTTTGTTTCTCAGCCATGGAAATGATGGACAGGAAATAATGGTTCTGGAGATCTCTTGTGTGGTCAGAGGACACTGCTGCCTCTTCCTTTCTTTTGTCCTATCTCCTCTCTTTCTAACAGTGAGAACAACATTGGACTCTGAGTCAGAAGACCTGAAAGCTTGTTCTGGCTCTGTGTTTAGTCAGCTTTGTGAGCTTACTCAACACCTCTGGGAATTTTCTCACATGTAAAATGAAGAAGGAGGGATCTGGGAATTGCTAGGATCCCTTGTAATTCTACTGTTGCTGTAGAGGCTGATCATGACCTCCCCACCAAGAAGGGGGGCCAGTACTGATTGGTTCTGGAATCATGGACTGTCCTGTGGGGAAACATTGCTTGGGTGATATTTTAGCACATGATTAAAGATGATAGTTTGGAAGAAATGGTTCTAAGGTTGGCCTTAAGTATTTCATGGAAGCAAAGGCATGAGTGTCTTGACTTCCTCAACCAAAAAGCTGAATAGTTATATCATCAATGAATCTATATCAGAGATGATTGAGAATTTTCCTAATGACACAGCTCCTTACTCTTGTTCCAGGGCACCTGGGGAAGGCAGTTGGGGACAGTTCTGTGATGCAAGGTGGTGAGGTTGTTTCCAGAGTAGCAGTGACAGCTATGTGGTCATTCATCTTCCTGCCCTTGAAAAGAGTTAAAACCCCAGGCTATCTTTTTTTTCCCCCCACCACATAAATACTTTTAAAGGAGAACTGAGGAAATGTCTAGAAGCCCTCGGGTTTCTGATGCTGACTTAAAGGTGAAATGCACCCAGAGCCCAGAGGCCGGATGGTACAGAGTGGGTTCTGACAGGAACCCGAGGTGGCAAAGGCCAAGTTCTGTGAATCATTTCAGTATTTAAAAAATGATATTTTAGGAGTGCCTGGGTGGCTCAGTTGGTTATGTGTCTGACTTCGGCTCAGGTCATGATCTCACAGTTTGTGAGTTCAAGCCCCACACTGGGCTCTGTGCTGACAGCCTGGAGCCTGCTTCAGATTCTGTGTCTCCCTCTCTCTCTGTTCCTCCCCTACTCGCACTCTGTCTCTGTGGCTCTCTCTCTCAAAAATATTAAAGAAATTTTTAAAAAGTGTAAAAAATGATATTTTAATGTGTGTTTTAAGCTGGTCAATGGAGACAAAACTGACAGTTACTCAACCAACTGTTTGACGATGGCTATGAATGGAGTGGGTCTGGTTTTCAGCCCATGTTTGACAAGTTCTGCTGTGTTGCCCAGGATGCAACATGCAGGGCTGTGAGCCAGTGAAAGTACAGGTGGATGGCTTAGTAACTGGTTGAATGAGACAAGAATGATTAATGAATAAATCAGTGTTGATTGAAATCCTTATCATAGGATTTCTTCTTGACCCTCCTGTTCTGTGTGTAACTTTTATTACTGACTTGAGTGTGAACATTTAATGGCAAACTGAAAACATAGGTCTACTTCAGTGAGGTGAAATTTAGCATAAGTAAATGCAAAGCCCCTCACCCGGCATCAGGATATGAGCTGCCCAAGAACAGCATAAAGGAGGCATCATTTAACAGTAGGATGTTAAACTCATTTACATCCTGTTACAGTGGGCTGTAAGCTCAGTGTGAATCAGTAGTTTGGTATGCCTGCCCAAATGGCTGATGAGGTCTGGACACCATTAACAGACCCTGAGCTGTGTGCCGGGAGAAGTGTACTTGAGTGGGAACAGGCTATTTAGGGCCCTGGGCTGAAGAGCAGAAGCTGGTAGACTGACCATGCATGTGGACATGCTGAAGGAATGGAGAGGATTCACACTGGATTAGGAGGGGACACGAGAATGGATAATTCTTTCAATAAGCTGTAGCACTCGTCTATGGAAGAGCACTTTCAGACTTCTTCTGGGTGGCTCTAGACTGTAGGACCAAAGCTAATAAGGACTAAATACACTGCAGTGGATTTCAACTCAACACATGGAACTGTGTGATCTACCTAAAGACTACATGCACTAGCTTAGGAGGTAGTGAATTTCGCATCTCTGGAGTGTCCCAGCAGAAATGGATGAATACGCCACAAACAAGCTGTAGAAGGGAATTTAAGCAATATATGGATGGATGATGTCTAGTGTCTAACCTTGGCATTTAGTGTTCAATCGGTAGGGTATAAAAGTTGCAGAGAAGCTTATTTTGGACAAAACATGCCTTCACATGGTTTCATCTTACCGGGCAATCCTTGAATGGTATCATATTGGTTCATGAGCTGGGGCTGATATAATGTTTAGAAGTAGATTAAGATTTTTCAGAAGCCATTGTAAAGACACAGGAGTGGGTTCTGGAACAGAACTTCGGAAACAGGAGTGTGACTTTTGGTGCCAGGATTGATCTTCAGGAGTCACCAGGCAGGTTGCTATGACTCCGTGTTCTTAACTTTAGAACGAGATTCAACTCTTATTTATTCTTAGAAGCTGTGAATTACATGTTGTACTTTGAATGGCCCCAGGGCAGAGATACAGTAAATTATGAAAACACTTCGCGGGACTGTGGTGTGTATTACCGAGGAGGAGTTCCTTCTAAGCTTGAATTCCTTTGTTGAACACATCTCTGTATGAATACAAATAATCATTAGAGAGACAGCTGGCTGCTGCTGTGCTTCGCTGATAAAACACTCTTCACACATCCCTGTCTTTTCTTCCTGGGAATTTTGCCAGAAGGGCTAGGAGCAAGTGTTTGAGTAAGCAAGTGGGGTCTGCTATCTGCTTCTGTAAGGCCCCGTGGGATGTATTGATTCTTCTACATCTGTAACATCAGGGATGAACATGAGTCTAACAGTCTGGGATAAATAGACTATGCACGGCCAGCACTCCTGAGCTGTCTTTGTTGATAGGGAGGCCAATGAGATGAAAGAAGCGAGGCCATTTGACTGTCAAGAAGAGAAGGTTTCTGGGACTCCTGACTGTTGAGGCTGTTGGGAGAAGCAGACATCAGAGAGAGAGGAAGATCTGGGAGGCCAAATGTGTCCTTTTCTGTTCTTACACTACTCTACCTACACAGCAATTGCAGGCATTCCCGTGGTCGCGACGTCACCTGTGAGCCAGTAGGCTCCTCATCTCTATCCCCCGATCTACATTTCCGACCTGGGAAGCCAAATTCCTGCTTGACATCTTCATCTGAATGTCACACGGGAAGCTGAAACGCAGCATGTTCAAGGACGTCATCACTATTCCTCTGAAATCCCTTCTGCCTTTGCACTTCCTTTACAAGTGAATGGCATTGCCATCCACCCAGTCATCCCAGGAAGGATCTTTTATTCATTCACTCGCTGATCTGAAAAAATATTTATTTTACTCCGTACCAGACAACGTTGGCTTGATGTCAATATAGTAGTTAAAAAAACAAAATCCCTGTCCTTAAGACTGCATGTTAGTGGGAAGAGATTGACTACAAGTATGGTAAGAATAACAATAAACATAAAACAGGCACATTTATAAGAGAATTTCAGATAATAATAAGATCTAAAAAGAGCAGTGAATACAGTGAGGGGTTTTGGGTGTGGTCAGACACTCCTCTGGCCGGGGTGGTCGCGGAAGGAAGTTGAGGAGCTGACATTCCAGAGAATGACTGAAAATCTGCTGCCATACAGAGATCTAGATAAAGGTTAAATGCAGAGACCCCATATATATGTATTTGTGTGTGCACATACAGCGTAGGGGTGTGTGTGTGTATGTAAAAATATATAGCATTTCATATATACATTTTATACATGTATATACATATATATATACACACACAGATATGTGTATATATGCACAGATATGTATATGTGTATACATAATAATAAATTCTAATCCAAAATTACACAAAGGACTAAATAAAATTTCAAAAGCCTTCTATAGGGTTAAGTAAACAAATCTTCAAAATAAATGGTGAAAGATAAACTATTAGTGATTTATATTTAAAAGTAGCAAAACTTTTCTGTATTAGTAGTAATATACCTACTAAAAATTGTAGTAATATACATACTAATAAATAGTAACAATATACCAAATAATAAAAAAAGTTCTTTCTGAAAAGTCCTATTAGTACACCTAAACAGATAGTAGTAATATACCTGCTAATAAAAATGTTCCTTCTGAAAAGTCCTAGAAGTCGAGTCATCGACCTGTGCCCCTAAAGAGGAAGAGCTTTGCAGTTTCGTCCAGCACTTCACATCTACCACATCTTTCAATAAATCACTGAATCGAGGGACCTCAGGAAAGCTAAGGAACATGCTAATTTTAAGGTTAGCATGTTTAAAAATATAATTCTTATTAATACAACTAACGAGCTATAAGTAGATTTTAGTATTATACAAAAACTAAAGTCTATAAGTTATGAAACTACACATTTTTTTTTTTCATTCAGCCAACATCATCGGGAGCCTGATGTCCCAGGTGCTGGACTAAACCCTGTGAAGTATACAATCACTGATCAGATACAGAGGTGTCCTTTACGAAGCTTAGAATCCAGTGAAAAGGAAGAAGACTGTACATAAATGACTATATTTTGAGATAGAAAGACATGAGTGTCTTTTTAAGAGACATGAGATTTTTAAGGTGGCTCAGAGGAGAATGATAACAATCCTCTCTGGAGTAGATGAGAAAAGACTTCAGGAGTGACATGGTCTTTGAGGGGTTGGTAGAATCTCATGTGTGGAGGAGAGGGAGAAGGTTTCCAGGAGGTATAATGGTGGGAAAGGCCAAGAACATACAGGGGTAGAGCCGTTTAGGACTATTCACACATATTCTGGTTCTCACTTCCTGCTAGGCACATGGTAAGACTGAATATATCAGCCAGTTTGAAGTGTGTCATGGCCACATGGCTTGTTGGTCATTGAAATATAATCAGAAAGGATGTACATTACTTCCTGGCAGAAAGAGCCCTCAAATACTCTTCCCTATCCCATGAGCCACAGGGCTCATGGAAGCATGACTCAAGATGGAACTTCCATCAACCTGGCTCGCTTAGTGTTTGGAATTAGAACCCTCTCACTTCCGACAAACCTGAGCAAAAAATACTCAGTTTGTGTATGTACTGAGCAACTGAAATATTGGGCTATTTGTTACCATGGCATCAGCAAGCCCATCCTGACTAATACAAAGAATGTATACAATTCAATCTGACAGAAACTTGGGATACATGAGAGGCAGTGGTGGGAGAGCACTGGCAGAGACAGTTATATAATCACAGCAAAATGTGAGAAGCCCTCTAATCAAGGTTAACATTCTCAATATAGAAAGATCTTGTATAGATCAACAATAAATTCTTTAGACCACAACAGATAAGGATAAATAATAGGAACAGATGTTGATAAATATAATAAGCATATAAAAATGTTAAACATTGGTAATTAAATGAATTCACATATAAATATAATGAGAAAGTATTACTTGCCTTCAAATTTGGCAAAAATATTAAATATAATAGTATCTTCTCATGTGCTTTCTGATGAGAATGCAAACTTTAGAAATTTCCGGGGCACAGTAAGGCAACATGCATGAATAACCCTAAATTTACTCTGACCAAGCAATACCTCTTTAGGAAACATTACTGTGCAGTTTTTACTCCTTAAGTTTCTTGTGTTTGAAAGTTACTGAGACAAACCAGAGGTAGTGTGCCAAACGAGGGTTTTTATTGGAAGGATATTGGAAGGGTGAATCTGGGGACACAAGGAATGGTTAAAAAGCCAGGCTTTGGGAAGAAAGGAACCAGAACAGCTTTGGGGATCTCATCTGTGGGATGAGAATGCCACCGATCAGGTGGCTTGGCTAGGAATAACGCTCAAGTTTCCATGTCTCTCAGGTTAAAATTCCAAAGTCCAAAAATAAATAAATCAGTTTGAGTCTGGTATACTAATTGCACCAATTAGTTATGGTCAGGAGGGCAGGATTCCACGGCTTAAGTATAAATATAGGGGACGCCTGTAGGTGAAGCAGATGGTTCTCAGAGAAGAGATGTGTCCTAAGGGAGTAATGAGAAAAGGGAAGAAAGATTTGTACGATGCTCACTCTAGGATTATTTATAGCTGCAGAGAAGGAAAACCCTCAATGTCTAGTAGGAAGGGAATGTTTCTGTCAGTTATGATGAACTCTTATTACTGGTTAAAATTATGTTCGTGAAGAATCGATGATGAGAGAAAAGTGTAGATGATCCAATAATCAAGTGAAGCAATTCTTATGAAAGTGTTCAAAATACCACAGAAACATCAGAATACAAATGGAGGTTTAATGCGAGTGGTGGTAAAGACTATAGAAAGTGAATACTTTGATTTTAGTATTTTCTTGATTTGTGGAAATTCTCTACAATGGTCACGTGTGACGTATAATCAGCAAATGAAACAGTCTTAGAGACGATACTTATCCGTGTTTGTGTTTTGCTTTTGCAACTTACTAACTGAGCAGGCTTGGTCACATGGATTGACCTCTTTTAGCCTGAGTTTTGTTCTGAAAAATGGAGAAATAGTAATTCTTACTGCCTAGGGCGTTGTGAGCCTTAAGCGCATGTAAAACACTTAGCCTGCTGCTGTGTCTAGCGTCTGATGAAAGGTAACTATTTCAGTACCTGGAGAGCACAGATAAGAGACAACTAATCCTGACCACGAGAGCAGAAGGGTGTGACATTTAGACTGGGTTGTGTTTCATTAATATTTGTTGAAATACGGTGCTACTGTGAATTGGATTTTTTTTAAAGAAAGTGGGAAACCAGCCAAATCCATTAATATAAACATTCCCATAATGTATAGATCTTATCTTAAAATGAACCATGTGGCTTCTGAGCTATGCTCACATGGGAAGGTCCATGGGTCTCAACGAATGCAACCAACACGTCTAATTCTCCCTGTGTCCTCTTGACCTTGGGTCTCCGCAGTGGGACAAGCGAGACGAGCATCCCTAAAATGTCAAAAACTGTGTGAACTCCAGCCTCTGGTGCAGGCAAGCCGTTCATTAGTCTTTCCTACACTTGGCCTGGGGATTGGCCTAGAGGTTGCACAGGCAGGATGTACTAGGCACGGACATAAGGCGTAGGGTAATGAGGCTGTGAGCTGGCGGGGGGGGGGGTGGGGGGTTGGGGAGGATCCCATCCTCAGTCCTCTTTCCACCTTCATGCTGCCCTTCTTCCCTCCATATCTGTGTTTAGAAATGAGAATAAGGTACAGAATTTGAAGATTTAAATGGGCAAATAGTTCTCATATATTTTCCACATAAGCCTTACTATTTCTTTCTAAGTTTTTCTGAGCCTCGAGGTACTTCAGATTATTTGTGGATAATGGGAAAAGCAGAGCCGTATTAATAATTTAGAGGATGTAAGCATAGAAGAGAGTCACAGTGCCCAGCTGCAATTTATTCTTGAAAAAAACCTAAGCTTTGAAAAATTATATTTCAGAGTAACACAAAACTCATGGACACTGAAGTTGAAAGAACTTTCATACTTTTTGCATGTTCTTTAAAAAAGCCACTTTATTGAGATATGATTGACATAGAAAAACTGTCTGTATGTAATATATGCAATTTATTGGATTTGGAGCTACAAATACACGTGTGAAACCACAACCATAATCTAGGCTATCAACATCCATCATCTCCAAAATATTTCTCCACCCTCTTTTTTTTTTTAATATTTTTATTTATTTCTAGGAGAGAGAGAGAGAGAGACAGTGTGAGCAGGTTAGGGTCAGAGAGAGAGGGAGATACAGACTCTACAATAGGCTCCAGGCTGTGAGCTGGCAGTCAGCACAGAGCCCGACGCGGGGCCCGAACCCACGAACCGCGAGATCATGACCTGAGCGAAAGTCAGACGGTTAACCGACTAAGCCACCCAGGTGCCCCTCCACCCTCTTTATCATTACTTTCATGCGCGATTAAAACGCTTAACATTATGTGCACTTTTAGCAAATTTTTATGGATACAACAAAAAGCTGTAAACTGTGGGCACTATGCTATGCAGTCGATCTCTAGGATGTATTCCTCTTGCATCACTACAGCTTTGTAGCCTTTGACTCATACCTTCCTGTTTCCATCTCCCTCTATGCCCCGGCAGCCACCATTCCATTCTCTGCTTCTACGAGTCTGACTGTGTTAGATTCTGCACAGGAGTGGTGTTACGTATCATTTGTTCCTCTGTGTCTCGCTTATTTCCCTTAGCAGGATGTCCTCTACTTTCACCCTCATTGTCACAAATGGCAGGATTTTCTTTTTAAGGCCGAATGATATTCCATTGTATGTATATGCCACATTGTCTTTATCCATTCATCAATCAGTGGACATTTAGGTTGCCTCCATGTTTTGGTTATTATTAATAATGCTGCAGAGAATATGGGAGTGCCAATACTTTTTTGAGAAATCGATTTCAATTCTTTTGGAAATATGCTCAGAAGTAGTTTGGAAATATGCTCAGAAGTAGGATTGCTGGGTCATATGGTAATGCTATTTTTAGTTATTTGAGGACACTACATACTGTTTTCTATAATGGGTATACCAGTTTACATCCTCACCAGCAGTGCACCAGGGTTCTCTTTACTCCATGTCCTGGATAGCACTTATCTTTTTTTCTTTTAATAAGAGCCATTCTATGGGCCCCTGGCTGGCTCAGTTGGTACAATGTGTAACGCTTGATCTCAAGGTTGTGAGTTCCAGCCCCATGGTGGGTGTAGTGATTACTAAAGAGTAAATAAATTTCAAAAGAAGTAATAGCCATTGTAATAGATTTGAGGTGATATCTTATTGTAGTTTTGATTTGGATGTCTCTGATGATTAGTGGTATTGAGTGTTTTTTCACATGCCTGTAGGTAATTTGTATATTTTTTGGAGCAATGTCTGTTCAGGTTCTTTGCGCATTTTTAAATGACAGTTTTTGTGTTTTTTGCCATTGAGATATAGGAATTCATTATATATTCAGAATATTAACTCTTTATTGGATATGGTTTGCAAATATTTTCTCCAATTCCGTAGGTTGCCATTTCATTTTGCTGATTGTTCCCTTTGATACAAAACTTTTTAGTTTGATGTAGTCGCACTTGTTTATTTTTCTTTCTGTTGCCTGTGCTTTCAGTGTCCTATCCCAGAAATCACTGTCAAGACCAATCTCAAGGAGTTTTCCTCTAAATTTTCTCTTAGGAGTTTGACAATTTCACGAATTACATTTAGGCCTTTAATACATTTTGAATTGGTTTTCATGTATGTTGTAAAATAAGAGTGCAATTTCTTTGGCATTCGGATATGCAGTTTCCCAACACCACTTATTAAGACAGTGTTCTTTCCCCATTGTGTGTGTTTGGTGACTTTGTCAGAGATTAGTTGACCGTATACATATGAGTATGTTTCTGGGCTCTCTATTCTGTTCCATTGATATAGGTGTTTATTTTTTATACCCAAATCATACTATTTTGATTACTTTGTATACAGTTTGAAACCAAGAAGTTCTTTTTCAAGATTGCTTTGACTATTTGGGGTCTTTTGTGATTCTGTAGAAATCTGAGGTTGTTCTTTTCTATTTCTGTGGAAAAAAATGCCATTGGGACTTTGATAGGGATTGCATTGACTCTGTGGATCGTTTTTGGTAGTGTAGAACCTTAAAATTAATTCTTTCAATCCAGGAACATGGGACGTCTTTTCATTTATTTGTGTCTTTTTCAGTATCTTACAGATTTCACTTCATAATCTTTCACTTCCTCGATTAAACTTATTCCTTGGTATTTTATCATTTTTATGCTATTGTATATGATATTGCTTTAATTTTTCTCTCTGTTAATTCATCATTAGTGTATGAAAATGTTTTCCATTCATATTGATATTGCATCCTGAAATTCATTGAATTTGTTTATTCTAACAGTTTTTGAGTAGAGTCTTCAAGGTTTTTAAAAAATATATGAGATCATGTTTTCTGCCAACAGAGACAGTTATTTAATTTCTTCCCTCCTGATTTGGATCCCTTTTTCTCTTTTTCTTACTAATTAGCACTTCTAGTACTATGTTGAATAGAAGTGGTGAGAGTGACCACTCTTATTTCTAATCTTAGAAGAAAGCTTCCAGCTTTTACCATTGAGTATGGTGTTAGCTGTGAGCTTGTTATCTATGGCCTTTATTATGCTAATATGTTTCTTCAATGCCTAATTTTTTTGACAATTTTTATCACAAATGGATGTTAACTTATCAACTACTTTTTTTTTTTTTAATTTTTTTTTTTAATGTTTTATTTATTTCTAGGAGACAGAGAGAGACAGCGTGAGCAGGGAGGGTCAGAGAGAGAGGGAGTCACAGACTGAAACAGGCTCCAGGCTCCGAGCTGGCAGTCAGCACAGAGCCCGACGCGGGGCTCGAACCCACGAACTGCGAGATCATGACCTGAGCGAAAGTCGGACGCTTAACCGACTAAGCCACCCGGGCGCCCCTATCAACTACTTTTTTGCATCTCTTGAGATGATCATGTGATATTAATCCTTAATTCTGTGAATGTGGTGTATCACATTGATTTATGTATCTTGAACCATTTTTACATTTTAGTAATAAGTCCCACGTGGCCATGGTGTATAATCCTTTTAATGTGTTGTTGAATTTGGTTTGCTAATATTTCTTAAGGATTTTTATATCCATGTTTATCAGGGATATTATCCTATAGTTTTGCTTTTGTAAGATGTCTCTGTCTGGCTTTTATGCCTTTGATACCTTTGTTTTTTCAAATGGCTAAAGAAGGATTGGTGTTCATTCTCTAAATGTTTGGTAGAATTGGCCTATGAAGCCATCTGCTCTTGGAATTTTGTTTTTTGGGAGGATTTTAAACAACTTTTAGTACTCCTTATAAGGCAGTTCTAGTAATGACAAATTCTCTTGGTTTTTGTTTATCTCAGAAAGTCTATTTCCCCTTCAGTTTTTACAGGACAGTTTTTCTGGGTATAGTACTCTTGGCTGCTGTTTTTTTCTTTGACATTCTGAATATATCATCCCGCTCTTTTCTCACCTGCAAAGTTTCTTCAGAGCAATCCGCTGATTATCTTCTGGGTTCTCATCTGTCATGAGTTGCTTTTATCTTGCTTCTTTCAAAATTTTCTCTTTCTCTTTGACTTTGACAATTTAATTATAATGTGCGTAGATTTGGACCTCTTTAAGTTCAACCTATTTGAGGTCTTATGAGCTTCATGAATATGGCTGTCTTTTGTCCTCCTTAAACTTTGGACGTTTGCACCCATTATTTGTTTAAATAAACTTTTTACCCTTCTTCTTTTACTTCTCCTTCTGAAACTCCCATAATGCACAATGTCCCTTAAATCCTAGAGTTTTCTTTACTTTTTTCATTCTTTCCTTTTTTTCTCTGTACACTATCAAACTACCTGGTCTTTTAATTCACTGATTCTTCTACTTGATTGAGTTTAGTTTTGATGTTCTCTAATGAATTTTTCAGTTCATTGTATTACTTAGCTCCAGAATTTCTGTTTGATTCATTCTTATGGCTTTTCTTTGGGGAACTTCTCATTATGCTCATGTAAGGTTTTCCTGATGTCATTTCTTATTTTGTGTTCTCTGGTACTTCACTGAGCTTGTTTATGATGATTATTTTGAATTCTTGGTCAGGCACTTTGTAGACCTCCATTTCTTTAGGGTCAGTTACTAGTACGCTGTTTTGTTCCTTTGGTAGTGTCATGTTTTCCTGATTCTTTGTGATCTTTGTAACCTTGTGTTGGTATCTCCACATTTGAAGAAGCAGTCACTTCTTCCCCACACAGGCCTGATTTGTGGGGTCCACTGCTGAGCCTGAGGCTGGATTCATGGATGGATGGACCTGGTGTCAGTGCCTATAAGTAGGCTTGCTCTTTCTTTCTCCAAAAAGAGAAATTGTGGGCCCATGGGATCTCTCTCAGCTCTGCACTGTACCAGGTGGAAAATGCAGTGATGCAGGTAAATGAAATTGTTCTTACCTTTTCAATGAATCTTTTCTTGTTTCTGAGGTTCGTCAGGTTACTGTTACCTCACTTGAGTTCTAGAACACAGATAAATTATTTTTGTCTGGGGATGGTTATTATATCAGTGTTTGTGTTGGGGGGGGTGAAAGCTGGGGCCTCCTGTTCTACTATCTTCTCATATTTTCTGACTTTCTCTTTCCACCCCACTCCCTTTTTGTTTGTTATTTTATGTTTTCAAATATACACTAAGTGTGCTCAGTGGACCATTCAGTACATATCTGGAAGAGACTTGATTTTGTATGGACCCTCCCCCTCTCTCATTCTAATACTCTTCAAATTATAATTGTGGTCATAGCCTTAGATATTATCTTGCCTAAATCTTTTCATTTTGCAAATCTGGAAAGAGATCCCTAGATACTAAGTGGTTTGCTCAGGGCCTTACAGTTAGCATTAGAACTAGGTCTTGTGGTGGTGGGAGGGGTACCTGAGTGGCTCAGTGGTTGAGAGTCCAACTTTGGCTCAGACTGTGATCTCATGGTTCGTGGGTTTGAGCCCCACATTGGGCTCTGTGCTGACATCTCAGAGCCTAGAGCCTGCTTCAGATGCTGCATCTCCCTCTCTCTCTCTGCCCCTTCTCTGTTCATGCTCTTTCTCTCAAAACTAAATAAACATTAAAAAAAAAAAAAAAAGAACTAGGTCTTGGGGTTCCTGGGTGGTTCAGTTGTTAAGTGTCTGACTTTGGCTCACATCATGATCTCACCGTTTGCGAGTTTGAGCCCTACATCAGGCTCTGAGCTGACAGTGTGGAGCCTGCTTCCCCTCTCTCTACCCTACCCTGCTCAGGCCGTCTCTCATTAAAAAACATGAAAAAAATAAAACTAGGTCTTTAGGCATTTCATTGTCTAACAAGTAAAATACAACTGCTGTGCTTGGTTAATTAGCTAATTTACCCCTTAAAGATTTCTTGAAGACTGTAGCTGAAATGGATCATGAGACTGGACAAAAGTAATTTACTGCATTACAGCTTCCTCTTTATTTTCTCTCTGTATCTCTAAGACAGTAGTTCTTAGTTCAAAATGCACATTGGAATCAACTGGGAGATTTTATTTTATTTTTTAAATGATGATATGAGGTCTCATTTTAGCCTATTAATTCAGAACCTCTGGGAATAGATCTCGCATAAGTTTTTTGTTTTTGTTTTTGTTTTTTCAAACTCCCCATGTAATTCTAATATGTAGCTAGCTTTGAGAACCATTAGGCTAAAGGATTGTTCCCTTGCTTTTGTTTCTAGCTTCACATTTCTTCATGTCTGTCTGTGTTTTCTCCTTTTTTCTTCCTATATTTCTCCTTTTTTCTTCCTTGTTTCTCTTTCCTGATTCCCTCTTAACTGGATATCATATGGATTTATAGTTTATTGTTAAATATTTGTTACATACTTGTTGCGTGTATTGATTTTGGTTTCCTGCTTAGTCTTAACTTTTAAATCGGGTGGCTTAAATCTTTTTTCTTCCCTTTAAACTATCTATTTTCACCCTCAACTAAACTTAATTAGGCTGTTGTTACATGTAGCCTTCAATTAATTTATTTTCCTGTGTAAAATAGACCTTTGTAGAAGCAAAAAAAGGAAAAAAATGACACAACTATTTGGAGTTTTGAAAGAGGCATTATTTAGTAATCACAAAAACGTCCTTGGCGTTCTTAATTACCTTGTCTTTTCACTACTCTTGATATCACCTTGTTCTGGTTTTTGACCATGACCTGACTGATCTTTTCTGGATTCCTTTTCTTCCTGATCTAATAGCCATTTCTCTTCTCATTGCATACATTCCACATTTATGATCTCACCTCCTAAAAGCTTCAGTCTCTTGTACCTCTCTAATCTCACTCTCACTCTAACTTTGTTATTATTGGTTGAACAATCTCCATCTTTACCTCGTTTAGTTCTTCAAAATTAACATAAATTCGTCTTCTTTTAGTTTCTTTTTTAATGTTTATTTCTGACAGAGACAGACAGACAGACAGACAGACAGAATGTGAGTGGGAAAGGGGCAGAGAGAGAGGGAGACACAGAATCCAAAGCAGGCTACAGGCTCTGAGCTGTCAGCACAGGGCCCGACACAGGGCTTAAACCCACAAACTGTGATATGACTACAAACTGAGCCAAAGCCAGATACTTAACTGACATCCACCCAGGTGCCCTTCTTTTACTTTCTTTCCCATCTCCATAAAAGTTTCTTGTTCCATTTATTGATGCACATAGCTGTTAATTCATGAATTCATTTGTTTAAGTTCTATGTACGTATCAATTAACTATCTATTTTATAGCAGACACAATGATACACCCGGTAAAGCGGCTGTGGGAATTATATTACCCACAAATAATTCTACTTGCGAAGGCTATACATACTGCTCATTGCTATGATTTACAGTGTATTCTTCTAAAGAAAAATACCCTGCTGCACTATCTTTGGGCTCAGCCGGCCATGTGACTTATTTTATCCAAAGGAATATGAGATGTGATGTATACCATGAGTGAGCAAATTTTTTAGACAGTGTCACAAATTTGCCAGTGCTCTAGCTCCTGACTTCTTCCCTGAGAGTGGTATTTCCAGAGAGGGCCTACCTCTTCAATCTAGGTTCTTATATGAGAGACCCGTGCAACACAGCCTGGAGCAAGCTGCCGCTGACCCACAATACACTTAGAATGTGAGCAAGAAATCAGTGATTGTGCAAAGCAGGTGGGCTTTGGGATTATTATAGCAGCTAAGCCGACTAATGGAGTAATGATGAAATTCTGTTCTTGTCATCAGGGGCTCAGTGTTCAGTAGAGGATCTCCAGCTCACTAAGATTTATCTCTTCAGATATTTTCATGTTTTTTTTTCCCCTTTTTCAAAGCATCCCACTTTTTATAAAATTCAGACCACCCCCCAAGCTTAACATCCATGTTGTCAACCCCTTTTCACTGTTTACCATTTTCTCAACTGTAGCAATAACCCCTGCTTGGTCTCTTGGCCCTTAACTGCTCCCTTCACCCAATTTGTCCTGATGAACTATTGCCACTTTCGTGATGGTTATGAATCCATGTTGCAGGATTTGTTTCTTAATTTCAATTTCCCATTGGTTATTGCCAGCATGTAAACATATAATTGATTTTTGTGTACCAACTTGTGTCTTGAAATATTGCCAGACTCATCAATTAGTTCTAATAGTTTTTGTTCTTTTTTTGGTAGATTCCTTAGGATTTTCTAAATAGAAGATGATGTCATCAAGAATTAGTGATAGCTCTACTTCTTTTCTTTTTCTGGGTTTCCTTTCTTTCTTTTGTTCTTTTACTCTTTCCTTTACTCTAACCCCAAATGCTAGGAGTTATAACTTCTAGCACTATGTTGAGTAAAAGTGGTGAGAGTAGACATCCTTGTCTTGTTCCTAAAATTAGGGGGTACAGCTGTCAATCTTTATCCACTAAGCATGACACTGGCTGTGGATTTTTGCAGATGCCCTTTGTTAGGCTAAGGAAGTTTCCCTCTATTCCCAGTTTTCTTATTGTTTTTGTTGTCTTTAATCATGAAATGGTATTGGATTTTGCCATCACTTTATAGGTTGCCAGAGGGAATATTAAATGGTGCAGGCACTGTGGGAAACAGCTTGATAGTTCCTTAAAAAGTTAAACACAGGAGAACCTGGGTGGCCCAGTCAGTTCAGCGTCTGACTTTGGCTCAGATCATGATTGCCTGGTCTGTGAGTTTGAGCCCCACCATTGAGCTCTGTGATGACAGCTTGAAGCCTGGAGCCTGCTTTGGACTCTGTGTCTCCCTTTCTCTCTGTTCCTCCCTCTCTCATACCCTGTTTCTCTCTCTCAAAAATAAAACAAACATTAAAAAATTTTTTTTTTATTTAAGCACCACGTGACTCAGAAATTCCACTCTTAGGTATAAATTCAAGGCAATTGAAAACATGTTCACAAAAGAGCTGGTATTGTTCATAGCAACACAATCCATTATAATCAAAAGTGAAAAGAATCTTAATGGCCATCAGCTGATAAATGGATTAAGAAAATCTGGTATATCCATCCAATGGGATATTATTCAGTCTTAAAAAACAATGGAGTACTGCTATATGCTACAACATGGATGAATCTTGAAAATGTAATGCTAGACACCAAAGGCCCCATACTGCACAATTCTATTTATATGAAATATCCAGAGTAGGCATATAAGGAGAGAGAGAAACAGAGTAATGGTCGTCAAGGTCCAGGGAAGGGACAATAGGGAATGACTCTTAATAGGTATGGTGTTTCTTTTGGGGGTCATGAAAAGTTCTAGAATTAAATAGTAGTGATGGTTGCACATCTTTGTGACATAATAAAAATCATGGAATTGTGTACTTTAAAAGGGTGGATTTTATGGTTTGTGAATTCTACTTCAATAACAAAATTCTACCCATTCTTGAAGCTACATTAATCTTCGGCATCCACCTCAATCTCCGGTGTTCAATTTTTCCTTTGAACTTTTATCTTTTGGGCAGAAATCTTTTATGGCACCTCCTGTGGCCTTGGCATACAATCATTTGTGTGGCTTTCAAAGGTTTAAAGAGAGTAAGTACTGAAATGGACATCACCAGGAGAGGCTGGGAGGTTATCCACACAGGGACTGTACAGGTAGCAAATTCAATGACCACAGAGAACTTGCTATGGTCCAGTGGTTCTAGTTCTGCTACCCAGAAACGCTGTCTTGTCAGTGTTCCAGAACCCACCAGACTCACACAATATGTAAACTCACAAGAGTAGCAACATGAGACCAGAATGCCATTATGTTAATTTTGATTGAGATCAGCTGTCTGGTGGAGTGGTCCTACCAGTGCATGCTCTTCCTCTGAGTATATGCCAACTGGGACAGTAAAGGCCAGACATTTGCTTGGTTGGCATGTAATCAGAGCAATGCTGTGATTCAAAAGCTTGGTGCAAAAGGCCTCTAGTCAAAAGCAGCTTCCCAGCAGGGCCACACCAAACAACAGGGCTGAAGAGTGTTTATCTCTGTGGCTCTCCTTTATCCAAGAATCACCTGATTCTTGTTCATCTTGCCATCTTAAATCCCGAAATCATTTCATCTCCAAGTTGTCTTTTTGTAGGCTTCTGCTCATTCCTTATGTACTGATTGTGTAGTTTAAGTCCTAGAGAGCAGTTTTGCAGTACCCCTAGTGAATGCTCGTTTTTGGTCTTGCTAATTTTTTCCTCCATGAAACTGTAAGTTTCATAAGGCAAATCTTGCCTAACCCATCTCTATATCTTTTACAGCATCTAACTTAGACTTGGTATGAGTATGATTGAAATGAACTACAACTCGAGATAATTTACTGTCTTCAAAACACATTGATTGGTAATTTTCTTTTCCTTCCTGGCATTATGTATGACAATAGCAGAAGTTTAAAATTCTGTCAAATGTGGCTAAAGTCAGTTTCTGAAATTCTGTAAGAACTCTATCTATATATTGAGTATATTTATTCTGAAGTTACTCAAATAATGTGAAGTTGCAAGTGTAGTATGTCCTATTTCGGTAGTCCTCAAACCTAGGTGTGAGTCGGCATCACCAGGAGAGCTTGCTAATACCCAGATTGCCAGGCCCCAGCATCAGAGCTTCTGTAGGGGTTGGGACCTAGCAATCTCTGTGTTCGACCTTCTTCAGTAGGTCTGGGGTGGGGGCCTAGAACCATCATTTCTAACAGGCTTGTTTTCAGGTGATGCTAATGCAACTGGTGTATTCTGACTCATAGCTTCTGAGTCAGAATCCACATTGTAGCACAGTCGCTCAGGTGATTACTTTGCAGTCGTTAAAATTAGAGAAGCGCTGACTTAGAGCACTCGCAGAACAGGCCAGAGGGATGGTCAGAGAAAGGCATTCTAATGAAAAGTATCAGGAAGCTACAGTGTGCTTGGTTATGCATCTTTGAACTAAGGCAAGAGAGCAGAGAAACAAGGTGATTAAATCAGTCAAGGTCCCAGCAGGACTAGGTGGGACTACTCAAAAAGGAATTTAAAGGAACTTAACTGAAAATCCTAGTTGCAGAGGTGTGGGCAGGATCAAGCTAACCTATAATGGAAGGTGAAACATTTAGATATTAATAAAAGCAAAAAGCTGTTAGCACCCTTCGCCCTCCAGGGGCAAGTGAAGGAGTTGTAGGAAGTAGAGGAGTCATAAATATCCAGACCTCTTTCTCTGTTCATTCTTTAGTATTCTCCATATGCCTTTCACAGGCCAAATCCACCCAGAAATTAGCAGGCAAGGATGCCTAGCCCATATGATTCCTAGAAGTCAGCCCCCAGGGGGCACAGAGAAAAGTACAGAGGGGTGGAGGGCTCCTCCTTAAAAGAATCCTACATTGTTCATGTACTAGTCAGGTAGTCAGGTGGGTAGTGATGGCCCCCATTTATTTTTCTCCAAGAAGGTATATGAGGAAAGTGTCAATTATCTTGACATAGGAAACCCAAAGATGCCCCTTCTACCTGCAACCCGAGAACACTCTAATGACCTCTACCAAAGGAAAAGCATGTAAGGCAATGTGTAAAGATAAATCAGTGACCAGAGGGTCAACTTACTGACCATACTTGTCTGCAGAGCTCATATGGTAGGTTGAAGCCCCTCAGTGGAAAAATAAATAGGCACCCGATTGTATCAGTGACTCCAGGGACTGTGCAGAGGTTGGTGGGGGCAGGGGGCTTTGTCACAACAAGCATAAATGAGCAAGGGTTTGAGTCAGAACTCAGTATGAGAATGAGAGTGAATGGGGAAATTCTTCTCTTGGATAATTTAAAAGCGTCTCAGTGTGGATTCTCTTTATTTTTTTAACAGCTTTATGGAGGCATATAATTGACATAAAAAGAACTACACATATTTAATGCATGTGCTTTAATGAGTCCAGACACATGCAAACTTCCGCAATACCATCACCACAATCAGGGCGATGGGAATACCCAAGGAACACCTCCCTAAATTTCCGTGTGTTCTTTTGTGTTTTGTGCGTATGTGTTGTGTGTGCATTTTAAAAACACTTATTATGAGATTTACCTCAATAAATTTTGAAGTGTGCAATACCATATTGTTAACTGTAAGCAGTATGTTGTACATCAGATATCTGGAACTTACTCATCTGGCATAACTGAAGCTGGAAACCCATTGTACCCACTCCCCAGCTCCACTCCCCAGCTTCTGGCAACCACCGTTGTATTCTCTGCTTCTGTGAGCTTGACTAGTTTAGATATCTCATGTACGTGGAATCCTGTGACTAGCTTACTCTGTGACTGGCTTATTTCACAGCTTGTAAAACTGATATATGAAGTCCTCCAGGTTCACTTGTGCTGTCATAAGAGGCAGGATTTCCTTCTTTGGTTTGGGATGAATAATTTCTGTTGCATGTATATGTCACATTTTATTTATCTATTCATCTGAACATGGACACTTGGATTGTTTCTGTTATAAACTAGTGTGGATTCTCTTGAAAGCTGATACTCTATGTGTTGCTTACCCCAGGCCAGAGCATCTCAGATTTTTTTTTTAAATTTTTAATGTTTTATTTATTTCTGAGAGAGAGAGAGAGACAGCATGAGCAGGGGAGGGACAGAGAGAGAGGGAGACACAGAATCCAAAGCAGGCTCCAGGCTCTGAGCTAGCTGTCAGCACAGAGCTTGACGCGGGGCTCGAACCCATAAACTGTGAGATCATGACCTGAGCCAAAATCGGATGTTTAACTGACTGAGCCACCCAGGTGCCTCCAGAAGATCTCAGATTTTAATAACTTCATATAAACTGCCCTGGGATCTTGTTAAAATATATCTTCTCCTTCAGTAGGTCTGGAGTAGGACCTGAGATTTTACATCTTTAGCAAGCTTCCTAGTGATACTGATGCTACAGGCTATAGGAAGACATGCTACATAGCAAGGTGCTAAGGTACAGAAAATCCAGAGCAGTCCTGATTCCACTGAAATTGGAGTGTTGCTGTCTTTGGTTTTGCAAAATGGGTGGTAAATTAGAGAAGATCTGTGAAAGGAGGAGAGGATGGCTTATAGAGGCAATAAAAATATCATGCGTTTCTTGTAGTGCCTAACTCATTCTCCTTCTTTAATCCCCAGGACCAAGCTATAGAATTTGTTCTTTTTATTTCAGATATTTTATTTTCAACTTTGTATTCAAAAATTATATCGTTTTAGCCTTAACTTTAGCTTCATAGCCCTTTGATATATTTACCCCAACGACAATCCCTTCAATCTCCGAGTGAACTTAGTTTCACCCTATTATAGATGTTGAAACATGAATCACAGTTCTTTTTTTAATAATTTTTTCAATATTTTATTATTTAAAAAAATTTTTTTAATGTTTATTATTGAGACAGAGAGAAATAGAGCATGAGTGGGGGAGGGGCAGAGAGAGAGGGAGACACAGAATCTGAAGCAAGATCCAGGCTCTGAGCTGTCAACACAGAGACTGACACGGGGCTTGAACGCACAAACTGTGAGATCATGACCTGAGCTGAAGTTGGATACTTAACTGACTGAGCCACTCAGGTGCCCCTAAACATGAATCACGGTTTTTACTGCGTTTACGATCATATTTCCTTGAAAGTGGCTTCTCAAATGCATAAGTCTAATGTGAAGCAGGGAAAGAGGTTTGATTCTACAAATTTTTAAATTTATCTCTGTCCCTTTGAGCAGAGGGCATAAGGGCAATCTATAAGATGGCATCGCTCGGCATTCCCATAGACTCCTTGGAAGTCAGCCATCACCATGGCACAGGCAAACAGTGACAACTGTGGCTAAAGGATTTAAAGGAGCTGTAGGTCCATTGGCAGTGAATCAGTCAACCAACACTGGCTGAGCATGGACTCTATGCCTTGCATTAGGCAGATATTATGAAAATATAGAATAAACGAAGACTTTGGATCTAGAAGATGACAGCATCAGAGAAAAAGTCAACACACGAAGCAGTCATAAAGTGTGATCGGTCAGGGAGGACTTTCTTGTCACAAGTTGGTCTACATTGTACACCACATACAAAAGGAAAAGGACATCCTGGCCCTGATTCACAATTTCAGACATGAACCATCTGCTCCTCAAAACTCGTTCCTCCTGCTATCAGCTATCCATTTTATAAACTCATTCTGTTCTTTCTTTGCTATTTAACCTGGTTGTGATGTATCCCTTCAATCCCAGTTTTAGATTAATCTGGGCTCCTTTCAACTCTTTTGGCTCTCCACCCACCTGTGCTGCCTCAGGCTACCCTGACTGATACCATGTCCCTGAAGACGGGCCCATCTCCTGGTAGGGGCTATGAGGTAGACCCAAGGTCATGGGTACACTAAATAAAAGTGATATTTGAGTGTGCCTTGAAGAGAAGAGTTTGTTAAGTAAAACTTTGGAGAGAGAGTTTATGGTGGTGGTAAGTGTGGTTTTTAAGCAGTGACGATGGTAAGGAATGTGTTTCAAAGACAGGTGATAATATCAGATATATGCCAGGATTTAGTGGGAAATCATATTGACAAGTCATTCTGAACGGGCCATGATGTGATCCTTCTACTATGGAACTATACCAATTGCTCTTCTGTGTGTTTTGAGGCCGCCACTGAGTACACCGCAGCTTGCAGTGAAGCTCTGTGCAGAATAAACCCCTGAGCTTACAGCCACCAGATTCTGCTTTGAAGCAGATGTGTTCCTGACTTTATGTCCTGAGGAGTCCCCTGAATGGGAAAGCCCTCCCTACTTCCACGCCTAAAAACGTCCCTAGGCCATCTACAAGGTGCATTGGTCTTAAGATGGTATTGATGCTTCTTGGGACATCAAGCAGGCATTGACAAGGAATTCAATTAAACAGATTGTAAATGTTTGACTAAAATATTATCATTTTGGCCACAGATCCTCATGTGCTTTTGGACCTTTGTCTCCTCACAACACCACTAAGATCACTGTCAGGGATCTCCTAGTCTAGCAATAAGATTCAAATTTAAAATGGAATACTACAAAAGTGTCATGGTGTCCGCTACACCAGGGCAAAATAAACCCAGAACATTTGGTTCATATGGAAACCAAAGAACCAGAGGCAAATGCATGCGGTGACCCGTGGAGAGCTGACACATGGTGATGCTCTGTCGCCATGATTTTGGGGAGAACTCCCAGGTTGATTCTATACATAGTTCAGCAGAAGCCACATCTGTTCTCTTTCACCAAGATGTAGCTGTGCTCTGGCTCCATCAGCTGTCTCAAAATTTTAAGGCCCTTTTGTCCTTTCCAATATAAATAGTAAGGCAGGGCCTTTTGACTTCGCTTTGGAACACTATCAAATCCCAACAGGTGTCGGCCTTTGCTGACCTTGGGGGCCTTTCCCTTTTCAGGGAGGGCACTGTCTACTCTTTCCAAAAGGAATAGCCCCACAACCCGACACCACAGGGTGACAGCTGGTCTCTCACCGCACATGCCAGCAAAAAGGAAAGCCCAGAAGAGACAGCCAAGAATACACGGCACCAGCCGCTTCTCCTTATGAACCACCCATTAGGGAAGGAAAAGAAGAAAAACAGAACTGCTGAGAATCTTGTTTTCTGTGAATGCAATTACCACAGACGTAAAAGCTTTGGAGAGTTGCAGGTTGTCATCAGAAAAAAACACAATTACGCACAGGTAAAAGTAGTTTTTGGAACATGGTAAATAAAAATGCAAGTCAAAGTTGTTCAAATCAAAGCTGTTTTGGTAGGGGGGGACCAGGGACGGTGACTCTGTGTATCTTATTAGTATTATTATTATTTTGACTGTGAGGCACTGGCCCTCAAGTTAAAATTGCCAGATTATACAAGTAAAATACAGAGTGCCAGTCAAATTGTAATTTCAGGTGAACGATGAAAAAATTTTGTATAAATATACTTCAGGCAACATCTGGGACACTCTTGTACCAAGGAGTTATTTGTTGTGAACCTGAAATGCAAATCTGACTGGGTGTTTTGTGTTATTTTTTGCTGGATCTGGAGTCAAATGGACAATCTATCTCCCTTTCTGATTCCTGATTATTCTCTTCGTAAGACCCATAGTGGCAACGCCAAGCTGAATGCAACTGGTTTCCAAGCGTTCGAGAGAAGTGGGGGAACTTTGGGCCTCAGGTGCATAACTGGCTTTGACCTTGTCTAACGCTGCTTCCCTCTTTCTGCCCACTTTTAATACAAGTTTAAGGAATCCTTTGTTTTACAATACCTTGGAAATAACTGCTTTGTCCAAAGAGCTGACAAGTGTATTAAATACAGTTTAATTTTTTTTTAAATATTTTTATTTATTTCTAGGAGAGAGCGAGACAGCGTGAGCAGGGGAGGGTCAGAGAGCGAGGGAGTCACAGACTGAAACAGGCTCCAGGCTCTGAGCCGGCAGTCAGCACAGAGCCCGACGCGGGGCTCGAACCCACGAACCGCGAGATCATGATCTAAGCGAAAGTCGGACTCCTAACCGACTAAGCCACCCAGGCGCCCCAAATACAGTTTAATTTGATTTGACTAATATTTGTCTCATGCTGGGTCAAGCATGATCTGGAAGGAGAGAGGCTGGTGAGGTAGTCTGTCAGGAATGTTCTGCTTATTCTGGTTCTGATGAACTATGGAATTACACTCAATATAAAAAAAAGGAATAGATCCGTGTGGCCTGCCACTCAGCTCTGTTAAATAAACACTCAATGCTCATCGGGTACCATCTGCTGGACTAGATGCTGGAGGAGTGGAAATGGATAAGCCATTGCCCTAATGTGCCGATTGTCTTGGAGGGGGTACGTGATGAGGGAAAGATGATTTTATTTGGTAGCATCAGGGAAGGCTTGACAGAAGTGATGGAAACAGCAAGTCTCCCTCTTGAGGAGAGAGTATCAGGGACCAGAAGTTCTGGGAAAGTAGAAGAGGTAGCCTGTTATACTCTGGCCTTGCTACTCCTCCTCTGTGCACCTGGGGGGTTACTTGCTTCATCCAGTGGGAAGCGCTGCTGTATTTCCTGCCGGTTAGTAGTGCTTATTGCCAAATTTTAGAAAGTTAACGTAAAGTTGTAACTATGACACAGGGAACCCATGGCTTTGGAAGTTTATGAACCTCCAGAAATTATCTATAAACATTTATATGTATTGAAAATATAAATTTTTCTAGGGAAGTGGGATTTATAAAAATTATCTAAGTGTCTTGTGACCTCCCAAAAGTTAAAAATTTTTGTCACAAAGAAATCAATAGAATATTCTTCCAAAACAACACAGCTTGCTATAATCATAAATCTACTTTGAGGATCAACTTCCTGCAGAGATGTTATTAGAGGCTTCAAAGGGAAAATAAGAAGAGACACTGCTCATGTAAATGTAATCTTCAGACTTTGGGGAGAAAACTGAAAACATGTGGTCACAGTGTTTAGTTAGAATCATACTGCATGAGGGACCCTGAAATGTTTTTCTATTACACTGAAACTAAACTTTCACTCACCAGTGAGGATCTCCTTGGCTCCATGAATCTCCAGGTAGAACATACATAATACGCATATAGACAGACTCTTCAAACCAAGGATTAATAAAATTTGGAGTAGACCCCCTAAATATGCCCAAATCTACCTTTTCTCCTCCTTTTATTCTTTCACATTTTGTTCATAGTCTGTTTGTAAGAGAGTATTTATTCAGTAACTATTCTGTCATTACAACAACTCTCTGAAGCATTAGATTCTTAAAAATGTTTATTTTAAGAGAGAGAGCGTGCACGTGTAAGATGGGGGCAGGAGAGAAGAGGCACAGGGAGAGGGGAAGAGAATCCCAACCAGGCTTTACTGTCAGCACAGAGCCCAGTATGGGGCTTGGTGTCACGAACTGTGAGATCTTGATCTGAGTTAAAATCAAGAGTCAGATGCTTAACTGCCTGAGCCATCTAGGCACTGCAAGCATTAGATTTTTCAAAGCCCATTTTACACATGAAGATATTGAGACCCAACAAAGTTAAGTTACTTACCTATGTCAGGAGAGCTATAAAGGATTTCTGAGTGAAGGACGCCAAAAGAGAATGGGATCAGGTGAGTATGCAGTGAAGTGGACGGGGCCAGGCTTTACAGAGGAGTTGAAGAGAATCATGTTCTATTTGATGAAGCCACTTACCTCAATGCTCTCTGAATTTGTCGGTCTCCTAACCAGTCTACCATTTTCCCATGATACACTGACTGGAAATTACTGTCTTTAGTGCTTTTCATTTTATACGATACTGAATGCAAATGTTGTAATTAAAAACAGTATAATTTTGTGTACAGTGTAATAATGGAACACATTATCATAGCATTTCCTGGACTTCAGATATTTGACAAGATAATCACTCTATGGAGCTAAGTGAATCAAAGGCGTAGTGATTTTTTTCTGTTTGAATGATGTAGCTTAGATTAAAACAAAACTAGCAAATAAAGATGAGATCAAGCATTTATCCAATAGATATTGAAACTTGTTAATGTACTCTGGTCCAACATTAGATCCTTGTGCAAAGGCCACTAATACCAGTTTCCATGTGCTCTTCTGCATTTTCTGGCCTCCCTTGCAGTTACACTGAGCCCACATGCCTGGAATAGGCCACACCCTGCTTCCAGATTGAGGCATTTAAAAGCCATGGTCCCACCACCATCCTTTTTATCTCCTACTTGGGAGACCAAACGTTCTGAATGACATAACTAAGAGAGAGAAGAGGCCCATCCAATCCACACTGGGTTCTCTATGAGTGAGAAGTAAACATCTGATGTGTCTAGTCTCTGAGATTTGGGGAGTTGGTCTCTCACAGCTGCCCTCAGAGTACAGTTAAAGACAGACAGTATCAGCCTCCCCTGGAAGCTTATTAGAAATACAGTATCTCCAGGTGTGTTGATTTGAAGGGGCACATGCACCCCAATGTTTACAAGCAGCACAATAGCCAAAGTGTGGAAAGAGCTCAAATGTCCATTGACTGATCAATGGCTAAAGAAGATACGGTATATGGATACAATGGAATATTACTCGGCAATTGAAAAGAATGAAATCTCGGGGTGCCTAGGTGGCTCAGTCGGTTGAGTGACCCACCTTTGCCTCCAGTCATGATCTCACAGTTCATAGGTTTGAGCCCCATGTCAGGCTCTTTGCTGACAGCTCAGAGACTGGAGCCTGCTTTCTGCTTTCTTTGGATTCAGTGTCTCCCTCTCTTTCTGCTCCTCCCCGGTCATGCTCTGTTTCTCTCCCTCTCTCAAAAATAAATAAACCTTAAACATTTTTTTAAAATAAAATCTTGCCATTTGCAATGACATGAATGGAACTAGAGTGTATTATGCTGAGGAAAATAAGTCAGAGAATATATGATTTCACTCAAGTGGAATTTAACATACAAAACTGATGGACATAAGGGAAAGGAAGCAAAACATACAAAGACAGGGAGGGGGACAAAACAAAATTGTACTCAAATACAGAGAACAGATTGAGGGTTGTTGGAAAGGCATTGGGTGGGAAGATGGGCTAAATGGGCGAGGGGACATTAAGGGGGACACTTGTTGGGATGAGCACTGGGTGTTATATGCAGGGGATAAATCACTGGGTTCTACTCCTGAAATCATTATTGCACTATATGCTAACTAACTTGAATGTAAATTAAATACATACATACATACATACATACATAGGAACACAGTAGCTCTTTCTCTACCTCAGTGATCCTAACCAGAATCTGTATTTTAACAAGATCTCTGGGTGGTTGATATACATATTAATTTGAGAAGCTCTGTTATAAAGTCTATCAGAAATTCTGGTCATTTGGACCTAGTACTATTCACATCTGGGAATTCCAAACCTGCTCTAACACCAAAATCAATAGCATCGATTTTTAAAAACACAGAGATATGAAGCCTACTGGAGGCGAATCTCTAGAGGTGAGCCCACACACATCCTTATTTATTAAAACTTCCCAGTGATTCTGATAATTGGCTAGCCTTACAGTTTTGTCCATTTTAATTGGGAATATAGATAAACTCGTATCATTAGGTTGATGTTTGGTATTTCATAATACTTATGAATTGTGTAACTCTTCAGTGTTTAGTAGATAATCCATGAGGAGGCCCTAGAACTTACCTGTAGAGTTGATGCAATTAATCATTTTTGTCACTTGCGTTCTGACCTTGAGATGCAGATTGACTCTTCTCTTTTCTTACCCCTGGAAACGCTGGGAACAGAGCAGTTCATCGGTGAGGGTGGGGAGGGGACGGAGTGCAGTATGTTGGCCTCTCTTAGCACTACTTTTTCCAACTAACTGGCTTGCTTCAGCCCTTTCTGGGCTAAACGTGTTTCTGAGTTTAAAAAGACCCTGCGGTTCTCTCCATGGAGCAGCTTCCTTATCAGAATGAGACAGCTCCGTTTCCATTTGTGTGCAAACATCAAAATACCGGCTTTTCCCTTCTTTATTTCTGCCTCTCTTCCTTGCAGATCAAAACGGCATTAAAAAGGAAGCATCATAATCCAGTAAACTCACCAAAGAACTGGAAAGAGACTGGCTGCCTCATGAAACAGCCAGTTAGAGTCCCTCTTTTTAAGTTTCTCACTGGGATGATGGTTATTTGCAAATCATTTCAAAAACATCGTTTCTGTCTTCTAGACCTAGATCGGCGCCTTCAGATCCTTTTTGTACGACCTCTTGGCTCCCGGCCTTCTGTCTGTACGTGCTCCGTAAGCACATGACACCCCAGAAAAATCTTTAAACAAGGTTTTGCATAGCTGTTCTCTCAGGACAACACCAGCGTTAGGTGACAGAAACCCCTCATTTTTTAATAGCATGGTACCTCAGAGACTCATGCAGGATGGGAGGCACAGCTCAGTAGGTATTTGTCTGACTTCGCGGAGGCTTCGAGCCTTGTTTAGAAGAGAATATTTCCAACACAAATATAAACTCTGGAAGCTAATGAAGATGTGTCATTTATTTCAAGGACTTTGGGACACAGAACATGGTTGAGGATGAGGAGGAGGCAGAAGTCCCCACGTTTCTGGACTTGAGGGGAAAGGAAGGAAGAGGAAAAGGGGTGGGATGTAGCAGGTGGTAAGAAATAGATGTGAGGAGAGAAAGAAAGGGAGCAATATTGAAAGTAGGGGTAGTGTCTTATACGGATTAGTAAGCAGATCCTTCTCATGGAAACAAACAAACCATAAAACAGAACAAAACAACCTGTGATTTGTTTTCCAGTACCCAAAAAGTAGATACACACAAAGCAAATTGGATGGAAGATAAATAAAAATGTGTCTTAATTCAAGCAACTGATTAATAATTGATTAGTATCTGTGTGGGGCAGTGGTGGTGTTAACAGGTTTCTATGTAGATATCACCTTAAATGATCATTTATTCCTCGTCCACAGGGTAATAGAACATGGGAAATACTTACCAATGGCAAAGTTGCGAACTAATGTTAATTTCTTTCTTTCTTTCTTCTTATTATTTTTTTTTAATGCTGTCACAAGGTAGAATTCTCCATTAAGATTCTATCTCTGGGGGCGCCTGGGTGGCTTAGTCGGTTAAGCATCCGACTTTCACTTGGGTCATGATCTCGCAGTTCGTGGGTTCGAGCCCTGCGTCGGGCTCTGTGCTGACTGCCAGCTCAGAGCCTGGAGCCTGTTTCAGAGTCTGTGACTCCCTCTCTCTCTGACCCTCCCTGCTCACGCTGTCTCTCTCTCTCTCTCTCTCCTAGAAATAAATGAAAAAAAAAAAAAGATTCTATCTCTGTCTCTTCCTCCCTCACAACTGTCTCTGGTAACTTTTGGGTTTTGTCACCATTTCAGCTCAGACACTTTTCTGACCTGGACTCTCTCTAAACTGAGGCCATTCTTTGCCTCTGTTTTTCTTCTCTTTCTTTAAATGGCTTTGCTGTGTTCTCCCTTGCCCTCTGGGCTTTCCCTTCACAGCCTCTGCTCCTCCCTGGAGGCAACGGTCCTTGCCTTCCTTGCATTGTATATTTTTAAATTTTTTAATGTTTATTTATTTGTTTATTTTCCCCTTCATAGTTTATTGTCAAGCTGGTTTCCATATAACACCCAGTGCCCATCCCCACAAGTGCCCTCCTCCATGCCCATCACCCCCCCTCCCCCTCCCCCCCACCCCCATCAGTCCTCAGTTTGTTCTCGGCATTCAAGAGTCTCTCATGGTGTGTCTCCCTCCCTCTCCCCCACTTTTTGTCCCCTTCTTCTCCCCCATGGTCTTCTGCTGTTTCTCCTGTTCCACTTATAAGTGAAAACATATGGTATCTGTCCTTCTCTGCCTGACTTATTTCGCTCAGCATGACACCCTCTAGTTCCATCCACGTTGCTACAACTGGCCAAATTTTTCTTTCTCATTGCCATGTAGTATTCCATTCTGTAGATAAACCACATCGTCTTGAGCCATTCGTCAGTTGATGGACACTTAGGCTCTTTCCATGTTTTGGCTATTGTTGAGAGTGCTGCTATGAACATTGGGGTACATGTGCCCCTAGACATCAACACTCTTGCATCTCTTGGTTAAATTACTAGCAGTGCTATTGCTGGGTCATAGGGGAGTTCTATTGTTAATTTTTTGAGGAACTTCCACACTGTTTTCCAGAGGGGCTGCACCAGTTTACATTCCCACCAACAGTCAAGGGAATCAAGAGCAAAAATGAACTATTGGGACCTCCTCAAGATTAAAAGCTTCTGCACGGCAAGGGAAACAATCAATAAAACTAATAGGCAACTGACAGAATGGGAAAAGATAGTTGCAAATGACATATCAGATAAAGGGCTAGTATCCAAAATCTATAAGGGACTCACCAAACTCCAAGCCCGAAAAACAAACAACCCAGTGAAGAAATGGGCAGAAGATATGAACAGACACTTCTCCAAAGAGGACATCCAGATGGCCAACAGACACATGAAACGATGCTCAGCATCCCTCCTCATCAGGCAAATACAAATCAAAACCACACTGAGATACCACCTCACGCCAGTCAGAGTGGCTAAAATGAGCAAATCAGAGAACTCTAGATGCTGGCGAGGATGTGGAGAAACGGGCACCCTCCTACACTGTTGGTGGGAATGTAAACTGGTGCAGCCCCTCTGGAAAACAGTGTGGAGCTTCATTGCATTTTAAACAGCCAATCCACAGCTGCCACCTAGTGCTTATATAGGGTGCCTGAGAGGAGCTACTAGTTTTGTAAGAGAAAAGGTGAATCTGGACTCCCTTCCTGAACAGTGCTGAAGTTCTCAGAACTCTCTGTGGAATAAGCAGGGAGTCCTGTGAGCCATCAAGGGAAGATAGAAAATAGTTCTTCTCTCACAGAGAAATTCTTGGGTTAGAAGCTCAAAAACAGGGTTTGTCAAATTCTGGAAGCTACCAGTATAAGAGGCACCAGAGCCCCCAGAGAGCCCCCAGAGAGCTTGGTTTTCAGAACCATAACCAGACCTTTATAAGAAAGGCAGCAAGTTAATCAAGAGATGCAAGATGGAACTGCATTACTACGTACCCTTAGGGCATTGGCTAAAATGATTTCTAGAGTCTTGATTTCCAGTTCTGTGAAGAGGAGGGAAGAAAAAGGGAGGAAAGAAGGAAGAAAGGAAGGAAGGAAGGGAGAGAAGGAAGAAGGGAGGGAGGAGAGAAAGTAAATAAAATGAAAAGACATGACAAACCCACCCTGGGCAGAAAAGAGTTAGCATTAGCAGGCCTGAGACTGCTCTCCTGTTAAAGATCTGCTTTAAGGGGTTGGCCCTTGGCAGGAGTCTGGGAATTTGGAATTTGGGAAGATTCTCACAATCCCCTGATAAGAAAGCCTCACCGTGCCTCAACTGTTTGTGAAAATGACGTGGTTTGTGTTGAATCCCCGTGTACTTTCTGGGAGTCTGGATTTTGATGCACGCTCAGTAGAGGGAACTTATGTGACCTTGAGCTCAGTCTATAATGGGTTTTCCTGAGAGACAGCATTTCACGTGTGCTCTCACAGTTCCTGGCAGGGAGAACTGGGTAACGCCACACTGGCGGAGGATTTTAGAGCTTGAGCCTCGTGTTCTCTGGACTTGACCTCTGGCACCTTTTCCCTTTTCTGATTTTGTTTTGTATCGTCTTGCTGTCATTAATTATAGCTCCAAGTACAGCTATATGCTGAGTCCTGTGCGTCCCAGCAAATCAATGAACCTTGTACTGGTCTTTGGGGACGCCTGACACATCGCCTTTCTGCCATCATTTAATTCCTTCAATTTAAAAAACTATGTGGTAACTTTATAAACAGCCCAGGAGAAATTTTGATTCATCTTTTCTGTACTCACTAATTTCAAGTTTGTTTGAAGAATGAGGTCAATATGAATAGTCTTTTGAAATGTTTAGAAGGTGAGACTGATGGGGAATGCTAATGTTCTTTGGATTATATACAACTAATTAATTCACAATCAAAATGTTATAGAGATCCTAGTGAAACAGGTCAGAGCAGAGTCAGAAATTTGTGTGTGAGGTTTGGCTCCACTATCTAAATCTAATTATTATATGACTTTATAAAAGTTAGCTTTTCTAAGTTTAAGTTTGTTTGTTTTGTTTTGTTTTTTTCTTTTTTAGATCTGTAGAAAGGGAATAGTACTACCCATCTGTTTGGGGGAATTAACTTGAATGCCTATGTAATACAATTTACATAGTGCCTGGCATATTCTAAGGGCTTAATCAGTGGCATAAGTATATATTGTCAGTGAGCAATGAGGAGAAACAACTCAAAGATGCCACCAAGCTCACTTCTGGGACAGATGCCATCAAGCCTACTTCTGGGACAGATGCCGTCAAGCTCACTTCTGGAACCATCTGAGAAGCAGAAGCTGATAGCTGATTGACTGGACCTTGGAGTCTCTAGTCGCATCTAGAGCAGCCCCAGGAGGTGGCCTCTCAGTCTGAGTTACTCAGGGGTGAGCCTACACGTCAGAATCCTCCAACCAAGGAGGACTGTGTCCATTCCCAGTCTCGTGCATGATCTCAGACTCTTGCAGCTACCTGCAGGAAAGAGGGACTTTTGGGGTTTCCTTAAATCCCTTCCCTAAGTTTCTATAATGCCAGGGCCCTCAAAATGTCAAGTGATCAAGATAGAAAGACACATGGCCCTCTCTCTGTTTGTTTCACTCCACATGACCTTGGGAAAGACACTTCTCTGAACCTCAGTATGCCTCACCGTAAAATGGTAATTAAAAATATCGATTGTCTGGGGGTTTCTGGGTGGCTCAGTTGGTTAGGCTGCCGAGTCTTGATTTTGGCTCAAGTCATAACTTCATGGTCTGTGGGTTCGAACCCTGCATTGGGCTCTGTGCTGGCAGTGTGGAGCCTGCATGGGATTCTCTCTGCTTCTTTCTCTGCCTCTCCCCTGCTCTCTCTTTCTCTTTCTCTCTCTTAAAAAATAAATAAAGGTAAAAAAATTTTTGTAATAAATAATACCAACTCTCTGTCACCTCACTTGACACTTGTTGAGAAAGAAACCTTCTGAAAATGTTGGTCAAAGTGCTTTGGAGCTGTGAAATGCTACACAGAGGACCGCTCGGGGCCTGCTCTGGGTTTTTGTAGGGTGGCTGTAGAAGCCATCATCCCTGGTTGCTTGGCTATTTGGCAGAGGAAAGCGACAGGAGCCTGGGACTTACTGCCAAAAGAGATACCATGCTATGACATTACTCTTAAAAATATACATTGAGTCCCATCTGTTTATTTAGATGCCACAAAGTCTGACAAATATTAGATACCCCTTGAGCTTCAGCTGTAATTGTAGATAAGGAAACCACTGCTTTGGTATTTCATTGCAATAACTGGTATCACTTTTTTTTTTTTTCGGACAATGAAGCAGCACAATTATTTAGGATTGATTTATTGCTTTGTTGTGAAAACTTGTTTTTCATTGATTTTTTTTCCCTTCAGTGCTCTTCTTCCCTAATTGATTGATTTGATTGTTCGAGCTTTGACGCCATTGCTGAAGATGGATTGGAATAATTATTGCAGCCTGCTGTTTAATCATTCCGCCACACAATTACTGCTGGTATTGTGCTCTGCGCCAGCACTTTATCAGCTGTAGTAATTGTGGTTGAGTTTAATAACTTAATGCCACACTTGGAGATGACAGCTCGGTCATTACTGCAGGGGCCCTTCTGTCGAACCTGCAGGCTCCTGGGCAGGGAAAGGTCCCAGTTCCCATCAGTGACCTTGGTGCTTGAACTTTCCTCCTTCCTGACAGTTACTGCCGCACATGCGCAATCTGGAGAGGTGGACTGGGCACTCGCTAGCTCAGGAGACACGATCATTTGGGAGCCTGGGCCTGCCTGTGGGAACACCTCCCTTGAGCGAGGCCGTCCCCAAGCTCTGCAGTTACGTAGATGCTACACGGGAAGAGTGGAATACTGTTCTTTGTTCATTGTGGCTCACAGCACTTTTCGAGAAGCCTGTAAAGCTCCCTCCCCGAGGTTCTTTTTTATTCTCTCTCTCTGAAATCAGAAGAAGCAGCGCAGGGTCATCTGTAGAATTAAGTGTCACGATGTACCGTTGTGAGCCGAAGCCTCCTTTTCCCCTTCCCTCGCCTTGTTACACTGCGTTGGGTGAAGTCTCCCTGTCACCATTGCGACCTTGCGCAGACCTTGCCCTGTCCACCTCCCGGGGAAGACAGACCGTACCACATGCCAGAGGCTGTTCTGGATGATCTAACCGTTTCACAGCTCGAGATGGGCTCCCAGGCCTACTTCAGCGGCGCAGGAACCGCATACTAACTCCTTCTCTCAGGGTTTTCCTTCCCACACCGTGTAGACAGCCACGCTGGTGTGTGGAGATATTTGAGACTCTCATAGAAGAACAGTGTTTAGAGTTAAGTTGTATTAATAGTCTGCTTTATCAGTGTTGCCTAGGTTGGAAGCAAAACACTTCGGAAGCTAATTCTGATTTCCTACTTTGTTTTCTACCTTAATCACAATTTTGGCATCTACTAAATCAGTTGGGAACAAAACAGTGTTCAAAAAGCGTTTGCTGTTTAATAATTTATAGTTCTTCCCTTCTCCTCCATATCTGTCAGTCTCTGTCTCTCTGTTTCTGTTTCTCTCTCTCTGTCTCTCTGTCTCTCTCTCTCTGTCTCTCTCTGTCTCTCTCTGTCTCTCTGTCTCTCTCTGTCTCTCTCTCTCTCTCTCTCTCTCTCTCTCTCTCTCTCTCACACACACACACACACACACACACACTCCCCACTGACTTCACTACTTATTCATGTTATCTCTCATCCAAAATCCTGGATTTTGGAACTTATAATTTAGGCAAATGATAATCTACACACCATGAGGAGATAAGCTTTCTGGACTTGATTTGACCCTCGTAACTATACAGTTTCTACCCTTATTTTATTTGATTTTTTTAACATTGGAGTATCAGAAAACTATTGGAAGGGGTGCCTGGGTGGCTCAGTCAGTTAAGCATTTAACTCTTGATTTTGGCTCAGGTCATGATCTGACAGTTCATGGGTTCAAGTCCTACGTCAGTGCAGTCAGCGCAGAGCCTGTTTGGGATTTTCTCTCTTCTCTCTTTGCTCCTTTTCTGTGCACACACTCTCTTTCTCTCTGTCTCAAAGAAATAGTTTTTAAAAAATCTATTGGAATATTACGAACTTTATGTAAATTCCTCTCTATTGTCCTCTGCTTAGAAGAAATTAATTTTGCAGAATTTTTTGCAGTTGTAATTAAAAATATTTTTTTTAATGTTTATTCATTTTTGAGAGAGACACAGAGCTTGAGTTGCAGAGGGGCAGAGAGAGAGAGAGAGGGAGACACAGAATCCGAATCAGGCTGCAGGGTCCAGGCTTTGAGCTGTCAGCACAGAACCCGATGTGGGACTTGATTGAACTCATGAGCCAAGCCATGAGATCATGACCTGAGCAGAAGTCGGATGCCTAACTGACTGAGCCACCCAGGTGCCCCATAATTATAATTCCCTTCATTGATTTTTGTTAAGCTCAAGAATCCTTTCCCAGTCCAACTACACTTGTATCAAGGAAGCATATTGGCTAATGAACAAATTGCTAAAGTTGCAAAGAAATTCCCCATACCCAGAGACCTGGCAACAATGTGTAACATGACCGCAAGCCTTTTCTATTTCAGTAGAGCATGTTGACAAGTTAAAGAGAGACACCGAGGTCTGAAAAAAACTAACCTTTCTTATCTTCTTTTCAGTGGCAGCTTCAGGCACAGATAGGTCTTGCTGTGATTTTGCAAGGAGGAAGAGAGACAGGATACAACCCTGTATGCCTATGTCAAATAAAGAATCAATAATAACACTGCGGCGCCTGGGTGGCTCAGTCAGTTTAGCATTTGACTTTGGCTCAGGTCATGATCCCACGGCTTGTAGGTTCGAGCCCTGCCTCAGGCTCTGCGCTGATAACGCAGAGCCTACTTGGGATTCTCTCTGTCTCTTCCTCTCTCTCTCTGCCCCTCCCCTGCTTGCTCTTTCTCTCTCTCTGTCTCTCCACCCCCCCCAAATAAATATATTTAAAAAAAAAAGAATAATAATTCTCCTGACTTCCCTGTACTTCCACCAATCTTCAGAAAATATATCCGATGAGGGGCTCCTGGGTGGCTTAGTCGGTTAAGCGTCCGACTTTCACTTGGGTCATGATCTCACAGTTCGTGGGTTCGAGCCCCGCGTCGGGCTCTGTGCTGACTGCCAGCTCAGAGCCTGGAGCCTGTTTCAGTCTGTGACTCCCTCTCTCACTGACCCTCCCCCTGCTCACGCTTTCTCTCTCTCTCCTAGAGAGAGATATAAATATATAAAATATAAAAAATATAAAAAATATATAAAATATATATAAATATATAAAAATCTTTAAAAAAAAAAAAGAAAAGAAAAGAAAAGAAAATATATCCGATGAAAGTTATTCCCGGGAAAGCATAATGGATTCTTTCTCTTAGGAGTTAAGTATAGGAAGCTATAGTCCTGTAGTCCTTTTTGTCATCAAATGTATAACTTTAGTAGAAGCTTAAGACAGAAGGATTTCTTGATCTGCTGCAAAAGAACTTAAGTTCTGTGCATTTTGCAGAGATACCATATACTTTGATTATTTAGTGTGTGTAGAATTATCCATACTATTCCATCAATTTTTTTCAATTCCAGTAATAATAACAGCGGTATGGTAGGCTGAATAATGGGTCTCCAAATTATCCAGGCCCCAATCCTGGAGTTGTGAATGCTACCTTAAGTGGCAAAAGAGACTTTGCAGATATGATTAAATGAAGGTCTTGAGATTGGAAGATTATCTTAGATACTCCAGGTGACCCCTAAATACACTCACAAGTGTCTTTTTAAAAAATGTTTATTTATTTTTGAGAGAGAGAGAGCCAGAGCACCAGCAGAGGAGGGGCAGAGAGGGAGACACAGAATCCAAAGCAGGCTCTGGGCTCTTAGTTGTCAGCACAGAGCTCATGTGAGGCTCAAATTCAGAAGCTGGGAGATCATGACCTGAGCTGGCCTGAACGGATGCTGAACTGACCAAGCCACCCCGGTGCCCTGCAAGTGTTTATAGGGAACAGACAGAGGGAGACTTGACCCAGAAGAAGAGGCCATGTGAAGGAAGCAGAGAGGCAGACATGGAGAGGGATGTCACACCTCTGACTGTGAAGATGGAGGGTGGAGCAATGAACCTGGAAACACGGTCTATCACAGGGAGGTAAGAAAGATCAGGAAATCGATTCTCCACTTAGGTATCCAGGGACTGTGTGTCCCTACCCACACCTTGATTTCAGCCCGATGAAACCCATTTTGGACTGCTCGTCTCCAAAACTATATGAGAATAAGTCTGCGTTGTTTTTAGCCACCAAGTTTATGGCATTTTGTTATGACAGCCAGAGGAAACTAGTATAGCTGGTACCATTGGCTGTTTTACTCACTAATCGAGAACTTGGCTAAATATTCCACATGGGTTTTTATAATTTTATACTCACAAGTCAGTGTAAGGTAGGTATGAAAATTATTCTCACTTTACAGATGAGGGAACTGAGCCTTAGAGAAGAACTGGGATTAAACCTATATCTGTCTGACCCCAAAACCACTTCTCTGAACCTGTATAGGGAAGATAAACCCCCCAAGGTGTTAATATTCCAGGAGGAAACCACTGCTGACCCCAGAGGTAGCTGTACTAGTAGAACCCTATCTTGCTGGGACAAAGCTCCTGATGTCTAAGAGAGCAGATCAAAATGATCATCCATTCCAGAGTGCCTGTGTGGCTCAGTTGGTTAAGTATCCAGCTCTTGGTTTCAGGTCAGGTCATGATCTCACAGTTCATGAGTTCTAGCCCCACATCAGGCTCTGTGCTGACAGCATGGAGCCCGCTTGGGATTCTCAGTCTCTGCCCTCCTCTCATTCATGCTGTCTCTGTCTCTCTCAAAAATAAATTAATAAACTTTAAAAAATGATCATCCATCCCTTCCTCAAACATATTCTGAGTATTGTCATAAAGATGACAGAGTCCCTATCATCTTGCAACTCAGAATTGTGTGGGAAAAACAGACAAGTAGATTCAAAGTTGAGTCTTTCATAAGGATAATCACAGGCCTATGATTATGGTGGTGTAGTATTAAGATGGGGTGGGTAATAGAAAAGTCTTCCAAAGGCAGTGACATTGAGTTGAGCCTTGAAGGAGATATAGGACTTGTCTAGGTTTGAGGCCTTCAGGGCCTTCTGAGTAGAAAGAATAGCACACACTCTAAGGCCCTTGGGGTAATGGAGACTATGGAGCCTTGAGCAAACTATGAGTCACTTGTTGTGGCAGTAAGTACTAGATGTGGTGGAAAGACAGGGTAGGTAGGGGGCGACACAAGAAGAAGCAGCTAGAAGGGAGGTTAGGAGCCAGAGGTCACAGAGATCCTTGAAAGCTTCCCTTCCCACTGTCTCCTTTTCCTCAGATCACATGCTCTTCTTAACTCATTCCAGTCTGTGCTTTTCTTCCAGTAGTTTACCTCATCATCTCTTCCACTATCCATCTGACTGTTTTTTTCCAGAGCTCATCCTATTGACCTCTAAGAAGAGTGTGACATAAGGACCACTCTTCCTCTTGACATGTTCCCTTCCTTCTCATATCTGTGATACCATGTGATGTCTCTGCTGCTTCTCAGGCTTCCTTATAGTCTGTACTCCTCCATGTAACCCTTAAATGTTGAACCTCCCCAAAGCTCAGTCCTAGGTTCCTCTTCTTTCTTACTTTATTCACTTATTCTCCAGCCTAGATCAGGCTCTTCTGCTATCTGCTTTCACAGCACTGACTTTTTTTTCATCATAACACCCCAGTTGCTTATTTTGTACAAAATCTGTGATGATTAATGTCTCCATCCCACATCTCTCATGAGAGACTGTAAGCTCAGGAAAGCAGATTTGATTTGACTCACCATTTCCTGGGATGTCTGGCTTCATGACACACTCACCAAATATTGGTTAAATAAATGAATGAATGGAACTTTTATACTAGTCAAGAAGAACCATTGAGGCATCTCAACTAGGTTAGATTTGCATTTGAGACAAAACATTAGCTGTGATGTACAGAATAGATAAAAGACAGACTGGAGGCAGTTAGGAAGTATTGTTATAACCCAAGTCAGCAATACTGAGGAAGCAGCTGTGGAGGGGAAGAGAGGGGAAGCATACCAGAAGACTGATTATGATTTAGAATTTATAGAACCTGGTGACCAACTGACTGAGGATGAAAGGAAAAAGAGAAGACAAGAATGGTAACTAGGTTTATGGCTTAGTGAATGGCTATGTGGTTATGCAGTGCAGTGAGATAGACACTATATGTGGAAAGGAGCTTTTTGTGGATTTAATGTGATGAATTTAGATTTAGGAATATTAAATTTGAAATGCCTATACTGGACATATCCCCAGGATTTTGGATGTGGTCCTGACACTCAGGAGATATAAATTAAAAAGAAATGTGGATTTGTATTCACTTTCCCATCCCACTCATTTTTTGCTTTCATTGTCACAAAGCCGATATCAAATAGTTGAAATGAATGGTTGATTGATTTCCTTTTTTCTTTAAAAAAGGAAACCCTTTTTTAACCCTTTTAATCCATCATGTGGGATTTGCCTTTTTAGCATTTGGCTTTTATTCAGGGGTGGGGGTGTTCTGATTCAGGCTGCTAGAGAATCAGCTAAAAGAAGAAAAGAGCAAGTTCCTATTCTTTTGCTAATGAACCCTCTCCATATTCTGGTGAGATACACAAGCAAGGCTCAGTGGATCTACGTGCATGTGTAAGAAACTACCATTGCTGTATAATCTACTCAAGTAGAATCCGAAATAAATTTAAGCAGAAAACTTATAATCTACCATCCACAAATCCCTGCCTAAACTCTTCAAGACTGGATGGTTTTGAATGGTCATGCACCTGCACGCTGGCTGTCTTTTGCCCTCATATCTTGCTATGAAGTTATGTCAACTGTAGATCCATGAACATCCAGATCTTGATCCCTCTTTTAGTCACCTCTAATTAAATGTCAATATAAAGATGTTTTCTTCTATCTAGTATATAAACTATAGTGACACAGGATGCCAAGGACTTTAATTATAGAATAGGTAAATATTAGAGGTAAGATTGATCCATCAGGATGAAAGGAGAGGTGGAAAGTGCTCCCCTCCATTCTTTATTAGATTTCCTCTACCCCCTCTGCACTTTTTGATCAGAAATAAGGTAATTATGGTCATGGACTAGAAAATGAGATGGCTTTCTGGGAGAAGACTTAAGAAGTTATTGTAAATTTTGGAGTTCACTAGCTATTGTTAAAGCCCCTCTCAGCTTAGCTTTGATTGGATCCTTTTTTTTTTTTAATTTCCTCTCCCAACATGGCAGAAAGCATGTTGGCTATAAAAACTCCTAATATCTTGCAGCCTGGTAGTCTTTCTTCTAATGTCTGATACTTCAGGATACCATGAAGCGTAGCAACATGGGACATGACGCATCCTTGTCTCTGAAGCATTCATGCCCTTTGAAGGACAGTTTGTGTGAATTTGAAAGCCCTGTCTTAGACTTGCTATGTCTAGGGATCCTTTACCACTATTGCATCTAAGAAAAATAGATTTGTAAACTAAATGTAGAAGCTAGCATTCAATGGCATGAGAAATCAATAGTCTGAAATAAAGGAATTGACATTGGTCCCATTAAGACTACTGATGGATGATTCCACTGTATAAATATATCACATCTTCTTGATCTATTCATCAGTTGATGGGCATTTAGGTTCTTTCCATGTTATGGCTATTGTTGAGAGTGCTTCTATGAACATTGGGGTACATGTGCTCCTATGCATCAGCACTCCTGTATCCCTTGGGTAAATTCCTAGCAGTGCCATTGCTGGGTCATAGGGAGTTATACTGTTAATTTTTTGAGGAACTTCCATACTGTTTTCCAGAGGGGTTGCATCAGCTTACATTCCCACCAACAGTGTAGGAGGGTACCCGTTTCTCCACATCCTCGCCAGCATCTAGAGTCTCCTGATTTGTTCATTTTAGCCACTCTGACCAGTGTGAGGTGGTATCTCAGTGTGTGGTTTTGATTTGTATTTCCCTGATGATGAGGGACACTGAGCATCATTTCGTGTGTCTGTTGGCCATCTTGATATCCTCTTTGGAGAAGTGTCTATTCATGTCTTCTGCCCATTTCTTCACTTAATACTACATGGCAATGAGAAAGAATGAAATCTGGCCATTTGTAGCAACATGGATGGAACTAGAGGGTGTTATGCTGAGCGAAATGAGTCAGGCAGAGAAGGACAAATACTATATGTTTGAACATAATAGGTGGATTAGGAGGAAGTTAATGGAGGACGAAGCGGGAGAAGAAGGGGACAAATAGTTGGGGAGATGGAAGGAGGCAAACCACATGAGAGACTCTTGAATGCTGAGAACAAACTGAGGGCTGAGGGGGTGGGGGAGAGGGGAAGTGCAGTGATGGGCATGGAAGAGGGCACTTGTTGGGATGAGCACTGGGTGTTATATGTAAACCAGCTTGACAATAAACTATTAAAATTTTTTAAAAAAAAAAGACTACTGATGGATTAGATGGAAAGAGTGAAGTTGCTGCATATGATGCCACTTTATGACATCTGCTTGTGGTGGTGTTCACTGTTGCATTCTTTCACCCCTAAAATATTTAGAGATTGAAAATTATCAGTAGCTCTGTGAGCACAGCAATTGGCTGATTCCCTACATTCCTACTTTGCAAAAGCTTAGGAAAAATTGTTGGCTACTGCTTCCCTACAGGTGCCCTAAGCTATAATCAGACAGAAATATGCAGTAGTTTCTTGAATATGTCCTCTCATATAGTATATTCTATGCCTTTCCATTCACTTTAGGGAAATTCTTGGCTAAAATTCAGGAAAGGCACTCTTCTTCCTATGTCCTAGAGTAATTGATTTTTTAAATGTATAAGAGTGAATGAAAGAGTCAATACTTCAAGGATAACCAGTAGAAAATATTTAATAAATTTGTATTTATTTTCTATACAAGGCACCCTTAAGTTTAAAAAAAAAAAAAAAAAAGGAGGCACTATCTTCACTAATTTCTCAGCCCTTTGCTATTGAGGCATCTTTTCCTTCCCTGTTTTAAGAGTAAAAAGATCTCCCATGATCTAGCCCTTTAGAACCCACCTGCTTATTATAACAGGCCAGAGATAGTTGACTTCCTTTTAGACTCAAAATGGTTAACAGTGATAATATTGAATTATAATTTTTTCTTTCCCAGTTGGGGCACGGGACAGTGAGCTTTATCTACTCCTAAGCAGAAATAATACAAAATGTCAACCATGCAAAAATTTTCACAATACACAAAATAAAAACTGCAGAGCGTCTCCTATTTTGCTGTCTCGTATTGTAACTATCTTGAGAATGGAATAGCCCAAGTTCTCCTCGTTTATCTACTTCCCAGGTTTTATGGGTTGAATTGGGTACCCACAAAAGGTATATTGAAATCCTAATTCCTGGTACCTGTGCATGTGATGTTATTTGAACATAAGATCTTTGCAGTAATCAAGTTAAGATGAAGTAATTAAACATTACTAACGTGACTGCTGTCCTTACGAGAAGAGGAAAGTGCCATGTGAAGACAGACACACATAGAGAAAATGCCACTGATGACAGAGGCAGAGATTGGAGTTGTGTGACCATAGGCTAAGGAATGCCACAAATCAATGGCCACCCACCAGAAACGAGGAAGCTATAAGGCAGAGTCTCAGGAAGGATCATGGCACTTTGATATCTTGCTTTTGGACTTCTCTCTGCCAGACTGTCAGAAAATAAATCTCTGTTTTTGTAAGTCCTCAGCTTGTGGTACTTTGTTATGGCAGCCCAAAGAATCTGATATACCTTGTGTAGGAGAGATGATCACTTTACAAATAGCTAAGAAGTCATAATACAATATTTCAGGGAACTCTTAAATGTTCTACCCTCCAATTCATCCTAATTCTTGGGAAACAATTGGTGTAATCACCTAACACACCATAAAACCTTGTATTAGACCATTGTCCAAGGCAACAACATGAAGGACGAGGGATGGCATTTATCTGACCTGGAACAGCCTGGAGTTGGTAAAATGATGATACTCAGTGTAACATAGACTAGTGTCCATCGCTTCTAGTCCAGGATGTTTTTACTCTGAGTTTGGAACCTACCATCCATAGGTTTAATGGGTTTCTAATTCATATATTACCTTCATTGCTTGATTTACTTAATTCCTGAAGATAAGTCATCTTCATCTTATATTAGTTTTTACTGTAATGTCAGACAAGATTGCTTCCTTTCAGCGTGATCTATATCAAAGTTAATACTTCCAGTCTGTCTCACATCATTGGATCTAAGGATGATAATCCTGGCCTTCATGAGTTTTAACCCAAATACTCCCAAATGGAAATATTTTCTTTCACCCTTGCCTTGGAGGCCAGAGCACTCATGTGAGTACTAACAGTAACACTAGTTGGTTTAAGTTTAAACTGACACTTGTAATTTATCAATCAGCATTCGATATGTCTAGGCTTTATATTTTTCAAGTGTCAGAGAACATTTTTTAAAAACCCTGTAATAAATAAAACACCACAGTTGAGCCAGAAAAAAGAATACCCCTGGTGTAGTGCTAGCTAGAAATGGGACAATTACAAGTGTAATACAATTGATTGGAGAACACAAGTGAACTGACACTTCTGACATGACATTGAATAATTTCCAGTCTCAATTCTTTTTTTTTTTTTAATGTTTTTATTTATTTTTAGGAGAGAGAGAGAGACAGCGCGAGCAGGGGAGGGTCAGAGAGAGAGGGAGACACAGACTCTGAAACAGGCTCCAGGCTCTGAGCTGGCAGTCAGCACAGAGCCCGACGCGGGGCTCGAACCCACAAACCGCGAGATCATGACCTAAGCGAAAGTCGGACGCTTAACCGACTAAGCCACCCAGTCGCCCCTCCAGTCTCAATTCTTAATATAATTCTTAACAACAAATTATGCAGTTGAACACAAAATGTTTTCTATTTATGGTTTTATTTCATCATTTTATTTTTAAAATCACTTTATCGAGAATACGATTGACATGTAAAAAGTTGTACATATTTAATGTATATAATGATGAGCTTGGGCATAAATATACATCCATGAAATCATCATCATTATCAACACCATAGACATATCCGTCATCTCCCAAAGTTTCCTCCTGCCCCTTTATTATTCATTAATTTTTTTTGGTGGTAAGAACACTTAATATGATACCTGCTCTCTTAGAAAATTTTAAGTATACAATAAAGTGGTGTTAGCTCTAGGTGCTATGCTGTGTAGAAGTTTATCTCCAGAACTAATTTCGCATAACAGAAACTTTGTGACCTGTGACCCTCACGTCTTCATTTGCCCCCTCCTTCCATCCATGGCAATCACCATTCTACTCTCTACTTTTATGAGTGTGACTGTTTTAGTTCCCACATGTTAGTGAGATTATATAGTATTTGTCTTTTTGTGTCTGGTTTGTTTCACTTAACATAATGGCCTCCAGATCCATCTATGTTGCAAATAGCAGAATTCCTTTTTTACAGTTGAATAATATTCCGTTGTATGTATATACCACTTTTTAAAATCCATTTATTCATACATTGACAATTAGATTGTTTCCACATCTTGGCTATTGTGAATAATGCTGTAGTGGATATGAGAGGTTTCTCTTCAAGATCCTGCTTCCATTTCCTTTGGACAAATACCCCGAAGTAGTATTGCTAGATCACATGATAGTTCTACTTTTGAGTTTTTGAGGAACCTCCATACAGTCTGCCATAGTGGCTGCATCAATGTTCATTCCCATCAACAGTGCATCTGGGATCTCTTTTCTTCAAATATTTGCCAACACTTCATATCTATTTTTGTTTATAATAGTCATCTTGACATTTGTAAAGTGAGATCTCATTGTGGTTTTGATGTGTATTTCCCTGATGATGAGTCGTGTTGAACATCTTTTGACCATTTGTATTATTAATTCTTTGGAGAAATGTCTTTCATATCCTTTGACTTCTTTTTAATTGGGTTATTTTTTGAGTGGTATTTTGGATAGGAACCTTTTATCACATATTTGGTTTGCAGTGTTTTCTCCCATTCCATAGGTTGCCTTTTTATTTTCTAAATTGTTTCTATTGCTCTGCAGAAGCATTTTAGTTTGATGTACTCTCATTTACTTATTTTTACTTTTTTGGTCTGTTCTTTGGGTGTCAGATTCAAGAAATCATTGCCAAGACCAATGACATGAAGCTTTTCTTCTGTGTTTTCTCCTAAGAACTTTTCAGATTCACGTCTTCTGTTTAAGTTGAGTTGGTACTTGTGTATGACAAGATAAGGGTCTGATTCAGTTCTTTTGCATGTGGGCATCCAACTCTCACAGTGATGATTACTGAAGAGAACAGTCTTTCCCCACTTTGTATTCTTGGCACCTTTATTGAAGATTAGTTGACATATAGGCATAGGTTCATGTCTGGGCTCTCCCTTCTCTTTTGCTGGTCTGTGTGCTCTTTCTTCTGTCAGGCCCTGACTGGTGCTGGGGTGGTCCCGGTGCCTGGGGCCTATTTCTCCATGTTGTTCTATCTGAATGCACAGATATAATCTGTCTCTTATTACCTCTGTAGTAGCAATTCTTCCTATGTAGACTTGAAAATTATATATAAAATAACTCATTAATGTGCATTCTGCTTTCCTAAGCAAATTTTAAAATTTCAGCAATGGTTTCTACTCAATCCTCAACTTAAAAAAATTCAGCAATACTTTCTACTCAATCCTCAACTTTAGCTTTTTGAGCAGTTGCACACAGTGGAAGTTCGCTTCCTACAGTGGCTCATTCTTGTGTACTTTGTGCCCTGGCTTCAGAAATACATTAAATATTGTATGATCTCACAGCACTGTGCTCTAAGTACCCGAAAGTCAAGATTTTAGCATAAACTTAATGCAATCCACCTTTTCACTTTATACTTTCGAAGTCCTTCTGCTAAAAAGGCTCAAAGGGCCATACCCTGGTCCATGGAGTCCTCCAATTATATTAGATTCATTGTTCTGAACTTGAAGTAGGAGAAGGAGTTTCTTTGAGACCTGTATTACCCAAGGTGACAGTGAAATGAACAGACTGCATGAATACTATTTGAAGATTTATTTTTACTCTATTCTGCTGGGGGTGCTCCATTATACTTTGTTTATAGAATACAATCTATATGTAATGTGGACAAATTATGTCTGTACAACAGTCTTCCATGCTGACTTAAGAGAGTTACACACAAATTATTTTTCATATATGTTTTAATATATTGATCACATTCTCTGATTACTGTAATAGGACAGTTTGATCTTTTCTGTAGTTGGAGATGTCCTCACATAGCCTAGCCTCTTTGCATAGATATCCTTCAAGTATATATTTTTTTTTAATTTTTTTTTTTTATTTCTAGGAGAGAGAGACAGACAGCGTGAGCAGGGGAGGGTCAGAGAGAGAGGGAGTCACAGACTGAAACAGGCTCCAGGCTCCGAGCTGGCAGTCAGCACAGAGCCTGACGCGGGGCTCGAACCCACGAACCGCGAGATCATGACCCAAGCGAAAGTCGGACGCTTAACCGACTAAGCCACCCAGGCGCCCCAATATATTTTTATGACTTTATAAATCAAGTATAAACTTTTGTAACTTTATAAATGGCTGGTCTCCATTCACACTGCACCGTGGCATGGAAGATATATACCTATTCCAAGAAACTCTGGGTCAAATTTCTCTTTATGGGCTGCATAGCCGCATTAATGCCATACATTTAATTATTTAACCAATTTTAGGTAGTTTGGAGTGACAAATTATGGCTTAAGTAAGCCCCATCAAGATCTCTATGAACCTTTCTCACAGATATGCATTTCAGAGAGCTGCAGCTAATAGAATGTGTAATATTTAAATTCCTATGATAATTGTTTATTAAAAATGAAAATTTGTAATTTAATGCTTTACTAGAGGATAGGGAGAGAGAAAGAGATCTGACTATTCCTTTGATTTAAAATGAGATCATATGGGGCGCCTGGGTGGCTTAGTCGGTTAAGCGTCCGACTTTCGCTTAGGTCATGATCTCGCGGTTCGTGGGTTCGAGCCCCGCGTCGGGCTCTGTGCTGACTGCCAGCTCAGAGCCTGGAGCCTGTTTCAGTCTGTGACTCCCTCTCTCTGACCCTCCCCTGCTCATGCTCCTCTCTCTCTCTCTCTCTCTCTCTCTCTCTCCTAGAAATAAACAAAACATTAAAAAAATAAATAAGATAAAATGAGGTCATAGACATAGTGTGAATTTTATCACTGCCATTTGTACCTGCCCCTTAGAGAAGTTCTATCAAGGACCCATAAACTTTCTCCCTTTGAAACACATGTCTGATTTTGAGAAAAGTTTGGAGGACACATCACAGCCTCTCTAATATAAAAAAGGGAGATGTATAGTGAGTAGAAGGCCGGAATCAAAGTGCTAATATCTGAATGTAGAGTAATATTCAAAAAATTTTTAAGTTTATCAACTTAGAGAGAGCGAGAAAGAGTGAAGGAAGGGCAGAGAGAAAGGGAGAAAGAGAATCAGAAGCAGGGGTGCGGGGCTCCAACTCACAACCCATGAGATCATGACCTGAACCGATAGGAAGAGTCAGATGGTTATCAAACTGAGCCTCCTAGGCGCCCCTGTAGATAAATATTTTTTAATGTTAAGATAGAAGGGAACAGAAAAACACTGTAGTAGTCTCTCATTCTCTTGGTAACTTTAAATATTTGCCTTGCAATATTGAGAAAATGCCTGTTTAGAAAAGCAAAACACAACAAAAATGAAGTCTAACTCAGAGAGAGAAGCCATTCCTAAATTGGCAAGTATTTACATACATGCACACTATCATCTCTCATGGTGTGCCCTACTTCTTCCTTCCAGAGCCAACAGCATCCATGTGGCTAATTCCTTCAAGACTCCAGACAAACATCACCCTCGCCATGAGGCATTCTGCAAAGTTGTTTTTCCAGCAGAGTTCTCATTAGATCCTGTGTGCATCTTTCCAGTAACCTTGATTGCATCATTTTTATTATGGTGCCTGCACATGGCTTGAGAGTTGCATGGGAAACAAATGAGCCAAGCCTATCGAGTACCCTGTGAAGGCCACGTGGTTGGACAGGTGGTGGCAGGGGACACCTAACTTTCAAATCACTTAGTGCCCTCACATGATAAATCAAATTATAGAATACTCCAGAGCTTAAATTGTAAGCTGACACACCATCACTTTCACCAAAAGCGGGAATCAATAGGATTGAATCTACCAAAGGCTTTATAGGAGCAGAATAAGAAAAAAGAAATTCCTTCATTAGCATGAAGAATATTAGTCGTGAGATGGCTTTGATTATTTTTTCCATTTGTCTACATGATATGGTCTCTCAGCTGCACGCCTTCCAATTGGCCTTGATGACGGCTTCTCCGTGTTCTCTCTGTGTTCTGTCTCCCCCCAGGTCAGATTATCTGCTGCAGGGAGGCTCTCATGCTCTGTATGGCAGTATTTGCATATTTTTTTCATTTCCATAGAAACATCTCCACTGACTCAGAACCGCCTCTGTCCTCTGAAGACAGAGATATTTCTCTTTCAAACAGTGAGATATATGTGACATAAGATGGACGGGATGCTTTCCCTGCAGGCCTCACCTTGTAAGGCTCTCCTTTTTAGAGGAATTTATGATGGTCTGCCATTAGATTATTTATTTATATTTTGCTCCGTGACCGCTTTTCCAGTAATGAGCTTAAATATAGGCAACATAAACCCATCTGGAAATAAAATTATGCACTAGCTTCACGACAAAAGATAATTACATTATAATCAAGCTGTCATTTTTGGAGATAGTAGAAGATGAAGCGTGCCATAAACTGACATGTAAAGTGTATAGATCGTTCTTTCAAATATTCTCCACGGTGGCTGGGACCACAGAGATCCCTAGTGCATCATATCAGACTTTGTAACTGGAAATTTTCTGGGAGTGACCAAACATTTAGTCTCTGAGAGTAATGGCTGCTAACACTCAGAGGACTGATGGCTACGATCAGGATTTCTGGGCTCTGGTGTAGACCTCAGGTTGGCTACACTAAAACCATTTGGGTTCTGGGGCGCCTGGGTGGCTTAGTCGGTTAAGCGTCCGACTTTCACTTAGGTCATGATCTCGCGGTTGTGGGTTCGAGCCCCGCGTCGGGCTCTGTGCTGACTGCCTGCTCAGAGCCTGGAGCCTCTTTCGGTCTGTGACTCCCTCTCTCTCTGACCCTCCCCTGCTCACACTGTCTCTCTCTCCTAGAAATAAATAAAACATAAAAAAGAAATATTTAAAACCACTTGGGTTGTGTCCAGTTTTGGAGCCTGAACCTTCATTTTATCATTTTGGGAAACTTGCCTTTATTCTTAGATTGTTCTTTTATTAGGGTTGGTATGAGCTTGACATTGGAATCTTTCTGACATGCTTAAACAGAATGTGGGGAGTCAGCTGACATGGTAGAAACTGATATTTTTAGGAAAAAGAAAAGAAAGGCCATCACTGAAGTTTCTTTGCACCACTCTGAGCTCAGATTTTTTCTCCTGCAGCAGTGAAATGGCTCATTGGTTTTTCATGTATAGGAGAAAATTTCCTCTTCCCTGAATTCGAGATAGCCACTGTGATAAAAGCACACAGTCTGCTTCCAGCCATGTACTTGGCCAGGACATCAGGAAAGAGAGAATAGCATAACTGAGATGAGAATGGACCAGAACACTGGACCAGAATGGCACAGCTAATACTTATCCTCTGTCTCTGCTTCCATCACAATGGAGACTCCATCATCTCAGAGCAAATACACTACCTAAGGAGTCCCAAGAAAGTAGGCTTCTAGAAACTACCATTTGCCGAAGGGATGAAAGTCTGCCTATCTTAGGACAGCGTGATGCCACAGACCTCCTGGGACTCTGTAAGGCCTTGGCTGCTGCTGACTGAATAGACATTGACTGTAAGTCACTTCTCTGTGTTCACCAGCTTCTCTGAACCTTAAGCACTAATTTCTTCAATCTGCACTCAACTTCCCCACTCCCTCCCCCTTATTCCTTGGTGAATCCCGAAGAAGCAAGCAGTTCCAAGTGTGGTCTTCAGACCATCAGTATCAGCAGTGTCTGGGATGATCATTTGTTAGAAATGCAGAACATGAACCCAGCTTCATGTCTCTCCAGAATCAGAATCTGCATCTTTACAGGATTGCCAGGCCATTTATATACACATTAAAGTTTGAGATGCCTTGTAATTAGGGGTTCAGTTTACCAACTGGTGTGGCTTAGCTTTGGTCTTGATGCACCATATCCCCAGTAGGCTGAGTCAGGTACACAGGGGATATGCCAGTGTTTATTGGCATAGTCTTTGCACCCTGCATTTCTGTTCAGGATCTAAACTCTCTGTTGCATCGAGAGCCCTATCCAGAAGCCCAGACTCTTTGGCTAGGATCTGACCTGCTTAGTTCCGATTACCATCTCTGGTGGTGTGTGTGATAGGAGAAGGCTGGATCCTGGCTCTTGCTCCCTAATGTCAATAGCCAGGTGAGCAGAACTATGAGTATCACTGACCTGACTTCCACTAGCTCCAACTATCTGTCTTGTATTTGATGTTGTCATTTCAAACTAAGACTGTTCCTATGGTGTTTATAGTACAACAGAAGTACTAAGAAGGCCACAACTTCTGGTCACCTATGTTAATGGCCCTGTCAGCATCCTCCAAATATAATTGTACCATCCTTGTTTTCTTTAGTTTTCCTACAACTCAGCCAGCAGAGTTTCCAGCAGTTCTCATGATTATGTTCAGTTCAGTTTTGGCAGCTGGCCACCAAAAGGCAGTTCTTGTCAGCTGAGAGATGAAAAGACTCCAGTCTGAAGTACAGTTATACACATGTTTTATCTTCTGTCTTGGAAAGATGGGCTTCCAGTATCTCTTGTGCAAAATATTTGACTACGTGGATTCTGGAAATGCAATCTGTAAGTAAGCAATCTATAGATCCTGCCATCTATAGATCCTGCAATTAATGATGGAATGATATACAAACCCGTAACTGAAAACAAAATGAGAATGAACAAGAATGGTTTTGAAGAATATGCTTTGCCTTGTGGTTTCTTCATGATGATATGTAGACTAGGACCCATTAGAAATCAGGGGAAGGAGAAGAGGTAAGAAGGAAGGACAACCCATCTTCATTCCCCATGGGTGGCTCAGTCAGTTGAGCATCCGACTTTAGCTCAGGTCATAATCTCATGGTTCATGAGTTTGAGCCCCACATCCGGCTCTGTGCTGACAGCTCTGAGCCTGGAGCCTGCTTCAGATTCTGTGTCTGCATCCTCTCTGTCTCTCTCCCCCTTATATTCTGCTTCTCTGTCTCTGTCTCTGTCTCTGTCTCTGTCTCTCTCTCTAAAGTAAATAAAACATTACAAAAATTAAAAAAAATGAAATGGGCAAAAGATATGAACACATATTTCACTGAAGAGGATACACACATGGAAGGCAGGCAAATAAAAAGGTTTCAACATCATTAGCCATTAGGGAAATATAAATTAAAATGATGAAGAAAACAACATGAAATGTTACTACAACACAACAATACACCTAACAGAATGTCTAAAATTAAAAAAAAAAAAAAGTAACAACACTAAATGCTGACCAAGATGTGGATGATGAGAATGTAAAATGGTATAGCCACTCTGGAAAACAGTTTGGAAATTTCTTAAAAACTAAACATGTACTTCTCATATCACTCATGATAAGTGCCACTTCTGGGCATTTACCCCAGAGAAATGAAAACTCCATGCTTAAAACGTGGCACTACTGAGACCCCGTGTACCAGACCAGGAAAGGAGACAGCTAGGGTGTCTGGCCCTGCTCCTCTCTAACTCTGTTTCCACCTATTAAGGTTTTGCCAACCTTTAGAAAACATAAAGAAAAATAGACAGAAGGGCAGAGTCATCCACACCTGCTCTCCACCAGAGAAGCTACCAGAATAACGGTTTCTACATGAACACAGAATGAAAGCAGCATTGCTAAAAAATAGGATTTCAGTTACTCTTTGGTATTCATCAATGTCTCTGTTTTAGTAATCCATATTGAGGTTTGGGTTGCAATGAAAACTATACTGAAATAATAAAACAGAAAGGGAGGCAACATTGGGTGAGGCAAGAATGTGAGATTTGAAAGCAAAGTCATTTAGACTAAAAGAGGACCAAAGGAACACTCAATGATCAAACAGCCACCCCCCCTACACACACATCCCTGCCTGTAGAAATAAATTGTATACTCACCCCACATCTTGGATCATGGAACATACCATTAATTTATGGGCAGCGTCCCGATTGCCACATCAGAGCTCCCGTCCAGATTTCTATTCTCTTTGACATCTCTCCCCTTTGGCAATGCTGTGGAATAATAATATCTAATATTTATTGTGCACTTACTATATTTCAGGCCTTGGATTTAACCCTCTATGTGTATTGAATCATTTGTACAGGAGTACGAGAGACATTTCAGAGCCTGTGGTTGGAACCACTGATCTGTACAGCTGGTCTAGATAGGCTCCCTTAGAATATATAATGAGATTTGGTTTAGGATCATGGTTACAGGGTAGAAACAGGAGACACTGTAGGAAGAATAGTATACTGACAAGCTGGATTCTTAATGAGATATCACCTAATGCCCCAACTATGTGGAGCCAAAATCCAATAAAAACTGACCAGAGGAATATTTCAAATAACTCCATCTCTGGTTTATTCTAACTAAGGCCCAGGGAAGTCACATCTACATGGATGGGTTCAGTAATAATGAAGCTGGAACTAAAAAGGTAGAGTAGTGGTTAAGAGAAATGAATCAGACCCGAGTTCAGATCCACCTCCGTCACTGAGCACCAGTAGACTCCTCTGCCTCAGTTTCCTCATTTGTCAAATGCGATGTGCATGTCATAAACCTGTTGTAAAGATTGAAGTCCTTTATAGTCTGTTCTTGAAACATGACAAGCACAAGTTACTTAGCCCCCTGGATTTTAGCTTCCCCATCTTTGAAGTGGTGATAATAATACCTACTATATAAAGTAAGAATAAAATGAGATAACATATATAACTTACCTGGCACACAAGTGAGCACTTAAATGTTATAAAAAAAATCAAAGCATATAGCAATAGCTAATATTCTTAGTGTGTCAGCTCCAGATATTCAGCTAATTAGATAAGACACTTATCAGGATAATTGAATAAATTTTATTTTTGGACCTCATTAAACTAAAAGTCCCTTTCCATCTTATAAATTGAACTTTTAGAAGATGATCCATTCGAATTGCAATTAAATAGCAGTCGTGTAAATAATTAAACAATAGAGTGTCTATGTATAGCAACTATTAGACAGTTTTTCTCTATCTATTTTAAAGACTTGTGGGTGCATGCTATGCAAATGGCTTTTCCAGGGATTTTTTTTTATTAGCATAAATAGGCTGTGGAATTTCAGTAACTCAAGCAGCACAGACAGTGTGAGTCATAGTATTTTCATTTTTTTTCGCAAATGCCTTGAGTTCTATGACAGCCATATTTCAGGAAACCGGTGACAATGGGGCCCTTGTAAAGGATCCAGAAGATCTGAAAACGTGTATTGCATAGAGTATTTTTACCTCAGATACTCAGATGTACCCCGAGGTACACTCTTTCCACCCACAGAGTTTCATGGAGATGAGACTTCTCCCCATTCTACATGGTACGCACAACGGCGGGTTTGTCAGATGGGATGGTTCCTTCCTTGCCAAGCAAGGTATTCCCACTTAATGGACTGATATTTTAGAGTTAGCATTTCTCACTGCAGATTTGAAATCATGACTATGGTCAGGATCCAAGGTGAGGATCCAATAACAAATGACTCCCGATAAGTCAAAATATCACATGGACTGGGAATATACCTTCTATACACTATTTAATCCTATCATCTTCTCATACAAACTGTTATGAAACATTTGCCTTATGTGTTATGGATTTCGTTAGAGAAGAAACTTTTCAAAATCAAAAAGCCTTCAGGCTTTTAAAAAAATTTTTTGGCTTCCCTAAAATCAGATGGGAAGAAAGAACATAGAATCTTGGTATGGATTGTTTTGTCTGTGTGAAGCAGCAGTGGTGAGGAATAAATCTTTTGCAATCTCTTTCTCTCTCTCCACTTCCCGTCTACTCTGACCTGAAATCTCCACATGGATGGCTTATTCTGTGTCACATGCACAGCGCTCTGGGTCTTTGTCACCTCTTCTCCAGGTAGCTCACTTCATTTCACTCTGGCAGATGCACGGGCAGCCATACCTTGGAACTTCTCTTCAGGCCTCAGTGTGTCGACTCCAGTATCTTAGACCTGAAGCTTCATCTTTTTAATTGACTTCTGTTTCTCCTCTTTTCTCCCTCCTATTCTTCTTTGAGTTGCCAGCCACTGGAGAGAAGGGGAAAGGGCACCCAAGGTTGAAAGCCGGCCCCATACTTCCGTAATTGTGCACAAATTATCCCACCTCTCCACACTTCCGTTTTCTCTACTGTAGAACAGTGATAACATTACCCATGTCAGAATAAGTGTACACCTGGGGCCCCTGGGTGGCCCAGTTGGTTGAGCGTCCAACTCAACTGAGTGGCTCAGTTGATTTCAGCTCAGGTCATGATCCAAGGGTCGTGGGACCCAGCTCCATGTTGGACTCTGTGCTGAACATGGAGTCTGCTTAAAATTCTGTCTCTGCCCCTCTTACCTGCTCATGCTCTCTCTCTCAAATAAAAAAATTAATTTGACTTAATAAAAAAAAAAAGAAAGAAAAGAAGGGGCACCTGAGTGATTCAGTCAGTTGAGCGTCCAACTTCAGCTCAGGTCATGATCTCTCAGTTTGTGAGTTCAAGCCCCACATCAGGCTCACTGCTGTCAGCACAGAGCCCACGTCAGATCCTCTTCACCCTGCCCCCAGCGCTCCCCCACTGTGCTCTCTCAGAAATATATAAACATTAAAAAAAGAACAATTATACAATAAATAGGAACTTTCCCCTGCTTTTCCCAACCCCTTCTCCTCCCTTTCCCTTCCCTTTCCTTGTGTCTTCCTCACAAAAGCTCAGAGCTCCCTGATGTTTCCCTTTGATTCTTAGTCATTTCTAGCTTAGTGTTCTCTCAATCTGTCCTGGACTCTATGGTTCACATTCCAAGTGCACTCACTAGCTCTCGAGACCATGTCTCTTGAATCGCTGCCATATTTTGATAATCCTTTTCCCTGGATAAATCCAAACATCCATTTATTCTGGGTTATTGAGTATTGATGGCTTAAGTCATGTTGTGGTACTTCATACTGATTTTTAGCAGTGATTTCAGAGAATGTTGTATCATAACAGCCTTGTTATGCTGTTACCTTTCATTGCAGGTAATGTTACCTTTCATTGCAGATAAGCCTTGATACACTTTGGCTGAAGTAGACCACCATTCCCTTCTTGAATCATTTGTTAGTATGACACAGCTGACATCCAGTTGGACTAGAAATGGATGTAGAAGGCCCAGGAAAGATGGAGTTTTACAGTTTATCAAGTATTTCATAGTGGAGTTTTATCTTCTCACAAAAAATCTATTGACCATACTGATGACCCCCAATTTATTCTTAGCTGCCTCACTAGAATTCTAAAAGTTGCCCAGCAGTTCTTTCATTCTCTCCTTGCTGGCTGACTACTTGCATCGGTCCTACAGCTGTCCCGATCACTTCCTGGTCTTTGGGAGCAGCTGACTCCACTCTAAGCTGCATTCCTTAATTTTAGCCACCCAAATAGGTTTGTAATGGTACCTGTGTGAGTTTACTAAGGGTTCCATAAGAAAATAGCATAGACTGGGGGATTTGAACAACAGAAATTTATTTTCTCATACTCCTGGAGGCTAGCCATTCAAGATGAAGGTATCAGCAGGCCTGGGTTCTTCTGGAGTTTCTGTCCTTGATTTGGAGATGGACACCTACTTGCAGCCTCTTCATATGGTTGTCCCTCTGCATACACACATCCCTCATGTCTCTCTGTGTCTCTTATTATAAAGACACTGGTGGGGTGCCCGGATGGCTCAGTCGGTTAAGTGTCTGACTTCAGCTCAGGTAATGATCTCACCGTTTGTGGGTTTAAGCCCCACGTTGGGCTCTCTGCTGATAGCTCAGAGCCTAGAGCCGACTTCAGATTCTGTGTCTCCTCTCTCTGCCCCTCCCTTATTCATGCTCTATTTCTCTCTGTCTCAATAATAAGTAAACATCAAAAAATTAAAAAGAAAAAGACATAATAGCTCAACTTAATCATTTTTAAAGATTCTGTCTTCAAACAAAAGCATATCCTGTGATAGTGGAGGTTAGGATGTCAACATGCAAATTTGAGGGGAACAATTTAGCCAGTAGAGCGCCTCAATTTTTCCTTTATTTTGGAGGACAATTATCCATGGATTTCTCATGTTTCTGAACATTTTGCAAGCAGAGGCACTGACTTGTTCAGTTATTCTGAACTACCCATTTAAGGATGCTTGGATAGTGAACAGCCTTGGGAAATAGAGGCACTCTTTCCTGGGTTATGAAGCTGACTTTCCAGCTCAAAAGAGTCAAGTTCTCTAAGCTCAGAGTTCTTTAGTTATGATTCAAACACATTCCATGGGTGGCATTTTTCCAATCTTAGGAGAGAATCATTTAGTCTTTTATCATTAAGTACAACGTTAGTCGTAGGCTTTCAGTAGATGCCCTTGATCTGGTTGAGGAATGTTCCATCCATTTCTGTTTGCTCAGAGTATTTTGTTTTTGTTGTTGTTATTGTTTCTTAAACCAGGGATGGACTTCGAATTTTGTCAAATACTCTTCCTACATCTATTGACATGATTAGTAGATTTTTCTTTTTTAGTCTGTTACTATGATGAGCTACACTGATATTCAAATGTTAAAGTAACCGTGCATTTCAGGAAAAAACCTCACTTGGTCATGTTGTTTTATCCTTTTCATATACTGTAGTGTTAGATAGGCTAAACATTTTTTAGAAATTTGCATATGCTAATAAGGGATGTTATTTTTCTTGTTGTGGCTTTGTCTGGCTTTGATATCACAGTAATGTTGGCTTCATGGAATAACTTGGGAAACATTCCCTCCTCTTCAATATTCGGTAAGAGTTTGTGTAAAATTAATGTCACTTCTCTCTTAATTTCATAATAGAGTTCAATGTTCTCTTAGCTCAGAGTTTTCTTTGTAGTGAGATTTTTTTGCTGTACCTTTAGTTGTTATCAGGTTATCTGTTTGTCCTGAATAACCACATTTGAATGTTTGAGTGGTCTGAATAACCATTTCTTGTTTAAGAAATTATACATTTCATTCCCTTTGAAGATGTAGTTTATCTATATGATGAACTACTACATGGCAATGAGAAATAATGAAATCTGGCCATGTGTAGCAACATGGATGGACCTTGAGGGTGTTATGCTGAGCAAAATAAGTCAGGCAGAGAAGGGCAAATACCATATGTGTGCACATATAGGAGGATTAGGAGGAACTTAACGGAGGACTGTGGGGGAGAAGAAAGGGGGAAATAGTGGGGGAGATGGAGAGAGGCAAATCATGAGAGACTCTTGAATGCTGAGAATAAACTGAGGACTGATGGATGTGGGGGGGGGTGTGGCATGGAGGAGGGCACTTGTGGGGATGAGCACTGGGTGTTATATGGAAGCCAACTTGACAACGAACTATTTGTAAAAAAAAAAAAAAAATATTCAAAGACAAAAATCTTTGATGGCAACCCAGTCAGGAACCCTCTCCCACTTGAGAGCTTTGTGCTTTCTGTCAATAAACCATCTCTTTCTCACACACAAAAAAAAAGATAAATAAATAAAAAACTTAAAAAAAGAAATTATCCATTTCATTTAGGTTGTTAAATGTATTGACTTAAAGTTGGTCATTATATTCTTTTATTATTTTTAATATCTTGTGGACTATTGATGTCATTCCATATTCCTGATATTGCTAATTGTGTCTTCTACTTTTTTTCCCGATCATTCTGGCTAAGGGTTGATGTGAAAGAAATTAGCTTTTGGTTTTACTTATTTTGTGCTGTAAGTTCCTTCTCAGTACTGCTTTAGTTGCATCCCACAAATGTCTATGTTGTTTTCATTTCCTTTTAGTTCTTTCTGATTTCCCTTTCGATGTCATCTTTGTCTCATAAGTTATTTAGAAGCACGCTACTTTCCAAAAAATTGGGTGAGTTTTTCATATATCTGCCAGTTGTTGATTTCTAGTTTAATTCCACTGTAGTCAGAGAACATACATTATATAAATTAAATCTCTTCAAATTTACTGGGATCTATTTTATGTCTCCAAATATGACCTAGCTTTGTAAATGTTCTGTGTGTACTTGAAAAGAATGTGAGTGCTTGCTGTTCTTGTGTGCTATGATCAGTAAGTGGCAGTTAGTTCATGTTGATAGATAGCACTTTTCACGTTTTCCCCGTATCCTTCCTGATAATAACTTAATAAGAGAGAGGTATTGAACTTTTTTACTATAATTGTTGATACGTTTGTTTTCCTTGAAGTCCATTGGTTTTGGTATTCTGAACTTCTGTTATTAGGTGCATAAAAGTTCAGGATCATTATGTCATCTTCATGAAACAACTATATATTATTAGAAAATAATCATCTTTATCCTAGTAATATTCTTTGCTCCAATAGATACCTTGATATTAATTAAAAAAAAAAAAAGCATTCCATTGCAGCGTTCTTTTGATGCTTAGTAGCATGGCATGTCTTTTATATTTTTCCACTTCTAAGCTACTTGAGTATTCATATTTAAAGTGGGTTTTTCATAGACAGTATATAGTTGATTCTTGCCTTTTTCTCCAATCAATGAGATATAGTGTAATTACTGACATGTTTGGGTTGAAATCTACCATCCTGTTATTTGTTTTCTATTTGTCCCATCTCTTATTTTTCCCCCTTATCCTGCCTTGGTTTTTGGATTAAGTGATCATGTGTTATAATTTCATTTTATTTCCTTTGTTATTATATTAGCTATAGAACCTTTAATATTTTTGTAGTTGCTTTAGGGTTTATGGTGTGCACCTCTAATACATCACATTCTACCTTTGAGTGATGTTATACCACTTTCCATAAATTACAGAACCTTAGTAGTACTTCCTTTTTCCTCTGGCGCCCTCTGTGGTATTGCCATTTGTTTCCCTCCAATATACATCATACAGTGTGTAACACATTGTTAGTACTTTTGTTTTATGTAGTAATTTTGAAAGGCATGAGAGGATTCGAAAAACATGCTTTATACTTACTCGCATAGTTACTAATTTTTTGTTGTATCCAGATTTCCTCTGACATTTTCCTTATCGTTTTCTTATGTTTGAAGAGTTTCCTTTAATATCTCTCTTAGTGTAGATCTGCTGGTGATGAATTCTTTCAGCTTTTGTATGTCTGAAAAAAATCTTTCTTTCACCTTTGATTTTGAAAGATATTTTTAAATGAGTATAGAATTCTAGAAGACAGTTTTCCTCCGCCGCCAACACTCACCTTTTCTCTTACATTAAAGATGCTCCTCTACTGCTTTCTGGCCTATGTTGTTTTCTAGGAGAAATCTGGCATCCTATCTTACTCTCTCTGCACATCACATGTACTCTGCTACTTTTAAGACTGTCTCTATACAATTAGTTTTAAGCAAATTTGAAAAATTTTGGCCGTGATTGTTTCATTTTTTTTTTCTATCCCCTGCCTCTCCTCTTTTTCCATGATTCCAAAAACATGTATAGCAGACCACATGGAGTTCTCCTATAGTTCAGGGAAGCTATTTTATTCTTATTCAGTCTCTTTCTCCTTCTGTTTTCATCTGGGATAATTTCTTTTGCTGTGTCTTCAAGTTCACTAGTCTGTTACTAACTCTCTTCAGTGAAGTTGGTATCTTAAATGTGTTTTTCACTTCTGTAATTTCAATTTTGATCTTTTTTTAATATCTTCTACATTTTTGTTTAACAAGCTTATGATTTCCTCTAGCTTGTAGAACACATGAAATACAATTAGGGAAATTATTTTTATATCCTTGTCTAGTAATTTTATCTACTTTATTTTATTTTATTTTTTTATTTTATTTTATTTTATTTTTTATTTTATTTTATTTATTTTATTTTATTTTATTTTATTCTATTCTATTCTATTCTATTCTATTCTATTCTATTCTATTCTATTCTATTCTATTTGTTGTCAGGTTTGATTCATCAGCTTTTCTTCCTCTTGCTCCAAGTAGTTTCCCCCTCCAGATGCACTAATCACAAGCATGAGGAGGTGCTGTGCGCATCTCTGCAGTTCTTCCTCTGTGCAGATCTCTCCTCTTTGGTGCTTTGCTCTAGTGAATTCTGCCACCTTGGCCTTCCTGGATTCCTAGCTCTATCTCATAGCTGATGGGGTCTGCTTGGCTCCACATGTGTTTCTCTCCCTACACTGTGACCCCTAAAATCTCTCTAGGCAGGAAGGTGAAAGTTTTAGCTCAACTCACTTGTTTTGTTTTGTTTTCTTTTGCCTCTTAATGACTACTCTCCTTCATCATCTGTGGTCTACTGTCTTAAAAACCATTTCAAACGTATTTTGTCCAGATTTTTGGTTGTTACAAGCAAAAGAATAAATACAATCCCTGTTATTCCATTTTGGCAATTAAGTGTTATAAGACCCTCCTAACAGGCCATAGTCTTCTAGTTCATTTTAACAAACTATAACAACAGCTTAATCTTCCTCAGTGGATTACAATATCCCTGGCTTATTTCTTGCTGTATTTCTTCAGTATCCAGCAGAGGATCTATCCAGAATAGACATCTAATAAGTATTTGAGTGAATAAATTTGCCCATGACAGGAATGGAGAAATGATAAATATAATAAGAAGTAAATTATTTTAGGTAAAACGAAATCTATAAGAGGATAAGTTGGTGATGGGGAGGAAAATGCGATGGGCAAAAAGGGACTTAGTAATTGGATGGGTCAAATAGGCCAATAAGGACTGAAGAGAACATAGTTGGGGCAGAGGTGGTGAGGATGAAACAGGAGAGCAGACCCAAGGGCCCAGAAACCCCACCCCAATAACAACCAGAAAGCCCCACCCCCAAACAGACACAGAAAAATATTTTTAAAATGATGGGAAACTTGAGGCAGTAAAGGTAGAGGAACAAAAGAGACATATAACATGAATGATAGGGTAAGAAGAGAAATGAACATTTTATTTGTAACCATCTCTCTGCAATTGACATGGAATCACTGTTCTGTATGATTTAATGGGCTTACCAGAAACACTGCCACCTTATTCTTCAATGTCCCAGTTATAAAACAAGAGTAACCATAATTATGTCCTTATTCCTACAGATTTAGTCAGTGTAAGTATTTTCTATAGCCTGTAGGATAAAGGCCAGGAAATGATTCATATTTCACCACTAAATTTTTGGCTGATTCTCTAAAATTCAAATGTCTCCTCTTTTTTCTTTGAAAAATATGGTTTAGTTGAACAAGATCTAGCCTCTTACCCAAACACTTTAGAATAAGAGCTGTGTTGACATGCATGATATGGTTATCTACAGTAAAAACATGACTCAGTGATTGAACTCACTAAAACACAAAGATGTGAAACAATAAGAAGTGCAATTGCTATTTGCACATCTCAATGAGAAGCAAATTAAAATTTTCTTAAGGGGCTCACAGTATGGGATCCTGAGGAAAAAAATATGCCTCAAGAAATGTTCTAGCTATTATTAATTTTAGGTTTGGAATAGGATAGGCACTTGAGATAAGCAAAAAGCATTTCACAGAAAAAAGAATCTGAAAATAATAAGTACGGATGTTTGGGGGATTTTCCTTTGGCAGGAAAGACTGGCTTCCAATTTGATTCGGACCAAATCCGAGTTTCTCTGTGTGGGAAGAGGAGTTCATAGCAACGGATAAAAAATGATGTCCTTTGTGAATCATGTTGGCCAGTTGTGATCTCAGCTGTTTGCCCCAATAATACCCTCCTGCAAATGACTAGGCCTATTGCCTGGGAAGGTGAGATGATGCAGAGGTGTCCTTGGTCCTGAGCCTTCATGTCGAACCAAAATCTCCAGATCTCCTTGGAACAGGAGTTGATGTTGGGAGTTGATGTTGGGAACATCTCTCCTCAACCATAGAAACAGCATTCTCTTTAAAGAACAACCTGCATCTTAGCAGAATTCAAGAGGCCCTTGGTGACCTGGCCTCAGGCATCATGTGCTCCAGCAACAGTGAACGACTGCAATTACTGTCTAAGCTACACACTGTGTTTCCGACTTCCTGAGAAGCAGCATCTGTGTTCTCTGCCTAGAAGCCCCCCCCCCTCCTTTTCCATCAATAGGCAGACAAACTTTTATTTGTCTTTTAAGACATCTGGAATGCCACTTCCTTCATAAGGACTTTTCTCATCTCAGCCTCAGTTGCCCCTGACCCTTTTTTTGGATACCCCCACCAGGCAGGGCTCAATGAAGACTCTTGAGACCGAACCACAAAAACAATTATGCAGACTTCCCTATGGATAGTTCAATTAAGATATTACTAAATCCCAAAATGGAAGTAAGGAATTTTTTTTAAGTTCTGAGTTTTTCCAGATAATCTTAAGTCTTTTTAAAAAATATATCCCATTTCCCTGTGAAGACTCATGTGTTGTCTTTGTGTTTTATCTGTTTGACTGGCTAGCACATAGTAAGTGTTCAACAAAGGCCTCTTGAGTAGAAAAATGAATCCTTGAACATTTATATATATGTACTAAATATATATATATATTTACTCTCTCTTGAGTAGAAAAATGAATCCTTGAACATTTATATATATGTACTAAATATATAAATATATATTTATATATAAATATATATATATAAATATATGTATATATATACGTATATATATATGTGTGTGTATATATATATATACATATATACGTATATATATTGAAGGAGAGAGTGGGGAAAGGACAGAGGAAGAGAGAAAGAATCATTAGCAGACTCCATGCCCAGCAGCAAGCCTGAAGCAGGGCTCGATCTCATGACCTGAGCCAAAATCAAGAGTCGGTCACTCAACCAACTGAGCCACCCAGGCACCCTTCCTTGAACATTTTTATTTGCACTTTTTTATTCACCTTCTTTGAAAACAACAACAACCATTTCCCAAATCTCTGTGGTTTTTCCCCCTTTGTGTGATAGTACTTCATAAAGGAAACATTTAATAGGGTGAACCTTAAAATGAAAGGACAAAACAACCAGAAACAAAGAATGGGTTAAAATGTATCTTTAACTTCTGGGATTGAAAATCTTCTTGTACTCTATATATTAAAAGTAATTCCTGAGTGAGCTTCTTGGGAGGGGGTGGTGCTTAATTTCAGAATACTCCATCTTACCATGTCTGAATATGATCATCATCGTTACGATGATCATTATTACAACATACTGAAGTGGACAGTTCCAGAACAAGGAGTCATGTTAGGGAGAAAACAATCTGAAGGCAGATTGAAAGGTAGCTGAGCACCTTTGGAGTGAGCTGAGGACCCGGGAAGGCTTAGGAGGGGAAGGAAAATAATGGAGGTGGGTCTTGAACAGAAAATATCCCTCTTAATGGTCGTGGGTGACAACACAGATTTCTAAAAAAAAAAAAGGAGTCGACGGTGTTCTGATTCTGCTTGTCCCTTCAGGGTTTATGCTTCAGGCTCTGCTGCTTCTCCCTGAATACAGAACATGTAACAATAAAAGACTAATATCCGTTAGAGCCTTATTCTGTGCTAGGCAGTGTTGCAAGCATTTCACATGTATTTGCTTTTAAAATTGTCATTAAAAATCCTGTGGGATAGAAACTATTACAATTCCCATTTTGCAGATTAGAAAGCAAGTGTATTGGATATAAATCTAAGCAGGCTGGCTCTAGGACCATCACTTTTTTAACCTCTGCACTATTGTCCCTGTGTCTTTTAAGTGGAGGCAAGAAGGGTCCTTGAGACCCCATCACCAGCCTCCCTCATTGTACAGGCAAAGTCGGGAAAGGTTAAGCAATTTATGTCATGTCACTCGGTTAGTGAGGGGTGGGGTTGGATTTGAACCTAAGCAGTCTGTGTGGTAGCCCTTGCTCACACCTTTGCAGAACCAGAGAATGGCTACTTGACCATTAGCGCTTTGTGCACAAATATATGAAAATGGGCCAAGGACAAGGATCTTCAGTCATAAAAGGATCAACCAAAGCCAGAGTGCAATCTCACCTCTAGTCATACTCTCTCTCCACTGCACAGCTGTGTCTCTTCTGTATGAGCCAGCCGGATTCCATCTCAAACCCAGCACCGGGGTCTTTTTTTACTCTAAGATCTTTGGGGAGTCCTACTGAAGAGGGGTGGCGTGGAACGATACCACCCAAAGACATGCAGCTATATGGTGGGAAAACTGGGATGTGGGCTCCGTGTACTGACTCCAGGCCCATGATCCCCCTGGCAGCTAATCAGAGCACAGACAGGTCAAAAAAATTATTGCAAGCATTAAGAAATCACGTTGTCGGGGCGCCTGGGTGGCTTAGTCGGTTAAGCGTCCGACTTTCGCTTGGGTCATGATCTCGCGGTTCGTGGGTTCGAGCCCCGCGTCGGGCTCTGTGCTGACTGCCAGCTCAGAGCCTGAGCCTGTTTCGAGTCTGTGTCTCCCTCTCTCTCTGACCTCCCCTGCTCATGCTGTCTCTCTCTCTCTCCTAGAAATAAATAAAAAATATTAAAAAAAAAAAAAAAGAAATCACGTTGTCTAAGAAGCATTTAATACAATTAAATAGAGCTAGATGATTGATATTAATGCTATAGCCATCCCTTGATTGACAGTCCAGGAACTGACATTTAGTTCCCAAAGTCCCAAACCAGAACACTGCAGTATTTTGTCATACCCAAGGCTAGGAGAATTTTGCTGTGGTGACTGGGCTGCCACAAGGGGTGAGCATTGTGTCAGTGAGAAAAGAGTGTGCGTTCTCCCTGACCAAGAGCTATACATGAAGCTGGGCCTTGCCTGCAGAAGGTGTCAGACATACCCCTGACCACAGCAGCTCGATGCATGAGAACCTGAGAGGAGCAAAGCGGAGCACAAACCACTAGTTCATATTTATCAGTTTGCAACAGGAAGTGAAAAGCTTGTGCTGCTCCTTGGCCAGCGCCTGCAAAGTGGCTCAGGTTACCTGAGTGGTTCAGAAATATTTCCCAGCTGCTGCTGCTTACAGACAAAATATACAGGAGCTTTCCACTTCTTTTCTTCTATGTCTGGAAAGTATCAGATATATCTTGGAATGTAAAATCTCCTCTATAGAAAATTGTAATTGTAATCATTAAAAATATGTGTACATTTTCTATGGTGGCAATAGAGATGCACTCAAGTGCTTTACAGGTAGTGGAGGATAGGGTGAGTTAGCTGAAATGGAAGTTTGCATATTTCACGTATGTAAAACAGGAGAGCTCCATGCGTGTGAGAGGAGCTATATGATTAACCACAGTGATATAGCATTGTTTCCTGAGCCTTTCTATTGCCCAGGCACTAGACTAGTTTCTGTGACACGGGAAAATGATGACCAAATTGCATTCCCTGCTCTCGAGGAGTTAATGGGCTAATTGAGGAGGTGAGACATATACCTAACCTCAGGATCAAGTCATGATGTGATTTTTCTCTATTCAGTAAAGGACATAGTATGACCAGGTACTAAGGGAGATCAAGAAAGGGAGAAATGAGCTCAGATGAGCATAAATTAACATTTGAGCAAGGTCTAGAAGGAAGGGTAGACTATTAATAGATAAAATGAGGCATGAGCTCTTCAGGAACAGGAAACAATCTTAAGATTTTCTAGACAGATGTAAATAAAGACAGTTTTCCCCTTTCTTTTCCAATCTGGATGCCTTTTATTTACTATTCTTGAATTTTACTGAATAGAGCCTTCAATATAATGTTGGATAGAAATAACAAGATATCTTTCATTGTTTGCTGATCTTGAAGGAAAAGGCTTCAGTCTTTCACTTTTTAGGCGTGATCTTGGCTGTAGTATTCTTTGAAACTGAGCATTTGCTTTATGGTTCCATTTTATCTCTTTGGTTTAATTATCATCTATGACTTTTGGTTGTTTTATTGTAATGGTTGCTTTAGAGCTTATACTACTTAGCTACAATAAATAGTGTGCCTTCAAATAATATGATCCTGCTTCATATATAGTACAAGAAGCTCCAAACAATAACCTTCTATTTTCTATTCCTAGCCTTTGTGTTCTTGTTTACATATTTAAGTTCTGCATATATCATAAACCTCACAATATATGGTTTTAAGTTTTGTTTTAAATAATTGATTGTTTTTTGAAGATATTTAAAAATAAGAATAACATCAATTTATATTAACACATTTATTTACCATTTCTAGTGCTCTCCATTCCTTTGTGTGTACTTAGATTTCTTCATCTGGTAATGTTCTCCTACCCAAAGGGCTTATTTTTAACATTTCTCATATTAAAGTTTTTCTGAAATATTTCAACTTCAGTAAGTCCAAAAAAATATTTATTTTATCTTTGTTTTTGAAGGATATACTCATTGATTATTGATTTCTAAGGTGATAGTTACTTTTTTCCTTTTAGTACTTTAAATTTGTTGCTCCATTTTTTTTTTTCTAGCTTACATCGTTGCTGGTGAGAAGTTTGATGTCATTTTATTTCTCATTCTTGTGTATATAACATGTCTTCACTTTCACTCTATTTTTTTCATCAGTATTTTTTCTGTTGTCAGTTCCATCACTTGTATTTATTTTTCATTTTAGACATATTTCCCTGTCTGGATTTTCACTTTAGGTCTGCTTTGCATCTTTCTTGTCACTACCTAACATGCTCAATCTTTATTTTATGAACATGTGGAGTATAATGTTAATAACTGTTTTAATACCCTTGTTTTCTTAATTTTATGATCCATGTCCTTTCTTGATTGATTTTATTGAACAATTGTATCCTTCATTATTGGTTGTACTTTCCTGCTTTTTTCCAAGCCTGGTAATCTTTGATGGGATGCCAGACATTGTGAATTTGGGGATGCTAGAAATTTTAGTGTTCCTACAAATGGCCTCAAATTATTTCTGGAACTTCATTAAGTTTGTTGAACGCAGGTTGTTCTTTTGTTTTTGTTTTTGAATTATTTTTTTGTCTTTATTTTATTTTGAGAGAGACAGAGAGCGAGTGGGGGAGGGGCAGAGAGAGGGAGACACAGAATACAAAACAGGCTCCAGGCTCTGAGCTGTCAGCACAGAGCCCAACGCGGGGCTCAAACCCACGGACTGTGAGATCACGACCTGAGTTGAAGTTGGATGCTCAACCGACTGAGCCACCCAGGCGCCCTGGTTTTGTTTTTGTTTTTGAGGCTGCCTTTCAAGCTTTGTTAAGTGGGATCTGGAAAATATTTAGTATAGGGCTAACTTTGCCCCTGACTGAGGCAATACCTTCTTCCCAGTTCTGCATAAATTATGAGTTTCTCTACTCTGGCCAATAAGAACATAAAATATTCTCAGCCTTATATGGATTCCAGAAATGATTTATTTTTATCCTTTTGGTTGATTCTTTCTCAATCCTTGGGTACTTTCCTCATACATATTTGCTGCTCAGTACTTGGGACATTTTGCATATCTTCAGAACTTTTTCTCTATGCATATCTCTCTTCTCTGATGTTTTATCTGTTCACTCTAACACTGACATTTCCAGATCCACCTCCATCTCCCTCACTCGGTGAATTGACTGGGACTTTCTTGGCTTTACCCTCCTTGTAATTCAGTCCAGAAACTCCAGGAAATAAAGTTAGGGAACTTACAAGGCTTATCTGTTTTTCTTCCCCTTCCTCAGTTGATCACTGTTCTGTGCCATCTGAAGTCTAATGCTGGACAACTGACACTTCATGTATTTTGCCTGGAGTTTAAGTTGTTTTGGGGTAAGGAAATAAGTCCTGCTCTCATTACTCCACCTTGCCTAGAAATGGAGGTTTCACTGTTCTTTCTACTCTTAGATGTTACTTCCAAGATTTTTTTTAATTGAAATATAATTGACATACAACATTGTATTCATTTGAGATGTACAATTTAAATATTCAATATTTGTATATATAGTAAAATGTCCACCACAATATGTCTAGTTAACATCTGTTGTTGACATGGTTATAAATTTTTTTCTTATAATAAGCACTTTTAAGATCCATTCTCTAAGCAACTTTCAAATATGCAGGGCAGTATTATTAACTATAATCATCGTGTTCGGTGTTACATCCCTGTAACTTATTCCAAGACATTTTAACACATTTTATTTTTCTTTTATTTTTTAATGTTTATTTATTTTTGAAAGAGAGAGAGAGAGACAGTGACAGATCGGGTCGGTGGGGGCGGGGGGGGGGGAAGGGGCAGAGAGAGAGGGAGACACAGAATCCAAAGCAGGCTTCAGGCTCTGAGTGCCAGCACAGAGCCCAATTAGGGCCTCAAGCTCATGAGTTATGAGATCATGACCTGAGCCAAAGTCGAATGCTTAACCAACTGAGATGCCTAGGCCCCCTAACACACTTAAGTATGTATCTGATTGTGACATGATTTTGAGACTCAGTCTACAACTTTAATAAATCACCTAATATTCCTAGGCTAAATGAATTTGTTTCTTTATAAATGATATTATTGGACCAGATCAGTGATGCTAAACTTTTTATCTTCCTCAGCAGATCTGAGTAAAATTACAGATTCTCCCTCGGAGTGATTCTCAATAGGTTAGGATGAGGCGGGTATTCGTTCCCTTTAGGGGATGAGGTAAAAGGAGTTGTGTACCTTGGAAATGGGTCTTTAGTTGGATGCTCCATTCTTAAGACTGACACTCTCTGGAGTAGATGGCTTAGCTCTAGGAACATCTGTTTAGCAACTTGAATATATATAGAATCGTATGTAGTTCTTTTTTAAAAAAAATTTTTTTAATGTTTATTTATTTTTGAGACAAAGAGAGACCAAGGATGAGCGGGAGAGAGAGAGAGAGAGGGTGAGAGAGAGAGAGGGAAGGAGTGAGGGAGACACAGAATCCGAAGCAGGCTCCAGGCTCCAAGCTGTCAGCACAGAGCCTGACGTGGGGCTTGAACCCACAGACCATGAGATTATGACCTCAGCTGAAGTCAGACACTTAACCGACTGAGCCACCTAGGTGCCCTGAATCATGTGTAGTTCTGAGAGAGGGACAAATATTGGTAAAACTGGTTTCATATCCTTAAATATAATAGAATATATAGGGATAATATCTAAAGTGCTAAAATTATCTGAAAAGTAATTCTATCAGTTGGGATAATGTGTAACTGGTGTTAGAATATTAGAACACATTGCATTGATAAAATTTCTTTCTTGGATCTCAGATTTTTAAAAACGCAGAAATGCCGGGGGTACATGATATGATGCTTTGCACTGCCAGCTAAAATCTGGAAGAGTTCTGTAAGACTCTGGGATCTGAGAGACAATCTAACCCATGGAAAATGATTATAGTTTCTTATTTTTATATTTTACAAATTTATTTTCAGAATCATTCTATTTTTCAAACTATTCTAAATTTATCAAAAAGATTCATACACCTGTTTGGGGGAGATTCGCCATCAGTGCTATTTCTCCATAATTCATTGACTCAACTATAGGAACTAATTTATCTGTATTATGTGTTGGAGACACTTAAACACTGGTGCCATTTTCCCCAACGAACTAGAATAGTTCAGTAGTTTTCCCACTTAGTGGACTTTTTATTTCTTACCTACAAAGTCTAATACAATTAATGCATTTATGGATTAGCCGTCTTAGACGGTGAAACAGTTGTTCCAGAAACCCCACTAATCACTAATTACTGTAGATCCTTTCTGGAAAATCATTTTTAGTGTGTAGACCCAGGGGCTTCTAATCTGGTTAAAGGATTTCCAAGTGGGATATGCGGCATTTCAGCCAATCTGTACACCCTGATGACTATGTAGCTAAGTGGCACCGAAACTTAATCAAAATCATATGTGCATAACCAGAGACTTGTGGATTTATACACATTTTCTGGACGTGAATGAAAAGAATTGTTGAAGTGCGAGCTGGCAGCAGACCAGCTTTCGGTTTAACCCAAACTCCTATGGCCAGATGCTTACTTTCTCTTGCTTTACTGTACTAGCATACAGTTTGTACTGTAACCTGATTTGTGTTTTATAGTTTCCAATTCTTCTTTACAAATAAGACCCGTTCCCTGGTAGGAGAGAAGAGAAATTAGCTCCTCAGGAGAACTGAGGCTAATTTTGTGCTGTGACCATGGCTCGAATGCACCTGCGATGCCTAGAGCGTGCTGTGTTAAGCCCAGCTCTGCTGTCTTCATTGTGCATTTGAATTACTCAGAGAAGTTGGTAAATACAAATTTCTCTTCCTTTCTCAAGAGATTTGATTCCCGGGGTGCCTGGGTGGCTTAGTCGGTTAAGCGTCCGACTTTCACTTAGGTCATGATCTCGCGGTTCGTGTGTTCGAGCCCCACGTCGGGCTCTGTGCTGACTGCCAGCTCAGAGCCTGGAGCCTGTTTCAGAGTCTGTGTCTCCCTCTCTCTCTGGCCCTTCCCTGCTCACCCTGTCTCTCTCGTGCGCTCTCTCTCTCAGAAATAAATAAAAATATTTAAAAAAAAAAAAAAGAGAGAGAGAGATTTGATTCCCATAGCTATGAGGTGCAGTTCAGCGATTCTGACAAAGGTGGACTATAGAAAGACAGTGATAGATTTGGTTTTCAAAACTTCCATCACTGCTTTATATTACCTGTATTCAAAACCCAGCTGTTTTCTTTTGGGGGGGAAAAAAAGCCCAAACAAATACAAAACAGGGGCACACACTCACACTTTGTTATCTTAATTAATAAAAATCTTTCTTCCTCCTTTCTCTCACATTACATACTCCCTGTCCACTGGCCTATTGAATGTAAAATGTCTGGCAGTTCATTGTATTACACAGAATGAAAGGAACAGAACAATAGGTACTCTGGTAAAAAATAAGAAAAGTTAAAGTTTCCTTTTTAATGCTTAATTCTGCGGAACAATGCATTTTCCCCACTTTTCTGGGTTTCACATGTAATAAGCCCCTGCTAGAAAACTACTTCTGTCCCTCACCCCAACTCTAAGTCACTCCTTCCCGAAGAGGCAGACTGTGGTATCTGGTTAACAGGTGACATGGGCTTCTGTGTCTCAGTTGGAGGAAGATCATATACTAAAATCCATATGTAATGGAGAGCTAGTCTCCCCTATTCCCAAGTGTGAAGCACAAATTTGGGTAAGTGTGACTAGCCGATAGATTCAGTTTTTTAATGTTTTTTTTTTTCTTAATTTTTGTGAGAAAGGGAGACAGAGCATGAGCAGGGGAAGGCAGAGAGAGAGAGAGAGGGAGACACAGAATCCGAAGCAGGCTCCAGGCTCTGAGCTGTCAGCACACAGCCCAACATGGGCTCGAACTCACGAGCAGGGAGATTGTGACCTGAGCCAAAGTTGGACTTTTAACCGACTCAGCCACCCAGGCGCCCAACGTCGTTAGCATTTTCACTTGGCAGAAGCCTTCCTCTCTTCTAGCCCAGAACTTTCTCTCTGACAGCATCGTATCCTACATTCTCCCTCTCTTATCACTGTTTCCTTCAAAAAAAAACGCCACCTGCACATAGCATCTCCCTGTCATGCAGAGCCCCACATAGGTGGCTCATCTTTTTTCTGGATTGTTTACGGATTTTATTCTTTGTTCACCTGGAGTACAGAGGAGTCTGCAGGCTAAGTAGGCATACCAGATCATTTTGTTTGGGGAGTGCATGTGGGGAAATGGCAGGAAGGGGTGGGGAGGTCGGGGGAAAATTGGGAGCCTCTACACCTTAGTAGCATTTTTGTCTCATCATCTTTGCAGTGTGGAAAATCATCAGAACTGTCAAGATGCACTTAATATTAGCATGGCTGCCCAACTTCATCGAAAGGCATTTATGAGTTTAATGCTCTGTGTTCACTTTTATGAAATACACAATATTTGTCCAGGCTCCTGAATGATTATCTGTTCCTACAGTTTGAGACATTTGGGGAAGAGGAAGTGGGGAGCAGAGTCATCCACTGGGTGTGCTGAATCCAGCTTTGACGATGCTGTGACCTGGGGCATGAAGTGGATGGCGATCACCATTTTTCCGATTGTGCGCAGATCCTTTTGAAGAGTTGGTTTCCTCCCCATCACATATACACACTCTTTGTAAATGGAATGTGCAGTCCGCATGTTTACTTACATTTCTGTCCTTGCATGTTCTGACTCACCTGCACTTTGAAAAGAAAATCATGAAAAATGTTTTTGTTGAAAATTTCCCTTTCTGGATCTTCCTCACCTCCCTTTCCAGCTCCTCAACAGCAAGTTCAGGGCCAGGAGAGGTTACTCTAGGGTTTTAAGACCATCAATCAGTTTCACAGTCGGAGGCAAAACACTTTCTTTGGGGAACATTTCTTAACATAAAGCAGAAGCCTGTTAGCCTCTGGCTGCGTTGAAAGGAGGGAGAAGCAGAATTCACTTTTCTATTCCTGTTCAGTTGTATTTTTTGTTATTTCTTTATTTTCCCCCCTCCGCGCTTCCACTCTGGCTACTGAGCTGTGAAGCTCCATGATGGCAAGGAGGAAAGTCACTTCCAGCCTTGCCCAAAGACCCTGGGGCACTAGCCACAGCTCAGCTGCTGACTGTCCTTCTCCCGGGCCAAAGCATGCTCTTTCCAGGGACCCACAATAGGGAAATACTCCTATAAATAAAAGCTGATTTTTCATTTCTGGGCAATTTTTCTGTATCTCTCAACCGATCTCCATACCTGTTTAGCTCAGGCACAAGATCACTTAGGCACATTGGCACTGGAAATATCATGGGCAAAAGGAAAACATGAGTAGATGTATGTGTGGAAGACCAGTCCAGATAACTTGAAGAACCACTCAAATAACGAGATGATTTTTCGGGGCGCCTGGGTGGCTTGGTCGGTTGAGCGTCCGGCTTTTGCTTAGGTCATGATCTCGCGGTTCGTGGGTTCGAGCCCCATGTCGCGCTCTGTGCTGACTGCCAGCTCAGAGCCTGGAGCCTGTTTCAGTCTGTGACTCCCTCTCTCTCTGACCCTCCCCTGCTCATGCTGTCTCTCTCTCTCTCTCTCCTAGAAATAAATAAAAATATTAAAAAAAAATGAGATGATTTTTCTTTTTTTTTTAAATTTTTTTTTGTTAACGTATATTTATTTTTGAGACACAGAGTGTGAGCAGGGGAGGGGCAGGGAGAGAGGGAGACACAGAACCTGAAGCAGCCTCCAGGCTCTTGGCTGTCAGCACAGGCCTGATGCGGGACTCGACCCCACAAACCGTGAGATTATGACCTGAGCTAAAGTTGGATGTTTAGCCGATTGAGCCATCCAGGCGTCCCTGAGATGATTTCTTAAAGTGAGATGAATGTTGGCATGATTATCATTCAGCCATGATATTTGTGCAGGCTAATAATGACAACATTTTTACATCTTTAATGCAGCCAGGAGGTCAGAAGAGAAGGTTATCCTTTGCCTGGATTGTTTCATTTTAATAAATCACAATAGGGCTTAGTAACCCTTATCTGTGTCTGCTGTACTGTGTTAATAATTGTCTTAGAATTTGAGAAATGAGTCTGTACACACTCCTTAAGACTTTAGAGGAGTTCTAGTGATTATCTGTCCCTGGTGCATTTGGAGCGCAGCACCAGGAAAGCCTCTTCTCACACTTTTGGTGCCTCAGCGGCGGGAGCTTCCTATCTTCAATTTGTATCTGTCTAAAATCATCCTGCCTGGCCAGGTGGATTATTATGAGAGTCACCTTACTGCCCAGCATTAGTCCTTCCATGTGAGGTTTACTTGGATTTTAACAAGAACTTTTATTTTATTTTCTTAATTAAATTTTTTAAATGTTTTATTTATTTCTAGGAGAGAGAGAGAGAGACAGCATGAGCAGGGGAGGGTCAGACAGAGAGGGAGACACAGACTCTGAAACAGCCTCCAGGCTCCGAGCTGGCAGTCAGCACAGAGCCCGACACGGGGCTCGAACCCATGAACCGCGAGATCATGACCTAAGCGAACGTCAGACGCTTAACTCTCTAAGCCACCCAGGCGCCCCCAAGAACTTTGTTTTTAATGTTTTATTTATTTTTAAGAGAGAGAGAGAGTGAGCTAGCAGGGAAGGAACAGAGATAGAGGGAGACACAGAATCCGAAGCTGACTTCAGGCTCTGAGCTGTCAGCACAGTTTTATATATAAAGTTTATTTATTTATTTATTTTGAAAGAGAGAGAGAGCACAAGCAGGGGGAGGGCAGAGAGAGGGAGAGAGAGAGAGAATCCCAAAATGACTCCACACTGCCAGCACAAAGCCCATGTGGGGCTCAGACTCACGAACTATGAGATCATGACCTCAGCTCAAATCAAGAATCAGACGCTTAATCGACTGAGCCACTCGGGCACCCCTTAACAAGAACTCTTATTTACAACCATGCGCCTTCCGTGGCAAACAAATGTCACCCAAGAATGCTGCTCCCATGTCTGTCCCTGAGCTAATGCGCTCAGGGTGTTTGCCAAGGAGTGTAATTCCTCAAATTGGGTGGAAACCCGGTATTGGCGGTCGCAGCGGCGGTGTGTGGGGACCTCCGGGAGTGAAGGGCAGCGCCGTGTTGAGTTGGAGGAGGCTGGGAGCGAGCAGCCAGAGTGGGAAGGAAAATAGGAAAGGAAACCTTTCCTTCTACTTCCTGCAAAAGCTTCGGTGAAATCTGCTCAGACTTTGCATTCACAGGATTGGATTTCTAGGTTTGAAGAAGAAGGACCTCGGGGTCAGTTTGCAGCAAAGACTGAGAGCAGCTTTGGGGTGGAAGACTGAAACCACAGGCCGCCTTAGGGAGCCCGGATGTAACCTGTGTTTACCAGTATCAAGATAGTTGTCTGTCTGTCTGTCATCTAGATCAAGAATGCGTAGGAATAGAAAAACTGAACCAGAATAGCATTTTTCTGCTATTTACATGGATTTTAAATATAAGGACCGTAGAGCAATGGGTATTAATATTCACCCATCAACCCATGATTTATTTGTACCAAGAGATCCAGTTTGGTTTCTGAGTTGATTCATGGAATGGGTCTCAAGCACTAGGCAACCTATGTCACTCGGCCAAACACACTTCCGCTTTGGTGAAGTTTCTCTTCTTTGCTGCATCCCTCCCTTCATTTCATTGACAGGACTCTGCCCCTTCCTCTGCCTAAACATTTTACTTCCTTCGTCAGCACAGCACAGTCCCCGGGATAGTTTTCCAGATTCCGTTAGAGCCACAGGCACCTCACAGGCTTACATTTCAAGAGGCTGCACGTAAATCAATTGTTTCATAGTGTGGTTGCACTTTTCCCTCGGAAACTGTATTATAAATTGTGTATCCGACTTCATAAATCTGTGGCCTAAAAACTCGTTAAAACATGTTCTCTTCATGTGGTGAGATGAATCTGTTTTTCTTCTCCTGAGCCTGCCATATATTTAGCTGGTTAACTGAAATAGGCCTGGTAATGTAACTGAAGCCAGGGAGGGAGACACTATTTAATAAAAGAACTTGGGTTAGTGCACAGGAAAGGCAGTCGGGCCTACGTGGTATTCCACCCTGAAGTCAGATGAGATCATAGTGAAGCCGTTACTCAGGACTTCCCACTGCCTGCACTTACAACCTAGGTGTAGATTGAGTGTAAGGGTGGGTAGGATACAAAGAAGGTCAGGGAAGCAAAGGGTTAAGCAAATAATGGGCCATGAGGCTGGAGGAGAAGAAAGAGGAGACAAAAGGAGAGGTTTCCCCAATAACTGGATGTGGTGGTCACATGGGATGCCCCAACTGGGGAAGTTACACACTGAACGCATTAGCTTAGGGACAGGCATGGAAGCTGAACAGAAAAGAGACAAAAACATGGGCATAGGGAATGGAAGGAATTTTTAGCAGTGGCTGGGATCGTGAAACTTAAAATTCATTTCTGGGAACTTTCTGTGTAGTACACTGTGTAAACGCCCTGAACTAGCCCTTCCAAGAAATTTACAGAAAACGCTTTGGCTATTCTCTGACACACCTGAAGTCACTTTTGACTGTGATCCCATGCAGACCCTGACTCGGCAAGAGCCCAAGATTTGTCAGTTAAAAAGGCAGAGGGCGCCTGGGTGGCACAGTTGGTTAAGCAGCCAGACTCTTGACTTCAGCTCAGGTCATGATCTCATCGCTTATGAGGTCAAGCCCCTCATCCAGCTCTGCACAGACCTTGAGGAGTCTGCTTGGGATTCTCTCTCTTTCTCTTCCTGCTCCTTCCCTGTGCTCTCTCTCTTTCTCACTCAAAAAATAAATAATCTTAAAAAAATCTTCCTAAAGGGAGACATGGACTGGACCTTTGAAAATTTACCTTTTGCCAATTCTGAGGAAACAAAAATGAACAATTTTATTATGAATTGATCTTAAAAATAGAGCCTAGAATATGTTACTGGCAGCATTTATTGGAATTCCTGATATCAATACCATTTTTCCAATGACTTTAAGGCTCCAAGATGTGAATACTGATAGATACAATTTGAGGTAAATCAATCTACAGTTTCTATCAAAAGGAGAGGAAGCTGACAAAAATACACCAGAGACCTGAGGCTTCTCTGGAGATGATTTTCCAAATGTCTTGAGTCCACAAACACCTTTGTGACATGCAGGGAGAAGAGGAGGGAAAACAACACAGAAAGATGTTATTGCACTAAATCTGCATTTTAGGAGATTACTTTTTCAGTGGTCTAGAAATCTACATCATCATATTACTCAACCTTGTTAGCAGTTTATGCTAATGAAACCCCCACTGTGGGTGTGGTTACCCCCCAGGGCTCTCATACAATGCCCCCAGGCTATGTTCCTGAGCCAGGTGGGAATGACAATATGAACTTTAAAAAATGGTTGGAAAATGAACTGGGTGTAGGCCTATTTGCAAGGTAGGCCTTGCAAATTTCATTAATCACCTTCATTTACAAAGGATAGTGTCTCTTCACTCCTCTGGCGCCACCATTTTCTTCAATGTTCACATAGAGAAATTCAATCCTCCAACCCACCTAACCTTGGAAAGTCGTGACTTCCTCCAGACGGGCAATGTGGGATGGCACGGCACTTATCTTCTACCACGGTCAATGGTCTGTCAGGTTTTTGTCTGAACTTACCTTCCCAACCAAGTTCCAGATTATCACTGCTGTATTAATTGTTACATCTCTGTGGTCCAAGTAAGGAGAGACACCTCTTACCCCTTATTCCTCAAGGCTCCTCACAAAGCTTCTGTGTATCATGCTTTTACTCAAGAATTAGAAATAATGGATTGAAGTTATAGTAAAGAAACCAGTTAAAATCAACTGTTCATATCAACTTTCTTGAAATCTGTCTTCCAACCCCACCACAGAGATACATTGCAGATGGAGTTCTTCAGAAAGCAGGATCTTAGAAAAAATGTAGTGTACAGCATGGGAGTGCTCTTGGAAGTGTTATGGAAGGGGAGGTAGAGAAGCAGTATTATGCAGACAGGTTTGGCAGTGATGCATCTCAATGAAGGCTTCAGAGGACTCCATGAAGAACACTCGACCTGGAGTGACCCTTCTAAGTTACCTCAGGTTGGGGCAAAATGGGCAGGCCTTTATACCACTGTATCGTTGGAACTGAGTTGCTTCAGTCTAGCCTGTTTTCAAGGACACCTGACAGCTGAGTACTTTCTGTCAGTAGTTCTCCTACCAGCTAGAATGAGTCTTTGATTCCTAAAAGGGGACCTGAGGAGGCATTACAGTGTCCGCTGCGGGAGTCTTTGACTGGCTATCTCTCTCTGTGCACATAGCTGCAGCCACGTGGCCAGATCCCACCTTCTCTATACTTAGCCCCCTTTTCCATCACCCTCTCTTTTCTCTGAGTCCACTCTAGGCTAAGCACTGTGCCTTACCTTTAATAATCAAAATATCTATTAAGATTGTTCTTCTTAGCACATAGTTTCCCTTTGGACCACAGAGAACAACCACAAGTTTTGAAATCACAGATTTTCCTTAATGAATCTACAGATTCCATATTAAATTCTTAGGTGGTGTGCCCAAGATCAAATTCACTGCTTCTTTCATTTGTCTGTACTGAATTTTAAATGAAAACGATAGGTTGGGGCTGATGAAGTTATTCTTCCCCTTTCCAGAGCAACTGTGAATAATTTTTGTGTATGTGTATTTCTTTTCTTAAAACTCAAGAATAAATTTATTTAACTTCTTTTCAAGATTTAATGATATACAAACTGCATATTGTATAGTATCGTTAGTACATTCCCTCTAATTAATATTAAACACTATTTAAACAGCTTATATTTTTGCCTTGTCTGTAGCTATGAGATACACTACAGAATACAAGTAAGATTTACACGGCTCCTTCCTAAATTAAAATTAAAATTAGTACCTAGGAAACAGAAAGAAATCAAGCATAAAACTTGAGTCAGATGAAAGCTTTTTTGGTTGAGTATTCAACACTAATTTCTGGGGCAGTTAAGTTACATTTTATTGGCATAAATTCTGTTACAATCCCTCAACACCACATAATGATAATCCACTTCCATTTCTTACGTACCACACACAATACTCATGTTCCAATGTTCCTATACAACTTTAAACAAATGCAAGAATTTATGTTTACATTCTGATTTGATATACTGGTCAATAAAATCTTTGGCGAAGCATGTAACTTCCAGGTTGTCACTGTAGATATAGATAGGAAAAAAGCACCTTAGAAAGTTACTTCTCTTGAATAGTGAGTTAAGCTTCTCCTCTGATATATTTAGGTTATATCAGTCTACAATGGTTTTCTTCTCTTAGCAATGAGTTGATAAAACAGTGCTAAAATAGAAAAAACCAACCACCAGCAACACTTTTGCACAATTTGGCCCTTTTTAACAAATAAACTAACTCTGTCTTTAAATATAGAGCCTAATCCTGGTTCATAAAGCCTCAGTTGTGTGTGTATTTCAATTTATTTTTTCCCTTGTCACTACACAGAGATAAGAGTAAGTGAAATAAATTTGCATTCAATATTAATAAAGTAACATGGTTCATATGCACACATATATAAGTATGTGCATGTTCACATATATATACAAAAATAGTGTATTCTTTTAAAAAATGGTTAGAAATCATTAATGGCTAACATCATTCTACCTGAAAATGAAATTTCCTTTAATCAAGTTCTTTTTTCTACCTACAAAGAAATATTCAACACATTTGTGAACTAGCGGACTGTAGATGTAATATCTTGATTCAGGGGGTGATTTTGGAGACATTGTAGATGTTTATCGATGTTAAACTTTATGAAGACCTTGGAAAATATAAATATAAATCTAGCAACCATTTCTGAGGTTGTATTATGGTCCACCCACTTTGTATATAGTATCTCATCAAATCCTTGTAAAAACTCTACAAGCTATTATTGGTATTGTTAGATATTTATACATGAGGAATTTGAAGCTCAGAAAGACTAACTGATTTACCCAAAGTAATAGAGGTAAGAGATTTTAATCCAAAACTCCTTGGCCCCAAAGACCTTGGTTTTTTCGCTCTTCCACCATGATGTGGCACCAGGGTCCATCTTTAAAAACTGACTAGTCTTGGGCTTTGGAATCGTCAGTTTAGCATGTTCAGCCATTATCATTTCATTTCTTAATTCAGTGAACATTTATTTATACCAACGGATGCTAGGAAATATGATAGGATCCAGTGTAGCTGAACCAGCTGATTCTGTGTGTGTGCTTAGGCAGTTAATTTTGGGAGTGTAGGGATGGAGGGAGACTAACAGTGGAGTATTTGGTCATGTCGTTCAGTCCTGGTTGTAAGCATGTTTCTGGGATGGTTTTTGGTATGAGCCTACTTAGAAACGTGAGATTAGTCCTGGTAACACCTTTTTTTTTTTTTTAATTTTTTTATGTTTTATTTATTTCTAGGAGAGAGAGAGACAGCATGAGCGGGGGTGGGGGGGGAAATCAGAGAGAGAGGGAGTCACAGACCCAAACAGGCTCCAGGCTCTGAGCTGGCAGTCAGCACAGAGCCCGACGCGGGGCTCGAACCCACGAACCGCGAGATCATGACCTAAGCGAAAGTCGGACGCTTAACCGACTAAGCCACCCAGGCGCCCCGGTCCTGGTAACACCTTAAAGTGTCTGTAATCTTTTCCTTTCTATGAAAACAAAATGCAATCATTTAAAGCTAGGGAGAAAGTTTACATTGGCACAGAAAATTGAGGGGAAAATGTGTATTCATTAATTTCCTAATCTAATTGAAAGGACACCTGCAGGTTTTATTGATTAGGCATCTTAGCAATAACTCTGTTGCCTTAATTAGTTCTCTTATAATTGCATGGAGATTAATTTTCACTCTGAGTATCAAATCACAGAAATCAAATAAAAATATTTATTGAGTGTCTTCTGAGTGTAAGTCATCATGAAATGAGAATTGAAAAAATCTAATGAGTTCATCACATTTGTCCTTCATTTAAGAATAATGCTATTTGCTTTCTTCAATATTTCTTCCAGGACCTTATCTGATGGGATTTTGACTATCTTAAGTCACAAATTTTGCCAGAGAACTTTGTTTTTCCAGATGAGCAGTCGAGCAGTCGAGTCTGTCTTTACCCACTTGGAAAACCCTCTTGTGCTTATCAGGAACCTTTCATTCTATTGTAAGCACTTACATTAGCACACTGCAGAGTATTTAGCTCCATTCCCTATTCTGTTAATAGCTCTCTGGTTTTCTTTTCCAGAACCTCCCCACATCACTACTCTCAGCCATGGTGCATAGTGGGTCTAGCACTAATCACAGGTTCCAGCAAAGACCATGAAACCTAAGTGAAACTGCTTAAAAGCTTGTTCATCTGATTTGTTTAGGGATGGGAATGTGACTGACGGAGTCAATGAGAACCCTTCCTGACGATTATCTGGTATTATCAAGGGGGAGAAACCCTCTTTAGTCTTAGAAGATCTCAGTGTGCATCTGCTGGATGCTACTAAGTGGTTAAGACCTATCTGAGAGTGAGGCCAAACCAGAGGGAGGTAGAGATAAGGAAGGAGAGAAGAAAATTAGACACTAGGTCTTGCTTCCATCATATCAGCCTTTGACTAGAACTAGACCTGTTCTTGAACTCTTCTAATACATGAACCAATTAACTACCATTTTGAAATAGAAAATCAAATTAGGTTTCAGTACTTAATGATAAATACACAGATCTACCTGGATAAATACATCAGTAGAAAGGAAGAGATAGCACCGCCCTTGTTGTACACAGTCCTTACTCTTCTCATCTACTTCTGTCCTTGTCATTTATAGCATATCCCTGTGACATGCTTCCTTACCTTTAGCATCTTTGCTAAGGTGCTAATGGGGAATTTAGTTTGGAAAAGCCTCTCTTGGCAATCTGCTCTATACCTGAGCTACCACTGGTTGAATAAGTTTGGGATCTGCTGAAACTACTTGAAATGGGTGAGGTGCAGGAATTGCATTTGTATGAGATCATTCTATCTTAGGACTCTCTTCTGTAGTCTTCAAAGCTGTCACATTACTTTGTTCCTATAGTTCACCGAATCTTGACAGCTGTCAGGCAAGACTTGATACAGTGACAACACAATCAATTAAGAGACTGGGAAGAAGGTGCTGGCTTCTTCCTAGCACATGAGTTCACCTGTCTCCACCAAGCACTAATTAACTATTCTGTTTGGAGAGTGCTCCACAATGTGACAGATTACAAGGGTCTTGAGACAAGATTTTGATGAGGAGTTTTGTCTGGCTTGTCCAATTGTGCCAGTGAATCTCTGAGAGCTCAACTTTTCCCATATTGCTTAATATCACTTCTACCTGGTGCAGTCATGTGCTGTAGTTACAGACTCATCTGGAATGGTGACCCTTTCTTTTAGGGCTCTTAACTTCAATCTGTGGTTATGCATTGATGAAGTCAATGCCATTAGCTACATGAAACTAACTCATCTTGAGGCACCTGGGTGTCTCAGTTGGTTAAACATCCAACTTTGGCTCAGGTCATGATCTCATGGTCTGTGAGTTTGAGCCCTGCATCAGGCTCTGTGCTGACAGCTCAGAGCCTGGAGCCTGCTTTGGATTCTGTGTCTCTCTCTCATTCTCTGTGCCCCTCCCCTGCTTGTGTGCACTCTCTCTCTCTCTTTCTCTCTCTCTCTCTCTCAAAAATAGATAAATGTAAAACAAAAAGAAACTAACTCATCTTTGAATCTGTAGCACCTAGCACAGTGCCCAGCATATGGAGGTATTCTGTGAGCACTTGTTGAAAGAAAGGATGAATGAATGATTAAAAGAATGAAAATGGTATAAAATCACATTTAAGGAGACTGATTGAGAAGATCCATTTGGTAAAAGGTGGGGAGAACAGGAAGCAGAACACATAGGCAGTGAGATGCAGAAATCCCTTTCAATGGGAAAGACATTCTACCCATGGGACCCCTTGTGTCTACACTTTCAACCTGAGTGAGAGCTACCTCACAGCAAAATGCAGTAGAGGCTACAGTCCCCATGCTGCTCTGAGGATAAGGAATATGGAAATCTTTGTGAAGGCCATGCTGAACAGGAGTGAGATGAGACAAAAGGAGAGAAGTTCATAGATACATCGGTCTTGGTGGTAGAAAGTACTTGAGAAGAAGCCTCTAGCCTTTTACAGCAATTTTTGCATTTATAGATGTTCCCTGTTAGCCTAAAGATGGACAGACTTGTCAAAACTTCTTTGAACATGACAGATACGAGTGGTATGAATCACCATGTCCACGCTGGGGGAGTTCCCCACAGCTGTGATGTAGTACTAAAAGGAGGTGTGGGGGTGAGTGTGGAAAAAGACGTAGAGATGTAAGAGTCACATAGGGTGGTTCAAATTCTCTCCTGAACCATCAACGGCAACACCACCATGAAGCACAGAAACCATAACTTGCATTGCCTTGGTGAACGATATTAAATTACATGTGTCACGCGGAGCATGGCTGGATGTGGTGGTTTAAACACCATAGCGATGGAAAGTTCTGGAGAAAATCCTGCCGGCGGTGTTGGAGTCCCACAAGATGGCTGTGAAAATGCCCAGTGCTGCCCAGACACCTTCGCTCCACCAGGCTGTGAAAGGACACATGTGGTGGAAGGGAGACATATGCTTCTCCACCTGATTGACTCCTAAATAGAACATTTCCCGAAGAAAGCAGAACGCTGTGAAGGCTAGCTGATAGCACCACAACATTACAAATACAGGGAGGAATGAAAACCCTTTCTGATCAGGATTGTTGAAAATCCACGGAGAACCTGGGGGACTTACCCTCCTGCTTAACCCTTGGGCAATGCAGAGCCCAGTAGTAGTCTTCCGAAGGATGCAGGGGTCGGAAAGGTTCAGAGGGTCTGTTGGGGGGGTCGTGGGCGTGAGCAGTCAGGGGCCTGGGTCAGGTCCTCGCACTTCTTCACCACAGAAGCCACAGGCCACACACAGGAAGCCGCTGTTGACTGAGCCCTAATCCTGACTGAAGAGAAATGTAGAAGACCAACCAGTGATGAGTCCTTGAGGACACTGTGGGAAGTGGCACAGCCAAGCTCCAGCTAATGAGGTACAGCTTCATCAAAGGGGCCACATTAGGTTCATTATCCACATTCAAAATGGGCTCAGGGCACAGGAGTAGGAGGCAGAGGTGGGTAAGGGTACAGGCCAGGCCTATTGGTGTGGTTATGGGTGAGGCCTGACGGGTGGAGACAATGTCTTCCTTCCCCTGCCTGGTATGCACAGGCAATTTAAAAATGGTTTTTATCTTAGGCTGATAATTCTTAAGTTTCAGCATGTCCAAGAATTGCTTGGGGATGAACAAAACCTCAGATTCCTAAATTCCACTGCCAGCGAGTGTAAGAAACTCTTTCCTGGAGAGTCTGTAAATGTAAAGCTTGAGAATTTTTCTTTTTTGTTTCTATGAAAGTTATCATTAAGGGAAGAAAAAAATATATGTTGGAGTTTTCAAAAGCTTTTTACTTTATATTATGACAGTTTTTGCATGCTTGTACTTTTTCACATTTTTATTAGATCCTGGAGTAAGCTGTCAGTCGCATAAGCAGGGAAAAGTTGTCATCAGATGGCACCATTGTCAATCATCTGGATCAAATCCAGGAAGCCGGTCACCTCTGCGAGGACAGGTTGTTACTAAGTTGTGGGTTTTATTGAAAACAAAACAAAACAAAAAACCCCAAACATAACACCAAACAACTTTCCGAGAGATGTAACTCTTTGAATTCTAAAGTTTTCAAGCCATAGTTTTATAAAGAGAGCCTGTGAGTTACTTGGGGGTACAGCAAGAATCAGAGTCTTTGGCTAAGATTTCCCACAAATAGTAGGTTTGGACTAGGGAATAGTAATCTGCATTTGTACGAATGATCTGTTATTTGATCCTTGTACACACTTTCAGAAACACTCTAGAAAAATGTTATTGTGTGAAATAATTCTTCAATGTTAAGTTCCCTCTTTTTATTTTTTATTTTTTGCTTAGTAAGTACTGTAGTAATTTTCAAACTACTCCTGAGTCTTATGGATCCACAGAGGTGTCCCTAGAACCACCTGCCAAAAGCCAGCAAAGAATCTAAAGAATCTAAAGGTTCTTCGTACCTTGATCCCACATCAGAGCATCTGAGCTTTTATGTATACAGTCATTTATAAAGGGAGAGCCCATAAGAGTTCATCTGAAAAAAAGAGTGCTGCTGTTAACAGGAAAACAAAATAAAACACCACTGTGAGCAGTAACAACTTGAAAGTCTCTGGACCAAATAGGCTCCTTGTAATGCTCTCTAGGTCAGGTTCCACCTGCCCTTCTGCCCGTGTCTTGCCTGCTTGCTCGTAGCTTTCTGTGGGCCTCAGCTACAGACTTGCTGGCGCCATTGCCATTGCCAATCCCGTCTGGGACAGGGAGCTTCTCAGCTGCCTCAGCGCCACCCTCCGGTGTGCCTTGGATTCCACGGTGCTGCCTGCAATGGTGCCCGGGCCCTGCTGTCACTAGCAGGTGGCTGTGGCCCCCACTGACAGGTTTGAATGGGTGCCCAGTTTCCTGGGGAGAGGCAGGAAGGCTTAAGAAAGAGGAAAGGCTTTGAAGTCAGACAGACTTAAGAGTCTAGCCCTGACTCTACCGTTTCTTAACTCTTCGATCTTAAGCAAACTCTCTCATGTCTCAAGGTCTGCTTTTCAAGCATATGCATAAGAGCATTCACCTTTCTGGGTTGCTATGAGATTCAATTAAATCTGTAAAGAGCCTAGCATAGTACCTGATAGGAGAAGGTGCTCAATGAGCTTCCCTTTAATTGCAGCTTAAGGCTTGTGCTGCCAGCGTGTCCTTGGTGCTTGATGTAACTTCACTAGACATTCCAGACTTCCCAGGAGTTTCATATTTAGTTTCAGTTGGAATTTGAAGTTATTTGGAGGTAAAACATCCTTAATAGGATGGCATTTGCCAAAGTATAAATTATTTGACAAATGTCCCATCATAAAAGATTAGGAGGAAAAAATTAATCAAGAGCTGGTAAGGTTTGAGGAATATATTACGGAGAAATTTGGGGGAATCAGACATCAAGTAGGAGCATATCGTCTCTCCCGGGTTTGTAAAAACCTTCGCCCAAATTAGTAGCAATTTTTACCCTAGTTATAAAACATGGAGTGCCAATAATAATACATCATTGCAGTTTGAATTCACTGTATTAACTCCATATAAGGAATTCTGTAGTAATATTAGACTTGCAGATTCAAATTGCAAGGCGACCTACTTAACTACTATTATTATCTTCTGAATTCTCTTGACTGCTTAGAAGGCTAGGCATTAGGTTAACCTTTTCACACACTGATTTCATTGAAACACCAACAACTCTGTGTCTTAGATAGTATTGCCATTCTCCTTTTGCAGAGGCGCACACTGAGGTCCACAGGTAAAGAGCTTGGCAGGGTGACAAAGCTAGTGAGTGACACGGTGACATTCAAACCCTGGTCGTTGGACTCCAAGTCCACAGTGAACATTCATGGGCCCCTAGACACTCAGTTCCTTTCAGTCAGGGCTGAATCAGGAAGTGAAGAGCAGAGCTCTTCCTTATCCAGCCATGCCCCACCCCCCATCTCTTTTTTCTCTGGTTCATCCATTTTCTCAATTAGCAACAATTCAACTGTCAATGATCAGGCATTTGAGAAATGAAAGAAGGGCAAAATTATCATTAATTGATTTTGAAGCCGGGGGCAGGGTGAGGGGGAAGAGGGCTTATACTTCCCAGAGTGAGATCACTTCCCTCAACATAAACACAGCATCTGTCGGTATGTGTATGAATGCTTTCACCAAGTGGAGGACATGTATGTTGTTGCCTGGAACACGCTGGTCATCCCACAAGATGTCGTCTCCCCCACAGGGCCGAAGCATAGACATTTTGAATTACTTTAATGTGGTCACTTTGTCAATAAGCGCTGGAGCCAGGAATCCAGCCTTGATCAATATGATTCTGAAGTTTGTCTTCTGAACCTCGATACCACGTTGTCTTCAGTTTTTGTAAGGAATTTTTATTTCTCATTCACTTTTGCCTTCATTAGATACTAAGCACCTTGAAGCCTCACTTTTTCCTTCTATTTCCTGTCACTTTTCTACAGAGTACAGTTCACAGTGGTTCACACGGCGAGGGCTCTGAGTGATTCCTGAGATCGTCTGCTATACAAAGGGGGTAAAGGAAGGTGCATTTGTGACCTGAAAAAGTGCCACTAGCCACATTTATTTTGTCCAGCTGATTCTGGTGGACAAACCTTCTCCTAAGGAGGAATCTCATAAATCTTTAAGGATGTGTGATTAGATCTTCACTGGGTATGTAGTTTATCAGTCCACTTTTGTATCTCCCTGATAAGTGCGCATTGATTTACATGACTATCCCTGGGGGCAATGAATTACTAGGAAACACAGATGACTTAAAGAGTTTCTCTGAGTGGAAGTGCACCAGGCTCTGATCCACAGCATCTTGTTTACTCTTCTTTCTAAACATTCATCAGCTCAATGACAGTGCATTTGCTTTATGCTGTACAGATGTTAGTGTCTTGTCCCTGCATTCTTTGAATTTTTATTGTCCCTGTAAAAAAAAAAAACACAAGGCAGCAAGGCTGACTGCATAACCCAGTTTCCTTCAAAGGATTCTTTCTGAAAACTCTCCACTTCTTGAGCTCCCACTTACAGTTACTGGTAACAATTCATTCCTTTATTAATTTTTCACTCCGCAAATACCTATAGAGTCCTAGACACTGGGGTAGACCCGAGCTAAAAACACAGATACGATTTTCACCTTCATAAAACTTACAGCTCAAGGGCGCCTGGGTGTCTCAGTCAGTTAAGCGGCCAACTCTTGGTTTCAACTCAGGTCATGATCTCTGGGGCGCCTGGGTGGTTTAGTCGGTTAAGCGTCCGACTTTCGCTTAGGTCATGATCTCGCGGTTCGTGGGTTCGAGCCCCGCATCGGGCTCTGTGTTGACTGCCAGTTCAGAGCTTGGAGCCTGTTTCAGAGTCTGTGACTCCCTATCTCTCCGACCCTCCCCTGCTCACGCTCTCTCTCTCTCTCTCGCTCTCGCTCTCGCTCTCGCTCTCGCTCTCTCTCTCCCCTAGAATTAAATAAAACATTAAAAAGAAAAACCGCACGCACCTCAGGTCATGATCTCATGGTTCATGAGTTTGAGCTCCGCATCAGGCTCTGCTCTGATGGAACGGAGCCTGCTTGGGATTCTCTCCCTCCCTGCCCCTCTCCAACTCATGCTTGTGTGCAGTCTCTCTCTCTCAAAGTAAATACATAAACTAAAAACAAAAAAGAAGAAGAAGAAGAAGAAGAAAAGAAACACACATTTTATAGTGTTAAAGAATAAAATTTCAACTGAGTAAATTTGAACACCAAATTAGCTTTTTTTATTTTTTTTAAATTTCTAGGAGAGAGAGACAGCGTGAGCAGGGGAGGGTCAGAGAGAGAGACACACCCACAGAATCCGAAACAGGCTCCAGGCTCTGAGCTGGCAGTCAACACAGAGCCCGACGCAGGGCTCGAACCCACGAACTGCGAGATCATGACCTAAGCGAAAGTCGGACGCTTAACCGACTAAGCCACCCAGGCACCCCCAAATTAGCTTTTTAAAGCAATTCATGAATTGGGCAGTGTCCCATCAAGCAAGCAGAGAGGAGCCCTGAAGAATTGTGCAAAATGGGAGGTTTTTATGGGAGGGTGGGGCAAGAGATTATTAAAAGAAAGGGAAGGATTGTTTCAGGCCAGGACATCATTTTTGGGGAGAAGGGATTAGGCCGGTTTTTTGATTATATGTACCGATAACATCACTCATGCTGATAAGGAAATTTCAGATTTATGGTTAAAATGTCACATTCTTGGGATAGGTTGCAACTGTAATTAAGTCTTGATCTGCTGTTTTGGGGGCCAAATGACTCCATTTTGGACTTCTTTTTTTCTTTTTTAACAACATATTATTTTCATAGTGTTGATTAGTAAAATTTATTAAGGCTTTCTATACAGCCTATCTCATTTAATCCTCAGAACAACTCAGGAGGTAGGGATTACCGACAGTGTATAAATGAGGAAAGTGAGGTTTTCAGGGTGAACAATTCATGCAACTGACAGAGCCAGCAAGTGGCAGGTTTGGGATTTTAACCCAGTTCTTCAGCAGAAAAGTCCGCTGTCCTTTCTCAATGCTATGGTGACATCACATTAGTGTTGCTTTGAACTGGTGTTCACATTTTTACCTGACTTTTAAAATCTTTTCATCTCATTTTTCTCTATTGTGTGTTCATAGGCCCCTTATGCATAATTATTGACACAACACTGAAAAGTCCTAGCTAGCCCTTATACCCAGTTGGATTATTCTTTTTTCCACTCCCCAAACTCCCTCACTATAGCTCATCACAGCACCTTTCTGTGGCCCATCAAAGTCGAGGACTTCTTGGATGATAGTTATGCTTATCATTATCTGTGGAAAAGATTGAAACATGCTGAAAATTGTTTATGTTTTTAATGTGGTCATATAACAAAATTCTCAGGTGAACTTAACAGTGTGAAAAAGATGGCGGTCTTTCATTTCCCTTGACTTGTTTTTATTTTATTTTATTTTTAATGTTTTATTTATTTCTAGGAGAGAGAGAGAGAGAGAGACAGCATGAGCAGGGGAGGGTCAGAGAGAGGGGAGTCACAGACTGAAACAGGCTCCAGGCTCTGAGCTGGCAGTCAGCACAGAGCCCGACGTGGGGCTTGAACCCACGAACCGCGAGATCATGACCTAAGCGAAAGTCTGACGCTTAACCGACTAAGCCACCCAGGCGTCCCCCTTGACTCGTTTTTAAAACGTTAGGCTTATGCGAAAGAGAAGCCCTTATGCAATGTGAGAACAAGTTATATATGTTTTCTTGAGCCCTATGCAACAGAGAGACAGGAGGAAAGAGATTGGCAGATGAGATCTGAACATTGTAAAGGTTCTCCTGAACCCTAATTTAACCATGCTTAGAAGGCCCCCATTGTAGACACTGTGTTAACATTAAAAAGAGCTTTGCCAAAATAACAGTACAAATGTGTCTGAAAACTTATTAATGACTGTAACTCACTTAGTAATATAAAAATTGTTATCCAACATAAATTATATGAGGGCCTTCTATTGTTCTGACAATGGGATTTGGTAACATCCAGATTAGAATGAAAATATAGATTTCTGCTGCCTTAAATGCTGTTTGAAGTAACATGAGTAAATAATAATTTAAAAAAATTAATTTCTCTTGAAGTCAAACTAACATAAGCCTGATTTAGAATATCCTTTGGCTCTTTGGGGAATTCATGTGGAATAAATATTCTCTAATTAGAACTTGGCTTTTGAACCTGTTGATAACAAGCAACTGCTTCATAATTCTTTAAATCTGTCACTCTAAGTGATCTTGATTATCATATAAGTACACAGCCTTTATTCAAAGTATAGTTTTTGTGCATCTACTATAGACTGAAATATGAGGTTTTGATTGCATACAGTTTGGCTGCTGCCGCCACCCTCACCTTCCCGTTGATTAAAATCTGTCTTGAATCTTTTTGCAGGATTAATGCTTAGAAGGTCAGCAAATTCAACCCATCACTCCTCTGAATACATTCATCTCCCTACCTGGGTAAGTGCAATGTTCTTTTAAAAGCCAGCGGTGGTAGAAGGTTCTCTGACTCTCACAGTTTCTGCTCCCTGGAGTACCCATTGGCTTCATTCTTTCCCAGAAACTACACTCCAAACTTCTCTTATTTAACTGTGATCCCAGTTCCCAGAACTTGACCATTTTACTTCTAGTTTCTGACTCCCTTTAAATCTGAGTTGCAGTTGCTATATTCTCTATGTGATTCTTCCTGTATTGCCATCCCTTGAATTAAAGGGATCATTCGTGTTTGACACTTGTCAACATCTTTGTCAACTACATGTAACCTTGGACCAAGAGTTGTAACTAACAGCTCCCAGTTATTGAGGGCTTATTATGTGTCAAGTTGTATACTGGAGAATTACAAATTTAAATCAGTGATATAATGATAACTTAAATTATTTGATATATTGTTTTAAAAATTAAGCTATTAATATGGTCTGTTATAATTATTATAAATTATAATTATAAATATAGTTAATATTATAAATCATACATGTAGGCTACATAGTAACCTCAATGATATCCATGCCCATTTTCCAGGTGAGAAAGCAGAGGCTAAAGAGATTAAAATGACCACAGGTATAACCACTATACAAACAGCACAGTTTTTGTTCTCTGGAATCTCACAGTCTAAATTTAAAGAGCTGTGTTATTGGGAATCAGTTGACTGCTATCCACAAGAAATACAATGGAGTTCAGATGAGAGACAATACTTTGGACTTCATTTTGAAAAGAGCTTTGGGGGCACCTGGGCGGCTCAGTCGGTTAAGCGTCTGACTTCAGCTCAGGGTGTGATCTTGCGGTTAATGAGTTCGAGCCGCAAGTTGGGCTCTGTGCTGACGGCTCAGAACCTGGAGACTGTTTCTGATTCTTTCTCCCTCTCTCTTTGCCCCTCCCCTACTCATGTTCTGTGTCTCTTTCTCAGAAATAAATAAACATTAAAAAAATTTTTTTAATAAAAAAAATTAAAAATAAAACTTTTTTGGACGTGGCAGAATTGAACTGATTGTTGAATGGTAGATATGACATATAGTCCTCACCAACATTTTGCAGATTCATTCATATAAATTATACACATTTCTTATTAATTTTTGCTATTATAATTATGTATTTTTGGGTTATTGTAAATGGTATCATTTTTCCATTATGTTTTTTCTAACTGGTCAATGCTGGTTTATAGGAAATTTATTGATTTTTGGATATTTATTTTATAAACTACAATCTTGGTGAGCTCTCTTATTAGTTCTACTACTTTTCTATTTGATTCCCTCACATTGTCTGAGTAGGCAACAATCATATCCTCTTCAGATTAAGATATATTTGGCTCCTCTTTTCCAAAATACATATCTTTTAAATTCTATCACAATAGTAGGTAATATTGGTAATAGCCAACATCCTCTGCTTATTCTCAATTTTAATAGAAATGCTTTAGAACTTCACAGTTAAATGTAATATGCTGTTTGTTTAAGATGAAAGTCCTTCATCAAGTTAGGGAAGTATCCACGTGGTCCTAGGTAACTAAGGGTGGGTGCTGAATTTTAGGAAAAATGTTTTGGCATCAGCTGGGTAAGATGTAGATAGGTTAGAGCTGTTTGACTTAAAAATAGGAAAAATAGCATATGCCAATGTACTGCAGTAGAAACACACATGGCATGCCTGAGTGGACAGACTTTCCAGAAGAGGTGGATTCATGTTGAGGAAAGATGTGAAGAGATTAGAGATCCAGACGAGGGCAGAAACATGAATTCTAGGCCGAGGACCTTGGGCTTCATTCACCCTGTAGAGTACATCTTGATAAGCCAATAGAGAATTCTGGAGAGAAGGAGGATACAAGCAAGCAGGGTTTTGTTTCTTTGTGTCTGTTTTATTTGTTTTTTGGAAGCTCGATCATTTAAAAAAAATTTTTTTTAATGTTTTATTTATTTCTGAGAGAGAGAAAAAAGAGAAAGAGAGAGACAGCATGAGCAGGGGAGGGTCAGAGAGAGAGGGAGATACAGAATCTGAAACAGGCTCCAGGCTCTGAGCTAGCTGTCAGCACAGAGCCCGACATGGGGCTCAAACCCACAAGCAGTGAGATCATGAGCTGAGCCGAAGCTGGACGCTCAACCAACTAAGCCACCCAGGCGCCCCATGGAAGCTCAATCTTTGTTCAGAACCCACTGGCTGGTAATCTTGTGTGAAGGCAATTGTAATCATTAGGATGTAAGGAAATAAGGGCCTAGCCAGGCAGTTACCTGACCACCCGTTCTGGAGAATAGTCTGAGTAGGAAATAGTCAATTAATTGAATACACATGTAGGGTTATATACCTGGTATGTGGTGCCGAAGCAAAAATATAAAAATGGTATCTACTATATGGAAATGCCAATTTGAGCCACATGCATATGAGGAAAGTATTATAAGAGTACTGTAGTTTTGAACAAAAAGGACAGTGAACCAAAAAAAATGAAATCAAACTGTAACAAGTCAGAAAAAGAAAAAGGAAAGGTGGTAACAAATGTGAAATGAACTTTTTTTTTAATGTTTTTTATTTATTTCTAGGAGGGAGAGAGAGAGAGACAGCATGAGCAGGGGAGGGTCAGAGAGAGGGAGTCACAGACTGAAACAGGCTCCAGGCTCTGAGCTGGCAGTCAGCACAGAGCCCGACGTGGGGCTCGAACCCACGAACCGCGAGATCATGACCTAAGTGAAAGTCAGACGCTTAACCGACTAAGCCACCCAGGGGCCCCGAAATAAACTTTTCTTAAGCTGACCAACCTCAACTGGAATGACCTTGAATAGAATTCAATAGACATGAGCTGTGGCTTATGAGAAAGGTACAGGTTGGAGAAAAATGTCTGCAAAGGATTTGAACAACTGCAGTACCTCACACTGAGAGTTAATTCGCTTGCCAAGGGTCAGGACCACCAAAGTAAGCACTAAGCTCAAAGATGCTTTCCTCAAGAAGGTTGAGACCTGAACATTTTTGAGGATAAGGAACCAACAAAGAAAAATTTTGAGCAAACCAGATATAAGGAATTACTGACAGAGAAAAAAATCTGCAGAGGTGGGCAAGTGGGAGGTTTGGAAATGGAGAGGGGGAAATCGGACCGGGAAGCAGATGCAGGAGTTAAATTAGGAAAAAGGATGAGTGTGGAAAAGTACATAGGAATATGCCCAAGATATGTACATAGATATTTTCTGGAAGAGAGAAAGAAAAAAATGGCCTTGAGCTTCACAGTGACATAGTAAATGGGGTTTTCTGCTCTGAAGATGGAACTAGACATAGCACAAAAGAAAAGCTGGGCAGCAACTACAATGTGGAATTTTCCATAGTGTTAATGAAGGGAAAAAAGAATATTTGAGCATTAATTAGGAGCAACTGTCTGAATCTATCAAGGGCTAATAGGCTAGAAGACGAAGTTTACTCAGTGTGTGACTTTCTCTAGCCGTTTTCTAGGGCAGGGGTGATCCAGGGTCGAGGGTTCGTGTGAGGAATGGAAGAGAGGCCCAAGGACGCAAAGGGATCAGGAGGCCTTGTTTCTTTAACATCAAAGGGCTGGCCAAAGCCTCAAGCCAGGGTAGAAATTCAACCGTAATCTAGTAGATTATTATAGATGATACATATTCAGCCTTTGTATGTACAAGTTAACAAGAGAAAAACAGACATAATTACTTAAATCTCTAGCTACAGAGTCCCACGATAGACACACATCAATAAGGCTAGCCCTTGACCTACCTAATCTCAGCAGTAGAAGTTCTGTTGACCACAGTTTATCTTTGAGTTTATTATATCATGATATTACCATATATATATATATATGGTATATATAATATATATGTCCTTGTCCAGGGAAGTGAAAGGAAAATTGAACTAGTAATCAGTGAGTGTAGATTTTTACTTTTATCCTAGTCACACAGCCATGTAATTGGGGTAGACTGTTTCATTGTTTTGGATCTTAATTTCTACATCTATTAAAGAGAGGGGATGGGAGAGACAGGGAGGATGGGGGAGAAAGAGGGAGGAAGGCAGGGTAAGAAGGAGAGACATAGAAAGAGAGAGAGAGATTAAAGTAGATGTGTTTTAAAAATGTTCTCCCAGTTCCAACAGTTCATAACCATAAACCAATGAACATTTTCTGTGAACTTAGAGCACCTTTAACATTCTTTTTGAATGAGATCCTTTTCTTCCTCATTAACTATGAAAATTGTCCAGCTTGTCTCCATTTTCCTCTTTATTTAAAAATCTTCATTCTTCGTCTCCTCCCCACCCTCCTTCAACAAGATAGACTAAGAAACATTAAGATCATGGTTTCTCTAATGCAATTACTTATGCAATCTATTTCATTTTTTTCTTCCTTCATTTCCTCTTCTTATTACGGTATCTTTTAACTATTTTTAAAAGATAAAGGTATCATTTTTTATTTCCATTATCATGACTATGGAATTGATGCTGCCACAATGCCTTATATATGAAAATTATTTTTACTTCCGATATCTTATGTAGCTAGGTTCCTTGTAGAGAGACTAGCAGAACTCTACAGAGACCTCAAACTTAAGCTTTTATTTCAAGAGTCAGCCAATGAATGTTGCCATTCTTTAATTAACAGGAAAGAAGTGAATTGGTTCCAAGTTCTAATTAAAAGCATGTAATGCTCTTGCACCAGAATGTTTATTAAGGAACCAATGATTGCTTGTTGACTTTATTATAATACACCAGGCAAATATGTTTTACTTAATTGTCAGTGTTACTTAAAGATAAATTGGTGACTATAGGCATTTTCCTCAGTGTACCTAAATGTAAAGATTCTCAAGGCATGTATGAAGACACAGACACAAAATATAGTCCACCTAAAAGTGCTAAGCTCAAGCTCAATTGAAACAAGATCAAGGACTTAAGTGTTTCTTTAATTTTGCTTTAATGAATTTATTTCTATCTTATGTCATATCTGGCCCCTCTGCCAAAAACACAAAAAACAAAAAAACACTGCACAAAACTCAAAGCAACCTAATAAAGGCAACAAATTTTACCACGGTAAAATAAGTCTAGATGTTCATATGCTATACTGGAATATGTTTAGAATCATTATCCAAGTGACAGGATAATCTTTCATTGTCTTAGATATTGTCTATCTGTATTCTCTAAATTTCTCAACAATAAGTACATATCAACAATATAAAAATAGTATAAGTAAATGATAAAATAAAGGTACAGTAATTTAAAATGAAGTCAGTCTTTTATATATGGCTTTTATGATCTTTTATGATCCTTATATCCCTACTTTCTTGAGGGTTTTTATCAAGAAAAGATGCTGTGTTTTCTCAAATGCTTTCTCTGCATCTATTGAGAAGATCATATGGTTCTTGTCCTTTCTTTTATCGATGTGATGTATCACATTGATTGTTTTGTGGATGTTGAACCAACCCTGCATCCTAGGTATAAATCCCACTTGATTGCAGTAAATAATTCTTTTAATGTATTGTTGGATCTGGTTGGCTAGTATCTTGCTGAGGATTTTTGCGTCCGTGTTCATCAGGGAAATTGGTCTATAGTTCTCTTTTTAAGTGGGGTCTTTGTCTGATTTTGGAGTCAAGGTAATGCCAGGTTCATAGAAAGAGTTTGGAAGTTTTCCTTCCATTTCTATTTTTGGAACAGCTTCAAGAGAATAAATGTTAACTCTTCTTTAAATGTTTGGTAGAATTCCCCTGTAAAGCCATTCACCTCTGGATTCTTGTTTTTTGGGAGATTTTTTATTACTAATTTGATTTCTTTACTGGTTATGGGTCTGTTCAAATTTTCTGTTTCTTCCTGTTTCAGTTTAGGTAGTTTATATGTTTCTAGGAATTTATACATTTCTTCCAGATTTCCCTGTTCAATGCTGTACAATTGTTCATAATATTCTCTTATTACTGTTTGCATTTCTGCAGTGCTCATTGTGATCTCTCCTCTTTCGTTCTTGGTTCTATTTATTTGAGTCCTTTCCTTTTTCTTTTTGGTCAAATTGGCTATGGGGCTGTCCATTTTGCTAATTCTTTCAAAGAACCAGCTCCTGGTTTCATTGTTCTGTTCTACTGTGGATTTTTTTGTTTTTTGCTTTGGTTTCGATATTATTGTTTTCTGCTCTAATCTGTATTATTTCCTGTCTTCTGCTGTTTTGGGGGTTTATTTGCTGTTCTTTTTTCCAGCTCTTTGAGGTGTAAAGTTACACTGTGTATATGAGACCTTTCTTCCTTCTTTAGGAAGGCCTGTATTGCTATATTCTTCCCTCTTATGACTGCCCTTGCTGTGTCCCAGAGGTTTTGAGGTGTGGTGTTATCATTTTCATTGACTTCCATGCACTTTTAAATTTCTTCTTTAATATTGGTTAGCCCACTCACTCTTTAGTAGGATGTTCTTTAGTCTCCAAGTATTTGTTACTTTTTCAAATTTTTTCTTGTGGTTGATTTCTAGTCTCATAGCATTGTGGTCTTAAAATATGCACAGTATGCTCTCAATCTTTTTGTATTTGTTGAGGGCTGATTTGTGTCCCAGTATATGATCTGTTTTGGAGAATGTTCCACGTGCACTCAAGAAGAATGTGTATTCTGCTGCCTTGAGATGAAATGTTCTGAATATCTGTTAAGTCCATCCGGTCCAGTGTGTCTTTCAAAGCCATTGTTTCCTTGTTGATTTTCTGATTAGATGATCTGTCCATTGCTGTAAGTGGGGTGTTGAAGTCCCTTACTATTATGGTATTATTATCAATGAGTTTCTTAATGTTTGTGATTAATTGATTTATATGTTTGGGTGTCCCATATTGGTGGCATAAATGTTTACAATTGTTAGCTCTTCTTGATGGATACATCCCTTAATTATGACATAATGCCCTTCCTCATCTCTTGTTACAGTCTTTATTTTAAAATCTAAATTGTCTGATATAAGTATGGCTACTCCAGCTTTCTTAGTTGATCGTTCACATGATAGATGGTTCTCCATCCCCTTACTTTCAATCTGAAGGTGTCTTTAGGTCTAAAATGAGTATCTTGTACTCTATGTCTTTTGATTGGAATGTTTAGTCCATTAACATTTAGAGTTAGTACTGAAAGGTATGAATTTATTGCCATTGTGTTGCCTGTAGAGTTGGAGTTTCTAGTGGCGTTCTCTGGTCCTTTCTAGTCTTTGTTGCTTTTGGTCTTTTTTTTTTTTTTTCCATCTTTTCTCCCCTTAGAGAATTCCCCTTAAAATTTCTTGCATGGCTGGTTTAGTGGTTACAAACTCCTTTGATTTTTGTTTGTCAGGGAAACTTTTTCTCTCTTTCTATTTTGAATGACAGCCTTGCTGGATAAAGAATTCTTGGCTGCATATTTTTCTGATTCAGCACATTGAATATATCCTGCCACTCCTTTCTGGCCTGCCAAGTTTCTGTGGATAGGTTTGCCGCAAACCTGATCTATCTGTCCTTGTAGGTTAAGGACATCTTTCCCCTTGCTGTTTTCATGATTCTTTCCTTGCCTGCATATTTTGTGAATTTGACTTGATATGGCTAGTTGATGGTTGGTTTTTGTTGAATCTAATGAGAGTCCTCTGTGCTTCCTGGATTTTGATGTCTGTGTCTTTCCCCAGGTTAGGAAAGTTTTCTGCTATGATTTGCCCACATATATTTTCTACCCCCTTTTATCTCTCTTCATCTTCTGATGTTATTCCTGATGTTATTCCTTTTTAATGAATCATTCAGTTATCTAATTTCTATTTCATGCTCTGTTGCCTTAGTCTCTCTCTTTTTTATGCTTCATTATTCTCCATAAGTTTGTCCTCTATGTCACTGATTTGCTGCTCTGCCTGATCTATCCTTGCTGTCGTGGCATCCATTCGAGATTGTAGCTCAGTTATAGCATTTTTTATTTTATCCCAAGTAGTTTTTACTTCTTTTATCTCTGCAGAAGGGGATTTTAATCTATTTTCGACACCAGCTAGCATTCTTATTACTGTGATTCTAAATTCTCATTTAGATATCTTGCTTGTATCTGTGTTGATTAACTCCCTGGATGTTATTTCTTTTCTTTCTTTCGGGGTGAAAGAAATTTCTTTCTATTTTTTCTTTTGGGTCTTCGTTTTGTCATTTTGAAGAAAGAAAAGGAATTAATGAAGTAAAACAAAACTTAAAATAAAAAACTTAAAAATAACACAAAGAAATTAAATAAAGGATGCTAGATCCTAGGTGTGTGTTGATGTGGTTGTTGAAAGAAGCTTGATAGATTAGGGAAATAGGGAAAGGTGATAAAAGAAAAAAGGCAAAGAAAAAAGGGGGAAAAAGGAAAATACTTGAAAATTTGAAAAAATGAATACAATAAAATAGAATAAAATGAAATGAGAAATTAAAATAGAATTTTAAAAATTTACAAAAAAGTAAAAAAGTAGTAGAAAAGATAAAGAAAAATATTTTTAATAAAAATGGAAAATAAATATAAATCTTTTCCTCTTTCTGTATTCAAGATAAGGAAAGAAAAGAAAAAGAAAAAAAACTTGAATAAAGGGACCAGTGAACAGAATGAAGTATAATTGAAATTACATCTGACTTCCCATAGAAGTCAAGCTATGAAGCACTTTATAGTCTGTAAACTAAGCAGATGGAGAGACTTTTGTTTGTCAAGAGTGCAGTTGGCCCAGCTGTGCGCGGGTTAGTGTAATGGCTCTATTCTCCACTAGGTGGTGCTGCTTGGCTTACCGGGATGGATTGCTGCAGAGTATCTAGGCATGTATGCACATACGTGGGAGGGGCGAAAAAGGTGTCACCCAGCTACCCAGTCTCTAGTATCAGAACTCTGTGCTCTCCATGACCAGCAATCAAGCATCCCTCCTTTGTCTCCAGCTTCCTTCCACTCTCCACTTCTACACTGTCTGTGAACAAGCCGTCAGGCTGCCAGGCAGCACCTCCCTCCTGAGATATGTCTCAAATGGGGCTGTGTTTCCCAACCCCTCACTTCTGAAAGATTGACCCTTTGACCCACTCAGATCCTCTGCTGGAGGGTCTCACTGAGCAATGGCCAAGTGCTGGCCCACCCTCAGGAACATTCGTGAGACTACACTGCTGCTGATGCCCAGAGACTGTGGCTGGGTGCCAGCCCTCCCCACAAAAAGTTCACATGATCTTATAGCAGCAGCATTTCGGGGATTATGGTAAATCACAGCACACATTTGGTGCCAGGCTTCACCCTTAACGTCCTTGTTCTAATACCAGCGAATGTGGTTGTTCTCCAGGGTCCACTGGGACCTTTGTCTGCGGGGTTACCGCACAGCTTCTACCAAATGTCCTCCCAGCAGGGTAACTGCCACTCTCTGGGTGGCCTGCAGACCCCTTGGACCTTGCTTTCTGCTTCTAGAGATTCACCCTTCCGACCAGAGCACCACCAGGTATCGAGCTGCACTGCCTCAGACTCTGCACTCTCCCTGTTTATAGAGTCTTAATGGAATTTAAACCCTCTCCTTTCTCCTTTTTTTTTTTCTTTGTTTAGTCCCTGTGGCTATTTCCACTTTTCCACTTTCTCTGCAGCTGCTTTTGGGGGGTTCTTTTCCCATACTCTCCCCCCATCTCCATCCCCTCTCAAGCAAAAACAGCTCCCTGCCCTCTGTTGCTTCTCTCTCCCCCAGTTCTCCACACTGCATACCTGCCAAGTTCTGTGGTTCAGGTTGTGCAGATTGTTCTGTTAATCTTCAGATCAGTTTTCTTTCTTTCTTTTTTTTTTTTAATGTTTTCTTTATTTCTAGGAGAGAGAGAGACACAGCGTGAGCAGGGGAGGGTCAGAGAGAGAGGGAGTCACAGACTGAAACAAGCTCCAGGCTCTAAGCTGGCACTCAGCTCAGAGCCTGACGCAGGGCTTGAACCCACGAACCGTGAGATCATGACCTAAGCGAAAGTCGGACGCTTAACCGACTAAGCCACCCAGGCGTCCCCAGATCAGTTTTCTAGGCGTGCAAGATGGTTAATCTGGCTATATTTCAGGGAGGAAAGACACAAAAAACAAAACTCAAAAAACCTTCTATGCTCTTCTGCCATCTTGGCCCCTCCCCCTTCATTCAAACTTTTAAATAAGCAGTAATGAATTTGTTATTATCTCTCCTGGTAAATCTTGAGAATGTAGTAATCTGATGAGATTAGTTAATATACAGTCATGTTTCCTTTAATAAAATTAAAGTAGTGGGAGAATGAATACACTTTTATAAAAATTTAAGGTTTTAACAAGGACAGATGCATGAATAGATGGACCACCCATCTGCCTCAGAGGCTGTCAGCAAAAAACACTTGTGGAAAGAACCAATCCTCTCCTTAGAAAGTGAAGTTGTATTTATTTAAACACTCTTAAATGGGGAGGGGGGGTAACTTTCTTTTAAATGTGTGAAGTTATTTTGAAAAATCTAAGCTTGTTATGGTATCTTCATCCCACTTTCCCCAATGTTAGCATTTTATATAACTCTAGTACATTTGTCAAAGCTAAAAAATTAATCTTCTTATAATACTGTTTATTAAACTACAGACTTTATTTGTATTTCACCTGTTTTTTCCACTTATGTTCTTTTTCTGTTGGAGCCATATTACATGTAGTCAGAATGCCACCTTACTCTCCTCTAGTCTGTGATAGTTTCTCAGTCTTTCCTTGTTCTTTATTTTTTGAGAATTTTGAAGAGCAGTGGTCAGATACTTGGTAGAAAGTCCCGTGATTTTGGTTTGTTTGATGTTTCCCTATGATTACACTCGAATTGTGGACTTGGGGGAGACATGCTGAGGAGGTGAGGGATCTTTTCATTGCATCATTCCATATTGGATACATATTATCAACAGGATTGATCACTGGTGATGGTACCATTGATCACTTGGTTAAGGTGGTGTCTGTCATGGCTCTCCACTCTGAAGTTATTATTTTGCCTTTCATACTCTATTCTTTGGAAGTGAGTCACTAAGTTCAACGAATACTCAAGGGGAGGAGAATTAACCTCTGCCTTCTGGAGGGGGGAAAAATCTATATATATTTCTTAGACTTCTAGTCTGTGGAAGATTTGTCTCTTCTCCATATTTATTTCTTATTTAGTCATTTCTTTACATTAGTATGGACACATGGATACTTGTTTAATTCTTTGAGTGTTAATCCAGTGCTATCATTCTTTATTTTGCTGCTCAGACTGTTGCAGTTTTGACCGTTGGGAGCTCTGTTGGGTTGTTTCCTGTGTCCTTTTGACATATGTCCATCTTTTTTCCTTTTTCTTTTTCTTTTGTTCTTTTATTTTTAAAGTCCTTTCTTTCTGGAACTACAAGATACTCCAGGTTCATCTTTCTTTTCCCTGCCTCAGCCCAAGAATTAGCCACATCTCCAAGGAGCCTTGTTAACTAACTTATTTTTTATTCATGAACTCAGAAACTTAAAATAAGCCTTATTTTCACGTAAGTGTCTGAAAGCTGATGCAAATAGGCAGATGGTCCATCTTATGCATATGGATCTTTCCTTGATCATTTAACTTTTACAGTGTCAGAAATCATATCTGACATGCAATTGAAGAACGTGCCAGTTATCAGAAAGCTTATTGTTAGGGTTGTAGCCAGATGAATGCCATCTACATAAGGTCTGAAAAGGTGAATATTATTCCCATTCAGTCAAATCTTTGGTGACCAGGAATGATTTAATTAAATTCTGCTCTAAGAATTAGTGCAATGACACTTTGTGTTTTTGAATCTAGTGGAGATTGGTGTACATTTCTTAGCTTGCACTTTCTAAATATATATCCTAGTTTATATGTCCTAAAATATGTTACCAACATTGTTGAGCTGTGGACAGCTGGCCAGAGCTAAATGCAAGCTATTTTCCCCCATGAGCCATATGTTCTGGGAATCACTTTGCTGATGGATTTAAACCCTTTGCTGTGATCAGGAAAAAAGTAGGTGTGTCTAAAATACTCTACACACAATCCAGGCACAACCAGGGAGAGAAACAATTTATTGCCACTTCTCTGGTCTTATGAATGCAGAAAGGACAGAAAGTAGATTGTCAACATGGAAAAAGACTACAGTAGAGATTGTGTTTTCAAGAGAACAGATTTTTAAAAAATGTTTCATTGTTTAATCTATTTCTTTTTTAAAAATATTATTGCAATCTCCCTAGGTAAGTTCAGTTTGCTTCACTAACACTCACATTGAAATATTTCACAGCACAATATCCTAATAGTGAAAAGTCAGGAAAAAACCTTATTCTTAATAACCTTATCGTCTCCATGATGCAATGTTTATTTGATTTACTGCTTCAATATGTTCTCTTTAGTGATAAGTTACTTTGGTAATGGTCAAAAATCAGTAGTTTTATTGTCATGTTCTTTAATTTTAATGGCCTATATATTACTAGGAGATAGAAACTGGACATACACTACAGTAAAAATGTTGGGGAAAGAACTAATTCATACTTTTGTTTGGACATGGGAGAGCCAATCTGGCCTTAAAAAATGAATTTATCAAAACCTTTGTTTCAGCACTCCTGCTTTTACATTATTGAAAGAAATTTCTGATCATCTCATTTCCTGAATAGTCTGAATGGGCCACACTGGTCAAGTTTGATTCTGTCTCATCATTCACAATATCTTTAGCTCCATGGAAATCAGCAAAACAGAGAGAGGAAGAAAGAAAGGTAGGTCCTCTTAATAATGTTGATTATATAACCAGGTTTTATGCTATTACAAAATGCCTTTGCGTGCACCATCTCTTTTAATACTCTTAATAAGTTTCACCTAGACAGTGATTCAGGCAGAGCTTCTTGGGTATCATTTCAATTACTCAAGTGTTGTTACTAATGGCAGGACCATTAGTAACCATCCACCACGTAAGGATGGATGGATGGATCTCAGGGTCTTCTTTACACATCCAAGTGGCCTGATGATTTCCAGAGAAGGTAGCTCTTCCTTAATCCAGTGTGCCTTTGGGAAGCGCATTTAGCTAGGGACATCAGAAAATAAAGGGTGCACAAATACAATGGAGGGATTTGTGGGATGGCATCAACTTCACTGAAGAGCTGGAAGATATGAATGGCCAAAGCATAAGGATATAAAAGGTCATACTTGCTGTTATGGTTTCCAGTTTTATGGATTCAGTGAACAGGCCAAAGATACTGGAGATAGGTCATAAGAGGGGCTATGGTGACAGAGAGCCTTTGAAGTAGCCAAGAACACCGAAATTCCCCCATTCCAGTAAAACCAGCTACAGCTAAAGATATACTTGGTATGACGGAAATACCAGAATCCAAAGTTAGAAGGAGGCTCAGGCATCCCCCCATTTTACAAATGATGAAACAAAGTTGAGACTATGTCCAATTCCACTCAGAGAGATGGTTTCTTCTACTTTGAAAACCTCCATAAAAAGAGAGTAAAACTCTCTCCTCCATAACCCGTTTCAGTGTTCATCATTGCTAACTATCATGATATTTCTCCCAAGGTCTAACTTGAATCACTCACAATGGATTTTATACCCTTTTTCTCAAGGAAAACCAAATATATATACTCTTGTTTGTGCATCTTTCTTTTTTTTTTTAATGTTTTATTTATTTCTAGGACAGAGAGAGAGACAGTGTGAGCAGGGGAGGGTCAGAGAGAGAGGGAGTCACAGACTGAAACAGGCTCCAGGCTCTGAGCTGGCAGTCAGCATAGAGCTGGACACGGGGCTCGAACCCACGAACCGCGAGATCATGACCTAAGCGAAAGTCGGACGCTTAACCGACAAAGCCACCCAGGCGCCCCTGTTTGTGCATCTTTCTATCTCAATGGAACATTCTTCAACTTAAGGAGATATGATTGGGGAGAATCTTCTTTTTAGAACTGGCAAAAAAAAAATCTGATTCCTACCTACCTCATTGACCGTTCTTTTTCAAGAAAGCCCTCTTTCCCCTTCTTCCCTGGAACGTTGCTTTTCATGATAGACTGCTCTCTTATGCTAATATTTTAGTCTTAAAATGTTAAGGATGAATGCCACTTCATTTAGACAGACTTTTGTCACTAAAACTGATATGAAATGTAGCAAAAATATCTAAATTTTTATTTTTCATAGCTTTGCAGATTATTGCTCTGCAGCACAGCAACATTAACTTCATGGAACAATGACAATTAAGACACTACAGGGGAAAAGCACTGTTGCAAAGTTCTTCTTGAAACCACATCAGTGTAGGGAGTTCTTGGCAAAGACTTAGTGTCTATGGATAATAATAGAATGCCATTATTAGGAAAAGCTAACCTTACCCAAGTTCAGTTTCTCTCACCAAGAATGTGCAAACTAATAGATCCTGATGTTAGTTTACATGCTAAACCAAATTTAGCATGGAGATAAGGAGATTTTTTCATTCCAAAGAGAATCGGCTGAATTACAGAATATATGTTCTAAAGGAAGTATATATTTGGTAAGCATTAGCACATCTAGTTCAGAGAAGACCTGCCTACGATACGTACACGCAGGAGGCATCCAGTGAAGGTTCGGTACTCAAGTTGACTTGTAAACAGGGGAATTAAATAGCCTGCAGTACCGAATTACTGAGTATCCAAAATGGCCGCCTAACCCCTTGGATGTTCTTTATCCAAAATCATGGCTATTGAGAACAACTTCCTGTTGGCTAAAAGAATAACACTAGAGCATTGTGGGTACTCGATTTCCTTCCAGCTAACGTTCATTCTTTGGCATTATACAGCTGATGCTAGTTTGATGCCCAAGATGACTTGGTGAGACATTTTGGCAACTTTGGTAATGAGGGCAGCTTCCCTAGGTGCTGCCAATGCTTCATCCCTGCTGTATTTGGAGAAGCCCTTGCATGTCATCTAATTCAATCATCTCTTTTTTCAGATAAGAATCTCTGGATTAGGCAGATTGAGTTACTTGCTCAGGACACCTAACTTTTTAATGACAGAGCTTCCAAAACAAACCAAACAAGAAACCCAGGTATCCTGACTTTCACACTAGTGCTATCCAACTATAGTTCACAAAACTACCCCTTGATCCTCTGAGTGAGAGGTGAGAGGAACTTCTAGTTCAAAGTCATGGCAGCAACATGTAAAACTCCGTGTATTGTAACCAGAAACACTGAAGAGGTGGGGGGTAGGGGGAGTGGAGTAGGATCTGGATCTCATAATTAATAGATGCAAAAGCACCAGGGAGGGCCGCCTGGGAGATCCCATGGAGAGAAGGGAAGGGGAAGAACAGGAAAACCCCTGGGGCTTGAGGAACATTCCACTGTCTTTTGTTGTTTGCTTGTTTTATTTCTTTGTTGCTTTTATTGCTATTGTGTAGTCTCATCCCTTCATATTAGAAGCCAACCAAACCTTAACTAAGGGCCATCAGTGTTTAAATTTCAGTGCCTCAAGTAACAACAATAAACATGCTACCATTTATTGAATGTTATGGGTCAGAAGCTATGTTACACCCTTTAACTGCCTTAGTCAATTTAATCACCATAAATTTCTGGGCATGCAGAAGGTATCATCTTCGTTGTTATTCTCAGGCTGTATTTCTTCCATCTGCCTTTCCAGAGCTTCATATCTAGATTCTGTCTCTTTGTCCAGCAGTTGGACTGGGTTTCGGCTCTTGCTTCTGGCTGCACTATAGACAGTCAGACTAAGGATCAATCTCCCCCAGTACTTGACTTCATGTAGGCTCCAGAAACTCTTCACTGGTCTGGCCTCCTGAAGATAATTACTGGCCCTAGAATTAGAGCCTCCACTGTGAAGCTTCTTCCTGATAGCTGGGAAAACCCACTGGCCCCTTGTTTTGCTCTGTGTAGATGTTATTTAATGTCATATTTTTTCAACTAAGAAATTCCATGTCAATTAAAGTTAGTTATGTAATATGATAATACAGACTTCACTAGGCTAGGGCTGCCATCCTAGGCTTGAACTCCGCTTGAGTGCCAAACTGGCTATTTTACCTAAAGTTCACATACTCCATGCTAATTTACCTCTCTATGACTTTGCACCTGCTATTTAGAATACTTTTCTTCCTTCATCTATCTGGAAGTGTTGCACTCTGTCCTTCAAGCTCAGCTCAAACATCTGCTCTGTTGACTTCCCTGATCACTCTGTTGTTGTTGTTTTTTCCCCCACTGTGGGGAGACTGTATTTGTACAGGAAGAAAAGAAATTGTGAAAATGGAGTTCTAGAGTTGTCAGGAACCTCAAAGATCAATTAATCAAACTCCTAACTTAACAAGATAAAGGATCAGAGAAATATAGGAGTGGGAAGAAGATCAATGAATAAAGACTTTTTGATACTGAACAGAAATCATGACTTGGGTGGCCTCATTTCTGATCCAAGATCTCTTTGACATGTAGGTTGTGGCCACATTAAATTATAGAATTTAACATTCACTGCAGAGGAAGATCCATTTGGCTGACTGCCTCATCACTGTTCTGTGATTGCAGTGTGCAGAGCAGTAGCTTCTCTTAAAAATGAAGTTGAGATGAGCATCTCATTTTGTGCTTCTGACCTGAGACACATGAATGGAGCATCCTGAACGTCAGATTAATATTATCAGAAAGGGGCAGCGTATCTGCCTACTCAGGGATCTGTGCAGCTTTGAAGAATGAGGCGAAAAAAACTAGGACCAATGAGGATAGATCATTGAATAAGAAAGACCATGGCAAACTGACTTTTTGAATTAATGCATACCAGTTCCCTTATGATTGGCAGTTAAAATGTCTATCTGTTGGTAGGAAAATATTCACTGGACAGTGATTGAACAGCGATTGAAATGGGAGTAATAGAATCAAACAGGATGTGAGAAATTCAGAGAACTCTTCAACGAAAGGAAAGCAAGCACCTTTCTAATGACAACCTATTCTAAATGTAGCTGTGTATCCAGAGGGGGGAAAATTGAGAATAAATTCCCCAACAACTGAATTTATGGTAATGGAATGTAAGCACATGAGCTCACGAGGGCAGAGGACTCAACAAATAATAAAGCAGGGGAAAATTAACTTTGCCCCTCAGAAATACAGTTTTTAACTTTAGGTAGCAAGAGTTGAGAGATTTCTTGATGCAGAATGCCTGAAGTCCTGCTACTGCATTAGCCTTTGTGGTTGGGAATTGGAGGATTCACCAGAAGCACTGAGGGATCAGAGCAGAAGGTAAACGACCTGAGTCTGAGAGAGCGCCGGACGCATGAGGAGTAGCAAAGGCAAGTCTTCTGTGAATGCCAAGTGCGCGTTCCCCTGGGTAAAAGAGAGGACAGCTGTTCGGTTGCTCCCTGATGGGGTTAATCTTGACAAGCTTTTTGGCAGTTGTTTCATCTTTATGATACCACAAGATAAAAATAGTAATCTCTGTTAGAGCTTTACAGTTTTTTAAATGCTTCAAATTACATGACTTTTAATAGCCTAGGCTCACAAGCACCCTGCGAGTTAATGCATTTTTATTGTCTGGGCTGATCTGTGACAAGTCACAGTCCCCTCCACTTTGTTCCTAGCCATCACCGCTTCCATGTGATCCCGACCCTAGTGTTCTCTCCATTAAGGCCTGACTTGTCTCTGACCCTTGCCTCTGACTTCCATTTTCTGGCCTGCCTTTGCTCTTTGACCTTTTTAAAATGCTCATGGATGCACAGCCAGACCCCAAGTCTTCCAAATACCTGAGGTGACTCATCCAGTTTTTACCACCAGCCAAATCCCCCCATTCTCCCCATCCCTCACCCGGGTAATTCTCTTCTTAACCCATCCAGTGGTGGGAAATAAACCTGATTTCCTGATTGCCTAGTATTCCAGCTGGGCCCAATTTTTAGAAAAGGGAACTGAAGCTAAGAGAAGCATCTTTGACTAAGATCAGGTATCTCATAAATGCTTGGGTTATAACCCAAACTCAAGCTATCTCTAATTATCAATAGGCTATACATTAACCACCCTTTTTATACTCTCCAGTCACATAACTCAACAGCAAATGCTTTTTCAATGTAAATTAACTGTCTTTCCTTTAAAAATGTCAAGACAGAGACTGCCTCCCTACCTGTTAATTTTGCAAGGTTAGTGACAGGACCATGCTTGGGCTGGGTTGCTTTGGCTTGGTGCAAGTGATATTAGGTAGGGATAATATCAGACAAATCCAGATAGAATTATGTAGTAAACCTACAACCATAGTCAGGGAGGTGTGTAAGCTCATATGTGTGCATGTGTGTAGCGTGGAGGAGAAGCTCAGAAGCAGTGGTTAGGGATCCAGTTAAGTACATGGTCTAGGGTCTCATCGTGGAGGGTCTGTATGCAATATTAAGAAATTTACATCTCAAAGACTTGAAGACTTGAATGAGACTTAAAGTGGTTTTAAACAAAAGCATAATAGAATCACATTTACGGTGTTTATAGTACATTTTATGGCTTCACACTTGTATATACCATGTATATACTCCCAATAGACTTAAAAAACATAAACAAAATGGTCAAAGTCCCGGAGGGGATTCTCAAACCATAAGGGCAGCCAAAAGGATTATCTGTCATCAAGAAAATTAATTCCAGAATCCCTGTTTATATCTTTCTGATGATTTATAAATTTCCTACAAAACAAAGACTAAATTAAATTATGTGCGAAAAAATATTTTAAATCAGATATCAGCTCCAGAGTTATGGAAATATTTTCCATTTCATTTTCGAGTATAATTGAAGAAAACATCTTGTGTGCTGTACAGCATTTAATGAATTTAATTTCCATTAATAATCGTACCTTTTTGGAGATGTCCTTGGCTGACCTCTCTTGGTTTCCCAAAAGTAGAAAGATAGATAACAAGTAGACTGTTCACCAAGTGACATTGCTTTTATCTAGAAACATCCCATTGCTGTCGAAGGTATTTTTTTTAAAACAAGTTGAAAGTCCTGAGTTGCCTGAGTTGTAGTTTTCTCATATGAATATATAATAAATCATCCTCAAAGTCTGACTGTATAAACAAATAGTTTCTGTTCTAAAAAGGGCTTGCTCTGAGGCCCAGAGAATCAAAACAACTTTCAGGGAAACTAAAATAAGGCTGTCAGCCTTTATAAATTATCTCTTGGATTGTAACAATAAAAAAGCAATGCTTAGACCCAAACAGTGGCATCTACTGTGTCCTTTGCTTCTACTTACAAGTACCAGGGTGGCCCATAAGGCAAAATAATTGGCATCCCAGACAACCAATCCCTAAAAAGCAGAAAGGTGGCTAATTTCTAAGAGGTGTCCAGGGCAACAAGCATAGACACAGAGAGGTTCTGAAAAACCTCACCAATCATGAATAAAGCAGGAAGCCACCATTGGTCATTTCAAGAGCTATAACTTCATAAGAAACCTGAAGAGCAGAATTTAATCAGTATGTTAAAAGCCGAACCACAAAGATCTAAGTCAGAACAAATAATGCCAAGAGTTGGAGAATTTAGAGAACTTAACCCCGAAAAGGCATGCCTTTTGTTTATCACGGCATCCATGTTATGATACAATTGAATATTACTATATAGTACAATTTGAAGGGCAATTTGAACATTCATTATAGTACAATTTGAATATCCAATTGAAGACTCAGTCGCTTCCTGTGTGCATGTCCCAAACAGGCTGTTAATGTGGTAGCTGTTATAACTGATATTTTTCTAACTCGTGTTTTAGAGTTGATAGCAATTGCTCAGCTGTGTGATGGAAGGAGAGGGAAAGAGGTCCCCATTGGTGGGCCCAGATTCTGTATTCCACCCATCAAAACAGGAGGCTGGAGTTAATTTGTTTGATCCTCCCTAGGAAGCAATATAGGCATCATCTGTTGATACAGAGCCCTTAAGGGTCTACTACTTCAGCCTAAGTTGTTTATCAAAATATGCCTCCCAAACCCATTCCCCATTTCTTTCTTTCTAGTTAAGAGTTCTGATAAAGAAACTTTTCTTCCTCCTTTTACACTCTGTGTAGCATGTTAATGCTCCAGTCAGTTGCCAGCTGACCTGGCTCTGATCGCCACTGAATATCTTCCATCTGAAGAGCAATACACAGTAAGTGCAGCTTATTGCTCTATAGCATATTCATAGTTTATCAAGCTTATTCAAATATGTTTATTACACATCCTTCTGAACATATGAGAGAGAATATGTGGCATGCCCAAAGTCATATAGATCATAAATGGCAGAGCTAGAGACTCAAGTCCTTTGACTCTCAATTCAATAATCTATCCTTTAATTAAAGCATGCTTCTAGATTGGGTCTTACAACCCTTCTCTGTGCCTAGAGGTCATTGCAAAAGGAAAAATTAAAAGATAACCCTTGCCTTAGGTGTTTATGATACAAGTGAAGGGGGACCTACAATCTAGGTGACTAAGTACGACATCTTTGATGATATGGCAGAATGTGTATGATGATCTAAAAGAGATCTTCTGGGGGCACCTGGGTGGCTCCATCAGTTAAGCATCTGACTTCGACTCAGGTCATGATCTCACGGTTCGTGGTTTTGAGCCTTGCATTGGGCTCTGTGCTGACAGCTCAGAGTCTGGAGCCTGCTTTGGATTCTGTGTCTCCCTCTCTCTCTGACCCTCCCCTGCTCACACTGTCTCTCTCTCTCAGAAATTAATAAGACATTTTAAAAATAAACAAATAAATCAAAGATCTTCTGATACTAATTGTCTTCATGACTCTAAATAGAAAAGATATTGAAGAGTAAAGTAAATAACACCTGGAGTAAACTATGATTCAAAAGCTCATTAACTCCCATGTGTCTCTTGACAATAATGGGAATTTTGTAATTTGCTGCCTCTAATAATATGACCAAGCTGAATGTTTCATTATATATTGTGAGCAATTTGGTAGAGTGAACTAAAGGAAATAATGATTTGTACTTTTCAAGAGCACAATATCCAAGACTTTGCAAAATCCCATTTATTTATAAGTTGGTCTTTCTTTAAAATAATAGAGAATTTCAACTAGAGTAAGATTTGTGCAGGTAAACAAAAATCTGAAATTTACATGTATTTTTTACATGTGAATTTTGTCACTTTCACGTACTCATAATCTTCAAAACTAGTACAACATAAAGTCATAATTAGCATATTAAAGTAAGAACCAGGAACAACGTAATTTTTATTTTATTCAGTTCTAAATCAATTGTGTCTTTATTGGACAATAATTAAATAAAGAGTCCTGTGGATGACAAAAGAGTCCCTGCTCTAGAGGCACTTAAGGTGTGGCTTCATTGTGTAAATATGGTGGCAGTTAATATGGTGGCAGACTTCAGCTGTTTATGACCGCTCTCCAACTTGCCATTAAAATATGCATGAAAATATGAAAAAGTTTTTTAAAAAGCTGGCAAAATCACTGTAAACTCAAGATAAGAGAAGACCATATGCCAGATCCGGGTGGAATTTCAACTAATTGCATCAGCCATGGGGATAAATTCAAGAAGTACACTTTTGAACTGCACAACACATGCTTTAATCTCTGAACCAAAACAGGCCAGATGGACCTAGTAAGGTTAGAAAAGGCTTTGATTCACCTTCTCTGTAAGAACTTAATTCTGCAACAGTGAAGATGGACTGACAGGTGGCCATTCTCCAACTCCAAAGGAATTAATTTTTGAGCCACATAGAGCTAAGGTCTCATCCCCTCCACATGTATTCCTATTACATTCTTTTTATTGCCATCATTCCAAACTGATAATTCCCGTAACACAGCACAGAAGAAACTACATAGAGATGAGAAGAAACTTGGTAGATAAGAGAGAACCTGTTCTGTCCCCTGAGCCTGGGCAGAGATAAGAAGAATGTTAGAAGTGCATGCTGGAAGCCATGGTCTTTCTTGTAATTCTGCTCTTCAAAATATGAACTAGATTACCCCTTCCCCCCGCCCCGTTTAGTGAGAGAATCTGACAGAGCAGAAGATCCAGGAAACTTGCACTGGGTTCCTCCTTCTAACAATGATAAAATGAGTAAGGGCAAAGCTTAGCATTTATATTTAAAATTTTTAATGTTTATTCATTTTTGAGAGAGACAGAGTGTGAATGGGGAAGGGGCAGAGACAGAGGGAGACACAAAATCCAAAGCAGGCTCCAGGCTCTGAGCTGTCAGCACAGAGCCTGATGCGGGGCTCGAACCCACAAGATCATGACCTGAGCTAAAGTCAGATGCTCAACTGACTGAGCCCCCCAGGTGTCCCTTAACATTTATATTTTATGGAAACAATTTTCCAGACCCTTAGGAGAAAGTGATGGAGACTTAGAACATACCACCAATCCTTTCTGATAGCAAATCCGAACACTTCATTTGTGTCTCCCCTGACAGAAAAGCTTAAAAAGACCCACACTGAGCCCATAAAAAAAGTCACAATAAAGAGAAGATTGTTGTGAAGACTCACAAGGAGACTTGTGACTTAAGTCTTAAGACTTAAGACTTAAGACTCTTAATATGATCTTCTGTAATAAGCCAATGAAAGTTTCAGAAACCTCTACTTTGTATCCTCAGAACGTTGTGATAGAAGAGTATTTCCACTTGTAAAATGGCTGTAAAAGAGTGGTTCAGAGAAATGTACTTTTGGTTTCCACTTTTAGATATCACACAAAACTCAAAGAGAATGAGAAACAAGAGCACATATCTTCATTTTCAACAAAGCCAGGCAACAGCTATAACTTACTAAAATTTCTAAGCAAGAACATAGTCCAGGTCTAATAGCATTATGAGACATACCTAGGATATGTATTCATATCTGTAAATATCACACAAAGCGCTCTAAACACAGACCTCCAAAGTAATTGGCACCCCTAACCAGTGAGCTCTGGTTTGGAATAAGGAGGATGAGAATGTTGTCTGGTAGCCACCATTTCTTTGGACTTATTTCATTGCAATGTCTTAAGCAGCAGAGAATTCAAGGGTAAGTAAGAGATAACACAGAGAAACCGTATTTGCTGGAGGATGCCTGGTGGTAAGACAGAGGATGAGAAACTTTGCATAGGGTGAGTTACCCAACCAGGTTAATTCCAGTAGGTTATGGAAAGTAAAGGCAAAAAGAAGTCACACACACACACGTCATAAAGAGAATTTCTAAAAGATTGAAACATAGTCTTAGTCCTTAACCCATAGGAAACTTCAAAGTCTGGAAAGTTATAATATGAATGATAGGAATAGTAAGAAAATCAAAAGAAGTAACACAGGATGATTCCAAAGATATTACGGATAAACAGAGGAGAGGAATATGGAAAGAAGTTACTGATAAAATATACTCATTCTAAAAAGTTTTAATGGAGCAAATACCAACCATGGGCAAATTCACCCCCATAAAAATAAAAATTAAAAAGCAGAAGTTTGTCTTTGAATTGCTTTTAAAGTAGTTGTCTCTAGGGGCTCAATCAGCCTATGTGTCCAACTTCAGCTCAGGTCATGATCTCATGGTTCACGAGTTCAAGCCCCATGTCAGGCTCTGTGCTGCCTGGAGCCTGCTTCAGATTCTGTGTCTTCCTCTCTCTCTGCCCCTCCCCGACTTGTACTCTGTCTCTGTCTCTCTCTTAAAAATAAATAAAACATTAAAAAAATTTTTAAAAAGATGTCTGTAAAATAAAAGGGAAGAGGGGCACCTGGGTGGCTCAGTCGGTTGAGTGGCAGACTCTTGATTTTGGCTTAGGTCATGATCTCAGGGTCTTGGGATCAAGCCTCACATTGGACTCCTCCCTGGGTGTGTAGCCTGCTTAAGATTCTATCTCTCCCTCTCCCTCTTTTCCTCTGTCACTCTTCCCACTACCAGTCTCTCTCTCTCACTCTATAAAATAAAGCAAATAAATTAAATAAGAGGGAAGATATAACAAGGGAACAGAAGGAGATTAAATTTAATCTTTTGCCAGGTAAGAAATAAACAAAAAATGTTTAAAACCATTCCAGAAGTAAAGGATAACATCAAAAGCAGAAAACATTTTCAGATAAATGAGGCAAATGATAGGTTTGGGGAAAAGGAGCAAAATGAAATGAAAATTAGTACAGTGAAAGGTACGATAAAGTTTACCCATGTGGAAAACAGACATGGGAAATGCAGCATAAGAATAGTATGTATCTCCCTCTGCACCTACCATAAAAAAGAAAACTGACATAATGAGACAGAAAATAAAGATATTTGTAATGTTGTCAAAAATGTTTCTTTAAAAACTCTTTCATCTGTAGACTGTAAGGGCACACTATGCCATGGCAAAATGTTTACATAATCATCAGCAATGAGAAATAATATTCTGGGGGTGCCTGCATGGCTCAGTCCATTAAGCATCAGATTCCTGATTTCTGCTCAGGTCACGATCTCATGGTTTTGTGAGTTCAAGCCCCACATGGGCTCTGTGCTAACAGCACAGAACCTGCTTGAAATTCTCCCTCTTTCTCTGCCCCTCCCCCACTCGCACTCTTTCTGCCTCTCTCAAAATAAAGAAATTGTAGGTAAAAAAAAATATTCTGGTAAAATGATCAGTTTCAAAGACAGGAAAATAAGACTGAACAGTGAAAGCTAGTCATCTGTTATGGGGAAAAAAATAAGATTCATTTCAGACTTTTCCATATCAAATTTCAAATCTAAAAATGTTATAAAATTCTCAAGAGAAGAAAATGTGATCCAAGTATTTTATACCTAGCTAATCTGCTATTAAGGTATAAAACTGACAGATAAATAGTGTGAAACATACCAAGTCTAAGATTCCTTGAGCTTGTATTAAAGACACTGATGAGAACTTTAGTCAACAGAGATATAAATGCAGACCTTACAAAAAGGGTCTGGCATGAACATTTGATTCCTTTAGCTATAAATCTTAAACTAATGCAAATATGAGGATAATGATCACAGAGCAGAATATGGACTTTATAAGCCAGATGATGTAGCAATTAAGAATCTGATTAATAAATCAGAAAAAAAGTAATCACAAATAGTAATAACCCTAAGTAGATGAGTAGGGATTAATTAGGGTTAATATCACAAGTGGATATCATAAATCTAAGAGCCGATTCTTTAATAAATATGAAAACAATAATAATAAAATAGATATAGATAAATTGATAGAAAACTAAATTAGGAAAAATGGGGATAGCACAAACTTACAAACTAATTATAATAATTACAAGGATGATTTTATCAGCGTAAAGAAGATATGTTCTAGGATTTAGATGAAATGATTAATTTTCTAGGAAATTATAAATACCCAACAGTGACCTACAAAAGAGAAAATATGAACAGATCAAATACCATGCAGGAAAGAGAGAAAGATGTCAAAGAGATAATTAAAAAAAAAAGATACGCCAACCTCCAAATGGTATTACAAGAGAACTCTACTAAGAGAAATTCTACTAAGGAGAGGATAGCTGCAGACCTATTTAAATGTTCGCTGAGGTAAGGTAAAAAAAGACATCTACTAAATTCTTTTACCAAGTGAGTATAACATTGATACCTAAACCCCAGGCAACAAAATGAAAACAAGAAAGTTGTTTGGAAAGGAAGATAGTCAGATGAACCTCACACTTTTTTGACACTGAACACCAGGCAACTGAACACCAGGCAACCACAAAATAGTGGAAAATGTCGTGACCCAAGAATGTGAGTCAGAAAATGTGGTCACTTAGGTGTGAAGGCAAGAGAAAAACAATCTTTTAGATATTCAATGGCTCAGAGAATATACCATCTATCCATTATGCTTGAACAATCTATTTCAAGATATTTTAGCAAACTGAGGTAAATGAAATAAAGAACTGAGGAATAGGGAAAATAATTGTATAAGAAGATTGTCATTAACACCAAAACCAATTTATAAATATATATGTATATGTGTGTGTATAAAATATACATATATATAATTTTGTATGTAAATATGTGTATATATATAAATTTATGTGTACATATATATACATATATATGTAAATTTGATGCTGAATGTTCACCTATGAATTTATTTAATATCTTATGGCAAGAAAGAAAAATTTAAAGAGATACTTACCACTGGAAATGGAAAAAAAATCTGTAAAACCACTGGACTGAAGAGAACACCAAGAGTACAATTATAGACTTTTGGGTTCCTGTAGGTCAATTGCAGTTTTCTAATTCAATCTCTCCATACATTGTCAAAAAAGCATACAGATCCACATGAAGAGTAAATAAAACTATTCACCACTCGGGGCTCATGGGTGGCTCAGTCAGTTAACTGTCCTAGTTCAGCTCAGGTCATGATGTCACAGTTTGTGAGTTCCCACCTCGCATGGGGCTCTGTGCTGACAGTGCGGAGCCTGGAGCCTGCTTCAGATTCTGTGTCTCCTTCTCTCACTGACTCTAACCTGCTCCTTCTGTGTCTCTCAAAAATAAAATAAATGTTAAAAAAGCTTTAAAAAATACTATTCACCACTCATTTTTACAGCAAAACTAGGAGGCAGCATGTAATATGTGAAAATATTTCAAAATATTCCAAAGCCAGTTCTGGAGCCATGCTATAACAGAGAGTGCATGTGAACCCAGTATCCAAGTGAGAAACCAACATGGCAGTACACAGATAAAATCACCCCCATAAAAGAGAGGCCCCATCCGAAATGTGGAAAATACTGGGAACAGGTCTAAGGCCAACTGGATCAGAACATAACTACTGAAAGATCAAAAGGAAATAGCTTGAAGGATGAAGAAGAAATTTTGGCAGTCTTGGAGAGATATAATTTCTATGGGAGAAGAACCAACTTAGAAAGCAGAGGCATTGGAGCGCCTGGGTGGCTTAGTCGGTTAAGCGTCCGACTTTCGCTTAGGTCATGATCTCGCGGTTGGTGGGTTTGAGCCCCACGTTGGGCTCCGTGCTGACTGCCAGCTCAGAGCCTGGAGCCTGTTTCAGAGTCTGTGACTCCCTCTCTCTCTGAACCTCCCCTGGTCACGCTGTCTCTCTCTCTCTCCTAGAAATAAATTTAAAAATTTTTTTAAAAATTAAAAAAAAAAAAAAGAAAGCAGAGGCATTCTTTGGATGCTTGGAGATAAAAGGAAAGAAGCCACTTATACACAGATTTTTTTTTATACATACAGTACAGTTCTATAAATGTAATTTCTCTTCCTGTTGGTTTTTTCTTTAGCTTACTTTATTGTAAGAATATAGAAGTCATATAACATACAAAATATGTGATAATTGACTATTTATGTTCCCAGAAAGGCTTTCAGTCAATAGTAGGCTATTAATAGTTAAATTTGGAGGATATACATGGATTTTCAACTCCAAGGAGGGTCAGCACCCCTAATCCTCATGTGGTCCAAGGATCAATTATATACATAATCAAATTTCCCAAAAAGAAACAGAGCCATGGACAAGAGAACTAATATTTAAACTGTAATCCCAAGAAAAATTTCTATGAGTAAAAGAAAACTTGGGTCCATGAATTGAAAGAACTCATTGTGTCCATGGAAAAAATGGCCTTCAATGGTAAACTCTACAACATGATCAAATAAACCTATTAAATATCAAATATATAAAAGTAATCTTCTGTGCATCCACGCAAAAAGACCAATTCAGTTACAAAGAAAATAGGTCATAAAGTAAGAAAATAATGGAGGAGCAATTTTAAGAAACTAAAGAAAATGTGAGCCAATAATTTTATACGTAGGCAAGCTATCTTTTAAATATCAGTCCTATACAAGTTCGAGCCCTGCGTGGGGCTCTGTGCCAACAGCTCGGAGCCTGGAGCCTTCTTTGGATTCTGTGTCTCCCTCTCTCTGCCCCTCCCCCACTCATGCTCTGTCTCTCTGTCTCAAAAATAAGTAAACATTAAAAAAAATCAAGTATCAGTCCTATAGAAGAAGTCTGATACAGACAAAAACTAAGTAAATACACATGAGCTCTACCTAAAAAAATTGTGAGATACAATTGAAGCAGTGATTAGAGGAAAATGGAAAGCTCTACAGACTTATGATACTTAGCTAAATAAATATTAATAACTGAAAATAAACCAGTTAAATCCCCAACTCAGAACGATAGGAGGGAAAAAGAAGAAAGAAAATTTTATTTTATTATTTTTTCATTTTTTAAAAATGTATATCCAAGTTAGTTAACATATAGTGTAATAATTATTTCAGAAGTAGAATTTAGTGATTCATCACTTTAATATAACACCCACTGTTCATCCTAACAAATGACCTCCTTAATGCCCATCACCCATTGAGCCCACTCCCCCACACAACACCCCACCAGCAACTCTCAGTTTGTTCCTGTATTTAAGAGTCTCTTATGGTTTGCCTCCCTCTCTGTTTTTATCTTATTTTTGCTTCCTTACCCCTGTGTTTATCTGTTTTGTTTCTTAAATTCCACATGAGTGAAATCATATATTTGTCTCTCTTTGACTGACTGACTTCACTTAGCATAATAAACTCTAGTTCCATCGAAGTTGTTACAAATGGCAAGATTTCATTCCTTTTGATCACCAAGTAATAATATTCCATTGTATAGATACACCACATCTTCTTTATCCATTCATCAGTCAATGGACGTTTAGGCTCTTCCTATACTTTGACTATTTTCCATAGTGCTGCTATAAACACTAAGGGTATATGTGCCCCTTAAAATCAGCATTTTTGTATCCTTTGGATAAAGACCTCATAGTACAATTCCCGGGTTGTAGGGTAGTTCTGTTTATAACTTTTTGAGAACCTTCCATACTGTTTTTGAGAGTGGCCGCACCAGTTTGCATTCCCACTAGCAGGCTCTTCTTGAAAAAAAATTTTAAAATAAAGAAGTAGAAATCAATAGAATAAGAAGTAGAAATATGGTAAAACTAACTAAATAAATCAAAATATTGAATCTTGGTGAAAAATTAACAAAATAGATAAACCACTAGCTAATGTAAGCCAGAAAGAGAGGAGAAAGTGTATATACATAAAATAAATGGTGGGGGTGGGGAATAACTTTTGAAAAAGAGTAAATTATAAAAGTCATAACAGATTGTTCTGTACAATTCTATGCAAATATATTTGAAAAATAAAATGAAATAGATAGCTTCCTACAAAAATACTATGTGCCAAAATTGACCTCAAGAGAGATAAAAGTTTCAAGCAAATAATTTTTGACAGTAAAAACCAGTGAAATATGAAAGACAAGAGAAACACCAGATTCAGATATTTTTCTTAAAGACATTCCATCAACCTTGCTCCTGGGCCTAGATAGAGAAGGGAAATTTCCAAACTTCTTTAATGAAGCAAGTATGGCATTGATGCCCAAACCAATAAAAATATAAAAAGAAAACTTAAGAACCAGTCTCATTTTTTAATACTGATGCCAAAATTCAAAGGTAAACACCAGCAAACAGATTCCAATGGTATATTAATAAAAACACCCAGGATCAAGTGATTTATTCCCAGGTGACTGAATATGAAGAAATCTGTTTATATAGTTCATTACCTTTAATATCTAAGGAGAAATGATAAATGATTATTTCTTATAGATACTAAAAAGACCTTTGACAAAATTCAGCACCCATTGCTGATTTAAAAAAATAGTAAATTCAATAAAATACGTATTGCTTCTCATTTAACACTAAATGTGTAGAACCTATTTCTTTTCTTTTTTTTTCATTTCTGAGAGAGAGAGAGAGAGAAAGACAGCGTGAGCAGGGGAGGGTCAGAGAGAGAGGGAGTCACAGACTCTGAAACAGGCTCCAGGCTCTGAGCTGGCAGTCAGCACAGAGCCTGACACGGGGCTCGAACCCACGAACCGTGAGATCATGACCTAAGTGAAAGTCGGACGCTCAACCGACTAAGCCACCCAGGCACCCCATGTAGAACCTAATTCTAAAGCCATATTTTACTTCACAGGATAACTGTAGAGGTAGTTTCAGTAGGGTCAGAATAGAGTTAAAGATGCCTACTCTCTTCCATTAACAACATATTCCAGATATTAGCCTATAGATTTAGAGAAGAGAAAATGATTTCCAGCCTGAAACTTGGAAATAGAAGAAGCAAATCTATATCTTTTTTTGAGAGACTATGATAAAATACCTATGAAACTCAAAGGAAAAAATGATAAAACACAAATAATAATAATGTAGAAAGACAAAATTAATATATGCAAATACATGGCTTTCAGGTATATAAGCAACAACGAGTTAGAAGATATAATTTTATAATGGAAGAGAAAACATTTTATATTCACTATTAAAAAATGAAATACTTAAGAATAACCTTTAAAAGAAATATGCAAATTGGTTCCAGATCTGTCATGGTGGCCTAAGGTCACTGGGTCTACCTTTCTAGCTGATTACAACTAAAAACCCTAGATAAATACAAAAATGCACCATCTCTGGCCTCTAAAATAAACAACAGCAAGCAGATTGTGGAGGAAAATTAAACCTTAAAGAAGGGCCCACATAAGTGAGTTTCTCAGTTTGCTTTTTTTCTTGTAATGGGCTTTGCCCTGAGTGCAGACCTGAGTTGCAAAACTGTGGGGTGGTGAGGGCAGAGCACCAAACCACCATAATAGCCCTATTTTTCTGGTCAGAGGAAGCAGGGAAGATACCCTGGAGGCTGGACCATGAGGAAGGAACATCCTAGATCAGAAAGGGATCCCTAATTATGCATATCAAGCTGCAGATCTTAGGCTCACTCCTGAATTGTGCAAGTGTGGGATAAACCCAAGCCAGCATAGCAGTGCCTTAGAGAACCCAGCTTACATGTGAGCCATAACCATGGGAAAGTGAAATAGTACTTGAGTCTGGACCTGTACGGTTAAGAACCTATATGGTTCTTAAATCATTACATTCACCAGAGGATTATAACATGTCTCAGGGTCTCCACAACTAACATTCCACAATTTATAAAATACAATCATAAATTTCAGGAGAGAAGACAACAAATGCTAACCATAAAATGACTTGGAGTTTAAAATATGAAAGAAAAAAGTCTTTAAATCAGCTATTATAACTCTATAAAACCATGGAAAACGCACTTGAAAGCAACGGAAAGAAGCTCATTTAACCCCCAACAGGATATAAAAGCAAAAGGAAAAATAGCATGACTAAACATAGCATAATAAAAAAAAAACAAGGAATATACTGAAAAAAACAAGAAATATAAAGACATAAATGGTTTTGAAAGCACCTAAAAAATTATGCATTATATTGACTTTTACTTCTTGCCACATGTAAAAATAACTGAAAAGGGATTATAGACCTAAACATAAAAATTAAAATTATAAAACTTTAGAAGAGGGGCACCTGGTTGGCTCAGTCAGTTAGGCATCTGGCTCTTGATCTCAGTTCATGTCATGATTTTGTGATTCATGAGTTTGAGCCCTTCATCTGGCTCTGCACATCCGTCGGTGTAGAGCCTGCTTGGGGTTCTCTCTCTCCCTCTCTCCCTGCCCCTCTCCTGCTTGTATGTATGCTCTCTCTCTCAAGGTAAATAAAAAAAAACATTTAAAAAATTAAGAGGGAAGAAAAGGCAAGCCACACCTGGAGATATCTTCAGAATACATACATCAGACAAAGGACTTATATCTAGAATACATAAAAAAAACCATACAACTTAATAACAGAAACACAAAGGACCTTCATCATCACCACCTACCAGCAACACCAAATGGGCAAAAGATTTGAATGGTCACTAGATATGAAGATATAACAAAGTGGATAAAGATATAAGGACATGAAAAGATGAACATTATTAGTCATCATGAAAATTAAACAGATTCTACTACACACCCCTTAGAATGACTAAAATTAACAAAACTTCACCAGATCAAGAGTTGGTGAGGATTTGAAGAAAGTAGAATTCTCATATACTGCTGATGACAGTGTAAAGCAGTAAAATCATTTTGGGAAATGTTTTGGCAATTTAAGAAGAAGCTAATACACACCTAGCAAAATACCTAGCCATTCCTCCCCTAAGAATTGACTGAAGAAAGGAAGGAAGGAAGGAAGGGAGGGAAGGGGGGAGGGAGGGAGGGAGGGACAGAGAAAGGAAAGAAAGAAAGAAAGAAAGAAAGAAAGAAAGAAAGAAAGAAAGAAAGAAAGAAAGAAAGAAAGAGAAAGAAAGGAAGAAAGACGGAAAAAGACCTGTTCACACAAAGTCTTACATATTTTTGTTTATAGCAGCTTTATTGGCAATAATCAATAACTGAAAACAACCCAAATGTTGATCAGCAGATGAGTGGCTAAACAAATTGTGGTATATCTAAACAATGGAATGCTACCCTGTAATAAAAAATAACAAAACTATTGATACAACATGGGTGAATCTCAAAATTATGAGAAAGAAGTCATACCAAGGGCACTTGGGTGTCTCAGTCGGTTAAGTGTCCAACTTCTGCTCAGGTAATGACCTCACAGCTTGTGGGTTCAAGCCCCACGTCGGGCTCTGTGCTGACTGCTCAGAGCCTGGAGCCTGTATCGGATTCTGTGTCTCCCTCTCTCTCTGAACCTCCCCTACTCATGTTGTCTCTCTCTCTCAGAAATAAATTTAAAAAAGTTAAAAAAAAATTTTTAAGTCTCTTTAAAACAAAAAGTTATACCAGAAAAAGAAGTACCACCTATATGAATAAAATTGAAAATTTGTAGACGTCTCATCTCTGGCCTGACATGTAAAGAGTTTGGAAGTTGTCATCCTATGCTTATAATCAGGAAAAAGCTAAACAAACTGAAAAACAATTACTCTTCTTAGATTCATCAGGATTGGCTTTACAAGGCAAACCACAGCCTTGGAAACAGGTCAGAATACAGGAAATCACAGCTTCGTGGGATCAGCAGCCACTGCTTGGAGCTTGTCAAGAACAATCAAAGGGTAATTGACGAATTGCTGGAGACAGAGCATGGACTAACATGAGAAATAAAAACTCCTGGGTGCCCAGAACCGCTAGGTTTGCAGGTTGAAGACCAGAGAAAACTCCCTGCATTCTTTTGGCAAGGGGATGGGATAAACAGCTATTTTAGAGAAGTCCAGAGTTCTCTGCTCTCCTTAACAATGGCTTGCCCTTGAAGATATGAACAGACACTTCTCCAAAGAGGACATCCAGATGGCCAACAGACACATGAAACGATGCTCAGCATCCCTCCTCATCAGGGAAATACAAATCAAAACCACACTGAGATACCACCTCACATCAGTCAGAGTGGCTAAAATGAGCAAATCAGAGAACTCTAGATGCTGGCGAGGATGTGGAGAAATGGGCACCCTCCTACACTGTTGGTGGGAATGTAAACTGGTACAGCCCCTCTGGAAAACAGTGTGGAGGTTCCTCAGGAAACTAACAATAGAGCTCCCCTATGACCCAGCAATAGCACTGCTAGGAATTTACCCAAGGGCACAGGGGTGCTGAGGCATAGGAGCACATGTACCCCAATGTTCATAGCAGCACTCTCCACAATAGCTAAAACATGGAAAGAGCCTAAGTGTCCATCAACAGATGAATGGATCAAGAAGATGTGGTTTATCTATACCATGGAATACTACATGGCAATGAGAAACAATGAAATCTGGCCATGTGTAGCAACATGGATGGACCTTGAGGGTGTTATGCTGAGCGAAATAAGTCAGGCAGAGAAGGACAAATACCATATGTTTGCACGTATAGGAGGATTAGGAGGAACTTAACTGAAGAACAAGGGGGAGAAGAAGGGGGGAAATGGTGGGGGAAAGGGAGAGAGGCAAACCATGAGAGACTCTTGAATGCTGACAAAAACTGAGGACTGGTGGATGTGGGGGGGAGGGGGGATGGATATGGAGGAGGGCATTTGTAGGGATGAGCACTGAGTGTTATGTGGAAAGTAATTTGACAATAAACTATTTGTAAAAAATAAAAATAAAGAAAAAATAAAGAAAAAAACAAAAACAAAATAAAACAAAAAACAATGGCCTGCCCTCAAGGGAAACTATTTTACCAGAGCTTAACGTACTTGGGCTCTACCGGAGTCTAACTAATCTGGGGAAAGGACTAAGACAGAATCAAAAGGAAATGTTAAAATCACACATACTGTTACAGAGATGAAGAATACCTTTGATGGCCTTATCATTAGACCAGACAAGGTTATAGTAAGAATCAGTGATCTTGTATTCAGTGAAATTGTCTTTCAAGATTTAAGGAGACAAAAAGACTTTTCAGGCAAATGAAAACTGAAAGAACTTGTCATTAGCAGATCTGCCTCAGAGGAAATGTTAAAAGAAATTCTTCAGAGAGAAGGAAAATGAAATAGGTCAGAAACCCAGATCTGCATAAACAAAAGAACATTAGAGAAAGAATAAATTAAGGTAAAATAAACTATTCTATTTCTATTCATCTTAATTGATTTACCAAATAATCGTTTTCCAAAAAAATAATAACTGTATACTGGCTGAGAAGAGCTTATTGATAAATGAAATGAGTGACAGCAACGTAATAGGGGACAGGAGGGAGAAGTCAGGAATATTCTAAGGTACCTGCATTACCCAGGAAGTGGTGTAGTTATTGCAAAGGGAACCTTGTGTTTCTGCTGTGTTTGTGTTCATCTGTAATAAAAAGCTAATTATTTTAATTCAGATGTTACATGTTACAATGGATTCTATATGATGAATATAGCCATGATAAATAACTGATAAATTTGAGTTTCCTTGAATAGAGGAGGAAGATTCTCTGCAATCATCCACCTCAGGTATTTCTGAGGACTATGATCCACAATTTCTAATCTGCATGTTGTTATATGGATGAATTATAGTAATTCTGTAACAGTTTATTCTGTTACATTTCCACTAATCCTACCCCTCATTCTTGACTAACTTGAACCCTCATCTTACACAATTAAATATATATAGTTATTTATGAGTATAGGACAATATATTTTGTGATGTACCCTGATGTGATGGAAATTCTTTTCTTTAAGAAATATCTTAAGATTAAAACATTTATAACAAATGAACACAGATAAGATTTAATAAACAAAATTTTGGAGCTTCTGTAAGAATTGACACCCATTCAAATATATGTTTGGGTAAATTACCCAATTATATCCTACAATTCTTAGTTTGTTAGCTCTAACAGGTTTGGGGTTTTTTGTTGTTGTGGCGGTGGTGGGTTTGTGTGTGTGTGTGTGTGTGTGTGTGTGTGTGTGTGTGTGTGTGTGTAGTCTTTGAAGTTTTCTATATGCAAGATTTTATCATCTGAAAACAGGGCCCATTTTACTTCCTTTCCAATTTGATGCTATTTAGTACTTTTTCCTGCCTAGTTGCTCTGCCAAAGACTCTCAGTTGAATAGAAGTTAGTATTCTAACCTTGTTCTTTTTTCTTTTCTTTTTTTTTTTATTTTATTTGTAGGAGAGAGAGAGAGACAGTGTGAGCAAGGGAGGGTCAGAGAGAGAGGGAGTCACAGACTGAAACAGGCTCCAGGCTCTGAGCTGGCAGTCAGCACAGAGCCCGACGTGGGGTCGAACCCACGAACCGCGAGATCATGACCTAAGCGAAAGTCGGATGCTTAACCGACTAAGCCACCCAGGTGCCCCTCTTACCTTATTCTTAATCTTAGAGAAAGGGCTTTCATTTTTTCATTATTGAGTATGCTAGCTGTGAGCTTTTCATATATGGCCTCCTTTATTATGTTGAGGTATTTTCCTTTTATTCCTAATTTGTTGAGAGTTTTTATCATTAAAAGGTATGGAACCTTGTCAAACTCGTTTTATGTATGTATTGAGATGATCATATGATTTTTTAAATCATTTATTTTGTTAATGTGGTATATCACATTAATTGATGTTTGTATGTTGAATCATCTACAGTTCCCAGGGATAAATCCCATTTGGTGATGATGTGTGATCCTTTAACATACAAAAATTAGTCACATTTCTATACACTAAAAATGAATTACCTAAAAATGAAATTAGGAAAATAATTACAATAGAATCAAAAAGAATAAAATACTTGGAATCAGCTTAAGTAAGAGGATGAAATACTTGTATACTGAAAACTACAAAGACACTGATGAAAGAAATTGAAGAAGACACAAGCAAATGGAGAGATTTCCAGTGTTCATGAATTGGAAGACTTAATACTGTAAAGTTTTCCTACTTCCCTAAGTGATCTACAGATAAATTCAAATTCCTGTAGAAATCCCAATGCCACTTTTTACAGAAATGGGAAAAAAATCCAAAATTCATATGGAACCATGAATAGCCTAATAAGTCTTAAGGAGAACAATGAAGTTTGAGGCATTAAACTTTCTGGTTTCAAAATATATACCAAAGCTACAATAGTCAAAAGAGTATGCTACTGGCATAAAGATTGACATACAAACCAGTGGAACATAATAGAAAGCCCAGAAATAAACCCTAGCATATGCTAGAAATTGACCTTCAACAAGGATGTCATGAATATACAATAGAGAAAGGATGATTTCTTCCAAAAGCGGTTCTGTGAAAACTGGATATCTATATGCAAAAGATTAAAATTGAAATCTTATCTTACACCATACATAAAATCAACTCAATATGGATTAAATACTTGACTTTTTTTTAAAATGTTTTATTTATTTCTGAGAGAGAGAGAGAGAGAGAGACAGAGTGAGCAGGGAAGGGGCAGAGAGAGAGGGAGACACAGAATCTGACAGAGGCTCCAGGTTCTGAGCTGGCTGTCAGCACAGAGCCTGACTCAGGGCTCGAACCCATGAACCGCGAGATCATGACCTGGGCTGAAGTGAGATGCTTAACCGACTGAGCCACCCAGACGCCCCTAAATACTTGACTTTTAAACTTGAAGCTGCAAAACCCCTAGAAGAAAACAGGGGAAACACTCTTTGACATTAGTTATTGGTTATGGCAGTGATTTCATAGATAGGACAGCCAAAAGTATGCTTTTTGGCAATGAAACCAAAAATAAACAAATGGGACTACATCAAGCTAAAAGGATTCTTCATAGCAAAGGAAAAAATCAATAGAGTGAAAAGGCAACCTAGAGAATGGGAGAAAATATTTGCAAAGCATGTACCTGTTAAGGAGTTAATCTCCAAAATATAGTTAATCTCCTACAACTCAATAGCATAAAAACTAATAACCTGATAATCTGAAGACATTTTGATATTGAAGAAGACACTTAAATGGAAAGATACTCCATCCTCATGGATTGGACCAGTCCGTATTGTTAAAATATCAATAGTACCCAAATAAATCTACATATTCAGTGCAATCCTTATCAAAATTCCAATGGCATTTTCAAAGAAATAGAACAAATAACCCTAAAATATGTATGGAACCAAACAAAAACAAAAACAAAAACCTGTATAGCCAAAGCAACCTTGATAAGAATAACAAAGCTGAAAACATCATACTTTCCAATTTCAAGCCAAACTAAAGAACTATAGTAATTAAACTATTTGACGAACAAATAGACACATAGGTCAATGAAATAGAAAAGAGAGCCTGGAAAACAAACCTATGGATATATGACCAATTAATTTATGACAGAGGTGCTCAGAATATACAATGGGGAAAGGACAGTCACTTTAATAAATGGCATTGGAGAAACTGAATAGCCACATGCAAAAAAAATTAACACTAGACCACTATCTCACACCATACACAAAAATTAAGTTAACATGAAGATTTATTTTTTTAAGCTTTTTATTTATTACTTATTTTTGAGGAAGACAGAAAGAGTGTGAGCAGGGAAAGGGCAGAGAAAGAGAGAGAGAGAGAGAATCTCTGTACTATCAACACAGAGCCCAGTGCGGAGCTCGAACTCACAAAACTGTGAAATCAAGACCTGAGCGAAAATCAAGAGTCAGACGCTTAACCAGCTGAGCCACCCGGGCTCTCCTGAATTGAAAATTTAAACATAAGACTTGAAACTATAAAACTAGAAGAAACCACAGGTGATAAATACCTTTAACATAGGTCTTGGTGATAATTTTTAAAATCTTCCACCAAAAGCAAAAAGAACAAAAGGAAAAATGAATAAATGGGATTACATCATACCAAAAAGCTTCTTCCCAGCAACATAAACCATCAAAACAAATGAAATTTGTTTGAAATGAAAACAAATGAAAAGTCAACTTATTAAATGGGAGAAAATATTTGCAAATCATATACCTGACAAAGAACTAATATCCAAAATATAGAATGAACTTGTACAAGCCAACCACAAAAACAAAACAAAACAAAACAAGACAAAACCAAACAAAAAATCCCCCACAAATCCAGTTAAAACATGGACAGAAGATCTGAGTACACATTTTCCAAAGAATATGTACAGAACACCAATAGGTACATGAAAAGATTCTCAGCAGCATTAATCATCAGAGATATGCAAATCAGACCCACGATGAGATATCACTTCACACCTGTTAGAATAGCTATTAACAAAAAGATAAGAAATAAAAGTGTTGGTGAGGGTGTGAAGAAAAGGGAACCCTTGAACACTCTTTGTGGGAACGTAAACTGATGTCGCTGCTATGGAAAACAGTATGGAGATCCTCAGAAGATTAAAAAATGTAACTACCATATGATTTAGCAATTCCACTTCTGGGTATTTATCTGAAGAAAAATGAAAACACAACTTGAAAATATATTTGAGCTCCCATGTTCACTGCAGAATTATTTACAATTAAGGTATGGAAACAACCTAAGTGTCCATCAACAGATGAATAATATAGAGAAATTGTGGTGTATATACACAATGGAATATTACTCAACCATAAAAAAGAATGAAATGTAGCCATTTGCAACAAATGGAGGGAACTTGAGGGCATTATGCCAAGTGGAATAAGTCAGAAAGAGAAAAACAAATACCATAAGATCCCTCTTATGTGTGGAATCTAAAATAAAACAAAACAATGACAACAAAAACAAAAATAAGTCCATAGATTAAGACAACAGATTAGTGGTTGCCAGAGGAGAGGTGTGGGGAATGAAAGAAATGAGTTAAGGGGGCCAAAGAAGAAAATCAAAATGTGTTAAGGGCTTGAATAGACATTTTTCCAAAGAAGACATATAAATGAGAAATAGACATATGAAAAATATTCAATGTCACTAATCATCAGGAAAATGCAAATCAAAATTACAAGATATCATCTTGTAGATATCATCTTGCCAGGATGACTGGCATCATGAAGACAAGAGATAGAGTGTTGGTGAGGATGTGGAAAAAAGAGCATCTTAGTGCACCATTGGCAGGGATGCAAAATGGTGCAGCTGCTATGGCAAACAGTATGAGGGTTACTCAAAAAATAAAAAATAGATTACCATATCATCCATTACCCGACTTCTGGATGTTTATCCAAAAGAATTGAAGTCAAGATCTCAAAATGATACTAGCACTCCTATGTTCATTTCAGCACTTATTAGTAATAGCTAATGTGTGGAGACAACCTAATTGTCCATTCACAGATGAATGGATAAAAATGTGACCTATACATATAATGGCATATTATTCACCCTTAGAAAAAGAAGGAGATTCTGAAATGTGTGCCAACATGGTAGAATCTTGAGGACATTTTGCTACGTGAAATAAGCCAGTCACAGAAAGAAAATACTACATGATTCCATTTATTTGAAGTATCTAAAATAATCCAGTTCATAGAATCAAGAGTAGAATGGTGATTGCCAAGGGATAGGGGAGAGGAGAAAAGGGAATTATTAATCAACAGATGTAAAAGTTCAATTAGACAGCAAATTCTGGAGATCTACCCATACAACATTGTACCTGTAGTCAACTCTACCATATTGTACAGTTAAAATTTTGTGAAGAGATATTTCTCATGTTATGTCCTCTTGACACAGTAAAAGAAAACAAAGTTCAAAACACTGTTCAAAACAAAAAGAGATTTTTAAGAGTTAAAAAAAACTGCTTAGGCACCCAAATTTTTGAATCTCCATATTAATAATGTCTCCCTCACAGTAACATTGACAAGATTAAATCAGATAGATGTAAAAATGATTCTTGCTACGTAATCTTATGTAAAGGTGGGATAGAGAGAAAATTTGCAAGGGACTTTAAAGTCCCTGTTTTCTTTTTAGAATTTGTTTTCCCTTCAAATTTCATAGTTAGATCTTACACATTTAGGTTGAAAGAGGAAGGACCAAAGAGTTACTTCTACTCAGATTGCTGCTCACGTCTGTCCTTTGTATGAAATGGGAGGCTATGGCCTTGTACAATAACATTGTACCTCCAACTAGATAATATAAGGAGAGAAGGAGAGAATATCGTCTTAAGTAAATAAGCTATAATAGAAAATGAAGAATTAACTGATCTTCCTCTCCCTGTATTCCTGTTAGTAATCCCAATTTATTCTGGTTTTACTTTAAGCTTCCTATTAAGGGCAATGCATTCTGCTTAGAGACTTCTCTATGGAGGCTATCATTTCAATGCAGAAAAATCAAACCATGAGTTTCCTGAGGGGAAGAATGATGTCTTATTCATTTTTTTCCCAGCAATTAATAACACTTAGCATATAGGAGCCCCATAAAGTCTTAATGTTTAGATAAGTAAATAGAAGAAAAAATATTGTGACAAATTATACAATGAAATCTTTGATTTTTATTTTTCACTGAGAAATTTATGCCTAAAACCTAAACCAGCACAGGCTTATTCGATTTAAACAGAGCTGAAGATGAGATGGTATAAATTAAGAGTAGATAAGGAATAAAGAAACGGTAATTCTTACTTGAGGAAATGGCATCACTCAGGAGTTTTGTTTTTTTCTATTGTTTATCCTTCACTTTCAATGACTATTTCAAGTTTTTCCTGCAGAGCCCCCAATGATACAGTCAGTTACAGCCTTGAGCTGTGCTAAATAAAGGAACAATTATAAATTTCATCGTGAAGGTCTGGCTGATACACTGTTCTCTTGGGGAAAGGTAGATGGGAGAGAAAGGTGAGGGAAAGATCATGATCACTTTTTCTTATTGCCTCCTTTTTCTTCTTGCTCATTGTGTGTTTTGCTACCATCCATCAGAGTTATGGCAAGAACAAGCTTTACCTTAAAATAGCTGAAAGGTACCATTGTCTATCACTTACCCGCATCAACAAGTCAATTTGAAGCTCACCATCTTCTACTAGGTCAAAAGGATTGCTAATATTTTTAGAGAACATGATGGATTGCAGTGAGAATTCTAACAAAAGATGGCCAAAATAAAACATCAACATCATTTTAATTTCTGAACTGGATGGAAGAAGAATGGGAAAAGCATAGATGACATTTCTCACTCAACCTTATTTGCCATTTATTTTAAAAGAGAGGAAGGAGGGCAATGATGATAAATTTCAAGCCATCATTTAAAATTGTGGCCACAGGCACTTGTTATTGATATGTCATTGCACCATGCTACTTGATACAATTCGAAATGCATTTTTCTTTCCTTGAACTTGATTTAAGGTTGTCTGCCCAAAATTCCTCCAGGGATGCTCCCCAGTGTGTCTTCATTTTTCAAGGCATGTGAAGTTGACACAAAACTTCTACAGAATTTGGTCTTGAAGTCATAGATGAAACAAAATTGGTGTTTTGTGGAATCAGTTTCCTGTTTTATGAGGCATCTCTCTGAAACTTTGATGCTTTTCCTAGCTGACTCTGGGGCTAACTAGAACCACTTGCACCCTAATTTCTACCTGTATTCAAGAGTTAGCTTCTACTTCACCACTTCACATGTACCTATTTCATTTCTAGGGCTTTAGCCCCTACCTCCATAGTATAATGGCTTATAAACTGGTGTCTATGGAACACTCAAGGGGCCAGAGGAGGTTTGAGGAGAATACAAAGAAATTGTAAAATCTACCTCCCACCTATAATTCATCCACAAAACTTCTGCCTTTATTTGCTTTATGTGTTAAGACTAATTTATATACCATATGGGTTATGGACACCACCAGTTTAAAAAGCTGGAAAATCATTACCCAATGTAGAACAACCAAAGAAAAGCAGAATCGTAGAATTTAATGCAAAAAGAGATCTCAGAAACAGCTTAGTTCAACTCTCTGATTCTATAGATGAGAAAAGTAGGTTGAGGAGAAGTGAAGAAACATGTCTGAGGGCTCATGGTGATTTGAAGACATAGATCTATTGATTTCTAATCCAGTATTCTAAGATTTTTGTTTTATAATGTCAGTGCTGTTTAAAATATGGAGAGTGTGGAAACATTTCTAATGGCTAACCAAACTGCATGATGTTGTTAAGTACTTTAAAGATCCTATGGAGTATTAAAACAGATTAGTCCCCATTCAGTAATACCTCCATTCATCTATTCATCCATCTACCCATCCTTAGCTAAGAAAATATAGGTTAATAGTAGAAGCCTATTTCTTTTCTTTTTATTTTTTTTTAATGTTTACTTATTCTTAAGAGAGAGACAGAGTGTGAGCAGGGGAGGGACAGAGAGAGAGAGGGAGACACCGAATTTGAAGCAGAATCCAGGCTCTGAGCTGTTGGCACAGAGCCTGATGTGGGCTCAAACCCACAAACTCTGAGATCATGACCTGAGCCAAAGTCAGGCACTTAACTGACTGAGCCACCCAGATGCCCTTGTTTCTGATTATATGTTTTTACAGTAGAAATACTGTAATAAATTCACCCAATTCTCAAGCATTCAAAATCTGAAGACTAGAAGCATGTCTTTAAGATGTATATGAAAGTCATATATTCCAGATCCTACCTTTAAGAGACCACTGAATCAGACAGTGGACATCCATATAAGACTTCTGATCCAAGATTCCTGGGGACCCCCCAAAACAATTCACATTAAATAGAGAAACTTTCTACTTATTTTTGTGCTATGAGAACCTGGATATCAGTATATCAAAGTTGAATTACATACCGATACCACTTTTTTTGTCATAAGTGACCTATGTGTCTTCAAGCCAGATATCCTCACTTCTGGGCTTGTGTTACCCTGTAGAAGAGCATAAAACATAGGAATTAAAGTGACATGAGCAAACTTTTCACTGGTTGTCTCTGCCACCTGCTATTATAGTATCACTAGCTCCTATATCAGCCCCTTAGTTTGTACGTGATATCCCACATATGTTTCAAATCATTCTTTTAGTGACCAAAAGTCATGAGCCTGTTTCTTATTCTTCTGCTTCAGATTCATTGAGGGATGTCTGCTTCCAAGGCCTCCAGTGAGTGTGGACCCATGTGACAGTGCCCTGCATCAGCCGGCAGAACCCATAGTGATTCTCTCTTACAGGGTATAGCTGCTTCCACGGGTGTCACCATCACCTCTACAGGGCCCTGATATTGCCACTTGGCATTGTCACTGCCTTTTTCAGGTACTGCGTCTTTCAAAGAGTGCCGTCAAGTGCTGCTGCTACAATATACCACTAATGTCTCAACTCACCTCTGCCACTTGCTCTGACTAGTATCGCCTTCATTAGGGCTGTTCTTGCCCTAATGAACCATCAAGAAACCCTGGCCAAGGCTGTACAGGGATCTGGGGAAAACTGTAAAGATCTCTTCTCTGTACTTGTGTTATTTCGTTTAGTGGCATATTAAAAAGGGCTGTTCAGTTCCAAACTTTAGAGTTTTTACTGAAACAGCTGTGATGAGATAAACCTAACATAACCATGTGCACAGCTTCTTTGCTTCCCTCCTTCTGAATAGATAAAGGACAAAATCTGAGTTTGAGAAAAGCAATCAAGGAAAAAGAAGTAAATCCCCAAATAAGGGATGGGGAGCATATGGTGGAGGGACAGGCCAGGTCAGATGCTTGTTGTGAATGCTCTGGGAAAAGGGTGGGGAGCTTGATAGATCAGAATGGTGCAGACAAGAGTGTTCAGATGGGAGAATTTTGTTAGGAAGCAAGAATGAGAGACTTGCAGGAATCTGGAGATGCTCCAAAATTTGGAGAGGATAGGAGGTTTTCATGCAGGTAGCTGTGAACTACGTTTCTCTACTCACATGGTCCTAGAAAGATTAAAGTCTTAAATTTCGGTCCGGACTAGGTGTAGCTTTATACACGCTGTGTAGTTATTTCTGTAGTTATGTGCCACACACCACCCTGGTTACTCCGTGTCCCTCTCCCCTCCACAGACTAAGATATGAGTTCATAAGGACTAGGTCAGGAGACAAATGCGAAGGAGAGTCACCAAGATTATCCAGAGTTCCTGTTGCCTCTTGAAGCTGAGGCTTCACTACAATGTGGAGCCTGTATCTCTCCTCCCCTGAGATGAATTCTCACCAAGAGTACTCTTAGTCCCATCAACTTCTGGTAGATTTACTCTTGAGTTAGCCAGAGTTGTCCAGCCTGGCCTTGGCCACACCTAAAAGGAATCTAGGCTCAGCTGGGACCCCCACTATCCTCTCTTTCGATAAAAAAACAATTGTTTCTTGGGTCATGATAAGTAACTCTTGCTCATGCAGTTGAGTTCTTTGAGTGCCAGCGTAAGCTGACACTTTCATTGCTTTCTCATTCCCAGACTCCAATTTTATAATCCCCAAATTAATTCAGAGCAGCTGAAGCAGAATCTGCTTCAGAAGACTACATGCTTCCCAAAGTATCCCAGTTGATTCAAGGGCTGATTTATTGTAGACCTGTGGGCTCACCAGCTTTTAATCTCATTTTGCTTCTCAGATCACCATCTGTGTTTGTTTAACAGCCATTGGCCGAATCATCCTGAGAATCACGGAAGCCATGTGGAAGGCTCAGGGACCACATGGCTCATCTCCTGAAGTGACACTATGGTGGTTTATATCACTCATCAGGTTAGGATTGGTCTCATGGAAACTGAGCCCAAAGAGAGTGTCTATCAGTTCTCTAGAAAAATCTCAGAATTCCCAATGATATAAGACTTTTCCCAAGGATGTCAATATGCATTTCTTCTAAAGCCAAGGCAGAAATGATGCCATCTCCCAAGAAGGCTGTATTTAATCCATGTTTTCAATGTTTACTGTGTTCCTATCACATGCCAGGCCCCGCACTCCATACAGAGATCATTGAAAGATATATGTAGTCCCCATTCTTATCTCAAGGAGGTCACTGACTGCTAGGGAAGTAAATAGGGCAGAGAGAGATACTAAGTAGAGGTGTATTCAAGGTATATGCCTGAATTCTGGTAGATGGGCATGTTTGACCATAGAGGGAGAGAAGCTAACGGTAGAGCAGAACAGAATGAGGACACTTAGGCACTCTCTTGCACATTACCACATCTGTGCCGTGAGGAGAGACACTTGGCTTCAAAGCTGTCATATCTGCCATTTGTGAAAGTCCCTCCTATCTTTCCCCAAATGCCCCCACCCTGAGTTAGTGTGATGGCTGCATATCAAAGCATCTGAAGCACTTCTGAAAAACAGAGAAGCCCTAGCCCCATCATAGACTGACTGAAAGAGGGTCTCCAGGACAGGATCTCTGTTTCTTCAAGCTTTCTCTCCCGAGGATTCCCTAGTGGTACAGCTAGCCAGCTTGGCCCAAGCTTTCACACTCATATGTGAAAACCATTCTTCTAAAAGTTCTCCCCAAATGGCCTCAACCAAAATCCCCTGCAGTTCATTGTTGGGGCTCGGTGAGTATTCCCTGAAGTGTGCCACGTGATGTTATCTCCTTTTAAAGATTCAGCTGCAGGTGCAATCTGCCAAACAGGTACCTGGAGGGAATATGGTATATGTTAACCTTGGAAGCCCCCAGGTCTTTTTTTTTTTAATTTTTAAATGTTTATTCATTTTTGAGAGAGAGAGAGAGAGACAGAGCATGAGCATGAACATGAGCAGAGGAGGAGCAGAGAGAGAGGGAGACAAAGAATCCCAAGCAGGCTCCAGGCTCTGAGCTGTCAGCACAGAGCCTGACGTGGGGCTCAGATCCACAAATCATAAGATCATGACCGGAGCTGAAGTCTGATGCTTAACTGACTGAGCTACCAGGGGCCCCCCCACCCCCTGCAGTCTTTTTTAATCCCATTCGTTATGTCTAGACTCTCATTTGCCACCATTGGCTAGAGCTATTTAGAACATAGTGAGACCACTGTGGGCTGTGGTGATATGTGTATGAGGCCAGCTCTAAGTTACTTTCAAGGTTGCTCTTAGCCCTTCTATAATTTCCTGGAAGTACTTATATGTCAGTCAGATTGAATGTTCCTTTTTCTGTTTTGATTTGAGTATGTGCCAGGGTCAGCCACTTGCTGAGACCAGTGAGCTGACTGAAAACTTACAAGCATCCCTGAACCTTCAGACTTCACGGACACCCTGACCACATGCACTTCTTTTGCCCAGCTCCAGTAGTATCAACACGGTAATGAGCTGGCTTCAAGTCTCAACTGTGCCATCATGCATCTGTGTGACCTTGGGGGTTTCATTTAAGCTCTCTGAGTCAACTTCCTTGTCTATAAAATGAGGGAACATTGTCAAGGTCAGACCCTTTTCATTGGGGTAGTATATGGTTGATGATAGTCCTTCAAAGATGGCTATGAAATGACTTACACAGACATTGTCCCTGCTAATGCTCTAAGTAGTTAGAAATGCGATTCCTATGGGGCGCCTGGGTGGCTTAGTCGGTTAAGCGTCCGACTTTTGCTCAGGTCATGATCTTGCGGTTCGTGGGTTCGAGCCCCGCGTCGGGTTCTGTGCTGACTGCCAGCTCAGAGCCTGGAGCCTGTTTCAGTCTGTGACTCCCTCTCTCTCTGACCCTCCCCTGCTCACGCTGTCTTCTCTCTCCTAGAAATAAATAAAACATTTAAAAAAAAAAAAAGAAATGCGATTCCTAGAAATGATTTCTCAAAAGCCACCCCTTATTCATTAAAATGGGAAAGAAGAAAATAGCCTAGCATTTATTCTATAACTATCATGCACCAGGCATGGTCTCGGGTGCTTCTTTTGTGAGTTCATCTAATTTCTTTAAAAATCTAGGAGAATTCCTACTCTACTTGGAAGATCACGGAACATTCTCATCTTAGAAAATAAAGCAGACTCACAGGGTAAAGCAACTTGTCTAAGTTCACGAAGCTAGTAAATAACAGAAGCAAGACTCAGGTTAAGGTTTTGTGATTCTACATCTAGTGCTGCTGATAGCTCAAATTCTGTTATAATCCTGCAGCTGGAAGAAGTCCTTGCCTGTAAATTAATTGGCTGGTCCACTTGGGTAGAGAATGACCGTGGATAACTACCTGTGTGAGCACTGCTATTTGCCCTTCACTTCATGCTTCCCTTCAATGCCCTCCCTAAGGCGAACATCAGACTCAGTCTCTCAGTTACTGAATGAATGTCTCTGCCCCCTTTCTGTTCTTACTAACTCTTCTTCCTTAAAAAGGAAAACTAAAAATAAAGCATAGATAAGTATTAAGGCAAAATTAATGCTGTGTTTTTAATCATGCAGATGTCAGTAAAAACCTCAAGTTTAAAATCCCAAGGCAAACATAGGTGAGCCCATTGTACTAGCAGAAGAAGGAATTAATACCATAGCTGCAAATGAGAAATTTTAAGCACTGCTAGGACATTGGATTGTAGTAGAGTCACAACTTTACATTTTCTGCCTCTCTGTGTGGGTAAAGTACTGATTTTGAGACTGCATTGATTTTAACCAGAATTCTTTCGCATTTTGTGAAACATTCTTTAAAAATGAAGCATTATTATAAAGAAATACTAAAAAGAAATACATAAAGGTGTTATTGCCTCAATTAATATTCATAAAAAAGTGAAGAAACAGCTTGAAATGACTCTGAGGTCATACAGTAGAGACTTCACATTGTCAAACCCTGGTTCGTACCTGGCAGCTGGCCGGTTTTTAAACAGCACATCTGTGAACCATTTTGCCATTCTTTTGCGTAATAGAAATGCTTCATATGGAATTTACTCCAGCAGAAAAGCCAGCTGAGCAGACATGCCAGTTCTACACCAAGTTCAAGTATGGGGGAGCATCAAGAGTGTTTTCTGGGCTCAGCTGTCTCCTTGGTCCCTGACATTCTATCATTTATTTAGTTCAGCTTCCTCTCATCTCCCACCAGTACCACCATTTCAATTTCTTCTAGCTCAGAAAATGTTGCTCTAATATTAATATCTACATGGTCAATTCCGGAAATTAATGGTCCTCACCAATCTTGATCTGAGATAAACATCTCTCTCTCTCTCTCTCTCTGGATTGTAAGTTAGGTCTTTCCAGTCTGAGACTATGAGGCTTTTCAGGCATTTTATTGCTTGTTTCTTATTTTATTCCTTCTATTTCCTATTAATTCCCTTAATTTTTCTGGCCTGGTTTCAATATAGACTCAGGCATAGCCAATAGATAAAGGAGATACAGTATCACTGGCTTGTGAGAGTAATTGCTTTAATGAGGGGTCTGGCGAGCTTCTGTTGGTCCCCAGGAAGCATGGCAGAACAGACTGTGTTTATAATTGACCCTAATCCACTCTAATCTTCCACCTTAACCTCACCAAGAATTACATGATTGGTTTTGGGTCTCTTGAATGAAAATAAAGACCTCCTGGGATGAAAGTTGGCAACTCCCCAAAGATAATCAGACAATCGACAGGCTGGCACCATTTGTATTTGGATGCGGAGGACTGTCTTGATCGAATCAGGTGATTTCTCTCCCACATCTCCACACAATCCCAGTGTTTGGTTCCTAATTGAGTGCTAGCATAATCCTCGGCCAGAGTTGGACAGAATTTCATAACCATTTCTTCACCTCACTTAATGCCAGGTATGCGTGAGGCACAGCACGGCAAGAATAGAGTAAGCAAAGCCTATTCCTCGGCATTCTGCTAAGGATCACACCTCACTCCCTTGCCCCCACTCCCAAGTCCAATTTGGTGATCTTAGGCTCCAGACACCTAAGATCTTCTCTTTAGCTCACTCAGAAAGGTTATAGCGTATAATCTCCCTCTAACAAAGACCATTTTCCCACATTTATTGGTGTGAGCTGGTTCAACAATGAGCTGTCAGGATAAGGAGTAGTTACATTTTAAATTGGATATTAGTCACACAAGTCCTTCTTTAAAAGATTTACTAGTGAAATTGGGTCAAATGGGGGAGAGGAAGGGGAAAAATGTTAGAGAGAGGGAGGGAGGCAAACCATAAGAGACTCTTAAATATTGAGAACAAACCGGGGGTTGATGGAGGGTGGGAGAGGAGAAAGTGGGTGGTGGGCATTGAGGAAGCACTTGTTGGGATGAGCAGTGGGTGTTGTATGGAAACTAATTTGGCAATAAATTATATTCAAAAAAATAAAAAGAAATAAACCCCATGGTCCAGCCAGCGGCAACTCCAATCACCCTTGGATCTGTTAGAAGTCTTTAAAAAAATAATCAAAAACAAAGAAATTGGGTCAAAATCGTTAACAAAACAGGAATGGAGAACAATCTGTAAGCATGGAGGCAGAGCTCATCTCCCTCTTCATTACCTCCTTTATCCCCTCCAACACTCCTCTTCTCCCCATTCCTCAGCCACCGCTTCAGTTTCCATCTCTCCTCAGATACCCCATTGCCAGCAGATTTCATCGTCCTCTGTCTTCTCGTCGCACCAGGGCCTCTCAGCCTCCTGGCATCACGGCCTTGCTGAGCCGCAATGGCCTGTCCTCCTCGATACCAAGCATTGTTGATTTCAGTCGAAAGTCAGCCCGTCGTCTTCAGCGACAGCCTCGCCTCTGCTCAGAAATCCTTCCCTTTATTTCTCTTCCCCTCCTGTCGCCATCCTCCAGGTCCATACAAACTTCCGACGCCACTTTCCTCAGGGCTCCCCGGGTCACCGATTTCCTGCAAGTTGTCCGCCTGCTCCTCGGTTTACATCCAAGGCTGAGGGGTCAGAGCTGAACTCGCCCAACATTCTTACTCTCCACATACCAAGTCCACCATAATTTTTCTTCTCTCCATAAGGGTGGAAGCACATTGCTCTCCCTTTGCAGTGTGGCCACTCCATCTGTGTTCTGATCTCAGCCCTCCTCACTGTTTCCCAGACACTTTCCCATGACATTCCCCCTGTTTCTTAAATCAGTAGTCTCTCTCTGTTTCTCCTCAGCCTAAAATCAATGTTGTACTACCCCAAATCCTATCCTGAAAATAGGGTAACTCCTGCTAACTTAACTGCTCCCTACTCCTGCTACGTCATACTCGCCTTTTTTTTTTCTCAAAAGAATCCTCTATTCTTTCTGCTTTCCTAACATGAAGCCCAGCATCTGTGTACACTATTGCTCTGCCTCCGCCTACATGAACTACTAGTGAGAAACACAGCAGAGAGGGTAGACAGAGAAGAAAAGAACGCAGACTCATATTACAGGAGGACTTGTCTTCTGGAGAGGAAGTTTGAATGGCTGCGAAAAGATGGAGAAGGGCTGGCCGCAGAACTGCGCCTAGGATGGGGGATGGGAGCAGAAGAGTGACTGCCCTGGACTGGCCTGTGGAGGCCGGACAAGTCTCCCAGCAGTCCCACTCTCTGAGCAAGAGGAATCAGGATAGGGAAGAACCCATATTCCATGCCAGCCAGGTGGACTCTTAACACGACCAGTTCATGGGCACATTGCTGGGACAGAGCCGTGGAGTCCGAATGCAGCAGGTATAGGGCCGACCTTAGTCCCCCTGCCATACACTGCTAGGCAGAGGGATCAGTCAGCTGCTGATACTAGAGTGTCCGCAATCCAAGATGGCGCCGCTAGAGGATGAAGGAAACCTCTAGTTAGGTGGTGTGGCCTTCCTTCCCCTTTCCTCACCCCCCCCATCCCCATTCAGCCACAACCTCTAGCCCCAAGTACTTCTGTGTTAACAAAGCATTATAAATTTCCAGGTTTTGTTTGCGTTTAAATTTGTCTGCTCTTTTCCCAGTGCCTGTTTCAGGTGATGTCTTTTTTTCTTTGACTTAATGGAAAATATTCTTTATCTTCGACCTATCAGCACACATCAGGACCTATCATCAACCTTAACATTTATAAGAAGCAAAGCCAGACCAAAGCTCCTGTATAACTCAAAGAGAAGAGAGTGCTTTATTGTTTTGTCACACCGAGGCCCTGAGCCAGACAGATTAAGTTTATGTCAGAAAATATTAAAGGGCCAGCTCTACAACATATGGATTTGGGGGCGTGTGTCACATTTGATATGAGAAAGAGAGCAACAGCCGTGACTGGGTCAGAGGCAAGCATACTCAGAAATACCCTGAAAGGAATGGGGACCAGTGCAGAAAGAACCCTTGAGTCTTAGCCCAAAGAAACAAAGCTCCTCAGTCAGACAATACTGAACCTGAGTAAATATCATCAGGAAGAGTATTCATCTTGGTGTTCCCACTTTCTTTTATGGTGTCATTACTCTAGACAAGGATCATCCCTATCTAGTTTCCACTGAGCCCCCAAACATCACCGACACATAAACACTAACTTGCTTAGGGAACTCCACTGGCAGCAGAGCCCAGGGAAACGTGTCATCCATTTAAGACGTCTCACATCCTAGACACTCTGTATCCCAGGCCATTCCTGGCTCCCTTGGAAGCAATAGGCTGATAACACAGGAAGCTGTCAGGAAATCCAATATCTAAACTCAATATGAGATTGTGGCCCCAATCTAATAAGAATAGATTCATTTTGTTTTATTCCCCTTTTGTCACCTGCTTTGTGGGAACAGTGTAACATGATAAATCAGAACATTATGGCCACTTCTGAGTACATATCGACTCATCATTCCCTGAAACTTTAGGCCAAACCTTTAGAACCATGTGGATTCATGGAGACTGGACTTCTTAGCTGTCTTCTCCTATCATAGTGGTATAGCAGTCTTCTGCTGGAGAAGCATAAAAGACGTTCTCAGGGTCAGCTTAAAAATGCTCAGTTGTTGGGGCGCCTGGGTGGCTTAGTCGGTTAAGCGTCCAACTTTCGCTTAGGTCATGATCTCACGGTTCATGGGTTCGAGCCCCGCGTTGGGCTCTGGGCTGACTGCCAGCTCAGAGCCTGGAGCCTGTTTCAGTCTGTGACTCCCTCTCTCTCTGACCCTCCCCTGCTCACGCTGTCTCTCTCTCTCCTAGAAATAAATAAAAATATTTTTTAAAAAAATGCTCAGTTGTTGAATGATCTGGGGCTAATTTAAATTCACAAATGAATTTGATGGAGGTGAAGATATTCATCTGGTCTAAATTAAATAGCCCAGAACCAAGACCACTCCAGGAAGCAACTGGGGCAGCTGCGTTGGCTGACTTGTCTAAGACTTTCATGGAATCTATGGTTTTAATAAAACTTTTATTTGAGTAAAATTTCTAAGGAGGCAAAATAAAGAATCTGAGATCCCAGTCTCTTTCAGTTTAGAAGTTTTCTCTTTTTCTTTAACGTTTATTTATTTTGAGAGAGAAAGTTGCAGGAGTGGGTTGAGGGGTGAGGACAGAGAAGGGGAAGTGTCTGTGCACTGTCTGTACAGAGCCAGACTCAGGGCTCCAACTCGCAAACTGAGATCATGACCTCCGCTGAAATCAACAGTCAGACATTTAACCGACTGAGCCACCCAGGCACTCCAAAGGTGCTTTTTGTTTTCTTTTTAAGTGGATAGATTTATTAATTCAATTTTAATTGGATTTTATAGTGTCTCAATACCCTAACCAGTACATCTATGTATTGGGTGGCTGTTTACTTTAGGCTTTTATGCAAGCCCTACCAAGTTCTTTCCATTAATCCAATCACTACAGCAGGTTATGATTAATTTACTATAGCATTGATTTTTTTAAGGATTAGAGAAAAAGCCTCCTTACTCGGGTGGGGGGGGTGGGAATATTAAGGGATTATAGGCTGCATCTGCCAGAACTAAAATATTCATCCATTTAATTTATTGTAATATTCTGTTTTATATGGTCTATCATCTTTTATATATTTCATGGATATCTTATGTTCTGTAGCTTAATAGCAGACCTGGCAGACTGTTATAATGTTGAAATCTCTAAAAGTCATTTAATGATGACCATTAGACTCGTCTTGAGTCAGTGAACTAGAAGGCCATTTTCATTTCTGTAATCTTTAGAAGTTTACTGTTTTACTAATGAGGAAACGCAACCCAGGAAAGTTAAATGACTTATCTGTCTAATATCACTGAGTTGAGGAAGAACTATAGTTAGAAAGTCTTCCTTGACTCCCTTCCTTTGCATCTTATTTTTATTATCATTACTGTGACCTCATTAGCTACACTATTGGCCAGACTCTGTACCAAGTACTTTCACATATGCAATCTCACTGACTTCTTTCTCACAGCAACTCTGGAGGCTGAGTATTGCCACTATCCCCCTATGTAAGAAAACTAAGGGTCAAAGAAATTATTACTCGACCAAAGTCATTGAACTAATAGCTAGTAAATCCCAGATTTTAAAAATAAAGTTTCTTTTAATCCAAATCCTAAATTCCTCACCATACTGTATACTGTCCCTCTTAAAGCAAAATGTGGTTTTTTTTTTTTTTTTATTTTTTTTATTTTTAAAAATGTTTTATTTGATTTCTAGGAGAGAGAGAGAGAGACAGCATGAGCAGGGGAGGTCAGAGAGAGAGGGAGTCACGGACTCTGAAACAGGCTCCAGGCTCTGAGCTGGCAGTCAGCACAGAGCCCGACGCGGGGCTTGAACCCACGAACCGCGAGATCATGACCTGAGCGAAAGTCGGACGCTTAACTGACTAAGCCACCCGGGCGCCCCCAAAATGTGGTTTTTAAATTTTCTCATCCCCTGAGCTCAAATCCTTGTCTGGAAATCATTCCCTTTGACCCAACCTTTTGCTTCACATGTTACTGTCTGTGTTAAGAATTCAAAACATAGCTGGAGACTTTGGTTAATGAGGAATGGCACTAACCAGGACACAGATCACTCTTTCTTTTCTAGCTCCTTTGGGGAAAAAAACCACCTTTTTTAATGTTTATTTATTTTTGAGAGAGAGACAGAGCATGATTGGGGAAGGGGCAGAGAGAGAGACACACCCTCAGAATCCAAGGCAGGCTCCAGGCTCTGAGCTGTCAGCACAGAGCCCAACCCAGGGCTTGAACTCATGAACTGTGAAATCATGACCTGAGCTGAAGTCAGACACTCACCCAACTGAGCCACCAGGCACACCTCTCTAGCTCTTTTGAAATCATAGCTGATACACGTTGAGAAAAATAAATTCAAATTGCTTTCATCGAGGAAAGAATTAAGCAATAAATGCAAAATCAACATTTTGGGAAAAGTTATCGTTGCCATTATAAAAATGATAAAATAGTATTTGGCGTTTCATGTTAATAATAGCTAATAATAATAATAATAGCTTTGCACGTCATAAATATTCACACTCATCCTATTTTACTGCTGGCAGGAGGACACAGCGGCTCAGAGAGGTTAAACATCTGTTTAAGGTGGAAATGCTAGGAAATGGCAAAGCCAAGAACTGAAGCAGATCTAACCAGACGGTGTATGCTCCAAATGAATCCAGGTATTTTTTTTTTTATTTGTGTACAGGTTTGGGTGTGGTTTTCACACATGGCGTGGGATCCTAACATGGTGAAGCAATCTCCAGTGGAAAGGTTTCTGATACATTTCTACCAAATACTTCCACTGGGAGTGTAGACATTACGTTTCTGGAGGCCATGCCTGGATGTCTTTATCTGTCCAACCAAGATAGCACATTATCTTTATTAATGTATTACGATTTTTGGTTTGATTTCTCTTGCTAATATTCAGTGCCTGCTAATCATCTACTTAGCACTATAATTTTTGAAAAATGTTCCTTATATTTAAAAAAAAATGTGTCCTTCTCTTTGTGTGTTTAACTTCTTACTTCATGTTGCTCATCATGGGGATGATCACACAGCAGAGAGCTCACACAATGGAGGGTAAGGACTTCTTTTACCCAAGCTCTCATCTGATAATACAAATGGCTCTCTCAGCCCATTAAGCAGGTGGTTCTCCAAAAAGACTACTTGTAAGCTACTTAGAATATCTATGGTTTATCTCCTGTCAGGGTGCGACTTAGGTCAGGGTCTTTGGGAAGCATATTGTGGTGAGATTTTGCCTGCAGGAAATGTAATGGGGGCTGCTCTTGGGAACACCTACCAGGGAGTGAGGAAGCAAAATGAGACAGAAAGAGAGGTTGATTTGTGATAACGTTCTAGCAGAGAACTCAGCCTATCCTACAGAGGAGCTCTTGAGCTGGAATGGCCCTTCTAAGTTGTCCAAAATCGAGGCAAAGACCAGGCCTTTGTACCTACCCCTCATCATTCTCTCATTACATCTGGGCTTTTTCCAGGAAGAAAGCACAAACTTGGCAGAGGCAGCCCTCTTCAGATGATGAAAATTCTTGGAGAGTGACTCAGCTATGAGCCATTAGGAGGCAATACTTCCAGCAGCAGGGGAAATGTGTGATTCAGTCCTGGATGGGGGAGTTTGTCAGCACACTACAGTATCTGCTATAAGATGCCAGTTTTCTCAGTGCTGAGAGCATGCTTGATCATCTGAGATGATTTGCTTCACAGTATCTTTAGTAGTTTGAAAGGTGGCCTCCCAAAAGATTCTAAACCTATAAATGTGACCTAATTTGAACAACAACAACAAAAAAGAGTCTTTGGCAGATGTAATTAAGTTAAAGATCTCAAGATGAGATCATCATGGATTAACAGGGTGGGCCCTAAATCCAATGACTAATGTCTTTATAAGAAACAGAAGAGGAGATGACACAGGATGAGGGGGAGAAGGCCATGTGAAGACTGAAACAGACTGGAGTGATGCTAACTGTCCCTGGAAGCAGAGAACAAATGAACAGATTGGCTTCTAGTACTTTCAGAGGGAGAGTAACCCTGCAGACACCTGATTCTGGGCTTCTTATTTCTAGAATTGTCAGAGAATAAATTTCTGTTGTTTTAGGCCATGTAGTTTGCGGTGATTTGTTACAGTAGCCTTTAGAAAACAAATAGAGTACGTTACACCATTTGATCCCTACATAGGAAATTATATATTTAAAATCCATAATCCCTAATATCTCTGTCCAGTGGATTTAGTGCAAACTGTGACAAAAGCGTGTCAGGATCCAGAACACCATGGGCATCACATGGTGGTGCACAATGTCTTGATAGATACTCATGAAAAAGGGTCTTAGTTCATAGTTTGTGACTGGGTCCTGCGACCCACCACTTTGAACTCTGCATTTCTGGTTTGCTTATCCTCAAGTCCTCATTTCCCCTCCTAATAGGACATGGGGGTATTTTCCTGATCTGTAATATTGCATGCCCCATATCAGGCTTCTCTTCTACCTTATAAAGGTAGAAGATTCATTGGAAACATCCAAGAGTTTTCCTGGATAAAGATTTCAAGTTGCGACGTGTGCCCATGCTCTTCACGTCAGGGAACCTTGGTCCTACCTGGAATGTTGAGACCAAATGAAAAGAGGAGGTCTGCTACACTTGGTCTCCAGGGAATGCTTTTAATATACAAGGAGGTGACAAGAGATGATGGAACTGAAGGTGAAAGGTGCTGATCATTTGCTTGTCTTTAAAATCAAGAAGTAAATGCCATTCTCCAATGGTTAGAATCTTAAACAATGTCTTAGTCACTCTGTATGCTGAACATAAAGGCACATTCTTCTTTTTTTTAATTTATTATTTTTCTTTTATAGTTTATTGTCAGGTTGGTTTCCATATAACACCCAGTGCCCATCCCAACAAGTGCCCTTCTCCATGCCCGTCTCCCCCCCCCGCCCCCCCACACCCATCAGTCCTCCGTTTGTTCTCAGTATTCAAGAATCTCTCATGGTGTGCCTCCCTGCCTCTCCCCAACTATTCTTTCCCTTTCCTCTCCCCATGGTCTTCTGCTAAGTTTCTCCTGTTCTGCTTATAAGGGAAAACATATGGTATCTGTCCTTCTCTGCCTGACTTATTTCACTCAGCATAACACCCTCAAGCTCCATCCACGTTGCTACAAATGGCCAAATTTTTCTTTCTCATTGCCATGTAGTATTCCATTCTGTAGATAAACCACATCTTCTTGAGCCATTCGTCAGTTGATGGACACTTAGGCTCTTTCCATGTTTTGGCTATTGTTGAGAGTGCTGCTGTGAACATTGGGGTACATGTGCCCCTAGGCATCAACACTCTTGTATATCTTGGGTAAATTCCTAGCAGTGCTATTGCTGGGTCATAGGGAAATTCTATTGTTAATTTTTTGAGGAACCTCCACACTGTTTTCCAGAGGGGCTGCACCAGTTTACATTCCCACCAACAGTCAAGGGAATCAAGAGCAAAAATGAACTATTGGGACCTCATCAAGATAAAAAGCTTCTGCATGGCAAGGGAAACAATCAATAAAACTAATAGCAACTGACAGAATGGGATGTTTCATGTGTCTCTTGGCCCTCTGGATGTCCTCTTTGGAGAAGTGTCTGTTCATGTCTTCGGCCCATGTCTTCACTGGATTATTTGTTTTTCAGGTGTGGGGTTTGGTGAGTTCCTTATAGATTTTGGATATTAACCCTTTATCTGATATGTCATTTGCAGCTATCTTTTCCCATTCCGTTGGTTGCCTATTAGTTTTATTGATTGTTTCCTTTGCCGATGACACATTCCTCTGATTTTAACTATTTTCTTTCCATGAGATCTGTGGTCCTCTTATAGGCATTGCCAATAGGGGGAGCTCTTTCTCATGATAGGACTCATACTGCACAGGACTGAAGGAAGTGACATCTTTTTAAGCCCTTCTTGTGGGAGGAAAAGGATCCTTCAACTGGCTCTCATCCATCACCCTGCTGCAAATTCTGGTGACTCCTCTGAGTCTGAGTATTCAACAGTGAGTTCGGCCATGGCGCAGGTGGACCTGCAAAGAAAACCTGCAGCCTTTTCTCTTACACTAACTGAGGACCACATAGCTGGTATGCTGGATATTATCTTTTTGTCCCTCCAGATCTATCATGTTTATCAGTCTAGGAGGCTAGACTGTGTGGACTGTGTAAATGAGCTCTCTCGACCTCTGGTTCTGCAAATGAGAACACATGAATGTCTCAATCTCACTCTCCTTCCTCCCTCTGGGGAAGGTGAGCTTGGGGTATTTATGTCCCCAGCTCCCTATCTGAAAGGTTGCCATGGCTTGCTTGCACTTCTATACTGAAGGCCACAATTCCTGTCAGGAGGCCCTCTCCCAACAGTTACTCTCTGGTGACCCTCTCCAGTTCTCCTCAGTCCCAGGAGAGGAAATGGCTCCCCAGTGGTGCTAGCCCTGAGAACTATGTCATCCTTTCTTATTTCCCCTATAGCCTACCATGCCTTACATATAAACCCTATATTAAACTCAACTCAATTATCACTTTTAGGCATGCCTTTTGTCTTCTGCTAGGATGAGACTGACTTACCAACTCTGGAGGAAACCAGCTCCCAGAGAGCACTAACTTCAGCAAGGGCTAGGCCACTAGTGCCAACAGAAGTTGCATTGTGTCTTTTCTTATATTTTTAAAGATCACCTGCCTTGGTATAAGAGACCTAGATTTTATCATATTCATCTCCTCATAGTTACAGTTATACCTTTTAGTTTTCTGGCTATCAGAGAAGAGAATCTTTTCATGGGTAGAGGTAGGTTTGTCACTTCTCTCTTAAGTTACTGCTATTGAATCCCATGGCTCATGGGACAAGGCTTTCTTTATATTCTATAGTTCATTTGAGCATTTGGGAAGTCACCCATGAAATGTCTTTACATTTATATTGACTTTGTCAAGGTATATACTGTCTGCTCTTTTAAGAGCTGCTAATTTCCCTAGTCTTGTGTACTTTACAGTGGACCTAAAGATCATAATTGGTGGGGAGCCCAACAGGGGTCCTTGAACTGCTCATCCTTACAGGTCACCCCTCTCCTTGATAATGCCGAATGATGTTGATGAAGAGGAGAGGTTCTTTATCTTTGTCTCTATAGATCAGTCCTAGTGTCCGACACATAGCTGGAGCCCAATATTTGTTGAGAAATTCATCAGAATAAAGGATATATATTCTTTTAAAGACTCTCTGACTAGCTCACTTCAATTTCATGGACACCGTAAGATGAGTATGCTGTATTGTTCCCATTGATGGGAAATGGTATTACTTAGTAAAGAGAATCTGACCAAAAAAATACACAGTATTTATTTTGTGGCCAAAGCCATTCTGGGGGCTGGAGATAGAGCAGTGAATAAGGAGATAGCCTTCTCTTGCATTACCCCTCAAGGGCACAGACTAAGGTAAGAGCCTGTTTGTAGCTACTGTGGGGTATCGTTCTCTGGAACAGAAATGATGGACTGAAATAAGTAAGGCAGAGAAGGAAGGAAAGCCAATCTAAGCGCACATTATTAAGCAGCTTACACTGTGGACAGATGTGTCTGTGTCCCTCTGGGCACCCTCTGAGGAGCTGAGCAGAACACACCTTAGAATCACCCACCTGAACATGAGAAGAGGAGGGATTTAGGCATCAACTCCTGCTCCTCATTGGTCACGTGTTGCCCCATGGTGCATTAACTACCTTGAAGTTTGAGGGTTGTTCATGTCTGGATGGATGGATGGATGGATGGATGGATGGATCAGCACTGTGTCTCTGCTCCGGAGACACCCAACTCAGAACGTGAGGGACATTCAGGGCAGCTGAGAAGAGGTGTTCTCATGTTGCACATGTAAGCAGCTGGGTGGTTCCACAACAGCTAGAATGAAAAGGTGAGTCAAGCGGGATGTTTACTAAGGTATAAGAGGTGATTACTACACAAAATTCCTATCTTTGCAGAGCTTACATTCTGATGGAAAATACCAATACACCAAAAGAAAGTACACAACCTAACTTCTCCTAGTTCGTAAGCACCATGGAGGAAATACGGCTGTTGGTGTGGAACAGACCCATGGTGAGGGGTGGGAGTGCTCCCTTATACAGTCACAGGAGTCAGAAAAGCCCTTGAAGAAGAGGGGGTCATTTCAATAATCCCAGAATGACAGAATCCTGTCATGGGACAAGGCTGGGGAGGAGTACTAAGCAGAGAAAATGGCATATACAGAGACCCTGGGGCATAGTGAACACAGAGGGCCTGAGGGACAGAAAGGAAAGAGGGTGGGACTGTGGTGAGTGCGGGCCTGTGGGACTGTGAGGGAGGAGGGGGAGTCTGGGGCCCAGCGATTGGTTGTGCAAGCCTGGCCAACCACGATGAGGTGTTGAGTTCCTCTCAAGCACCCACGTTGCCTTAGAGATGTGTGGAAAGAGGAGCTTAGACATTTACAGGGCTGGCATTTGAGGTTCGCATCTCTTATAAGCATCAGGTCTCTGATACATTGTTCTGTGCAATCATATGTCACAAAGACACACCTTTGAGTTACATGTGCTGGGAGACTGGTATGTGGGGCTGAATCGCTTTGCTGGGGAGGTCGAGTTGACAACTCAGCCTGGTTTTGTGGTCTTTGAAACCACAGGACTAAATAGGGCCAGGTAAGTAGCAATATTCATGATAATGCATCTTTGTTTCTGGGAAGTGGCCCAAGTTTAAACAATGCCTTTGAGTTCAATACTTGTGGAATACATAACTCTGTGCCTTATGGTTCGCCATTTCCCTTCACTGGGCCCCAGATTCCTTATTTGTAAAATAAGGGGTTGACTATCCTAACTATGGCTAGAGTGTGACAATTATACACATGCTGGTAATTCCAAGTAGATTCGAACATTCTCAAAGGCAACAAGGCATGATTTAGTTTTAGGGGAAAAGAGAGAGAGAAGAAAAGCTTCTCTAACTTTCTCAAAAGTGACAAGGCATGACTTTGATTTAGGAAAGAAAAAATCTTTGAGGATCTTCTGCTTGCTTCAGAGGGCTCTCCACACACACTGTTTTCTGTTGTTCATTTGTCTGCATGGTCTTCTAGTTCTAGAAATGTGGTCTCCCACCTGCGTGCTGGGTAATTAGGGCAGCTTCCTCACCTGCCAAACTGTGTGCATGGAGGACAGAGGAGAGGCCCCAAAGAAAAAGAAGTGTTTGGAGAAGTAAATAAGAGACCTATCGTGCCTTCTCTGAGCAAAATCAAAGAGGAAAATACAACATAAATGGTGACAGAACAGTGGCAGTAAAATAAAATCGATGCTGAGTTACATAACACCAGGTGAAGTTAATTCACTATCTTCGATTTTTAAAAGTCTGTTTGGCATTGCCCAGAGAGTTGGTCAGAATTCCTCCAGGAAATCACATTGAAAAGCATGCAAGCAAACAAATAAATACACAAACAGAAACTTCTCAAACAAATGTGTCCGTGTGCGTGCGCATGTGTGTGTACATTCTGACATATAAATAGCTCACTCTTGTTTCCTCTGGGACATCCTGGAGCATGTGAGTCAGGAGAAATGTCATGGGAATTAAAAAAAAAAAAAAGATTTCTAGATTGTTTCTTACGTGCTAAGATATTGAAGGCAATTTGCATTTTAATTTGAAGAACGGTTGGTTTTAACTGTTGAGCATACTAATCTGAATAGTTTAATAGTGTGAGGTATGACTCATTGTCTCAGTGTGACAAATAGTACAGCGCTCTTTACAGCAAAGTCTTTGACTTATCAAGACATTTGCCTCTGGAACCTCAGTTTCTTTATCTTTAAAATGAAGGGCACTGCCTATACGAGATATCAGTACAGTTCCTTGTAGCTCCAATATTCTATAGGTTTTGGCGGAAAATAGACCGCCTTTGTGTTGGGGCATACTCGTGCCTCTGTTTTTGATTCTTCCACAAAGGAGGCAAATTTTTAATAAGTTATACTCCATTTTTGGAGAAGGGGAGTATGTGTTTATTTATAACTATTCTTTATATTCTTAGACCAACCTAGGGTCTCAGGTGCAGAACAATATTTGTGGTCTCTATAAGAGCCTCAGTCACTGGAGTGCCTGGGTGGCTCTGTTGGTTAAGCGTCCAACTTCGGCTCAGGTCATGATCTCAAGTTTGTGGGTTCGAGCCCTGCATCAGGCTCTGTGCTGACAGCTCAGAGCCTGCAGCCTGCTTAGGATTCTGTGTTTCCCTCACTGTCTGCCCCTCTCCCACTCATTCTGTCTCTGTCTGTCTCTCTCAAAAATAAATATTAAATCTTTTTTATTTAAAAGAGGTCCTCAATAACCAAATAAAGTGAAATCATGCTTATTACAAGGTTATCATTGAGCTAGAAATGTGAAATGATACATTTTTAAAAGATGTTCAGCAATGAGGATTGACTTTCTATCCCATTCATTGAGCCTCCCCATTACAATTCTTCTTCTCCAAAGAAAAGAATGTGATTTAGGAAATGCTATTAATCACAGTCTCCTATTTCTTGGTAACAGTACCTAACTGAGGTTGTATTGAGCCACACCATTACATAAAGCAGCAAATATCAATGTGGCCTCTGTCTCTCTTCCTCTCTCACTTGCTGGCTTTGACTCTTGCTCTCTCTCTCTCTCAAACTCAGAGCTCCATTTCAAAGGAGTGATTGGTGGCGGAGATTACTGGCTAACAGTTAGATACCGTCCTTGATTGACTTTACTTAGTCTATTCTTTTTTTTCAAGTATAGAAACACAGGAGCTCCTGGGTGGCTCAATTGGTTAAGCATAGGACTTTCAGTTTCCACTCAGGTCATGATCTCACAGTTTCATGAGTTCGAGCCCCACGTCAGGATCTGTTCTAGTACTGCAGCCTGCTTGGGATTTTGCAGTCATTTGCAAAACTTCTCAGTTTTTCAGGTGGTACTTTTTTCTCCACTGCATGTGAGGAGACATTTTAAAAGATGCCAGTGTTTTGAAACTGGGTAGAACATAATCTAAAAGGTTTCTTTTATTCTATGTTAATCCTAGAAATATTAATAGTTTTTAAACTGTATTCCTGCAAAATTCCACATTATTGACTTATTAGTGAGCCAGCATTAGCTTCCCAGGGCTTTGGCAAAATCAAGCTCTCTCTCCCTTCTGTCTGTCTGTTGCTCTTTCTCTCCTTCTTTATTTTAGCTTGCCATTGAAAAATATTCAGAGGTTACTAACTATAATTATCCCATTGAATTTTTAAATTCTGTTTCTTGAAACATTAGGTAGAAATTTTATACTTATCTTACTTAAAGATTATTTTGTACGTCTGTGCAATAAAATATCATGCAGCTATTTTGAAAGAAGGAAGTTTATCTTTGTTTCATAGCATGCATACATGTCCACAACATATTATGAAGTAAAACAAAAGGGACAGGGTAGAGTGAATGTGGTAAAAATAGTAAAAACCCATTTTCTTCCTGTATACATATTTATGTAAAAAGTCCAGAAAGATAATAAGACAAAATATAAGTACTGGTTGTCTGTGGGTGGTTAGGATTCCAGCTGATTTTTATTTTCTTCATTAACCTTTTAAAATGTTTTCTGGTAATGAGCACATATTGATGTTGTCATTGGAAAAATGTATTCCATTAGAATCAGTCTTTAATGGACGGAGTTGAGCATGGTGGAGATGACGGTGATAAAATAGATTGCTATATGCTGGAAGTGTCATGAAATTCTTTCTCTCCCATGCGATGATAATTCTTAAAACTCATAAAATTGGAGTGAAAATCAAAAGGGGGACCTTGATTCTCATGAAGGCAAGGCCTCTCTACCTGTACCCTAATAGGCTATCCCTCACTTTCTGTCCGAAGTCCAGTGACCCCTTGCCCACTGCTCTGAGCCTAGGGTGGCTTTTCCAGCAGGGACATGTAATTAATGCATTATACTTTCACATCATATTACAGTCTTTTTACATCTATTATAGTTTTTTTCTTTTCTCCTCATTCTGATACATGAAACTTTAGAGCAGATTTTGATTCCATATTCAATGGGAAACCAAGTCTTACCTCCTCTTTCTTTGTAATGTCCACCACCTCCCCACCCCCACCCCATCAAAATCTGCCATTAACCAATCAGCAGGCTCTTACCCTCTACTGCTTAGGGAAATAAATGACCCCGAACAGCTCTTCCTCTTCTCTTTCCCCCATCTTACTTTTATTCACAAGCCCACCTGATTCATCTTTCTAAAATGTTATTCTATATATGTCACTTTTCTGTTGAAAAACCTGTAACTCTCTCTAACATAAAGAACAAAATCTATGGCTCAGGATTCAAAGCCCTCTATCATCTAATCTCGCCCCTTTGGACAGCTTTGTCTGACTCCAAGCCCCTCAATAAAGCCTCTGTTCCATGATCACATCTGACTCAGAGTTGGCCTTGAACTTCACCAGTTCCAGCTGTTGGCTCTACTGTCTCTTCTGCTTGGAATGACTTACCTTGTGGTTTCCACCAGACTTGCCTTTACAATATGAAGCCAACTTTAGATTTCCACACTTAAAATGTTCCTAGCTTACTTAGTCCCTATACTTCTTCCTTTCCCCAAATCCTCACCACTTACTTACTCATTCAGTTTCATGCTTTTTGTTTCTTGACTCCTTTGTGGTGTGGTGCATGTTTCTCTCCAGCAAAATACTAAGTGCCCTAAGAGCAAGAATTGTGTTTTATCGTTTGTATTTTAAAATCACTTAAAACTATGCCTCTTCAGTATCCCTTAAGAGTTGGCACTCAGTGAATATTTCTCAATTATTTGAAAGATTAAACAGCATGTTTTCTAAGCAGTTTGGGAGAGAAACATGTGCAAAGAAAGAACACTCCGTGTTTTAATTTATATATATAATAAATAAGAATAAAATCCAAGACAAATCATATTTGAATTAACCTCTATGCAAAAGTAATCGTACCTTTTGCTCAACTTCCTATTTCTGAGAACGTCCTTTTCTCATCGAGGGTGTTTAGATGGAGCATTAAAGAAGTTTGTTCAAAACACACAATTACAGCTTGCTTCTAGCAGAAATAATACGTGCTCCTGCTTCTCTTTGTAAATAATTGAATTTGCCTCTGAAGTTCAAGAAGTTCAGGATTTCTTTGTGTGTGTGGAACTGACTGCTTCCGTTTTCTCTTTATACGCAGCGGACTATCATCCGAGGCAGGAGAAACGCTGTGCAGTTGGGATTTGGTGAGCAGGGAGGCTAATAGAGATTTTCATGACTTCCACCAAAGAGTTATTTTTAAGTGTAGAGAACGCCTATCCCCATGCTGAAAGGGCCTTTAGAAAACATTGCCGGGATTGAAGCTGCGGGGGCCGTCGCCGTCACCCGGGAGAGCAAGGCCTGTGCGCGGGGCGCTCCTGCCCCCTACTGGGCGCACAGTGTCATGGAGGGGCTGCGACTCGGGTCTCGCCGCTCTAGACACCAGGTGCGTTCAATTAACATTCTGTGGGCATGTGAAATTTTTCTTCTCTTGGAGCCTCGGTGAATCCCAAAGGAAAACTAGTCAAATCTGATGACTCTGGGCCACAGAGGTGTCTAGGTATAAAACCCGTGAACCAAGCTCCGAATAACACCCAGAGAGGGCAGATTTTCCCAGCGGTCCCTGAACGGGGGCCTTGGGCAGCCCAACCCCGATGAGAGGAAAGGATTCCGTCTGTCGCTCTGGAAAATACGTGACGTTTCCCCCTTTTCTGAGTTTGAGGGGTTCGTCTTTTCTGAAAATGTGTTTTAGTTTAAAGCAATAGGAGACAGGAGACCACCAAATGCTACAAGAGGAGATAGTGCTTTTAGAGAATTCACTAACGTTAGATTTTTATTGATCTCATGTAGGTAAATTCTTGATAATATGACAGGTGGACTGAAGTAACCTAAATCCTTCTCCAGGCTTGTAATGCGTCCCGATGTAATGGGAACACCAACCTGCACGTCTGGATCTTCCACAGTACTCCATCACTGTGATTTCCTAGAACATCCAGGGGTACAGGGGCAGAGATGAAGGCACTGAGATACCTCCTGACTTTCAGTCCAAGTCTTTGCACTCTGCAGACTCCCTGAAAACATCCCTGTCGGCACCACACCTGATCACACTCATCCACTGAAACTAAGTGCGAAGATGAGGATGGGGGTGGGGATAAAGGTCTGGGGAACACGGGGCTAGGGAGTAAGTAACTCCATCCTCTGGCCTTTACAAGAAACATCATTAGCTTTGTAGTGTTGGATTCGGATGACAGTTGTAATGGCAACTGTCGGCAGTGGTGGTGTAGAGTGTAGAGGGTAGTGGTGGTCAGAGGGACTGATGTAGAAGGTAGCCTGGACATCTGGGGGCACAGTAGCCCTTGAGTCACCACATGCAAATCTCTGTTCCCCCAGTTGCACTCTGGTCTCCTCAATGGCAGAGGTGATGCCTTATATCTGAACATTGTCCATATTGCTCCGAAGCCCTTGCATAGGAACAGATCAGTATATACAAGGTAGGTCAGTTCATCACGATGTCATCACAATGGCGGTATGCATGATGACAATGTGGCGGGGATTCTCTCCCCGTGACCTCAAAAGAGTAACCTCCTCAGTAACCTCCTCAGCTCAGTCTTCTTGTTTGTCTGCAGGCTTGCTGGCTGACGCCTTTATTGTGTTAGTAAAATTAGATCAATTTCGCCAATTGTTCATCTGTTATATGTAAACACATATATTTATTTATTTTTATTCTTTGTTCATCAACCTTAGGCTGTAGTCCTCGGCCTAATGCTTGGTTTCTTCAGTCTGGAAGCTGAAGACAGCCTGTTTTATCTCCAGCTGGAAAACCAATATCCGGCATCAGATCTGGTAGGAAGTGGTCATATAGTAGGACCCTTCCTTGAACCCCGGTCTCAGTCTTGTAAATGGAGGTGACTGGGCAGATTGCACAGGCCTGGTTGCTGGCTGAGATAGGAGACTCTTTGCCTTTGGATTCAGATTGTTTCAGCCTTGCTCTCTCTGGTTTTTGGCTAAGGCACAGGCAAGTTCTTCTGCTCTCAGCAAAAACAGCCCTCCAGCCAGCAGGGTGGGAGGCTTCTCTGCCTGACCTCCAGCCTTGCCCAGATGAGGGTGGAAAAGGAGCCCTCCCTCCTCGCCCCCCCCCCAATGAAGATTTTCCTGCAATAGAGGTGACAATAAAATTCAGTTTGATGGCCCATGTTACCCTCTGTCACTTTTCTGATTTTATTAAAATTAACTGTGTTAATTTTTTGTTCTTTCACCCCGGAGCAATTCTGGAAAGAAAACATATTTTAAAACCAAACAGAAAAATGGTTATGAAAGACACTAAGCTCACATTTGTTAAATGACTCTGTGCTCTTGAAAAGAAATGTATAAAAAGCACATTATGAGTCGCTCTGCATGACTTCCTTTGTTTGGATTTTAGAAGCAGCTTGACTGACACAGAGAACCTGAAGGAGAGAATCTTTGGATCCTGAGAAGTCTTTCAGCGAAGGTGATACACAAAATTTTAGAGAACAATTTCAACATTGTTCTGTTGAAGGTTATACTTAGCTCTGAACCACATTACTTTCCTGTCTACGTTTCATTTCCTGGGGTCTTGCCAAGTGATAAACAGACCCAGGCGTGCAGGCACAAATAGGGTAGCTGGAGTTTGCTTCAAGGCATCAATTGACTTCTGTGATCATGGAGATGCTGGTGTGAGGCCTTCAGGAGACGATGGAGAAAAAATGGACCTATTGTGCTGTCTGTTCCATCATCCAGATACATTTTGTCAGGGGTAAGGTTTCCAGTTGTCCTTTCTTGTCAAATCGGCTCCTTTAGGGGTGAGTGGGGCCTCTGTTCATTTAAAATGCGTGTGACTGCTGCTGACATTGATCACTGAAGGCAGATCGTTGCTAAGGTGTTCGGCTACATATTTAAGTGGCAGCTTTCGCAGAGACGTTAAGAGTCCAGAAATGATTACTAACGAACACTGATAACGAGAAGGGAATGAGTGGTTTGTGCCACTGCTCTGAGACATTGCCACCCGTTTCCTCCCGAAGAGGATCTCTTGAGTAACTGAGGAATTCTGCTTCTTGGAAAGGAAATGCTCTCCAAGTGGTAGTCAGAACAACTCTGGAATGCTAAAAAAAAATCACAAAGCCATCAGTGATCAGAGATCCTCGCTCATCTTTTTTGTCTGTCTCAAGGATCCTGTTTCTTTTGTATGTAACAAGCATTACTCCTCCAAATACTAATGTCTTTGGGAGTTGAACATATGTTGAATTCTAATGAGGCATGTGTAGGTATGGCCCTGGAAGACAAAGGAGCATCCTTACGACAGTGGGGACCTGTGCCCTTCAGGGCCTATTTAAAAATAGCAGGAGGAAAGATTAGTTCTGCATTCCATAGCATGGGGGTATTATAGTGAGCTTGAGTGTCTTAAGAATCAACTGTGCTTTACAGATATAGCAATGAAGGTTCTAAGGAGAATTTCTAAATCGAAAGAGACTTTGGAATACAGTGCTGTGGATAGGATCAGAGGCGTGTTATCAGACAAAGGGGAGCTTACAGGGAACGACATTAAACTGTACTAACCTCTGCCTACCCAAACTTTTGAATCCATAAAAGTGTAATAATTCCCATTTCTCAAGTACCTTAGAGAGCCTTGTTTCTTCCCCGTTGCTTGTCATCTTTTCATCTTTTTCCTTTGTAAGCTTCCATGGGACTTGTCATAATAGTATATCATTCCTATAACAGTGTTCCATTAACACTAAAACTGAGGCCTCCACCACTGAAGGCGTGCCAAAGGCTTAACATATTTTAAGTGCCCTGTACCATGTGGTCAGAGAGCTGATGGGAGAGAATTCTCTTCCTTTACGTCTAGTATTTCAAAGTGTCGATTATTGATGATGCTGACCGTAGTTTATGTAGTGGAAACCCTGAGGTATTTTCTCCTTTTCTCCCCTAAGGAGCCCTAACTGCGTGCCAATAAAGGTCCTTTTCATCTTCATGTACTAAATGTCAAATGTCTTCTCAACCAGTCTGGGAGGCAGTTTGGATGTTATGAAGGTTACAGAAAGAGCACCTACTCTAGGCAACCAAGCTCAGGTTCTTTTGCTGAGGTGTGACTTGAAGCAAATCACCTAATCACCTTGTGCATCCATTTCATCTTTGACAGAGTGTTAACATCATTCTGTGGTGTGTGAGAAGGTTTAAATAGCCTATTTAAAAGCCTCTTGAGAGCATACATTTTTTAAAACAACTACACATATCAGTTATGTTTTCAGTTTCAGAAGATATTATTTGTGTGTTATATGCAGCTGTTGATTCATAAAACCAAAAAGAGAAAAAAGCCCATTATAGTCATTGTGAAGAGAGCTGTCATAAGTTTGCTGGTGGGCTTCAATTTCTAAATAGGCTGAATTTTATTCACAGGTAGTCAGAGAACTTAAGTTATTCTTTGGACAGAGCAACAGACAAAGAGATGAATATTCCCCTCGTGTCCTTAATCAAATGCCTCCTCATTTGTATTGAGTCCCTGCTTTACTGGAAGGGTCATGCACAGCTCTCTCCTATATGTAGGGCAACCAGAGAAAAAAATTCCTCAGTTGCTCACTTCACCGAAGTGACCAAGGTTTTTAAATAAGAATCATTCCACATGAATCATGTAAACTGATGGCTCATGTTTCCTTTCCAGGAGTGTGGGGAAAAGCATTCAATGAAGAAGACATCTATGCTTTCCCTGGCTCTGACGTCAACTTGACCTGCCAGACATGGAAGAAAAACTTGTTGGTGCAGATGCAATGGTCCAAGGTCACTGACAAGTTGGACCTGATTGCCCTTTATCATCCCCAGTATGGCTTGTACTGTGCCAGTAACAGTCCCTGTGAGTCACTGGTGACTTTCACAGAAACTCCCAGAAATGTGTCAAAATGGACCCTGCACTTACGGAATGTGTCCTCTTCATTCACCGGGAAGTATGAGTGTAGCTTTACTCTGTTTCCGGAGGGTGTTCAGACAAAAATCTACAACCTTCTCATTCCGACAAATGGTAAGCATAACTGGTGAAGGGAAAGAATCCCATGCTTTCCACTGAGCTCTCATTCACTCAACAGGTATGGATTATGGATTATGAGCCTACCACGTGCTAAACACTGCTAAGAAAGCACAGAAGTTGAGCAGAAAGAGGTATGGCTTGGAAAGGAAGACAAGAATTAACCAAACAATCCCACAAATAAAAGTACGATTACAACAGTGATAAGTGTATATGGACTACAGGGGTCTTGTGAAAGAGCATGCAGTAGCAGCCAGGGAAACTGACCCCGAGTAAGCAGCACCCTGGCTGAGGTCTGAGGAAGGAGCGGACGCCAACACCATTAAGGAGGTGGAGACTTGTGAGTGATCCAGAGACGGGGAACAAACAGCTTGTGTAAGGGGCCTCTGTAGCATTTAAAGAAATGGGAAAATGCCAGCAGTGTTGTGGTGCAGAGGTTAAGAGATGAGGTGGGACGTAACTGCAAGGACCACGTCAGGTCTTGTCGGCAATGTTTCAGAGTTTTGATTTTTATCTGAGAGCCGTAGGAAGACATTGAAGTATTCACAACGAAAGTATGGCGTGACGTTTATAGCCTGACTCTACTTGGGTCATAAAAAGATGATGGTGGCTTCAGTATGAGAATGGGGGGAAGGTGTGCAAGAAGGGAAAGGTGGGAGCGACCTAGGAGACCGTCCTCATGGGCCAGAGGAGACAGAGTGGTACTTTGGGTAGACAGAGAAGGAAACAACGAATTGTAGGCTTTGGGCATAAAATAGGCGTGACTTGCTAATGGATATAGGACGGAGAGAGAAGAATTTAGGGTGAGATCTGGTGGGGGGAGTTTGCCACTCACCGAAGGGAAAGGGAAGAGAGCAGGTTTGTGGCGGAAAGTGTGCAAGTGGCTTTGGATAGAGGATATATTTAGTGAAGGGCAAGTAAAGGTACCAGGGAGCTGCTGCACACGTAGCACTCACACACACTGGCTTTAGAGGGCTGCATTTCGAGGCAAGGATCCCAGGTTTAAGTTCTAGCTCCTTTCTGGCCAGAAATAAATTTCACCTGGGGCCTGTCATGTCCATTCTCTGAGCTCATCTGGAAAATGATGATAATAATGCCTACCCCTAAATTAGTTGGTCCTACACTAAATGATTTCCATTTCTACTAATGGAAAAGAATGAAAATGGAAAATGCACTGGAAATGAAGCGTTTTTAACTCAGGGGCAAAGTGGCCTGGTAATATAAGAAAAAAACAACAACAAAAATTCACTCCTGAAGGCTGTGGAACTGCCCAGGACAGACAACAAGGAGGCATTTATTCCCTTTCCCATTCCTTATCAAGAGATAAAACCATGGAGTTAGAACAGTCTGCCTGTAGATCCGAGGCTCCTGCCCCGCTGGTTTACAATGCCCTGGTCCGAGTGCTGTTTTCCAGGAAAAAAGATATACTTGAGTTCAATCTGGGATAGGGTGGTGACAGTTGGGGAAGGGGGGGGGTGGAGTTGAATGAAGAGAAAGAAGGAGGGCAGTGTAGAACAGTGTCTACCTGCCCATTCCTTGGAGTAGCGTAGCCTGGATTTGAATGTTGGCCCTGTGATTTATCGTATGTATCATCTCTGTGAAGTTATTTCAAGTCTCTAAGCTGTTGTTCTCTTATATGAACATGAATAGTTAGAGTACCTCCTTCACAGGTACCGTTATTTTGATGATTAAGTGGGATAATCTGTGTAAAAGCACTTAGCATAGTTCATGCCAGACTGTAAGAGTTTGGTAAAGGGTAGTTTTCATTAACAGGAGTAATAATGATGATGAGTGAACTCTTTATGTCAGTTATTATTTAAAATGGGTCCTACTCCCTCTCTTTCTATATTTGTCTAATTTGGAACCCAACAGAACATTGAACATACATTAGCACAAGTACACATTGACCTTGGTTTTAGATTAAGATTTTGTACCTATTGCCTATATCTGTAAACTGTACTATTGCATCTCTGAGGGTCTAATGTGTACTCCATTGAGAACTGGCTACATGGATTGATGTATCCTATAGGAAGTAAGGGATATGGGGACATGTCATGAAGGCAGCACTGGAGAAGAGGTGGTATGTTATCCAGAAAGGAGAGTGGTATTGCCTTTAAGGAAAGTATGTTTCTTAAAATAAAGGGCAATTCAAAGAAACTAAGTTTGTAGCTACTAAAAACTGCAAATCTCTGGAGAGGCAGAAGCCATGTCTGCATTCTTTGTGGTTGGAAATTTCCACAGATGGTAACTGTGCTGTTAGTCAGCTGGATCAGGTGGGAAAAAAATGGCCTCAATGTTAGAGAAATAGTTCTGGTATTGTGTACTGAGTACAAAGGGAGCAACATACGAAAGAGGAAAACCATCCTTCATTACAGAGTGACCAAAAAAACGTGAGTCTGGTAGAACATGAAGGAGCAGACACTTAACTCAGATGAGGCAGTTGCCATTCAAAAGCCCTGTCAAGTCCCCACCCAATGAAGCATCTTTTCCCCCTTTATTGCTTTGATCTTTGCTCACTTCTTCTCTCATATGTGCCATTTCCCTCATACATCCCTGTGAGATGTTTGCAAGCCAGTTGGGGAAGCAAAGCACATATGATGTGTGAACACTTACGAAGCTTGTGAACAAAGGTGAATTGAAATGATGAATCTAAATATGAAAATCTGAGGGACCCCAGGCAGTTGGGGACCTCTTGTTTCCTTTCCGTTGTCTTCTGAGCCATCCTGTGCCCTGTCTGTTCACAAAACAGTGCATACCAGAATACCTAAATTCTGTCCCCTTGTTCCGGGGGTGGGGGCGGGCCTGAGAAGATATTCTGTTCTCTTTTCACAAGATCTTGTTCCTTAGTGTGAGTTAGTGCTCTGAGGCTGTGGACAAGGGTAGAAATGTAATAAATGGTTTGGCATTTGCTTCTTTTTCACTTTCACTTGACAGGCTTTCTCCTAGGTCGAGCTTTCAAGTTATTCCAAGAAATGCAGTTTTCTGACTTAAGCCCTGTGCTGTAGCAATCCAGATTTCCTCATTTGAATGCAACTGGACCTGCAGTGCCTGAGATTGTATGATTTTGATGCATTTTAAAACACGAAGTTACTGGGCTCTGTTATCAAAGTGCAACATGAATTTAATTTTCCAGATCACTACAAAAGCCTTAGAGGGCTGTTAATATTGTGATTAGAAACAGTAGGAGGAGAAGAAGTAGCAGTAATAGAAGGAGGAGGAGGAATGGCAAAAGAAATAGATAGAATCTAATACAAGAAATATATATAATCTAAATAAAATCTGTTATCAGTAATAGGATATCATATCTTGATAATATAATCTTGATTATCTCAGTCTAACTACCCTGTCCAGAGGCATAATTTGTTCTTTGACTTTTTTCTCAATCTTTGATTGAGATATAATTGACATATGACATATCAGTTTTAGGTATATGATGTGATGATTTGATTTGATATATGTGTATATTGTGAAATGATCATCCCAATGAGTTTAGTATATATCCATCACCTCACACAGTTGAATTTTTTCCCTCATGATAAGAACTTTTAAGATTTACTCTCTTAGCAACTTTCAAACATACAAAGCAGTATATTGTTAACTGTAGTCACCATGCTGTATGTTATAGCCCCAGAATTTATTTAGCTTATAATTGGAAGTTTCTACCTTTTGACTACCTTCACCTATTTCACCCCCACCCCTCGCCTTTAGCAGCCACCAGTCTGTCCTCTGTGTCTGTAAGTTCATTTTGTTTTGTTTTTGAAGATCCCACATATAAATGAAATCATACAGTATTTGTCTTTGTTCACATGGAATAATGCCCTCAAGGTCCATTTACGTTGCCACAGTCTGCAGGATTTCCTTTTTTTTATGAATGAACAACATTTCTTTGTACATTAGAATATTTTCTTTATCCATTCAGCCATCAGTGAACACTTGGGCTGTTTCTATGTGTTAGCTGTTGTAAATAGTGCTGCAATGAACATGAAGATGTGCATATCTTTTTAAGGTAATGATTTTATTTCTTTTAGAAATATACCCTGATGTGGAAATCCTGGATCAAAGGGCAGTTCTATTTTTAGTTTTCTGAGGATCCTCCATACTGTTTTCCAGAGTGGCTGCACCAGTTTACATTTCTGCAACAATGTACAAGTGCTCTCTTTTCTGCATATGTTTTCTAGTATTTGTTATCTTTTTGATAATAGCCATTTTAACAGGTGTGAGATGATATCTTATTGTGGTTTTTACTTGCATTTCCCTGATGCTTAGTGATGTTGGGCAATTTCTCCCTGCCTGTGGGACACTTGGATATCTTATTTGGAAATATGTCTGTTCAATTTCTCTGGCCATTTTTAAGTTGGATTATTTGTTTTGTTGTTATTGTTGTTGTTGTTAAGTTGTATGGGTTCTTTTTATATTTTAGATAGTAACCCCTTATTAGATACCATGATTTATAAATATTTTCTCCCATTCCATATATTGCCTTTTCATTTTATTGATATTTTTCTTTGCTCTGAAGAAAAGAAATTTTAGTTTGATGCAGTCCCATTGTTTATTTTTGCTTTTTTTGCCTTTGCTTTGGTGTCAAATCTAAAAACTCATTGCCAATGCCAAAAAATCATTGCCCCTATGTCTTCTTCTAGAAGTGTTATGGTTCTGGGTCTTATGTTCAAGTAATTAATCCATTTGATTTGATCTTTATGTGTGGTTTAAGACAGGAGTCCAGTTTCATTCTTTTGCCTGCAACTATTAAGCTTCCCCAATATTATTTATTAAAGAGGCTATCCTTTTCCCATTGTGTATTCTTGGATCTTTTCATCATATTATTATAACTTAATTGATCACATACGCAGGTTTATTTTTAGGGTCTCTGTTTCATTCATCTATGTGTTTTAAAGATTTTTTTAAAAGTTTATTTATTTTGGGGCGCCCGGGTGGCTTAGTCGGTTAAGCTTCCGACTTTCGCTCAGGTCATGATCTCGCGGTTCGTGGGTTCGAACCCCGCGTCGGGCTCTGTGCTGACTGCCAGCTCAGAGCCTGGAGCCTGTTTCAGTCTGTGACTCCCTCTCTCTCTGACCCTCCCCTGCTCATGCTGTCTCTCTCTCTCCTAGAAATAAAAAAATAATAATAATAAAAGTTTATTTATTTTGGGAAAGAAAGCACAAATGGGGGAGGGGCAGGGAGAGAGGGAGAGGGAATCCCCAAAAGGCTCCACACTGTGAGCACAAAGCCGGACTGTAGAGCTCGAACACATGAAACTGTGAGATCATGACCCGAACCGAAACCAAGAATTGGATGCTTAACCGACCGAGCCACCCAGGCGCCCCTATGTGTCTGTTTTTATAGCATAGTGTGTTTTTAAACTTGAAAGCTGGCTCTTCTTAAATTCTTGTGTTCAATCTTTATCCAACAAATATTTTTGTGTATGTGTGGTGCTAGGCACCAGGAATACAATACAGACATGACTGTCATCGGGAATCATGAAGTTCAATGGGAAGCGACAAATAATAACCAAATAAGCCAAAAGTGTCAAATTGCAACAGTGAGAGGTGTTCTTACAGTTAGAAAGTGGTGTTTTGAGAGGCTCTAACAGGAAAATCAAGAAGGGTTTCCTGGGGAAGTGATGCTTAGTGGTTAACGAAATAAATGTAGGGAACACAGCTTTACAGAAAATGGGATGTATAGAGACTCTGGGGCAATAAGGAGATAGTGCAACTCTGAGGGGAGGGGGGTTAAAAGATATAATGCCTTATGAGAAAGAATGAAATCTGGCCATGTGTAGCAACATGGATGGACCTTGAGGGTGTTTTGCTGAGCAAAATAAGTCAGGCAGAGAAGGACAAATAGCATATATTTGCACGTATAGGAGGATTAGGAGGAACTTAACAGAGGACCGTGGGGGAGAAGAAGGGGGAAAATGGTGGGGGAGAGGGAGAGAGGCAAACCATGAGAGACTCTTGAATGATGAGAACAAACTGAGGACTGATGGGTGTGGGGGGAGGGGGGAGAGATGGGCATGGAGGAGGGCACTTGTGGGGATGAGCACAGGGTGTTATATGGAAACCAACTTGACAATAAACTATTGGTTTAAAAAAAAAAGTTATTATGCCTTGAGCACAGGGATTGAAAGGGAAGCAGTTGAAGATGAGGCTAGAGAGACCGAGAAGTCCAGTCAGGTTTTATATTTATCCTAAGAGCCGTGGAAACTAATTGGTAAATCATTGTCTTGTTTTGTTTTGAATTTCAAGCAGATCTTTGTGGCAAAAGTATAGAGAATCAATTGAAAAGGGATAGAGAGGATAATGTAGATCAGTTAAAAGACAAGGCAGAAATCTAAGTGAGAGACGCTGTTAACATTGAGTAGAATGGCAGTGAGATACATGGAGAGGAATGTTCAAATTAGAAGTATATTTAGGAGGGCCGCCTGGATGGCTCAGTTGGTTAAGTGTTCAATTCTTGATATCTGCTCAGGTCATGATCTTATAGTTCATGAGATTGAGCCCAGTATAGGACTCTGTGCTGACAGTTTGGAGCCTGCTTGGGATTTTCTCTCCCTCTCTCTGTGCCCCTGGCCCTGCTTGCTCTCTCTCTCTCTCTCTCTCTCTCTCTCTCTCTCTCTCTCTCTCAATCTCTCTCAAAATAAATAAAGATTTTGTAAAAAAAAAAAAAAACATTTAAAAAGGAAGTATATTCAGGACATTCACCTATAGGATCGTATGTGTGGAATGAGGAATAAAAAGCAATGTCAATGTCACTTTGTTTCAAGTATGTGGAACAGAAAAAACAGGGAAATTACCCATTGTGTTAGGAAAAACTAGAAGACAATCAGATTGTGCAGGGATTGCTTTGAGCTTGATTTTGTACGTGTTGAGTTAGACATGGAGTTGACACATTCAGGAAATGTCAAGGAAATAGACAGACAGATACAATTCCTGTTCTAGAAAAGTTTAAGCTGAAGATACAAATTGATGAGGCATATGAATGTGCACTAACAGAAGTTTGGGGAGTGAAGGAAATCATTCAGACAGGGAAAATCAAGTGAGGAAAGCAACGTGGCCCTTCAGTGGAGTCTACAGCAATAGATGGAGAAAGATACATCTTCAAAGGATACAGAAGAATGACTGAAGAAGCAGCAGTAAAATCAGGAGAGGAGTTGGCTCATGGAAACCTAGAATGATAACATTTCATGAAAGGAGTAGCTGTGAGTTCTGATGTTTCTGAGAGGACAACGTGGTTATTGGATTGTATTTAGGAACATGGATGGTATTGGTCACCTTAACTGGAACTCTTTTTGGGGCACGGAGGAGAGATGGAAGTCAGGCTGTGGGGAGCAGAGGAGTGAGTAGGTGGCAAGGAAATGGAGACAATAAATGTTGACATAACTTCTAAGAAGTTTGTCAGTAATAAGGAGAAGGGTATGCGTGCTCAATGGAGGGTTTTCAATGGCATTGTGGTGGTAGTGGTGGTGGTTTTAATTAATGCAAGATGCTTGACTAAGCTTCAAAGCCCAGTCAAAGTTGAAAGAGAGTAGTTAAGTATACCATAGAGAAAGTACAATAAATAAAGGTTTCTGAGAATCTAGGGGCAATGAGATTTATAACATTAGTACTATAACTATCCAGAAATTATAAAAAAGGACAAGTTTTAAAACTTTTAACAGCAGGGAAGGAATGCAAATGCACTGCATTTGAGGAGGGCAATGCCCTCTTCTATTTTCTCTACAATAGGAAACAAAGTCATCTTCAGGTAGAGAGAGGGAGGAGGCTTCAGAAAAAGAGATTGGAGAAAGTTGAAATACCGTCTATGAAGAGAGGGAAAATGAGTTCATTAGATAAATGTATTTGGATTTTTGGTCAGAGTTGAACATCCAGTTGAGTGTGGTAAGAAATTGTAGTGAAGACAAGTATTTGGCTGCTTGGGTCTGGGTATTAAAAAGTAGATAGCTGGGGTGGAGGGTGCCTGGGTGGCTCAGTCAGTTAAGCGTCTGACGCTTGATTTCAGCTCAGGTCATGGTCTTGCAGTTCATGGGTTCGAGCCCCTGCATTGTAACAACACGGAGCCTGCTTGGGATTCTCCCTCTCCCTCCCCTCTGCCCCTCCCTACTTGTGTGAACACCCTCTCTCTCTCTCTATTAAAATAAATGAGTAAACATTTTTAAAAAGTAGATCATTGGAGTTCACTATTGTTGGATTCCCTGTATATTACAGAGGAAGGGAGAAGAGCCAAGGGATCTGGGATATTAGCGAGAATGTTACTGAAATGATGGACTGCAGAACTTTAGCTTGATAATGAGGGAGGCAAAGGAAATAAAGCTGCTGAAGTGGGAGAGAGTAGAGATCAATTCAATAAAAGACCCAGTGAGGAGAGAGAACAGTTAAGATGAAATTCATTGCACAAAACGACTAGCAAGAGCGCTTGTAGGTTTGACTTAGGGATTTTGTAGGTGAGCACTTCTGTATGGCAGAAGAGATCCAAATGGGATCATGAGAGTGGATGGCAGAAGTGGAGGGGAGACCGTGGAGATAACAGTGGCCGGGTGAGAGACCAGGGAATGGATACGACAGCGGCACTGAACCTGAAACCACGCAGGACCATATCAGGGGTTAGGCTGGCTGAGGGTGCTGCAATCCAGACACCAACATAATCGATGATGATTGGAACGTTCGAGCGGGTGTTGGCAAGCTTGAAGGACCAGATAGTGAATACTGTAGGCTTTGTCTAGAGAGCCTCTACAGCCTGTGTCAGAACCGTTCAACTCTGCCAGAGCATGGCAGCACCTGTAGCCAGGATGTAAGGAAATGGGCCTGGCTGTGGTCTAGAAGAACTTAATTTACAAAACCAGCTTCCAGATTCAGCCCACAGGCCACAGTTTTACAATCCCTAAATTAGGGGATAATAGCAGTGAAGTGAGGAAAGAGGGATTATTTAGTTTTACTCAAAGTGTGTTACACATAGCTGTGTACTCATGATGATTTCAGATGATTCATGAAAAATTTTTACAACCTCTAATTGTGGAAAATTTCAAACATGCAAAATTATATGGAATTGTATAATGAGTTCCCATGTACTGAACATGCAAATTCAACAATTATTAACTCACAGTCTTGTTTCATTTATTTTTTAAAAATTTTTCATGTTTATTTTTGAGAGAGAGAGAGAGAGAGTGAGGGGGGGAGGAGGGACAGAAAGAGAGAGGGGGAGACACAGAACCTTAAGCAGCTCCAGGCTCTAAACTGTCAGCACAGAGCCTTAAACGGGGCTCAATCTCATGAACTGTGAGATCATGACCTGAGATGAAGTCAGATGCTTAACCGACTGAGCCACCCAGGTGCCCTAATCTTCTTTCATTTAAACCCTTAGCAACCACCACCTCCCAGATTAAGGAAAACCCAAGGTATCTTATTTATTTTTTTTAATGTTTATTTATTTATTTTGAGAGAGGGAGAGAGAGGAAGAGAAACAGAAAGAAGGAGAGAGAGAATCCCAAGCAGGCTCTGTGCCATCAGTGCAGACAGCACATGGGCCTTGAACCCAAGAACCGTGAGATCATGACCTTAGCGAGAATCAAGAGTTGGATGCTCAACTGACTGAGCCAATCGGGTGCCCCAATATCTTACTCATTTTAGAATGAGTCTTTAAATGCTAAAGATGTTGTTAAATACACACACATACAGACACACACTCACATATAGCCATGATAATTATCATGAATCAGAATTAAAAATAACTAGTAAGTTCTTAAAAGCATTAACTCTCCATTTGGTCTCATAGATGTTATTTTACATTTTGGTTGCTTAAATTAGGATTCACATAAACTCAAAGTATTAGGAATCATTTGAAAAAAATGTCTTTTAATCTGAATATTATTTTTCTTACTTTTCTTTTCCAATGTATTTGTTGAGTAAATTTGACTCTTTATCCTGTAAAATTACCCACAGCCTGGATTTTACTCTTATGTCCCATGGTATCTCTATGTTCCTCTTTCACTAGTGAGGTATTTTTTGTTTTTATTTTTTGTTTTTTGGCACAAATACTTCACAGATGATGTTGCATAGTTATGTCAGAGGCACATAATGTCTGGTAGTGTTATGTTAACAGCCACTGATGAGCATTGCCTAGATCCATTAATTCATTATGGATTGACAAATAGTGATGTTCTAATTCCATCATTCTTTCATTTTTTTTTTTAAATATTTTTATTTATTTCTAGGAGAGAGAGAGAGAGAGAGACAGCGTGAGCAGGGAGGGTCAGAGAGAGAGGGAGTCACAGACTGAAACAGGCTCCAGGCTCTGAGCTGGCAGTCAGCACAGAGCCCGACGCGGGGCTCGAACCCATGAGCCGCGAGATCATGACCTAAGCGAAAGTCAGACGCTTAACCGACTAAGCCACCCAGGCGCCCCCATTCTTTCATTTTTTTGGCTGAAGTCTTCTTATAGAGAAATTTCCTCTCATGAACCAGGAGGTACAATTTGTATAAGAAAAGCAGAACAGATACTTGATTCTTTCCCTGTATTTATCAGTTTTAAAAATGCATTGATTCACTAGCATTCTTACAAGGTGACCGAGAAGTATTCTGTGTTAAGTATTATGAATTCACATGCATGGAGTTTTACTAGCATTAAAATATGTGATGCTACTTGTAAATGAGCACTGAGTGTTATATGGAAACCAACTTGACAATAAACTAAAAAAAAAATTTGTGATCTAGGTTTCTAGTATTTAAAAATGTGCCTAAGTTGATATTTTTGTATATCTCTAATGCTTTTTTCCTATTTACTCTGTTTTTCCATTCTGCAGTTTAGTTTAGAAATTTTCTACTGACCTATACTCCATTTCACAAATCTTATTTTTTGTGATGTCCAGTAAGTTTTCAACTCAATCAAATTAGTTCTTAATTTCTGACACTATTTTTTTAAGTTATTGTTTTGGGTAGATTTTTCATTCTTTGATGAGTCTGTCCAACTTTTCATTTACTTCCTTCAACTTTTTTTTCTATTCTTGAATATTCTTGAATATATTAAAAATTATATTCTCGTTGGAAAGCTTCAAGTCAGGATCATTTTTGTGTCTGTTTCTATGTTTCTCTCTCTCTTTCTCTCTTTTTGCAACTTCCTCCAATATTATCTCTTCCCTTTGTTTTATTGTCAAAGATAAACCCAACAGAATGTGCAACAATGAATGGTGTAAAAAAAAATTTCGTGTTCTTAAAGAAATTAAGAGGAAAAAAAGAGAAAGATATATATATATATATTCTTTTGTATTTCCCCGTATATTTACCATTTCCTATGGTCTTCATTCCATCTCCTGGAGTGAAGTTACTATCATTTCCTTTCAGCCTAAAGAACTTCAGAATTTCACATGAGACAAATCTACTTGTGAGGAGTCTTTTTCTTTTTTTTCTCTTCAGTTTTAGTTTTGAAGGATAATTTCACTGAATGTGAAAAAAAACTGGGCTTTCTTTTTCTTTCAGCATTTTGAATATATCTTCTGATCTCCATTGTTTCTGTTGAGAAGAGAGCCATTAATTGTTTTATTGGTCTCTGCATGTGATAGTTTTGTTTTGTTTTGTTTTTCTTACTGATTTCAATTGCTGCTTGCATAATTTCCTTTGTTTTTGGCTTCCAGCAGTTTGATTATAATATGCCTAGGTGGGTGTCTCTTTGAGTTTACCTTTTTTGAGTTTTAAAGTTCCTAAAAGTATAGATTAATTTTGGGGAAAGTTTTTAAAAGTCGAACATGAAGTTTGGGGCCATTATTTCTTCAAATATTTGTTCTGTTCTAGTGTCTTCCATCTCTCTGTCTATGACTCGCACGGCATACATGTTGGACACTTGATACTGTCCTCTACGGCCAGTTTTCCTTCAATCCTCTTTCTGTTCTTCAGATTAGATCATTTATATTCACCTATATTCAAATACACTGATTCTATTTTTTTTAAGTTTATTTTTTATTTTGAGAGCGCAGAGCCAGATGTGGGGCTCAAACGCATGAACTGCAAGATCCTGACCGGAACCACAATCAAGAGTCGGACACTTAACCCACTGAGCCCCTCAAATACACTGATTCTTCTGCCATCTCAATTGGCTGTTGAGAATCCCAAGTAAATTTTTAATCATTTTTGTTATGGACGTTTCAACTCTAGAATAATTATTTTGTTCATTTGGTAGTTTTCTATTCCTCCACTAAGATTCCGTATTTATTGACTCATTTTCATCATATTTTGTTTTAATCCTACGAGCACACTTATAAAAACTGCCTTAATGTCTGTTAAATTCAATGTACCACCTATTAAGAATCAGTTTCAACCAACTGCCTTTTTCCTGAATAGAGATCACAGGTTGCTTTTGTCTTCATGTGTCCTCTTTTTTGTTGAAAACTGAACATTAAAGTAATAATAGTAATAATGGGATAACTCTTCGTCTGGTGGAGTTTTTTAAGTATTTTTGGTAACTATCCATATTTAAATTATAAAATCAGTTTCCTCTTCACTGTGTGGCTATTGGTATCTCTGCTCAAGTTTTTATTATAATTCTTATGCCTTTAGGTTGGTTTCCACGGAGTTGCCTTGTGTTGGCCAAGTCCTTCTGTCGGTCCACCAATGGATTTGACAAGTTATGCACAAATCCTCCAGCCCTCTAGGCTTCTACCCTGTACATATAGATGTTGGGGGGGAGATGGTTAGAGGGTGCATTGAAAGTTGCAGACAATAATGTGGACTCCTTTCTCTTTTATTTTCCAGTAGGCTCTCTGAAGTCCCTTCACTCACCTGTGTACTTTCCCAGCCAGCCTGGGATGGGTAGACAACTTCTTTCTGCTACTCTGTGACTCCCTAATTTCCAGAGTCTCCATGTTTCATGTCTCTCTGGGCTGCTACCCACCCAGATAGGATTTGCAAACCCAAGCTAACCAAGCTGCAGTTTTTTCTGTTTCCTACCAGGTGTGTGCCCGTTAGCGAACAAAGTGTAGGATCTTCGCGCTCAGACCTAACCTAATTCTGAGTTTCTTCTGGAAGAAAATCTGCTGCTTGTTGTAGCCAGCTCCAAAATGGGAAAACGACTTTCTCACTGGCCAGGCTGGGGAAGGGCGTGGAAGAACCTCTAGGCAAGAAGGCTAATGACTCCTGCCCTTTTTACTGAACTTCTAGCAGTTCTTCAAGAAGAAAAGTTTCTCAATGACATGTTTTCCTTTGGTCCTGAAATGGTGGTTTTATTACATTTGCTTAGTCTTATACATGTTTTTAGCCACAAGCAGCTCAATCCAAGCCTTGCCCCATTTTTGATACGTATCTTTTATCATTATTTTAAAATATATATGCGTTACTGCTCTCCTCCTTATGACAGTGATTTATTTTTAGTGCTAAAAGGAGACATGGGGCGCCTGGGTGGCTTAGTCGGTTAAGCGTCCAACTTTCGCTTGGGTCATGATCTCGCGGTTCGCGGGTTCGAGCCCCGCGTCGGGCTCTGTGCTGACTGCCAGCTCAGAGCCTGGAGCCTGTTTCAGTCTGTGACTCCCACTCTCTCTGACCCTCCCCTGCTCACGCTGTCTCTCTCTCTCCTAAGAAATAAATAAAACATTTAAAAAAAAACAAAAAAAGAAGACATAGATTCAACAGTCACCCCAGCTTTTATGTAAATGCCTCTTGAGTCCAAAGAGTATGCTTTTGGAGAATCCTCAGAAGTGCTCATGGGAGCAATATTCCCTGAGTTCTTACACATGGCATGAACAGGGTTTATGTAGTCTTTATATTAAAAGGCTAATTTCGCTGAATATAAAATCTCTAGTTCACATTTTCTTTCCTTGAGTATATTAAATATGGTGCTACATTATTGTCTGGCATAAAGAGTTGCTGTCAAAAGCTAATAATAATCCTATTTTCTTTCCCCATAACTGACTTTTAAAAAGTACCATTATAATAATGTGCTTAATGTCTATTCTGAGCCGATTTTCCTACTTTTGCGGTATAATCTTTCAATATGTAGTTTCTAATCATTATACTTTAAGAAATTGTACTTGAATTCTAATTTTTAGTATTTTTTTCTGTCTACTGCTTATGTCATTCAGTGACTTCTATTACACATGCTTTTAATCTTCTTTGCTTATCTTTTTTCTTTTATTTTAAAATGTATTATTTATTAATTTATTTTAAAATTTCCCTTTATTCGATTTTTAAATTTCTTTCACTGCAGTAGCTTTTGGGCTAATATGTTCTTGTTTTTCTTCTAGTTTGCTCTTAACTTCTCTTTTAAAAATATTTTTAATGTTTATTTTTGAGAGAGAAAGAGTGACAGTGTGAATGGGGTAAGGGCCAAGAGAGAGGGAGACACAGAATCTGAGGCAGGCTCCAGGCTGTCAGCACAGAGCCTGATACGGGGCTCAAACTCACGAACTGCGAGATCATGAACAGCCAGGCACTCTTGCTCTTAACGTCTAAAATGAGTTATTTCCAGCTCTTTCCTGAATTCTCTCACCTACCTCTGCTGTGCTTCCTTCTCTCCAGTCGACTCATTTACCAGTCTTGCTAAAATTTTTCACAGCTCATCTCATTTTCCTGATTTCTTTTACCTCAGTTTCAATTATTAGGAGATAGTTTTTATTTATTTTGAAGTTACCTTTGTCTAACATGCTGTCAATGGTGCAGGGATGTTTGTTTATTCCCTTTTCTCTTTTCTTGTAGTATCTTTACATGCGATTCTATCCTATCCTTTTTCTGTTGCTCACACTTAAGGTAAACGCATGCTGATTTGTGCCCTGGAAGGGAGGGCCAGGTTAGCTTTTCCAGGGTCTTCAGTGCCTCTAAAGCCATCTCGTCTGTTATTTTCAGGGTTAATAATATTCCATTGTACTTTCTGAGACATACTTTCTCTCCTCCTATCCATCACTTTTATCTAAGTTGCCTGTTTGCTTTCTCCTATTGGACCTGTCCTGTTAATTCTTTTTTTTTTAATAATTTTTTTACACTTATTTATTTTTGAGAGACAGAGCACAAGTGAGGGAGGGGCAGAGAGAGAAGGAGACACAGAATCCGAAGCAGGCTCCAGGCTCTGAGCTGTCAGCACAGAGCCCGACACAGGTCTCGAACTCACAAACTATGCGATCATGGCCTGAGCCAAAGTCAGACACTTAACTGACTGAGCCACCCAGGTGCCCCTAGACCTGCCCTGTTTAATTTGGATTCTACTCCCAGGGGTTTCTCCTCAGTATAGGGATATGTCTGAAAAGCACCCTCTGTCGCAGCGCTGACCAGCTTTTCCTTGTTTTCCTTGAAGGCCTGGGTAATCTGGTGCCTGCAAGCCCCTTTCTTCATTTCTGCTGCTGTTTTCAGATTAGCCCACATGTTTTTCTAGTGATTAGCTATTGCTTTTTGAGGGGGGTTCTCTAGTTCTTAGGGGCATCGGAAGCCCAGTCGATTTTCCTCTGTTTCTTTCTGTTCAGTTGCTGATATCACCATGGTCTAGTGATTTGTCGCCACCTGTTAATGGGGATATATTGTTAATTGGTGTCACTATAGATATTACCTATATGTTTTTAGCTTTGCTACTCTAATTGCTTTGTCTGCTTTTATAGGGAACTTCAGAAATATTTAAAAAGTTAGGTCAGTTGCATTGCCACCTTCCCAGAATCTGGATAAACTTTACAGAAGTTTAATACTTATATATTTGGTGATGGTCATTAAAATATAATTAACATATCAAGTGGATTTCATTTCCTTCTCAAATATTAGTGCCTAGATCATTCTCTGTTTAAAATAGTTTTGTAAGTAAAACAATTACAGAAAAAAGAAACAATTACAGTAATTTTAAGAATAAAATTGAATGGTAGTAATGATGTGCAATCGCGGCAAACAATTTTGGTGGTGGCATAAAAATAAATCCATGCTGAAGTAGTGCTATAGCTAAATTGTTTTAACCATAAAGGACAGGCTTTCTTAAATTATGGGGTTGGAATAATGTTTGGAAGCAGTAATGAAAAGCAAGGACAGCAGTGGTCGCATCTCCTAATTGTGAAGAAATAAGGGTACAGGAAAGTAAACAACCACTACTTGAGAATGATACAGGGAAGTTGTGGCCTAATGGGAAGGGCAGGTTTCAATTCAGGAAAGGAGGAGGAAGGAATCATCAGTAACAAGGATAGCTACGAGAGATTGGAATATAACAAAATTCTAAAGCTAGATATAACATTACAAACTGAGAAATATCCCACTTAAAAAATATGCTGTTGAAACTAATGAAAATACTCATATCCCATGATCCATTAATTAATTATACTTCATGGAATTTATCTTAAGGAGCTGAATGGTCAGGGGAAAGCTATTAGTATAAGGATGATCCTTGCTAGATAGATATAATAGTTGAAACTAAAACCCCAAACTGAAAGAAGACACAAGCCAATATGTTGGAAACGATGAAACAAATGATGTTGTGTATAAATGACAGAATGACAAAAAGTCTCCAAACATTTCAACCACAAATAGCTTAAGAATTATGCAGAACATTTTAAGGAAAAATATAGGAAACATTTGCTGCTTCAAAGGATTTCAAAGAGTGAGAAAACATATACATACAAACATGATGTATGTAGATGTGGAAAAAAGAACATAAGATTCTTAGGATATTAGGACAATAGCATTCTTTCCATTTATAAACTGTTTTTTGGTCTCACTATAATTTAGTCACAAATGTGTATGTGTGTGTCTATTACTTTCCCCCAAAGAGGATATTTAGCTCAAATTACATTAAAAATGAAAATCCGGGGGCGCCTGGGTGGCTTAGTCGGTTAAGCATCCGACTTTCGCTTAGGTCATGATCTCGGGGTTCGTGGGTTCGAGCCCCGCATCCGGCTTTGTGCTGACTGCCAGCTCAGAGCCTGGAGCCTGTTTCAGTCTGTGACTCCCTCTCTCTCTGACCCTCCCCTGCTCACGCTGTCTCTCTCTCTCCTAGAAATAAATTAAAAAAAATTTTTTTTAAATGAAAATCCATTAACAATACTTCTTCAGAGTTTCCTTATATATTTTTCCATATCATTCTCTCTTTGGAGAATGGCTTATAAGGTCTAAAAAGACAACGAGATATGAAGGCAGTAAACAGATCAGTGGATGTCATTTTGACAGGAAGGAGTGATGAATAGGTGGAGAACTGAGGATTTGGGGGCAATGAAACTATTCAGTGTTATACTACAATGTTGAATACTTGTCATTATCCAGTCATCAAAACCCATAGATTGTACAACTCTGAGTGAACGCTGATGTAAGTAAACTATGGACTTGGGGGTGATCATGATATTTCACTGTAGTTTTATCACTTGTAGCAAATGTACCACTGTGGTGAGGGATGTTAATAGTAGGGAACATTGTGCGTGCCTGGGGAACAATGGGAACTCTCTGCACTTTCCACTCAATGTTGCGATGGAACTAAACGCCTCTTAAAAAAATTAAATCTATTAGAATTCTTAAAAAAGACAATTCAAGGTTGGGTTATAAAGTTTTACATTCTAACTGATCAAGAAAATATGACCCGAAACCTAAAGCACAAATTTTGGGGTTAAAACAGAGGACTATATCAAACTGTGAGTTGGGTTCTTTGAGAGTAGTTTCCTGTAAATTTTCCATGATTCTCAGCGGTTCCATTTTGCCTTTTGGACAATGAGGACTGTAGTGGAGTTTTGCCTTGTCATAGGTGTGCCCTGAGGACAGATAAATCTCTATAGTAAAACTGTTCCTGTCCCTCTCATAAAAAAAGCATTTCAGAAACCAATCACATGTTCATGCCTTTTCCATCTATGTTTTGTTATAGTTACACAGGATGAATGGAGAAGCGACCATATAATAGAAGTGCAGATAAATCAGACTCTGGAAATACCATGCTTTCAAAATATCTCCTCAGAAATTTCGTCCGAGTTCACCTTTGCATGGTTGGTGGTAAGTGTTGCCCTTTTCAGTGAATAACTGCATGGGTCTTTAAATATTAACGACATGAAAATGAATAACAAGTAATAATAGGCAAGGAAGCGCGAGGGAGGAGAGGCAGGCATTATGTGGAAGATGCCCGACTGGCGGGAGAGGGAAGGGAGGGCACTAAGGTTCCTTCTAACTCCACAAGCCTCCAGGTCTGTGAATACAGTAATTTAAAAATTAGTTCCTAAAGGTTAGTTACTATTTCAAGCTATATACTGAACCATGATTACAGAGAGGAGAGAGTATGATGGTGGCCTGGAGAGGAGCGCATCCAGCAGAAACCCCTTCTCACAAAGATTTGTTTTATAAACAACATGTACAGAGGGAGAAGCCTCTTTTCCTAGAATCCTTGCTGCTGCATCCTTGGGAATACACAGCATCTTCAGATCAGGAAACAGAAGCGCTAATGCTCGTAAGATACAGGCAGAAGGGGCACCTGGGTGGCTCAGTCAGGTGAGCATCGGCTCAGGTCATGATCTCATGGTTTGTGAGTTTGAACCCTGCATTGGGCTTTCTGCTCTCAGAAAGCCTGCTTGGAGTGTGTGTGTGTGTGTGTGTGTGTGTGTGTGTGTGCGCGCGCCCTCCCCCACTCACACTCTCTCTTTCTCAAAAATAAACATAAAAAAAAAAAAAGATAACCATAAACACAGTTTTGAGAATCACATAATGGGACATTTCTTTAGATGGTCCAGAATATGATTAGAATAATTTTTAGATTGTCATCAAACACAGGTTTTAAAATTTTTTGCTGAACTTCTAGACCTCCGTGAATGTAACAGTAGATACAGTTTATAAAATACTGTGTCTGCATAAATGATAATGCATATTGTAAGTTACCTAAATTTTTATGGGCTGTCTTGGAAACTAGACCCTTTCTATAAAGATTTCTCTGAGGATGTGCCAAACCGAAAATAATGGACTTGCAAGGAAGCCTCGAAATACAAACTACTGATGAGCTTTCACTGTCTAGGTATTTTTTGAATAGTCAGTAGGATGAAAAGAAAAAAAATGTTCTGAAACAACTTTATCACACTGTTCTGAGATCTCTTTGTCATCCATCAAAAAATGCTTTTTTTCTCCCTTTATAGGGTTTGGTTTCTAAAATGTAAGTCTTCCTATCATTATGCCTATCATTAGTATAAATTATTTGTTCTTAACAAACATGGTACAGTGTGGTTTGCAGAAAAAAGTGGAAAAGTGGAAATGGACTCAAGAGGGCAAACTGGCTCTACTAAACATTATAGCAGTGGAAGCATCCTATCTACACCTTGCTTGAGCTATTCATGTGTCCCAGCAGCGCGCAAGAATTCCACTCTACGTATCACAAAGTTACTATCACTGGGTATAATCAAGTTTAATCATAACAAATAGTAATACAATTTAATAAAGCATGACTGTAGAGATTTATACTGGCTAGTAAGTTGATCTATAGCATCCTTATCTTATCTAAAGGGTGGGTCATCTGTTTTTCCAAGCAAGTGTCAATACTTCGGTCAGCCTGTATCTTTTGTGTGACTCTGAGCTTCTCCAGGGCAAAAAGCTGTGCCACTCATTTCAAACTCCCCAGCATCTAGTATAGTACTTAGAACACAGGCACTCGATAAAGACTTGATAAATAATGGAATGGATCTGTTTCTCTGTTTCTCTTTGTCCCTTCCCCTCACAGTCCTATTCATTGGACTCATGTTAAACTGATGGTCACTAAATTCATGCTGGCTGTTCAGCTGGTTAATGAGCAGCTCATTCATTATCCATGACCAGATAACTTGAGAAGACACCTTCTATCTAGTAATTTCCTTCAAAGAAATGAAGAAGACTATGCAGACCTTATCTCTGGATCCTGCCAGGACCTTCAGGATAAATGAGGGACAGAAAGAGGGCACCTAGGGTCACACAGGGAGGCAATCTTAAACTTCTAGAACCTCAAGCATGCTGTCACTTTGAAGGATGCACCGTGATGCAGACAACTTGAAGAATCTTTTTGATTTGAAGAAATCTCTCTTCAAAGGGAACACTGTATTGGCGAACGTGCTGATGAAATTCCTACTGTGCATTCCCTCTTTAAATGCAAAATCTATCTGCTCCTCTGGTTTTCATCTGTGCTCCACACTGTTGGCAGCTGTGGGATTCAGCAAGTCTGATATGAAATCACCTAATGTCCTCATATTAGGACAGCTCTTCAAGTCATGACTGTGACAGGTCTGCCTGACATAAACACCACCACCCCTTCAGTATTTAATCTCTTATTAAATGAGCAATAATCATCTCTTAATCTCTTGTTAAATGAGCAGTAATAATCATAATAAGCCAATTGTTCTTTAAAACATGCTCTCATGTGGCTTTTAGGAAAAGGTTTAAGAGTGCAGGTGGTGAAGACAAACTGAAGAGTGTAACAACCTACTGGACTGAACTCAGTCGCTCCAGGAAGCTGCAAAGGGCTCCTACTTCCAAGGAAGGCTGCACGAGGCCCTGGAAACAATTTTAGAAACAAGATTATTTTCGTCTAGGTCCCTGAAAAACCAAAGTCATGTCTTCTTGTATCTGGAATTTGATAACATCTCATTAATTCAGGATTGTCATTGGTATTCTCAGTTATCATTAAAAAATGATTTTTCTCTCTGTACCTGAACCCGTGCAGTGGCTGCATTAAATGCATCCATGGAGTAGTTTCATTGCATTTGGGGAAGTTACATTCCAGGGTGGTAACTACACTGACATAGAAAGGCATCAGATGCAAATGGTGTATCCAACACTGATATAGCATGAGTGGCAATTAACTAAACACGAAGGGTTGATCCATCCGTGGGCACTGAGCGTTTCCGTACATGATGGGATGATGAATAAGAAGTCAGAGGATATTTATGTTTCGATGGAGTGCAGTTGGTAGATAAGGGACAAGTAGTAGTTTCTCCGGTTTATGTCCTGGGGCACAAGTGTATAGTCATCCGGGAAATCCTGCAGGTTTATTCTGGGAGCTTCTAAGTAGAGTCTAATATTCTGTTTTCATTCCAAAGTATCACCCTGATTTCTTACAGTATAAATTTCAATTCAGTCCTGCAAACATATGTGAATCTGTTTTGAGTGTTAAGTCCTGCAGGGATGCAAAATGACATTGAATATGTTTCCTGCTATGAAATACAGCTTTAATAAAAATATATAAAAATGGCAGCATAGAGGGAGAATGGTTTGATTCTGAGTAAAGGGACCTGGAAAAAGCTTCTTCAATTATGTTGGAGCTGGATAATTAAAGAACAGTTGGCCAGCAAAGCTCTGACACAGACAACCCTGAGATCTGGGGCCCGTGAGTACTAGTTGGTAGTGGCAGTGTAGAGAGGTGCTGAGGGAATGTTTGTTTCTAAAGTTGGTGAAGAAAGAGAAACCCATGACTTTACGCCTTAGAATCATGAAAAGAAGGAGAGGATTACATCAGATTCAAATAGTTCAGTATTAGTGATAAAGGCACAGGACTAAAACCTAGATGCTTATGTTTCTTTACGTTTCTATCTATAAATACATCTTTTCAATATACTCTTCTTTAATATTTGTGATGTTTTATGTTTAAACAAAAAGTGGACTGGCAATATAAACAATGTTGGCTTTCCATGCCTGTGGGAAGCCTAGCTATTCAGAAAATGAAACCGTCACCTTCTACCTGATGGCTGCTGACCCCAATTGTCTTCACCATAATCAGAAATAAAGTAGTAGCCAACCCCCAGAGAACTGGCAACCAATAGCAACGACTAGAAAAAATATTGTTACGGTGCTCTACAAAGTAGACGTGGAGAGCTTTGCAAGCAGCCTGCTTTGACAGCACTGACTGGGTGGAAAATAAATGGAGGAAGTGTGAAGATAAGAAGCAGTTTGGAGATAAAGAAGCAGCGGTCGATACAATTAACAGAATTTATCGAATGAGCTCTATACACTCAACGCCTGCCATGTGGTATGGTCAACGCAGCCAGGTCTGACGTGGAGCTCGGGCCAGCCCAGAGATGAGGTAACATCACTGAATCAAATAGTGCCAAGGCCTCTTTTCTGCATTGGAAATTCTGATTATAGTACAAAAACAGGAAAGCACACACAAATTATTTTAAGGTTTTTCATTAAGGTCATTAAGGGACATGGAGAATTTTTCATGATTCAGTACGACCCTGCCCAACCCTCGTTGTGCTAATTATTTTGCCCAATTCCCATCCAAAATTTAATTATGCATTTATTTTTCTTCTGTGGGTCCTGATTTTTTTGTTTTTCCTGTGAATTTGTTCTTCTCCTCAAATAGACTATACGCAGAAAAGGCAAGGACTCTGTTCTGCTACTGGTATGAGGCTGAATATTGCAGTTATTAACAGTGTGACTTTGGGAAGGAAATGGTTTTAAAATCCTGGCTCTTACCATTTACTCGCTGATTGTCATAGGAGCTAGGATTAGGGTGAGGTGAGCAAGGGCCTCTCCTTAGATGCAAATTTTAAGGGACTGCCCCCCAAATCAGTAATTAAGATACATACTTTAACAAAATATTTTTTAAAATAAAAACTTAGAGGAGCACCTGGGTGACTTAGTTGGTTAAGTGTGCGACTTTGGCTCAGGTCATGATTATGCAGATCATGCGTTCGAGCCCTGCATCAGGCTCTGTGCTGATAACTCAGAGCCTGGAGCCTGCTTCAGTTTCTGTGTCCCCCCCTCCCCACCCCTGCAACCTCTCCTCCTTCCTCACTCATGCTCTGTCTCTGTCTCAAAAATAAGCATAGGGATTCTCTCTCCTTCTCTGTCTGCCCCTTCTCTGCTTGCACTGTTACTATCTCTCTTAAAAAACAAACAAAAACCAAAAACAAAAACTTTACAAAGTCATCAAATTTTTTTCTTTGAAAAAAAAGGTCCATTTACTCAGAATCAAACCATTCTCCCTCTATGCTGCCATTTTTATATTTTTTTCTTTTAACAAGAAAAAAAAGGTAAGATAAAGACTCTGTACAAGACCTCTTACCAGTCTGTTTTCAGCAGACAAGGTTACTTAAAAACATTATTATCATAGAGGATTTGAGGTATACTCTCTGATCCCTATTGCCACAGGTAGATCACTATATCATAAAAGAGCTCCTTTAGTCAACAAATTGTCCACACCTCTGTAATCTGCAATTTATATAAAGGCCTCTGGCTTCCTGGGATTTCTTTGCAATACTCAGGAAAAAAAGTTCCTTTTATTGTTTTGTGATGGTTTGGTTTTTATTGGTATGTGTTGTCTCTGAGGCTTACCTGTCCATGGCCCTGGGCATCTCTGCCTTTTGATGCCCTGACTTAAGCACCTTCTTGCTTTGTTTGACCTTTGAGCAAATTACTTAACCTTAGTTTATTCCAGATTGTCATAGGAATACATCAGAAAGAACTTTGCACATAGGAATAAAACGAAAGAACTTTGCACAGTGTCTAAGGCATAGTGTGTGCTGAATAAATTTAAGCTATGATTAATAAGAATATAAAACTTTAATAGTGAGGCGCCAGGGTGGCTCATTTGGTTAAGCATTCGACTTAGGTCATGATCTCATGGTTCGTGGGTTCGAGCCCCGCGTCGGGCTCTGTGCTGACAGTACAGAGCCTGGAGCCTGCTTCAGATTCTGTGTCTCCCTCTCTCTCTGACCTTCCCCTGCTCACGCTCTCTCTCTCTCTCTCTCTCTCAGAAATAAATTAAAACATTAATAAATTTTAAATGTAAAAGCCATATTAAAAAAAACTTTTATGGTGGTTATAACATATTATTAGTATTATTTTCTCCTCTCCCAGCTCCAGACATTTCATTGTCTGCCTGGGCTCATCTTCTTCTTACCTCTTCTCCCATTTGCTCATTGAAGGCGGCCATTCACTGCAAATTCTTGCCTGGACCCCGTTTAAAATGCCTCCATCAGTTTAAACTACCCACACCCAGCTATACAATAAAGGAAAAACAGCTTTGTCTCCCTAGTTTCCAACCTCAGCTTCTGACTGCCTTTCTTCCCACTGCTAAGTAACAGATGGAAATGTTCCAAATGGGGAGTCATTTTCTAACTGACCAAAAAGCATTTTGAACTTTAAAGATCCTCACAAACACGGAGCCTGTGCATGAAGCAAGCGCTGTTGAAGTTAGCTGGCTGTGCAGACCTGCAGGGGGAGCCTGCCTCCTTCATTACTGGCCTCCAGATCGGTGGCCTTTGAGGGAATTGTGCCCACTTTCTTCTGTCACCACCCAACACACATGGCTCCTTTTAGGGCCCCTGTCTCCAGCATATAAGTTCTGTCTTTTTAATTTCCTATATGCTTCTTCATTAGGAAGAAAGTAGCGCAGACTTCTAGGTCCTTCCTTATTGTGGGGTGAACTGTATGTCATTGTTTCAGGGTAATCTGGAGCAGGCTCTCATTGTTTGCAAGCTGTACCATCTATGTGTCTGTATGTAAAGCTGATGGCAATCTTAGCCCTAGTCACTTAAAGAATGCTATCTTATGGGTGGTTCAGTCGGTTGACTGTCCGGCTTCAGCTCAGGTCACGATTTCACGGTTTGTGGGTTCGAGCCCCACATAGGGCTCTGTGCTGACAGCCTGGAGCCTGGAGCCTGCTTCAGATTCTGCGTCTCCCTCTGTCTCTCTCTCTCTCTGCCCCTCCCTTGCTCATGCTCTGTGTCTCTCTGTCTCAGTAATAAACATATGAGAAAAAAAAAAAAAAGAATGGTGTCTTACATAAGAGTTTCTCCTAAGTATATTCTGGAAATACCTACATAAACTATTTAAAGTCTGCCTTCGCATTTCCACTGTTTTCTGCTCCCAGGTCATACTTGAATTCTCTACCTCTCTTAGCTTCCATTTCTTCTAATCTGAATCTGTCTAGTTTTGCCTTGTTTTGTTTTTTAACAGATTTAAACCAGAGATTCCAAGTGACAGATCTTTGTTTTCTTTATTGCATGACTTCTCCCCCAAATGCATTTCTGTTGATCTCCGTTCTCTCCATTTCCCCTGATCTCTGCACATAATGATTGATTAATCTGTTGTTTAGAGTTAGACCGTGATTCTCAGACCTGGATCCTTTGAGGACCTTTAAAAAAAATGTTCCAGCCTGAGTTTCATCCCAGAACAACTGAGATAGAATTTCTAGAGGAGCAACCTGATGTGTCACAGTGTTTTTAAAGCACCTCAACTGCTATTATTAAGTTACATTAGAGAAGAATGAGATCATACCCTTCCTCTACCCTTGGCCCATCAGGAGTCCCCTCGCCACCGGCCCTTAGCACATTCACCGACACTGACCAGCATGATGATTGTCTGGCGATCTTGTCCATGGCAAGTCTGGTATGGCAAGAAGAGTAGCAGCTTTTCTTCAAAACTGCAAGAAGAGATACGGAATAGAAGCACCAAGTGCTTCGGATAAACTCTGGTTGGTGGAATTCCAATTAACATTTGCAATCTACTCTTTACGTGTCCTCTTTGAAGGTCGCATAGAAATAAAAACAGAAGAGCAAGGACCATGACTAGTAGGAGGTAAGGAGGCAAGAAAGTGCCTAGGGTACAAAATTCAAGGAGGCACTGACTCTCAGATACCCACCCTGCACTGATAAGGCCCTGAGAGTGAGTGCTTCCTTCAGTTTTATGCTATAAGAGCCTCTTTACGTCATCCTAGTCCTGGCCCCACAGGGAGCTAAAGTGAGACCTTTTCTAAAGGAAGGTGGAAGGGAAAACAACCGTTAATCATCTGGTCCAGCTGAAGATTTAATAAGCAAAATGGATACGGCACATCTTAGCATTCATATTCTTGAACCTGGGGGGTTCAGTCAGTTAAGCGTCTGGCTCTCCAGTTTGGCTCAGGTTGTGATCTCACAATTCACGGTTCCAACCCCACGTTGGACTCTGCTAGCAGTGCAGAGCCTGCTTGAGATTCTCTCTCTCTCTTCCTCTCTCTCTCTCTCTCTTCCTCTCCCACTTGTGTGCTCTGTCTTTCTCTCAAAATAAGTAAACTTTAGAAAAAAATGATTCTTGGGGCACCTGGGTGGCTCAGTCGGTTAGGCATCCAACTTCAGCTCAGGTCAAGAGCTCACAGTTAGTGAGTTCCAGCCCTGCATCGGGCTTTGTGCTGACAGCTCAGAGCCTGGAGCCTGTTTCAGATTCTCTGTGTGTGTGTCTCTCTCTGCCTCATCCCGACTCGTGCTCTGTCTCTCTTCTCTCTCTCAAAAATAAAATAAACATTTAAAAAAAATTTTAAATTCTTGAACTTGAAATAAGAATTATGATCTTTCATTAGCCCCCAGTGCTGTGCCTCCCAAATCCCACTGCTGATATGCACCTTGTGGAAAGTTATGAAGGGGAAGTTCTAGTCAGAAGAAATTCAAGTTTCCATTCATGTTAGGAGAGGGTGACTATACTCACTGAAAGTCCAGTGTAATGATCTTTTCTCTAGTAACATACCAAATATCTCTTAATTTCAATTATTCATCCATCACCTCTATGTTTTACAAGATATAAATAAAATAATGCATGTGAGCAGCTAGTCTAGAACTGACATAATTGAATGCTCAGTAACTGGTAACTATTTCTTTCAGCAGGAAGATAACGGAACTCGGGAAGCAGGTATCACCCAAGGTCACTCCATCAGCAATTCCACACCATTTAAAGACAGAGTCCAGCTAGATACAGACTATAAACTCAACCTCTCTCCAGTCCAAATCCACGATGATGGCCGGAAGTTCACCTGCCACGTTATGGTCAGACCTGGCAAAATCTTGAAGAGCTCCACCACAGTCAGGGTTTTTGGTAAGAGCTTCTGTTCTCTGGACTCACTGCCATCCTCCTGTCCATTTCTCCTGCCTTGCTCTCCCCTGGAGAGAAAGTGCCCGCTCTCTGGAGAGCAGCCCCACAGGACAGCTCTTCTAGAGCTCTGTTGCCCTTGATATTGGCATTCACGTTACGCAGGAGGATAAGGGTAGGGAGTTCAAGAATGATGAATGAGCTAATAAAATAAAATCACACTGAAAGCCACAGATTGGCCAGTTTCCTGGTGACTACCCCTTATTTACAACTTTAATGTTTCCTGAGAATGCTGGAAATCTCTTTAATTATAACTGCCAAAATTTAATTACTGAGTTGTCTACTTGTCTCGGTTGCTCGCTGGAGTAATAGGGAATAGGGACAGTGTGAGAAAAGGAAAATGATAAACACAGCTTCAAAGAAACTGCAGGAGTCTCCTCACCCCCAGCAGGGCCAGCTCCTCAGCAAAGGAACCTGCGGGTTGGCCCTCTGTCCCTGCAATCACTGAAGTGTGGAGCCGAGTGGAAATATCCACCGCAGCCCACTCAAGTCTCACAGGCTCTGCGGGGAGCAAATCTGGGGGAAATGTGAAAATTCTGTTTTGCTCAGTGATGCAAGGCAGTATTTATAAATACAAAATCCAAACCCGTGACTTTGGATCGTTCTCATCTTTATCCATAAGAACTGTGTGTTTTTTTTTTTTTTTTACAAAGGTGTTTTTAAATGAAGACAAAGAGAAAAGCAGTGATGTGGATGAGGGATTAATTGTTTTTGCAAATGAGGGAAATGGAGAGAAAATAACTTCACAAAATCTGAGGGCACGAGCTGCTAGGTTTTCCTTCAGTTTTCTGAATGGCTGGACAATAATAATGTTTGTTTTTACTTGGAATCTTACTGCATTATTAAGAAAGATCGGAGAATTCAGAATTTTGAGGGAATTACTAACCCTGTAGTTCATAAGGATGGAGGCAGCTACAGCCAAGATGTTTGTAGTTGTTAAGTCTCTTGCTTGTAGCTCTTCCTATGTCTCTCTCTCTCTCTTTCTCTCTCTCTCTCTCGCTCCCCTTCTTTCCCTCCCCCTCCTTCCACCTCTTTTCGGGGATGGGTTAAGAGGTCATTGATCACCCCTAATGATCAGGTTGCTTACAGAGCCTGAACAGTGCTCTGTGAAGAGGTGGGAAAGACTGTTCATTTCTTTCATCAATATCACTGTCGGCTCAGTCACTGGGGTGTGACTGTCTTCGAACAAACATGAAACTGACTCATCCAGCCTGGCTTTCAGCAAATCAATGAAGGCAGCTCTCCAGGATGTGGAGAGAAATGTCAATTCTAAGCTGGGCAAACTATGTCCCATTTGACCAAGGGTTATTGCACCCCAACTTGATCCAACTGCCTTGTCAACACTTAAGCCACACCCTCTATTTCTCTGTGGCAGAGACCTCTGTCTTAGTCCTGAATACTTTTTGCTCTTTCACATCTCACTCTTATCACCTTGTCTGTGTCTACATCTCTCTGTCTCTACATCTCTGTTTCTTCTCTGATCTCTTTTCAGTGGATGCTTAAAAATATGAGATTCCGTCTGCTTGTTCATTAGATTTTCCCTGCTTCCTGGCTTTCCCTTTTATAGCAAATGGGCCAGCCAGGCTGTGCCTGGCCTGTCTCATCTAGTCCTTAGATGCTTTGTGTATGCCACCGAGTGTATATCCTAGTGGCCCTGGAATGGACGTATAATAATGGATTGTTCAGAAACCACTCAGCATTCCTCGGTGATATCTCAAATAGAACAAACCAAAAACAAAAACTTGGAACTTCAAAATAAATACCCAAGTGTAGCACAGACCCACTGCAGCATGGATGCCCCAAATTCAGTTTATTTCTACTCCCTGAACAACGCCTCCATCTCTGACAGTCCAGGGACCAGAAGTTTCTCCAGCTTCTTTGCTACTTCTTGCCCTCCTCTCACTAATCTTCTGGACTTTCCTTTCCTGAGCAGGGCGTCACCTGCCATCACAAGTTCACTCCTGCCCTCTTGTAACCCCTATACCTGATTGTCCTGAGCCTCAAAAAGAATGTCTCTCTAGCACCCCTGCAACTTCCAGTAACTGTTCTTTCTTTCAGGTCCTTCATTCCAATATTATCTGTTGCTAATATGAGGGCAGAATGGTCAGAATCCCCTCCTCCCATTAGTGTTTCAGGGTCTGTCTTGGTTTGGGTTCCCCAAAATAAAACACTGAGACAAGGATTTGAGTAATAATAATTTATTCGAGAAACATTCACTGAGGGAATTTACTGGGGGAAACATCAGAAGAGGAGTCAGAAAGCCGAGGAAGGGAAGGAAGATAATGAAATATACATGATCATGCCAGTTACCAGTGTGGACTTAAGAGCTTATTCCCACCAGGGAGCTCTGGGAGAACAAACATCAGAGGTCTCCCAAACGAAGGCAAGGAAGTTGCCATCTGTTATAGCCATTAGCTCACTAGACTTCCCATGTGCCCTACTTGTGGACTGAGTGTGCCCCCATCAGCCCAATAAATCCTTAGGAGAAAGTCATTGGTATGCCCAACAAAAGGCCTTCAGCAGGTAGAGACAAATGCCTCTAGATGTAGCTGACATGGACAGCCTGTGACAGGCTGGCTCACACACAGCTTTGCTGCACTCAAGCACTGACTTGAAGCCACTTCAGTTCAACATAATGGACTCAACATCTACTTTGTGCTGGGCACTGTTAAGTGCTAGAAATGGAGAGATGAATGAAAATAGTCAGGCTTCAAGGCACTTACGGTCCCACAGGACATCAAAATCACTGAAATATCCTCCGATATTCTGTATTTTCCATTAAAATGTAAATTTCTTAAGGACAGTGAAGTTGATTTGTCCAACTTTATTTTGTAGGCATTTAGCATACAGCTGGGCACACAGTGAATGTTTAATAAATATTTAATGAATGATGAATCTTACACACACACACACACACACACACACACACACACACACACACACACACACACACACACACACTAGTGGCCAGGTAAGACAGCATTCAGTGCCACTAACTGTGTTTTATTTGCCTTTAAGCCAAGCCAGAAATCCCCATGATTATGGAAAATAACTCTACGGATGTCTTGGGAGAGGTGAGTCACATTAAAGCCTTTGAAAATCTACGGTATCATATGCCAAGGTGTGTTTAGTTACATCATTGTCAGAATATCTTCTCAAAGGACCTTATTCCTTGGCTTCAGCCAACTAATTGCTAGTGAGGAAGAAGAGAACCTGAGTTGATTCTAGAAGCCAAATGGGAATCCTTGCTTTCTGACTTAGGGCTCTCAGAACATGTGATCTGTAATCCTTAGTCCTTAAATTTTCTGGAAAAATCATCTCAATAGTTCACACTTCTCCTTAATGAAAATTGGAGAAGATAGTGACGGAAAGTAGGACAGAAAGCAGTGTGAATCCTTGTGTTAGAATGAGGCTTTTGTTCAGCTGCATTTAATTCCTTCTTATCCATTTCCTGTACCAGCCCTCCCTATAGTCTTTATTTTGAAATAACAAGAGGAAAGGTGCCCTTCTGTCCTCCTTCAGAACCCCGTCTGTTTCGTAGTCAGTAGGAGAAAAGGCAGGTGAAAAAGGAAAGTAGAGTAGGGCTGTTTGACTTCAGTTTCATGTAGGTCATTCCCAGCCTTAAGTCACTGGGATCTGGACTCACTTGCCATCTCTTCTTGTTGGCTGTGACCTTGCCAACTCTTCTTGTTGGATGTGCAAATTAGTTCACATCTTTGTCATTAGTTGTTTCTATCTATATCAAGAGGATAAGAAGAACATCTGCATATTGTTGTTGTTCTTAAGGACTAAGTGAAATAATGTATGAAAAGCTCTTAGGATGCTATATGGCATATATTAGGTGCTCAGTAAACATTATTACTGCTGTTTTATTTTTATGACTACTATGCGTGTTAATCAGTTGTCTTGGGGCATTTTGACCTAATTCAAGCTTTTTGAAATCCCAAATAAAATAAATTTTCTCATGAACTCGCAAACATTTTCTGCTACATGAGATGAGAGAAACTTATACTCATGTTCTAATTTCTTCTAGTGTTGAGAACACTAAATAACTTATGATTTCTGATCCTGCTGAATACAAGTCATTTAATTTGACAGCTATATGCAAATCATAGCTCAGACTCTGTGGGATGGTTTTAGATGGGCATATATTTGTGCCTTTTGTTGATTTTGTATAGTAGTCTCTTAGATAATTGCTGTTATAGTCCCAAGTATATGAACAAAGATTTAAATGTTTTTGTTCTTCCACAATTAATTCCAATTTTATTAGTGGACTTCGTTTCAATCATTTAAATAAAACGAACAACCTAATGGCACAATGTTGGGTAGGTATTTTTGTTTCTTATAAGGATTTCCTGTAGGTTCTTTATGCCAGTGTTTGCAGGTAATAAGGACTCAATCAAGATACAAAACCATAAGACTAGATCCAAGAATTCCAGTTAAAAAAAAAAAAAGACTTTCTCATACATGTTATCAAATTTTTTCTGTACTCATGCTCAGCTAGGTGCTGACTAGGACAGTCAGAGAACCTTCCTTCCTGGGGAATTAGTGAATAATCTCTCACCAACTCTACATAACCAGCGACAGGACATGGCTTGTCTGTTGATCTTTTAAGATTCTGCCAAACATTAGTAATTTTGTACTCTAATATTCTCAGAGTCTCCATTGTATTTTTAATAGCTTCTTAACTCTTCAAAGTCCTTCCACATGCTTTTATTGAGTGATGCTCTCAGTGAGCCTCTGAACTAGGTGGGGCATCCATCATTTTACGGATGAGAAATGGTGGCCTGAACAGTTTACACAGTTGGCTGAGTCACTAATAAAGGGAAGAGCTGGGATGAGAATTTAGCATGCCTATAACCAGGTAGGATGATATAATGAAAGCAGACCATAGTTCAGAAGCAGAGAGAACTATATCAAATCTTGATTTGACCATTTCCTGGCTACATATCTTCATCCAATAGTTAACTTCCACGAGTCTCAACTAAGTTATCTAAAACTGGGATCAGCATTAATATTTCAGGGGACTCTCAGGTGAATTAAATTTATGCATAGTAATGGAGTACATTGCACATAATAGATGTCTCAGGAATATTTCTTTCCTCCCCATTATCTATCATTCGGCTGCTCCCTTTCACCCATTTTTTTATCTGAATATATATTCATAAATCTCCTATGTGATTGATTTTGGGAGACAGTGTGGGATAATGAAAAAACAGAACATAGATTGTGGAGTCTGATAGACCTGGGTCTGATTTCTCCTCTATCATTTATTAACTCTGACCTCTGGAACCTCAATTCCTTAGCTTCCTCGTCAGTGAACAGAGACAATGATCCCAACCTCTCAAGAGTGATATAAAGATCAAATAAGAGAACATGTGTCAAGCATCTACCATCTGGCAACCATAAGTATTGGCGATGGTAATTCACAGCCCTCCCCTCCATTTCTTAGAGATTAACTAGTTCAAAATGCACTTATTGATGCCTACTATGCACTACATATTCACTCTACCAGCAGTCCTTGGTGTTAAAGCAACAGGGATTTTGTCCGTTATGAGTTCTGTTTTCCAGCATTACTAGAGCAATGAAGTTTATGGTTAATTTGGTTTTCCTGAAAAACAGAAAAGCCCCCAAATTATTCTAACCATGATACGTCTTGGGTTTAGACATGCCAGGGATGTACAAAGAGAGTGTTTCACCTGTGGATGTCCTATTCTTGTGCATTCTGGGGGCAAGTCTCCACCCGGGCTCCAGCCTGGGATGCAGCCTCACCCCCTCAGCTGAGATGGAAGAGGAATCTTTAACTGAAACCTCAGGGTCCCTTCTTATAGCAGACACTGTATTCAAACACAAGATGCTGGCCCAAAGAGATCTGACACCCTGGCCCTGCATAACCTGCTCTGATGATGTAGTAAAAGAAGGCACAAGAGAGATGTATGAAAACTCCAGAGTTTATTCAACAGTTACGTCTTTCCACGAGCTAATATGTCTCTCTTTTATGCCCAGGCTTTCGGCTTTAACCCCATCTTCTCCATGAGTCTTGTCCTCATCACTCTCTACCTTTATTATGTTTGACAAAAAGAAATATATAAAGAGAACGACCCAACATGAAACATAGGAAACAAAAGTAACTGGGGTTAAAATGCCTGCAGAGGAAGAGAAGCTAAAATCATAAGAGCCATGTAAAACAGACCCATAATCTAAAAACACACATTACCATTCTATAGGATGGCTCTGGTGTCTGTTTGCAGATTTTGATTGTTGCTGCTTATTTAACTGTGGTTTTGCAAAGCCTGAATCTGTGGGTTCTGTGACCTTCTTAAGCTTCATTTCAAATGTTTGTGTGTACGTGTGTTTAAGAATAGGTATTAGAGCTTCTTCCACTCCCTCCTTCCCTCCCACCTCCTCCCCTCCTTTCTTTCTTTCCTTCCTTCTTTCCTTCTCTCTCTCTCCTTCTTTCCTTCCTTCCTTCCTTCCTTCCTTCCTTCCTTCCTTCCTTCCTTCCTTCCTTCCTTCTTCTTCCTTCCTTCCTGGCATCTTATGGAATAATAGGCTCTAATTCCCAGAGTTCAGTCATGGGACTCCCAGTGGCCATCATCATTTGCAGTGTTGAGAGTCCCCTAAGTTTTTACCTCATCTGGAGAGGGCCCTAAAAATGGCACCACAATGCTTTGGGAAACCAGATGGGAAGTGAAATCTTTACTATCAGGCAAGTTTATAGAAAAAAAGTGGGGGGCGGAGGTGGATTACAAGCCTGCAGTACAGTCTAGGCTTTTCACAAGCTTGTGTTTGGACTTGTGCTTAATCCACAAACAGCCCACATGGAAGACAGATCTGGCTGTTGGAGCTGTTGAAAGTCTAAGAATAAGCAGTAAGAGGGAGCCACACAGGTGAAGACGGAGGGAAACAAGATGTCATTATGATACCAGGATCTTGTCCACTTTCTGGGAGGCTGGTGCCCATGAAGTGCTTGGACCTATTTACAAGATAATGAGAAACTGTCTTTATTAGCCCTCATCTCCTCAGCTCCCACCACCCCTCACTCCACCCCCAACCCAGTAATAAATAGATGATAGATAGATAGATACATACATACATACATACATACATAGACAAAGGTTCTAGAGGAATCATCCAAACTAAAAGTCAGCTCTAACCCAGAGGCCACAATCATTGCCACTTTGGTTTAATCTATTCTTAAGTAACCATATTAGGCATACCTTCAATAGCCCAGGACACTGTTCCCTCATTTTGGACTGGTAGGTTCCCTTTGTTTCAAAGCATCTCTAAGTATTTAAAAATGAACATTTTTTAATTTTTAAAATATTTTTAATGCTTATTTATTTATTTTTGAGAGAGAGAGAAAGGGAGGGAGGGAGAAAGAGAGAGACAGCACACAAGTAGGGGAGGGGCAGAGAGAGAATGGCACAGAATGTGAAGCAGCCTCTAGGCTCCAAGCTGTCAGCACAGAGCCCAACGCAGGACTCAAACTCATGAATGGTGAGATCATGACCTGACCTGAAATTGGAGTCCTAACTGACGGAGCCACCCAGGCACCCTAAAAATGAATAGCTTTTTTTTTTTTTTAAGTCAGGAAACAATCGGCATGTAGCCAGCCTCTCAAAGGCAGGAGTAAAATCCAAAACCTACTGTTCAGATGAATGAGTGGTCTGTGGGGACAAAACAAAAGCAATTTAATTCATTAAAATTGACCTCAGAGCCTCAGAAAATGTCCTCTGCCCTTCAGTCTCCCAGACATGGTCTCTCATGTTTCCATGGTGAATTTTCTGGGGAGGGATCTGTCTCTCCTCTGCTATGTTCAGTCTTCTCTATCCCTTTTTCTTTCTTTTTTGGTCTTCTGCCTCTGTTTTTTATTTCTCCTTACTCACTGCTTCTCTCCACCATTCTCTTTTCCTTTCTGAGTTTCTCTCCTCTCTTCTTCATGAATTTCCTCTAACAGACCTTAATATGAAGTTAGATTATATTTTAAATATTTACGAATACGTTTTTACATCCTCTATTCTTTTTTTTTTTTTAATGTTTTATTTATTTCTAGGAGAGAGAGAGAGACAGCGTGAGCAGGGGAGGGTCAGAGAGAGAGGGAGTCACAGACTGAAACAGGCTCCAGGCTCTGAGCTGGCAGTCAGCACAGAGCCCGACGCGGGGCTCGAACCCATGAACCGCGAGATCATGACCTAAGCGAAAGTCGGACGCTTAACCGACTAAGCCACCCAGGCGCCCCTATATCCTCTATTCTTAATGTTTCTTTTGAGTGACCTGAAAAATCTTTAATTCTCTCTGTGCTGATTATACATTAATTACGTGTGTGTTAGTTTGTTGAAAAGACAGGATTCAGACAGTTTCTGCTGGTGACACAGCTTTAATGTAAGCAGACGACACAGCACAGCACCAATTGGAGAAAAGACCTGCCTTGGATGGGTCCCGAGAGCTCAGGCTCAAGCCTCTCTGTCCTTCTACAGCCAGGCCCCACAGAACAAGCCCTGTACCCAGTTCTCGAATCATCACCAGTCTGTGTGCAAAGTCCTGGGTAGCCTCGTCTCTGCTCGTGGGGGGGTCTCTTAGAATGAGCTGGTCCCATAGGCACATTCCAGCTACTCTGCCAGCCTTAACTACCAGAACCCTCAGCTCCACTCACCACGTGCTGGGCATAAATCCCACTAGTTTCACTCATCGCCACTGACAGGATGGTACATTCTGCCCCCAAACCCGCAGACCCATGGTGGCGAAACAACATTGCTCTTCAGTTAATACATTTGGAAGTTTTGATCAGGACAGTGTCAGGGGCCCTGTCGATAAATATTTGGTCAATTCAGACCCTCTGAGATTAACTCATACTATGTACTCTTTCTCTGAAAAACAAAATACTTAATAATTAAGCTAAAGGGGCTCTTTACTGGGAGCCTAAAGTCTGCGTCTATAGAATAGAGACCTCCCAGGCTGATTTAAACAAAATGGAGAGGATGGGCCGCTGCAGGCTGCTCCTGCTCCCTCCGACAGGCTTCCTTCTCAGCCCTCACCTTCCACTTCATCTCCAGGATGGCCCTTTCCACCTCCTCCAGGGCTCGCTCTCTCCTTTCCACTGCTCTCTCCCGCCATTCCACTGCCCTCTCCCTCCTCAGCACCTCCTTTTCCCTTTGGCTGGCCCACAAAGCCAGGGTCCCCAGCTGCTCCAGGAGTCGGGCCCAGTCACCCTCGATACCCGTGGGGAGCTGGGGGCCCTGAGACCTGGAGTCCTGGCGCTGCCCCGCCTGACCGTGGCCAGTCTTCTCCAGCTCCTCCTTATGCATGCTCTTCAGATGCTTCCACAAGGCTGTGGTGCCCACGTTAACCCCTGGGCCGCGGCTCACCTGCCTGCCACAAAGGCGGCAAGTGGCATACTGGTTGGGGTGGTGGCCGGCACGAACAGGGGCCAGGTGGAAATACTCCCAAGCCTCAGAAAACCGGGACCCCTTGTTGTGAGGCAGAGAGGTGGGCATGGCGCTCGCAAAAGAGCCGACCGCCTCTCCCTTCTCACTGACCGCCTCTTCCTCCTTCATCTCCAGGTCTCCTTTGGCCTTCATCCTGGCTCCCTCCTCTTCCTCCTCTTCCCGTCTCATCCTGTCTCCTCTTTTCACAGCTTTCCTTGAGCCAGAAGTCTCAGCTGAACCACAGCTAAGGCGAAATGAGTAATCGGGAAGGGACTGCGGTTAACTCTCGGGGATTCACAACAATGGCCAGAGGCTGGCCACACCTGAGTGGTGTGATATTTCCTCCTTTCTGCTTCACGGGAGAGTCAGGGTGAGTCAGAGCCACAGCCACAAAATGGCCTCTGAGGCCCCCAGGTACATTCCCTCCAGGCCCCAGATATGTACTGATCCCCCCTTGTGTATACCAGGAAGACAAAACAAATTAGTCCAGAAATTACTAAGTCCTTCAGTGAATTCGGTGTTCTCTATATCAACCGCCACCACAAGTGTTTCTGAGTATTGGAAATGTTAGGTTTTCTCCTGAGACGACTCCTGGCTGCTTCCAGTGTTTCTGTGCTCCCGGAGGCCTACATGTGGGTTTTGGAGATTCTGAACCCTCCGGCTGCTCAGGAACCCCAGGGTTGGGGCCTCACTGGCCTTCCTCAGTATAGGCAGAGGCAAGCACAGAGAGATGCAGGTGTGAGACACACTCACACTTCCTAAGAACTGTTGGAACAAGCAGTCCAGACACTGGGTAATAAAGTTCCCAACGTGAGGTCAGTTTTCCCCTAGAGAGTTCCTTCTGGGGCTGAAATTCCAAGAATTCCAGCAGGCTTAGCTGTTTTCAGCAGGCGGAGCTGGGCGGCACAGAGGAGAGAGACTTGGAGCACATCTCAACAGACTTGCTGCTCGTGGGTCCTCAGCAAGTAGTTTACACTCTGCCTCCCAGGGCACCGTCACCTGCAAAGCCAATAGCTCATAAGACCTCCCGGACAGCAGTTTACTCCACACGTATGGCTTATTCATTGAAATAAATAAATGGACAATTACACTTTTAAAAATAGCCTGCTTTCTCCCTCCTTTTTGGAGTCATTTCTTAAGCGATTGAGAGCTTTATTCGTCAAGCTTTGCAATCCAGTCCCAAACAGTTAGTAAACACTCTCCCCCCCACCCCACGCGCCCCGGCCCCACAGCCCTACAAGTGGGTACTTACAGGCAAGTAAGGCCCTGAGCTTGTCTCTGATGGCTTTGGTGCAGGGTGAGTGCTCCCACTCGCTGTGAGTAGCTACTAGCTGACTTCTGCCCCCAGGAGGAGGGCACCCGCAGGCCCTGTTCCCTCCCACTCCCAGGGAAGACACCTTTCCAGGTGGGCGTGCCTCTGCCTGCCCACACGCAGATGCAAACGTTTCTCCGCACCCCCCTCCACGCTGGAAAAAGGATGTTCCTGGCAAGTGTTATGTAGTGAAACAATAAATCCAGCACCTACAAGTCTTAGTTCTGTTTCCAGAAAGCTAGATCGTCTGGCCTCCGAAGCAAAGAAAGTATTTCGAGAGGGGAAGGGGTGAAGTTTCAGCAGAGAAACCACGTGCCCCAGTAACATCTGTGCTTTCAAATATTTTGTCCATTTGTCAGACCATGAGTCTCAAGTTTTGGTTCGGAGGCTCTGGATGTTGTAAATAGAGTCAGTAGAGAGGCCAAAGAAGCCACATGAAAGGAAAGAGAAAGAGAAAGGAATCCTCCCAAGTTGAAGCAAATATGCTAAGTTGAGAAGCAAATTTGAGGTTGCTTTTTATTATATTATGTAACTAGCACTGGCAAAGTTGAAATGCGTTTGGCTTCTTTTCTCAGTTGGAGTGAAATAAATGGTCACAACTTAAGCACAGATTTTAACATTTACGTCTATGCTATATTTACATATGTATATTTAGGAAGGAGAACCTACCAAGAGGAGACAGCAACATTTAAAGAGGGTGTCTGTGGAGGAAAAATCCTCAACTTGTAGAAGAAAAGAGAAATGGCAGAGTAGAAAACATACTGAGACTGAAAGATAAATTTCAACTGAAGAAATAAGATTGAGGAGAGGAAAGAACTCCAAAAAGAAAGGAAGAGTTGGTAAACGACTAGGGGAACTTTTTTAAAAATCGATTTCTCTTTCAAAACTAAAAAGCTAATTTTTAAAAAATGAATCTACGAAAAGCCCTTTTGAAAAGGTTCTGCCCAAACTTAGGCAAACTAAATCTGGGCTAACTTACAGATGGGCAGCATTTCAGTATTTCCGCTGTGGAAATAACGAAATGGTCATTCTTACAGCCAGATTTGGATTCCCCAATCTCATCATGCTACAACCTTCTGCGGGCTTCCCTCTGCTCTCAGGACAATGTGCCCAACTCACACAGAGGCCTATGCACCCAACCGGTCTATCAATGCTTGCGAATTCCCCACCACTTTGCACCACAGACCACCTGTGGAATCCAGACCCATCCCTTCTCTGACCACAAAATATAACTCTGTTCTCTAAGTTAGTCCCAGAATTCACCTTTCTCTGCTCTCCTACAGAACCATCCACATACTTTATGCCACTTCTTACATAATTCTTTGTGCTATTGCTCACATATTCCACGTGTACTTAGAAAAACGTGTTGAAGAAACCAATTCTTTGGCCTGCCTCATGGACACGACAGCCACACAATAAGAGAGTGAGTGATTTTGACTTCCCAGCAGAAGAATGTACAGTCTGTGTGCACAGACTCTTGTGCATATATTCTTCATCATTTTTTTTTAATGTAACAGGTTTCTCTTCTTACTCACGTGGAAGGTCCCAAACAGCGACGGCTTCTGCTTGCACAGCAAAACCATATAAGTTTGATGTTTCATAAGAGGTTTGACTTCAGTTTGAACTAGTTTAGTCTGTGGCTTTTCAACTCCAGAGAGACTGGGAGGAGTTCAGGACAACAAGCACATTCTGAAATAAAATCTTGGAACACAGTCTGGAGGTGGTATAGAGTATTTGAAATCTGAATCACTCCATAAAATCTGAGTTCAGAGAATCCACAAGAGTTAGAGCTTTTTAACATTTTTATTAAATTGAAAGAGACTTCTTCAGTGCATTGGTTGACTTTATAAGATGACTGAACCCCTACTTGTCCCTGATGTTACCATACCATTGTCTTATGGTGGGTTAACCAAGCATGGAGAAAAGGAGTCATGAGAGTACTTGAAAGTACTGGCATTAATAAAAATCTTTACAACTTTTCCTGTAACTCTTACATCGCTTTGTGGGCCACTTGAAAATAAACATCAATCTTTGGCATCTTATTGGACTAAATAAATTGAGTTTTCTTTCCTTCACTAAATAAGAATATGTTTTAGATTTTACTTTTGGCTTTCCGGGACCAAAAGTGACATAATGTCATGGGTCTGTGTTCCTACCACATGCACATGTCCCCGTTGTCAAGTGTGGAATGAGTACAAAAGCTGGCAGCTACAGTGTTCACTGTCTGTCATTTTGGGTTCCACAGAGAGTCACTTATGATTGCCTCAGGCTATTGGTCGTGCTGTATGGAGGGATGCTACACTGCCCTTCAGTAGGATCTTGCCAGAAACATGCTACTTTAGGATCCTTCAACTTGGTTTCTCAGCTCTGCGCAGGACCATACTCTTTGAGTATAACTAGTCTGTGAAGAAATTGGCACACCAAGTATTACATATAGTTCATTGTTCTTTACTAGTTAACTGGTAAACTCATCAGTTGTGGACAATATTTGAGAACTAAGAACAATGGCCAGTCGTCTGTGAAATGCATACATCTCTTGATGAGAAAGCAAATAACTATACATGGGATTATAACTGTACAGTGTCAGGGCACCAGGGTGGCTCAGCCAGTTAAGCATCTGACTCTTGGTTGTGGCTCAGGTCATGATCTCATGGGATCATGAGCCCCACGTCGGGCTTTGTGCTAACAGTGCAAAGCTTGCCTGATATTTTCTCTCTCTTCTCTCCCTCTGTCTTTCCTCTGTTCACATGCACATGCTCTCTTTCTCTCTCTCTCAAAATAAATAAGCATAATTTAAAAAATTATGCAGTGGCATGTTTAAAAGTATATTGAAATACAATTTTATAGTATCTCAGATAAAATAATGATAACAAGATCCAATAATTCTTTTTGGATATTTTCTCCAGGTTTGTTTTTTTTCTTTAACCACCATCTTTCAAAAAGCCAATACAGTGTTGGAAATAAAACATAACTAACCCTATCTATAAGCTACCTGTTCTATTCCTTTCATATTTCAGTACAATGTGTTTTACCAGAAAGTATCTTGTGCTGGAACTGGGGTAACTTAGTTTTCAATTGTGCCATCAACTACGTTCCACTCCCTTTAACCATTCTGTGGTTCTGTGCCTTGGTTTCCCCATCAGTCAAATGGCAATGATAAGTCATGTCCTACCCCACCCTAGGGGACTGTTAAGATGATACAATGAAAAATCAAGTACATAAACTCTTTCCAAGTCAAAAGTGAGATATTTACAATGATGGTTTCTGTGGTTGTTGCTACAAATAGTACTTTACATTATTTGGGGAATGGAAACAACTCATATTTGGGTATCTTAGCTTATAATCTAACAGAATATTGTTTTCTGGTCTCTTGCTTGTTTGAGCTTCTTCGTTTTTAGTCTTTGGCTTCCATTTAGTATTATTCTGTTCTTTTTGGGTAGAGCTGTGATCTCCCTTTTCCAGAACCCAGAATCCAGACTTACTCTATTCCTATTAGTCTATTAGTCTAGTCCTAGATTCTTCACAAGTTGACCTGTGCTTCCAGTCATGAGTTCATGACAGGTCTAGAGGGGACAGCTCACTTTTTCACATGAGCCCTGAAAGGTAAGCACAGCCTTGTTGTAAGTGGAGAAAATCGTTTCCTGCCAGTTTGCCTCATGTGACGGTTGGCGGGGATGTAAGAGGCCCCAGTTTCTTCTGAATTTGCAAATAAGCCTTTCTGTGTTCTGCTTTTTACCCCCAGAGAACATTTACCTGCTCCCTGAGGAATGTATTTCCCACGGCAAATCTCACATGGTTTATAGAAGGAGGCTTTCCTCAAGGTGAAAAGGAAGGTAAGGAAATCGGTCAATGGAAATGGATTTGGCAAAGAAAGAAAGAAAGAAAACAAAGAAGAATAGAAATTGCCACTTCCCGAGCTGATCTTGGCATTTAAGAACAATTCTCATTCCAAGACAAACATCATCTTGCCTACCAGATGCCATTTTCTGGTACCTCATCTAGTGCTCCGAAGAGGACGGTGGTGGGTAACGTTTCCCAGAGTTAAGAAATACACCCGATTTCCTTAACTCGCAACTGTTACTCCACTGTTAGTAAAAGCAGATCTCTAACATGCGGGCCAAGAAGTTTAACTCAACATACACATATTAGTAATTTCATTTAATTCAAATAGCTTTGCACCACTGTGGCAAATCAATAAACAAATACGTTTTCTTGTAAGGATCTGAGTGGGGTGGGGTGGGGAAGCCTAGAGGAAGTACATATAAAGGACTGGGCTTTATGACAAGGAACCGCACCAGGAGAATTAAACATGCTTAGAGCAGGGACACACACCGAGACAAGCTCCGATGAGAATGCACAAAGCTGTATTTTTCGTAGGCGACAAACATGGCAGCCTGCGCCAAACCAATCCCAGCCAGCCCCTGCCTGGAATGGCAGCCCTTCTTCCTCTTGAGCCACGTTTTTCTCAAAGCTCAATACGTGTTCAACAGTAACTGCGTCACCTAGCTCCTGCTACATTATTTTTAATTGATAAAACGTTTATGTTGATGATTGATCGTATTGATCCACTTGATTCATTTTGCGACTATTCCTGGTTTTGTTATTCACTTTGAAAACAATTCACCCACACTGATGACCGGATGCAATCCTGAAAATCTCTCTTAAAGATCATTGCAGATATGGTCTCCCGTTAAGTAAGCCCTGGTTTGATGTGCTCATTACCCTCCCCGACCATGAGGCCAGGCACTGTAGTCAGAAACCTACCACATTCAATTATTACTTTGGCAAGTAACAACTTCAAAACTAGCATTTAGAGCGTTTAGTGTACAGAAGCCATAAGAGTTCAGAAAGTTCTGGCCTACAATGACAGATGGTTTTACATTAATTTCCTGCTGCCGTGCATGCTATTTGGAGGTTGTACTAACAGTGGCAGTTAAACAGTTTCTATTTCTAAAGGAGACTCACAGGACTCAAATGACAATGGCTATAAATCTAGAGCTTATTTCAGGAAAAGGACACAGTATAACACTGTTAAAGTAAGGATATGCATCCCATGTATAGATTTACAGCAAGAGGGCCAGTGAAATCCGACATGGGCTCCTATGCAAAAAGGGGACCACCAATGTGACACAGAGCACCGCAAAAGCAGGAGCCCCCAATGGAGTCCTGGCTGAAGGTGTTTTATATTTTACTTAGGTGTATTCCTGCTATGTAGCCAGACTCGACCGCAGAGCCTTCCCAGATTCTAGCCTGGGCTGGGTGCAAATCATCAATCTCACCGTTTTCGATAAACGATAAACAATGCTGGTGAGCTAGGACAACTGGCCCCAAGCCCCTCACACCCACGGTCACCAACAAAGCAATGCTATTAATCAACACATCCCATACTTGGCCCAGAGATCAGTGCCATGCAGGGGCTTGAGCAAAAACAGTTGAGGTGAACTGCAGACCTGGGGACAGGCCCCCACAGCACAGAAGCTGTGGTTTGACCTTTTTTTTTTTTTTAGCATTAAAATATTCTTTATTTATTTTTTTTACAAATAGTTTATTGTCAAATTAGTTTCCACATAACACCCAGTGCTCATCCCCACAAGTGTCCTCCTCCATGCCCATCCCTCCTCCCCCCCACATCCATCAGTCCTCAGTTTTTGTCAGCATTCAAGAGTCTCTCATGGTTTGCCTCTCTCCCTTTCCCCCACCATTTCCCCCTTTCTTCTCCCCCTTGTTCCTCCGTCAAGTTCCTCCTAATCCTCATATACATGCACACATGATATTTGTCCTTCTCTGCCTGACTTATTTCGCTCAGCATAACGCTCTCAAGGGGTTTGACCATTTTTGACTCCGTGTTACCATAAACTGAACCATTCCAAGCCATGCCTTGCCGTCACTGTATGGTTCGAACAGGAAACACTGGTGACTGATCTTGTTCTTAATCTGTCTTCTAGAAGTATACATTACTAATGAAAAGAGAAAAGACAAAAGTGGATTTTGGGAGCTGAAGTCTGTTTTGAAAAGGGGGTATGGTAATAAACCAGCCCAGTCCAACAACCTGACCGTCTGGTGTATGGCTGTGTCTCCAGTCCCCGGAAATAAAGTGTGGAATATCTCATCTGAAAAGATCACTTTTTCCTTGGGTGAGTTGTCTATTTAATAAGGTCAACAAGGGGTGGCCAAGCCTGCCATAAGCTCAGAACATTTCTAATTAGAACAAATAGAATACTCATTATTTCCATCGTATTCCAATCTTGAAAAACTCTTTACCCAACTCAAAATTACTGAATTTCATAGTATCAAGCCTCTTTTGATGAGCAATTTAACTCTGCTTAAAAGAATTTCTTCAAATAAAAAGTAGATGATTCCTGTTTCTAAAGAATTTCTAGTGAATATGGCATTTTTGTCAAATTTTGTTAATAATAACTTTTTGTTAATCTACCACATAATGAAAATTAACACTAATATATTGATGATGAAGAGAGATTCTTAAAATCCTAAAATCTCTTCTGAGTCACTAAACACCTTCAATTACATAGAGCATTTATAATTTTAATACTTAGGAATGGATAAACCATATATGAGATATAAATAGCTTGAGGATAAAGATTGTATCCTAATGATTTTACTGCCCCTAAATTGAAGCACAGAAACTGGCATATAGAATATTTTTATGATTTGAAAATTGATACGTAGGATCATTCTACTTATTTACAGCATTTGATGAACCAGAATATGCACTACTCTAACCTGACCAAATAATGGAGATTTTACTACATAAAAGATGTGAACAAATGTTTCAACAAATGCAGTGACAACAGATTGCCTATAAAAAAAATAGAAGTTTGTAATGACAACTATCAAACATGCATCTATAACAGCAAAGTAATACTTAAACAGATTTGTTAGCCATTATCACAACTCTGCAGGACCATTAACATCTTTTACCACCTTCCTATTTTTCAGAGAAATTGTAGTCTGTAACATACTCATAAAACCCAGGGTAGTTTATAAAGGAAAGTTCCTCTTTGTTTCAAGGCCAGTGTCTGCATCTTGGGTCCTACCCAGCCATTTCATCAATGCCTTCATTTGTTTCCTGAGAGCCTTGGCAGGGAAGGGTATGCGGCTCAATGCAAATCCACTCCCTTTTTCAAAAGTCAGTGCCATTCTGAATCTGGGACAGTGGCATCATGCCTGTAATGTTGCCTGTGTATGGGTGTACATATACACACACAGACACATCTCTCTACGGACTTTGAGTTAATCATTCAGAAATGATCATGGTTTACACTAAAACATCCATACTCAATTATGCCTAATTCCCTCAAAAATAAATGCACCTCCTTTCTAGAAGGCTGGGCACAGAGAACCAGAGTAAAGCCTGGTTCTCATATGGATTTGCCAGGAACTTTGGCAGACCTTAAGGATATAAGCTAAAGGCCAGACAACCTCAAATTCCTATGGAGAACCCTATTCCTGTCACAGACAGAACTATATTTGAAAAAACAATATTTTCTGATGTTAAAATTGAGATTTTCTTGATGAAAAAATTTTATTTTTTAGAGCCATTTTAGGTTTTCAGCAAAATTAAGAGGAATGCATGGAGACTTCCTGTATGCCCTCCCACACACAAGCATAGCCTCCCTCATTATCAGTATCACTCACCAGAATATGGTTCATTTGTTACAAACCTATCCTGACACATCATAATCACCCAAAGTCCATAATGTACCTTAGGATTCACACTTGGTGTTGTACATCCTATGAGTTTGGATAGATGTATAATGACATGTGCCTATCATTATTGTTTCAAAAGGCCCAAATTTTCACAGCACTAAAAATCCTTTGTGCTCTACCATTCATCCTTTGCTGTTAAAAGAATGCCATTAGAAGGATGGATATCCCTTACCCCTGGAAACCACTGATTATTTTTAGCCTTTACAATTTTCTCTTTTCAGAATGTCATTTAGTTGGAATCAACAATATGTTGCCTTTTAAGATTGGCTTCTTTCATTTCATAATATGCATTTAGGGTATCTCCATGTTGTCTCATGGCTTGATAGCTTATCTTTTTTTAGTACTGAATAATATTCCATTTTATGCATGTACCGTAGTTTATGTACCCACTCACCTACTGAAAAATGTTTTAGTTTGGGAAATTAGGACTAACGCTGCTTTGAACATCCATGTGTAGGTTTTTGTGTGGGCAAGAGTTTTCAATTCCTTTGAGTGAATACCAAAGAGTACAATTAATTGCTGGATTGTAGATAAGAGTATGTCTAGTTTTGTGAGAAGACACCAAACTGTCTTCCAAAGGAGCTGTACCATTTTACATTCCCACCAGCAGTGAATGAGAGGTCCTGTTGCTCCACAGCCTCACCACCATTTCATATTGTCAGTGTTATGGATTTTGGTATATTCTAATAGGTGTATAGTGGTATCTTGTTGGTTCAATTTGCATTTCTCCAACAACATATTATGTGAAGCATCTTTTCCTATGCTTATTTGCCCTCAATATGTCTTCTTTGGTGAAGTTTCTATTAAAGTCTTCGGCCCAATTTTTTAATCAGGTGGGTTGTTTTCTTACTGTTGAGTTTTAAGGGTTCTTTATATATTTTGAATAATAGTCCTTTACCAGATGAGTCTTTTGCAGATGTTTACCTCCAAGTCTGTGGCTTCTCATTCTCTTGAACTGTGCTTGGTTTTAAGATAAGAAAATAATGAATAATTTTGAGATAATAAGGGAGAACACTGATCCTGATCCCCAAAGCACACTGTAATTCCAATTTTATAGGACAGCCCATGATGTAGTATAATTTTAGGCTCTGAGCAGATGGTTATTTTTAAATTGTCAAGTGAATTCTTATCCTTTATGATCAAATATTAAAGACAATAAATCTTGAAAGTTCAGTTTCCCCAAATTATAGCTTACATTCTGGTCATAGTCCAGCATATATCTTTAAGAATGATTTAGAAGATGCAGTAGAAACTCTCTAAAGCAATGTCATCCCTGGATCATACTTCCTTACTTGTCATAAGTTCTTAAACACTTGATCCCCAACACTTTCTGCTTGTGGTAATACTGTTGGGAATTTTATGAACTCCGAAGAAAACTTCTGATGCCTTGTGCAAGAGTTACTGCTTTATCAGGCCATTACTGTTGACAGATATTGAGATGAAAATCTAGAAGAAAAATCTAAAGTAGAGGAATCCTGAGAATATTGCAGAGCAGAAAGGAGATTTAGTAAGAGGAGGGGACTTTTTTGCTCCCCTTTGTTCCCAGGGAACAGTTGGAAGCTTGCAAGCAAACAGCTCTCTGAGATGATCCCTTCCCCACTACCTCCCAGTCTCCCAGTGAGTTCAAATGCTCGGTGATTTTTATTCTAGTAAATTTCAGAAAGGGAAAGGAGTCGGTGTAGGCTGGTCAGTGGCTCTTCAGGCAGCTATTTGAGCACGAGAGCCTACAGATTCCTGTGACTAAACAGTAAATAAGTTTTTAAGTTCTTTCCAAAATACTTTACCCTGCTGCTACCGAACCCCAAGTTCAGCTGCCCCTCACTCAAAAGGTCAATCAATACTCAAGAGAGCAGTTTTGATTGGAAAGGAATATGAGCTTTATTCAGGAAGTTGGCCACCTGGGAGAAGATGGGCTCTTGTGCAAAGGCTGACTCTGTGGTTTCTGCCTGTTCCAGGGATTTTTAAAGGGGTCGAGTATCAGTAAGGGGGTACAGTGGTCTGTAGCATTTCTTGACTAGGTGCAGCCTTCGTGGTAGCCAGCTAAAGACTATTTCAGTGCTGGGAGTTGTGTGAGGGCATCTGCTTCCTGTTTCCTTTTATTTTTTTTAATATATATATATTTTTATTTTATAAAGAGAGAGCGAGCAAGTGGGAGAGGGGCAGAGGGAGAGAGAGAGAGAGTCTTAACCAGACTCTGTGCTCAGCTTAGAGCAAAACACAGGCCTCGATCCCACAACCCTGGGATCTTGACCTGAGCCAAAACTGAGTTGGACACTCAATTGAATGAGCCACCCAGGCATCCCTGCTTCAAGTTTTGTGAAGGGCAGGAGTGCTCTCTTCTTTCTAGGAAGGAACCCAAAATCTATAGGTATACAGTGGAAGGTTAACCAATCACATTTGCTAAAGTTTAAATACTACTAGGTTAGTAGGAGAGTTGGGGGTAGCTTCATTGCTGTCCTAGCTAATTAGAATATTTAAAATTGTAGCACTTGCAGGGTCAACTTTTTGGTATATACAATGAGTTGCTTTGTTTTGTTTCATTTTGTTTTGAGGTGGAGGGGATGCTTTGTTTTATTTTAAAACAAAAGTTGAGTGCAAATGCCCTCTGGGGTGAGTAAAGTCCTCCCTGTCATCAGCTGTCATTCACCACGACATGGATTTCCATCTGGGACCCAAAAGAGACTTAAGGGTTGATGAGTCATGTGAGTGTGTTTGAGTGTGCATGTGTATTTTTTGCATGTGGAGAGAGGATTCAAAAGGGATGTCTCAGTAGTGGGGCAAGAGAACCACTGAATGTTGAGGCAAAATATGGCAGACAAATACTTCTTACTTCATGATTTTTCTCATACCCTGGCTGTTCCTAGGGATCCTAAGAGTATCAGTTAAGGACTTTTTATTTTATTTTTGAGAGAGAGACGGAGAGTGAGCAGGTGAGGGATAGAGAGAGGGTGACAGAGGATCTGGAGCAGACTCTATGCTGATAACAGCAAGCCTGATGCGGGGCTTGAACTCATGAACCGTGAAATCATGACCTGAGCTGAAGGATACTCCACTCACTGAGCCACCCAGACGCCCCAGTTAAAGACTTTAATCTACATACAAATTACCCAAGGATCTTGTTTGAAAGCATATTCTGATTCATTAAGTGGAGATGGAGGGGGAGGGCCTGAGATTCTACATTTCTAGCAAGCTCCTAAGAGATGCCATGGACCACATTTTGAGAAGCCAAGACCTAGCAAGGCCTGGAGTCCAGTACATTTCTAGGTGGACCAGCTAAGGGCTGATTCGAACTCTGAGGAAGCCCTGGAACTGACCAGCTGCCCTGGGGGACAGGCACCTGGTCACTATTGCCTGTGAGGGGGTCCTGGGCACCCTACTAGGCCTGCTGCAGAGAGTACACACTCAGGAAGGGATGGAGTTGCTGTAGGCCAGCAGCTTAACCCCTACAACACGATGGCAAATGCAGTGGTCTGAAAACTGCTTGACATCTTTCTGTCAAATTCTACAGTTGAGTTTTGGGAAATAGAGTGATTATTGTTGTTGTTGTTGTTAAGTTTTAGCCACTCCTTTCTACACTCCCTGTGTCTTATTTTGACCAAGGAGAAGTTTCTACTTTACAAGACAGTCTGAAACCAGAAGGACTTTTTCTTTTTTCTTTTCTTTTTTGCCTTTTTTTTGGCTGCACATTTCATCTCGAAAACTGCATCATTTTTGTTAAAGACCAAAGAGTTCATTTCAAAATACAGATCTTGCAGTCACAACTCCCTAATACCCTACAAGGTTGTGTGTATCAAGAACCTCTCAGATTATAAAGACATGTGGTGTTGAAATAGGGCAGAATAACATCTTAACATAGAAATGTTCAATAAATGGAAAAAGAAAAAATGCTTCCTATGGTAGAAATCCAGGATTGAGCATAACCTATCAACATCTTCTTTTCCAGGAGTCAACAAACTTCCTGTTTTTATCTGCCCGGTAGTAAATATTTTATGCTTTGTGGACCATATGGTCTCTATCACAACTACTCAGCTCTACCATTGTAGTACAAAAGCAGTCATAGTAGACATTACATAAACAAATGGACATGACTGTATTCCAATAAAACTTTATTTACTAACATAGGCAGTGGTTGGGATTTGACTTGTGGGCCATAGTTTGCCAACTTCTGTTCTAATCGGTCTACAGAGAAAAACACCTGGGCATTATTTTTCCAGGTCCATGCTCCATCTTATTAAGGCTACTACTTTGGAAGATGATGGTTATTATGTGTCTGCAGTCAGACATGTACTTAAAGTTGATCTTCTCTCTTTCAGTATTAAGAAGGAATCTATATGCATTCATTTATCCACCTGCATTTTCCAGGAATCAGAAATACAGAGATTTCCCAGTCACTTCTTCGAGGGGTATACTGACCATGTAGAGCAATGAGGCTTTTGCTAGGGTAGACATTGAGGGCTATGAGCACATCACAAGGATCCCTAGAGTCCTTCAAGTTTTAGAAGGTGCATACAAGGCAGTTTGTGGTAAGAAAGTGTGAGGAAACAGCATATACAAAAAGAAAGAGTCCACGGAGATCAGGTTGAAATATCCCCTGTTGGATTAAGGGTATGATTTGAGATGTAGAAGATGATAGGCAGCATCAGGAAATGAAGTGGGATTGTAAAGGGGCGAGGAAAATAATGATCAGATGTGTATGTCGTGCTGAAGTGTTCAAGTATGTTTCAGATGGTACCACTCTATTTGTGTCCTCTCCGTGTGACGTTCTCCCCACCCTGCACCTACCTCCTCAGAGATTAATAGCAAGGGATCATTTATATGATAAGATAACAGGTCAGATCCAACTGTGAATATCACGTACAGCCAACAGCAATAACAACACTGCCAACATTAAAAATAAAACAGAGATACATCTTGATTACAAAAACACATTCTTTCCAACACTCTATGTGCTGTCAGGTGCCATAACTTATATACACTTTTCCCTTAAAATAAATTACAGAATAGAACCAATAGTATAATTTATAATTAAGTATCCAGATAATTGACACAGAATGCCAAATGTGTGACATTACACCAAATGTCATTATATCTAGAAAATCACAAAATCCCCTACCCTTAAAATCATTGAACCGTATTTAACCCAGACATTCCTAAAGTTAATAGATCCTTCTGGCATTTGTGAATTGGTTTCTACTGCTAATAGGACTATTTTACCATTCAATAATAGAAGCTTAAGGAATTGGCATAAAGTGTATAATATGATAAAGCAATGTATTATAGGCTCTCTTTCATCCCTACCTGCCCCCACACACATCAAGAAAATTTATAGCCAAATAAAAATTTTGTGACAAAAATAAGCATTTTAGAAAAAGCAATAATAATGCCATCAATCTTGCCAATTGCAAGTTGCCAACAATTTCATCATTGTTTCTCTTGCCAATAATATTTTGCAGGCTTGTGGATTTGTAAACGGTATGATTATTTTTAAAACAGTTCAAGATACTAGCTGTTTTAATTATTTTACCAGGTCTTGGTTAAATGTTATTTCCTCCAGGAAGCTTCCCCTGACCTCCCAATCTCAGTTGGTACCCTTTGTTTGCATCCCTGTGGCACCTGCACTCAACACAATGCCTGGGCACCTGCCTATTATCTAGGCCTATGGTCCTTGAACACAGCCCAATGCCTTTGTCATTCACCGCTACATCCCACAGCGTTGCATGTAATAGGCCTTCATTAATGAATTGTTGGATGAGTAGACAAAGTTGTGGGGGAAATTAAGTCAATACATCATCTTTATGTTATGATATTTTGGTCATGATTAATATCCATTTCATCCTTTCAGGCTCCATGAAACCTCCAACAGACCCTCTGCTTAATGTTGTCACATCCACCATTGCCACCCGAACTTCTCCAGCCAACAGCGTATCTCCTACAAGTAAGAATGTTGTCACACGGCCTTCCTTTTTTTAAAAATTATTTTTTGAAATTTGAGTATAGTTGACACACAATGTTACATTAGCTCCAGGTGTACAACATAGTATTTTAACTTCTAGGCGTGTTGTGCTCACCACAACTATAACCACCGTCTGTCTCCATACAACATTGTTAAACTACCACTGACTATATTCTCTATGCTATGCCTTTCATCCCCATGGTTTACCCCTTTCATAACTAGAAACCTGTGTCTTTCCCTTCCCTTCATCCATTGTGTCCATCCCCACTCTCCTTTCCCCTCTGGCAACCATCAGTTTGTTCTCTGTATCTATAGATTTGATTCTTCTTGTTTGTTTACTTGTGCTTGTTTTTAGACTCCACATATAAGTGAAATCATATGGTATTTGTCTTTTCCTGTCTGACTCACTTCATGTAGCATAATACCCTCTAGGTCTGTCCATGTTCCTGCAGAGAGCACAAACTCATCCTTTTTTTTAAGGATGCATAATATTCCATTTTCCTTATCCATTCATGTATTGATATACCCTTGGGTTGCTTTCGTATCTTGGCTATTGTAAATAATGCTGCAATAAACATAGGGGTGCATAGATCTTTTTGAATTAGTATTTTCATTTTCTTTGGGTAAATACCCAGTGGTAAAGTTATTGGATCATATGATATTTCTAGTCTTAGTTTTTTCTTCATACTATTTTTCCACAGTGGCTGTACCAATTTACATTCTTGCCATCAGTAAATGAGAGTTCCTTTTTCTCCACATCTTCTCCAGCACTTTGTATTTCTTGTCTTTTTTATTTTGCCACTCTGACAGGAGTAACGTGATATCTCTTTGTAGTTTTGATTTGCGTTTCCCTAATGGTTAGTGATATTGGGCATCTTTTCATCTGTCTGTTGGCCCTCTGTATGTCTTCTGCAGAAAAAAATGTCTATTCAGTCTCTCTGCCCATTTTTTTAAATCAGACTTTTTGGTTTTTGCTGTTGAGTTGTATACGTTCTTTATTTCATTTTTTAAGCTTTTATTTTAATTCCAGTTAGTTAACATACAGTCTTGTATTAGTTTCAGATGTACAATATAGTGACTCAACCATTCCATACATCACCTGGTGCTCATTATGACAAGTTCCTTAATCCCCATCACTTATTTACCTATTTCCCCACCCACCTCCTTTCTGGTAACCATCAGTTTGTTCTCTATAGTCAAGTATCTGTTTCTTGATTTTTCTCGCTGTCTTTTTAACCTTTGCTCATTGTTTTGTTTCTTCATATGAGTGAGATCATATGGTATTTGTCTTTCTTTGACTGACTTATTTTACTTAGCATTGCACCCTCTAGCTACATCTATGTTGTTGCAAATGGCAAGATTTCATTCTTTATTATGGTTGAATAATATTCCATTGTATATATGTACACTATATCTTCTTTAACCATTCATCCATCAATGGACAGTTGGCCTGCTTCCATAGTTTGGCTATTATAAATAAGACTACAAACATGTATGTATCCCTTTGAATTAGTGTTTTTGTGTTTTTTGGTAAATACCCAGTAGTACAATTACTGGACTGTAGGGTAGTTCTATTTTTGATTTAGTGAGGAGTTTCCATACTGTTTTCCACAGTGGCTGCATCAGTTTGTATTCCCACTAACAGTACATGAGGGCTTCCTTTTTCTCCACATCCTTGCCAATGCTTGTTGTTTCTTGTTTTTGTTTTTAGCCATTCTGATAGGTATAAGGTAATATCTCATTAGAGTTTTGATTTGCATTTCCTTAGTGATATAATGAATAATGTTGAGCATGTTTTCATTAATCTATTGTCCATCTGGATGCCTTCTTTGAAGAAATGTCTCTTCACATCTTTTGCCCATTTTTTAATTGGAATTTTGTTTTTTGAGTTTGAGTTGTATGAACTCTTTACATATTTTGATTATTAACCTCTTAATGGCTATATCATTTGCACATATCTTCTCCCATTCAGTAGATTGACTTTTTGTTTTGTTGATGATTTTGTTTGTTGTGCAAAAGCTTTTTATTTTCATGTAGTCCCAAGGTTTGTTTTTGCTTTCGTTTCCTTTGCCTTAGAAAACATCTAGAAAAATGTTGCTACAGCCAGTGTCAGAGAAATCACTGCCTGTGTTCTCTTCTAGGCTTTTTATGGTTTTAGGTCTCACATTTAGGCCTTCAATCTGTTTTGAATTTATTTTTGTGTATAATGTAAGAAAGTGGCTCAGTTTCATTCTTTTGTGTGTAGCTGTCCAGTTTTCTTAGCACCATATTAAAGAGATTTTTTTCCCCATTACATATTCTTGCCTGGTTTGTCATAGATTAATTGTCCATACAAGCATAGCTTTATTTCTGAGTTCTCTATTCTGTTCCTTAGGTCTATTTTTGTGCCAGTACCATACTGCTTTGATTACTATAGCTTTATAGTATATCTTGAAATCTGGAATTGTGATGTTTCCAGCTTTGTTCTTTCTCAAGATTGCTTTGGCTATTCAGGGTATTTTGTGATTGCAGGAAAATCTGAGTATTATTTGCTTTAGTCCTGTGAAAAATGATGTTGGTATTTTGCTAGGGATTTCATTGAATTTGTAAATTGCTTTGGGTAGAATGGACATAAAATGTTGTTGGTATTTTGATGATGATTGCATCAAATCTGTAGGTTGCTTTGAGTAACATGGACATTTTAACAGCATTAATCCTTCCTATCAATGAGCATGGGATACCTTTCTGTTTGTTTGTGCCATCTTCAATTTTTTTCATCAATGTTTTATGGTTTTCAGAGTATGGGTCTTTTATCTTCTTAGTTAAGTTGATTCTTTGGGGTATTCTGGATGCAATTATAAATGGAATTATTTCTTAATTTCTCTTTCTGAGACTTTTTCATTAGTGTTAGAAAAACTACTGATTTCTAGGTATTGTGATTTTGTATCCTGCAACTTTATTGAATTCATTTATTATTTCTAGTAGCTTCTTAATGGAGTCTTTAGGATTTTGCATATTTAGTAGCATGTCATCTGCAACTGGTGACTATACTGTTTACTTTCCATGAGATATCAGCCCTTTAACCAAGCAGATTGATAAAGAAACATTTTAGAAAATTTGTATGATTCATGTTCCTTTATTATCTATAACATTTTAGGTAAGCATAGTAAGGACTATTCTCATGGCTTTAAAGAATTAACATAGCTTCCAAAGCCCTTCACTTGGCAAAATTAGGGTCAAGAAATATGCAGTGAGAAATTTAAATTCTGTATTTATTATTAAATAGGTTAATAAATTGACAGTCTTCTTCTACAACTGTGTTCTCAGTGGGGTGTTTAAGAAATTGGTTATAAATGGGCACCCTGTGGACCAGATGTAGTTAGACAGTTTTAAATTTAAATTTGTTCTGGTGCAAATTAATTTTGACAAAGTAGGCTGGTGAGGACTATGAATTCAGCCTCCCAGTGGCATTATTAATAATGGAGGCCAGGCTGGGTCAGTGTTACTATGGCAAAGGGATAGCAGTGACTTTCAGAAGGTCGTATTGATGCAAACAAATCATAAATTCCCATGACTGTGGCCTTTGTGTTTAACAAGGAACCACAGTTACCATCTTTAATACGAAAAATGTATATTCTATGTAGAGGAGAAGTACAGTTCTCATTTCTTATTTAATTAAAACTATCAATTTTAGCTCAAAATGAGAACTGAAATGGAAATAAAACAAAAGCAGTCAGTAAAAATGAACAGTTCTTTCAGCCTGGAGCCTTTTGGCATATAGCCTGCAGTCACTGTCATAGGTTGATACCTCTCAGAAACTGAAGCATGTGGCGGGGTAAGAAATGTCTGCAAATCACCCATCAGAAATTTTACATCCATCTGACTTTTCCTAGTTCTTAATGTTTTGCAATTTTATTTGAAGCTGCTTTTTCTTCCACTTCTAACTCATCATTCAGCAACAAACTGTAGTAGATTATGTGATTCTTTACTCAACAAATATTAGCATATTCAAATATAATACCTTAAATTTCTTTAGAACTCCACACATTAGGCAGTTATCCAGTGCCCCATAACAAGTTACCCCCCAAATTAGACTCCTATAGAAAAACATATATTTTCTTACATGATTTTAGGGTCAGAAATCCAGGAGCAGCTAAGCTGAGTGGTCTGGCTCATGTGTTTTCATGGGATTATCGTTAAGAGGGGTTGGCCGGGGCTTCAGTTATCTGAAGGCTTGACTGGGGCTGAGGGTTCTGTTTTCAAGTTTCAGCGTGTTGTCAGAAGGCCCTAGTTCCTCACCACACGGTTTTCCTCCATAAGGTTTCTCACATTATGGCAGCAGCCCTCCCTCAGATCAAGTAACAAGTACTCTACTTGAGAAATAGAGTAACCAAGACGAAAGCCACACTGCCTTTTTATTGCACAGCATCATTTTGCTTTATTGTATCTGTTAGAAACGAGTCACTAAGTCCAGCTCATACTCAAGAGGAAGAGACTTAGGCTCCACTTCTTGAGGGAAGAGTATCAAAGAATTTGTAGACAGATTAAAACCACCATGTCCTGTCATGTAGGAAATGCTTGCACATAAAATGCAATGTGGTTTGATCTTTATTATGAGAAGTAGACAGAGCAAGCATCATTGTCCCCATTTTCCAGATGAAGACACCAAGATGCTGAGAGCTTACATGATCACACAGCTAGTAAGTGGCAAAGTTAATATTCATACCAAAGTCTTCTGAACTAAATCTAGTTCTATCCACATTTGATACCAGCTTGTCTCCAACTGGTTTGAACACTTCCTGAGGACGGGGAATATATGCTTAGCAAGAGTAGACACACACAATTGGGGCACCTGGGTGGCTCAGTCGGTTAAGCGTCCACTTTGGCTCGGGTCATGATCTCATGGTATGTGGGTTGGAGCCCCGCATCGGGGTCTGTGCTGACGGCCAGCTCAGAGCCTGAAGCCTATTTCAGATTCTGTATCTCCCTCTCTCTCTGACCTTCCCCTGCTCATACTCTCTCTCTTTCTCTCTCTCTCTCTCTCAGAAATAAATTTTTAAAAAAAGAGTAGACCCACAAAAATGCTAGTTGAATAAATGAATGAATAAAAGAATCAATGAGAATACTGTTCCTTCACTATATAAATGCCATTTAATAGATTCCATGATGTCTTAAAAAAGAAATGATATTTTGTTTCTGCCTTCAAAAAGGTTGGAGTGTACTTGGAAAGAGATAATATGTGCACATAAAAAATGATAATTCAAAATAGTGAGGTGAAAGGTGCTACATCTTATAGAATTAAAATGCTCGGGAGGGAGCAGACCCACAAGTTTTGGGCTTTAAGTCAGGAGACGTCCCTGTGGGTACATGGAGTCAGGAAAGGTTACCAAAGCAAGAAAATACGATGACCCCTTTAAGTATGTATTGTATTTATTTGACTCAGTTGAGAGCTTGAAGAAAACATTCTCAACAAAGAGAACAACGCGAGTAGTTGTGCATCGGCAAGGATGTTTGCGACAATTTGAGAAAATATTAGTAGATAAGCTTGGGTCAGTGGGTGGGATTGTGTAGCAGAGAAGCAGGGGAGAAGAAGTGGTAGAGAGAACCATAAGCCCCAGCCTAAGCTTTCTCCGTGTTATCACTTAGGATATGAGGCTGAGAGTTCAATAAATATTTTTTAGAAAGGAAGTGATGCAATTTATTCACCGAATATTTACTAAACACTTACTCTTCTAGGTACTAGGAATACAACAGGGAACAAAAAAGAGAAAACAGCTATGCCCTCATGACACTAACATTCTCCCAGTTAAAAGCAGAAATTCATTTCTCCTAGCTGAGTTTTCCATGGGGTCAGTTGACACACAACAACGTGGATGGAACTGGGGGGTGTTATGCTAAGCGAAATAAGTCAGAGACAGACAGATGTCATATGTTTTCATTCATATGTAGAATTTGAGAAACTTCACAGAAGACCTCAGGGAAGGGAAGGAAAGATAAGTTACAAACAGAGAAGGAGGCAAACCATAAGAGACTCTTAAATATAGAGAACAAATTGAAGGCTAATGGGGGTGGAGGTTTGGGGGGCAGGGAAAATGGGTGATAGGCATTGAGGAGGGCACTTGTTGGGATGAGCACTGGGTGTTGTATGTAAGCGATGAATCATGGGATTCTACTCCTGAAGCCAAGAATACACTGTATACACTGTATATTAGCTATTTTGACAACAAAGTATTTAAAAAAATAAAAATAAAAAATAAAGATAAAATGTGACTTACATAATGCATATGTCGATCAAATCACCATGATGTACACTTTAAATACCTTAACAGTTTGTCAATTGTACTTCATGAAAGGTAAACAATAATAAATGAATAAATAAAAATGCGACTTAAAAGTCTGCTAAAATAAAAAGAAAGAAAACAACTATGCCATCATGACATTAACATTCTGCCAATTAAAAGCAGAAATTTATTTCTTCTAGCTGAGTTTTCCATGGCATTAGTTGACATACATTAAATGCATCGATCAGAACAAACACCCTTATTTCTGTGAAGAAATGCAAGGAGAGGAAAAGGACTTTTGTTCCCTTTAAGAAACGTGCTATGTTAAATAGTTCTAGTATTAGGGAAAGAATCCAGTGAAATAAACGTATTTGTCAAAAAGCAGGAAAACACATTACTTGATCTATTATGACAAGATAATGATATGGTTGGGAAATTTCTGGAGAGTCACAGGAGCTCCTTCAGGTAAGATCCTACCACACTGAGACTCTCAAGGCTGTTTTACATCAGTGGTTCTCACCAGGGAGATTTTGCTGCTCTCGCTCCCAAGGACATGTGGCAGTGTCTAGGGACATTTCTTATTGCCACAATTGGGGGGGAGGGTGCTATTAGCCAAGGCCAAGGACGCTGCTACATATTGTACGGCACAGGACAGGACAGCCTCCACAACAAAGAATTCTCCAGTCCAAAATGTCAACAGTTCCGAGGCTGAGAAACCCTATTTTAGATCAAGGCTTGCATATAATAAGAGTAGCTCGTTCTCGCTTGACTAAATCTGGACCTCTGTCAAAGTAATAAATTATGTTTGGAACAGTTTTCAGTCTGAAATGTCAAAAGATGTTAAATCAGTTGTGCATTATAGCTAAGTAAAACTTATTTTCTTAGAACGAACCCCGAATTATATCTGAAAACTCCAAATTTTGTCTTGAAAACCTGAAGGGTAATTGTGAAATTGCATGATGCCTGGCTGCCTCATGTCTCAGAGGCTGGGAGGATTCACCCTTTGTATTCTTTGAAGAAAGGACGCAAGATGGGACATGTCATGGAAACCAACTTCAAAAGGCTATGGTTTCAGTCCAAATTCTAAGATGGAATGTGCTATATAATTCAGTCATAATTATTCAGCTACATGCCTGGCTGCAGACATCCGGTTTGTATTTTTTCTTCCTCAGAGAAGGGATATTTTTTAAACAAACGCAAGGTAATGGAAACAGTATTCTTTTACTAGAGAAGGGGACCCTTAGAACTCCGAGCCAACTGCAAGAGTTACCCGGGGAGCTGCGAGCATTTCAACCTGAACTGATAGGTGTTTTCTGAGTCCCAGCTGCATTTGCAGCAGATTTCCAGGAAAAGACAGGAGGCTGACAAGCCAAGTGGGGAGATGAGACAAGCCAGCAAGTGGGAGACGAGACAAGCCAGTGGATGGACCAATCTCAGGTGGGGCAGTACATGACTCAGGTGCTCCCGCTGCTGAGTAGAGCTCTATGCCTTGTAACTCTGACTTTGGATTGGCTCCGAGTCGTGTGACTTTAGAGAACAGGTCTCGGAAATTCTAACCCCAGTGGCGGCAATCATTCAAGACATCCATTCATCCAACAGACACACACTGAGTGCCTACAAGGTGCCAGGAACTTTAGAGGCATTGAGATACAGTGACGAACAAGACAAGCAGACACCCGGCTGCCCAGAGCTTACAATCTATCAGGGCCCACCTGCCTCACATCCTATTTCACTGTCTACTGGGCCACAGGCCTTTAGGCTCTGCCTCACTGCACATGACCCTTGGACCTGATGATGCTGGTTTTGATATTAAGCCTTCTCTCAAGCTTTAGCTGGTCCTCACAGTCTAGATCTTTCTATCCCTGAACACTTCAGATAAAATACCAGGTCCAGTCTAACTCTAACCATTGGCTAGCTCTCCAGGCAAGCACACCTGATCCTCAGCGGGTGGGGTAACAGACACTGAGGGGTACAGATTGTAAGAAGCAGCCCCCCAGGGGATGCACCCAAAGTACTGATTTATGAGAAAGCATGTCAGAATGGCTGGAGGGATTACACTGGAAAATATGTCATTGGACAAGATGGTCAAGTATAAATCACTGGGGGAAGCAGATCAGAAGATCAGGTGCAAGTCGAGATGTTGGATGTTAGAGTAAGAAGGGGATCTAGAGAAAGCTCTCTAGTCTGACAAAGTAGAGGAGTGCTGGCAACAGTGGAGAGTGGAATCAGGAGAGTCTGCACAGGGAGCTGGAAGGAAATACAAACTCAGGTGGAATGAAGATGAGACATGGATCTTTAGACAGCCATCCTGAGCAAAGATCTAAAATTAAATGAGTGTTGGGCGTGAGAAGACAAGCAGGGTAAGTGCTGACGGTGCTTGCTGGGAGGACACAGCTTGCTTAGGTGAGGCGCAGCCAGGTGACCATGAGCTTCAGTTAAGGGCTAAGGATTTGGGCGGGAACAGAATGCCAACAAAGAGCTGCTGTGGCTTTGACAGTATGTGAAAAATAGGAGTGAAACAGAGGTGACAGGTATGGTCAGTGATAGCAGCAAGAATAGAGCATGAAGGGGCGCCTGGGTGGCTTAGTCGGTTGAGCGTCCGACTTTCGCTTAGGTCATGATCTCGCGGTTGGTGGGTTTGAGCCCCGCGTCGGGCTCTGTGCTGACTGCCAGCTCGGAGCCTGGAGCCTGTTTCAGAGTCTGTGTGTCCTCTCTCTCTGACCCTCCCCTGCTCACGCTGTCTCTCTCTCTCTCCCAGAAAAAAAAAAAAAAAGAATAGAGCATGATGCAGATTGTACGTGATGTAAAGTGATAACGGTCTGAACTAGAGTGGGCATGTGTAGCAGTGGAGAAGACCCAGCACGGTCTACTTCAACAGAAGACCCAGCATGGCTGGTCTGCCTAAATATGAGGGATAAATAAAAGGTTTTTACAAGACTATCATACCAGTTTTTTTCCTAGTAATTACCTAAATTTTTAACCAACTAACCCTTTTATATTATAGCATTAAGCAATAATATTAACAATATTTGTTAGTATTTGAGTGCCTCTGCTGTGCCTGGCACCATTTTAACTAGTAAATGTATTATCTCATTTCATTCCCCCAACAACACAATGCTGTAGGCACTATTTTTATCCCCATTTTACAGATGAAGATATTGAGGCACAAAGAGTTTTTTTGTTTGTTTGTTTTGTTTTTATTTCTAGGAGAGAGAGACAGTGTGAGCAGGGGAGGGTCAGAGAGTGAGGGAGTCACAGACTGAAACAGGCTCCAGGCTCCGGGCTGGCAGTCAGCACAGAGCCCAACGCGGGGCTCGAACCCACGAACCGCGAGATCATGACCTAAGCAAAAGTCGGACGCTTAACCGACTAAGCCACCCAGGCGCCCCGAGGCACAAAGAGTTTAAATAACTTAACCAAAGTCATAGAAAAAGTGCTAGATCCAGGATGGAGCCCAGACAAGTTTCAGAGCCTGAGTCCTACTGCCTCTGACAGTGCATGATGGGTGCTCAATAAATGTCTTTAGACACCGAATAAATCCATTCCTGTGTGAAACTGTATAGCTGACATGAAAAGGTCAACATGACAGTTATGCCTGTATTAATCTTTCTTTTCTCTGAATCAGTGTTTTCTGAGAAATGTAGCCTCCAGAAGTGGGGCTAACATTTCCTCAGTCAGAAATAAATTGGAGAAAAAGCCTCCTCCATCCATTACCCCTTTCCCTCTCAACATTATTATAATATAATTTCATTGTCCAGAGACATGTACAGAATCCATATAAAATTCCAGCGCTCTCCTTTAACCCTGGGAAATTCTAATCATTGCATCTTCCCCACCACTTTGCACCTGGGGCTTCTTTTGCAAGTTGTCAAAGAATTTCTCATTTTTTTCCCATACCCATCACCTGTAAGTCAAGGGTAGCCTTCTTGATGACTAGTTTACTTGGAGTATTTGTTTATCCAGTTTTCCTCCTTTGGAGCAAGGTAGCTCTGGGGAAAAAACAACTATTGGATGGCCTATTCTTCCACTCATTTCATAAATTGTTGAGTGTCTGTAAATGCCCCCAGGAGCTCGGTACTGCTTACTGTCATTTCCCCCAGTGGGGTCCTGGAAACCCTTCCTAGACCAGAAATCCAGCCATACACATTGCTTTAGCCTTTCAGTGAACACACATTCCCCAATTTGTCTCCCATGGGCAAACAGTCTTGTGCAGAGATTAAGATTTCATACCATATATTTCCTTTATGCTGGTGTGAAGGTCAATATGCACATAATCCTGACATTAGGGCTTGATGAAGGCAACTCACATGTGTTTAGATGTAGTTGATGGCCTATATTCATTTAAGTGCAGTTCTCCAGTTAATATCATTATGAGTTTAAAGGCTCTTTGGGCTGCAGGTGATTTGATGGAGTGCAGTAACACATTTGCAGGAGAGGCTAGGTGACTACACAGATAGACACTACGTCCACATGTTGTAGCCACCCCAGCCAAGATCAGTGAACAGAATACAGGAACACAGATTGGCGTCACACACACTTCTTTACTTAGCGCTGGGCATGCTTGGGGAGCACCCAAACCAAGCAGCCCCGAATAGCAGCAGGGGAGAGCTTATATTCTTGAGCTTATCAGGCTTGACTAGGCTCCCCGACATCTGTGTGACTAGGACCTGTTTCTTTAAGATACAAATATTGCCTATGTGGCAAGCAGGCTGCAGAGGCAGACAGCACAGTTATTGTGCTAACTTTCTGGTGCAGTTCTTGAGAAACTTATCTTGCAAGGGTGAGGCTAGCTTGCTATGCACACAGTGTTCTAATCTTCTAGTTTCTTATGTATAAAGAAAATACTGGCCAAAGGTTATAACCAGAGGAGGGGCTTTAACATTTCCCCTTTTTGTTGTGAATAAGTCAAATCATGGACTCATAATGCTCAAATAGCTCCTCACCCGGGGCTGTAGCTAGTCTCATATAGTTATTGTTAGATAATGCTAGTAACTTGATGGAGTTAATTCCCTATGCAATGTAGTGCAGTAACCAGTTAAGAATGCAGGGACCAAATGTGAGCATGAGCAGAAGTATAATCAGGGGCCCAGCTACACCACTGAGTAGGGTAGTCAGCCAGGAGGACTAATTAAACATCCTATGTTTAATTAAACATGATTTAGAAGTAGTCCTCAAGCATTCTCTTTCATTTAAATTTTTCTTAACTAAGCACAAGATTTTTTTTTTAATAACACCTGAGTTATTAGTATAAAAACAGTCGGTTTCCCTTAGGCCCATATATAGTCCATCTTGTTATAGGTAGAGCAAGTCAAGCCATGTCTGTTCTGGAGAACAACTTCTGCAAGGGAGTCCACCTGTTCTTTCAGTTGACCAATGGTGTCTTTTAGAGTGTACAGGTCCTGATCTATCTGGTGGCTGAGTTCTTTTAAGCCAAGTTCACCTCGGATGAGGGCTGATGTGCCAACGGATGCTGAGCTGGCAATGCCAAGTCCCAGGAGCAATGGGAAGAGGACAGGGGCTCCTCGTCAGGTTTGGCAACCTTGTAAGACAAAGTGTAACCTTTCTTTTTTTAAATTTTTTTTAATTTTTATTTATTTCTAGGAGAGAGAGAGACAGCATAAACAGGGGAGGGTCAGAGAGAGAGGGAGATACAGACTCTGAAATAGGCTCCCGGCTCTGAGCTGGCAGTCAGCACAGAGCCCGACGTGGGGCTCGAACCCACGAACCGCGAGATCATGACCTAAGCGAAAGTCGGACGCTTAACCGACTAAGCCACCCAGGCGCCCCAAGTGTAAACTGTCCTTAGGCCCGTTGTAGAGGGATACCTGGGGCAAGACAAAAACTAAAATACAAATGTTAGTTTTCACCTGTGTCAAAGCTACCCAATGAGGTACATCAAGTAAAGCCATTGTCACAAGCGATCCAGGTGCTGTTGGGTGTCTGATAATATAGACTAGCATTGCCTGGGACAACAGCGGTCTGGTTACAGTTTTCTAGATACACAGAGGTGTCCCACGAGGTGCTTGATGAAACCAAACAGGTCCCAGTCCCCTGGACATCCCCGAAAGTGAGATGGGGTGGGGGTGAGGAGTCCCATTCGCATCCTATATTATTTTTATTGGCCGTTAGGTTCTGGGAAAACCCCATTCCTATATAATGGGGGGGGGTCTTGGATTTAGGCATAACCAACAATCTTGTCCAAGATCAGATGAGCTGGCATTGATAGTATGATGAACAGAGGAGAGCATTCGGAGCAGTTCGGACTGAAAGGCAGACGGCGCAAGTGGCAGAGGGGCCGGTGGGGATACGGTAGGTGTGGAAGAGAACATGCCCTCACTAGGCTTGGTCAGTGGAGTAGTCTGGGGCATTGGCCGTGGTTATTGTTTTATTGGCAGTAGCAGCCTGGCCGGACCAATGGGCATAGGGTTTCTTGGTTGATCTTTCACTTGCATATTAAAATAGAGGCCAGAGTCATATCCAGTTAAATACAGGCAAAGCCCCCAAGTCCATCCAGTGAGCCAGTAATGCTGTCCTGCAGTATTGCCTGTCTTGATGGTAATTACAATTGGGTTCCGAGAACCCACTAAACAAGTGTTAGGAGGGACCCCCCTGGAAAGGGAGCGAAAGGGATCCTCTTGTTTTAATGAGTCCGTGAAGGTGGAAATAGTTTCATAACCCCATTGGACACATGACCATTGACTATTTCTTTCATAACCTAGTCTCCAGCTTCCTTGCCTATCCTGAATGCCTGGCCTCCAGCCCCAGGGGCAGGCATATATCCCTGTACTTTGTCATTTCTTTTCAGCTGGTTGTATGCCACATCCAGGACCACCTCTGTACCCAGAGTTGGCACTGGCTCCACCGAAAGCTGAGGTAGTCCATTGTAAGATCTCAGCTCTGCGGATGGGGAAGAATCCCTTCCCCAGTTTACAGAGATCTACCATTAGGTGAGGACTGGCAGCATTAGGGGAGTTGGAAGCCATCACTTCCCTGGAACTATTAACAACCGATTCCCAAATTCTAGGTTGATGACTGTTTCTCCAAGCAGTGGAGAAACTAAGTAAGGTCAAGAGCCAGAGGACTGGAAGAATTCTACCTTGAGCTCTCCAGCAGGTTGGGCTTTCCATGTTGAGGCTGGTTTCAAATGGGAAACGTGTGTCCAAGGGTTAATGCCTTGCACTTTCACAGCAATCAGGATTGCTAGGTAGACAGTGCCAGGCCCTTTTCATTTGTGTTCCAATCCTTTGGAGGTGAACTTACAGACCCAGACTGAACCCCTGGGTTGATATATCCGAGGGTTGTTGACAGTCACATGTAGTTGAACCTGGCAAATAGAGGGCCAGATGTCCTGGTAGACCATGTTAAGTGCCTGCAAGGATTATAGTTGCTGGCGAGAGGCTTGACTTCAGTGAAATAGACTTCCCAATGTTCACCCGGTTGGGTGCCTTGGCTTTGGTGTCCTTCTTTTGGAGTGGTCCTTCCTGGATTGACCTTTGCACAGGTCTTACAGCTGGGAGCTATGTGGTCGGCTGTAGATTTCTCTCCTGGGAAGAAGAAATGAGGTCCCGGGGCTTGGAGCATTTTGGTTTGGCCTAGATGAGTGGCTCGGTGGAACTGCTGGAGTAGACTGTGCGCTAAAGTTCACGGGAGCCCCACCTGTCCTGCGGGGAGGGACCACCATCCATCTTCTCTTTGGGTTCCTCCCCTGGAGTGGTAGAAATCCTAGTCCTCAGGTGGGCTTCTGGGGCAGCTCTGGCAGAGTGAAGACTTTTACAACTAGGATGTCCTTTCTTTTTGCTGCTTCCTTAGTAGCATAGTCCACCCAACGGCTTCCTTTTGCCTCATTGTGTTCCCTTTTCTGGTGTGCTTTGCAATGTACTATTGCAAGAGCTTTAGGCATCCAAACTGCTTCCAGCAGGGCTAAAATTTCTTCCTTGTTTTTGATGTCCTTTCCTCCAGAGGTTAGTAGCCCTCATTCCTTATAGATTGCCCCATGAACATTAGCAGTAGTAAATACATTCGGCTGTCAGTCTAAATGGTAATAGTCTTTCCTTGCTCCATTCACAGGGCCTGAGTCAGAGCAATGAGTTCAGCTTTTTGGGCTGAGGTCTCCCGGGGAAGGGCAGTCCTCCAAAGAGTCTCCTTTTCAGTAACTATGGCTGCCCCTGCACAGTGGACCCTGTTGTCAACAAAGTTATTGCTGTCTGTAAACAAAACCAAGTCTGGATTCTCAAGGAGAGTATCCTTGAGGTCAGGGTGACTGGAGGGCCTCTAAGACCTCTGGGCAGTGATGTGCTGGGGTGATTCATTGGGGTCTGGCAGCAATGTTGCAGGATTCATGGAGGCAGCCTTAGAGAATAGCAACTGAGATTGGTCTAACAGCAGTACCTGATAGTGGGTAATTATGGAGTGAGTCATCCAATGTTCTGGTGCCCGAAGAGTAAGGTCTCAACTGCATGAGGGGCAGTGACTTGTAGCTGTTGTCCAAATGTTAGTTTATCAGCTTCTTTTATGAGGAGGGCAGTGGTTGCAATGGCCCAAAAACAAGATGGCCAACCTCCAGCAACGGGATCAAGTCTCTTAGATAAGTAGGCTACCGGCTTCCTCTAAGGGCCTATGGTATGGATAAGGACTCCTGTAGACATTCCTCGAGATCCATTGACAAACAGTTGGAAGGGCTTGTTTAAGTCTGGCAAAGCTAAGGCAGGAGCTGAGATGAAGGCCTGTTTCAGGGAATCAAAAGCCTGTTGTTCGCTGGAGCCCTGGACAAGGGATCCATTTCCCCCAGCAGCTGAATATAGGGGCTTGGCAATTTCTGCAAAACCTGGGATCCAGAGGCGGCAGTATTCCACTGCCCCTAGGAATGCTTGAACCTGCCTCCTGGTAGATGGGACAGAAATACCAGTGATTGCAGCAATGCGAGAGTCCAAAAGAGTTCTTTTTTTCTTCTTCTAAATTGCACCCCAGGTAGGTAACAGAGGGGGTGCACAACTGTGCTTTCTTAGCAGATACCTGGTAGCCAAGCTTGGCCAAATTCTCAAGTAAGTCCTTTGTAGCTGTTAGGCATTCCTCCTGGTTGTCAGTGACAAGGAGGAGGTCATCTACATATTGTAGCAGGGAGCAAGTGGGCCATTTCTGATAGAAAAAGGTCATGTCCAAGCTTAAGGCGTCATTAAAAAGAGTGAGAGAGTTCTTAAACCCTTGTGACAGATGGGTCCAAGTCAGTTGTCCAGAAAATCCTCCCTTTGGGTCAGTCCATTCGAAAGCAAAGATGGGCTGACTCACTGGGGCCAAAGGTATGCAGAAAAAATGCATCCTTGAGATCTAGCACAGTATACACAGTGCATTCAGGTAAGAGACTAAGGAGGGTATAAGGATGGGGCACAGTCGGGTGGATGGTTTCAACCTGCTTATTGACCTCACGAAGGTGCTGTACTGGTCTATAGTCCATAGTCCCTGGCTTCTTGACAGGGAGCAAAGGTGTGCTCCAAGTAGATTGTCATGGAACCAAAACACCAGCTTCCTGTAGTTTCTGGATATGCACCCGAATCCCTTCCCATGGTTCCTTAGACATAGGGTACTGCCGCATGTTTGCTGGAGTAGCGGTGGCTAAGATCGTCACTATTACCAGAGCGAGGTGACTAGCCAGTCCAGGTGGGTTAGTCTCTGCCCACACTAGGAATTTCTTGTTGCAATGTAGTAAGGGTATGGCTTTGGCATTCAGGCCATGCTTCTGTTAGGAGTAGGTATTCCTCAGAGAGAAGGCAGGAAGCAACCAGGATAGGAGCCAGCCCAGAAGGGTGAAACTCAGCTTGGGGAGTCTAGGTGGCAGAGGAGACAGTTCCCTGTAATTTTTGAAGCAAATTATGCCCAAACAGAGGGGCGGGGCATTCAGGAATGGCTAAGAAAGAGTGGGTAACAATACCTTTTCCCAGGTCCACAGCTCTTTCCGTAGTCCATGGGTATTTTTTAGGGGTCCCTGTTGCCCCTACAATAGTAGTTTTGTTTTTGGAGAGAGACCATCCACCCTAAGCAGCACAGAATGTGTTGCTCCTGTGTCGATGAGAAAGCGGACAGAATGGCCCCCTATCTTCAAAGTTACCCTGGGCTCTGAGGGGGCCAATAAGAAACCCCAACCCCCTCAGTCATCTTCATCAGTGAGTAGAATCTTTTTAGGGCCTTCCTTGTTGGGATTTGGCCGCTCAGGACATTCATTCTTCCAATGTCCTTTTTTCTTACAGTAGGCACACTGGGTTTTTTTTCCTAAGGGGGTCCTCCTTCCCTGGTCTTGTTGATTAGGGTGCTGAGGTGGACCCCAGCCCTTTCGTTCTTTTCTGTTGTGCTTCTCTTCTCACATGGCTGCTACCATAATTTTGGCCATGCACTTTGGATCGTCTGGAGTCTCTCAGTTGTTAAACACCTTTTGAGCAATCTCTAACAATTGTGAGAGATTCATGCCAGCAAATCCTTCCATTTTTTGCAGTTTTCTGCATCTATCTGGGGCTACCTGAGTAGCAAAGGTAACATTAATTGCCCATTGATTTTCGGGGGCTTCGGGATCTACCAGGGTGTAAACCTGGTAGGCCTCCTGTAAGTGTTCTAGAAATGTGCCTGGGGATTCCTGTGGGCCTTGAATAACTTTCTTCATCTTGGATAAGTTAGTGGGCTGACAGGCGGCCTTATGGATCCCTCCAATTAGAATCCGGTGGTACCAGTCTAATACTGTGCCATCTGGCCTGGTATTGAGGTCCCAAGTGGGGCGCTCTGAGGGAAATGTATCATCAACTTGCTGACGGGCTTCCTCAACTGACCTCCCACCCACAGCTATCTTTTGGGCCTCTGTCCAAATTCTGCCTCTTTCCTCGCAGTGAACAAAGTCACCAAGAGCTGTTGACAATTGTCCTATGTGGGGCAATATCTCTGAAAAACACTCTCTAGCAACCCTGTGAGAGCCTGTGGCTTTTCAGAGAAAGGGGAATTCTGTGCCTTCCAATTGTACAAATCAGATGTAGAAAAGGGGACATAGACCATGAAGGGACTATGCCCGGTTCCCTGTGGTGGGGCTTCCTGCAAGGGAGGACCTGGGCCGCAGCCGAAGGGGAGGGAGGTGAGGTAGAGCTGTCCAGCGACGCAGCCGACTGCTGGGGACCATAAGAGTTTCCTGCATGGGTGTGAGGAGGGATTAGAGGGCCCTCCCCATTACCCAATGTTCTAGGGTTATATGCGGGAGGTACTTAACATGCTGGGGGAATGGTGAGGGGATTTCAAAGGAGTTCCCACAATCAACACTCTGGAACCTGCCAAGAGTGCACATTGTTTTAGCTAAGGGGGAGGTCATTGAACTAGGTTCGACCATTGGTCAATGTAGGGGAATTGATCATGGTGACCAGGATTATCTGTCACAACCCTCCAAACATCCTGTACCCTGTGTGGGTCAAAAGACCCAAGTGATGGGCTATCCGACCTCAAAATGGGGCCATTCCAATTCACAGAGGTTCTCAATTTTTCTGGAGTTAATTTTACACCATAACCAACACCTTCCACAAATCCTTCCTCAAAATGGCTAAGCATACAACCCAACGGGGTCTGTTTTTTCGATGGCCCACCCCCCATTGCAAGCGCTAAGCACAGACCCTCAAAACACAGACAAACAGCCACAGTTAACAGAAACTAGAAACCAGGGGCCAAACAGCCACAGACCAGACCACAGTTAACAGAAACCAGAAACCAGGGGCCAAACGGCCACAGACCAGACCACAGTTAACAGAAACCAGAAACCAGGGGCCAAACGGCCACAGACCAGACCACAGTTAACAGAAACCAGAAACCAGGGGCTCTGAGGGCATTCCACTCCTTGCTGTGGAAGAGGGAGTTCAGGCTGCGTCCGGCCCTCCCTCCATCCTTATGACTACTCTACAGGAATACCTGGTTGAGGTTGAATACCTCGAGGAGTGGTTGTCCGAGGAGAGCCAGCAACAGGAAAGAAGGTGTCCAGACGCACCAGTCCAAGCTCTGTCAGTGCATGCCGCACCGGGCCGCGGCCTGGAACATCTCAGGGTGGCCATCCCCTAAACCAGGTCGGAGCACAGTGGCCGGGACAGGAGTGGTAACCAGGATGTTCAGACACAGGACTCACCTGAGGATCTCGCCAGGGCCTCCAAAATGTTGTAGCCACCCCAGCCGAGATCAGTGAACAGAATACAGGAACACAGACTGGCGTCACACACACTTCTTTATTCAGTGCTGGGCGTGTTTGGGGAGCACCCAAACCAAGCAGCCCCGAATAGCAGCAGGGGAGAGCTTATATTCTTGAGCTTATCAAGCTTGACTAGCTTGGCAGGCATCTGCATTCCCTGTTTCTTTAAGATACAAAGATCCCTATGTGGCAAGCAGGCTGCAGACTTATCTTGCAAGGTGAGGCTAGCTTGCTATGCACACAGTGTTCTAATCTTCTAGTTTCTTATGTATAAAGAGTATATTGGCCAAAGGTTATAAACAGGAGAGGGGGCTTTAACAGACAGAGTGGAATGTCAAGTGAAAATGTTACAATTTGAAAAAATTAAATTTTCAGATTCAGTTTTATGTAGAAATAAGGCAAAGTCTCAAACAATTGAGCTTGACAAACCAGATCACAGAAGCACCCTGAACTTACAAATAACTTTTACTTTTTGTTGAATAAATAAGCTAAACTGGGTAAATTAGCAAAAAAGAAAAAAAAAGAATTTTCCTTTCCCCATTATTCCCTGTCCAAATGAGCTCTGTTGAATAATTTCTCCTTAGCCCCTGAAAGCTTTTTTGGTGATTTTCATATAATAAATGTTGTCTGGTCCCTTTCAGACTCCAGAACAGTCTTGTGTCAATAATTAAAAAGGGTTGACAAATGTAATGTCAAAACTTGCAAAAACTAATTTGATCCAGAACTTTGTCCCCTTCCTGCCCACCATGTGTTGGTGTGCCTCAGCTGCAGAAGCCTGGGATGCAAGGTTGTGTGTTTTATGTCTGTGGAGGGTGGAGGAAATGTCTTTTTGATTTTCTAGCTCAGTCTCTCCTCCACTCCTGGTTGTTGGTTAGGGGTCATAGTAGATGGAAAAGAGGAGAGAAATAGATGAGAAAAGACCTTTCTTGTCAGGCTGACTGCAATCTGACCTAGGTGCCCTGTGGATGGGGAGAATAAAAATTGCTGTCTTGACCTCATGGGGCACTCTGCTGGATTTCTCAAAAATCTGGGACTGGCCCCTGGCTCTTGTCCTCTTGATGCAGGGTGCAGGCCCTGCCTTTCCACCAGGCTCCTGTTTATTATCGCCCTGCAGCACATGAGCTGCTGGAGGTCTGTCCCCTTAAGAGATTTTTGTTTCTCCAGTTATTCCTGGGTGAGATTTCTGTCCATGGCATTCTGTTTTATCTGGGAAAACATGCACCTGGGCCTCCTATTTGGGGAAAGTGTTCCTCTTCTCCAACATGGCCATATCTCTCTTCTCAACACTATTAGTCAAGCACAGGCCCTCAGTGTAGTCTCTTTAGCCTGAGTCAGGCCCTGGCCTTCTTCATCCCAAACTCCAGGACACCTAGGCCAACAGCTCCAAGTAGCTCTCTTGAAACCACACTTCGCTTGGGCTAAGGTAAAGGGGAAGATTCTTCTTTTACCCACCACGCGCATGAGAGGGGACCTGACCCGTAGCAGGTGTGCCTAGATGGCTCAGTCAGTTAAGGGTCGGACTCTTGATTTCAGTTCAGGTCATGATCTCATGGTCAGTCTTGAGATCCGGCCCTGCCTGTGTTGGGCTCAGTGCTGAGCATGTACAGGCTGCTTAGGATTCTCTTTTGCTCTCTCTCTGCCCCTCCACCACTTGTTCTAGTTCTCTCTCTCTCTCATTTTCTCTCTCACAAAATAAATAAATATACGTTGAAAAAAATTCCTCACCTGGGGACACTTCTGCCTCTTGCATAGTCTTGAGATTGATGATGGACCAGAGTCCATAAGCAAAAACAAGCAAGTATACTACATCAAACTAAACACCTTCTGTGCAGCAAAGGAAACAACAAAGGTAAAGGTAACCTATACATTGGGAGAAAATATTTTTAAATCATATATCTGATAAGGGGTTAATATCCAAAATATATAAGAAATTCATTCAATTCAATAGCAAAACAAGAAGCAACTCATTGAAAATAGGCAAAGGACCTGAATAGACATTTTTCCAAAGGAGACATACAAATAGCCACCAAGTACATGAAAAGATGCTCAACATCACTAGTCATTGGGGAAATGCAACTCCAACCCACAATGAGATATCACTTCCCACCTGTTAGGATGGCTATTACCAAAATGAATGAATGAATGAATGAATGAATGAATGAATCATAAAAGATAACAAGTGTTGGTGAGGATATGAGAAAAGAGAACTCTTGTTGCTCTTGGTGGGAATGTCAATTGTTGTAGCCATTATGGAAAGCAATATAGAAAACTGTCTTTGATGTTCCTCAAAAAAGTAAACAATGGAACTACTATGTGACCCAATAATCTCTATTCTGGGTATATACATGAAGGAAAGAAAATCAGTTACCTCTAAGAGATATGGTAACAACCTAAGCTTCACTGGCAAATGAATGGGTAAATAAATTGTGTGTGTGTGTGTGTGTGTGTGTGTGTGTGTGTGTGTGTGTGTGATTCAGCCTTAAAAATGGAGATTCTGCCATTTGCAACAACATGAGTGAATCTGGACAACATTATACTAAGTGAAATAAGATAGACAAAGAAAAAACCCCTACATGATCTCACGTATAAGTAGAATCTAAAATAGTGTACTACATGGAAGCAAAGTGTAGAACAGTAATCACTGGGGTGGGGAAGAGGAGACAGTGGGGATATGCTGGTCAAAGGGTACAAAGTTGGAATTATGTAAGATTAATAAGTCTAGAGATCTTATATACAGCATGATAATTATAATAATACTATATCGAATATTGGAAATTTGTTCAGAGTAGGTTTCAGGTGCTCTCATAAAAAAAAAAAAAACAACAAATGGTTACTACATGAAGAGTGATATGTTAATTAGTTGACTGTACCAATCATTTCACTATGTATGTGTGTATCAAATCATGTTGTTACCTTAACTATATACACCTTTTTATTTATAAAATAAAATAAAAACCTGAGGCAAGAGAAATAAAAACAAAAATAAACTATTGGTACTACATCAAAATAAAAAGCTTCTGCAGAGCAAAGGAAACAATGAAACTAAAAGGCAACCTACTAAATGGAAGAAGATATCTGCAAATGAAATATATGATAAATGGTTAGTATCCAAAATATATAAAGAACAGATACAATTCAATACCAAAGAAACAAATAATCCAATTAAAAACTGGGCAGAAGACATAAATAGACATTTTTCCAAAGAAGACTCAAATGGCCAACAGACACAGAAAGATGCTAAGTGTCACTCATCATGAGGGAAATGTAAATCAAAGTTACAATGAGATATCACCTTATATCTATCAGAATGGCTGAAATAAAAAACACAAGAAACAAGTATTAATGAGGATATGGAAAAAAAGGAATCCCCCTGCATTGTTGGTGGGAATGCAAACTGGTGCAGCTACTGTGGAAAACTTAAAGTTCCTCCACAAATTGAAATAGAACTACCCTATAATCCGGAAATCACACTACTGGGTATTTACCAAAAACAATAACAACAAAAACAACCACAACAAAACAAAACAAGAAAAACCTCACCAATTTAAAGGGATACATACACCCTTCTGTTTATTACAGCATTATTTACAATAGCCAAACTCTGGAAGCAGCCTGAGTATTCCTCAATAGAGGAATGGATGTAAGAAGATGGATATAAGAAGATGTGACTTATATACATCTAATGAAATATTATTCAGCCATAAAAAAGAATGAAACTTTGCCATTTGCAACAATGTGGATAGAACTAGAGAATATTGTGTTAAGCAAATGACTCAGTCAGAGAAATACAAATACCATGTGATCTCTCTTATATGTGGAATTAAGAAACAAAACAAATGAGCAAAGGGGGGAAAAAAAAAACCCAGAGAGAAGCAAACCAAGAAACAGACTCTTAACTATAGAGAACAAATTGATGATTACCAGAGAGTAGATGGATGGCAGGAGGGGTGAAATAGGTGATGAGGTTTAAAAGAGTACACTTCTCACAATAAAAAGATAAATAAATAAAATGGTAAAAAAAAAATAAGCAAATAGTAGATAAAGTATTTTGTGAAATATGAAAGCAACCATGACAAGGTGATGGTTTAGCCACTGGGAAGATCCACAGAAAGCTGTAGTTCTCGGCAACAGTGTAATGGATTGGCAAATAATGATCAGAGCTCTAAAAGCATGGCCAAAGTTGTGGATGCTTGAGGAAAATAGGGGAAAACAAGAGAAAGAAGAAGAGGAAGAACATCAGTATGGGTAGTGCCTTTCTCAGTAGATTATTAAAAGCAACACAAGGTAGTAGGCATGCAGAACACCTAATATAGTACCTGGTTGATAAGCTTCAAAATGTTACACTGTATTATTTGCCCCCTTGAATCTCTTTGGAAAGTGGCAGGAACCTAAAGTAGGAAATAGAGTGGTTGATTAATTAACCAGGCTATCTTTGTCTAAGGGGTGTGTGTGTGTGTGTGTGTGTGTGTGTGTGTGTGTGTGTGTGTGTGTGTGTTTTAAGAAAAACAAATAATCTAACCCTAGAATTATGTGTCTACTACTACCTGAGATGGATACTTACGTAAATAAAGCCCACCAGGATCATGGTCACATCAGTGGAGAAAGAAAATGTATGGAAAGGGATGGCAAATATCTACAAAGTTAGCCTGAAAATTTTCACGTTATATCTAATTTATTATATTTCCACTACTCTACTCTCCTTTTTGCTCGCTTTGCTTCATCCAAATTGACCTTCTCACTGTTCCCACAGCATAGCAGAATTGCTTCCACCTCAGGCCTTTTCACTTTTCCCCTCTGCCTAGAAAATTCTTTCCCCCAAAATCTACATGGCTCACACTCTCATCTTCTCTCAGTCTTTGTTCAAATGTCATCTTCTCAATGGGACTTTTCATGACCACCTAATTCAAAACTGTTGCCTTCTCCAACTCACTTCCTTTCCCCTTTCCCTACTTTATTTTTCTCCACAGAATTTTTTAACCATCTGTAGAATTCACTAGTTTGGGTTGTCCTCTCAAGAAAGTGAATCCCATAAGGGTTTTTTTTTTGGTCTGATTTGTCTACTGATGTATCTCTATCACCTAGAAAAGTGATAACACCTGGTTGTAAGTACTGATAACTCAGTAAATATCTTGGAGCTTAAGGATATTTTTCAAGCACAGGGGAGGAAGAGATTAACAAAGGAAAGGCTTCAGGGAGAACAGAATAAGGCTCCATGAAGAAAAATGGCACCGGGTCAGGGCTTGAAGACTGGGCAGTCATGTAATGGGAGGTTGAGAGGGGGTGACGGGGGAGAGTCAAGAGACTATCAATTATCTGGGAGGCTGTGTGCTAGGGACCATGATTGAATTCCAGGGCTACCCCCTGGTTCTGTAGCAAGGCCAACTATACTTTATAAGTCTACCGGAGTGGAATGAATAAAGTCTCTGGTGTCAGACAGGCTTGAGTTCAATTTCTATCTCTGCTGCCTCCTAGCTGTGTAATCTGGGCAAGTCCTTTTACCTAATACTGTTTCCTTATCTTAGAAACCAGGAGTTAGTAATATGTAGTTCATATGGTTATTCAGAGAATCAAATATGTAAATGTTTAAAGAGCCACTCTAAAGCTAAGACCCCCATGAGCCAGTCTGGAGAGGCATGCCACGATCCAAACAGGAGTCCAGCAAATACAATTCATCTCAAAATAAACCAAGACCTTTACTTGTATTTTTTAATTCCTTGAAGGAGGAAGCCATGACCAAATCAGCATTTACTTTTTTTTAAATTACCATTTTATCTTTTATCCTCCGCTGACCTTGCATCACGACCGCTCCCCTGTCCCTGTCATTTGGTACAGAGTAAGTTCATATTAAATGATCTTTGAAATTTAAGTTGTTTGGGAAACATGTCAACATTTCCCCCAGATGAAGCCCCCGGGAGATCTCCAGCATTTCCCTCTGTTTCCCTTCTCTGACAGTGAGTGGGACAGTCACCAGGAAGCTGGTAGGAGTCCAGATGAAGGGATTCCCTTCTGCTTCGTAATGTCACAAGGACCCCACCAGAACTCGCTCTTCAAGAACACGATTCTGTCTCCTCCATCTAACTCAGACCCGACTAGAGCTGCCTTCTAGCTCAATTGAATTTCTAGTGATAATATAAAGGGGTAATTTTTAATTTCTGTGAAAAAAAAATGTCTAAGTTCAAATAGGAATGAGCTAGGAAAGTTTTGAAACTTCTCATCTAACCTCATGGCAGTTTTCAAATTAATATGGGCAAGACATTTTGAACAAAGTAGTGTTTTCTCCTAACCCCCTTCTTCTTTCCGGGAAACTGGGTCATTATTATGTATCTCTGGATACTCGCAAGCTTCATAACAATAAGCACTCAAACCGAAGAACACGTAAACAACCAGCAAACAAAGCAGGCCCCCTTTGTCACTAGGTTTGGCATATTGCTTGCCTACACAGTATGTCATAATACAGAGCCAAGTATTGAGTGCCGGAGAGGCTTTGCTCTATTATGAGTATAAATAAAACCTTGAAACAGAAAAGACAAAACAACAACAACAACAAAAATCCCACAAGCTGCTTTATTCACATGCTGAAATATATGATCAATATGAATCTTAAACACTCGGCTAAAAAGAATATATATATATAATTCTTTTAAAATGCTCTATTTTATGTCAAAAGACAGCCAGTTACGTCCTCTTACAGTTACGGATCTCCAGGCCAGGCTCTGGAAAGAGATTTCTTCTGAAAGCAAAAACAACCAAACAAAACAACGCTGAGAAACAAGCAGTGTTTCTGCCCTCGTGAGCCACAGTTCGATCACTGTCCTCTGCTGCTGAGGCGGCGGGTGTGCACTGTGACGAGCGGTGGCTCACACCCTCGTGCCCAATTCAGTTCACCACAGAATAAACCCTCCTTGAGAGCTTACAAAGGCCCAGCCCTGGATAGACACGCCCCACACATTGCTGTTACTAACAGTGTGTGTTCTTGACCCCGAGGCTCCTGCCACCCTCTCCTGCTCCCACTCGAGTTTGTGACAGTCCTCAGTGGAGCCTTCCTGAGACTCTGAATAAGCCATTTCTTCTTCCATGTGTTCTCTTTGGATTGGTTTCTTTGATTCTTTGGTTGATGTCCATATCCTCTGAACTTCAACTCCAGTGCGGTGCCCCCAGTGCCGAGCACAATGCCTGCAAGACAGAGGCTCCCAAATGCTGGGTCAATAAACGAAAGAACGTAGGAAGGGAGTACAAGAGTTAACACCGTGAAGATTGTTGGAGGTCAGGTCATGTAATGCCAAGGAACCTTGAAGCATAGTGTAAAGCCAAGGGGAGTGAGTGGGGTTTAATTTACCTAAAGTACTAGATAGTTTTCCAAATGGCTTCAGCTTTGACTTGCACATGAAAGTCAGGGTCTCATGGTAAAGGGATCATTCTCTCAATAATCTATGCAACCTGGTACAGACCCTCAGGCCAAGACCCAAACAAAATACAGCTGGACGCCAATAAAACTGAAATGAGCGTGGGCTTCTTGGGGCTATGACGGGGTGTCATCGATCCTTTTGTTCCCAGAAGCTTACAGGCACACAGTCAGTTCTCCACAAGTCCTACAGGCCTACGAGAGGAAGCATAGAGCAGCACCGATACGTAGGCCAGAGACACATTAACACAAATATCAAGGTGGTGTGCGAGCCTGGGGCTGTCCGTGTTCCTCCTCTCATGTGGTCCAAGAACAACATGTAGATGGAATCGAATGGATGAATTCTCCTTTCCCTGCAGTAAAGTCGCAGTAAGCAAGAATTTATGTTGCATTATTTTCTGATTCTCCAGAAAAGAAATTTACTCAGTCATTTCAATACACATGAAATTCTCAGTCATCATACAACGTCAGGATTCCACTGATTCCTGACAGAATCAAATCACGTGGAGCTGATGGTCGGCGCAATAGCTGGCTGGGGAAAGTGTCCATTGTTTGTAAGTAAGGTATTTTAAAAGGTGATTGCCAATTGCTTATTAGGCTGAGATTTCTAGGTAACAGTAATATTGCCTACAAATAATACTAAGTTCTCTGATGATTACCTCTTAGTTCTTTTTCTTCATCATTAATATCACTGTTGTTATCATATCACCACTTTAAAACCGTTCCTTTCTGCTTTCACTTACATAATCACTCGGTGAATTCTATGGAAGTTAGTTCTCAGAAAGAGAGGGAGGGAGCGGGAGAGATGAAGAAAGGAAGGAAAGAAGGAAGGAAGGAAGGAAGGAAGCAGGCTGCATTACAAAACAATTGTTGATCATTTCTCTAAATTACTTTTTTTTTTAATGTTTTTATTTATTTCTAGGAGAGAGAGAGAGAGACAGCGTGAACAGGGGAGGGTCAGAGAGAGGGAGTCACAGACTGAAACAGGCTCCAGGCTCTGAGCTGGCAGTCAGCACAGAGCCCGACGCGGGGCTCGAACCCACGAACGCGAGATCATGACCCAAGTGAAAGTCGGACGCTTAACTGACTAAGCCACCCAGGCGCCCCTCTCTAAATTACTTTAAATGCATAAGCCATGATGCCAGTTTATCAATGTGTCCTACATGTATTTTTTCAGGAATTTGGTTACCCGTGTTTTTTATTTAAGCATGTCATTTCTCAGAACTGAGGTGCCTGGGAGGGTGGGATGCCATTCACGACGAACTAGAGCTTACAGGTAAATGACCGTTCTGACTGTCATACTTTGAAGATATTGTATTATTATTACACACAGTATACAGTATTCTTTTTTAAAAGACTGGGGAGAAATTTCCTCTTTAATCACAATAAAAAGAATTGCTGTGTTTCTCTTGAAAACTGACTGTTGTTATCCTATGATGGCCACAAATGGCAGAATATAAACCCTTGGTTTCTTAGCATCATTACTAGAAAGTTCTGATGAAATGTCGGACTCAAATCTATTAAGAGTACATGACATCAAGAAATGCATTTTGTGTACTGTCCCCACTTAGGTTTAGACAGAGGTTAACATACTTTTTCTAACTATATTTTCCTTGTCTCTAGTTTCCCTTTCTATCTCCTTCTTTTATCTTGTTGAATTGAATATTTATGTACATGACTTTAAATATGTTTTTGGAACAAAGGAGAAATACACACAAATAAAATGCATTAAACATTTGTTTTCCCAAGAGATAAACCATTTTTTCAAATGGACTGTGATTGAGAATTTTTCATTTTCAATCTTCCTTGCTTCATGCCCTGAGATATTTTCAAATGAATATGAATTAGTCTTTCATTGATGGGGCAGGGGAGGGGAAGAGAGAGGAGAAGAATGGCAAAGGACAGACTGTAAAGATGGGGATGATTTTGAAAACTAAGAACTGAAGTAGGTATGTAACCATATTTAACATATGAAAATATTGTGTGCAATTGTGAGAACTCACTACAAGGTAATTTCCATGAGGACAAGGACCTCGTGTTCATCGTCGCACGTATACTGGAGTCTGGCACACAATAGACGTTAAAACATCATATTTTGAAAGTGTGAATGTGATACACTTGGAGAACTGAGTTAATATCACATAAATGATATGGAATATTGTGTACGTAGCCACAAGCATATGCCTTTTGGATTCAGGTGCATAGTTTGTAAAATGAAGCCATTAGACACTGTATTTATCAAGGTTCTTTCTTTTTTTCTTAAAAATTTTTAATGTTTATTTATTTCTGAGAGACGGAGAGATACAGATAATGAGGAGGGGAGGGGCAGAGAGAGAGGGAGACACAGAATCTGAAGCAGGCTGTAGGCTCTGAGCTGTTGTAGCACAGAATCTGACATGGGGCTTGAACTCACAAACTGAGATCAATGACCTGAGCAGAAGTTGGACACCTAACCGGCTGAGCCACCCAAGTGCCCCTCACCAAGGTTCTTTCTGATTCTAATATTCCATGCTCTGCATGCCACCCTTGTTAATTACAGCAACATATCAAACATGGGAATGTATATACCTATAACAGTTTGGGAAATTTGTTTTCAAAATAGGATATCCAGCTACATCATCAACAGTCCTTGGAGATGTGGGTATATCGACTCCAAATACCACTCCTCAAAGTGAGTATAGTAAGGCTTTCTTTATGTGACTGAAGAGAGACAAAACACAAGTTTTAGTATAGCCATGACAATGTTGAGGTTTGGGCCAAAGGCTACATTTTTCATTTAATGTTTGATGTCTTGGTTTTGAGTTGCTCCATGGCAAATTGTAATCTAATTGGTGGCTATGTATTGATAGGACAATCACTGTAATCTTAAAAATATGGGTTGGTGAATTATTATACTGTACATTTCATTTCTCGTGGAATTTTAAGGTAACATTTAAGTAATCTTGACAGTACTCCCAGTGATCTGAGTTGGCAACAAGAACAGAAAAAGAAAGAAAATCAGTGACAAGTTGGCATTAAGCATAAACTACAGAGCTTTTGCTTAATATGCCAGCTGTGTTCCTGTGTAGGAAAGCATATTTTCAATTGCAGATTTCCCCAAAGTCACATAGATTAAAAATTCAGCACATCAAAGTAAAGTTAAATTACAGCTGTACAAAAAGGTTGGATTCTAAGAATTTTGTCTTTCAGCCAGCAGTTCCAGCACGACTACCCAAGGCTTCAACTACTCCTGGACCTCAGGTAGGAAAGATACCAATAACTGTAAGTGTCACTGTGAGTCCCTTGGGGTCTCCTGGGCCCCATTTATTCATCCAATACATATCATGCACAACCACTACATGCTCTGTTCATAATTGTATTATTAACAAACACTAAACGAAGCATCTACTGTGTTTACAGCATTGTCGTAGTTGCCAGGGATACATCTGTGAACAAAAGAGATCTGAGTTCCAAATTTTAGCGGAAATGAGACAGGCAAATGGTGATGAGTGATGGGGAATGAATAAAGCAGTGGAGGGAGACAATGAGAATCAGGTGTGCGGGTGGGTTGCTGTTTTCAATCAGGTAGTTTCACAAGGCCTTACTGAAGAAGGTAACATCTGAGTAAAATTATGAAGAAAGAGCAAAGAGATGAAGAGAGCAAAGTATGAGTGGAACTGAGGAAAGAGTGAGGTGGCCAGAATACATGTATCACTGAGAACAATGAGAAGAGGGAGCCCGGTGCGAGGCAAGAAATGGTTTGGCCTCTTAATCGGGCTGCCTCACGGCGGCAGTGTCTGCTGCTTTAGCAGGTATCAACAGGATCTGAAGAGGAAGTACACTGCCTCTTAGTGGCAGAAGACAAAGATCTGTGTGGCAGGGAAGTGGCTGGGATGTGGCTGAAGCAAAGCCCCCGAGGCCACTGGTGCAGACCTCTGGATTTTACTACCAGGCCCTTTTCCACAAAGGGTAAAGGTGTGTGTCTCCTTTAGGAAAGCCTTTACGTTGTACATTTAAAGCCTCTGAAAGTCTTTTATACGCACTGGCTCTGTCATCTCACTGCTGGGAACTTGTCCTTAGGAAATTAATTGAAGAGCAAAAAGGAACATGTATAATATTGCTCTTTGTCACATTAGTTACTTATTTTATCTCTTTTGTGGACCTCAGGTGCACACATTTGGATGAACATTAATCCTTAACTCAAGACACACTTCCACCATTAGTCTATGTATGATTTAATTTAACTTAATGTATTTCTTTTAACATATATGTTTATATAATAGAAACCTGTGAATTTAGTGCCCAAGAACAAGAAGTGAAAAGAAAGAAGAGAGAGCACCACCCCCCCTGCCCCAGAGATCCACAAATAAATATAACCTAGATATGCCAGAGGTGGCATGACACATTCCTAATAAAAGAAGAGGCAATTAGTGGGGCACCTGGGTAGTTCAGTAAGGTAAGCGTCCGACTTCGGCTCAGGTCATGATCTCACAGTTTGGGAGTTTGAGCCCCATGTTGGGCTCTGTGCTGACAGCTGAGCCTGGAGCCTGCTTCAGATTCTGTCTCCCTCTCTCTCTGTCCCTCCCCTGATCACACTCTGTTTCTCTCTGCCTCTCAAAAGTAAATAAAAACACTAAAAAAAAACTTTTTAAAGAAGAGGTAATTAGCAAATGGATCTGGAAACACTGATTATTTATAAGGAAAAGTACTAAAACGTATGCCTCTCATGCATATTACAGAAAAATAAGTTCCATGGCATATAAGATTTTTATGTCAAGAGCAAAACATTAAGGTGTGTAGTAAAATAAAGGTGAATTTCCTTCTGGCTTTGGGGTAAGGAAAGGCTTAAAAAAGAGACATAAACCACAAACCATAAAAATGATAGACTAGAATATAATAAAATTAAGAAAATTCTTTTCATCAAAAAACACCTTAGCAAAAGCAAAAAAAAAAAAAAGAGCAAGCTGTAGTGTGGGAGCAGATATTTGCCACATACGTAATTAAACATTGGAAACTGATCAAGAATACATAATTGACAAAGGATCAGAATTTTATATCAAGAGTATATAAAGAATGGCTATTACAAATCAATTTTTAAAAATACAAAAACGTTAGAAAATGAGCAGAAAGGCACATCACCAAAGATATAACGCGATGGCTAGAAAACATCCAAAGAGGGGCAACTGGGTGGCTCAGTCGGTTAAGCAGCCAACTTCGGCTCAGGTCATGATCTCACAGTTCATGAGTTTGAGCCCCACGTCGGGCTCTGTGTTGACAGATCAAGGGCCTGGAGCCTGCTTCAGATTCTTTGTGTGTGTGTGTCCCTCTATGTCTTCCCACACACCCCCACTGCCCCCGCTGGCTCGCTCTCTCTGTCTCTTAAAAAAAAAAAATGAATGAACATTAAAAAAAAAATTTTTTTAAAGATATCCAAAGAGATGCTTAGCCTCTCCAATAAACAGGAAAGGCAAATGAAGAGTAGAATCAGATAATCATTTCACATATAATCAATTGACAAAAATTAAGAAGTCTGAAATTGCCAATTTTTCATATATTGCTGATCAAAGTGTAAACCAGTACCATCATTTTCCATCATTTTGACATGATATTTTAAAGCCAAACATTTTCATACCCGGGACCCAACAATTCCACTCCAGGATTTACACTCCACCCCTCAAAACACGCATTAGTTCATGTATCCAGGAGATGTGTACACAATGTCAGGGGAAACACTGATCGAAAAACTATAAATAAGCTAAACAGCCATAGCCAAGAGAATAGGTAAGTTGCTGCATGGTCCTATAATAAAATACTATAGAGCAATGAAAAATGAATGTATGACAGCCATATACAACAGCATGAATGAATCTTAATCACATTGAATCTTAATCACATTGTATGGAGTCAAAAAAGTAAATGGAACTTTTTTGGTGACAGTAGATGGAACGATATTTTTAAATAAAAATTTAAAGCAAGTGCAATCAGACACCGTATGGCTTAGGCATGTGTGATAAATGCTTAAAGACTGTAGAAGTGAATGATAGACACAGCATTCAGAACAGTGTTTACTTTGAAATGGGCATACAAGGGATGAGACCGGGACAAGGCATAATGTTATCTATAATAGTCCAAAACTCTGTGTGTATGAGTGGGGTGCAAAGAGTGTTAAGGAAAAAAATGTCCAATAATTAGAGAATGTCGAATAGGATGAGATCATAATTCAACGCAATGTGATGAAGCCAATCCAAACAATAGCCGTAATGTGCAAAGCTAGCAGGTACATCTTGTATACTCTATTGTATAGACAAGGGTCTAGCTGGAAAATTTTTACCCATCAGATATAAATTGAGATTAAAAATATGAGTTAGATTGGGGAGAAAAGTCCATACTTAATAGACTAAGATTTATCTTCTATGGTGCTAACATAAAGTTGAGTTTATAATCAACTTGCTGAAACTCTCCTTTACCTACACTAGTTTGTCATCCTTTATTCTTGATAGTATAATACAAGTTAAGTCCATGAGATCTTTTTTGTTTTTGTTGCTTACCTGCATCCTCAGTGCCTAAGGTAATGCATGGCAGATATTTGGTGCTCTACAAATATTGTTGAATAGATAAATGAATTAATACTCATTGGTTATGGGGGAAATTATGTAGCAATGATGATAAAAGATTATTGGAAAAAGCTCAACTTCAACTTAAATTTATGCTATGATTATATATAAATTATCCCATATTTTCATTCTCAGGATAATACCTTGGTGTCTAATGATTTCCTTTATTTGATTTATTTGATTTTTTAGTTTAAATTATACTGAAATATAAGATATACAAGAACAAGGACCTAGGGGCGCCTGGGTGGCTTGGTCGGTTAAGCGTCCAACTTTCGCTTAGGTCATGATCTCGCAGTTCGTGGGTTCGAGCCCCGCGTCGGGCTCTGTGCTGACTGCCAGCTCAGAGCCTGGAGCCTGTTTCAGTCTGTGACTCCCTCTCTCTCTGACCCCTCCCCTGCTCACGCTGTCTCTCTCTCTCTCCTAAAAATAAATAAAACATTAAAAAAAATTTTTTTTAAATAAATAAATAAATAAATAAAAAAAGAACAAGGACCTAAACTTTTTCCTGCCTTGTTTACCATAGTATCAAAATGACTGTAGCAGTGGCAGGCATACAGTAGGTGCTCAGCAAATATTTCTTGAATAATTGAAAGAATCTGTGTACATGTGGGCAAAGACAGAGAAGAGAATACACACACACACACACACACACACACACACACACACACAGTGGGAAAAAAAAGATTTAGGGTGATTCAATCTGTTTAGTGTCCAACTCTTGATTTCAGCTCAGATCAGGAACCCAGGGTTGTGGGATTGAGCCTTCACTGGACTTTGTGCTGAGCATGGAGCCTGCTTAATATTCTGTCTCTCTCTCTCTCTCTCTCTCTCTCTCTCTCTCTCTCTCTCCTGGAGCCTGCTTAATATTCTCTCTCTCTCTCTCTCTCTCTCTCTCTCTCTCTCCCTCCCTCTCTCTCCCTCCCCCTCTCTCTCCCTCCCTCCCTCCTCGCTCCCTCCCTCCTTCTACCTCCTCCACTGCTCATGCTCTCTCTCTTTCTCTCCAAAAAAAAAAAAAAAAGAAAAGAAAAGAAAGATCAGCTTAATCAGAATTTTTAAACTTTTTGTTTGCTTTATTTAAATTGTTATTTTAATATTGTGAATGCCCAGAATAAAACCTTTTCATCCCATGCATCATATCGTTATGAAGCATAGAGTCTGCCCAAAGTATTTTCTGCCCCAGAAACTGGAAAACTAAAAGGGTCTTGCAGGAAAGTGCTTTATAATTTACACAAATATATTTTTGGCCTTTTAAATAGATTTCATAATGAAATGAACTATTGCAATTCTTCATAGCATCTATCCTTTCCCTTTCCCTTCTAACATCATCTGTCCTTTCCTACTTGAAAACTTCATTTATCCTCAAACATCTCTTTATCATTCTTACCATAAAATAGCCTTAGAAAATGTGAAATCTAAGAAAGGACTCTGAAACCCAACAAACAAAATTTTCCCAGCAGTGAAAACCCGCATTTCTACTTATGCAAATAAGAATATCTTGTTTACTAGTTGCCATTTTTAATCTGTAAGCTTAGAGAAAAAAATTCCCCACGATGAGTTGCTCTATTTATAATCATTCACAAAAACACATTAGGATCCGACAAGTTAACATTGATTGCTCACTCCCAAACTGTTTTTGAAACATGTTTCTACTCGTTGGATTGGACGGTAATGTGACATCCAATATTAGATGATGCATTTGGCAAGATTCACGACAGGCATTGGTAATAGGATTTTTTTCCTTCTAGTATGTTTATTTCAATAGATTTATGAAATGTTCACAGGCAGATAAAGAATGATAATGGATGGATTCCTGGTGAAATAAACCCATGAACAGTGTTTCTAAGGCTCTTGCTATTTCTGAACACATTCTACTGGGATATTTGCTTATACATGCATTTTGTGTAGCTTATATGTATTTGGATGTCACTGGAAGATTGTGAGTGCATTACATTTACACTAATTCATAAGTATATGTTTTCATATATTCTTTTACTGTCATTTTATCAACTTGAGAATATTAGAATCTAATCCCAGTTCATCTTCCAAGTTTCCAACAGTCTGGAACAGACATGTGTATTTTACTTTAGCCACTTATGAAATGAGGGTACCAAATCTGACCATCTAAATACCCCAAATATATGAGGTTAATAACATCCTGAGACATTTTCATCCTGACACTCAAGTAATCAGGCCATGGAGCAGAAAAGTGAAGCTTGATTACTTTTTTCTTTCTGTTTTCCCTGCCATCCATCTGGTCCAGTGAAGCCAAAACCCACATTAAAATCAGTCTGTGTATGTTAGACAAGTAGAAAAATGATATGCGTCTCCATGGGTGCCTATGCCTCCAATTTGCCCCATTACCAAAATCAACAAGCTCACCATTACCTCATACACATGCACGGCCACACACACACACACACACACACACACACACACACACACCTGTGTCTCAGAGTACTTCTTTTTTAAAAAAAATTTTTATAGTTATTTATTTTTGAGACAGAGAGAGACAGAGCATAGTGGGGTGGGGGGGGCAAAGAGAGAGGGAGACACAGAATCCAAAACAAGTTCCAGACACAGAGCTTGATGCAGGGCTCGAAACTACGAACCGTGAGATCTGACCTGAGCTGAAGTAGGATGCTTAACCGACTGAGCCACCCGGGCGCCCCTCAGAGTACTTCTTAATGACTTCACACAGGGTCTTTATTCTGTTCTTCAACCATACATTCCTTATTCTTCAAAATTTAGGTACTCTTCGTAAATCTTGCAAGTGCATGGTTTTCCCTGTCCTTGGTCCTGGTTGGTTCTTTTCTGGCTTTTGGTAACTCTGCCTAATAATTTCATAGCAACCCTTTCTCCTTCCACAGGCAGAGGGGATGGAGAAGCTGTAGTTGAGGGGTTGAGGGTCAATGGCAAGGACATAGCAATGACAGAATCTACAACAATATGGGACCCTGCTCCTATTTCCGGCTGCACAGTACTCTCTGAAGTCTTGATACTCCCTGTTGGCTATGATGCCGATTCTCTAAGTTCGCCACTCTTGTCCTCAAATTCTAAAATCTTATATGTCTTGAATCACTTCTCATTCAATTTTCCTCTTCTCTAAAACACTGTCCTCCTCCCATTCTGCTACCTAGGTCCTGATTAGGTCAACCACAAATTAAAGATTTGTTTCCTCTGATTCTAAGTTCTATCTTCTGTTAAAATGCCAATTTCCGAGCCCTTCATGGGTCTCTCCACAGCTAGCAGAGGTCATGAGTGTCATCTTTTTTGATGGTCAGGGAGAGCATGAGAGTCTCATCTATAGATAAAGTGGCTGTAACAAGAACAGACATGGTAACTAGTGCCAGTGTGTGTATCCTGGGATAAGGGGTGGTGTTGGCCCAGTTTACCCTGAAGAGGAAGAGGAAGATGGGGCGGAAAACCAAGATCATTGAGATTCCTGTTTTCGAGCCCTGCATCTCTGAATATTTGTTGCCACCCATGCCATTGTTCGAGGACAATATCAAGGACAGAAGAACTCAGAATGTCTTAAGGGTGATTACATAACTGAGACAAGTCTGGGTAAATGTATATGTAAAAATGTGCATGTAAAAATGATGCCCAAATTTTGGAGAAGTTCAACTTGCATCAGAACCCTACAAAAATTACAGAAATTATCTATAGCTTTAGCAAAAAGGTATCAGTCAATCTTCAGATAACCATGGACTAAGGAGATTTCCCCACGAAGGGAAAAGAGGCCCAACCTGTCATAATATTATAGACAACCATAAACTGGCTGCAAAAATGAATGTCAAGAGGATTTTTACAACTAAGGAAAAATACTATGTTGTCAAAACTGATTCTGCTTTTACCATAGAACAAAAGTATCCCTTTATTCAAGGCACATAGCTTCCTTGTTCAACAAGCTTTACCCAATGCTAAATTTAAATGAATTGTGGAAGAATCCAATGTTATGCTCAAGGAAGGATATAAAAATTTCTTTGAGAAACAAAAAACACAACATCTCTGTGTTCATATTTTTGGCTGATAATGGTGATGCACTTGAGAAGGTTATCCATCAAGCTGGTATTTATCATCCAAATGTCGAAGTAGTGTTTATTCATGCATTTGATTAAAATGGAGTCTCAAAAGATTTAAAGGAGAATTAACTCATGTATTTAACAAACATAATGGTGGCTTGAAGAACACAATATATTTCAATCAATTAAAAAACAATAGAAACATAATTCTGCCTAGAGGTTCTCCAAGAAACTTAAGAATGGCAGATGGAGTAGCCAATGTGGAACACATTCTGAAAATTGGATATCTAAATGATAAAGTGGATGAGCTTTTAGAAAAGTATTATGTTAGTGAAAGATGAATCATTAGAGGCCAACTCTATCTTACTGAGGATTCTATAAATAAGTATTCTTCAGGAAGACCTCCTTCCTGTGGGAGCAATTGATACAAGAATTGCTCATCTCTTTGTCTTGCTGAAAGACTCTAATGTATAATACATTCTCACTCTTAAAATTTTTTTCTTTACATTACCTAAGTATTTTCAGACATGCTGAATCCATCAACTGGAAGCTCCTTTTTCTTCACCTCTCTCAACACATTCCCCACTGTATTTTTTAACAGATTAAAAACTAATCTTAAAGCCAAAATGAGAAAAATAACTTTTGCTTTCCCAACTGGATTCTTATGTTTAATTTTATCACACATTTTCTGAGGAGTCTTTTTACACTTGGAAAATCCCTAGAAGTCTAAAAAGGAAGATTTATGAAGTGGTAATTCATTTGCATAATTTTCAGTACTACCATTTTTGTAATTTGCGTGGATCATGCTGATGGTATCACCATCTCCTGAAATTGTGCTATGCTTGGTTATTTTGCCTGGAGAAAATCAATATTGACCAGAAAAGATTGGCATTCTAGATCTGGTGAAAAAACTGTTGGTTTTTACAAAATGTTCTGTATTTACTTGCTGATGATAAATATGAAATGGGAAAAGAGAATTTTAATACCCACTTCCCCAAAAGGGATACTACTTGTTCAACTATTTATATCTTAGCATAAAATTAATCTATCACATCCTTTCTTACAAACAGACTTTGAAAAGATAAAAAATAAAGGTATCAGGCTCTAAAAATAAGTAAGGGAGCACCATATTGGGCAAAAAGTCTTTTAAGTTGATCTGGAACAATTTGCCTTCTTCATTTTACCTAAATCCAGACCTGGTCCCAATTTCTTTTTAATTGGTTGTTATTCTTTGTTAGTCAAATCCCTAACTTCATGGCTTAGCCTTTAAAAAATGAGCTTTTTAAAAGGACTCAGTCCATGGGGCGCCTGGGTGGCTTAGTCGGTTAAGCGTCCGACTTTCGCTTAGGTCATGATCTCGCGGTTCGTGGGTTCGAGCCCCGCGTCGGGCTCTGTGCTGACTGCCAGCTCAGAGCCTGGAGCCTGTTTCAGTCTGTGACTCCCTCTCTCTCTGACCCTCCCCTGCTCATTCTGTCTCTCTCTCTCTCCTAGAAATAAATAAAACATTTAAAAAAAAATTTAAAAAAAAATTAAAAAAAATAAAAGGACTCAGTCCATCATCATCTATTGACCTTGGAATTCTGCCTAGAATAGCAACAACAAAGAGCAGTCAAGATCACATGTGCAGGGTCAGATAATTATACTGAAGATGAGAACGTCTCCCTGACCTAGTCACACTAGTCACACTCAGAATAGCTGCGTACAAAACCCCCTTATGTCTGGGGTGACACTTAGTGGAATTAGCAATAGCAGACTGCACTGTGAGCAGTCCCGAGAAAGCATGGAGTTACACCTCTTGAAGGGCCTGATAACATACCTGTATCTGCAGCTGCAACTACCTTTGGCACCCAGAGAGGAACCAGAAAAGGGGAGGACTAAGGATTTTTCTTAATGTTTGGTTTTGTTTTGCTTATTTGTTTTGGTCTTGACATCCAAGAAAACACTTGGAAAATCGTACATGCTAATGTTTTAAATAAATGAGCACAATGTTTTTCTACCAGTTGTAACTATGTACGACTATAGCTATTTTACTTTACACTACACTGCAGGCCTGTTCTCAAATACAGAAATGCAGAGCCTGCCAACAAGTGGCACTTTTCTGCCAGAGACGGCAAACTAAATAAAATGAGTCAATAGATCTACTTCAAAAGCCATAGGTACTGCCTGAGTTTGATGCCATCCACTCAAGGGGAAGGTTTGCTTCTGAATCCATCAAGACGACTCGCACAGTGAGGCCTTTGACCATAGGGGTCTGATAATTTACTATTGACACAGTTCAGTTTCCATAGCCAACCAAGAATGTCAACTTATGAACAAGTACCAACTATTTTATCCCCTCATGCATGTTCTACCAAGGTTGGCACCTTTTCTCAGCTAAGGGCCGCCATAACACACCTGGGTTTTCATTTTCTCCCACCTATTGGATGGACAGAAGGACAGTTACAACACACTCTCTGTGGCTGAAGGAACCTCTTCTAGTGTTTTCCTTCCATTTCTGCTTCCTGCTTCTAAGTGGCTATAATCAAAACCTTTCCTATTTGAGACATCTAGATCACAAGTTTTCCCTCAACTCCTCCTTTATATTGGGACATTCTAATGCATGCTGCAGAATAGTTCAAGGATTTTACTTTATGTCTTCATTAATCATCTTTTTTTTATTTTATTATTTTATATAAATTACTAGCTTCAATTAAAGGTCAAGAAGGGACAATAAAATCACTGCTTTTACACAGCCTGACTCTTCTGATGTCTTCTTCCCCTAGCAGCTCCATGGATGCCCAGTGAAACAGACAGTTCATCCCCTGCAGGTGCAGGCTCAACAATTCAAGGTGAGTGCTTGGCGGAGACTTAGGGTCAGGGAAGGTAATGATCTGCTTTATTTGGGCAGAGGTGGAAAAACAAGAGGAGGTAAGAAACCAATCTCAGGTTTTTAAAAGCGAACCTTGGGGCGCCTGGGTGGCTTAGTCGGTTGAGCGTCCGACTTTCGCTTGGGTCATGATCTCGCAGTTCGTGGGTTCGAGCCCCACGTCAGGCTCTGTGCTGACTGCCAGCTCAGAGCCTGGAGCCTGTTTCAGTCTGTGACTCCCTCTCTCTCTGACCCTCCCCTGCTCACACTGTCTCTCTCTCTCTCTCTCTCCTAGAAATAAATAAAGCATTTTAAAAAAATAAATAAATAAAAGTGGACCTTGATGATGAAAACAACAGTGAATAGAACCAAAATTCTTCCCAGTCACTGTCACCCAAAGAAGATAGTCGGAGACCAAGTCTTAGATTTTTTTTTCTCTGTTTTATTTCAAAATGAAATCTACAAAATAGCATTTATTGACTAACAAGATCCATTAAAATTTTATTTAAAATGGTAATTTTCCACTAGCAAATGAGATGATTTGTCAACAGAGATTTGTCTACTAAAAAGTTAAAAAAGAAGTTTTATTGACTTTTTTGAAGACATTCGAGTGGGAGAATGAGTATTTTGATTCGCTGGACTCCTGATACCCTGGGAGAATAGGGATAAGTCCAATTTTTCGATGGCTCCACTGTAAGACATTTTCCATAACCACTTACATTTCTCATGGAGATTCTTTAGCAGATATCGTTTTGTCATATGTGCTGTACAGCTTCTCTCTCTCTTTCTCTTTTTTTTTCCTCTAAACCAATAGAAGGTTTCACTCCTCTAGTAGCTGTGAGATCCTAAGATCCTAGAAAACTTTATACATAGTACTGTAGGACATTAGGCCATTAAAATTGAGCCCTTCCAAATAGCAAGGGAAATCCAGTCATGATTTTACACCACTTGATGGAGTTGAGATGGCTATTAGGATCAGTTCAGATATCCCCTGTATCTCTCTAGGTGATATCTTCAACAGCACAACCAGAAGACTTTCAGAAGTTCCCACAACTGCCAAGTCTACTAAAAACAGTCACATCCATATCACTGGTGAGTCATTTACTTTTTAAAAAAAAAAAATGGTGTGTCTTACTCAACAAGTATTTGTTGAATACCTAACATTTGCCAGACACAGTGCCAGCTGTTGGGTATACACTGTGAAAGAAGTAGATCTTTCTCATTTTGTATGTAGAAGAGACCTGTGTAAACATTAGCCTTCTGAAGATTATAATCTATTGCAGATGACATACAGTAAGTAAATAATCATATAATTAATTTGTGACAAACACTGCAAAATAGTACAAGGGATTGTCAGAATATAACAGAAACATCTGATTCTCACTGGGAACAGGAAAGGAGCCTTTGAAGATATATTGAAATTAAAATCTGAAAAATACTGAAAACTAGCCAGGTGAAAAGTAGTGAGAAGCATTTTATCCTGCGGAAATATATGTGAGACTCTTTGTTGGAACAAAGAGCATTTCTACAATTAAACTAATACCATTTTGTCAATGCTAAATATAATTTCTTGTTTTATATCCTAAAAGACCAAGACCCACCTGATCCAGGGGCATAATCAAGTCATTCACTTCAGGAGGTGTTCACTTGACTGCTGAACGCTCCACTTGGGTTCTCAGCTTACTCTACATCAAAGGTCATCCAGTCCTCAGGTCACTGGAGCATTGTCCTGCACACAACATGGCACTAGAAATGCAAACTTAAGTCTTACCAATGTCTGTCAGATACTGGTGCCTTAAAAACTGCCTACTTTAGAGATGGGCAAGGTAGGAGCCCTGCTTCTCCATTGAGACATTCGTGAGGTCAATGGTCTCATTTTCTGTATTTGGTAGGGAGAAAGTTTTTAGGCATTGATGTAAGACTCATTTAAAACCTTTTGTTTTTGGGGTGCCTGGGTGGCTCAGCTGGTTAAGGGTCCAACTCTTGGTTTCGGCTCAGGTCATGATCTCATAGCTCATAGGATCGAGCCCCATGTCGGACTCTGCACTGACAGCATAGAGCCTGCTTGGGATTCTCTCCTTCTCTCTCTGCCTCTCCTGTGCATGTGCTCTCTTGCTCTCGCTCTCTCTCTCTCTCTTTTTTTCTCTTTCTCTCTCCTTGTCTGTCTCTCTTAAAAATAAACATTAATTAATACTATTAATTAATAAGTAAATAAACATTAAATAAAAATAAATAAAACCCTTTGTTCATTTATTTCTCCAAAACTTTGGGAGTAAAATGTTATATCCCACCTGTTACCAGTGTAGAGCCTAGTAAATTTTGACTTGACTAAAATGGAACTCTGTGTAGTCTTGGATTAACCACCTGTATGACTGTTTCTTTTATGATTGTGATAGTCTAGTCTTTACCAGTTCCACTACTGCCATGAAGTACTGTGAACTAGTCACTTGCACATACAACATAGCACAGGGGCAAGTATTAAAAGACTACCGGGGCTGCCAGACTGCCCTCAGCATGTGCTTGGACAAGGCTGAGGTAGGGCGAGCCTCAGGAAGATCCTAAGTCCCTATGTGTGTGTCATATACATGACAACATCGTATTGCTGCAGTCTTAACTATGTAATACATAGAAAAGATTTGGTAATAGTTTGAGCCCAGTTTTTTCCCTATATACCTTGAGACTTTGCTTTATAAAAATCAGTATAATAAGTCTGAGGCAATAAAAGAAATTAAAAACCTGGTCTCTGCCTACAGACATTTGACAATCTAGTTGAAGCAATAAAGGAAATTCAATCCAGATAATTATGACACAAAATGGACGTTTTGCCCAAATGATCTACATAATCTGAAGAGTTATCCATAATGTATAAGGAATTTCACTGGGGTATTATTAGAAATAACAAACTTAACCCTTGAACGTTAAGAAACCAATTAAATAAACTATGTTATATCTATACATTAGGGAACTAGCCACTCATTTAATCAAATAAGATAACTCTCTATGTACTTCTGTGGAAAATATTCCAAGAGCATTTTTTTAAGAGAAAGAAGCCAGTGACAGAACAACATATATAGGAAGCCCTCATTTGTAAGAAAAGAAATACATATTCATGATATATATGTTTGCTTATATATGCATAGAAAATTTCCAGTAGGATACATAATTAACTATTAAAACATATTGCCTCTCATGTGGGTTACTGGCATCCAAACCCATAAGGACACTTCCTTTTTCATTATAGTTTTATATTTCTATACTGTTTGAATTGTTTTTTAATCATTTTATTTATTTATTTTTGGTGTTTTTTGTTTTTTTTACAAATAGTTTATTGTCAAATTAGTTTCCACATAACACCCAGTGCTCATCCCCACAAGTGTCCTCCTCCATGCCCATCCCTCCTCCCCCCCACATCCATCAGTCCTCAGTTTTTGTCAGCATTCAAGAGTCTCTCATGGTTTGCCTCTCTCCTTTTCCCCCACCATTTCCGCCCTTCTTCTCCCCCTTGGTCCTCTGTTAAGTTCCTCCTAATCCTCCTATATGTGCACACATATGATATTTGTCCTTCTCTGCCTGACTTATTTCGCTCAGCATAACACCCTCAAGGTCCATCCATGTTGCTACACATGGCCAGATTTCATTCTTTCTCATTGCCATGTAGCATTCCATGGTATAGATAAACCACATCTTTTTGATCGATTCATCCATTGATGGACACTTAGGCTCTTTCCATGTTTTAGCTATTGTGGAGAGTGCTGCTATGAACATTGGGGTCCATGTGCTCCTATGCCTCAGCATTTCTGTATCCCTTGGATAAATTCCTAGCAGTGCTATTGCTGGGTCATAGGGAAGTTCTATTGTTAACTTTTTGAGGAACCTCCACACTGTTTTCCAGAGGGGCTATACCAGTTTACATTCCCACCAACAGTGTAGGAGGGTGCCCGTTTCTCCACATCCTCGCCAGCATCTCGTGTTCTCTGATTTGCTCATTTTAGCCACTGTTTGAATTTTTAACATAATTTAAAAATGTTTTTCTAAAAAGAAAATGTTAAGTAACTATGTAATTATAGACATACCCTTTTATTCTCTGTATTAGAATCAATGAAACAATCTTATTTCCTAAGAGAGTTAATTTTCTTAACTCTTCCTTCATGTTAGTAAAAAAGTAAAACAGTCCAGAATATGATATTTACATTGCCTCTGGTCTAAAATCAACAATATTTGAAAGTCTTTGATTCACACAGCTTGACTTGGTGTTCAAATGCTAGAAATGAAATGAATAAATCAAGTGTGAATATAATCAGAAGGGTAAGAAAAATCAGTCTATGTATCACCCACCATTTAATTTCTACCAGCCCTTTGCTTTTTTTTTTTAAATGTTTATTTATTTTTGAGAGAGAGAGATAGAGACAGAGCATGAGCAGGAAAGGGGCTGAGAGAGACCCAGAATCTGAAGCAGGCTCTGAGCTGTCAACACAGAACCATACGCTGGGCTCAAACTCAGACCATGAGATCATGACCTGAGCCAAAGATGGATGCTTAACCGACTGAAACACCCAGGCGCCCCTCCAGCCCTTTACTTTTAACTTCTGCCCTTTGCAGACCACAGATAGAGGAAAACTATCTGGCTTCTGCTTTGTAACTTCTCCTGTTTGTATTGCTGAAATGTAGAGAAGGAGGAAGAAGAGAAAGGGACAGTAGTAGAAAGGATTTAAAAATCTCTATTCTGGGTTATCATTCCTCAAGTGACATCCAAGTGAAAACTCTTGGATGATGGTCTCTTGAGCACTACACCCTCTATAGGTATTACCCAGGCCTTCTCAATTTGGGACTTTCAGGGCATCGGAATGCTATAAAGTTATAATGCCTTTTACTCTTTCTTCCTCCTCCTAATACACTCAGTAAATTCCATGAAGCATTAAATGACTTCTTAAAGAGGAGAAAAAGCCAAAGCTAGGGCATTATTTCACGTATAAAGTTTCCTTGACTGGAGAAAATTTGAAATACAAATGTACAGCTTATCATTTTTATTTATTCCTTCTTTCAAATAACATTTAATTGGCCATCATATGCCAGGAATTGTTCAGGGCCTTGGGGAAATGAGAGGAAAAAAAAAAGTGGGTTCAGGAACATTCTAACATTACGGGGCGCCTGGGTGGCCTAGTCGGTTAAGCATCCGACTTTCGCTTAGGTCATGATCTCACAGTTCGTGGGTTCGAGCCCCGCGTCGGGCTCTGTGCTGACTGCCAGCTCGGAGCCTGGAGCCTGTTTCAGTCTGTGACTCCCTCTCTGACCCTCCCCTGCTCACGCTCTCTCTCTCTCTCTCTCTCCCAGAAATAAATAAAACATTAAAAAAAAAAGGAACATTCTAACATTCCAAGAAAAACATTCACATAAAAAGTAACTTCAGGGGCACCTGGGTGGTTCAGTCGGTTGAGCGTCCGACTTCGGCTCAGGTCATGATCTCACGGTTTGTGGGTTCGAGCCCTGTGACGAGCTCTGTGCTGACAGCTAGCTCAGAGCCTGGAGCCTGCTTCAGATTCTGTATCTCCCTCCCTCTCTGACCCTTCCCTGCTCATGATGTCTCTCTCTTTCTCTCTCTCTCTCTCTCTCTCTCTCTCTCTGTCTCAGAAATAAATAAAACATTTTTTAAAAAAATTAACTGCAGAAACTCAAAAACAGAAGTGAGAACAAGGGATAGATAGGATCCCAGAGCATGACTGTGGTCCGTGATGGGCGTTGGAGAAAACATGTTTCAAGTAAGAGAGAGAGTTCACTTAGTCATGCTTTCTAGTTGCCAAAGTTTGACATGAAAATTTACCTCTCTTGACGCTCTTCGCAGGTATTGTGGTTAATAAGCCTGAAGATGGAATGTCCTGGCCAGTGATCGTAGCAGCTTTGCTCTCTTTCTGCATGGCATTGTTCGGTCTTGGAGTGAGAAAATGGTGTCAATACCAGAAAGAAATGTGAGTATAATACCGAATCTGTAGGAACAGATTTCTCAGCACAAAAGATTTACTCAGCACTTGAAGTGTCTCTCCTATACAGAGTTCCCCACATACGTAACTGGCGAAATGAGGCTCAGAGAAGCTCCCCAGCCTGCTGAGCGCCACACAGCTGGGATTAGTTACACAACTTCTGGCTCGGTGTCCCCACTCTGTCTGTTCAGTTTGCAACACTCGTCAGATGGAACAAGTCAGTGGGCATGAAATGAGAACTGAGCCTAGCCTCACCTCAAAAACTAAAACTGACTTTTCTTTTAATCTTCATTATTTTTTCATTTTCATGCATCTCTGAACTGCCTGGGCCCAGCTGGGCCTAGATACTCAAGTGTGAAATTGAGTGAGAAAGGTAATTTTAAGAAACTCCATCTGCTTTTCAGCACAATGGGCTTTTACCACCCTTTCCCCTTTTCCCCAGGGAGGAAAGAAAGTAAACAGTGGGTTACCCCTCTTATGTCTTATTGAAATATTTTCTAAAATTCCTTTCTCTTTTTCTCAGCAATCTGCAGTGACATGTACGATTAAGCCTCACTTTTCTGACTTGGCTATTTGGGATCCAGATTAGACCATGATTGGAGGAGACCCCTACAACATGATAGCCTCTCTTCCACATCTCTCACTGCTACCATCTAAGATGCCAGTGCCCACTAGCACCTTCTACTTAAAGTAGCCTTGAAAACTCTAGAATCATGTGCAGGGAGTGTTTCATGGTGGGAAGAAAAAGGAAAAAAAAAAACCAACGACAACACTAAACCAGTAGTCAGAAATTCTGGACTCTTATCCAAGGACTACACTTTGGCTGCCATATATCTTGAGGAATTCTTAGTTTCCCTGAAAAAACAGAGGTGCAGATTTCTTATAATTCTTTCCACCTTTTGATATGTATTGTCTACTTGAAAGCATCAGAAAACCAGGTAATAGACATTACATACTTTTATTAAAGTGAGGAAATGGGAATCTGAGATTTTGAATTGATTTTCTTATTATTCCATGTTCAAATGTTTGTGTTATATAGAGAGGAGACTCTCTCTCTCTCTCCCTCCACCTCTCCCTCTGAAGTTCTGGAGAACTTAAGGTGCTATGGATTTACCAAGAAGAGTTGGAGGTGTTTGAGTCAGGGACGTAAGTCTTCTCACAGTTGTATTTCTGTGTCCCGATACGAAGGGGGCTGTACAGCTCACATGTAGGACTGACACACTTAAGACAAAGAGATGAGTTGTGCTTACGTGAAACATTATATAAAGATGACTTGGAGAATGTTCACAGATTCAAATGTAAGGGATTCTGGCATTAACCATCCAGTACCAACCAACTCAAGGATTCAGAAGAGCTTTTCTTCCCACCTCAAGCCTGTCGCCACAGTATACAGTGAATGTGTGGGAGAAGGCTGGAATAAGGTTGGCAAAGGGATTATTTGAAAAGCTTCAGTCTTTAGTCCCAGAAGTTAAAAATTTTTTCTCTGGAGGAGTGTTTTAACCCACATACGAGAAACACCTCTTCTATTAAGAGGCAGTTGCCATGGAGAGTGTAGGTTCTGGTTCAAAGACTTAAATTGCCGGTCTGGTTGTCTTTAGCAAGCTGCTGAAGACCTCCGGGCCTCCGTGTTCTCTGCAGAATGGTGACAACAATATCCAATTCCTAGATACAAATTAGATAATGTCATGATAAAATTGCTTTGCCAGCTATAACATAGCATATAAGTATTAATTAGTGATACTATCATACTACAAATAATAAGCAGGTTATACAAAGAAAACTCCTGAGAGGACAGGTGGGTGTCTGTTTCCTACTTCCCTACTTCCTTGAATCACTGCCTCGCGTTCTCAGCATTGAAAGAGAAATGTTTTATTCCTAGCATGGAAAGACCCCCGCCTTTCAAGCCACCTCCACCTCCCGTCAAGTACACTTGCATCCAAGAGGCTGTTGGAAGGGATCTGCCTTGTCAGGAGATGGAGACACTCTAGTCCCTTGAGACTTGGCCATAGAGAACTCTGCTCGAATCCTGTGAGAAGGTGGACCTTGTGCCTTATTAACATAATCGCCCTCTAGCCAAGCCTGTACTGCAGCTGAAATGGATTCAGAAGTGAATGGCCTGCTTTCCCCGCAACCCACCCCCTTTCATCTGCACAGGCCTGAAATTGAGCAAGAGTGAGAGGATATGTCATGTTCATGCCCAGTGCAATCTGCGGAGATTTGCTGGTTTCTGTAAGAAATGCAGATGAGACTGCTGTTATTGAAAAGTACTTGCAGTGTTTTTATTTTTCATTTTCGCTCTCTGACTGAGGTGACGACCGTGGTGTCAAGCATATGTCCATGCCAGACCCTCTTCTATTTGGATATCTGCCACCATTCTAAACTATTTGCCAGAAGTATGATAATCCCTGAGGTACGTTGCATTCCCTAGGAAAATTACAAAAAAGAAGAAAATGTGAAAGTTCTAGCAAGATTTCCAAATAAGTACGAGTTGTTTTTGTCTGGAAATATTGTGCTTATGGAGGAAAACAGAATACCTGGCCGGAGAACACCAGTCCCAACCCCCCTTCCTTCCACCATGTTCCCCTCAGCCTCCTGGCCCATGGGATGAGGAAGGATCCAAGGGAAAATCAGCTAATGGCCAAGTAGCCTGGTAGACACAGGTAACACTTTACTGGCCTCTAAAATGATCTGAGCTTAAGAGTGGTCTCATCCTTAGCTTTATCTATATGTGCATGTATGTGAGTGTGTGTGTGTGTGCATGTGTGTGTGCATATATCAAACTATTACCAACTGTTGTATGAGTAAACAAGTAGCCTAACCCCAAACCAAATCCTGTAATTCCTATTATTCTCTTTCTCATCTGGGGACTCTCCTGTTCATCTGATCTATACATTGTGGTCTGTCTTGAAATAAATACAAGTTCAAATCAGACTAGGATTGATGAATTAATCCTGCTTCTACCAATATTTTACAAAATAGTTCAAACAGAATGTAAAGGTGATGGAAAAGAAGCCTAGTTAGCCAGATTGGTTCTCTATTCAGCAGTAGTTCCCAAGTGAATAAATTAGTGATGCCCTTTGTCCCTCTAAACCACCCCCAAACCCCTGCCCTAGGAAAGAACAGATGTCGCTGTCAGCTATGATAGGGAAATGCTACATGGCTTTTAGTCTCAAAAGGAACACTTCATTCATTTGTACTTATCCCTCACAACATGTGAGAATAACTTGGAGGGTGTATTGGCGCTTTTTGAACATCATGGCTGTCCTGGTCCAGAACAATCCCATCAGAATCCCTGTGGAATGAGGCCCAAGCATCAGCACTTCGGGGTGAATCTTGGTTAAGTACTTATTTCTCATGGTGACCAGCCTCCGGTGTGTCCTGCATGATCCTTGCCTCTTACATAGTCCCCTGTGAAAGTGACTACAACTGACTTCTGTAGCTCACCAGGACTGGGGTAAGGCAAGCAGGACACCTAGAGTGTAAACTTTACACTTTACAAGGTGTTCAAGTCCAGGGCCACGTACTTACACAGTCTCGTAAATAAGTACCAGTCCCAGGCCTAGTATAACCAATAAGAAGTCACCAGAGTGTGATTTGCAAGGCTGGGTTGTAAAATACATGGCAGTGCTACCATGTAGTAGAGAGTGTAGATCTCTCTTTGACTGTCTGTCTGGAAGAAGCCTGTTGCCATGACGTGAGGACACTCAGGCAGCCCTGTTGAGAGGGCCACCCATCTAGGAATCAAAGCCTCCTGCTAACAGTATCAACTAGCGAGCCATCCTGGAAGTATGCTCTCCAGCACCCACCTAAGGCTTCCATTAACTTTGATGGGAACCAGAACCACCCAGCTAACCTCTTCTGAATTCCTGACCCCCAGACATTGTGTGAGATAATAAAGGCTGGTTTTTGAACCCCACTGACTTTGGGTAAAATACGCTACACAGTAATAGATCATGAATACAGCCCAGTGATTGGGAACATAAACTAATGTTTGCCTGCCTTAATTACTCTCAATCCCTCACTAATTCTCAAGAAATAAATAAGACTAACTTCATATATATGTGACTGTTGCTTCATATGTAGTTATTTTTATTTCATACAACTTAATCATCGGTACTTTCTGTTAAGGTCATTGTGGCTTTATTTTACTGTTTCATTAAAAGACATGAATACACACAGAAGGGTTGGGTAGAAGTGGCAGAGTTGGAGGGTGTTTAGATTGTTTCAGTAAAGGGATGGGCAATTCTATGGTACAACACAAATCCGTATCTGTTTTCAGCCTGTCCTGTGACAGGTGTTTCACGGGTTTTTATATCAGCTCCTCTTTGAAGCGCCCCTCCTTTGTCTTATAAGTAAGTTCTGGTCAGCATTTGCAAATTCATCTCCAGCATGAAAACAGTGACCATCTGCTTACCCCAGAGGGACACTCCCTCGGTGGGTCAGATGCATTCTTCACAAGTCTGCAAAATAAAGAGACTAGACACTTTCCAACAGGTACTGTGATCTTGATCTCCCTCCTTTGACTAAAATGACTGTTTCACCTGCACCTTAAAACTGTATATAAGTTCACAGAACCTATCTGAAACCAGCAACCCCTCTCTCTAGGGGTGGATTAAGTTCTGTCCCACATAAGAAACAGCAACACCAGAGTCTATCTCCAAGGTTTCTGCATGTCTTCATCACTGCCTTCATTTTCACTGAGAAGCCATGCATAAGCATTTTCAGCACCCAAAGTACAGTGTGTTAGATGGCCTTGTTCAGAAATACCTGCTTCCTTACCCACTTGCACTATAACAGCCCTTGACTTTGGGCTTGACCATGGGATTTGTTTTGGACAAAGGAACATCCTGAGTATGACTAACCCAAGGCTTGAAAGGTACTTGTATGATTGGACTCACTCTCTTGTTCTCTGCCATTACCATGAGAAGAACATTTTTAGGCTAGCCTGCTAGCTCCAAGAAGAAGAGAGACCCACAGAGCAGAGAAGAACTACCCAAGCCAAGCCCAGTCTAGATCAAACACCATCCAGTCTACCTCAAAGGTACATAAATTAAATATTGTTGTATGCTGCTGAAATTGTATAACTTATACAGCATTATTGTAGCCATAGTTAACCTATAAGGTCCAGGGGTAGGTATATTTTGGTTCATATGCAAATATGGCTCATATTTTGGCTCATATGCAAGTCCAGAGGGAGGCATATTTTAGCTTATATGCAAGTGCCTAGAGTGAAAGATAAATATGGCTCCGTCAAATATAGTCTTTAAAAAAAAATTCAACGTAAGTTTTATTTTAACTGAAGAACATGTGGTTGGCTTGACCAAATTAGCTTTGAATTATAGGTCTTTAAAATCATAAAACCTTTGGCCAGGGTGGGCAATAGAGATCATATTACAAAAGAGGAGTTGAGAAGCTCTGTGAAATTGATCTGCCCAGTATCACATAATTAGATGTGCCAGAGCCAAAATGATGGAAATCCAATGTCTGATCTTCCAGTCCACAGTGTGATCAATCTCCATTGTGTCAGAATATTTCATTGCTTTGGTGTCTCCTTTTACTATAGACAAGAGATGTTTTGTGTGCAATTAGGCAAATATTGATTTTTTTAAAGCCCAAAATTGTTGACAGAAAACAAAGAAAAGTAGAAATTATTGACCCCTAAGGATAGAATGGCCAAAGAAAGTGTGGAAGAAAGGATGACTAACAAAAGAAAAAAGATTAATCAAGATCAAAGCCAAAAAGTTTAGAGAGTGACCAAGGCCAGAGATAATGAAAAGAACATTGTCTCAGAAGCTCTGATCAAGCGAAGAGGTTCTTGAAGACTGTCTTCTTGGCACTCTGATTTAGGGGAGTTGGCTTTGGCTTGAACTTAAACATTGACTTTGCAGAAAGACAGAAATTCTGTTCTCTGAGGGCTGACAAACATAGCCTGAGTTTTGACAGCAGCAAAGCTTGCATTTTGACACCCAGCCAAAGTTTGAGTGTCCAGCAGTGACAGCTGGCATGGTGAGTGAAAGTTACCACCGTGGGAGAAAAAGACATTAACTGGCAGAAATGAGCTGATGTTCCAAAGAGAAACACAAGACGAGATGGTGAGAACAGGTCATTTTATCTCCCAGCTCCTACATAGGGCTTTTTCCCTGGATTCTGTGATTACTAACTGAATGCAAGGAAGGCATGAGCAGAGAGCAGGAGACTATGACCTTAGGCAAGGTCAGGGCCAGCGAACACTTTTGAAATTACTCTTAAACTCAGTCTAGGGCTTCTTGATGGGTCTGGACATTAGTTGGGTGCAATTTAACACAGGAAGGAGAACACAGTAGAAAAGAATAGAATACTTTCCCCTCCACCAGCATCTTTGTACTCTTCTACCCTCTGTTACAGTTTTTGCCTGGTCTTCTCACTCGGATTCCTCATGTTTACCCAAATGCTCTGTGAGACTGTAATTATATGGAGGCACATATAACATAAGGAAGAGAACGTGGATGGGGCTGCATCCAGCTACCCTTGGTAAATGCCAGGTGCGTGTGCACTTTTGCCCTGAGCTCTGCCAGACAACTCCCAATTTACTTTATAAAGAAGTCATACCAACAAATAAACCTGATTACAGTAATAATGCCATTCAGCTGTCACCAGAAAATACTCAAAAGTGCTGGGAAGCCAGAGCAGAGGGGACAGGTAGTCGGTGAATCGAGAAGAGAGATTTGGTGGCGAACCTGATAATCTGGGAACCACGCACGTCACGTAGCCTCTCTATGTTGCACATTTTCTCGTGATGGTGTAAGTGTCTGTTCATGCTGAAAGGGAAGAGGAAAAGAGATGTGAGAATCCCATCTATGGTAGAACCATTTTTGCAGTACTAGCTTGAGATCAGCATAGTTCCACTCTTCTAGGTAATTGGGTCGCATTGGATTTTTCTTATGCATAAAGCTGTTGCACTGATTCAGAGGGACATGCTTTGTTGCCTCAGAGATCTGAATCTGGCATAATTTTAATAGGAATTGATTTTAATTTCTGTGGCTAGTTAATAGAAAAATATGAAAAGCACTGGTCCTGAGTACCTCTTTTGGATGGATGTTTACGGTTTGTAGATTCCACAAACTGATGTAACTGATGAAACTGATGTAAAAAAAATATCTAAGAATCACATCCTCCCTGCCTTCAGTATATGTAGAGTTTAATGGGAGAGACAGACATTGAAACAAATAAATACATATGAAAAGAAGAGAGACGAATAAAGAAGAGGGTTTCATGTCAGGGACAGAGTGTGAGAAATATTTTCAAAAAGCTTCAGAGAGGAAGCTGTCCATAGAGGCAAAGGTACTGAGACATAGTTACAGGACTTGAAAACCTTACTTAAGGATTACATTTACTAAGAATATAAGAAGGGTTCAATAATGAAAATCTCATAATATAATTTACCATATAAATAGAGCTTAAGAAGAAAAGCATACAATTATTTTTTAAAGACCTTTGGCAAAATTCAGTGCCCATTCCTAATAAAAACTCTTGAGAAATGGTATATTTCCTTAACCATATGTTTATACATAATATGTGTGTGCATATCTATATCTAGTTATATAATAGGTATATCTACCTATGTACATACATACACTATCATAGTGTATAGATATTATTATTATATAGTTATATTTATATACATACCATGGTACATATACATCTGCTATAATATATAATTTTATAGTCATAATGCATACATATTGTAACTATAACTACAAATATAACTATAGAAATATGTATGTCCTGATGCAAAGAAAACAAAGATGGCTACATTTGACTACTTAAAAATAAAACAATTTGCATGAAAAAAAGCAATATCAAAGGCAAATGATAAACTAAAAGAAAAGATTCACAACATATATTACAAATAAGTGATGACAAAGAATTTACAAATTCTGAGGATAAATAAATTTTAAAAACCTGTGGGAAAATGAGCCAGATATGAACCAGTGATTCACAAAAAAGAGATAAAAATAACTTTTAAAAGTGTTTTTAATTATTCCATTTTATATAAATCCAATTAGTTAACATATGGTGTGATAATGGTCTCAGTAGAATTTAGTGATTCATCACTTACAGATAACACCCAATGCTCATCCCAACAAGTGCCCTCCTTACTGCCCATCACCCAATTAACCCATCCCCCCTCCCAACACCCTTCCAACAACCCTCAGTTTGTTCTCTTTACTTAAGAGTCTCTTATGGTTTGCTTCTCTCTGATTTTATCTTATTTTTCCTTCCTTTTCCCCATGCTTATCTGTTTTGTTTCTTAAATTCTATATATGAGTAAAATGATATGATATTTATCTTTCTCTGACTTATTTAGCTTAGCACAGTATATTCCAGTTTCATCCACATTTTTGCAAATGGCAAGATTTCATTCTTTTTTTTTAATTTTTTTATTTATTTTATTTTATTTTATTTTTTTTTTTTTAAGATTTCATTCTTTTTGATTGTTAGAGTAACCTTCCGTAGTGTGCGTGTGTATATATATATCACATCTTTATCCATTCATCAGTCAATGGATATTTGGGCTGTTTCCAGAATTTGGCTATTGCTGATAGTAAAAATAACTCTTAAACACTTGAAAAAAATTCAGTAACTGATATTAAAAGAAATGCAAATTAAAACTTCACTAAGACATCACTTCTTCCCCATTCATTTGTGAAGACTTTCAAATATTTGACAGCATGCTCTGTTATTAAAGTTGTGAAGAAACAGTTACCCTCATATGTTTCTGAAGGGAATGCAAAATGGTACAACCACTATGGAGAGGAATTTGACAATATCTAACAAAATTATATAGAAGTTATCCTTTGACTTAGCAATTTCTCTTCAGGAATTTACCCTGAAGCTCTACTTCCAACAATATCAAATTTCATATGCACAAAGCTATTCTTGGCAGCATTATTTGTAACTGCCAAGAACTGAGAATGATCTAAATGTCCAAACATAGGAGATTAGTTGATTACACTATAGTAAATACACAAAATGGGGAACTGTACAGCTGTCAAAAGAAGAAAGAAGAAAATCTCCACTGACTGGTATAGAGTGATTTCCAGGAGAGAGTATTAAGAAGGAAAAGCAATGTACAAAGACTATATAATATGCTACCTGTGTGTAAGAAAGAAAAATCATAAATGTAAAATTTATATACTATGATGTCCAACCATCCTTCATTGGTGGTGTTTATTTTGATTGTGTATGTGTGAATGTGTTGTGTTTTAAGTATATAGACATGCCTATCGTTCCCAGGTATGTCTTTTGAAAGGACCAACGAGCAAAATATTCTAGAAGCATTGACTACACCTGACAGTCAGATTCTGTTCAGTAACATAATTTCCTGCTGAAGGGAATCAGAACTTTTATTTTTTTAAAATATTTTTTACTGTTTACTTATTTTTGAGAGACAGAGACAGAGAGTTAGTGGGGGAGGGACAGAGAGAGAGACACACACAGAATCCGAAGAAGGCTCCAGGGTCTGAGCTGTCAGCACAGAGCCCAACACAGGGCTAGTACTCATGAACCATGAGATCATGAGCTGAGCCGAAGTTGGAGGCATAACTGACTGAGCCACCCAGGCAACCCGGGAATCAGAACTTTCCAAAGAAATGTCTGATTAAGGGCAAAGAACATATAATATGATATGGAGTATTTTGTTATGTCAGAAAATAAGAACTTATTCCAAAAAACACTGGGGTATACCGGAAGGATGCAAGAGTCTGCTTGAAGGGACTCCTATTGGCTAAATCTAGGATAATTTGCACACTGACCCTATTAAATATACTAATGAATTGGAAACTATTGGGGGAAAAAAAAGCTGAAACTTATGAATCCTTACCGGTAACAGATGATTGGTATATGGGCAAGGAGAGACAGAGAGAAATAGAAAAGGGTGGGAGGGGCTACGGAATCACAGTAAAGATAGGATCAGGCTAGATTCATCAACAAATGCTAAATTAGGAACGCCTGGGTGGCTCAGTTGGTTAAGCATCCGACTTCGGCTCAGGTCATGATCTCACAGTTCGTGGGTTGGAGCCCCACGTCGGGCTCTGTGCTGACAGCTCAGAGCCTGGAGCCTGCTTCAGATTCTGTGTCTCTCTCTCTCTGTGACCCTCCCCTGCTCTCTCTCTCTCTCTGAAATAAATAAAAATTTTTTAAAAATTTTAAAAACATGCTAAATCAAGGAGGAAGTTTTGATGACAATTGATATTTACATGGTCTCTAAGGATTTGCCGGAAGTATGCTTATTAGTTACAAGAGAGGGAAAAGAAACAGTAATTATGTAGTGGAGAAGTTAGACAACTTGACCAAGTGATTAAAATTAACACCACCAGTGAGGAATAGATGAACACAGCGCTCCTCCAAATGTGATACCCTAGGATACAATACCACCTATGCAGTATGAAAGCAGAGAAAAAATGAACTGAATCCAGTCACTAAGTATCATCGAATAAATACAAGAGACATTTAAAAGATAACGAAAGGCTCTAAAAATATTCCATATTAAAGGAAGGTAAAAAGACATGGCAATTAATTGTACTATCTAACTCCAGACTGGATCCTTTACTGGAGGGAAAGAAAAGCTACAAAGAAAATCTGACAAATCAGACCTGGCATTTGTCAGATCTGCTGACAAAATTGGAATATGGGCAGAAGGCTAGAGGAAAGTATTGATAACTTTGCTGTGGATATATAAGGGAATATTCTTATTTTCAGGAAATACATACTGAAGTATTTAGGGGTAGATGGCCATGATGCATAAAACATACTCTCAAATGAGTGTGTGTGCATATAAATATGTAATACACACATATATATTCATGTATGTGCATATATATACAGAGACAGAAAAACAGATGGTAAAGGTATTAACAGTAGATGAATCTATGTGAAGGGAGGGAATTTGTGTGTGGGGGGGGGTTTCTGCTTTTATTGTTGCAGTCTTTTATAATGTTTGAAATTATTTCCAAATAGAAAGTTGTTTTAAGTGTTTAAGTAAGACCTAATAAATAATGTTTAGTCTGACTCGAAACCAGCCTACTTTTTTTTTTTTTTTCAAATTAGCCTATCTTTTCAAACTTTGCAGCCCTTAGATGTTATGACAAGACACAAAGATCTGTTGGGCCAAGGAACTTTTCCTTGACTATTCTCTGGGAGTTATTTAATCTGAAATTTCAGGAGAAAATAAATGAGGATTCATCATGCAAGTTGGCTGTTTTTGTTTCATTTCTGGGTCTTATTCTGCCTTAGGTACTGGCTGGGATCCACCAAAACTTCAATCAATTTTTCTTTCTTAAGGAAATGAATAGAGCCCTTTGATTCTCCCAGAACTCCAGGGCAAGCTTTTCCTCTTACTATTAAATCATTTCATATCAAAGGAGACTAAGCTGTGTCACTGCACAAGACTAAGCTGTGTCACCCAAGAGAGAGGCTTCCATTCTACCTCAAACCCTCGGGCCCCGGTCTTTGTTGACACTCTAGTAGAAACAATGGAAACAGATCCTACACTCAGGGCAATGGCAGATGTAGGCTTTCCCCAAGCAAGAGCTGGGAATAGAAGGTTTTGCAATCCTTCCCTTCTCCTTCTAGATTACTTTGTCCATTACCCCAAATTTTCGATAAATAGCTTGACCGATATGTATTTATTCATTAAACACTTAATTTGAAGATACTCTCTATTTTACTAAGACCAAACTTTTTAGTTTGATATTTTGTTTTATTTAATATGTTTAAATGAAAATTTTCAGGAGGCGCCTGGGTGGCTCAGTCGGTTAAGCATCTGACTCTTGGTTTTGGCTCAGGTCATGATCTCACAGTTCATGAGTTCGAGCCCCGCATCAGACTTCATGCTGACAGCACAGAGCCTGCTTGGGATTCTCTCTCCCACTCTCTTCTCTGTCTCTCTCCTACTCGCTCTCTCTGTCTCTCTCAGAATGAATGAATAAACTTAAGAAAAGTTTTTTTTAAATAAATAAATGAACATTTTCAGTTAAGGAAATGCCAGGCATGAACTCTTCTGTTAGACTCGATTGTCGTCAAGAGTGTTGAGTTGTTTTGTACATCTCAGCTCCCTCAGAGTGAAGGCAAGATTGGGGACAAGTGAGCACCAAAGTACTGTGTGAGTGAATGCAAGGGACAGTGAGTGAATGAGTGAATAGGAGAGAGAAAAATGCCTTGCGGAACAGAGAATTTAGCTAAAACAGGTGACAGCCTCTCACTCAATATGGTGAGCTGAGATTTTTTGTTTTTACTTACTCTGTGTCACAGATGAATACATCCATTTGACATCCATGTTCTTCAGAATTTTCTTGTGGCAAGTCAGTCAGACCAGGACCTAAATCTGATGGTTTGGCAGATGCCTTAGACTGAACAGGCCTCTGGGTCAGTTTCAAAGTTTCCCTCAGATTGGTAGAATCGTGCATGTATCCACAGGGGTGGAGCAAAGGCCAGATCCTGGGAATCAGTGAAGACTAAAATGAGTAAACACGAAAACCATGAGGGGTAATGGGAAATGGGGGAAGATGTTGGTCAAATGGTACAAACTTCCTGTCTGTACTAAGCTCTGGGGACCTAAAAAGCAGCATGGTGACCATAGTTAACAATACTGTATTGTATACTTAGGAGCTGCTGAAAGAACAGATCTTAAATGTTCTCACATTAGCAACACCAAAAATGTAACTATGCAAGGTGAAAGGTATGTTAACTAACCTTTTAATGGTAAGCATTTCCCAGTATATACATGTTACGTTACAAATCATATCATCATATACCTTAAACGTACACAGTGCTATGTGTCAATTATATCTCAATAAAGCTGGGAAAATGAAAAAGAGCACCAGTTAGCCAGTGAGGAACCATGATCTGAAACTCTGAGAGCAAGAGTTGGGTCCAAGGATAGCCATGGGAGTTCTACAGGTGAGAGTCTTTCCTAAAAGGTCAAGAGCAGAGTTCAGCCTTACAAAGGAAATCTTTGATCCTCTACTCTCTTTAAGGAGGCAGTCATATCTCTGATAGCAATAAAAATTTGGCCCATATCCTTGGTTTTCAATCCGCTGTTACCCCATCTTGCCTAAGGTTTGGAAAATGCGTACTATGTCAAGTTTTGGCCTCAAATCCACCCTTAGTCTTTGCTGAACTAGGTTGGGGAATGAACTGAGAGAGCTTTCCTGTGTATAACTGGATTCTTGGTGCCTTTCTCTCAGACCTGAGATTTTCCTGGTAGGGGACGTGAATGCCTAGCAATATGGATGTGTGCCAGGAAGGGTGCAAAGCCACAGGATAAACCTAGCACATGTATAACATCAACTTCATTCAAGTTGTATACATACAAGTATAGATATAACAAAATTTGAATGGATCTGTAATAAGCAAACCATGCAACTTGAAAGATATGTCATGATCAGTGCTCAGTGCTTGCCAAATGGAGCTATGGGCAGCGGGCTTTTACTCTTCTTCATGCCTGGTGGAAATGTTGAGAAGTCATGCCCTAGGACCACACACACACCAGTGCTATTGCTGTGGAGCCCAAGCAGGTGATTCCTATCCAGGTCACTCACATTCCTCATTCTGAGAACTTTTATTAAGTGTTTTCTGAGGCTGGCTTCCTGACATCCGAGCATCTCATCCTGGGTACTGAATGCGAGGAGAGACTAAAGAACATTTTGAGCTGTCCCACAGATCCGAGTGTGTGACCAATATAAAATCTCTATTAGAAAACCCACAAGGGGTGCCTAAGTAGCTCAGTCCATTAAGTGTGTGACTTCTGCTCAGGTCATGATCTCGCATTTTGCGGGTGTGAGCCCCTCATCAGGCTCTGTGCTGAAGTGAGGAGCCTACTTGGGATTCTCTCTCTCCCTCTCTCTCTGCCGCAGCCTCACTCCCTCTCTAAGATAAATAAATAAAACTTTAAAAACCTCCCAAAAGCACAGTCTCAATATTTGGGGGGGTAGGAGCATGATTTTAGGATATCAGATGCATATTTATAAATAACATGTTCCACTAGACCCAGTTCTAGCAAAGAAGTCAAAGATTTAGGTGAGGAAAGGTAATAGAGAAGAGAGAAAGGAAAAAGCTTAACTCTGAAAAGGTAAAAAGTATTTACAGCTAGAAGGGAGGAGGAGACAGAATATGGTTCAAGAAACTATAAAACTCATCTAGTCTTATCTTCTATCAAATGCTTAAAACCCTTCTACCACATTACCATCTTCTTGTTGCCAAACTTGGCTTGGATGTTTCCAATCGCAGGGACTCCTATCTTCCCTTATTGCATTCTGTTGCCTAACTCTGACTGCTAGAACATTCATTTTTATACTTGGCTGAAACAGAAAGATGTGTGGGATAAACTTTCCTTTCCTTTTTACTTATGCTACTAAAAGGGAGCAGAAGCTGTGGGCACCAATAGATTAAGACAAACTACAACTTCCTTCATGAAGCAAGATGTGTGCTCGAGTTGGGGAGTTACCTGCAGAAAATTAAGCAAATCAGAATCCTTCAAAACCAAATCATCAAACAGCCAAGAAACACACTAAAGTCTTTTGACTACCCACTATTCACTATTCAGAGAGAGTAAATAAGGGAAAAACACTAAGAACTCATTTTTATTTGTACTAAAATTTATATACCTTGTTTTAAAAAATTATTGTTGGTGGGGCACCTGAGTGGCTTAGTCGGTTAAGCGTCCAACTTTCGCTTAGGTCATGATCTCGCGGTTCGTGGGTTCGGGCCCCGCGTCGGGCTCTGTGCTGACTGCCAGCTCAGAGCCTGGAGCCTGTTTCAGTCTGTGACTCCCTCTCTCTCTGACCCTCCCCTGCTCATGCTGTCTCTCTCTCTCTCTCCTAGAAGTAAATAAAAAAACCTTAAAAAAAATTTAAAAAAAAAATTATTGTTGGTAAAGTCGATTTCCCAAATTTGTAATTTTATTTTAATGTATTTTATTAATCTTGAGAGGCAATGAGGGGTAGAGAGAGAGAGAGGGAGAGAGAAAATCCCAAGCAGGCTCCACTCTGTCAGCACAGAGCCCAACATGGGACTCAGTCTCACAACACATGAGATCAGGACCTGAGCCAGAAGGTGGCTTTATCACATATTACATCAGGCATTTTGTTACTAGCTAACTAGGCTCTGAGGCCTTTATTTTTTCTCAATTACCTTTTTGGGAGAAACAAAATCACGAGTCAGACGCTTAATCCACTGAGCCACCCAGGTGCCCCTCAAACTTGTAATTTTAATATTACAGTTGGAAGAGAATGAGAGTATCTTCTCTTAATTCCTCTGATGTTTACTCCATAGGTGGTGTGTCATCACGCAATTTCCAATTGATGTCTGAAACTCCAAATACACAGGCAAGTCATTAGAAAGAACACATTCCTTTCCAAGATCAAATTTGTTAATGTGCAAAAATCATTCTAACAGTGACTGAAGGTCAAGGTTTTACTAGTATACAGTAGTACCCACAAGCTCTCCTAATAGTTGATGTCATTCTCAATTCCAGGAACCTTGAGGTGGGATAAATAAGGAAAGCAGGTGGTTTTCCTGGCCAGTTAAGCCAAGACCAAGCATTTCTGCCAAAATAGGCTGCTCTGATTGTATACATTTACACACAACATGGATAAGAATTGCTTACTTTTCCATTCGTCCTATTATTTTTATGAAAGAAATTGACATTTCAAAGTCTTGATATAAAGAAAGCATTTGAGACATTAAAATCTCTCTGGGAGCTTTTTAAAGGACGGGGGAAAAAGTGCTGCCCCCACAGGATTTAATTTAGTAGGGTTGGTGTATAACCTAGAACCCGTACTTTTGCATAAGCTCCCCCTGGTCTTACTGGTGGTGCTGGTAATGGGCATCAGTTTTCAAGGTAATTGAAACTGAAAGGAAATTTACCGTGTGCATGAAGTGTGCGTTTAGTACCAGAAGGTGGCTCTATAACATACTAAATCAGGCATTTTGCCACTAGCTAACTAGGCTCTGAGGCCTTTATTTTCTCTCAATTACCTTTTTGGGAGGAAAGGAAAGGCTGAAAAGGTGAGCAGAAGAGGATGCAGGAATGTGGTGTGTATAAGGAATAAATGGATATTAAACAGATTTTACAATCATCACTTGTTATTAGTTCCTCTCAAATTTATTAGAGCAACACTGTGTTGTTTATAAAGGACGTTTTCCTTGAAGTATATTTACAAAAAACAAACAAACTGGATGTCCAATAAATATAAAAGACACAGAGGCTCTCAGGATCTTCCTGAGCACTAAGCCTTCAAACCAGGGAGAAACAATCTTACGGCCGGCTACTACCGCCATTCGCTCTCATTAACAGAATCCCAGTCATGAGCCATAAATACGTGGTGGACAGGAGGTGATAGCACATACTACCACTTCGTGTTTCAGCTTCTGCTGCCCTCTTTCCCAGTTCCTCAAAGACACTCAGCTGGTATTAGCAGGGCATGGGTCACAATGACATGGTGTCTGGCTCCAGGCCTAATCGACAAAATAACTGGATCCCAAACTGCTGAGTCCACCCTCGATGTCAGGAAAGTCTATGATGCACCCTATGTGTTCACAAGGCAATGTGCTTGGCTCCCACCCTTTCCTTGCGGGTGCCTGACTGTCTTGAGTTGCTACAATGAAGTCACTCTTCCTGGAGGTAATTGCTGCTGCTGTTCATCATGTCCCCAGCACCACCCATATTGGTGACATTTCTTCATCCGACTCTGATCCTTGGCGCATAATGTGAATTTGGGAAAGAAGGTCTGGAATGACTAAGGATAAACTCTGCCAATGTGAGACACAAAACAAAGCAGCCCATATCCCATCTTTCATTGACCTGCCTCCTCATGTCAGTTCTTCACCCTTCCCACACCCTCCTGGCAGGAAAAAAAAAATGTAAAGGAGACACCACAGTGGAACTCAAAACATCCTATAACCTCACTCACCTCTTGGCAATGCCTCCGGATCAAAAGCATTCCTGGATTGTGATTCCCTTTGAGGTCTGTTCCTTTCCCATCTAGCCCACAGATTGGGAGGTAAGATTGGGTCTTGGATTCGGAGGCCAAAGACAGCCCCAGCCGCACTGACATTAAGTCAACATATTCCCCCTGTGATTTTAGGGTGCCTTCAAACACAAAATCCAGCCTGTCTTGCCCTGCCAATCAGACATGCCCAAATGGTAAGCCCTTTGGGTGTTTACTCTGGGACCCTGACTGTTCATTTTTGACATGATTCCAAAGAATATGAACCATCTTAGACACTTCCAAAATAGAATGTAGCCTCTAAAAGAGGGCAAAGCCTGCAGTCACCTCTTCAGGAATCCAGTGGGGTTCTTGATTAAGTAATAGAGAAAAATTTTCAGAAAAGAAAGCTAAGTTTGTAGATATAGAAACAAATTTGGTCGTAGTAACAAAAATGGATGGATGATTTAATGAGGCTTTCAAGTGATTAAAAAAAATCCTTCCAGAGCTAGTCAGGCTGTCCACTTGGGCTCTAGAATTCTACGTGCTTGGAGATAAGAAGTGGGGTAGGGAAGCAAGCAGCATAATTAAGAAAGTCTATGCAGGGGCGCCCGGGTGGCTTAGTCGGTTAAGCGTCCGACTTTCGCTCAGGTCATGATCTCGCAGTTCGTGGGTTCGAGCCCCGCGTCGGGCTCTGTGCTGACTGCCAGCTCAGAGCCTGGAGCCTGTTTCAGAGTCTGTGTCTCCCTCTCTCTCTGACCCTCCCCTGCTCACGCTGTCTCTCTCTCTCTCCTAGAAATAAATAAAAAAAAGAAAGAAAAAAAAAAAAGAAAGTCTATGCACTTGGTCTCTGTGTGCCAGAGTTTCTGCATGCTCTCCCACTTTCTTCTTGCTTAGATGACTGATTTCAGTGATTTACGTGAAAGACTGTATTTTTCCATCTGTTCTTCATTATACTGACTTATCTTCCTAAAGTACAATGTGAGTCATTCTACTCCCCTTCTCAAAACTCTGCAATGGCCTCTTTTGTCATTAGGCGGCAGGAAAGGGTCACACTCTTTAATATACTTCGGTCATAAACAATCTTTACCAGATTTAAAATACTAATAGGAAACATAGAATGGGAAGCCACTAGCCAAGTGGTCAAGAGTCTTGGTGTCACAGCTCTGCCACTAACTAGCTATGAGATCGTAGGCAGAATTATGTAGTTTCTAAGCCTCACTTGTCCTTAGTAAAATGGGAATAGTGATCGCAGCTAACTCACTGGGCTCTTGTGAAGGTTCAGTGAAATGAATGAGTTCTATTTCCCACTTACTCCGTGTATTACCACTGTAGGGGATTTTCCGTTTTCCCTTATCCTTCATTCACTGTCATAGCTGTGCTGCTTGTGGTTTCTCATGAGCACATCTCTTTCTCACTCCAGAACCCTCCACTCATTTTCCACTTGCAGAAACTTTTTTTCAGAATTCCAGTCTGGACTTGAATGCTTCTTCTGATAAGAAGGCATAAGGGGGCATCCCTTGCCCCCACTCCCCTGCCCCCCCATCAGATTGTATTTATCGGCCTCTACACGTCTCTATTACCTCTTCACTTCCACATCACAATGTGTAATTCACATATTTCACTCTCTTTTCTCTTGAGTTATATATTATCTGAGGTTTCTCAGATTGCTACTTTCACTTAACTTTTCCTCCATTCCTAGCACCTAGCAAAAAGATTCATACATGATAAGCACTCCATTCCATTAAAATTATCCCAGTCCTTCTTAGTTTGGTCTTCCATCCCTTGAGTAACTTTTATAAAGCAGTTTGTAAAAGAAATTGGCTAAATCCTAAATATTACTTTTTTTTTAGTTTTTTTTCATGAGCCCAAATGTCCATCAACTGATGAATGGCTAAAGAAGAGGTGGTATATTTATACAATGGAATGCTACTCGACGATGAAAAAGAATGAAATCTTGCCATTTGAAACAACATGGATGGAACTAGAGTATATTATGTCTAGCAAAATAAGTCAGTCAGAGAAAAACAAATATCATGTGACTTCACGCATATGTGGCATTTGAGAAACAAATCAGATGAACATTGGGGAAGGGAAGGAAAAATAAGATAAAGATGGAGGAAGGCAAAACATAAGAGACTCTAAAATACAGAGAACAAATTAAGGGTTGTTGGAGGGGATGTGGGCTGGAGGATGGACTAGATGGATGATGGGCATTAAGGAGGGCACTTGTTGGGATGAGCACCGGGTGTTATATAAATAAGAGATGAGTCACTGGGTTCTACTCCTAAAGCCAAGATTACACTGTATGTTATCTAATTTGGATTTAAATTAAAAAGTTTATTTTCCCTAAGTATCTATGGCATAGTATAAAAACCCCACTGATAATCTGGTTTCCATTACATTATACAAAGAAAAATCATTGTCATACTTGCATATTCTCAGCTGAGATTCTTTTTTTTTTAAATGTTTTATTTATTTCTAGGAGAGAGAGAGACAGCGTGAGCAGGGGAGGGTCAGAGAGAGAGGGAGACACAGACTCTGAAACAGGCTCCAGGCTCTGAGCTGGCAGTCAGCACAGAGCCCGACGCGGGGCTCGAACCCACGAACCGCGAGATCATGACCTGAGAGAAAGTCGGACGCTTAACCGACTAAGCCACCCAGGCTCCCCGTCAGCTGAGATTCTTAATGCAAGTTTTCTTAAATGACACAAGCAATGTAAAGATATTACAAAGCCTTGGAAAAGAAAGAGAAAAAGCAAGACACCGTCCCACCTCTCAAACAGGAGCCTATATTGTAAGGCTTTTGCTAACTACGAGTGTGGTCTGAACCAGCACAGCCACAAACTTAGGAATGCAGAATCTGGGCTCATCTCAGAACAGTGCACTCAGAGTCTGATAGATTTACACATTAACGTGTGAAAATCACCGCTCTAAGATGCTACCACAACCCCCAAGCTTCTGCCTCCTTCCAACAAACAGCACCCGCTAGACACCAAGTAGAGTGCTGTGATTTCATCTGCAAGATCTCTCCCAGCACTGACTCAAGAATATATGGAAAACATATGAAGAGACTTTTGAGCTGTTTTCTTGGCCAAATCAAGTAGTTGCAATAAAAAAGCTGCCAATTTCATGAGGTGCAAACCTTCTCACCCTCAGTGATTCCACTTGTTTTTGAATTCTCACAGTGCTGTCTCTAAGTCTAAAGTTTCACGCTTTCTTAATATGCTCACTCCTTCTACGAAGGGCCCAAAACTCAAGGGGAAAAAGACATTGAAATGAACATTCCACAATGGAACTTAAAGCACACATTTTGCTTGCTTGGCCAGCTTCATAAAGTTTTGTGTTTAGGAATTTTTTAAAAAAAGATTTTAAGCTCAAGGAAAGCCCAGAAAGGTGACATTTCAAAAGTAAATGTTGTGATATTCTTTTACAGAGTGATTTTTCTCTGAGGAAAAAAAAATGTGGATTCAAACAGGCAACATATTCTCAATATCCTGTGGTGTACTTGCAAAAAGAGCACTATGTTGAAGTGCCCTTTAAATATCAGAAGATATATGATAAATAGTGAACATTTTCTTTTTATTAAACAAGGGATACTCTTCTAAGGGGGAAAGAAAAACCCTTTTTGTAATACAATGCAGCTCAGGGCGCTGATAAGCAGGCTTAAATGAATGTTAAGAATAATCTAGAAGAGGGATTTTTAGTTAAGATGTCAAAAGGGAGCCATATGCAGCAAGAGTTCTATGTACTGAAAGGTAGCTGGGGCGCAGGCATTGCTGCTGTGGGGTTGAGAGGGGGGCATTCAGTGATTAAATGTCAGCCTCTGGTTTTCCCTCAGCAAAGCTCCCTGTTTCTTTTCACCTAAGCCCCTCCTGAGTCACCCAGGAGCTGCCTGACCCGAAGCCTTCCAGAGCCTCACTATCAAGTTCCAGGTTGTTTTTCTTAATTTGCCAGTTTGCCAAGATGTTTCTGTGATGATCAATGTGCAACGTTCTCATGGCATTAGAGACCCTATAGTTGGCTACCATGAAAAAGTACCATTCGAAGGATTAGGGAATATTGCAGAAAGCAGGGAAACGGGTTGTGTGTCTGCAAAGCCTCTAGGCTTGAGGGTTTCTTTCCAAAGGATTTCCAAATAGTGCCGGCACAGGAACTGCTCCCTGAATGCCCCCGCATCCCCACCCCCCTGCCTTACGCGGGTACTGTGAAGAGCAAATGGAACAAAGAATTTGGAAGAAGGTTTCAAGTAACAGAATAATACAAATATAAGATATCATTATCCCCTCCTCTCTAAAATGGGGGAAAGGAGTGTGTAAGTGAATCTTCGTTATGTAACGGTTGAAACAAACCATCCTTGACGTTGTCGTCCAAGTATGAGATACAGCACGTTTCTCAGCCTCTTTACTTCCCGTATTTCTGCTGCCTCTGTGGTTTATTGAAAGTGTAATACGTTCTATGTAATTGTCAGTGTGTGTGTGTGTGTGTGTGTGTGTGTGTGTGTGTGTGTGTGTGTGTGTGTGTGCTCGCGTGTGTGTGTGTTGAGGGGACAGACGGAAGGAAAGAGACGTTTGTAGTCGTGTTCAACATCTGAGTGCTGGCTGCGTGGAAGGCCCGAGGAAAGACCTGGCGGGGGTCTGACCGGCCCAGGCCAGCAAGTTTCCCGGCCTGCGGTCCCCGCAGCGGCGCCCGCCTACCTTCCCCGAAGCCGGAGTAGCGGAGGGAGGGGACCCGGCCGCGGAGGGGTGGGAGCGCTCGGAGGGGCAGCCCGGGAGGGCGCCAGCCAATCGGAGCGCGCTCCGCCGGCGGCCAATCACTGGCCGCGTAGCCCGGCAAATCTGCCCGGCAGTGCCGGGCGGGGCTGCCGGGAGTGCGGGCGCCGCCGGTTACACTTCTGAGCGCCTTCGGGAAGCCACAGGGCAGGGGGAGCGTGTGCTGAGAAGCCGGGGGAGGAGGAGTAGGCAGGCCCAGCTTCGGTGCCAGCCCAGTGACACACGTAGAGGGGTAAATCCGGCTGGCGATGTTGCGGCCGGGCGCTCACGTGTGTGTAGACCCACCGGCTTCTCTGTGCGCCGTGTGGGCACCTGTCGTGTGAGTGGCTCCGGGCGTGGCTGCTCGTCGGACGTTCAGTTTCTGTAAGATTTATCTGTAGGGGCCTACCTAGCCCCGGCTCCAGAGGGGAACGTAAGAAGTTTAACGGAGCCAGGTCTGAGCAGATTAAGGGAGTGGAAGAGCGGCTGGGCCGGAGCGGGTGGGGGATTGCGGGTGCTGGGGGATGGGGGTGGAGGTGGGAGGGGTAGGGAACCATCTATTTTGCCCCGTCTCCCAGGCAGAAGGCCCTTTGGCAAGACTGGCGTGACAAAGGTGGCCCTGGAATGTCTAGAGTGCGGACCATGATGATCACGGAGTGAGTGGCACCGGGCTGAGCCTGGGCAGTTTGTTGACTGACAAAGAGGGATGCTAGCAGTTAGGAAGGTAAGGAGGAAACTCAGGATGGGGACCATCTGCTCCCCCAACCCCAGCGGGACAAAGACAGCATCGGAGGTCTGCAATGCCGACTGGATGGCCTCGCTCCCTCCTCACCTCCACAACGTCCCCCTTTCCAATCTGGCAATCCCAGGTACACTTCTATTCCTACTTGTTCCCACTGTGCTTGCTTCTGCCATTTTAGTGTTATTAATGGACGGGGTTGCTTTTCTGTTGTGCTGAGAAATAATTGCCAGTGACCTTACTAAACGTCTTTTTATCTCCGACCAAAAACTCAACACTGAAGCAGCTGCCGTAAACAGATTTAGGTACACTGCATCATTGGCAAAAGAGCCTCGGGAGAATGGGGGCCCCATTTTTTGTTTGCTTGTGTGGCTCTTTTGGTTTTGTGTGGTTTTGTTTTTACTTGACAGCCTCGTTCTAAGAATGTTACATTCTTAATGTTGGAACCCGGCCACTTGAGGGGTACCTTTACCTGAATCACTTAAAGAAAAACGGAGAGATCAAGAGTAATGAATAAAGAGTCATTAACAGTTTTCGATCTGGAACAAAATCAAAACTGAAAAGTCTTTCCTGTCTCATTCATCTGACCTTGCATACAGGAAAAACAACCAAACAAAATAAATAAAGATTATTAGCATTAGAGGATAGGTTCAGAACCAAGCCTGAGTATAAAGACACATGTTTTTGCTGTCGGAAAAGCCAGAAACAGAGAATGCAGATGCTCATCAGAGGTCACAGGCAGTCATTAGGTGTGATGAGATGGTGTTTGAAGAGGTCTCTATACATACACAGGTGTCCGCCTGACTGATCTAGAACTAAAGCCTTGAGGAGCACTCCACTGTTTCTCGCCTGGGGGTTTTAGGCCTTGGCATCCCCCTCATTAAATTTTTTTTTAATTTTTTTTAAATTTATTTCTAGGAGAGAGAGAGAGACAGCGTGAGCAGGGGAGGGTCAGAGAGAGAGGGAGTCACAGACTGAAACAGGCTCCAGGCTCTGAGCTGGCAGTCAGCACAGAGCCCGACGCGGGGCTCGAACCCACGAACCGCGAGATCATGACCTAAGCGAAAGTCGGACGCTTAACCGACTAAGCCACCCAGGCGCCCCTCCCCCTCATTAAATTTATTAAATGTGTCCTCTTCCTTCCACTCAAAAGCCGGTCAAAGCATGGTTTTTAGGGAAGGATGCGTGGACTCCAGTGAACCTGGTCTGCTGTGCCAGTCAGAGTCCCAGGCGCCTGTACTTGGAAAGTACCCCTAGCAGCAGGGGATGGACTGCTGCCAGTGTTCCTCTCACCTGGAGACATAACAATTGACGTTCACCCCTAGACTACCAGACAAACTCCCAGGCATCCCTGGGAGCAGTCTGATTTTTCAGTGGCTGAAAAGATGACCTCATGCAACCCAGATCTTTGCTTTCTATGCATGAGGAAGAGCAGAGCTGGCTTCGGACACAGCCTTTTCCTTTCTTGCCTCTTCTTTTGGAGGTCTTCCAGGTTCATTGGCCCTGGGGGCCCTTGTTGCTTTTGAGCACGGAGAGGGCTGCCGAATCTCTTTATGATTAGGGTCACTTGTGTTTTGTCAGCCATTGACTATGGCTCCTTGAGAAATGACAGATGGCCATGCTCCTGAACAGGTCTTTTCCCTGTTTAATTGACGCCCGCGGAGTCGTCACTGAGCTGATGCACAGGCTTCTTTTAACATTAGTCATTTGTCTTGAGGCTTTCCGGTGGAATTGTTTGGTCAGGTGGTCGGGCAGGTAGTATGTGTTTGCAAACAGCACGGCATCTCAGGCAGGCCCTAAATGACTCTGTCATTCAGGGCACATCCGAGGTAGGTCAGAGCTTCCTCCTTCCTGTTGGACTTTGGACGGCTCAGAGCACAGTGGCGGCTGTGCCTGTGGCCTGGCTGTGTGCTCTGACAGCGTGACTTAAGAAGGGAGCTGGGCATTCATTCTGCAATCTATAGGGTACCTCACAGTTACTAGAATTGCCGGGGGCAGGGGAGGGGGGGTAACTGGAAATGCTACCATTAGCCAGCATGGAAGACACAGGAATTTATTCACCCTGTTTTGTGAAATCTGGTCCTTCTATGCAGGGGCGGGGGGCAGGGGGAGGAATGAAAACACGAAAGAGAAAGAAGAAATGACCTTGACTCTTCTGGCTCCTCAACACGCTGAATTCACTTCTGTGAATGCCCTTTTGCCAGCAGTGGAAGGGACTTGAGTATATGTCTATGTAAGTCCAACACAGGAAAATCACATAGTAAGTGCTAGCCATTTATGGACCCTCCCCCCCAACCCTGCCCCTGACCACTGTTTTCCCCCCTACCTCAAGCTTATCATTCCCTAGCTAATGGCTAGCAGTCAAGCTCTGCCAAGGCTTGCTGAGAAATTCTGAAATACAGAAGGCATTCAGGAAGTGGTATCCATCATCTTCCTCCCCGCTTTCCCCTCTCCCACTTCCCCTCCATAATCACCTTCATCATCATAGTTATTATTTACTAAGCACTAACCTGCAGCCCCCACTGGCAAGCATTGCCCCAGATCTTTACACCTCCAAGATAGGTACTAACAGCCTCGTTTTGGAAATAAGAAAATTCTTGTCCAGAGAGGTTAAGTAATGTTTTGAAGATCACACAAATGGTAAATAACAGAACTAACATTTAAGCCCCCATCTATCTGGCTCCAAAACCATGCACTATCCCTGTGTCCCTGAGGGAGGCCTTGGAAAAGGCAGAGCATCTGTGTGTATGTGTGTGTGTGTGTGTGTGTGTGTGTGTGTGTGTGTTGGGGGTAGGGGGTGGTCTTGAACTAGAAACCAGTTTTCACAGACTGTCCTCTGCAGCAATGAAATAATTTTTAAAACCAGGTAATCTTTATCTGACTGATTAGATATCACTGTGAAGAGATAGCTAGCCAGCTAGCTAGCTAAACAGTCATATTTGTGTAAATATATATTACTCATATATCTGAGGAATATATATTTCCACGTTTATAATTTCATATGTATACATGTATTATATATGATAGATGTGTCAGTGTGTGTACATGTACACAGTGGTATAGAAGTATCCCTGTTTAGAACTAGAACCCAGTAAGTTTGACCTTCAGATGTATTGCTTAGATCTATTTTGTGTGATGTGTATGCGGTGCGTGCTCCTGTGTCCCGACCGACGACATAGGACGTCCGTAAGCTTGTGTCACATCTGTCAGGATGGGGGTAGGACAGCAGTGACCTGGGAAAGGTCACAGAAAAGAGAGGGCTTCTGGCAATACTAGCAGAACTGGCATTGAGTAAACTATCGAGTAAAACTCAAGTCTATGCTAGATTTGAGTGTGTCTACGGCATTTGCCTAAGTCGTGATGGGAGAGAGCATGTGTGAATGTGCACCTCTCAATGAAGCCTTGATGGATTATTTTACTTACACAACTGTTAGGAACACCTGTTAAAGGCCAGCAGCACCAAACATATTGAGATATCCCAGAGAAGAACCTCATAACGAATCTCATTGCCAACTATTTAGAATGACCGGAGACCCCAGGGGTAAAGGATCTGGAAATTGCAAAAGTCAGATTTTGAAAATAGAGCTTTAAAATCTACATGTATTTTCACTGGTGTTAATGAAAGCATGGTATTCTTTTTCGGCAAATGGACTGATAGGAAAAACTTTTTCTGTAATTTTCATAGCTTTTCAATGAATTCTTTTTCTGTATTTTAGTGTATTTCTTTTCTTTTATATCATGCCTTTCCCCTGCTTTTTTATTGAAGATAAACTATTTAGTCTATTGGAGAGAGCCTTGAACTTAAGTAAGTTGATATTGTTGATTTTGGCTGTGTGATGTTGAAGAAGTATCTGAATTGCTCAGGACTTAGTTTCTCATTTGTAATTAGGAGATTGGATTAAATGAAATATAGCCTTTTCCAAATTAAAAATATTTGATTCATTGGAGGGTTTTTTTTTTAATGCCTGTTCTTTATTCAAACGTGAAAAGAGATGGGAAGAATGGCTCATTTTAGGTCTCAAAACCATTTCTTTTATGCCACTTTAAAACAGGAGATGATTTTGGGATTGGCAAACAAGTACTCACAATTGCCAGAATGAAGCAGGGCCCTCTCACTTAGCATACTATAAAGGATTGTAGATTAGTGGCTCTAAATGACCTCACCCTGAGTACATTTTAAGAAACCTCCATGCTCAGGCTTGGGGGAGACCCAAAGATGAATCAGGTATCAACCCTTGTGTAAAGAAGCTTATGATGTAGTTTTATATACATATATTTGATACATAATTAAAAATAATTGGGGTATTAAAACAGAGATACAAAGAAGGTGTTATAGAGGCACACAGAATGGAAAGATTAATTCCCATTAGTTCCTACTTTTCAGATGAGGAACTACTTTGTTGAAAAAAAATGGCATTTGACTTGATATTTAAAGAATGGTAAAAATTTCAAGGCATGTGGCTAGGAGATCTGGGTTAGGAGGCGACTTTCCTGGTGAAATGAGCCAATGAAGCTAAGGGATGGGGGTATGTACGGGAAGTGGTCAGAGGACTGACTTTCCTGCCTCTCGGTAATGCTATGTTCATACCTGTGTCCTAGCACTTCTAAACACATTATTATTTATAGCTATCTGTCTTCCACATCATCGATGACAACTTGCACACAGAGAGTATGACTGATTTCTCTTTATAATCCTAGGTCCTAGTATGGGGAAGTGTCTTGGTCATTGGTGACTAGTGAATAATGTAACACGTGGAGCTGGGGAGTAAGAATGCTGGAGAGTGGCTTGCTCGCAGCCACCATCCTGTTCCATTGGAGTCAGAGCTAAACTGAGTAGATCGGTTAGGCTTCCCTGGCAATAAAGCCATATGAAGCAACCTGAACGTTTTCCGACCATTTCTTGTTACTTCTGCATAATATTCCCATGGCGCTAGATAAGGCTCATCACTGAGTCCCATTAGAAATGAAGATTCTGAGGCAGAGCAAATGGTCAGGAGGGTCAGATGCAGAATTCTGATGTAACTTCCATCCTATGAACAATTCTTTCTCCTGGTATCCTTTCTGCCTCCTTTCTTCCCTTGTCAAAGTTGAGCTTCTTGTGTTTCCTCTCTGGCCTCAGCCTCAGCCTGCTCTCATTTCTCATTCCCCTCTTCACCTTCCTTCCACTGACCTGGCCTCTCCCTTTCCAGTGTCAACCCTTGCTCAGATGCTCCTCAGTGCTCTCCAATTCCCAGACCCTTCTCCGTTCTCATCTTGCTGACAATCATCCCCTTCTTCTTTACCTTTCTGGAATTCTATCCTCGGCCCATGTCCCATGCAGTTCTGCCTTTGGCCGCTTGGTGATTTCTGTCGCTCTTCTCACTTCCCACATGTGTGACATTACTCCAGGGACAGAATCATTACTTTGGGAAGTTGGATTAGGTCTGGTGCATCTCACAGAGATTTGGGGACCCAAAACGTCATAATATACATTGTAGAACAAGATGTTTAGGTTGTTCTGCTTTGAGGATAGCATGAGCCATGAGTTAGCCCTAGAAGGAAACCCATCCTCTTATAGGATTTGAGGCTGTGGAAAACCAAGGACCAAACTGAGCCTACCAGGGTTGACCCAGTCAAGCAAAACACTCTCACGGGACCAAAATGGACTCTTAAGTGGGAATAGGTTTTTGTTGTTTTTCATTCCTTTCTCTGGGTGGTCATGGTAAGGAATAAAAAGAGGCTATGACTTTGGTGTTCTAATTAGTAGGTATTTCTTCTATGGAGGCTCATTACATCCTTAGACTTCCCGACCCTTGCCCCCCAATCAAAAGCCACAAGGAATTCAATAATCACACGTGTCTGTAAGAGGCAGAACCATGGACTGGTTTAGAGCATTAATGCTAGAGCCACTCTGTCTGGATTTGAACCCTGACACTGTCCCTCATGACTCTGTGACTTTGGGCAAGTTGCTTAACCTCTCTGTACCACAGTGTTCTTCTCCGTAAAACAGAGATAATAATGGCACTGCCTCATTTACTTAGTATGACACTTAAATAAGTTAATTCATATAGCATGCTTAGAATAGTTTCTGTCACAAAATAATGTGTCTTTAAAAAATTAATTATGACGGTCATTTATGAAAAACCTGCATCTGGAATGGACAACCAAAAAACAGTGTTAAGATCAGTCCATGCCCTCCGGTAATTTACAGTCTAGTTAAGGAGCTGACCTTCCAAGTAAGCCATGTGGCTCAGTGTTCTCTGTCTGATCAGATCAGGATAACTTGAATGGTGATCCCCAAAGGGACTTAGAGTTAAGGGAAGGCTACATGGAGGGCTGCCCAGGATGTGAGAGCCAAAGGGGCCAGGAGTGCAGGATGGGGACAGCCGATCAAGAGAGCCAGAGAATCCTCCTCAGCTACTTACTGTGTCCTCTCATCTCGAGGTCAGCTGTCCAGCTTGTCATCTGCGGCCTTCCAAAGCCCTTCTTTAGGAAAGATGCAGCTCTGTACGTCAGGACCATACTGTTATCTCCACACCTGCTCTCCTCATTCCCCCTCAGCAGCCCTCTTTGCCCAGTCATTGTGCTCCCAGCTCAAGATCAGGGATGCTAGAAAATGCTTTCCTTTGAACAGATCTTTATACATACGTTGTAACTCTCTCCCCAGCCATCGGAATAACCTCACAATCTCTGCAAACATACACATCACCTCCTATACACACACTGACACACTCACCACCACCCTTTGCCCAGCGCAGGCACACTGAGCTATGACCTTAGCCTCACCCTCAGAAGAGCCCAGATTCTCATGCCTGTTACTGTTTTCCCTTAAAGATCCTGTGAAACATGCCTACTAACCTCTCAAATCTTAGGAGCCTGCGGCCTTCACCTACCGGCTGCTGTTGCAGATTAGCTTCTGAAGCTGAGAATGGGCTTCTATCATGTGAGCTGAGCTGACCCCTCTCCTGCCCCCCTGCCCCCGTCTCTGTGCGATGGGTTGGCTCCAGTCTCTACCAGGCCCCTAAGAACTTCCAAGTACAGGCTTACTAGAGGGTAATGTTAGTGAAATGCTTTGCCTTTGGGAAAAGCTTGAACCTCTTGACAAATGCTGAGTAACCCTGATTGGAGTTTCAAACCAGGTCTACCGAGGAAGGATTATTTATAGATCTTGTAGTAGGTGTGTGGGGGGTGGGGGAGGGAGGTGTGGAGAGAGGGAGAGAGGGAAAGGATTTGAACCCACATCGAGAACGGAACTGAGGTAAAGGAGAACCTGGCTGGGTGGGTTTGGGTAGTTAGGTGCCTGGTTGAACAGTGAGGGCCCTTCACTGTCTCTCAGCTCCAGGAATTTGGATTCTGTTGCTGAGCGCCGGGAAGGATCAAACAGTCCCAAGGAAGACTACATCAGTCGGTCTCTAGTAGCTCCAAGATGAAATGGGTTTGGCCCCGCCTTGCATTGCTCCAAGGGGAAGGTGTAGGTGGTGCTAACTGTGAAGGGTCAGCCAGTCTTCCCAGGATGCATCTTCTGCTAAAGCAGCTGGAATTTTCTAAGAGAATAACAGGTGGTGGTGGTGTTGTTTTTAATGTCCAATTATTCTAGAACTATTGGCTATAAGGCATTATCTTTTTTTCCAGAGAGTGTTCTGTCAGTATTTTGTTTTCTCTGTACAGACCTAACAATAGCAAAATAAAAGAAGAAATAGGAAGCATTTATTTGTACCCTATAAAGCTAACGTCCTGGAGCGCACAGCAGTCTGCAGTAATGGCCGAACCGAACAATTCCTAGACTCTGTCAGAGTGAGATGAATATTTTATGAACATGTATGATTTGAAGGCTTCTTTACTGGAAGCAATATTCTTATAAATTATAATTGAAACCAGAGGAAAAAGTGCCAGGGATAAAGGTGAAGACAGCACCCCTCCTCCGTCCCTGGGTTGGAGGCCGGGTCATGGACCTGGCAGGAGGTGCCCGCATGGATCTTCATAAGAAATACATGAGCGCATTGTGTCAATTTGGCTGAAAAACATTACAGGAGCTTATTTACTCCTTTGTCTTCTTTTGGTTTTCATTGCCCACAATTGAAAAAATGTATTCATTTCGATGAAAATCATGTATTCAAGGGCTATTCCTTGAGTGGCTTCTGTGCCAGGCGCTATGTTAGATGAGGTGAATATGGAGAGCAGAAGATTCTTCTTCCTGCTCTTCATGAAGTTATGCTCTTAGAGGAAAGCTGAAGTTCAAACACTGGGGACCAGAATGCACGGGGTACTGGGACAGGCATAAAGCCAGTTCCTTCTTCTGTTGCTGGTGGCAGTGGGAGGCCTAGTCAGTGGGGCTTTCAAGGGATGACCTTCGTGGAATCATAGAGCAGCAGTAAATAGCCAGGTGTTATAGGTGGCGGGAGGATTGTCACGGTGCAGAGGTACCGTGGACCGAGGAGCGAGAGATTCGTGTGACCTCGAGGAAACCCAAGCAGTCTGGTGTGGTCAGAACATAGATTTCATTTAAACAAGGGAACAGAGATGAGGCGGAGAAAGTAGGCTAATGAGCCCGCTGTACCAGGCTAGGATTAAACTTTAAACATTAGCCCAGGGCAAAAAGCACCCATCAAAAGACTTGGTCAGGAATGGATGCAAAGCCCCCAACCTCATATGGGTGAATAGAAACAAAATGAAACATCAGTTATTAGGAATGCTAAGGGGTAATATGAGAAGCTGGTTTCTTTCATTCTATTTAATACATATATATTGATTTCCTCTCACATGCCAGCCCCTCTCCTAGATACTGGTGGTCCATGATGATCATTACACACCGCTCCTGCCTGCAAAGAGCATACACTCTAGTTGGAGAAATGGACATTTAATTGAGGAGTTATACCGGATGTGATGAGTCACTGCTCTCCTAAGACACAAAGCAAAAAAAAAAAAAAACACCAAACCTCAAGTAGTTCTAATGCAATATACTGTGATATACTATGTAGAATGATGGGGGAGGTAGAAGTTACTGCTGGAAGGAGCATGTAACAAGCATTTAACATGACTTGGGAGTCCAGGGAGGCCTCCTGGAGGAAGAGTTGAATCAACTTCAGATGGAAGGAGGCACAGAAATTAGCCGCTAGGATAAGAGGAGCAAGGATAAGTGTTCTAGGAGAGGAAGCATATGGGCGAAGACCTCCGGGAGAGAAAGCGGCCCACTCAACACACCAGAATCGTGCACACTAGTTGTACTGTCAGTTGCAAGGAGGAGAGGGGCAAGGAGTAAGGTGGCAAGACACCAGGGGGTCTAATAAGTCATTTTAAGGTCCCCGGGCGTGGGGGCATGTTAAGCAGGTGAATGACAAGGTCGGCTTCATGTTTTGGAGAGACAAATGTGACCGAGCTCTGGCTGCAGTCCACCAAGTGCATTGGAATTGGGAGTACCTGTCGCCAGCAAGAACCGTGAGGTTGTCGAGGAGGCCATCCAAGCGGGAGGAGAGGTGGACCCGAGAAGGACAGGGACAGTGTGCATGAAGGAAAATAGAAGACACCAGAGATATCCTGGAGGAAGCATCCGCAGGACTTGGCAATTCACTGGAGGGTGCAGATCGGGACAGAGGAGAAGGAGCAGGTTCGGGGTGGTGGAGGGCAGCAGGTGTGCTTAGTTAGGGGCATGCTGAGGTCGAGGTACCTGGGGGACTTACCAGAATTGGGAGAAGGGCATGGACAGCACCCGGTGGCAATTACTGCAGAGCTCCATCTTGCTTTTCACAATTTGCTCAACCCCCTACCCTCACCCACAGCTACTATTATATCTAACACAAGATGATTTGAGTTTGAAATCAGTGCCTTCATTCTTCATGTATTTTTTTTAATTTGTTCAGGAACTCTGTCCTGAACTCCTAGACCCAGATAAGCGACCCTCAGGAGTTCATCTAACATTCGCTCATTCTGCATGAATTCTATCATGTCTTGTTTAATGATTTCTTCAGCTATATTGGCAGTTTGGGGGTGGGAGTCGAGGTTAGCTCTGTGCACTCCAACACAAACCAGCGGTGAAATGGAAACCTTAGTAACTTTACCACGTCATCGAATCCCATTTATGTGACACACTCATATCTAGGGTTACACCAAAAGGCTTCATAAAAGCAGGAGAATTTTGTAGTCTAATGTTTAGTTTAATATAGGTTTTATTATAGCTTTTTCTTCTACCTGAAACATTTCCTTTTCTCTCCTAAACTTTTGTATTATTCTCATTGTTGTGTCAAGAACTGAAAAGTTGTTAAAGAGAATGTGATTATCTTAGAAGTGAGAAGGCTTATCAGGGGATGATCTAGTGCCCTTTGTGAGGTGTTACTTTACCACAGATGATACCATCTATTCAGGGACAAAGCAGAGTGATAATTAGCAAAATAGAGAAAGAACTTCTTATTAATAAATTACCTATACAATCTCTTACTTTGGGGCCGGGACCAGAGTCTAATGGATTATCTGAGGAAGAGTCTTTCAGAAGAAAATAGATACCCATCCATCTGTAGAGGGCTTTAAAATACTTCCTGTGCATGGAACTGAAACCTCCTTGACTCACATAAGCCCTAAGATGTTGGGGCCCATTCAGAGAATATCTAAGGCAGCTGAATTCTCAGAGTGCCCCTTGGAGCCCCTTTGAGGCTTGGTGTCCCTCAGGACTTTTTCCTCAAGGCCAGAAGTGGGGACTGTTGGGGCAGCCCTGCTTGTATTTGTTTGGCATATAAATACCTCCTTTGACTGCATTCCAGGTCTGAAAAGTACCATGAAAGCTCTGATTTACTTCAACTGTCTAGCTCATCCAGCCAGATGGGGTAGACCAGAAGTAGCTCTCTGGATTCCTAGGCTAATATTGGTCCTCAGACAGTGCAATGCCCCTTGGCTTCTCAGCGCATGAAAAGAAAGTCGACTGGCATCTTCTGTTATCCAACGTTCTGCCTTACCCAGTTTCTTGGTTGCATTGTGAATAATTCTGAATTCAGTAGGTACCTGATTAAAAATTAAATTGGCCACATGGCCCTCTCAGATTTTGCAGGCAGTTTGACAGTTATTATACTCTACCACATGTCCTAAGGAAAGTAATCCAGTCATATGGGTGAAGTTTATCACTTCGGGCCGACAAGGTTTAAAGATGTTATTCCATGGTTTGGGAGTCTGCTAAATGGTCCCCTGATGTCCAGCCTGGGACTCATGTTGACTTAATTATGTATATCCCAGAGATGCCTCAGCCTTTCCGCGTTTGTCAGTATGGAGTCGAGTTCTCTGCAAATGCTGCATTTTCCCTAAGGACCTAATTCAGGTGTGTGTCATGAGAGACCCCCAAAGAGATGTTACTAAAAAATACTTTACACAGACATGAGTTTCAGGAAAGCTACTCTCCAGGACTTTTCCTTTTAAATTGTTCAGCGCAGTGTTTTCATTATAGCTCCTCCTTTAGACATCCTTTGTGGTTTATTTTTATTCTGTGTGTTTTCTGACATACTCCTCTTTGTTGACCCAAATCACTCAAGCTAGAGGGACAGATGGGGATAAATGGAACAGGTGCTGGGCTGAGGAGGTGCAGACAGTGAACTCTGCCTGTATAAAGAAGATGGATGGACCAAAGACAAGTTTGGGAAACGATCAGAGGACCTAGGCTTACCTGCCCAAGGCAACAACTCTCTCATCAGTTCATTCAAGCAATCGTGCCTGCATTTATTCTATATGCATGTGTTCAATGCCTACTACATGGCAGAAACATAGGAACTGTTGGGTTATGGGCATGATTAGACATGCTCCCACCCTCAGAACCTCACAGTCAAATGGTGATGACAGATACGGAGATAATTGCCACACATGTCCCAGGTTCATCAAGTGCGGGCAAAAGGCCATGGGAGCACAATGAGAAAAGCAGTTAAACCTACTTGGTGGAGTCAGGTGAATTCACGGGCAAATGACTGTGATCTGGGCCACATACAGGTCATTAAAATGAAAAGGCATGGGGCAAGGAACCTATTCCCAAGGACTGTGAAGGTTTTCCGGGTTTTTTAAGCAAATCTTTTGCTATATTCCATAACCACAAGGCCCATTTCTTATATGTAACTTTGCAAATGAGTATGTTCTAAGTTCAGGCCACAGACCTACTTTAACATGCAAAATTACGATTTGTTCATATCACATTTCAATATTCATAGAGCTGAAATACCTGATCCATAACACAAGATATCTCTATAAAAGCTGCCCTAAACATTTTCATCATCCAAAGACACATGTTCATTTTTATGTCTGTTCTTCATATTTTTTAATCTTATCTCTATTTTTAGTTTTTCTACAGATGAGAAACAGGGTAAAGAAGTAGTTCAGAGTAGTTCATAAGGGTTGTTTCAGAATATTTTGGATCAAGTCCTAATTACTAGTTCTGTTACCTTGAATAGAAAGTTCAATCTCTCTGTCCCTTAATTTTCCCATCTGTAAAATGGAAATAATTACAGTATCTACTTCATAAGCACAATAAGTACAGTATCTACTTCCTTAGAGGAAACACAGTTCACAAATCTGCCCTCACTTTGACACTAATTGCCAATTTTGGGGTCCTCAAGATCACCCTCAGTTTTGCTAGATAATTTTCTTTTTTTTTTTTTCTTTGGAGATTTATTTTATTTTATTTTATTTTTACAAATAGTTTATTGTCAAATTAGTTTCCACATAACACCCAGTGCTCATCCCCACAAGTGTCCTCCTCCATGCCCATCCCTCCTCCCCCCACATCCATCAGTCCTCAGTTTTTGTCAGCATTCAAGAGTCTCTCATGGTTTGCCTCTCTCCCTTTCCCCCACCATTTCCCCCCTTCTTCTCCCCCTCGTTCCTCCGTCAAGTTCCTCCTAATCCTCCTGTATGTGCAAACATATGATATTTGTCCTTCTCTGCCTGACTTATTTCGCTCAGCATAACACCCTCAAGGTCCATCCATGTGGCTACACATGGCCAGATTTCATTGTTTCTCATTGCCATGTAGTATTCCATGGTATAGATAAACTGCATCTTCGTGATCCATTCATCTGTTGATGGACACTTAGGCTCTTTCCATGTTTTAGCTATTGTGGAGAGTGCTGCTATGAACATTGGGGTACATGTGCTCCTATGCCTCAGCATTTCTGTATCCCTTGGGTAAATTCCTAGCAGTGCTATTGCTGGGTCATAGGGGAGTTCTATTGTTAGTTTCCTTAGGAACCTCCACACTGTTTTCCAGAGGGGCTGCACCAGTTTACATTCCCACCAACAGTGTAGGAAGGTGCCTGTTTCTCCACATCCTCGCCAGCATCTAGAGTTCTCTGATTTGCTCATTTTAGCCACTCTGACTGATGTGAGGTGGTATCTCAGTGTGGTTTTGATTTGTATTTCCCTGATGAGGAGGGATGCTGAGCATCGTTTCATGTGTCTGTTGGCCATCTGGATGTCCTCTTTGGAGAAGTGTCTGTTCATATCTTCTGCCCATTTCTTCACTGGGTTGTTTGTTTTTCAGGTGTGGAGTTTGGTGAGTTTCTTATAGATTCTGGATATTAACCCTTTTTGCTAGATAATTTTCTAGAAGGACTGAAAACTCACTGCCAACTGTTACACCCACAGTTACTGTTTATTACAGCTAGTGGCTACAGGTTAAATTGGCCAAGTGAAGAGGTACACAAGGCAGGGTTCAGGACAGTTACAAACAGGGAGCTTCCACTTGGCCCATGTCCTCGAGCTGTGGACAGCACTACTTTCCTGGGACTGATGGGTGGCAGTGTGAATAAGTACTGCTGACCAGGAAGCTCACCTGGGCCTTAGGGTCCAGAGTCTTTAGTGAGGCTCCACAAGGCTGACCTCAGTGTCCAGCCCCTGTGAGGCCAAGCCTATATCCACATGACTCAAAGCCATTACCATAAATCTCATCATTAGATTTTTTGATGTGACCCCAAAGTCCCCAGGTAAACAAGGATGCTTGTATTAGGCAAGCTATTCGAAGGCTTTAAGACATTACCTTCCAGGGCCAAGGAAAAAAACCAGCCCTCTCCTTGGGCAAAAGTTATATTCTTCTTACTGCAGAACAAAGTTGTTTCAGAATTGCATGAGATGGTACCTGCAGTGTGCTTGAATATTGCTTAACACAAAGCAAGCATGAATTTTGGATATACAGCTATGATTAGTAACAAGCGTTTTTGATTGTCTAATGTCTACTTATATCCTACTGGATACTACAGGAAATCTTAGGAAAATTAACAAGGCGTAGTTTGTAATCTTGTAGGAGAGATACTAAGGTTCACGTGAAGCAAATAAGAGCAGAATGTGGTGACTGCGACAGTAAAGAAATAAGCAAACTGTGCTGGGGACCCGGGGAAGGGAACAGGTACTTGCTGTTAGGGGCTAAGGAGCAGTTGTCCTGGGAGGACACCTGGGAGCTGGTGGAAGATGGGGGGGGATTTGATATGGGGCAGAGGGGCGTGCCAGACACAGGCAGCCAAATGAATGAAATCAGAGATGGGAAAGTAAGGGTACCTTCAGGGAACAGAGAAGGAGTGACAGGAGGAGGAAGTGGGAAAGGACTGGGCAGACAGACCTAAGGCAGACTGAGAGAGGTTTTCAGTGTGGTGCTTTCTCTCAAGGACCGTAGTGAGGACCAATTTAAGGACCAAAAAGAACCCCAAAAGAAAATGCAATCTCTTTTCATGACTCCAGTGTTTGTACATGCTGGTTCCTCTGCCATCACACATCAGAGCCTCCCTCCCAGCAGCCCCCACGTCATTTGGACCAAACCAACTCATTCTGCAAGAAACAGCTCCGTGCCATTTCTATGCATGCCTCCATTAATGGGACACATTATATGTCACTGGGGCTGTTTACCTGTCTTTCCACTATACACAGTAGTGTCACTTCTGTGTATGCAGTGTTTGGTTCGGATTAAGTACCTTGTGCAAAAAAAAAAAAAAAAGGGGGGGAGCCAAAGAGAGAGAAATGGAATCTGGAAATATCAACCAAAAATTTAAGCAAAAAGAACACATATTTCTAGCTAATTTAAGGAGAAAGTAGGACACAGAGAAAGCAATAATGCCTACAGTAAGATGAAATCTTATAAGTGCATTGCAAAGTCCTCAAAAGGTATCCCAAGTCTTAATAAAATAAAATAAAATAAAATAAAATAAAATAAAATAAAATAATAATAGAAGAGCTTACTTATATAACACATAAAGCATTTACTAACTGCAGAGATTGCTTCACTTGATTTATGCAAACCTGATCAAGCTTTACAAGCCAGTGATGCAACTACTATTATCTCCATTTTACAAATGAAGAAATTGAAGCACAGAGAAGTTAAGCAAACTGCAACAAAAATCCTGGTAACAATACTAGAATCATAAACTCTAGGTCTTGCCAAATGCACTTAAGTGCACTTGAGTAAAAGACATTTATGGAGCAGGAGACTGAGCCAGTGCTGGGCTGCAACTCTACTTCCTCTCGTTGATCCTAATGAAGAATAGTTTTCTTTTCATCTGAGGCATTTGTTTCCATGCCAGGACTCTAATGCCTGAGTGAGTACCCATGAGGATGGTTGTATTTGAAAGACTGCCTGCTAACCTGTTCCGGCTGAACAAGCCACATTTTTTTTTTTCAAGACCAAACATCTAGGAGGCTTTTTATTGACTCAGAACAGAAGCAGCCCAGTGGTTTAAGTGGTCTGTGTAGTAATCGCCCAGCAAGGTTCCAGCAGAGAAAAACGCTTTCTGCCTTGATACCGAAAGATCAGCAGAGGCTTTGAGCAGGTGTGTAAGCTTGTCAGGACACTCAGCTTCCAGAGTGGGGTGTGTTTTCGTTCACGCTCCCTCCGTGTGTGTAACGTACACATTTCCTTTACGCCTGTCGTTTCGTGTAATTTAGATTTCTACTTGTTGGATTTCCCCTCCTCCCTTTTCCCAGGCTGAGTCTTTTATTTTACAGGACAGGGGAAAAACCCTTGTTCCTGAAGGGACCTAGCTGAGAAGCTTCCTTGGATCTCGACCATTCTGCAGTTTGTCAAATGAATCTTAAAATAACCTTGCCCTGTGAAAATTTCAACCAAGCTAGGTGACAGTGTAGGTGTTTTTTTTAAAGTCCCCGCGCTGAATTTCATAAAAATGTCCCACAGAGCAATCAAACGCCAGCCTTTGGAGTGAAAGGGGCTGTCACATAAATGTGAGCAAGAAGTGAGCTGCCGGCGAGGCTAGTGCTTTCAGTCACCACGCAGACCCACCGCTAGCTGACTGTAAGGTGGGAAAATGAGAACCTAAACCTGTGGGAAGGGAAAGAATTTCTCCAGCAATTTCACAGAATTCTCAGATGAGCCAAAAATAAATAAAAGACCACCCTCAGGCTTGGACTGACTTGCTTTTTGCAAATATGATGAGTTAAATCCATAAGCACATTTTCTGCTTAATTATAGTAAGTATGAAAGAAACATATCTTATTTCTGTTAAAATAGGATCATAAATTTTACTAACGAACTGTTACTAAGTTGGAATCCTGCGACTCCTAAGGCTCATTCGACCCGCCTTCCTAAACTTGCAAACGGAGCAACTGACCTCCAGTGTGAATTTATAACGTGAAGTTCGCACAAGTAATCAGAGCAAAACCAGCACTGGGATTGAAAGCTCTGAGCTGAGGAACTACAAAGAAAATGCTTCCTAAACTGAGAGAAGGTTACAGTGCCCTCGTGTGTCCCTACATAGAAATTATTCATGTCTTTACAAAATATAAAATCACTTCAATCTCGCCTTCAAGTTCCTGCATTGGGATGAGGGCAGGCACTGAGCTCTAAAAACAAGCCCTGTGACCACCATGTTTTCAGAAGTAAATATGCAGTGCATTTGACTTATTGAACCATTAAGCATATGGAAGCAACAGTATCCCTAGAGGCTCTTTGTGTGGATTCTGGATGGACAGACCTGGAATTCTGTCCCAGGCCACTTGAGAACTTTGTAGCCCTGAACTAGTTGCAAAACCAGTCTGTGCCTCAGTTCCTCATCTGTAAAATGCTGGTACTCACTGCCCTGCAGGATTGTGGCACAGGTGGAAAGGTCGCAGGATGTTTTCCCTCAATCCCCAGGGTTCGCTGTCTCGCCACTTCAAAGAATGAAGAAAGAGGTGGACACAAAATGAGCAGCAGGCAAAAGTTTGTTAGAATATGAGATTAGAAAGTAAGAGTAGTTGGAAAGTTCTGTTTACGGGAGAGGGGACGTTGGAAAGTGAGTGCCCGCCGATGATAGGAAAGGGTCCTTGTTTTATAAGGTTCTGGTCACCATCCCCTTCCCTTCCCCCCTTATTCCTTCTCAGGTCCCACCCTTATTGGGCTGAATAACTCTAGGTGCTGGGCTGTCCATTTCTGATTGGCTCGTTTCCATTGTATGAGGAGTGGTCTGTGGCCACATCATTCCCTGTGGGTCATAGATTTTATGATCTACTTATTTTAATTCGGTCTTTTGTCAAACTCCTGAGGGAACCTGATGGGGAGGAGGTGGTGTCTGTGACATTCTTAAGAGCAACCTTATGCCCGAGGGGCTTTGCTGCGGTCAGACACTCCCAGCATTGTTCCAAAATATGGGTTTTTCCCATCCAGGGACCTCAGGTCCTATGCTTTCCCTCTCCACCTACTGAATCCTATCATTTCCTTTCATAAAATGAGATCCTGTAAGCAAAGTGCCCAGCTGGACATTTGGGTACATAATGAACACTCAGTAGGTTGAAGTAGTCATTTTCAGACGTGAGCCCTTACCAGGGATCAGCTGCCAGTACATGATGAAGGAATGGAATGCAAATACTGAGGAGGTTGATGGACTGTCTTTGGGATGCTTTTAGCTCTTGGATGAAGAGGTCTGCATGAGCTCCAGGGGCAGAGGAAAAAGGAGAGATAATTTTTTAAAGAAATAGGTACTCAATATATGGTTCAAAATAAATTCCTCCTTCGGATGGGGAAATTTAAATGGAACTAGGCCAAATGGCTTTCCCATAAGTGGAATTTCTTTCAGAAATAACACCTGTTCGGGGCGCCTGGGTGGCTTAGTCGGTTAAGCGTCCGACTTTCGCTTAGGTCATGATCTCGCAGTTCGTGGGTTCGAGCGCCGCGTCGGGCTCTGTGCTGACTGCCAGCTCAGAGCCTGGAGCCTGTTTCAGTCTGTGACTCCCTCTCTCTCTGACCCTCCCCTGCGCACGCTGTGTCTCTCTCTCTCTCCTAGAAATAAATAAAAATAAAAAAAATAAAAAAAAAAGAAATAACACCTGTTCCCTGGCATCAAGGGTCCTGCAATCAAAGAAAATGTTTCTACTATGAAAAAAAAATCTGAAAATACAATTTATTTGTCATTGACATAAGTTCTTTTCGAAGTTTTTATTTTTTTAATTTTTAAATAAAAAAATTATAAAATTTTTAAATTTATTTCTGAGAGAGAGAGAGACAACATGAGCAGGGGAGGGTCAGAGAGAGAGGGACACACAGAATCTGAAGCAGGCCCCAGGCTCTGAGCTAGCTGTCAGCACAGAGCCTGATGCGGGGCTCGAACCCATGAACCGTGAGATCATGACCTGAGTCGAAGTTGGACACTTAACCGACTGAGCCACCCAGGTGCCCCTCAAAGTCTTTATTTATTGAGAGGGTAACTATATTAAAATCAGTAAGAGCAGAGGTGAAAAACAATAGTTGAATGAATTCATCCTTTGATTTTAATTTGCCTTAACTATTTGATGACACAAGCTATCTTAGCCTAAGTGTTGGCAGTAAATCTTGTCCTTTTACCCCAGTGAGCAAAGGTTCCCTCCTGCCCCTAGTAATTCTCACCACTGTCCTTTCCATACATGTGGGAGGGAGATACCATTACGTATAATACTTGACCTTTAAGTGTTGGTGGAAGTGCAGAGTCTGGCGATTCTGTCTGTACCTTCCAAGAGCATATTGGAGAATTGAGAGAAATAGTCCAATAGTGTGTGAGCCAGGAAGATGATAGGGTGAAGGAACACATTACCTATGCATTGGTCCTCGATCTTTTTGTCCTTACATCACTGGGGAAAAGGAAAGAAAGATTGGGCTGGCCTCTGTTTTCTAAATGTTTCTAGATACCATTATTCCTGGGAGGTTTTTACAGATAAGGCACTCCAAGAACAAATCAAAGGCTGCTCGGTGTTTGCAAGCCTCGTCTCTGGGGTCCTTCATTCGTTCTGGGGATCCGGTGCAAATGCACACATGAAGCCGAAGCATTTATTATTTATGGGAAGCTCATCAAGCCCACCTATGGCTGTGGGGGAACAGAATGGAAGCGTGTGAGCCCCAGCAGGGAGACACCCCGCTCAGCAGCGCCGCACAGCCTGAAGCCACGCGCTCAGCTCTAAAATGCTCTACTCTGCACAATTGTGGGGCTCTTCTGGGCAATGGCAGGCTGGAGCTGGACTCGCCTCGTGGTCATAGATCTTTGGCCAACTAATGGAAAGGTATTCCCTGCCTCACACTTGGGAGTCTCCAATTTGGGTGGATTAACTGAACGATATATTGTGTGGCTGCTCTCGTGACCTCAGTAGCATTTGTGAAACTTGCCCTTCCTCGTGTTTGTCTCCTTTTCTCCCTCGTGCTTTTGTGTCTTGATACGTTGTCTTTCTCCTTAGAGTGGCCCTAAAATCTATACATCCTGCTTTCATGGATGCCTAACCTTGCTAGCCCCGAGGGTGGGGTTTTAATCCCAGCATCCTAAGAAAAAGACTTTTCATAAAGGGATCTTTCCGAAGTCCATCTCAATCAGAGAGAAGCCTTCTCGTACCTTTCCCTTCACGCGGCACCACCCCCACTCCCCGGCCAGGTGTGCCCCTGCCTGCAGGCTCCGGCCCAGGCATGGGTGGAACAAGGCAAGGAGGGACAGTCCAGCGGAGGGCAGCCCTGCTGCGACCGGCCCTAAGCAGGACTGGACAGAGACAGGGTTTGCTTTGGGCAGCTTAATACGTGGCACCCCTTCACTGTCTCTTTAAACCATCCTGATTCCCGACTTAGAGAGCAAGGCAGAACCCAGACTGTACCACACCTTTGAAAACTCCCCATTAGGTTTGTTTCCTCCACCGAGTCTCTCTTGAGCCCTGTAGCCCTGGTGATTCCCTCTTTGTCCCCTGATTGCCAGCCTTCGCCTGGGCCTCCCACCGGCTCTCCCTTTTCTCAGCAGAGCACTTGGGTCCTTCGAAGCTTCTGTGCTCAGGCTCCCACGCCCCACCCCCGCTTAATACTGCTTCAAGTGTGTCCGAAGCCCTTGATGCCGAAGATGAATATTTCAGCTGTGCTTAGCAAACAAAGATCCCACAGTTACGAGGAGTCACTCTGCTTAGAGGAGAGTGTGTATTAAAAAGGAGCCTTTTTTCCTTATCACATGTTCATATTTGAGATAAAGAGTTTACTATGTGTATTAAAAAGAGCCTTTCTTTCTTCCTTTCCTTCTTTCTTTTTTTCACATCTTGCCTATTTTGTAAAAGTCACTGGTAAAATCCTGTGTCAACTGGCACCAAATTTGCAGTTTATCCAAGATCCCCTGCGGACCGGTCCCTTCAGCTCCTGGTCTGTGGGTGCTCCCTCCACATGGCTGTCCCTGGGCGCCCACAGTCTTGGCCGAGCTGGCTGTCATGAGTCACAAAGGTGCCAGAGAAGGAGATGAACTGGCCTCCACAGAAAGTCAGAGCTGAGCAGGAAGGGATCTGGAGTCCAGCTGAGCCAATGGTCTCTGAAGGGCCAAAGTGGCCCTCATATTCCTTGTCACCATCTGTGTGTGAGCGGACACTGGTGCTAAGGGAGTGAGTAGTTCCTACATAGCTCTTCTTCCTAAACGTGACCTTGCTGCTAAGCTCCAGGTGCATACTGAGGTGTGTTTAGTCGTTTCTAAAATTAAGTAGTGGTGTCTCCAAACCTTAAAAAAATATTCAGTCTTTTATCAAATGATCTTGAGTGGGAATGTTTATTAGTACCTTCAATTTAGTACATTTGAAAATTTTTTTAATTTCTTAAAAATCACAAGTACATTAAAATGTAAATAAACACTTTAAGTAAGATGATGTGTTTAAGAGCCTGAACCTCATTTTTAGCTCATTTTCTAAGAAATACTGTTGAAATATTTTTTTGACAGAAATTCTGTGAGGACCATGAGGTGCCTGAGTGGCTCAGTCGGTTAAGCATCTGACTTGGGCTCGAGTCATGGTCTCGCGGTTCATGAGGTCCAGCCTCCTGTGGAGCCTTGCTTTGGGCTCTGTGCTGACAGCTCAGAGCCTGGAGCCTGCTTCAGATTCTGTGTCTCCCTCTCTCTCTGCCCCTCCCTCACTCATGGTCTGTCTGTCTGTCTCTCTCTCTCTCTCTCAAAAATAAACATAAAAAATTCTATGAAGAACAGTCATCTGGGCTCCTAGTGAATCAAGGCATGAAATCCTCTTATTTTTGCAGAAAAACTTAACCCTTTAAAATGGCTTAACAAAGCGTCTGACTCTTGATTTCGGCTCGGGTCATGATCTCATGGTTTTTGAGTTTGAGCCCCATGTCAGGCTCTGCACTGACAGTGCAGATGCTGCTTGGGGTTCTCTCTCTCTCTCTGCCTCTCTCTCTCTCTCTCTCAAAATAAATAAATAAACTTTAAAAAATAAAAAATAGATGTTTAAGGAATTAATAAATTAAACGACTTAACAAGGCACAGGGCTGTCATCGCTGAAACTCAGAGATGGATAGACAGTATCAGGAGGAGCTATTGTTCTCAGTTGCTGATCCCAGTTCCACTTGGAATCTGTTCTCTCTTCCTTTCCTCCTTAGGAGATGGGAGCAGATGAATCTCTTTCTTCGGCGTAAATGCATTAATATCTTTTCTCTTTATAAAGTTTGATGCTGCTTCTCTTCTGCTGCTTGCACTGACTGTCTTTGGATCTAGTTGAACCTATATTCCTACTGGTCATATGAATGTCGTAGCTCTACTACAATAGAGTGTAAGCAAGGCTGTGGTCTTTTGTGTTTGGGTACCTTTAATATCCTTTGGTCGTTGCTGTTTTTGGAAGGGGAGGAGTCTTCACTGCAGCTAAGATCTTATTGACTTGCCCTGGACATTTTTTTTAGCATCTATATTTTACCTTAATTTGGAAAAATAAACTTGACACTCAGTGCCATTTTCTGCAGCATCAGCTCCAGTGGGTACGCGGCAAGACAGCCACATCTGTTTCCTTGCAAGCTGCCCGAATCGCTCTGGGCTCACTTGCCAGGGCATAGGCTAAGCATCAGGGAAAGAATATGTAAATGACAAATCATGTGACCCAGAGTTCAAACTGAGATAAAATGGACAAGCCCTAATCGAATATTCTGATCTTCCTAACAGCCAACGCACGCACTTTCAATCTAGGTCTTAAGAGCAAGCTTGCAATGGACCAGGCTGTCTTGAGTGTCAACAGAAATAATATGCTTGAGTCCTAATAAAAATCTAGAGTTTACATGGAATTTAGATGGCACCTTAAAAAACGAGCTCAAAACAGTAATTGTCTTTAAAAGAAATTTTGCAAGATAATTATTATATTTATTTAAGCTCTCTGTTGATATTAGTAAAAATACTTCCTATGAAGTGGTGCCTTTTTCTCGATTCTTATAAACGGACTTTTCCAAGTAAATGAAGCATGCTGTTGTTTTCCTCCTGAGTAAGAATTTTATCTGGACTTCATATTAGAGAGGCCAGTTTTAATGTCAACACACAGACACACACACACACACACACACACACACACACGTACATAAATGCTTTGGTCACTGCGAGACATTAGTTCCAAACAGCCCTATAATTGTCCCGCTATGAAGGCTCACTGGCTAACCATTTTCTATGACAACATGTAAATTCATTTTATCAGGAATTCAGTAGTCAAAAATCTCCTCAGAGTGAATTCACCCCAGCTGGTGGGGCGCGGGGGCTGGCAAACACCTTTAAGTTGCAGGTATATCCAGGCAAGAAGACGGAGAACATGTTGTCATCCATGGCTCAGTGGCTCTCCCAGCAGGCTTGAGTTATGTGCAAGTGCTCTCTGCTTCCCATGTCAGTGCGTGAAAATGTTTCTAAAAAAGTGAAAAGCCATGTGAATAAAGTAGGTGGACCCAAGAGGCCAGAAAAGTCCCTACATGCAAAAAAAAAAAAATTAGAAAGTGATAAAGCATATTAAGAAAGGTAAACTAACATCAACTTGATCCCGCTCACGTGCCTAGGAACCATGTACCAATATTTTCAAGTGTGTAAGAAAATACAGAGAAACTTCGGAAAGTTGATTCTGGTATTTGATGTTCAAATGTCTTATGGAAAAATTCTTTTCTTGGATGGTTATATCAGTGTTTGAGTGTTTTAATGATATTTATGAACACCGATGGGTCTGGAAAGCATTGCTGTTTTTTCCATTTCAAATAATAGAAAGAGGTTGTTTTTCTATACTTGATTTTGTAGAGAAATCTCTTGAGGATGTCTAATGCTATGATATTAAAAATAGAAAGTTCAAGAATATCCTTGGAACTTCCTCTCTTATACTTTCAAATTCTGTAGTCAGTTATTGACATTGGAGCAGACTAGAGATAATTTATTATCTTATGTTTAGTGCCAATTTAAACTATAAATACGATGATCTGATCTTCCTCTTTTTGGTGTTGGTTCTGAATGTAACCTAAAATAGATCAGTTGAACTGCTAATTTCATTTTTCCTATTCAACCGCCATAGCAGATCCTGAATACAAAATGTTTAATGAGGTTTCACAACATCATTTAAAAACCAGATAATATCATCCAAATGGAAGATGACGCAAATTCCTTAATTGTGAAATAATAATAATGATGATAAGTTTGAGCTCATTCTGTTGGCCGGGGACTCTTCTATATGCTTACCTGAGTTAATCATCTATCATCTAACCTTAACCACAAATCATGGATGTTGGTTATTTCCATTTCACAAATGAGGAAACTGAGGCACAGCACTTCAGCCCCATAGGTAGTAAGCAGCAGAGCCAGGATTATGAACTTGGGCGGCCTGGCACCAGACCCCATGCTCTTACCCACTGTGGGAACTCTCCATCTAGCTTATTCAGAGCTACAGTAATTCATCAAGTTGGGTCTCAGGACTGAACATTCCTCTTGCTAAATTGGCACCTTGTAAACATCAAGTGTGGTCCCTTGGGGCTGAAGAGGCAGAGAAATGACTTGTTGGACCTGGAGATGCCTAGTGGGAATATTTAGAAGAAAATTAGAAAAGAGGGAATTGAGTTGGTTCCAAACTTGTTAGTTTCTGGCAGTAGGAAAGAGAACCTTCCAGTACTGGAGCAGCTTATGGATGGGTGTCCATGGAGAAACAGTTGCTGGAGCCATTGAGAGACATGCCGGTCAAGGATACAAAGAGGTGCAGGCCCAGAGGTCCAGCCCAGACAAGTCAGATGTCCATTTGGCTACCAGAGAGTTCAGCCTAGAGTGATATTTCTCAGCCTTTTGTTTTTTTATCACTTAAGAGTCTTTTTAGCATTTCTATCCTGTTCACCACTCCCCCTCCCCCCCACAATGATATTTTAATACCACAGATATACTGTATATCTGTTTAAGTACTGTATGTACACACACACACACACACACACATACATGCTTTATACATAAAAACAGTGGGATTTTTTCATCCCCCAAGAACCAATTTCTCTCCCCCTGGGACAGAATGTCACCCATTGAGAACTCATAGCCTAGAGGCACAGAGACATTGAATGGTGTGTGGGTGTCTGGTGGGAGTATGGATTTTAGTAAACCAGCCTGGAGGGGGCTAATGGGCTTCAGAGTTAGAAGGGCTCACCAATGGGGAAGAGAGGGTGTGAGGGAAAAGAGATTTTCTTAAATATGTGAAGTCAAAAGTTCTTTATGGTGGGATCACCATCCTCACCTCCCCAGTGCCACCCAGGGATATGACAAGGATTTTCCCTTTCTCCTGTTATTCACTTAACCCTCGTCTCAGTCTCCCCTCCGTGGCTGTAAGTATGTCACCATGTGATCTGAAATAGCACTGTGTTTTAATGAAATGTCTCATTTCAAGGTGTGTGGTTTGAATTTTCTGTTTTATTTAGAGAGCAACTTCCCAAGAAGCTTGCTTTAAATTCCTTTTAATTGAGTTCAGGAAAAACATGCCTACTACTCCAAATTGCAAGAAATGAGTAATGAAGATGCTGTAACTAAAAACTGCTGTGTGCTCACTTGAGATCTCCTACTTCCCAAATAACAAACCTCAGAAAGAATCAAGTAGCAACTGGTGTTCCAGATAAAGAGCAAACCGGTTGTCCCCGGTGCTTCGAAGGCCGGCTCATTTTCTTGTACCTGGTCTCTTCGATAATCTTGTAACCTAATGCTATCCAGAAGAAAAATAACATTGAGCACACAGCTTGCTAGCTCTTCCCATTCAGATCGCTTTCCTCATGATTTTGCTGCCACGATGACTTTATTCTGAACTCTGTAACCCAGCCTGTATTTCAAACCTTAAATAGCCTCAATGAATAACTTACTAGAAAGGATGGTAAGGAAAGTTAAGTTTTCCCAATATTTTTCATCTTCACAAACAAATGGTGGTTATCCAACTGGTCAAAAGGCAGAAAGTAGGAATTCCTGGAATGAAAGATATGGTGAAGAAAGCTTTTATCAAGATATGGGAAAGGCAGCCTGCCAGATTATTACTTGAAGATTTGAAAGTGCTAGAAGACTAATCAGATGAGGTGATCCCAGAAGTCAGAGAGCTTGTTGGGAAAGGATGACCTGCTATTTATGGCAGCCGGCGTCAGCCTGGGTGCCCAATAGAATCACCTGGGAACTTCTCAAGTTTTCCATTCCCAACACCCACCCCAGAGAGATTCTGACTCGGTGGGTCTGGGTCGGGGCTTGGGCACTGTTGTGTTTAAAAGTTCCCCAAGAGGATTCTGATGTGTACCTGCTGATTTAGATTACAAAGTGCTTTCGCATACATTAGCCAGGGTTTTGTACACCTAAAAACAGGAAAGGGAAACATTTGTAATGCCTGTTGATTGTATAAGGAAACAGGAGGAGAAAGATTAGTAATTGTGAAAATGCAAGGTTTGCAGAAAAAAAATTTCCAAAAATCAGACAAAAACCCCTCACCTTTGTAGGGCTAACGTGGAAGATGCTAGCAATCCATTGAGTGCAGAACATGAAAGAGGAGCTTGTGTGGCCATATTTCTTGCTCTGTGTGGACTGTTCTTGGGATGACAACAAAATTCCCTACCCAGAGTCTGAAAATAGTCATTTAATGTTTGATGTCTGTTACTTCCTAAAACCTTGTTAGTCCACTCGATAAATGAGAAGTATTGGAGGAAAGAAGAAAAACATTTGTTGATAAGAAGTACACTAGAAAATATCATGTCAGGGCACCCGGGTGGGTCAGTCGATTAAGCATCTGACTTCAGCTCAGGTCATGATCTCATGGTTCATGGGTTCGAGCCCCGCATCGGGCTCTGTGCTGACTGCCAGCCCAGAGCCTGGAGCCTGTTTCAGAGTCTGTGACTCCCTCTCTCTCTGACCCTCACCTGCTCACACTGTCTCTCTCTCTCTCAGAAATAAATAAAACATTTAAAAAAAATTTTTTTAAAGAAAATATGTTAATATCTCCATGTCCTTTTTGAGCGGTGCACATGATCTGCATGTATGCACAGAAGACATGCCCCAACAGTGACCCTAACAGCTTTCAAATAGTTATAAGTAATAATTCCACACATGAAAGTGACAATAAGGTTATAGCTGAAGGAGAAGTAGAGCCAACACAGGGCTCTCAGGTTGGGCGGGGGGTGGGGGGTGAGGGGGGAATAGAAGTCAAGTCACAGTGAGTCAGAAGAAAAGTAAGTTGTGATCAGAAAGTAAGATACTGAAATTTAAGATGTTAGAAGTAGGTGATGACAAAGCTTAGGCTGTGACCAAGAGAGAGAGTGGCAGCTATTGTGAACAAAGCAGGAGCTAAGCTGTCGTCTCCATGTCCACCAATAGATGAAGAGGGACAACACTTCAGGGGCAGAAAAGAAAATCTTCCAGACCCTAAATATTTTTTTTAAATTTTTTTTTAATGTTTATTTATTTCTAGGAGAGAGAGAGAGAGAGACAGCATGAGCAGGGGAGGGTCAGAGAGAGAGGGAGTGACAGACTCTGAAACAGGCTCCAGGCTCTGAGCTGGCAGTCAGCACAGAGCCCGAACGCGGGGCTCGAACCCACGAACCGCGAGATCATGACCTAAGCGAAAGTCGTACGCTTAACCAACTAAGCCACCCAGGCGCCCCCAGACCCTAAATATTTAAGATGAGGAGTTCCAATTAATTACCCCTCCTCCCTCCAGTTTCTAACTCACAGAGCATGGCTAATAAGAACAACAATAGTTCAGCATTTCTACATGTCACCATTGTTCCAAGCACTGCCCCCATTCCAATATTCACAGCAGTTTTTGTGACAGGAGGCACTATTGAGCCCATTTCACAGATGAGAAAACAGACATAGGGTAAACAGCTTGCCCAATATGAGCTACAGATGCTGGGGAGAAGCTGTAGACAGGGTTAGGGTGAAAGAATATTTTACAAGAAGTTAAGTTCAGCTAAAGAAGTGGACAAAGTCCAGGGGGAAGCCTGCCTATCCATGTATATTGGACGCCAACAGATGCCGGACTTCACATAGAGACTTGATGAGAGAGGAGTCTAAAATCATGCACAGGGGCCATAATGAAGAGTCCTGAACAGCGCTGTTCAGAGTTTGAACCTAATCTGGAAGGGGGGAAGGAAAAAGAAAATGACATAATCAGAACTATATCTTGAAATGATTAACTTTTGAAAATGAACAAACTAGAGAGAGGCTGGAGTGAAAGGGATTATGTTTGGGTCCTTTTGGTCCAGGTTATATGACAGATAATGAGTGTATGAGCAAGGAGGTTTCCACTGAAGGTTAAAGAAGGAGGTGAGTTTGATCTATGTTGCAAAAGTCAAATGCAAAGTTTTGGTAACTGGGTGGATGAAGAGAGCGAGAAAGGGGAGAGAATAGAATCCAAGGTTTCAAGTTCAAGTCACTGAACTATTGGCAGAAACTCAGAAGAGGCACTTTGTGGGGCGAGAGGAACAGCATGAGAAGCTGGACTCTGAAGACACACCATCTGTTGTCAGTGAGCAGGCCATCCAGGTGGGAGAGCTCAGCAGGAACTTGGAAACATACTTGAAATTTAGAATCTGAGTTTGAAATGAAGCTTTTGTTGTCATCTGCACAAAGGTGCTATCGTAAACCTGGGGAATGGATGAAATCTCCGGAGGTGGGGAAAGGGAGCAAATAGAGAACAGACCCTTCCTTGGAAAATACTTAAATCTGGGGGCAAGGAGGAAGAGGAACCAGCAAAGGAGAGTGGTAACAGAAGGGTGGAAACTTCTAGAAGTATGCATCACAGGACACACGGGAATGGAAGGTTCCAGAAAAAAAGCTGACTTAGCAAACTCTCAGATAAACCAAGAAAAATTAAGCCATGTGGGTTGCTTGAAAGGTTCTAAGAATCCAGAGTAGCTATAGGATGGGAGGTGGCCTCAGGCAGGAAGGAGGGAGAAGACAAAAAGAGGCAGAGGCAGCAGAGCTGGGCAACCTTGCAGAGTTTGAGCAAGAGGAAGAAAAGAAAGACAGTGGCCCGAAGGAATAAGACATGTGCGGGAAAAGTGCTTCGTTTCCTTCTTAAGGTAAAGGGCACCATTTAGACCTATTTTAGAGATTAATGGGCCACAGAGAAGGGTCTGTGAGGGTGCATTGGTACTACCAGTAGTAAAGCAAAAATAAGTAGCAAAAATACTTTCCGCGGCAGAAATTGCATCAGGATGAGGTCCTGAAGCTGTTTCAAACCTTATCATAAAGCCAACCAGAACTCATGGAGCTGCATCCCTAACTCCCACGCAACAGTTCTCGGAGAAAACAAGGCAAGGGCCAATTAAACAGGTATTTCTTCCTCTCCGGGAGAAATGCATGGATTTAATGTATGCATCCCAGGGCGAAGGGGGAGAAGTAGCCGTCACTCTAGGCAACCTTAAAAAGTAAAATAACTTCCATCGAGTATAGGAAGAAGAAATCTGGCTAATGAACTTGGGCTATAAAATATTAGGGTTTTCTTTTTATAAGTACTATTAGCAAATTGCATGACTTGTAAATGTTCTATGTGCAGGAGAAGGGAGGGCATTTTTACCCTATGTTTTGAGAAAGAAATAGTTAAACGCACTCAGGTCTGAATGTTACTTCATTCACTGTAATGAGGCAAAAGCTTCCTGGGGGCAAAAAAGTAGAAAAGCAAAAATACTGAGAGTGGTTACTGAGTGATGGGTGGCTTTGACTGCTGGAGGCAGGTCTAAATAGGACAATGCTGTAGAATATTCAGCAAACAGCCTGCTCCACTGTTCTGTCCATTCCTGTCAAGAGGACGGAAGGGTATGGCACCAGGCTAGGATGTCAGAAAGGAAAAGAGGAAATGGAGAAGGGAATAAAGAGATAGACTCGGTGTTCTAGGGCATGTGCACACCCTCCCTCTTCTGCGGGATGGCCGCGGCACCCTGTGTGTCCCTGTGTGTTCAGAAATGGTCCCTGGGGCCCCATCGCTGTCACATTGCTGCACAACCCTCGGGCATGGAGAAAAGCATCGGAGGTTGTTAGCACATCTCCGTCTGGAGTTGAAACTGGGCTCAGCACGAACAAGAGAATACCAGAGGGGGGTTGTCTCTTCTCCGTGCTTGGATAACGGCTATTCCCTGAGACCCAGGGAAGAATTAAGTCCAACGTGTGCCTCGCACTATATCACACACTCAATCCTGAACAGCTGGGCTGCTAGTACAATTTAAGAAGCAGAGAGAACTGGCTGCTCACCATAATGTATTCATAATAAATCTCTCAATGAGGAGGTATAAAGATTTCCTGTTGCCGTCAAGCCAAAGGAACAGAGCATTAGGCAAGTATCCAGTGAGTCTCATTAACAGAAACAACCAATACGGAAAATCCAGGGGGACTTGCTCCACATTTCTGTTGGTAATGCAATTTTTTTACCTGAAATATGCTAGTAATTTTCTCGCTTGTAAAACTGACTTTGCCTCAGGATTAATAAATATTCTTATTCTTAATAGTTACTGAATATCCTCCATGTTCAAGAGACTGTCCAACAAATAAAACATCCCTTGTCACCTTTTTCCCTTTTTTGCTTTATTTCTGAGAAGATAAAGCAGTAAAGTCATTCCAGATTTATTTTAAAAGAAAATGGAAATAATATGTATTTAAAATGTAGTCAAAGGAATAACTGATAATAATGAACTCTATGAATTAAAAATTTTGATTCTAGGGGCACCTGGGTGGCTCAGTTGGTTAAGTGTCCGACTTCAGCTCAGGTCATGATCTCGCAGTTTGTTGGTTCAAGCCCCTCATCAGGCTCTGGGCTCTGTGCTGACAGCTCAGAGCCTGAAACCTGCTTCAGATTCTGTGTCTCCTTCGCTCATATCCTCTCTCTCTCAAAGATAAATAAAACATTAAACAAAATAATTTATATAAAAAATAAAAATAAAAAAATTAAAATTTTTATTCTAGGGGCACCGGGGTGGCTCAGTCAGTTAAGTATCTGACTCTTGGTGTTAGCTCAGGTCATGATCTCATAGTTTGTGAGATCGAGCACTGAGTCAGGCTCTGCACTGACAACACAGAGCCTGCTTGGGATTCTCTCTCTCCCCCTCTCTTTCTGCCCCTCTCCTGCTCACACTCTCTCTCCCAAAATAAATAAACTTAAAAAATTATCAATCAATCAATAAATGAATGAATGAATAGTTTTGATTTTAAAATGGGTGGTAGTGGTTAAGAACAAAGTTCGTAAGGCCCGAACAAGGACATTATCCTCCCAGATTTTGTTTGCAAAGTGCAGTCACCTATGTGGAGTCCCCAGTGTCAGAGCCAGTCACAGAGCCATCTAGCTGCTAGTAGATAGGAACCAATGACAAATGGAAAGACATTTGTTAGAGATAATTTTCACACACACACACACACGCGCGCGCACACGCGCGCGCAATCATTTTCATTGTCAAGTTACTCCTGAAATATGTCCTTACCAGAGTTAGAACCATGTCTGTCATAGTCACTTAGACTTTATAACAATAAGATCACCTCAGCGTCCAGGAGGATAACTACCCCCTTTCTTTAAGGCAGAGGAATGGAACATACATTTGATCATTAAATAGCAGATTTGGCTTTTTAAAAAGAGGGCTGTGTTGAGTAACCATGTTGAGCTCTCAAAAACGATGATCTAGATTTGTCAAGAAGTCATTCCCACTGACTCAGGTATTTACAATAGTAAAATAGTATGTAAAATAACATAAAAAATAGTATACATAATAGCAATCGTTTTCTTTAAAATTCTGCCAATCCTAGAATTTAAATGCCTGTCCCAGAATTATCGAGATAGACCTAGGGTTTTCATCTTTGTGTCAGTGGCTGCATGAATAAAGCGGATAAGCCAGCATCAAGCCGCCTTCTGTAAGAGACACTTCAGCAACCTCCAGTTTGCTTATTATGCATATTCGTTAGCAAACATCTTTGTTTTCCAAACATTAACTTATTTCCTCAGAATAGGTTTCCTGAAATGAAATTACTGGATCGAGTGGTATGAATATTTTAACGCTCCTCTTTCCCAACATGTTCCTAAGCAGCTCTCCAAAAGGGCATTTACTAATTTACCTTCCACGAGTAATATAGGAGAATGGTAGCTATACTCCAGGGTTACCAAGCCGCTAATAAGACTACCTTACTTTTATTTGTGCTTATTTCTGTCCTAGCAAGCTTGAAAAGTTTTGCAGGTATTCATTTACATTGTTTGTGTGTTTTTGTTAATTTTGTGCTGTTTCCTTATCAGCTGGCTTATTTTTCCCAGCTCTGGTCTCAACTGCTTTCCTCCTCTCTGTTGCATTGCTCAGGCTCCCATGATTCATTCAGCTACTGGGTAGACGAAAAGTCCCCAGTGGGGCCGGACCAAACCCCAGCCATCAAACGCCTCGCCAGGATCTCCTTGGTGAAGAAGCTAATGAAGAAATGGTCCGTGACGCAGAACCTGACGTTCCGAGAACAGCTGGAAGCTGGGATCCGCTACTTCGACCTGCGTGTGTCTTCCAAACCCGGGGATGCCGACCAGGAGATCTACTTCATTCACGGACTTTTTGGCATCAAGGTCTGGGATGGCCTGATGGAGATGGACTCGTTTCTTACACAGCACCCCCAGGAGGTTGTCTTCCTGGATTTCAACCACTTCTACGCCATGGATGAGGCCCACCACAAACGCCTAATTCTCCGGATCCAGGAGGCCTTTGGAAACAAGCTGTGCTCGGTCTGCAGTGTGGAGAGCATGACTCTGCAGGCCCTATGGGAGAAGAAGTGCCAGGTGAGAGGAAACAGGGCGAGAACGCAACTCTTTCTGCTTTCCCTCCCTTCCTTTCTTCCTTCCTTCCTTCCTTCCTTCCTTCCTTCCTTCCTTCCTTCCTTCCTTCCTTCCTTCCTTTCTTAGTTTATTATCTACCTTGAGAGAGAGAATGCCCAAGCAGGAAAGGGGCAGAGAGAGAGGGAGAGAGAATCCCAAGCACTGACAGCATTGAGCCAACATGGGGACTCGAAATCACAAACCGCAAGGTCATGACTGGAGCCAAAATCAAGAGTCAGACGCTTTCCCGACTGAGCCACCCAGGAGCCCCTCTTCCTCCCTTTTCTATATCACCAGTGGGAAGGCAGCTCACCCCAGAGCTCTTAGGCTAGAGGGCAAAGATGGGTTGGAGTATTAAACATACACACGTTGGTTTTTGGGCTCTAGTATTGCTTTAGAGACTCTAGGCTACATGTACTAGTTCCTTGGCACTGGCGAAGTGGGATTAACACCTGCCAAGTATTTACAATTTGCTCAGCAGTCTGTTGGAAGCTTCTAGGTTGACTTTGAATGGCCTGGCCAAAACCCAGCCCACGCCAGTGTGGTGAAATTGGACCAGTTGGTGATTACCACTTTCTTTATCGCCCATAGAATCCCGATTTCAGGCTCCTACTTCCCCTCTCAGGGATAGGCCAGTCCATTCTGCCTCTAACTCAATGTCAGGTAATCCCTGCATTAGCTGACAAAGCATGTAAGTGATTCCTCTCAGAGGTGTTAACATTTTAAAGGGCTGTCTTCACAGATTTGGGGTCATGGCTGGAGAGAGTTAAGGAAGGAAGAGCCCAACAAAGGGATTCGAGCTGGAGAGAATTCCCAGGTCTCTTAAGCTTAGTAGAGCCTCCAAACCTAGGCCTTGAGGAACGTCAGGAAAAGGAATGTGGGTCTCAGATATATGCTGCTCCGATCCCACAGGATGACAGATTATGGGAGAGGGGAGCTTCAGGAAATGTCAGCCTCTAATGTAGTTGTCTTTATTTTTTTTTTTTTTTTTTGTTTTTTTTGTGTTTTTTATTTATTTATAGGAGAGAGAGAGACAGCGTGAGCAGGGGAGGGTCAGAGAGAGAGGGAGTCACATACTGAAACAGGCTCCAGGCTCTGAGCTGGCAGTCAGCACAGAGCCCGACGCGGGGCTCGAACCCACGAACCGCGAGATCATGACCTAAGCGAAAGTCGGACGCTCAACCGACTAAGCCACCCGGGCGCCCCTGTCTTTATTTTTTTCTTATGTTTATTTATTTTTGAGAGTGAGACAGAGTGTATGCAGAGGAGGAGGGGCAAAGAGAGAGGGAGACACAGAATCCGAAGCAGGCTCCAGGCTCTGAGCTGTCAGCACAGAGCCCAACGTCGGGTTTGAACCCACGAACCGTGAGATCATGACCTGAGCCTAAGTCAGACACTTAACTGACTGAGCCACCCAGGTGCCCCTAGACTGTCTTTAAAAAAAGCAAAAAAGCAAGACCCTTTCATTCATAGCTGCTCACTTAGTCATACACATACATTAACCAAAGCGTCTTAAAGAGTCAGCTATTTTTGAACTTGGGAAAGAGCTTTTAATTAAAAATCAATTAAAGATTTTCACTTGCAAATATTTATTGAACATCAAGTCTGTGCGAAGCACCAGTCTAAGCACTTGGGATACATTAATAAATAAAACAAAGATATTTGCCATCATGGGGCTTTCATTCAGGTGCAAGGAAATAGGTCATAGATCATCGTCATAACAAAAACATCACATAAAATGCTAGAAAGGGATAGGATACAAGCAATGAAAACAGAAATGCAAGTGTGGGTAAGAGAAAACAGCGTTCTGTGGGTTGGAGGATTGGTCTCTGGAGGGTTGGTCTCAATTGTAAATCGATCGATCAGAGTAGATATTCGAGGGAGTTAATGATGTGGACATTGGAGCAGGAGCTTTCTCAACAGAGGAACCAGCCAGTGCCTGATGTCTTTGAGGAGAAGCAGCAGCCATGGGGGCTGAAGAGCAGAGCAGTGGAAGATCAGAGATAGAGGGCGATTGGGTAGGGACTCAGGCTTTCACTCTGAGGGAGGAAGGTTGTGGGAGGGTTCTGAGCACGGGGTGCCGTGTCCTGGATGACACGTTAATGGGGTCTCTGCGGCTATTAGGAAGAAACCAGGACCCAGTGAGGAGAGCATAGGTAGGAAGTGGTCAGGTTTGGAATGTATCAGAAGGTGGAGCCAATACGGTTTCCTAATGGATGGGATTCAGGGTGCAGAAGAAACAGGCCTCGAGGATGCCTCCCAGGTTTGAACTCAGTAATTGGAAGTGGTAGGTGGTTTTGCACACCTATAACAGGGCTAAATAAATGTCTTTGACTCCACAGAGGCTCACGAGTTAACTCTTAGTATCTATTAAAATATATCTAAGTCACTTTTCCTCACTGAAGCTTTGTAAGTGATATTTTGCCAAATATTTATCACGCCTCTGCCCCTAACCCCACGTTGATATCTTTTCAGACTCACAGGCCTAATTTGGAGAGATGGGTTCTCTCAGTGGAGTCTCTTATGATATGAAATAATAGTAATGATAATGTCACCTTAACAGCTAACACTTATTGAGTCTTTTTACTCTGCGTTTGGTACATGGATTGGCACATTTAATCCTCTCTACAACACTGTGAGAGAGGTGTTTGTTATTATCCTCATTTTACAGATGAGTAAGCTGGGACATGGAGAGACTAAGCGACTTGCCGGAGTGAACATTGCTCGTGAGTGGCAAAAGCCAGCAGTGGGTCACAGCCTGCCTGGCTCCCCAGAGCTCCCCAGCAGCTGCTGATGCTGTCCCAGGGCTGTTCCCTCATCTTGGTGGTTTTCACAATATCATAAGTTATGCTAATAAAAACATGTCCTCCTTATGCATGAGCTTCTCGTATCAGACAGTCACAGAGAGTTAGCAGAATGGAAGAAAGGGCTAGAGATCTGCAAGAGAACAAATCTGAGTACAACTAAGTTTGATCATCAGATGTCTGTCATAAACATAGAGTTAATACTTTGTGCACAGGTAGTATCCCGGAAGGAATCCCACACTGTATACCAAATTGTTTGGAAGAGTAACAGGTATCTTCAGGAATAGTGGTGGGAGCTAACAGTGAATTTCTAGCAGCAGGGGGCTGGACTAGCCTCATTTTCAAGTATGGGCCAATCTGTGTCTTCCAACTACAACTACTCCTAAAATTATGAAGGGAAGAGACTGCAATGCCATACGGGAAAAAGGGAGGCTGTCATCCATTTGAATTGGGAGATCTGCCTCTTCTTCCTTTCCCGAAGCTTTCCCTGCCATGTCCCTTCTTAAACCTCACAGTCATCAATCACCCTACCCTGTGCTGGTGGTTAAACTTGAAATATTCCTTATGTAATGAGCTGCCTGGCATGTAACCCCCTGAGTATTTTATCACTACAGTTTAATAGCAGGAAGTGTACTGCCATTCAGTCAAATTTCATTTACCCAACAATTACATCCCAGCTCACGGAAACATGTGCATTGCAGCTCTGAGTTTTGAGGTAGATTTGAGGAAGATTTATTCTACGATTTGGCAGTATTTGGAATCTTAGTGAGAGGGTGGGAGTACATAACACTCCTAAAATACAAAACGTCCGATATACAATTGCCAAGATCAGACTGCCTCAAATGTACTCTATGAAGAAAGGGTTTTGGAATCCATCAACTGAAAAATAGTACACAGCCTAAAGTTACAGCTCAGGGGCCTCCAGGAAAGGACCCATCAGACTAAGAGGAGGTCAATCAAGAAATAAGTCTCAAAAGAAATTCGATTTCAAATCTGAGTCTCCAGAGAAACACTGAACATAAATTGCTGAGCTGGAAGGGAAAGAAACATACAGCAGAGCAAGGGAGGGAAGCAGATGTGAAACAGGCCCTGGGGTAAGAGTTACTGCCCTAGAATTCCATAGAATAAGGTTGGTTTGCTAGGCCAGCCTCCTGCTGTCAGCAGAAATTCTCCCTGTAACTCTTATAAGGGGTCAGATTGCTCAGGAAAAGGAAAAGGCATAAAGCCCCTTTTGTACAATTTGTACTCTTGGTACCTTTCGTAAAGCAGAGTAAAGAATAGCACCACCCTCTCATCCGCTGAAACAGCTCGGGGTCCAGGCGGCTCTGAAGATGGCCAGCCAGGGAAGGATCGCACAGCCTCCCACCTCTCTCCGACCGACCGACCGTCAGGCTGGAAGGCCAGCTTCCTCCCCCTCCCCATGCTGGAGACCCCAGCCTTCCAGCCCGCCAATCACACCGCCAGCAGGAAATCCTCCCAATCTCCCAGGCAATCTGCTTACTATGAGCCTGTGATTAACCTCATTAACACACGTGTTTACCACAGGCATCATTAGCAGTCAGTCAGACATTACTCAACACCATTAAAAACAACAAGAACAACTATTAGCCTGTTGGGTGCATCCAGCCTGCCGCGCCCTTGCTCTGGGCCCGCAGGAGCAATTAGTCAGGCACCTTAGTCAAGAGCTAAACACACTGGAAACGAGACCCACCTTCAGAGCCTTCCTTCCTGGGTGCCTGGGGGATTACGCTCTCCGTCTAGCTATCTGAGGATCGCGGTCCAGGGAGAGTAAACACGCTGGACATTCCTCCAGGATTACTGGTGCCTGGGAGCCTGGAAAAATCTATTACTTCTAGAAACCTAAGCAGCAGAGCTCTGAATTGGGACAATCAAAATAGCAATTCCGCATCCCTCGGCTGCCTCCCAGAAACTAATTACTGCTGCGCATGTGGCTCGCTAATTATTTTCAGAATCACTACGAGCCCCGAGAGGCCCCACTGGAGACCCATCGCCTCCTGGAAGCCATCCCTGCCTGGAGTAGCGCCCTCGCACGCCCTCCTGGGAAGGGTTATTTCATTCAGTCGGCTTACACTATGGAAACCCTACGTACTCCCAGATTACTCCAGTGTGTTGATCGCAACCCCAGGAGTGTCAGTTTCACGAGCGTAGGAGTCCTAACTGGTAGACAGCGCCAGCCACCGGGCTCCCCATCCGGGGGTTCGGAGCTCCAAGAGGAGGGCATCGGTAGAATTTACGTAGCCTGTGAATTTGCATGGGAAAAATCTACATATTTATTCACTCTCAACTTTAGCTGAAAATTAATATACTCACTGACTATGAGCGCAGGCAGTCAGGCACAGCACTGTCGGCCCTACCGGTGACTTGTCCCCACAGAAATCACAGATATTTCCGTATTACATTTCAGTTATTTGAAATATCATTTATACTCATCATTCACTCAAAATGATGGAACTTAGTAGACGTATAGCAAAATATTTTTATTTAATGTATTTCTTGTGAAGCACATACACTAATTTATTATAAATTTAATAATATATTAATAGCTACATTTCAGTCTTACTAATCTCCTTTGTGATCCTGGTGGTTTTATTTTATCTGTTCACTTAAAACATAATCTGAGAAGAGGTTTGGGATTTTACCATACTCCCGGAGGTCTTTGTGACAAAAATAAAGCTAAGAATCTTCAAGTCATATACAAGTGCTTAAACCTTTGCTTACTGATTTTTCTAAATATATATATGCAGCATATATATATATATATTTAATCTCTATATCCTTGTATTCGTTTGTCTTTAATTTTCACAATCAGGGCAAAGGCAGGGAGTTAACATTCAGCTTGTTCGTAAATTGCTCTCCTTTTTCTGTTTTGAATGTTTCAGGTTCTTGTTTTCTATCACTGCCCCTTCTACAAGCAATACCCCTTCCTGTGGCCCGGGAAGAAGATCCCGGCGCCCTGGGCAAACACCACAAGTGTGCGCAAACTGATTCTCTTCCTGGAGACCACACTGAGTGAGCGGGCCCCACGAGGCTCCTTCTACGTCTCTCAAGCGATTCTCACCCCCAGAGTGAAGACCATTGCCCGAGGCCTGGTCGGTGGCCTCAAGGACACTCTGGTTCACAGGTAGGCATTTGCTTCCTCTAACTTGAACACTGACGGGTAGAGCCTGCTTGGGATTCTCTGCTCCCTCTCTCTCTGCCCCTCCCCTTCTCATTCTCTCTCTTTCTCTATCTCAAAATAAATAAACATTAAAAAAAAAAAAGAATTTGCTTCCACCCTACAAGTCAGGTTTAAAAAAAAAAACTTGATTCTCTTTTGAATAAACAGTAAAATCATATAGTTTGAACATTTAGAATAACGGCAAAACAAAAAACTTTATATCTGAAAAATCTGTGCGTTTGAGGTGGTTTGCATTAACCGTGGCCAAAAGATCTCCAAACACTTAGTTAGAATATATAGGATACTGCAAATCCCCCTCTGAACTCTGATGCTAAGGCAAAGCACTTTAAACCACAGCTCTCTGTTCATTTCTGGCGCGTGGCCACATCGTGAACTTGCCTCGCCCTTGCGGCTGGCCCAAGTACTCACTCATTTAGGAAGCATTAAGTGAGGCATCTGTGCTAGGTGCTAGGCATCCAGAGACGGCCTGCCACGGTTTGTCCCCTCCATAGTAACCATGAGTCCTAAGAAGCAGCTTTAGGATGCTACCTGCACACAGCTTGAGATACTTCCTCAGAGCAGAATTTATTCTCACTGGACAGTTAGGCAGGAGGTGCTCTGCATAGTTTGTATTAGGCAGTGTTCTTATCCTGAACACCATAAATGATAGGTGTTATCAAGAAAAAGCATGGCCTATTCACACACACACACACACACACACACACACACACACATACCTGTATGTGTGTGTGTGCCTGTGGATATGGATAGGGATACAGGGAATGTGCACTTGGATAACAGGGTAACTGTATTGTCCAAGCTGAGGAAACTAACATGTTGGGGGTGACAAAGGATGTTTACAAGACTCACTTTGGTTCCTGAGTTCCAAATGGTAAGCACCAGCGTTTAGAGAGAGAAAGATTCTTGCAAAACTGTGTCCCTGGCTGTTTGGTTCTGAGTTTGGATAGCATCATTCTAGAGAACAGGAGCTTCCCTGGCCTGCTTCCCTGACCTGCTTCAGGTAGCAGGGAGCACCTGCACTTTTGTTTCCTGGTGAAAACTCCTGTGTTGGCTTATGTTGGCCATGAACAAAACCAGAAACCTGCCCTTTGTGACTGTTAAGTTTTGACTGAATTACTTGTGCTGAACTTGGACTGTATTTGGAGAGCCTTTAAAGAGGTGATTAAGTTAAAATGAGGCCGTCAGAGAGGACCCTAACCCAGTCTGACTGGTGTCCTTATGAGAAGAGGGAATTTGAACAGAGACTCTGGGGAAGGGTCACTTCGCAGAGCAAAGCTGGTGTGAGGACGCAGAATGAAGCTGGCCGCCTGTAAGCCAAGGAGAGAAGACTCAGACCAAACCTGTCAACTTCTCAGACTCAGACTCCAGCCCCAGAACTGTGAGAACATACATTTTAGTTGTGTAAGCCAGCCAGTCAGGCATTATCTATGGCAGCCTCAGCAAACTAATGTAGCCTCTTACAGGCCGCCTTGGACAAGTTTCCTGAGGTCTCTGAGCTGTTCGGTTCTCACCTCTTAAAGAGGAGAAATAATACTGCACAAACCTGTAGAGTCTTTTTTTTTTTTTTTTTAGAGAGAGAGAGACAGCATGAGCAGGGGGGGGTGAGAGAGAGGGGAGTCACAGACTGAAACAGGCTCCAGGCTCTGAGCTGGCAGTCAGCACAGAGCTCCGACGCGCTCGAACCCACGAACCGCGAGATCATGACCCAAGCGAAAGTCGGATGCTTAACCGACTAAGCCACCCAGGCGCCCCACAAACCTGTAGAGTCTTAACATGAACATGCCTACCACAGTGCCTGGCACAAAGTAGGCTTGCCAACTCTGTCTGTAGAGAAACCCAGAAACACAGAGGGCCAGCCTTGTTCTCAGTGGGCTTCAAAGACAAAGGGAAGTTTCTAAGCAACTGCTCTGCTTATGGAGCCTGGCGCTTCACAGGCCTACCAGCCGCATCCGGCTCCCCCTTCTGCACTTATCTCCCCTTGGTAAAGACCAGGAGTTAAGAAAATAAAGCAGCTTCTCCTCAGTGAGTTCTACATTTTCCTGTCGTTGTACTTAATCCTGGTCATTTGATCCTTCCCTTGAGGAAAGCTTGATACAGCTTGATAGGAGCAACCTGAAGCTGACCCAGAGCTCTTTGTCACCCGAGACCTCACATCTCCCACATTTCTCTGCTCTGGCTCCAGGGATCCCCTGTGGTTCGGCTCTGGCTGGAGTCACCTGGAGTTGCCACCGAGCCCTTAATGCTCATTTCCCCCATGATGACCAGAAGATGGCACCAGCATTACACACCTAAACACTGACTGGCCAATTATTATTTTTTAAAGTAAGCTCTACACCCAACGTGGGCTTGAACTCACCAATATCAAGGGTTGCATGCTCTACCAACTGAGCCAGCCAGCTGCCCCTGACTAGTGCATTTTAAAAAGAAGTCTTGAATGGATCAGGCTCAGGACGACCGTGGCCTTCCTGTGGGCCACTATGTATTACAAGTCTCTATCGCCGAGGGAAGACTGAATTTGTGGCACTTTGTTTTCGGCTTTCAAATATCTCTACCCTACACTTTACCATTTATGATTCCTTCTCTCATGGCCAATGCTTACATGGTGTTTACTATATTCCACGCATAGTTCCAGGCTCATCACATGTATTACCTTATTTGATTCTCCAAAAATCCGAATGAAGTTAGTAGTAGTATTATTCCCCCTTTCCAGGGGGATGGACTGAGGCACGAAGAAACTGAATAGGTTGAAGTCAAGTTGAGGATATTAAGTCTTAAGGAGACCCAGTTAAAAATGTAATTACTCATGTGATGGTGGTTTCTTAAATCGTCGTTAGCCTACTAATGTAAAAATGGAACTTAACTTATGAGATATGGTTTAGCCCATGGCCAGTTGTCAAGCCCACTGAATGCAGGAAGCAATGCAGGACTGATCATAGTGGTCAGGACAAGAGGCAAAGGGGAAAAGGAGGGCAGAATGGTACCAAGGCCTCGGTAGGATTGTCTAGAAGACGGAGAGGTCAGGAAGGGCAGCTCTGAAAGAAAAAAGGAAAGGAGAAGGTGACAACCAAGGAGAGCATCACCACAAGAAGAGAAAGTCCATTAAGATAAACTTATTTTAAATTTGGCCTAGAGCAAATCCTTCCAGAAATCCCCAGTCCCTTAACCAAAACATCAGCCATAGTTTTTGTCTTCCTCAAAGTCTTCTCAGCTTATCAGGTATTCCGTGAGCTATTTTTTACCATGATGCAAAACTATGAAGTTCTGCACTCTCATCTGTACCGTCCGCAGTATTTCCATTTCCTGCTAAGACAGAAGGTATCACATTAAATTGTTGTCATTTGTTTATGTCACTAAATTGTGAGCTGCTTTGGGCAAAACATTCTGGCTATCACATAGAAAATCATCAAACTGTAAAATGTTGACTCACAGGCTGTTTGTGAGACCGCAGACTCAGCACCGGTCCATTAAGAAGCCACACATACCAGGGCGCCTGAGGGGCTCAGTCGGTTATGCGTCCAACTTTGGCTCAGGTCATGGTCTCACCGTTTGTAGGTTCGAGCCCTGCATCAGGCTCTGTGCTGACAGCTAGCTCAGAGCCTGGAGACTGTTTCAGAGTCTCTGCCCCTCCCCAACTTGTGCTCTGTCTCTCTCTGTATCTCAAAAATAAATAAATGTAAAGAAGAGGAAGAAGCCACACATACTACTGGAGTAACTTATACCCACATGGGAATGTGACCCCTGACCCCCTCCTTCATACCATACATAAGAATTAGCTGGAGGTGGATCTTGGATCTAACAGGAAAGCTAAAACCATAAAGGTCATAGAGAAAAACAGGAAAATATTTTTGTGACTTGGAACTGAGCAAAAGTTTCCTAGATAGTTCACAGAAATTATAAAAGAAAAAATTATAAGTTAGACTCCTTTAAAATTAAGGAATTCAGCTCACCAAAATATGCCATCGAGAAAATTAGTAGGCAAGCTATAGGCAAGGATAAAATATCAAAAAGTGTATCTGAGAAAATACTAGTATCTAGAATATATAAATAACATCTAAAGTTCAACAATTAAAAGAAAAAGGAAAAAAATAGGTAAAAGAATTGAACAGGAACTTCAAAAAGAAGACATATAAATGGCCAAGAAGCACATTACAAACTGCTCAGCCTTATTAGTCATCAGAAAAGAATGCAAATTGAAACACTAATATGTATCTTTACATACCCATTAGAATAGCTCAAATTAAAAAGACTAATCGTGCCAAAGGTTGGAGAGGCTCTGAAGCAACCAGAACTCTCATACTTTGTTGATAGGAATATATAATGGAATGACCTCTTTGGGGAAAGATCTGGAAGTTTCTTATAAAACTAAATGTAAACCTACCGTATGACAAAGCAGTCTCAGGTGTTGGTACTTATCTAAAAGAAATGAAAAGAAATGTCCACAAAAAGACTTAGATAAGAATGTCCATAACAGTTTAATCCATAATTTCTAAAAATGAGTAACTTTCCATTTATTCATCAGTAAGAAAATGGATAAACGAACTACAGTATATTCATGCAGTGGAGTACTGCAGTGATTTTAAAAAGGAGAAGAGACGACTGATGTATATAGCAACATGGACAAATCCAAAACAAGAACAATTAGTCAAAGAACATCCCACGATAGATAGAGTACAGAGTGCACGAACTTACAGGAAGTTCTAGAACAGGTGAATTTAATCAATGGTAGGAAAAAAGTTCTGATAATTGTTGCCTCTGGGAGAATGGAGACAGGGATTGATGCGAAAGGTACATGGGGGCTGGCAACGTTCTGTACCTTGATACGGGGTATGTGTTATGTGTTTGTCACAACTCAACTAGTGTACACGTGAGGGTTGTGCATTTTATTGGATGCAGGCTTATGTCAAACAAGAGACAAATTAAAACAAATATTGAATCCTCCTTAATGATATGCATACCAAGGCACCGGAGCATGTCTATAGATGTGTGCAGTTGGAACTTGTCAAAAATATAAGGTGTTTTGAATGGAAAGGTAGAGTGATAAGTCGATGGGCAGGTATGTGGCAAGTCCTGTAAGATGTTAGTGGTGGCAACTAGATGATGAATGCACTTACTACAAATTTCTCTCTGTGTTGCAAATTTTGTAAATTTTCATGATAAAAAAAACAACTAAAGAACCTACCAAGAATTAAGCTCTTGATCTTAGTCTTTCAAGGTCCTACTGACATGGCTGTCTCTTTGGTGCTTGAGGCAAATAGTCTCCCCTTCCAGGGCAGAAACGCTGAAAGTAGAATTCTCTGTTGAAGTAGACATCACTCCCTCCTTGAAAGAGACAGAAAGCTTGAACGGCTGAACTTCTGGGGACGTGTGCTTTTATTGACATACTTTTGTTACATTAGTAGAAACGTCTTGTTTCTGTTTCTGGAAGAGTCCTTTTAAACTCTGCTCCCCGCTCTCTCTTCTATGCAGAAATCTTCCTGCCATCCTGGACTGGGTGAAAACCCAGAAGCCCGGAGCCATGGGTGTCAACATCATCACATCGGACTTCGTGGACCTGGTGGACTTTGCCACGACTGTCATTGAATTGAATGACCTCTTACAGGAGGACAGAGCTTTGCCTAAATGCTGATTTGACTTTTTTTTTTTTTAATTTAACTTAATGTTGGCTTTATTGATCCAGGCCAGAGTTCTGAAGGATTTCCTATTAGAATGGTCCCTGGACAGTGATGGGGAAGTAGGAGGAGGGAGGGTGTTTTCCCCTCTTCATAGGGCCATTTGGATAAAACTACAGAGATTTTAATTGCATTTTTCCCAAATGAGACTTTTAAAAAACTTAAGTCCAAGGGAAGAAGCATATCTCATGTGATCAAGTCCAGGTCTCCCCAGTGGCTCATGTTGGATGTTGGATGTAATATGGAAGGAGAGCCTCCAGGTTCCATTGAGTGTCCTATAATTGGCCCAGTTTCCCGTTTTCTTCCAGGATGTTGTATTTGAGCCTGTGAAAAGATGAATCAGAAAAGCATCCTTAGTCAAAAGAATGGCTCATTGCAGGTGTGGATGGCCCTATGGGGTGGCTCAGCCTGAGGCTTTGAGGGGAAAAAGGGCCCAGCACCAACTCTCTCTGGCATGTTGAATGTCACCACTTCTTCCCTGAGAGAGTAAGACTTCTTTGCTACCAGGCTGTTCCAGCCACAATCTGTTCTTCCATAGCTTATGCTTGGGAACTGGTCACCTCGATTCTTTAGATAAACAATACATATTGCCTTTGGTATCAGAAATGTGTTTTTCAGTTTTAAAAACATTGATTCCTTTCTATTTCTATTGGCCCCTTCTGAAAAGTGAAAGGAAAGAAACAATGTTGGAAGATCCTTTCAGTGTGGGCCCAAAAGGAGATAGACATGCATGTTTGTTGCACGCCAGATTTCTTTGGTTTAATTCTGTAGCTTTCCCCAAAATGGCTGCCAGGTAAACTCCTGCATCATTTTGGCAAAGTCCTCTTTGAAGAATGGGATCTCCAAGCCAGATCCTGGAATTGCATTTCCTTGTTGTCTGCCTAGGACTCGGTCTGTGCTGTGAGACACAACGGTAACGGAAGGCACCTTGTCTGTGACACCGGGGAGGCAGACGCAGGATGCGTGGGAAAGTGCAATGGATTTAAGGAGGAAGCTCCCAGTGGGTTGGGAGCTGTTCTGTACTCCTTGAAAACAAGACTACCTCGGGGACATTTAGGATGACTTGTGTGTCATCAAGTGAGAAATACCCAGTGTTGGAACATTTCCAATTTGTGTCTTGATTGTTCTACTTTCTGCAGGTTGTTCTGAGCCTGCTCATCACCACTGCATGTGGGCTTTGAAACTCAAGAAGGGATTTTTTTTTAATGGATAAGAGGTACTTATCTATAAAGAGTCCTCTTGTGTTTTATTTATTTATTTATTTATCCATTTATTTATTTATAGATTAAGTATCTTCAGTGCTTCTTACCTCAAGAGCACTCACAAAGGAGCTTCCCGAACTGTTTTCACCCAGGCCTGATGCCGCCCAGATCTTTCTCCCTTCAGTAGGAGCATGCATTTCAGCACTGTGAGCGACCCCTGATTCAGCTACAGATATTCCCAGCTCTCCCAGTCATGTGGGACAGTGTTCGTGCGTGGGTGTGGTCTAGACCTGAGAAGCCACTACCAGGCCACACACTGCGTCAGAAGATACAATGAGTCATGAAGAACTCTCAGTTCTTGAGGTAGACTCTCTAGTAGATGGTTGAAAAGGAAGGAGCCGGAAAGAAAACTGGAGTGTGTACGTGCTGAGGCTCCTCGGAACTGCCTGAGGATCCCTAAGGAAATGTCAGCATCTGGATTCCTAAGGAAGAAAGATAAACCTGGAATCCTGGATGGATGTGTGTGTGTGTGTGTGAAGACCGTTGGGCCACCCTGCAGGAGCTTTCCATTTCTACTCTTCCATGCTCACAGCTGGATCTCATATGTCTCCTGCAATGGCGGCTATCCGGGAGTGAGCTACCAAAAGCACACCCCTAAATCTCGGTCTTCCAGCCTCTACTGTCTGAAAAATAATTTAATCCCTGACCTCTAGATTCCGCAGCTTGAAGAGGGCCCCAAATGCAAATGCCTCTGGGAAAATCTGGCCTAACTCTTCCTGTTCTTGCATTTGAGCCCCCTCTCCGAAGAGGTTTCTGGGATTGTATTGTCAAATTTCTGAGGGCCTTCTCGGGAAAGAAGTAAGAAAGGAAGTGCCCTCGCTTTCTCCATTTTTCTTCGATTCTAATATTAAACCCCAGTGACAAGCTCTGAAACCCCTGGCCTTCCCTCGGGGGTTGATTTGTGTGGTCATTGTTTCAGTTTGGTCTTCGTTTTAACTCTTGCTAGGGACTGGATCATTTCCCCTCTTCTAACCCTTTGTTACTTGGCAAAGAGATCAGGAGGCAAGAGGAGAATTCTTCTGCTCTGTTTTATTTGAGCCTCAGCTTTGTCCAGGTGCTTGGTGCTACGAGGCCAGGTGTGTTGGCAGGGTGTCCCACAGGAGGCCGGTGACACCCAAGGGCCGCTGACTGTTCAGTGAAATGTTTACTTGATTTTTTTTCTTTTTGTTTCAAAATATATAATTGCACTTCACTTGGCTTGTTGCACTGGTGTGCACCTCAGTGTTCGCGTGGTAAGAGGAGAATCATCAAGCGTGACGCAGAAGCACAGAAAATGGTCCCAAGGTCATGTGTGTGGAGTTCTGCTCTGTGTGGCAAGTGCAGGTGTTCACTCTTTCATACTTCTTTGGGTTGCCAGCCTGGCTTGCATTTTGAAATTCTACACAGGAGTTCTGGGAGCTAGGAGTATTATCTGCGCTTCACCCTTGAGAAACACCCTTAAATTGGCAGAATCCTGCCCCAGGAACAAGTTGTTCACCATATTGCAAAGGATGGATGCGTTCTGCTCTTGGACGTGAGGCCAAGCAAGAGACTCAGTGATGGGACGGAGGGAGAAGAGATTCTCATTCTATGACTCATTCTACAATTGCCAACAATAAAAATTGTTGACGTAACCACATCATTCATTATCACGGGATCAAACAAGCCTACCATACCTACTCAGAATCAACTTCAAGATCAACTAAAAAGCTATTCGATTGAGCCAAAGAGGGCTTCAGTTTCAGAGGATTGGGGGCCATAGTTATTCTGAAACAGGGTGAGTTTTTGATGAGCTCCCTGGACCATTTGCCACATTTCCATGGCTTTGTGGCAAAGGGGACAATCACAGGTTTCAGTTAGATTGGAGCAATGTTCAAGGGCTTGAACTTGGAGCCTATTAGAGCTACCCCTGTAGTTTCATGGGCAGAAAAGATATCCTTAGGGTTGGAGAAAGAACTCAAGATGGAGTTGATGGAAGGGAATGATAAGTTATTGAGGACTAAATTTTAAATTATTGACAGACCTAAGGGTGTCATGCCAAAAAGCATATGATACATATGCTGTATTAGGCTCTCTAGTACTTAAGTGTAGTTATTTTCCTTAACACTGAGACCAGACCCCTGAATTCTTGAAAATAGTTAAGCCACAGTCCAAACCCAGGATTTTTATATAAACTCAAAAGCACAAGATGTGAGCCCAGGTCATGACCAATCTTAAGAATGCTGACTCTCCTTTCATGACCTCATATTCACATCACAAAGGTTATATTTCTGTTCAAGAAGACAATGTAGCAGAGCGTTCTAGAATTAAATGAAGTTTTGTGGTGTGTCAGGTCTTTCTGTTTTTCTGACTCCTGCCATAAGCAAGTGCTCCCCGAAGAGACGTTTATTACAACCAGGTGAGAAAGTGGAGCACTAAGCTAAAGGTGGAGCAACAGAAGAAATTACGGCTGAAATGAAACCATTTATTTTCTTTTTTTTTTTTTTATGTTTTATTTATTTCTAGGAGAGAGAGAGAGACAGCGTGAGCAGGGGAGGGTCAGAGAGAGAGGGAGTCACAGACTGAAACAGGCTCCAGGCTCTGAGCTGGCAGTCAGCACAGAGCCCGACGCGGGGCTCGAGCCCACAAACCACCAGATTATGACCTAAGCGAAAGTCGGACGCTTAACCGACTAAGCCACCCAGGCGCCCCAAAACCATTTATTTTCATGGAAGCAATAGGGCGCCACAAATTCAGGCCGTCTTACAGAACAAGTTCATGCCCCAGTTGAAGTGTTGGGAATGTTCTTTAAGGCTCACTGCAGATTTTTACTGTGAGGTTCTGGGAAATGGAACAACCTAATGAGGGGGCCACAGCCATGAGACCTCTCTCGTGGCCAAGCAAGCCAGTGACCCTTTGCTAAATCCACCTTGGTTCCTTAATCTGGAATAGAGATGTCGTCGGCTGCTTCAGTGTGATGTTCTGCAAACCTTGGTCGACCAGCTCCCCAAAATGTCAGGACCCTCAAGGTTACATTAAATGCTTTATATCCAGGGGGCAGGGTGTGCAGTTATGGTAATTCTTCCTTGTGTGGCATGTGTAAAGAAAGGCTGTTTGGGTTCATTTCTCCAAAGTGTGGTCTAGGACAACAGATCTGGTGCAACATTGGCACTGTAGTGATCCATAGAGTGAGATGAATAGAGCTGAATGAGATCTGCCGACACACTTGACTTCCTAAAAGGAGGGCTTTCCCAAATGCACACTAAACAGTCATGTTATGCCGAAAGGAAGTGAATAGAAATTGATAACATCAAATGTCCATACAAACAGGAAGTTTGTTCTGTGTGGCATAGAACATGGTTGTCCCTCTCAATTCCACTAACTTTGCAGTAACTCCTCGGCCCTCCGCCTCAGACTGCTTCCTGTTATTTGTGATCATGGCTTTGTCACCCACAAACGTTGTCTTGGGACACACAGGAGTGGACTGATTAGGTGATAAGTGATTTAGCTGGAAACTTCACCCTAACTCCAAATGGTAATGAACAGCTCTTTACTCTCCCAAGAGACTTACTATTTTCTTATTTTCTGGTACCCCAGCTTCCCATGAGAAAGAGTGACACTAAAGGTACTACATTGCTGAACTGGCCTTTAACCTGGAAGAATACAGTACAAAATGCTAAGATGTTGTTGACATAGCACAGTCTTCAATGCTCAAAATATACTCTAAGATAACTCCTCCTATCCTGCAGTGGATATAGTGTTCTAGTCTTTTCTCCAACGAAACTTATTCTTAGTACTTTTCAAACTCCTTTCTAAGTCACATAGTTTGAATAAAATATTTTTCTTCTCTTTGCTGGGAATTCAATCCCATAATCTTGAGATAACCTCATCAATAGTCTACAGGTATTTTCCTCCTCATTCCTTCTGATCTGCACAGAATACCACTCTGTCTCTTGGCTCCTGGCCAATCTTGATCATCTGCTGATTACTGTTAATAACTGAATACTGGTGAAACTCACACACATAGGCACACACATTCAGTGAGGCCCAAGCTCACTCTTATCACAGTGGTTATTATTGCTCCTTACTGGTCCCAAATGCGTAATTCTGCCCCTGACACACACACGTGCGTACACACACACACACACACACACACACACACAGTCTGATTGGGGCCCAGAAGTTGGGGCCAATACTTCATTCAAATAATCAGGGGCTTGCTCACAAGCTTGGAGCCCAATGTGAAGCACAGCACTTTGAAGTCAAATAGGCCTTCCGTTGCTTTGTATATTTGCAATTTGACATACGTTGTTGCTTTATAGCACTAATAACACTTTGGTCATGAATCGATAGCATCAACATGATGAATCTTAGAACATATTCTAGACCCGGTGGTACCTTGCTGCTATGATACTTTCTAGATTGCACCCTCTGTTAATAAGCACCACACACAGAGTGTGTATGCAGTGTTCATACTGTGTATATGCCACCTGTCATACTCAACCTCACTGATCAGGAATTAGAAAATACAGAGATTGTCATGGTGAAAATAAGTCTTGGTCAATTCAGATATGATATGTGAATCTGATAAATACTCTATCAGATATTATGTTTGTCCTCTACACTTGTTTTATATTACAGTGCATGCTGTTTGCTAAGTTAAGTAAAAAAATTAATAAAATAAGAATAGTAAATTGTACCAATTTTAAGGTTAGAGTTAAGTCTGGTACTTAACTTATATGCTGCTTGGTACTCTGGTATGTATTTTGTGGCTTAATTATCTTATTCACACACATTTCACTTGGCTTTTTCCCCTGTAGGAAATAATTGTTCAAATATATCTCTCCTTCTTTCTTGTAACCTGGATCATTCTGCTTAATTCAACCTGAAGCATTGTAAAGCCAGATTACCTCATTTTAACTGTGAAAAAAAAATTTAATAGGTATGATGACATTATGTCTTTTCCTGTATTTATTTGAACTACCTAAATAAGCTTAAACCTAATAATAAATATCAAGCTTTAACAGGCACTTTTCCTTGTTTCTTTGTGCATTGTATTATTGGCCCACTTCTGATCCTTTTTTAAAGGCTACAGACTCAGAGTCAATAAAATATCTGATTATATGACACTGGATGAAGACATACTGGAGTCAGCTAAACATGCCTGTGGTCCCCAAGATGAGCCGTGCACGAAATGTGCACACAGCCTTGTCACCCGGCCATTTCCAAGCTTCACCTGAGCACTTCACCTGTTTCTGCTAGGCATGGGCCAGGTCCCACACCCACGTTCTCACCTGACCACCATGGCCAGCCCGGGTCACTCTGAATGATTGCCAAGCGCCGAGATGGAACAACACAGAAATTATGTGTTTGTGCACACACGGAGCAAATAAAAGTGGGTGTCCAAGGGCAATATTTTCCTCATTCCTAATTCTTTTTAGTAGAATACCTGAGCCCACTTAATGTCAGTGATTTTCTCTTTTTGCCCTATGCCCTACAAAAATAATGGACTGAGCTGAAAGTCTTGTGTATGAATTTAGCAGATATGAAATTAATTCTAAGTAATCACATATAGCAATCGAAGAACACCGTCATAGATTTTTCACCTGTGTTTTTAGTTTGTGTTTAGTAAATCTGCCATACGGTCTCCTGGGGCTTTCATAAGCACACTGTCAGTCGTCTCCATTTGGTTTTAATTTTTAAAATGGCATGAAGAAGATAGGGCTGGGCCCAAAAACCTGCATGCTGTATTTGCAAAGACTCCAGGGCCTCAATTTCTGAATGTACACTTGGGTTGAGACATTGCCTCTATGAGAATGGAGCGGATATATTATGTACAAATTAATTGTTCATATTACAACTAGGTTATGAATATTCTATTGAGTACAGAAGCCAGGGCAACAGGCATTTCAGAGATGCACAGCCCTGTGTTTCTATCCTGGCTGTATCACATCCTGGTTGTATAACTTTAGACAAATGGAACATCTCTAAATATAGTATATTAGTCCTAGGATATAGTACTAATAACACCTGCTCTGACGGGTTATTGAGAAGTCTACATAAGAAACTATGCAGAAAACATTTCAGCAGAGAGCCTGGCACACAATAAATTCTCAAGAGTAGCTATTAGTCTTAGTATTGAGGGTGGCAACTTTGCACAGAGTACCCGAGTACTCGGCACAATCCCTTCCACATGAGTGACTACTAACTCTTGCGTTTATTGCTAAATGATTTAGCAGGAGATAATTAATAAGAAGAAAGCAGATAAAAGAGTGAAAGAGAAAGTTGCACAATCACTGGGCCAGCTATGCATTGCCCCGAGAGTGAGTAGGGTTCCCGCCCCTGGTGGTGTGCCAGATGGTGTGAGGGGGAAGATGGCCATATCATTGAATAACATTCATATCATCAATCACTTAATCATCCTGATTAGTAGAGAAGAAAGTCTCAACTTAGTGATGAAACCCCTCTAACCCTTGTTTTTCTAGCAAAAACAACCAAAAAAAAAAAAAGCCAGTAGTATCCAACTAACATTTAATATCATTTTGTGTGCATTGTATTTCTTTTATGGTTACCTTCTCTTTATGGCAAGTGATATTGGGTTTTTCAACAGTCATATAAAATTTCCTTAAGGTTTAAAAAAAAAATTCCACTGTGAAGCTATGGGAATGGCCTTTGTTTACGATCCTTTCCAGGCTGAAAACAACTGTAGTTGATTCCACTGCACACTCTTGTCAAGAATTGGGTTGGGCCATGCTCTTTTCAAACATCCTCCACTAAATAAGTATATAAACAGACCGCTATTTGGGCTAGAAAACCACCTCTTTTTTCATAAGGAGACTCTCTTCATGCCTTCTGCAGAAGTCCGTGCCCAGTGCATGCTCTGTCTCCGTGCTGTCCTGTGCGGCAGGAGAAAGGTGACCGAGTCACTCAATGCCAAAGATGGCCGCCCTGGAGATATGTGCAATGCAGAGAGCAGACCCTGATTCTTTGACTTGGAAAGTGAGTCCTCTTCTGTGAATCCCTGAGGTTAAGATGCTCTGGATTTTTGTTGTGGGTTTTTTTTCCTCCCAAAGGGATTCTTGACCAGCAGTATGTTTTTTTGTTTATCCCTCTGCAGATCTGTTCCCTGTAACTGAAGGATTGTTATTATTTTTAAGATTTGAAACCTTTCATTCTTGGAGAGGGTAGAAGGTCGCAAGGGAGGAACAGTGGCCAAAGCCCATGTGCCTCAAACCTCACTCTGGATGGCCTGGGCAAGTGCCAGTTAAACAAAAGTGCTAGTCAGACCAGGGTGTTTGCACAGCTGGGCAGTGTTTTGGGAAAGCATGGGTGGGGAAAGGGGACACAGAAGTGTCAGCCTCTGTCCAGTAGCATCATGCAACTGAGAGAAGCCTTAGGCAAGCAGATGGCTTTAATCTAAGGGGCCTGGTGTCTAAAGAATGGGATTTATCCTGTGGAGAAAGGCCCTAAGAAGCAGAGCACTCACTGCAAAAGAAGACCACTGAAAGCTATTCTTTGTTTAACCTCTCTGCTTTATGGCCTAAAGACTTTTCTGTCTTCATCCTTAATGGGTGTTTGCTCAATCTGGGCCCAGGAGTCTCATTTCTAGGCCTCCATGAAACATATAAAATGCATCTGGAGGAAGATATTAGATTGCCTTTTGCAAAAGCTGCTTCCTTCCCCAACAACCTTGCAGGTTTAGAACAAACCTGTCACACATCAGAGGGTTCAGTGGTCTACTTCACTGGGGCCAGAATGCCCTGACATGACATACAGAATTTTAGAACTAGGGAGCCTGGGTGGTTCAGTCAGTTGAGTGTCCTACTTTTGATTTCAGCTCAGGTCATGATCTCACAGTTGTGGGATTGGGCCCTGCATTGGGCTCCATGTTGGGCGTGGAGCCTGCTTGGGATTCTCTCTCTCTCTCTCTCTCTCCCACCCCAAGACCCCCTTCCACCTTTTCTCTCTCTCTCTCTGTCTCAAAAAAGTAAAAAATAATTTGGAACTATGAACTATGAGCACTACTTTCTAATAGAGAATCCATAGCTGTCATCAGACTCTCAAAGGAATATATGATTCTAAGAAATTTACACACCACTATCTTTCAAATATCTGTGAGAATAAACTATCATTTCAAGGTTGTTAAGCAAGCAAAGGTGGCTGACATGGGCTAGCTCTAGAAAGCCTTGGTCTTTCCTATTTAAAAAATGAACTAAATTAAGACTCATATGAATTTTTGGATTATGGATGCCCTCTTTCAAGAGGTAAGGTTGGATAAAAGAAAATAAAAAGGAACAGACTAAGCAAGTCCAAAGGACCCTACAAAATGATATTCAGATGGGCTCTAGCAAGAGAGGACAGTGGAGATGGGGGAAACCAGGCACAGAAGCAGATATGGAGGGATGGCTGGGTGCCACATTTCAGAAGGAGGTGGACAATATAAAGCCTTTCCAGAGAAAGGCAGCTAGAAAGGTCAAGAGCCAGAAGTGATGTCACATGAGAAACTGGGGATGTTGTGTTTAGAAAAGACAGAAACGGGCGCTTGCGTGGCTCTAACTCTTGATATCAGCTCAGGTCATAATCTAACAGCTTGAGAGTTCCAACCCCACGCTTGGGATTCGCTCTCTCTACCTCTCTGACCCTCCCTTGCTTTCTCTCATAATAAATAAACAAACTTAAAAAATAAATTAAATTAAAAAGACTGAGAAAAACATGATGGGGATATCTTCAAATTGTTTTAAATTGTTACATGACTGAGATATTAGATCTTATGAATTTAAATATTTTTAAAGTTTATTTACTTATTTTTGAGAGAGAGAGTGCACGCACAAGTGAGGGGGAACACAGAGAAAAGAGGGAGACACAGGACCTGAAACAGACTCCAGGCTCCAAGCTGCCAGCACAGAGCCTGATGTGGGGCTCCAACCCACAAACCGGGAGATCATGATCTGGGCCAAAGTCAGACGCTTAACCAACTGAGCCACACAGACACCCTACAGAATCTTATTAATTTAGATGTAAAAAGGACCAAAGAACATTTGTCCAGGTGCTAATATTACAGAGAGAAAACTAATAGCCAGAGATAAATGACTGGTCTAAGGCGGAGCTGGGACTAGAACCTGGTCTCGGAGTCTCCTCCCAGGGTACCCCATCATTTCCAACTGCCCCCCTGAGTGCCTGGTGCACAGGGAAGGTGCACCCATGAGTGGCCATTTCAAGAAGGTAGAGAAGGGCTCAATAAAAAGCACTCTTATCTGAGATAATGAGCTCACCATCAGGCAGAATATTTCTGGGAGAGCAGTTTTCTATTGCTGTTATAATAAGTCACCACAAGTTTAGTGGCTTACAGCAACACAAATTTATTACCTTTCAAGTCTACAGTCAGTGGTCTAAAATGGGCCAGCAGGGTAGGGTTCTTTCTAGAGATTCTAGAGGAGAGCTCATTTTCTGGCCTTTTCAGCCTCTAGAAGCCACCTTCCTTGGCCAGTGGCCCCTTCCTGCATCTTCAATTTCTCTCTGACTCCACTACTGTCACCATGTCTCCTTTGATTCTAGCATCTTATGAGGGTTTTATCATCTTATGAGGACCCCTGTGATATCCTGGGCCCACATGGATAATCCAAGTTAATCTCCCATCTCTAAATTCTTAACTTAATCCATCTACAAAGTCCCTTTTACCATGAAAGGTGACTTTTTCACAGATTCTAAGGATTCAGACATGGACATCTTTGGGACCTCTTCAGCCTACCACAGAATACTATGGAAAGTGCATGGACCTTGGTACTGGTTTTAGAACAGTGAATTCGAATCCTGATTTAAGTACCTACTCATTGCCCTTTGAGCTTCTGTTCCCTCATTTATAAAATAGGAATAAAATTTCAAGGTTCAAGTAAGTGGCAGCTATATTTGTTCAAGAAATTTCCAGATGATTCTCACCAGACAGGAATTCAATGGAAGAAATTCTGTTAAATGAGAGATTCGCTAAAATGACTTTGAAATTCCATTCTGAGCTTGCTACAAGAAAAAGAAGTGAACTAAAAGGTATTTCTCCCATATATACCTGTCTACTTCGCAGATCCCATTGAAAGGTCACTGCTTTTCTGGATAATCAATAGCAACAGATCTGCTTTCTACCCCCACAGTACTGCTATCTGATTCTGTCATCCAGATCTCTGGCCGGGCTTGAGGAGGACTGAGAGCCTGGACTGGTGTGTAATGATTGGCCGGACCAGGCAGCTGAAAGCAGCATAGGTTCCCTCCTTCACATCTGTCAACATACCTGGCTGCAAGCAAGTTGCAGCTCGTGACCACTGTACGCAGGGACCAGTGAAAGCGGAAAAGGAACTGGAGGGGACACCTTGATTTTTGTGCTTGGGAAAAAGTGAAAGCCTGTGTTGGTGCTTCTTGCCATCGTCCCAAACTCTTCGGCGAGGACTGAAACAGTCGTGGACCACCACTGCAGAGTCCGGAAGGAAGGTGAGAGAAGAATCCAGATTCTAAAAGCAGCAGTCAAGGTAAGTGATCTCTCCGGTCATGGGGCTTTCTTTCAAGGTCACAAAGCAAGCGTTTTGCCCAACCTTGTACCCAGAGCGTCTCCGATGATGGTCTACTGAAAGAGATGTGTTAGTCATGTCGAGGGGATTCGATCATTTGTCCACCAGCGTGTTCTGCAAAGTGGGCTGTATTTTTCTTCCATCTTCCCTTCCTTTTGAAAATTGTTGTTGTTCCTCTCCATATTTCAAAGGTCTGGAAAGTTTTCTATCTTTCATCATAAAAATTGTATTTGTGATTTCTTGAAATTCTTCCATTAGTCATGACTCTTCAAACAAAGTCTTGTTCCAGATTTTGTTGGCACGAGTTCTTTCTGCTTTCAATATCTACCAGGACAGTTTGCATTATAATTCTGAGAAATACACTGTCTATGAAGAAAGCTTTCCAACTAGAATGATAGGATTTCCCAGGAAGCCATGGGCATTATTCTGCTTTGGAACCTAAGGAGTTAAAAATCTTCAAATTGCTGGAGCAGAATCAAGTCTATTTACCTAAGCTTATCACCCAAGGCAGCCAGGTCAATCATTTACTGATGAAAGGCTGTTTCTTAACTTTGACAGAAGACCACTAAAGCCCATGCCTGACTATCGCTATAGAAGAGACACTAGGCAATGTAGAAGATGCTGTTCTCTGCAGCGATAGCTGACCAGAGACATTTTAATCCTCCACAGAGTAGTAAATGCCACGGGGTCCTTCCTAGCTCAATAATAAATAAACACGAGCAAGACTCACATACAAACTGAATACCTGATGTCACCTCAGGCATAAGAGCTTGTGACATTGGAGAAGTTTCCCTTACTTCTGGAGGTCTATAGAGAAAATAAAATTGACTATAAAACAAGTTACTAAGTGATTCTTGAGGGGGAATAAGATTATTAAGCAATCACCAAAAACAATGGAATTTTTCTCCTTCAAGTCTACACATTCCAGAAAATGTTATTGGTAATAAACATTTAGATCCGAATACAACGCCTCCGGAAATGTTGTCATACCGTTTACCCATATATACTTGTCAGGTCTGTGCAATGGTTCCCAGCTCTTATAGTTTTAGAAGCCTGGTGATAGAGAAGCCTATTTTTCTGAACTCCCTTTAGGAAAGGCATTGAGCAGTTGATTCAACAAGGTAATGTTTGACACTACTTTTGTCAATCATTTATGGAACTGAAGTGAATCCCCTTTGGTGTGGTTTGTGGCTGGAATTTTTATGTGGCTCAGGCAGTTAACTAGATGCAGGAGTGTAGGCCACTGCAGAGAATGGCCCGGACACAAGTCCCATGTGTGATTTGGGGTGAGTCTGTGGCTAACTCCCAGGAATGTGGTGAAGAATTATGGTAACGGATACATTTCTGTGAAGATATTAACTCTGTAAAATGTTAAGTGTGCATCTGGCTGGTTTCCAGAGAATGTTTGTAGATAATGCATGTGATGGAGGTGGCTTGGAAGGGGGGAAAGTGTGTCAGAGCATTCCAATGCATTGGCCAGATTTACCCATAATCCCTTAGGCTGCCTTAGGAGCAGATAAGGCTTATCTATCCCTTCTCTGCAGCATCTGGAATAGGCCAAACGCTGGTGGCCCTTGAGAATATATCCAGCTTTTCTTCCCATTTCATGCATATTGGATATTAGATGGAGGGGAGATTATTCTCAGGATTGACTGAACTGGGTAGACAGTATTAGTCCTTTTACAAATTAGGAAATGAGAACTCAGAAGTTGACTCAATGTTTATTTATTTTTGAAAGAGGGGAGAGAGAGAGAGGGAGAGAGAGAGTGTATGTGTGTGTGTGAATGAGCAGGGTAGGGGCAGACAGAGAGGGGAACAGGATCCAAAGTGAGCAGTTAGCCCAACGTAGGGCTCGAACTGTGAGAGTCATGTGAGACACAAACTGAGATATCATGACTTGGGCTGAAGTCAGATGCTCATCCGACTGAGCCACCCAGGTGCCCTGAACCCAAAAGCTAATTAATCTGCCCAAGTTTACTCAGTCAGACGCTGAGTCAGGATTCCACCAATCCAGTGCTTTTCCAAAGCGGTCATGGAGTTAAGCACATGCAAGAACATAAATTGTGGGCATGTGGGTGTTGGGAGGGCGGTCACATGGGAAAGCCAGGTTGACTAACAAAGCCAGAGGTCTTCCATTGGCCCTCCGATGTGCCATGCCTGAGGTCAGCCAGGTACCACTCTCACCCAAACTCCAGCATGGACTAGACTAGACCTTCTGTGAGGGCAAGTAAAGGGAACAACAGGCTGGGAGCAGAGGGAAGTGTTCCCAGTCCCAGAAGTGACAGTCACTGGAGTCTTCCCAGTCCTGGATATGCCTGAAGTAAACCCAGGGAATGTTCAGTCTAGATCTCTGCCTCTCTATTCCAGAGACTCAAATTCATGAGTCCCAACTTAAGAACAACATTTGAATTATTTCTAGGGAAACAGATGACACCATTCCAATCCTTCTCTGGGAACGAAAAAAAAAGTAATTACAATTTCACTTCACCTTAGCTAATATCCACTCATCTAAATCCAAGGGGCTGGGGCAGAAACAGGCTTAAAGCAAGAGGAAGCTTCAACAGTCTATCATATCGAGGCTCCCAGTATCTGCAGCCCAAAGAAGTCCATGTCAGCTTGGGGTCCCAATGGCTTATGGGTGTCGTTCAAGCAGTGAATGAGTAAGGCACAGCAGCAAGGCTGCCTTCTCTCCAACCTCCATTCCGCTTTTGTTTGGATACATCCTAAACATTCCATTAGCTGTCTGGCAGAAATTCCAAAGCAGCCACAATTCCTGAGCATTTACAAGATCAAGATAAAGAAAGGCCATCGTGAAATGTGGTTGGCTAAATATCTTTGAACAAAGAGTTCCTTCTTCTTCCAGACCTACCTCATGCATACCTAAGCGGGTGATAGCAAGCGCATTACAAACAGCGATCGCATTGCCAAGGCCATTGAGTACCCTTTTCTGATGCAGCTGACCCCGTGTAAGAATTGTACTCACATGGCATGCCTTCATGTAAGTGGAAGCTGAAATATAAGGCATCATCACCACATTTCACCCTTAGCCAGTGCCTGTGACATCCAGGAAATGAACTACTGCTCTTTTATCTACATATCATAATCTAATCCTTATAAGAAATGTATGCAATTTGCTCAGCTCTCGTATATTGCACAGCTAGTAAGATGAGGTGAAGTTTGAGTTGGGGTCTGCCTGGCCAAAGCCCATGTTCTTTGGCACTCTGTTTTGGGAAAAATACTCAAGAGTATGTATACTCTTTGTATCTTAAGGGTAAAAGAGTACAGAGTCCTTTCTAAATTGTTAGCTTGGATCCTCAGAGCACATATCTATGACTCCTTCAGCCACGTATTTTTGATCGTATATAGTATAACACTCAACATCATAGTGGTCTTCCTCTCCTCCAGAAAGTAACAAGAAAACACACATACACACACACACACACACACACACACACACAATAGCCCTTAAGTCAGCATTTCTATCCCTTTCTGAAACTGTGAAAAAATAATGGCCCTTATCTCCTGGTTTATGAACACGATTTTGCTTATTTGTTTGATTTTAATGTAACATAGAGACAAATCTCTTCACTTATTGTACCAGGATATTTTATTTCTGTGAAAGTCTCTCGTTGGGAAAGTTGGATATATCAAAAGTTCCTAGTCTGGTGTTAGTTAACTTCATCACAGTCCTGTGAGAAAGGTGTTATTGTGAGACGACATCCTTTCAGATAAGGAACATGAGACTCAGTAAAGGTGAGTGCCCTCCTCAGAATCACTCTGCTAACAAGTCCCATAAGTCTTAGGATTCCAAATCCTTTACTCTTTTTTTTTTTCTAACAAACAAGCAGTCCCCTGGACCCTTCAGGCTTACAAATGGTGGGAATTGGACAATACAAGCTATTTTCAGAAATTACAAATGCCACCTGACTACATAGCCTCTTCTCAGGCTTCAGAGACCTACTCAGATGTTGATGGCTTTGCTTTGGGCTGACATTCTATCGGGTCAGCGTGGTAATGCTGTTACGCTAATTACATTTTCATTGAGCAATGGAAATGAAGACACTACTTGATACTTAATAAAATCTGCCTTAAAGGCAAATTCATTTAACCCATGTGCCCATATAAGCAAAGAAAGAGATGGAAGGAATTCTTGCCAGGAAAAAGGTAAGAAACCACTCTCCTCTCATCGGCTACATGCCTATGGGACAGTATATGTGCGTAGGGGTTACAGGGCCACCAAGGTGCCTCTTGATATACACAGTTCTTCTCTTGGTGAACTCTGTGACCAGAGAACTCAAGACCAGTGTCTTGTGGGTCAAACAGGTGCCAAATGATAGGAAACCTAAGGAAATCCTTCTTCAGATGGGGAATCTGTCATGGGTATGTCCCCAATACCTATAGAAGCCAGCTAATGTGACAGGAAGCATTCTTGTGCCCTGTGAATTTCATCTCAGTCTTAAGATGGTCTGAGGGGTCAGGGAGCCCTGCATCAGTTGTGCATCTGGAGGGGACCGAGTGTTTTCTTATTCTTAATGCTTCACTGGGAACTGTTCCCGGAGGCCATCTGAGTCTCCATCCCATGTGACGTCTTCTATGTGTCCTTGCATTGGGGTTAATGTGCATTTTCATTCCACTTTGGTGCCCATCTCCTTGCCCTCAGAGGCTCTACGGGTGTTGGTGCCGGAGAACCCATATGCCCTGGGAAATGAGCAGCCAGAGCAAACGAAACTTCTGTCCTGCTCCACGCCAACTCGTTCCTCTCCTCTCCACAGTTCCAAGGTCAAGGTTCCCTTGGGAGCAGTTAGGGAACTGAAGGTCACAAAAAGCTGGCAGTTCACGGTGCCTTGGAGGGTTTCCCAGAAAGCAAAATGAAAATGAGATTGTTTCCACATAAGAACCCTGTATTTGGAGGACAGGATTCAGTCTGCATTTGCGTTTCACTGTGCACTTGGGTAACCCCCACAAAGTCTAGTTGTTTTTCTTTTCCGAAGTCAAAACAATATCAGAAATACTTCCTGCAGAGAACTCTAGGCAGAATTTTTTTTTTGTCATCGCCGAGCTGATGTTTTCAAGGATACACGACTTAAGATAAGCCTTATATGGTGCGTTTGGCTGAGGCTTTTGTGTCTTTCTGCATAAAGGTGGCCTGTCCATGGACCCTGCTTTATTGTAATCTCATTAGATTTCACAGTGTAAGCAGCTGGAAGCTTGTGGTTAGTAAGTGAGCAGGTTGCAAAAACAAACAAACAAACAGAGAAGACCCAAAGGCCAAGCAGAGATGTTGCAGTGAAGTGAAGGAGCAGTGACGTGTAGGAGGAGATGGTAGGTTCTCTATAACCCAAAGAAAGCCCATCCCTCAATTTGAAAAGATTTACCCTCAAGTTCAAATATATGTATTCCACAAAATTTAGCTTTATTTCCTGGACAGGAATCCTGAATACAGGCAAGAACCAATGGCTAGACTTCCCCAAATCTGACTGCTTGCTACCAAAATTCATCTCATTTTTCTTCACTCTGCAGATGGAAAAGCCTTCGATAAGAGGTATTATGATAGAATGTAGTTGTGTTGGTAACTTGTAGTCCAACCAATAGAATGTAGAACATTCCCCAACAGAGGCATTCTGGTCCTGACTCCACCATTATTTTGCTCTGTGGGTTTTAAACATCTTGGTGGTAAGTCAGATTTGACTCGTTACTCTCGGCATCTTCCCTGTGAGTAACCACAAACATTCATTGATGGGTCATCCTCAGTTCTGCTAGAGTCACCCTTTCCGAGAAACGTGTGGGGCACTATTTCCAAAACAAGATTAAATAATCTTGAAGGTTTTTAATTTATCAAGTGAGCCAAACCACAGTCTCCTTGGAGTCCCCTGTTTGGGTCTCTGTTTGTATATATGTACTTTCAATTATTTGTACAGTACTCTAAAGGTTACAAGTTCTCAGTAAATATTCGTTGATGGCAATAAATTGGTAGAGGACTGAAGATTTTGTAGAGGCAGTGATTTATCTTTTTTTTTAAGTGTATTTATTTTCAGAGAGTATGTGTGAGAGAGAGTGGGGGAGGGGCAGAGACAGAGAGGGAGAGAGAGAATCCCAAACAGGCTCCATGCTGTCAGCGCAGAGCCCGAACTCACGAGCCATGAGATCATGACCTGAGTCGAAGTGAAGAGCTGGACACTTAACCCATTGAGCCACCCAGGCGCTCCTGTAGAGAAAGTGATTTAAAAGAAAAAAAAAAAAAAGACTTTGTCATTGCCTAAAGATGACTAAAGAAAGAACGAGAAGTGTCAACCTATAGCGTGGAGGGACTGATGCGTTGAAGGTGCCCTGCTCTCAGGACATGCAGTAACACAACAGCACCACAATAGAAGATGGGTTTTATCTGATTCTGCTGACTGCGTGACACTGGGCACATCACTTCAGCTCTCTTGGCCTCAATTATCTTTTTATTTTTAATGGAGATAAGGGTGTGGGTGTGTATGTTTTTTTTAGGGTCTCCTCTAGTTCTAATTTTCTGTCTTCTATGAAAAACTAGAAAAGTTAAGATCGACAGTTCTTTTAAAAAGAAAAACGCAAATGGTTTTCATTTCTCATGAGCCACTTTCCGTCTCAGACAAATGAACTGGGGGGAATAAGAAGCTGCCAAAAAGATCTCAGGAACAAAAGTCCGAGGATAGGCATCGATCTTTTCTGGAGAAGAAGCCCACTCAGCTGGAAAACTGGAGGCGAGCACCTCTGAGCGCTCTTGTCCTGCGGCAACCAAATCCGGCGCTGACACTCAGCTTTGCCACACCTGTGTCACTAACATGCGCTCCAGTGAGCAGGCGGTCATGACTATTATTTTCCCTTTGTAAACAGACAAAAGCCCTTAAAGGTGACGTGACTTGCCCAAGGTTACAGAAACATGGCAGTGGGTCAGATGGAACTGTGTGTGTTGGTGACATTACAAGCAAAAGACGGAAGAGTGAAGGACAGATCTGCACCTCCTCTTAAGTTCACAAAACAATGGTCAAGGGCTCTGGCAGAGCTTTAAGTTTGCTTTGGATCCTGAGATCATTCTCGCCCTCCTGCCCCTCCCGGGGCCCCTCCCGGCTGCCCTGCCCAGGGTTACTCACCCAGGTTGTTGCGCTCATGTCCCTTCTTGCAAGCTTCATGAGAGGCTACGCGTAATGAAAAGAAGGCATAACAAGGAAGAAGAATGCATTAAAGATCTTCCCTGAGGCCCTGAACGGAAAGGGCAGTTTTCTTGGGCGAGGCTCTGGTTTCCCTCTTATATTCCGCAGAAATGAATGGTCATCGGGATGACTGACAGGATTAGGACGTTCCGTTCCAAGCATGGATAATTTTTATTCTTCACCTCTGGGGTTATTTCACTCTTCTCTGCTCTATTTCTCCTGTAAAAAGGAAAGAAGAATGCTTGCTCACTGTGACAAGGTGAAAGCAGCCCAGGGCAGGACTATTCAAAGGAAACCGCTAATTGCACCAAGCACCAGGCACCAACGGCATGACGGGCAGTGCTAGTGAAGAAAGCATACAGCTCATGGTCCACATGGGTTTGCTCATCACTTTGGACCCATGCCTGGGGAGCTCTAAGGCCCTGAAGAACCACACTCACAATAATGGAAAAGAACTTCTGGCCCCAAAAGAAAAGCACTGAAAGAAATTAGCATCAATGGTCTCACGATCTCAGCATGAGGCTGCATCACCTTGCTGCCCATTTTTGTCCCTTTTTAAAGATGAGAAAGATGCCTGGGTGACTCAGTTGGGTAAGCACCTTACTCTTGATTTTGTCTCAGGTCACAATCTCCAGGTTGTGAGATTGAGCTCTGTATCAAGCTCTGTGCTATCAGATTCTCAGTCTCCCTTGCTCTCTTCCCCTCCCCCACTCACACTCTTTCTCAAGAATAAATAAGTAAACATAAAAAAGAAAAGAAAAGACGAAAGAGGGAAAGACAACCTTAATTATTATCACCAAGCGATATCTGGTAATTTTCCAGGTGATGGGGGAACACCGTGAGTTCAGTAAGAATAGACTGGCTTTCTGACAGGGTCCTCAAGTGACTTTCTGTTGTACTCAACAGAAATGTTACTGAGTCTACACTTTTCTTAGTTTTAACCCTACTTCTAATATCTAATTGACTTCTTCTCAGGTGGTCTTTTGGGGAAAGAGATGGGTAACACGGTAATGTGTAGTTGATGCCATCCACAACCATATTGGCTAGGCTCACTTTTTAAGCCACAAAACAAACAACCAAACAGCAGAAGTCACCCTTGGGTTACCCCCCAAATATACATTCAGCTCAGGCAGGATGGGAAGAAAATAAGCTTATGATTCAAACACGTACTACTTCTTAATGAGGGCAGAGAACCAAAATGGCACATGATTTCAAGAAGCATTATTAATGTCAAAGGTAGCTCAAATATAGACCTCATTGAATTAAAAATAAAAACAAAATACAACAGTCAAGTTCTGAATACACAGTGCTGAAACACAAGACAATCCCATAGATTTTCTAATGCTAATAACAAAGAGACAAAGCACCAGTTAGTCTGGTCACAGGTTCTTCTACAGAGTCCGTGAGTGCACCATCACTTCTTGAGTTAAACTGAATTCCCAATATTGGATTGGATTCTCCAGCCCTGTAAGTTTTCTAGTAGGAGAAAAACCATTTAAGAAGCAATATAAAGTTCTGTTTTCCTATTTTCAAGAAGCCAGCTGGTCACTCATATACCTACCTGTAGTCCCCATTAAGCACATAGTCAGGGAGAACCAGTGTCCATAAGTATTCTATCTGTGCCCCCAAGACTGCCAGACAGCAGAAGTCAGGAGGGGCCTATCCTGCAGAGACTTTCCAGAAAATGCAGAGACTGTTCCTATAATCCCATTTTTTTACTGCTCACTAGTCTGAAAGGCAAAGAGGCAGCATTTTAAACAGAGGAGACTTTCATACTATAAATCTTCAGGCATTTGGGGGCACCAAGTGTTTCGATGTAATTGCGGTAAAACTAAAATAATTTACAAGTTGTGTGTGTGTGTGTGTGTGTGTGCACATGTGTGCAACACATGGAAAGAATTTTAATATGAGAAAGGCATTAGATCAGTTTTGCAGAAAGAAAAATCTGTTATCTGAACTATTCCTGGTTGTCTGTTACACACATCTAGGTACTGGTTTAATTTCTGGAATTAATTAGCAAATGTCTATTCAAAACATGGGCTTAAAAGACTTCTATTGATAGCATAGCCCTTCTTTAAAATTGCCACAACACGTTTTGATCATTTTTGCAAGAGGCACACTATAAGAAGGTTTGGCATGTAAAACATTCCTTTGAGATATCTAAATGAATCTCTATATTGAATTTCATATCTTCAAGTAGCTCTTGGCATGCCAGATTTTTTATCTCATTACTATATTATTTAACATGATGTTTCACTAAGATTCACCAATGAAATTTGAGTAAGTTGATCAATTATTTGGTTGCACTGTATGCTTGGCCCACTCTCCAGACAAATTTTTTCTCCTATTCTGCAGACAGGCTCTCTGACCATGTCTGGTTATGCTCAGTCTTTGGCTGTTCCCTTAAAGGGATTATCTGAAGGTCATTTTTTCCTTTTTGAATGACTATCTAACATAATTCCCACTGGGATACTGCTATTTTTCATATGAATTTGTATCAGAAGCTATTAATTCCCACTTGTCCCTATCCAAGGTCATAACAGCATGTTGGAATCAAATATTTTCTATTGTTCTAACACAGATCTGATAAAAAAAAAAAAACATTTATAAAGTACCTAATACATGCTTCACCCTGTGTTATGTGCTATAGACACAGAAATGAGTGACTCGCAGTTTTTCTCAAAGGAAGACAAACATTTCATGGAGCAAACGAACCCATGAGGAGCCAACACATCAACGTGTGAGGCGATAGGGACAATGATAACTGAATTCAGCACAGAAAAGTCCTAGATGGATACTCAAGAAGACCTTCAAAGAAGTTGAGGTCCAAGTGGTGCTTTAAAGAAAGGAAATTAGGATTTGATTCCTTCCTTTTCAAGAATTCAGACTTCAAAGAGAAGGCTGCTTCCTTTTAGAAATTTGTCTGAATATCCTAGGAAGAAAAAAAATGCAAGAGCAGAGATAATTGCGATAGCCATGACTCCAGCAGATTTGATTTCCTGGAAAAGGAAGGTAAGAGAAAGGTCCAGAGAGATTCCTCTAACTGAAAGGCAGAACAGGAAGAACTAAAACTTTACCCTAAAATAGAGTCTATGCCTCATTCACATTCCTTGAACTTGAGCTTTATTTTAGAATCATTCTCTGCAGCCCAGGCTTCAGATGCTTTCCCAAACCCTGGGGAAATTTGCCTGGTGAACTGTCTTGTTACGCATCTGATCTCTACTCAGCTATGACTTGAATTTCTTTTATCCTGGGAGCAACCTTACACAGAATCACAGAACAAAACATTGGAGAAACAGCAGAGAAGTCTTGTGATGTCAGCAGCTGGCACCAGTTTGGAAGCTCAAGATTAAAGGAGAAGGATAACCGGCACCATGCCCAATGGCCTCTATTAACATTGAACTCCAACTCCAGCTGTAACACCACACGTTTGAAGCAGGAGATAAGTTAGACGGGTAGGCTTAGTGGCTTTCAACCTAGTCTGGTTGGAAATCTCACCACTTTCTTAAGTTGGCTAAGGTAAATGTTTAGTGCATAAGTGAAATTTTTCACCATCCCAAATAATGCATCCATTTCCTCGAATAGGCCAAGAGATTGTGGAGTTGTCTGATTCCTTTAGAAACCCAGATCTTAAACCACACTGCTAATGGATCAACTTACATGTTGGTTTCATTCTTTCATCCACTGGAAGGAAGAATATAGGTAAAACTTAATTAGTATAGATTTGACTGCATAAATACTAATACTTAAATACTAAATACTTAGGACTCTTTTTACATATACTATAAGGAAAGGTAAAAATAGAAACAGTGAACAGAAAAGTATATTTGCAATATAAATAGCAGGCAAAAGTTTACTATCCCTAAACACTACTCACAAAGCCACACCAGCCAGAGGCAATGTCCCCGTAGAAAGCTGGGCAGAGAACGAACTGGCAGTTCACAAAAGAAGGAAGATAAATAACCTCTAATCACTTGAAGAGCTGTTTAGCCACACTAAAAATGAAACAAAGGCAAGTTAAACAATAAGATGACATTTCCTTTGTATGGCATTTGCAAAATTAGGATAATACAAGGTACTGGTGACTAAGTGGGAAATAGATTACTTTCACACAACTGAGATGATATAAAGTGCGGATTGCTGCAACCCCTTTTTCTCAAGGGCATCTTGTCAAACCATAAAAATGTCTAAATGTGGGTAATTCTTGGCCTAGGAAATGCACTTCTAGGATTTACTTTTAGACAATAATATAAGGATGCAGTAGAATTTTCCCACAATACACATATATCTGCATAAGGCTTGTTTATAGCAGTAAATTCTGATAAGAGCCTAAATATTCATCAGAGAAGGACTGAATGAATACACGCACACACACAGGCACACACACACACACACACACGCACACACACATGCATACCTGTGAGTACAGTGCAGCCATTTCACATGATGACTGCCACCTAGCGGCACTGGTTCAGGGACTGAACTTTGTCACCAGTAGATCTATGATTAATGTATATCTACCAGTTATGAGCTGTGTAAACTGGGTAACTCATTAGACTTCTGTAAGCCTCAGTTATCTCATCATTAAAAACTAGGACAATACTCCCTGTGTCTTACCATGGAGTTGAACTGGGTGAGAGTATGAAAGTAAAGCGCTCAGACTACCACTTGGCAGGCCATGGGCAGAATCGCCCAAGTGCAATTGGCGACCAAGCCTCTTGACTCCATACTCTCAGCTTCTGCGCAAAATGACAAACTAAACAGACCCAAGATTTTACCTCTTGATGTTCCCAAGAACTTATTACAATAAAAATGTTTCTAAAAAGAATAAACTCACAACAGAAAACACTGTAAAAAAAAAAGAACAGTCCAATCAATTTTCCTTTGTGACTGAAATTATTACTGCGATAAAAATGGATAGACTGAGAAACAATATTGAAGAAGTTGTTTTTTTTTTTTTACAAAATTTAGAGCAAAAAAGACATTGGTGGAAATGTAAGATGAAAGATAATTAAATGTTAATAATAAAAATTAGAATAGCCAACATATGGGGCACCTGGGTGGCTCAGTTGGTTAAGTATCTGACTTCAGCTCAGGTCATGATCTCCCAGTTTGTTGAGTTCGAGCCCAGTGTCGAGCTGTGTGCTGACAGCTCAGAGCCTGGAGCCTGCTTCAGATTCTGTGTCTCCCTCTCTCTCTCTGCCCTTCCCCATTCATGCTCTCTCTCTTTCAAAAATAAACATTAAAAAAAAATTACAAGAGCCAACATATATGAAAAGCACTTGAGTATGTGTCAGGCACTGAGTTACACCCATTTCATGCGTTATTTCCAACAGTTGTCCCAGAAAAATCTATGAGGTGGCTAGTAATATTATTCCTTCTCTTTACATTGGGAGAGATTAAGGCATTAAGAAATTTCTCCCAGGTCACAGCTATGGTGGATTTAGGATATGCACAAAGCCATTGTCGCTCTGTGCTAGATTGTTCTGTCACCAGGGCATCTCTACCACCCCTGCTAAGGATTTTTCTGCATCACAAAGAAACGGGAACTGCATTTCCCAGACTGCCCTCCCCACATGGTTTCAGGTTAGAGCCTGCGGTGGGTATCTGTGATTTGGAAGGTTGCAAAGAAGAGGGATTATTCTCCAGAGCGGTCGCCAGCAGATGCACGGGCAGGAGCTGCATGTGTAGTTTGAAGCAGCTTCAAGGTGAACACGTAGGAGCACCTGGGTGGCTCAGTCGGTTAAGCGTCCGACTTTGCCTCAGGTCATGATCTTGCAGTTTGTAGGTTCAAGCCCCACGTCAGGCTCTGTGCTGACAGCCAGATCAGAGCCTGGAGTCTGTTTTGGATTCTGTATCTCCCTCTCTCTCTGACCCTCCCCTGCTCACGCTGTCACTCTCTCTCTCTTTCAGAAATAAATTAAAAAAAAAAAAAAAGATGAACACCTAGAGAGTTCTACAAAGCTGGGCCTGCAGGCTGAGCTTGTCAGTGACAGCTCATGAAACTTGCCCTCTTCCAGCCTTTCCAATGTTTGCTCCTTGTATTAAAACATTTCCTACTGAAAACACACAGAAGGGCTTTTGTTTTCCTGATCAAACTCTGACTGATTCAGGCACCAAACACTGAGACCCAATCCAGGAAGTTCCCATGTCTAACTACCAGGTGTCCCAGAAACAGCACAGAAAATTGAAGGGAAAAAAAGTATCCCTTTTTCCTAAGTGTCCAAAAGTAGAATCTTAGCCCTCAGAAGTCACAATACTTAGATTAAAAGATGTCATGTACAGAAGAATGAATTTGAAAACAAACAAAAAAAGGGGCACGTGGGTGGCTCAGTCAGTTAAGCGGCCCTTTTGATTTCGGCTCAGGTCATGACCTGGCACGGTTTGTGGGTTCAAACCGCGGGTTGGGATCCTCTCTCTCCCTCCCTTTCTGCCCCCCAAAATAAATAAACTTCAAGACAAACAAAAATCCTAACGAAGCAAACAAAACAACTAAGCAACCTTGTGATATTTTAGAAAGCCAAAGATTAGAAGAAAAAGAGAACATTCCTAGAGGGGGAAAAAGAAACCTACAAAGAATGTAAATGAGACTGGCTCCTAGTCTCACCAGCATCACGGATGGTGCTCATAGATGTTGGGGAAATGCTGTCCAAGATCTGAAGCGACGTGATTTCAACCCAAAATCCTACACGTGGCCAAACTATAAGTACGGGGTTAGAGGAAGATAGAAGCATTTTGAGTAGGTACGCTAAGAACTGCAAACTTTTCCCTTCTTCGCATGATTTTTTAAACGACGAAGTCCTAGGCCACTCGATAAACTTTCTATACAATGCAAGATGATGTATAATTGTTTTAATACTACTGGTTGATTTCCATGAGTATAAAAAATATATAGCATAACAGGCTTTCGCGTTCATGTAAATTATTTAGAGCCAAAGTACTGGAGATATATAGGAATAAAAATGAAATACAGTAGAACAGATAGTATGGACTATGGCAAGATTGTAAAGATAGCACATAAGTGACTGAAGTTTGAGAAAGGCTTTGCTAAAGTTAATGACTTAATATATTATCTCTTACAAATACATTTACATTTTAAAAGAAGAGGCTTAAAAGACACTGCGGAACCAAAAGCAGAAACTCATCAGCCACCGCAAAGCCAGGCGGAAGAGCCCAGGGACTATTATTTGTGATTTGCCACCTGAAGACAGCACAGTTTCCTTGGCTTAGACTCCATGCTCCTCACCCACCCTATGTGCCTCATTTGCCTACAAGTCCCATTTCTCATTATTAAGAAGTGCATTTAGCAACCTGGCTCATGCACCAATACCGTTATGTTTGCTTCCTCCTATTTCTCATCATTATTTTTTCACCTTGTTAAATTGTGTCTTCCTGTGTAATTTCAAATCTTATTTGGAGTGAGGAAGAGTGTATCTAAATAAGATCAATGACACTAATGTCACGAACCCACGGATTCGTGGATCCACTGAGGTTTCTGGTCCTAAATTGCTGGAATCAACCTTGTCGCCAGGGTTCTTGGTTACACACACAGACACTAACTCTGCTTTAAGCAGAAAAGGAATTTATCGGAGGGATGTCACATAGCTGACAGAATGGGTAGGCAGGCTGAGGAGAAATGCAGGAGGAAACAGGAAAAATAAAACAGAGCCAAGAGAGCAGGACACAACAGTCCAAGATGCTGTCACAGACACCAGCTAGGGTTCCCCGGCCACAGCTGGATGCTACCCTCCCTCGGAGGCACTGGCCATCATCACTAAGGCCTCCGGCACATTTGCATTCCTCAGCGAAGCTCAAAGTCTCAGGCCCATGTGGCTGGTGGCCTGACCTGCCAGGGATCTGGGGTAGGAAACATCTGGCTCTCTGGGCTTGGGTCTCTTTGTTGGGATTCCCGGAAACAACAGGAAGACAGGGCAGGCAAAAATGACAAAAGCCCGCTTGGTGACTTTGTGAGGCAGTACCAGAGCAGCCAGGTCTCTCTCTATTCTCACCTTGCTTCCCTTGTTACATTGAGCAGTTTGCAAAACCGGGTGACTTGGGTTCAATTAATTGCATTTACATCACATACATTTCTTTCAAAGTCAGGCTTCAACCATGAGATTCTCATTTAAAATTTTTGAGTCTTTTTATGTGTACTTCTAAGTGAACTTGGACGAAGCTTAGAAATATTTCCCGTTAAATTCTATTAGGACATAAGTTTCAGATTACCTGTGAGTCTTTTTCATTAAAAAAAAAAAATCCAGTTTGAAGATAAGCTCAGAGACTGAGTTTTCTAATGTGATTAACCACCAACAACATAAGATGCTTATTTCATGAATTCTTGAAAGAGATTTTTAACTGTGATAGCACACAGCCACTGACCTGCTTAAACTTGAGAACCGAATAGATGTCTCTGGTAAATACTGCTAAAAAAAAAAATCCATGGGGAAATAAAGACATCTGTTTTAGTGGTGTATGAGAAATGATGTAGGTACATATAAAAAGTAATTAATATCCACTATGGGTTGATATTCTGCACTCAATTATATTCACAAGTAAGATTTTTGTGTTACTGGATCTGATTTGTTTTACTGTATCCTGCGTGATTCCAGTAACATTAAACAAAACATTGTTTTAATCTCCTTTACCTTCTATGTCCTGGAGGGAGGTGGTGTTAAATTTAATTTGTCAACCTATGTTAATTTTACAAGAATCCAGATGGAACTGTTGTGTAAACAAGAAGTGTCTTGCAGAGTTTTCTGGTGATTAGGCTGGAGAAGTCACAGCTGAACTCAAAAATATGCTGCCAGGGGTAATTTTTCATTTTTTCCCCCTATAATTTTAATGGCTCAAATGAAAGAGCTGTTTTTCTTTAACAATAGTATCCTTGTTAAAAGTACTTTAAAGAGCCGTTCCACTACACTGAAACAGCCTAATTAAACCACTAATATAGCAAAGACACCAGCAGTTGCTAAACCCAAAGAATATAATTCCATCTCGTGGCAGAAATTTTCAAGGTGATTTTTGTTGTGTTTAGCTTGATTCCTAGTGTAGGGGACTCCTGTCCATTAGACATTTCTTTGCAGAGAAACATCATTAATCTGTGAGACTCACTACAATGGGATATTATTTTCCTCAACAGAGGCTGTTATTGAAACTGCATATTATCAAGGCAGCTGTCCGATTAAGTTTTTATAAAGGATTAGGGAGTTATATGAGCACCCAACAGCTGCACCAGCGACGATAAATCTGGGGTTCCTAAATCGTATGCCCCTGGGTGTATGCAAGGAAATAGTATACTCTTTACTCATGCAGCAAAATACTCACAGTTAAAGGGCAAACTAAATGAGGAACAAAACCTCATTCATCTGAGAGCAAAACACTGTGTGAACACAAATGAAGAATAAACAGAAATATATAAAGTGTTACCTTCCTCGGAACGAGTCTGCCATAGTCTCAGTAGGCACGATGAAAAATTTCAAAACACTCAATCAAATTAAAGATTTCAGCAAATGTTTGAGGCATTGAAGAAATTCTGCAAGTTAGTTCCTGGGTCACTGCTAAAGAATACAGATAGTTGCTATGGAATTTTAGGAGGGAAGAGCGTTTCGGGGCCAGAGGTTACAGAAGACGGTTGATGTCATTCATCAACTAAGGCCTCTGAGGAAGAACTCAGGATTGTCTGAAGTGTGATATGTTAAAGTTGGCAGTGGCTCCGAGATCATCTCCCAATCCAGTGTTTCCTAAACTTACCTATTGACAAGAATCATATAAGAAACCTGTTAGAAAGAAAATAAATTAATTAAATAAATACAAACAAAATAAAATAAAATTTTAAAAATAAAAAGAAATTGAGTCACCTGCATGGCTCAGTTGGTTCAGCATCTGACTCTTGATTTCAGCTCAGGTCATGATCACACAGTTCATGAGATTGAGCCCCAGAGTGGGCTCTGAGCTGACAGCACAGAGCCTGCTTATGATTCTCCTTTCTCTCTTTGCCCCTCCTCTGCTCACACTCTCTCTCAAAAGAAATGAATAAACATTTTTAAAATGTTTTAAAAAAATAAAATAAAAATAAATTCAAAAATAAAATAAATAAAATATATGGTGCCTTCCTCAGCCCTACTGACCATATATGCCAAGGAATATGTGAACCTTCTTTTATTTATATTTAAACAATTAAATATAATTTAATTAAATAATGTTAAACTGACTCAGAAGCCCTAAGAAACTGTATTTTTGCCCCAGGTGATTATTTTCAACTGGACAATTGGAGAAAAACTCTTCTAAGTCAACTTTGTGATCTCAGAAAGTAAAACATTAAAGAAGTACTAAATGTGAAAGAAAGAAAGAAAGAAAGAAAGAAAGAAAGAAAGAAAGAAAGAAAGAAGGAAGGAAGGAAGGAAGGAAGGAAAGAAAGAGCGAGCAGATATGGAGACAAAGATGTTTAAGTGCATGAGTGAGTGTGTATGATCACCTTGAGGCAGAGCAGGAAGAGAAAATCCGTGCAAGGTCCAGGGCCGAAGGGCTATGGCCCAGTGTCTTTCTCATAACTGACCTTCAAGAAATACCTGATGCTGGCTAAAATGAAAAGAAATCCAAGAACAAGGTAGCCCTCAAGGATGACCTACTTATTACCACCTTATATTCAATTCATTGTAAAATCTCTGGTTGAAGATGCACACATGCATCCTGAAGAGTCTCCAGTGGATTGGTGTAGCAAGACTGAGTGCAAACAGTCAGTGCCTGGGAAACACTTAAACACCAAGGACGTAAAGAGATCTGAGGTGGAGAGCTGAAACTTAAGGAAAGGAGACTCCAGGCTGTGTCCCAGAGAGCATACCCAAATGCTTATTAGATTGCGGTAGATTTTGCTAAAGCATGTGATAGCATGAATAATTCACAAAATAATTTTAAACTGGCTTAGAAGACCTTGAGGAAAATTTCTTAAAATGAGCCCAAGCCCTCAGCAAACCACAGAAACATAAACTGCCATATGGGGGATAATCTCACTATGGGGGAGGGGAGCAGATGACCTAAAGCTTTCTCCACCAGCCCCCATCACGCATGCTCTGCTTCTCTCTGCCTCCCTCTGCCAGTGGCCGTTTCTAAACTTCAGTGTGTTTGTGTATGTGTATTTTCTTTTTGCAAAAGAAATGGCCTGTATTATATCCTAATACATTCTAAAATTCCCTTTTCACACAGACTCCCCACTTTTTTAATATTGAATTTGTGAGGGACCTTAATAAAAAGTTGGTTTACAAAACACACAGAAATAATGATGTTTTGACATTAAAAGTTTATTTCTTGACTTTTGGAGTTTATTCATTTTTTTTCAATACCAGGATTGCAGTTTATTAGGAACATCAAATTGTCATTAAATTCTTTTTTGAACAAAATATTTCAAATACTTTTTTTTTTTTTTGCTATGGGTATAGCTTGGCATGGGGTCAGTCAACTACCCTGATGAAACCACACCTGTCCTGTACTTGGGAGAGACAGATACAACGAGCCATCCTTTGCTAACAGGTTCTAGAAGTAGCAGCATAGCTTGGATGCCTCACTCAAGACACCAGTACACCAGGACTGAGGCTGTAGAGTTCACTGTGAAAGTTAAGAAAAGAAAGGGAAGTGAAAAGTTATTGTTCTCAGGGTTGATTGGAATGAAAATGTAATTATATATATAGTACATATGTATACATATATATATATCAAATCTTTCAATTATCTATTTATCTATATCTATATCTATATATATATCTGTATATCCCCCATATATATGTATCTGGGCAGTGGGGAATTTTTGTTTTAGCATATAGATTTACTGTTTGTACCAACTGAGTTTAAGATGGCAAAAAAATAAAATAAAATAAAGCTACTAAGTTCCAGCATTGGACATTATCCAAATCAGTCTTCATACCAACCCTATGGTTATCATATCCCTCCCCCCCCCCCAATTTATAGGTGAGGAACCAGTCTCAAGAGAAGTTTAGTAACTTGCCTAGGGGCACACAGCTATTAAGAGATAAGTCAGATATTGGACTGGGGCTTATCTTTTTCCAATATTTTTATTCAAAAGTTTATGTTGCAATAAAAATATTTATTGTTGGTTCCTGATAGCAGCAACATGCAGTTTGTAAGGTAAGGGTCTCTGAGGCAAGGAACTTGGTGTATCTGTCAAAAGGGAAGACCACGTGGAGTCCTGGTTTCATCATTTTCTCTTCTCGGATTTAGGCTGTAGCCACCCTCCTGCAAAAGTGTCTCAGGAAAGATCTATAGGCAGAGCCCCCTCCCACTCGGTCAGGGTTTAATACCCGTAACACAGCTCCTCTTCCTTTGCATGTTGCTAACCCCTACTCAGGACTGACATTCTTCAGTAAGTCTACAGTGAATTAAAATAAGACTGGATTAGAAACACAAAGTACTGGGCAAAACTCTTTTGAAACACAAAGGCAGTTTCTGGCAACAGAAACCAAGTTTTCATTTTTTAAATTCTTATTTTACCTTATTTAGAGATGAAAGACAGACTTCAGGGACCCTCTCAAACCAGAACTTCATGTCAGTGAATCTTTGTTGACATAAAAGAAAATATCCCACCCCAACGATGCTAATATGGGTCACATCAATAACCGAAGCTTCCATTTTCTGGCAGAGTTGCATAAAGTTTCCTATTAGCAAAAGCAGCATCTCAGATGACAATAAAGGCTTTTGTAACAAACTAGCAAACTTGGAATACTTTTTATTGAAAGTTAGGCTTACACGGTTATTAAAAGGCAGATTTGTGTTGGACCGGGGACCCATTTAACACTAGTCTCTGGGGAAGGAACTAGAAGGAAGAATGTTTTTCTGTTTTCTTGTTTCTGCAACGCCCATTCAGTTTGCGTTTTCCCCTCGAGAGATATGGGGTGGGTGAGCACAAGAGGCAGAGCTCACAGTAAAAAACTAAAACAATCATTTCCCCATTTTCGGGTTAATTGCTTCATCCCGTGTCATTAATATTAAGTAGGGAGGTGGGGGAAGGGCTCATCTGTTCCACTGCTCAGAGCCTTTAAAACTAAGCAAGTTTGGAACGCTACCCCAATTCTGCAATTCTTCAGTTCAACCTAGAACCTCAGACTGAATAAAAGTTATTTTTCTCTTCTGGCATGAAGAGTAACTCGAAGCTAATCACCCAGACTGGAAATTGAGCAAGTGGTTCCCAGAACAGAAGTGGGCTCTGCGTGCACATGGGAGTAGATAAAGCTCAAAGTCTCCTCAGGCACGTTGATTCAGAAAGGGACAGACACTGTTGATGAAATTTATCACACAGGATGGGATGTGAGCAAATCCTTCATCCTAAAAAGGACAGAAACCCAGAAGGGAATGACTGGGGAGAATGAGTCACTAGCAGCTGTTAAGAATCATAGGCCTCTATTCCTGATTTAACTCTCTCCTTTATCTGCCCCAGAGGCTAATGGGTCTCAAACCGTCTGCTCCAAATCAGCTCGAGGGCTTGTTAAAAGACAGATTGCTGAGCCCAGTCTTTGGAGTTTCCGATTCAGTAGATCTGGACAGGGCCGGTGACTCTCATTTCTTAAGTTTCCTGGTGATGGTGACACAGCTGGTCAAGGATACTGGACTGTAAGAACCAGGGCTCCAGGTAATCCCCATTTCAGAATTGAGCCAAAGGGACCAAGACCAGTTTATCTACCCGGAAAACCAGCCCAATATTTCTTAAAAACAGAGACTTCCATGCTAAATTGGAAGAGGCAGTGCCAAGAGCTAGGATGAGAGGCCAAAGGGCCAGACTTTATCAAACAAGTGATGTCCCCTATTCTGAGGACCATCTAGAGAATTCTCACCAGATTCCACCCAGGACCAGAGCAGTATGGGCCAAGGTCGACCTGTCCTTGGGGAGGCAGGATAAGGTACCAGTTCCCTGGTGCCAAACTCAACTTAGATTTGAGACCCGAGTCTACTACCTAAGATTATGATTTTGTTCGGTCACTTAGCTTTTCCAAACTGTATAAAATGGGGAAATAATACCACTGATTGAATCAGATTGTAAGGATGAAGTGAGATGATATTTAGAAATCTTTAACATAGTGGCCCAAGTGTGATGAGGCTTCGGTAAACGTGAACTGTTAGGTATTGTTCAATAATAATATAACTAACCTTATCACACCATTATTATATAGTCTTACTATAGCACTGGTACTACATTCAACAAATTTTGTAGTGTCTGTCTCATCTTCAGTTTTGGAAACTGAGGCACTCAGAGGCAAAGCGTCTTGCTCAGAGGCATCATAGGGAGCTCTCTGAAGTTATGCCCTGAGATGCCGCTCTGAGCATCATTCTAACCCCAGACATTTAAGTGTGATCTGATCCAGACCTTCTGGACACGCCTCCCCAGGATTAAAGGAGGAGGTTTTATTTCTTCAGCCCCCTGGAGTCTCACTCTGCCTTTTTTGGCCCACATGCTGCTGTATGTAGTTTGTGTCTGAAATGGAAAATTTCTGTAACACAATACCCAGCTCTGATCCCTACAGACTCTCAAGTTGGTTGGGTTTTTTGGTTGTTTTTTTTTTTTTTTTTTTTGGTTTGGATTAAACTATGACTTCATGTGCAAAAAGAAGCCTCATTTCCCAGTGTTCTCAGCAGAACACTGGTGCCTAGGAATTCCAAAGAACTAATTCCACTTTTCTGAAAAGGCAGAGCCATGACTAAGAAATGAGAACAGAAATGGGAAAATGAAAACTACCTGCCCTTTTGATGTGGGACATGTGGCTCCGTGGGCTGGCATCTTCTGCTTCCCTCCCCCAGTTGCCTGTGATTTCCACTCCCACTGGCACACCCAGGGAAAGACAAGAAAGCATGGCTGCCCTTAGCTCCATGACCCTGCCTGAAACTGGGTGTGTCAGACCATCAAACCACGGAAAGCATGGGATTAGAGTTTTGAGTCATAGACTCACTCACATTTTTCTCTCCTGGAGCGTCAACACTTCACAAACTGTGTCTAATGCGAGCTTGGACCAATCTGCACAGGGCAATGGGTTTCCACCAAGTGATTTGCCTCTTTGACCAGCTGCCCTGACCTAGCGGAGGACTTCACAGACTTTGGCTTTTATTCCCAGCTCCACCTCCTTACTAACCCACTGGGTGACTTTAGCCCAGTTTCTCACCCTCACCATGTCTTCGTTCCTCATCCAGAAATGAGGCTTGATTCCTACCTCATAAGATTTTACAGGGAATGAGTTATGTAACACATTATGAAGTGTTCAGAAAAGTTCCTGGCACACAATAAGCTCTACAGTTGGTGCTATTATTAGTAGTAGTACTTCTACCCTAAGGCAATGGGGCAGGTCCAGCTATATCTGCTCAAGAAAACATAATGACACAATAGGAAGGTAGCAGTTCGGTGTTCTGGTAATGGCACAACTGTGGAGTCAGGTAGACCTGACCTTTGACCCTTAACACTGCCACTTGAGCTGAGTGACCTTGGGCAGGTTATGAACCTCTTTGAGATGCAGTTTTCCAGTTATAAAATGGAGACAGTAGCACCTACCTCCTAGGGTTCCTGGGAGGATCCAATGAAGTAATGTTTGGGAAGCACTTGGCCATTGGTCAGTAGCTAGAGAATGGGAGTTATATGGCAAACTGATCACATGAACAAAGAAACTCATTAACTGCTAAAATCATTTATGACTGCCCTACTTGATACAACTGACTAAAATAATTCCAAAATCTAAGATTCTTACAAAAAAAAAAGTGGGGAGCCTGGTTGGATCAGTCAGTTGAGTAGAGCTCAGGTCACAATCTCGAGGTTTGTGAGTTCGATCTCAGTTTCAGGTTCTGTGCTGAGAGCTAAGAGCCTGGAGCCTGCTTCAGATTCTGTGCCTCCCACTCTCTCCCCACTCCCACTCATGCTCTGTCTCTGTCTCGCTCAAAAAAAAAACATTTAAAAAATGTTAATAAAAAATAAAAATATGCATATAATACTTTCCTGACTGACAGTGGTTTGACTTAGGATTTTTCAACTTTAGGATGGTTCAAAAGCCATTTGCATTCAGTAGAAAGCACATTGACATTGAAAACATTGATCTTCTCTCAGGTTAGAGGTAGGCAGCCCACCTGTCTCCTTGAACTCTGGGCAACCAGGAGAGCCACAGGCCCCAGTCAAACCCATGATTATGAGGGTAAAAAAATGGATCAATACGCTTAAAACAATTCTGGTCTTCACTTTCATTACAATTCAATAAAGTGCATGAGATATTCAACACTTTCTTCTCAAACAAGTTTGGTGTGAGATGATTTTGCTCAACTGGAGGCTAAGGAAAGTGTTCTGATCATGTCTAAAGTAGGCTAGGCTAAACTACGATGTTCCGTGTGTGGGTTAGGTGTATTCTATGCATTGTCAACTTGGGATATTTTCAATTTCCTAAGAGCAACCCCACTGTAAGCCGAGGAAGTTCTCTCTTGTCAAAGAGTACAGGGTAAAATAGCATGTTCTTCTGTCTCTTGCATTAAACTTGGCTTGCTGTCTGGACCGAGGTCCATGGAGCACAGTTGTAATACAACAATTACTCCTCATATTACTCTCAATTTAGCCTCTTTTCTTTGTCGATCACGGTTTTGTTCCAGCTATGCATGTTAGTATGGGTTTTACCAGGTTTCACAAGGGAACGTGGATGAAAGTATTGCCCAGACTTTCAGATTTCAACCTCCAGAGGATGTGAAATTTTGTCATGAAATAAAGGTCCTTAGGGTATCACTAGCAGGGCCATAGCGTCACTCAAGTTCAGGGATCATGAATTTTGTCACATTGTATTACAACTGTGCTCCATGGGGTGACTTTAACAGAGAATACAACACAGCAAACACTCCCTGGAGTTGTGCAACAACGTAGCTCTGATCTCAAAACACAGGATATAAGGTCCACTTACTCACACTTGGAATCTAACCACCACCACCCCACTTTTCATGAGTCAGACTCTGTCTCCCAGGCCTTCATTTATACTTGCTGAGGGGGAATGTGCTCATTCCTGGGTGACCTAGACATGAAGAAGAATTGCAGAATCACCAATTCTGAGAGTTGGGAGATGTACACAGGTCAGCAGGCCAACCCGCTCCTGTGTCCCAGAGGAACTTGTCAGTGCAGTTCCAATTCGCCTTTTGTCAGTAGGAAAACCACTTCCGAGGAGTGTCAGAATTCCTGGACCTGTCATTCCCACAGCAGGAGGGTGGGAAAACCAGGAGAGGCGACGTGCCCTTGGCCCTTGACTGCCTAGGTGTGACATTCAGGATTTCCTGAAGATGCAGAAGAAAGTAGTGATGTCGCCACTCAAGGTGCAGTGAGGAAAAAAATGGATGAACCCAGACACCAGTGACTGGAGATGATGGAAAGTAATAACTGCAGCCCTAACCAAGTAGATGTTCTTTTGCTTTTATACCTCCCCTTCCCCACACCCCACTCGCTTCTTCCACAACAGTATCATAGAAAAAGCCATTTAGAGCTAAAAGTCATCAACAAAATTACCTTGTCCTAAGGCTCTCAGTTTGCAGACAAGGTAACGAGTCCCAGATGTCAGGCAGTAGGAAGCATCCAGGAAAGATGATCGATCCAGAAGTCACTTATGCTTTCAGCTGCTTTTAAAAGCAGAGAGAAATGTATTTGGGTCGGAGTAAATGGTATTTTTAACTCCATTATGTAGATAAAGAAACTACAGCCCAGAAGTAAATGGTGATGCATTTCTCTTCCGGTTCTTTAAACTACTCTGCTGGGTTGGACGATGCATCAGGGCTTGAACTGAAAACTAGAGCCAGCTTCTCTCCAGCAGCTCCCCAAGAAACTAACACTAATAGATGGCTAGGAGGACATGGTCCCATTCTTTGACTCCTGAGGTGGAAGGCCAGTCTCCTTTCAGTAATGTTGAATCTACTCTCACATTTCATTGTTGTCCTTCCTTTCTCCGCATGCGCTCATATACACACTCTGCAAGAGGGAGGAACAGCCATCTGGAGTGAGAACACCAGGCTGTTTTACAGGATACCTACCTGTGTCATCTTTCACAACTTTGCAATTTCTCCTTCTGTAAACTAAAGATTACGATAATGTCCTTCACATGGCATTGCTGTATACTCAAATAATGATGTGTAACTGCTCTTTAAACAATGAAGCAGTGATTCCAAAGTAATTTGGTTTGAGAACTTTCTTAAGTGTTTGATGAATGCTAGAGACCTTCACCAAAATTCCTGCAAAACATGAAGTTTTGCATGTAATTCTAGAGGATTCACAGACCCCACCCCCCTGAAGACCTCAGCTTAATGCCTGCTCTAAAAGTACTTACTAAATGTGAAATATTCCAGTCTGAGCAAATGCAGCATTTTCCCAACTTGGCAAAACCTAGGGTGTGGCGTTCATTTATTTGATAAACCCTTACTTGGGCCTTACGAGATGCCGGGTCTATAGAGGCACAGATATCCTTATCTTTTAGGAGTTCACAATCCTAAAGGTGTATTAAAGCAAAAGAGTTCCTTCATATGCTTTCTATCAACTGAGAAGGTCACCTCACTCTGGCATTTGCCCTCAAAGCCCTTGTCGGTTTACTCTGGTCAGTTAGAGGGCAGTGTGGTCATAGCTTATTTGAGACAGGAAACCTGTGTTCAAAAATGTCAAGATGTTTCACAGCTCTGTGAAGGAAAGATCGGGGTGCAGACAAGCAGAGGGAAGCTGTATTCAGCTTTGGATGAAACACTATTCCTCACACTCCTGGAGTCTCCTAGTGGGGATCCTTCACGCCACTAAAAGGGCATCTGTAAACATCCGCCATTCTTCCACATTCTACTAAGTAGAATCTTGTAGACTATTGCTACCAAACTGGAGAATCAAATATTTGCAATAATATAACACCAAATCAGAAACAGGTATTCTCACCATGAGGAAATGTTTTCTTTTTCTTCCTTCCTCGCTTCCTTCCTTCCTGCTTTCCTGCCTTCCTGTCTTCCTGCCTTACCTTTCTTTTCTCCTTTCCTTCTTTCTCTTTCTTTCTTTCTCTTTCTTTTCTTTCTCTTTAAATTCCTCCAATCAATCTACACTTAATTTAAATTACTCTATACGTTCTAGTTTGAGAAATCCTAAAAAAGCATATTTTCCTTACCTGAAAATGAGGATAATAGTCATGACTTCTGGATTTAGTTGTGAGATTAAATGAGATATTTTATATAAAGTGCTCATAACGATTACCGGCACTTAGTGATAGATCAACAAACGGTAACAATTATGACTAACATGACCTGTTCCCAACAGCTGTATCCTTAGCTATTGCCAGCGGCCTGTTGAGTTTCCTAGCAATGGGAAATATGTTTTGTTGTAGCTGCTATTCTCCAGAATATCATTTTAAAAATCTGGCCACTAGATTTGTCTGCAGAGGTGTTATTTTTTTCTTAAGATTGAGGCTTGATTCTCCAAGCTCCAGACTGAGAGGCATATGAACTAGGTTTTATAAGGGAAGCAGGTGGAACTTGGGAAAAGCTGGTAAGATGTGATAAAGGGTGAGGCTTGGAAGTGAAATTGGAAGTGAAGGAGCAGAAAGAGAGAGGTTTGATCCTCACTGGGAGTGCCCAGAAGGAAATTAGGAAAAGGTAAGAGGAGATACAACCAATGGGTGCATTTTCCCTTATTAAGAAGGAGTTAGGGCAATCAATTGTGCTAACGGTATTAGTAATGTTAGCATTACTAATGTCCAGACAAATTATCTCACTTCATTTTGGATGGTTCTGACTGGAAACTGGATTGCAGGAATAAAACAGAATCTGTGCACGGGGCAGAATTGGGAAGTGGTACCACACACCAAGGAAAATAAGCATGTTATCGTAAAATCCTGTCTCGTCAACATGGCCTCCATGGCTAACTTTCCTACGTGTATGTAGTCCGTCACAGCGTCACCCTGAAGTCAGGCTGCTAGGTTCTGATGGTTTGGGGAGGAAGGAAATGTAAGAGGACGGTCGGTGAGAGCTGAGGTGCTGACATGATGTATGGAAGGCCCTTCTCTCTCCCGGACCAAGCGCGACCCATGATGAAAACACTGGAAATGATGAGCCACAGGCATTCAGGGACTACCTGTGGAATTGAAGGTCCACCCATCAGTGAGCCAGTCGGCCTCCGCCCACACCCTCTGGCCACAAGTATGTGAATAACCGGCACAGCTAACAGACCCTTGCTGACCAAAGGTCTGTACGACTGCCTGCGATTTGGACGGCTTCCTGGTCACTCCCAGCACCCAGTCTCCTGTGTTCCCAGAGTCCACTCTGCCTTGCCAGCTCATTTTACATTGTCTGGCTGGGCCTACGTGCAGAGGTCCTCAGAGACAATACTCAGATTCATGTCTGGAATGCTTCAACATACCATGCAACCAACTCCCACTCTCATTTTTGCCTAAGGGAGAGATTCACAAATGCCCAAAGAGCCCTCCGGCCACCAGTGAGCAGTGTCTTGTGTCTTTAATTATGGGCCAATGCAAACAGAGCCCTCGGTGAACTGCTGTCTTCCTTTCACCTCTGACCTATGGTCAGACACGGGGCCGTGAGTGTTGCCAGATGGAAATTGTTAGTGAAGATTCAATGGGACTTTTATTTGTGACCTAAGAGCAGCGTCCATCAGTTACCCAATGGGCTTGACTTTTGTTTAGCACATGAGTTCAATCTTGTGTGTGAAACCTTGTGTTTAGATGTGACTTGGCCTATGGGAAAGAAAAAAATCTGTCCCCTCGAGTTCCTTCACAAACACCTAGGCCAGAGGGAGAATGGCAAAGCTAGTCCAAATATTAGGGTCTACTGGTCTGGGAGGGAGCACAATGCCCAAATTAACATTTTTCCTTGGGTCCAGAGCCTTGTTCGCCCCTGCTATCACACACCTTCCTCTCCCCGTATTCTGACAGTCCAGCGATTATAAAGACAATCTCTTTCATCTCACACGACCCTGCCAACCAAATAGTCATCATCTGCCTGCCCTCAATGTGAACATCTCATAGCTCTAAATCAAGGTTTGTTGACTTTCACCAAAGTGTTCTCAAATAAGAGAGCCAAGTGCTGAGGGCATGCTGAAGGCTGTGTAATCTGTCGGGAGAAGGAAGCTGGAGAATTGCATTTCCTCATCCCCCTGATTTACCAGGCCAAAAATGCACACAGGGAAACTGTGTACACTCTTAGCTCTCTGCATGTGCAATTCTGTCCACTGCCTGCTGCTTTGGAAAGTTTTCCCATCAACCCTCTGTGTTGTGCTCCATCCCTAGACTGTGTGATCTTATGAGGGTCTGTTCAGTAAGTGTTTGGGCAGACGGATGCAAACTCATGAAACACACATGGTTCATACAGACAGAAACCAAGGGCCCTGCTGGCTTGGGATGCTTGACTGATGATTGCCACAGGGTCCTGGTAGTTTAGAAGAGAAAGATAAATTAACCCATAGAATGTATTGCTGAATTTTAGTTCCTTTGCTTTTTTAGCTTCTCATATAATTTCACAAACTTGAGTTCACTTTCAAGTAACTCAACATAATATTTTAGAGGGAGGAGCAAGCTCATTGATTCATAAGTGGAAAACTGAGGCGATGAGAAAGACAGGCCAGAGCCACACAGCCGAGAACGGCTGACTACATCCAGAGGCCCTTGTCTCCCTCAGCCGAAGGTGCTTCCTCTGGGAAATATTCTCATTACATCATCAACATATTTTTCCAGATACCAGGCTCCCTTAGGATGTAGAAACTGTCTGGTGAAAGATTTATCATCCCTAAGCAAGTATTTAGATCTGTGATTGCTCATTACTTTTTCTTCTCATTTCCCTGTGTGTGTACACTTTTCCTCAGAGATTATCAATTAGTAAGACTTTGCGGATTTAGTTTGGCATTTATTTGTTACTATTTTTAATGCAAATGTTAAGGGACGGTCCTCTGAGAATCTGTGACTTTCGTGCTGTATTTTTTTCCCAGGAGCAACGATTTTCTCAGCCCAGACATGCGCATACACATGCACAGGCGCATACACACACACACACACACACACACACACACACACAGGCACGCACACACATACACCTGAATATACCAGGTTATAAGACTGTAGAAACACACTTGGGAAAATGCTGGACAGTGTACAAAATGCTTTCATGTTATTACAGGAATGCTGTGACAAAGCTCACTGCACGCATTTCACAAATGCAAAACTTACTCAGCAAAATGAAGTGACATGCTAATATTGCATGGCCATGTTACAGAGCTAAGATGAGAAACCCAAAGCAAAAATCTGACTTCTCCACTCAGGAACTTGCCAGTAGTAGCCAGTAGTAGCTCCCTACGGAAGATGAGCAAAGAGAGATAATGTTAACATTCTAGTCCCAGTGGGCTAATCAAGGATCTGATCACCAACAGAAAAGAGCTCATTACAGAGAAGAGCGGCCCCCGCAGAAAACAGTAACTGGGACAAGCCAGTAAGCCAGAGTAAAGGCTGCTGGGACCCTGTAGCAAAGACGTGGAGCCCACCAGCGTCATGACATCCCAGACTGCTCCCCTCAGGCTCCCCGCACAGCAGTGTGCACCTGTCCCTTTTCTCCGAAGTGCCGGTGTAGTCCACCCACTCAGCTGGTCAGTCAGCAAGCCTGTAGGTAAAAGTATCGATTTCCTAGGGCTGCTGTAACAACGTGCCCTGTGCTAACTGGCTTAAACCGCAGAAGCTTATTGTCTCATAGTGCTACGGGCTAGGATTTCAAATCATGGTGTAGGCAGTTTGGTTCCTTCTGAGGGCCAAATGAGGGAAAATCTTTCCCATGCCTTATTCTTTTGGCTTCTGCTGATTCGCTGGCTGAGTTCGGCGGTCCTTGCCCTAGAATGTACCACTCTGATCTTGGCCTTCTTCATCATATGGTGTTCTCCTCCGTGTGCGTGTCTGTCTCTGTGCCCAAATGTCCCCGTTTAATGAGGACATCAGTCGTTCTGGAATAGGGCCTACCCTAATGACTTAATCTTAATTTGATCATCTGTAAGAATCTATTTGCAAAGAAGGTCACATTCACAGGTACTGGTGGTTAGGAGGTCCGCATCTTTTGGGGGACACACTTCAGTCCATGGCAGTAAAGACAGTGTTTCTTCTTGAAAATCACCCTCTACTCCAAAACAGTCATCCTTGACATGCCTATTTTGATTTTATCTACCCTAACCATTTGGTTTCATCTACCTCTAAACTACTTTTTTTTCCTAGAAAGATAAAACTTTTTCCTGTTAGGTTTTTAAATTTTCTGTATTTTGACAAATGAGCCTTTGAATTTAGTACAGAATAACCCCCCTCCTACCCCCCTGATAAATGCTTTCCTGAAATACAAAGTTGCCATCATTATGGGAATTTACTACTTCTCTCTTACTGAAACTATGAATTCTGTCCACTCACATCATGGAGAACAAACAACATACTTAAAATGGATCAAAATCTATATTATTATTATTATTATTATTATTCAGACAGAGGGTTTGTGCAGAGGAAAGTTTTTTCCAATGTGATACTGGAAAAGTTCTACAAGTTTTATCTTTTAACGGATTTAACCTTAAATTTCTGATTTATTTTTTTAAATAAATTACTTGTCTACTTTCTATAGTAAAAGATTATTTTAAAAAGGTGGGGGCTTGGAGGAAGAGGGAAGGAATAAGAAGAAGGGAGAGGAGAGGAGGAAGAGGAAGCCCACGAACGGGTGCGCGTGTAAGTGACTGTGTGTCAACCGCAAGGCTGGAGAACAGTTTGAAGCTCTGAGTGCTGGTCTCTGGGCTCAGAAGTGCCCGCGTCATCCCTGTCCTAGCCAGACACTGAGAATGAATGGCTTGCTTGTTATAAAGCAGCTCGGGCCAAGTCTCAACTCTCTTTTAGATACGCGTTAGCATGCCTCTCGGTTCAGATTCGCAGGTGAAAGTATAAGAGAGCAAGTAACATAGCTTTCTTCATCAAAGGGCTTACCTCTTACCTATATCCTGAGAATGTCTGTTGTCTTATATATCCCCATGCCTCGGGGAAAGACGGTATTTCGTTAAAGAAGCCCATCCCACAGCCTCTGCACCCTTTCTTCAGAGGCCCCGCAGGCTGCACTTGTGAGGGCGGGGGCCAAGGAGGATCGCAATTCCGGCTTTCTCCACAGAGGAGAGGCCCAGTCCCCTTCCTCTGTCCACTCCCATTCACGCGTAGATCAGACACTTCCGATTCCCAGTATATTTTTCCCATAATTAAGCACGGAAGCAAACAACTCCAGGAACCAGATAAGCAGTTAGCTTTCTTGCTGCTGGGATTGCATCAGTAAAGGTCCGAGCCCAGCCGTTGGTGGAGGCAAGCGGGAGATTCCGCGCTCTGACAGCATTCCTCAAGGTGCAGTCTGCAAACCACTGTGAGCAGAATCAACTGGAACGCTTGTGAATAAAAATTAGCAAGGTTTCCCAGGTTCTGCTTTAAACCAACATAATCGGAACTTCTTAGAGTAAGGACTATGGAATCTCATTTGTATTGTTGCTGCGGTCCCTTCAACACACAATAAGGTATGAGAGTCACTGCGCGACCCACAAGTATGTGAGGAGCCACAGGTTATGTGAATATGGATCCCAACATGTCTCCGGGTGTCCCCGGATGACAAAGAAAATCAGGGACTTACCACACCAGCTTTAGAGAAAGTTGGACGTTACGTAGGGTCTCCCACGCCCCCTGACACCTCTGCTAAAATGAGATGCTTTCTCCAGCACTTGGCATACCCTCTAGGCTATAGGATTTTTGTGATCAGCTTTACCTGAATTTCTTTTTCGAGCAGAGACAATGGCTTATTATCTCTGCGGCTCTATATATCTTGGCTTGGCAGCATTCCTGCCTAATAAACCTTTGATGATTAAATAAATAAACATAGTTGCTTTACCCGTCGGGAATTTACCAAGCATAGGATTTGTGTTTGATTTCCGTAAACGATTGAGATTTGTTATACCACAGGCTTAATATGAGGCCAGGTCTGATTGGACTTTTAGCTTTATTCCTAACATCCCCAAACTGTAGGGTCTGATCACAAAGGCTCCCCTCATCATCTTTCTTTTGTTATTGATGTATAGGTTGCACACAATGTTACAACAGGGTGATTCAGCTTCTCTACACATTATGCTCTGCGCACCACAAGTTAGCTACATCTGTCACCATATGCTATTACAATCCCATTGACTATATTGCCTCAGCTGTGCCTCTCATCCCAGTTACTTATTTATTCCAGAACCGGAAGCCTGTACCTCTGACTCCTCTTCATCCATTTTGCCGTGGTTCTGCTTTTGTTTTTTCACTTGTTTCCCTTTAAAAAATTTTTTTTTATGTCTTTATTTTATTTTGAGAGACAGAGACAGAGAGCAAGTGGGGGTGGGGGGCAGCAGAGAGAGAGAGACACACACAGAATCTGAAGCAGGCTCCAGGCTCTGAGCTGTCAGCACAGAGCCCGACCCAAGGCTCGAACCCAGACTGTGAGATCATGACCTGAGCCGAAGTCGGACGCTCAACCCACTGAGCCACCCAGGCGCCCCCACTTGTTTCCCATTTTAGATTCCAGTTCATCTCTCGAGTTGGAAACATGTTCAAGCACTCTCTTCTCGCCCCTTATTGGAAATGCTATGTTGGTAGCAGGTAGCAGGAAGGTGCCCATCTGGCCAGATGAGAAAGAAACTTACAAATGGTGTTTACTTGACATGTACATTCAGGATTCTGTCTATCTAGCCAAGGCCTAGGAACCCCTACAAGAGGCACTATGAAGGTGCTGGCTCTCTGCAAATTGCTGCTCTGTGCCCAGGGACCACGGGCGCAGCAGAGAAGGAAGGCCAGTGTCCGGGAGAGCTGCTCATGCTCGGCCCCCTCCTCCCTCCCTGTGAAGTGCTCCTGGGGCTCCCAGGTAAGGCTCTGCGAGAGAGCCCGGCAGGCATCCGGTGCTGATGCGCGATTGCACGAAGGACACCCACCGCAGGTGTTTCTGCGAACTTGCTCTTGAGGAAGCATTTACCCTCTGACTTAGTGACCCTTTGGGGATGGTTTAGTGGTTTAGGAAATTAATGAAGTCAGAAAGAAACAAACAAAGTTGGTCCAAGTCTTGGCACTAACGAGCACTCTATCTCCAGGAAACTAATGGAGATCGGACAGGAAAAAGCCGGGGGTGAAAACTCTGAGAGGTTCGGCACATCTGGTTTGAGACGGGCCGACTGAGGAAGTGCCAGGACCAGAAATAAGAGGAGGAATACGGGGTCCTGGGAAAGGGCACTGTCACCAGGGCTCACGGTGGTTTTCGGGGCTTTTTTCTGTTTTCATCTTTAAAAAGAAAAAAAAAAAGCTGAAATAAAGCTGACTTGAAATAATTTCGGTCCTATGTATATCCTAACTCTGGCACATTCTGTGTCCTGTTAACTTCTCTGTATTTCAAAGAGCACTGTCAGTTTACAAGGCCCAAACTTCACGGTGTTTTTAATTTAAGCAGAGGGCTTTGCCAAGCCGAGCCCTAAGAGAAATATTTTCATTATCCAGCTCTCTTATTGACTCCACAGCTCGGGTGTGGTTTCACTCCCCAGTTCAGCAAGCCTCTGGCCGCTTGGAAACAAACAGTGGTTGGCTTGAAACGTGAAAATAACCGTGGATGGGTCGCTGCCGCCTGCATCTGATGAGAGACATGCCATGGGAAATGCAGTGCAGAAGGAGAACCAAACTAAGATTTATATTTAATAGTGTTGTATGTGATACGAAAAATATGAAGGCGTTCATCATAAGAATTCCTAATGATTATGAGAAACCCAGCTATCAATTATCGAGCCCTGACTCCTGCAGCGCCTTCCTCTAGTAGCTTTCTAGATACATCGTGGTCCCAACACCCTTCTAAGTGGACACTATCATCATCACTATCATCGTTTACAACCAAAGCAGAGGGGCAGGCCCATCAAAGGGAGGTGGCTCGGCCTGTCGTTTTCCCAGATGTACACGGTGGGTCCACACCCATAGTAAAGGAACCCAAGTCTAATCTATTCCCTCCCAGAGATTAAAAAGGTGAGTAACCGTGGAAGAAAATCACATGGAAGGGCATGCAGATGATAGTCCAGAAAGACTAGTGAGTCAAGAAGTAAGGGTTGAAGACACAGAGTGTGAGGGCTGAAGGTATGGCCTGAATTTGCTCTAGCCCAGAGCACTCTGGTGGCAGAGAGGGTCTTGGAAAGGGGCCCGGAAACTCCTAAAAGACGGATCTGGCAGGTTTTTGGCAGCCTCTCTCAGACCTTCTCCTAATTGTACGTTTTCTTTTTTAGTGTCATGCAATTCATATGCATGAAATCTGGTTTATCATGGAAGTAACATAGAATAAGCAAACATAATCTTCATATAAACCTGGACATAATGAAATTTTGGCTTGAAATTTGACCCAGAGAATAATTGTTTTAGATACGTTTTTCTCTAGCAAATAAATTCTTAATGTTTTTCTACAGTTTAAGAATCCATTTATGTCCTATTGCCAAATTAATGAGAGCCCAAAATTTACATTGCCTTTATGAAAATGGGCACTCATTTCTCAAATAAAGTGTTTAAGTGTGCCTCATTGCTTTGAGGAAGAATTCTCAGAGCTGTTGGTGCAAACTTCGGAACATCGCCGTTTTTCAGAGATATCGAGCTCCCTGACAGCAACGCCAAGGGCAGGAGATCTGGAAGCATAGTGTAACAGCACAGAAAAGGCTCTTGGGCTGAGGCCGAGGTACATGAGTAACTAGAACAAGAAACCCTCAGAAGCCCTGGTGACTGCTGCTAAAGAATGCATTCTTGAAGTGCATTTCAAATGTAGACTGGGAACTACCATATAGATGAATCTGACAAGAATCCCCATTGTTACATAAACATTCCTGAGTCCTGTTCTAAATCTTTCTTTGTTAATCAAGTGGGCCTGTGGGGAGGAAAGGGAACAGGAAAAGGAAGAAGATAGAAGAGCAAAGTCTCTTTTTTTAGGATGGTGCATAGGGCAACATTTTAATTTATGGAAAGTCCCTTTCTACTCTTACACCGTGTTTCCAAAATCCTTATGATTTATGGGCATTTATGTCTTATAAGCCAAATATTAATTTACTCTGAGTGCACATTTCTACATTTATGCCTCACCCTCCAAGTTGATCCAGTAGGGATCTCCCACCATCATTCTGGAAAATCCAGCTTCCTGAGGGTAGATCTTTCCCTGCCAAAATACTGAATTTACTGTACCTTTGTAAGGACACAAGTCTAAACGTCTAAACCAAACTGACTCCATGACAGGCTTTAAGTTTCCCCTCTAAATTAGAAGGCCTGAGTTTGGCTTCCCGAAGCTATCAGGTAGTCACACATTGCCCAAGGCAGGAGTAACCACCCTTGCAACACCCAATCAGGAAAGGCCAGCGACCACCCTCCACATTGTGAAGGGAGAGGCCTAGAGATAGAAACTATAGATAGGACCCTGTTACCTAATGTTAAAGTTAACCCGTTAGTTGCCGAACAAGACCCTAGGCTCGCTCTGTGATTGGTTGAATTTAAAGGTGCTCTAAACGTTGTAATTGGATCCCGCCAAAAGTAACGAATACTCTAGACAACGTGTATGGTCAAACCCGCCATCAATGATGTTGTATAGTTATGATTGGATCACTGTTCCCTTGTCACCACTTCTGTAACTCCCCCGTCACAAACCCCATAAAAACCCTACTCTGCCCTTGTTCCAGGCTCTCAGCATGGACCCATGCGCTGGTGAAGTCTGTGAGCCTGAGCTTAAGCCCGTAATAAAGCCTTTTGCCTTTGCATGCATGACTCGGTCTCCCTGGTGGTCTCTGGTCGGTGAGGATACTGAGATCTGGGTATAATACCTTATCTTAGAAAATATGAAGGAAGGGATTTGTAATGATTCATACACCTGGATGTAAAACTCAGAGAGTCTGGGCCAGCATAAGAGGATAAAACAGTCACAGTTCGCCCTTGATTTTGCGTGTAACCTTCACCTTTTCTTAGTTCTAAGGAAGTTTAATAACTCGCATTGCCTGTAGATTTGGCAACTGGCCCTGGAGCCAATGGTAATGATTATACTTGCTCCTTACTAATCTTTCTCGAATATAGAAATACATTCTATGCCAAGTGCTTACCCTGAAGACACTTAAGTGTACTGCTAAGGAAACAGAAGATAGATTCTTAGTCTTAAGGAACTTCTGGTCAAGCTAAGAAAATTTGGAAAGTGTGTACAGTTTAAGAGCCAAACAAAGAAAAACCTCCAGACAGCATAAAAAGGGGAAGCCAGAAAGGTAAGCCAAGAGGCAGTCTCATGCAATGACACAGGAAGCGAGACAGAAAGGCTTTGACAGAAGACAGCATCATGTACCATAGGAAGTTCCGAGAAAATACTCCTTTATGTAGACAGTGGTTCTTGTAGTGAAAGCTACCTCTACTAGGCAAGAGGAATAAGCAATTCATTATTAAGAGTGAGTCATTATGCTTTTCCAAATAAACAGATATTGTTTCTTTCCTTTTCTTTTCTCTTCTTTTCTTTTCTTTTCCTTCCTTTTCTTTCCTTTTCTTTCCTTTTCTTTCAACCCCAAATATGCAGAATATAGTTTGAAGTTACTATCCAGCTCTAAAATTTAAGCTCAGAATTTATGGTATTTCTTTTCTCTTGTTTGCTAACAAAGGGACCTTTAAAATGTTATTCTAAAGCAGACCAGTCTTCTCTCAAATGTGAATATTTGGAAGAACAAGATGGCCAAAGGCACTCTGGTTCCAGATTACTAGAAACAGCCTTTTCTTTCTCTGTTCATCTTTACGGGATTTCTTTCAATTGCGTACCACATTTTTCTTTTCTTCAAAAGGATGCTGGCTCATGGTGACCCTCGAATGCATCATGTTCTCAACTTGTTGTTTGATGCCATCTGTGTAACACAATAGAAAAGAATTAAGAGTCCTATCACGTCAGCTGAATTCATCTGATCTTCCTCCAAGGAATATATGGCACTATTCTAGTGGACAAAGATCAGGGGTGCTAAATTCTTTAACTAGTTTCAGATGTGAAACATGTGTTTTCCCTCGATATAGATGTTAGATGTTTTTCTACACCATTGCCCCCACACCCTTATCCCAGTAAGTGGACTGGTTTCTGGCAAATCCAGACCACTAGACAAGCCCTAGAAAAGATATTTTATAAGCATAGGGGTCAGCAGAATGAGGTGGAGAGCCTTGGGTTTGCAGCCATCATGCAATCAAACTGAAAATAGGTATACTACCATGGGTTGAATTACGTACCACTCCCCAGCCCATGCATATGTTGATGTCTTAGCTCACAACAGCTCCAGTTGTGACCTTATTTGGAAATAGGGTCTTAACAAAGGTAATCAAGTTAAAATGAGGTCATTAGGGTGAGCTGATAGTTGATGTCCTTGCAGAATGGGGAATTTACACAAAGACACACATACAGAGACAATACCATGTGAACAGCTACATGCCAAGGAGAGAAGAATGGATGGAACAGATCCTTTTCTCACAGTGCTAAGAAGGAATCAACTTTGCCAGCATCTTGATTTGACTTCTAGCCTCCACAACTGTGAGTCAACAAATTTCTATTGGTGAAGCCATCCAGTTTGTGGTATTTTGTTAGGGGAGCCCTGGCAAACTAATATAGAGCCCATTATAGATCCACCTTACTGGGCTATAACTGCTTCAGAGCTGACTCTGCCCTTCCTAAAACTCTGCACTTGACTACAGTTTCAATGAAATTCAAAGACAACCCATGCTCTCACATGAAATGCGCTTCAGCTCTCATTATAATGTCCATGACCTTAGAGGATCTTACACAGAACATCCCTACTTACCACCCAGGGCTCAAAACAGGTCAGACTGGTTCTAAGAAACCCAAGATCCATTCTGAATCCCTAAAAGAAGCATGGCAATTGTTCTGTAGAAACAACTGGGCAAAAACTGGGACTGAGAGATCTATGGAGATCAAGGTTTCTCCCCAGTTCTCTTCTGTCATAGGACCCATTCTCCTCCATCTAAAGTCTTCTTTCACTCACACAGAGTTCCTCAGTGACTCACTTTAGCTTCTGTGCTGTCCATTAGCCCACTCACACAGCCTCTCTTTGGCTACTTTTACAACACTGGTTCTCAAACATCATTGACATCAGAATTACCTGAAGACCTTGTAAAACTCAGATCACTGAGCCCTACTCACGGACTTTCTGATTCAGTAGGTCTGAGGGAGCATGAGCACATTTCCAGGTGATGCTGATACTGCTGGGCTAGGGGCCACACTGTGAGAACAACTGATATGTAATACAACATGTCCGCTTCCGTTTTCACTGATTACTCATCAACAACCTTGCAAGTTCCCAAAATCGCTATTCTGGGTATTCATTCATTCATTCATTCATTCATTCATTCATTCATTCATTTGAGTAGAGTTGACACACAATGTTACATTAGTTTCAGGAATACAGCTAGGTGATATGACACTTACACATTACACTATGTTCATCACAAGCATAGCTACCATCTGTCCCATGGTATCACTTTATAATATCATTGACTCCATTCATTATGCAGTGCCTGTTATTCTTGTGACTTACTCATTCCATGACTGGAAGCCCTCTCCCTTTCATCCATTTTGCTCACCCTCCACCTCTCTCTCTTCTGACAACCTTCAGTTTGTTCTCTGTATTTATAGGCCTGATTCTGCTTTTTATTTATTCTTTTTTTTAAGAATCCACTTATGACTAGAATCATATGGTATTTGTTTTTCTCAGTCTGACTTATTTTACTTAGCATAACCCTCTACATCTGTCCCTGTTGTCTGAAATGGCACAATCTCAACTCTTAAATGGCTATATGGCTGCATAATATTTCACTACATCTATCTCTCTATCTCACAATTTCCTTATCCCATTTGTCTATTGATGGACACTTACATTGCTTTCATATCTTGGTTATTGTAAATAGCACTGCATTAAATGTAGGGGTGCATATATCTTTGCAAAGTAGGGTTTTTGTTTTCTTTGGGTAAGTACTCAGTAGTGGAATTATTGAATCAGACTATTTTTTATTTTTACCAAAATTGATATTTTTAAAAGAGCTCTGGGGCACCTGGGTGGCTCAGTCAGTTGAGTGTCCGACTTTGGCTCAGGTCATGATCTCACAGTTTGTGAGCTCCAGCCCTGTGTTGGGCTCTGTGATGGCAGCTCAGAGCCTGGAGCCTGCTTCTGATTCGGTGTCTCCCTCTGTCTCTGCCCCTACCCTAATTGAGCTCTGTCTCCTTCTCTCTCTCAAAAATAAATAAACATTAAAAAAAAATTAGAGAGTTCTGACTCAATTCTTTTTCCCTTAGCTACATAAGCCCTGACCTTCATATATATTGGAATACTTAGAGTAAGTAATACAATCAGCCGTGGCCAATGAAAGATTAGGTATATATCCCCGCATTTAGCTACTTAGTCCACCACCCCTTCTTTAGATTTTATAAGTAGGTCCATGTGTCAAGGATTCTACCATGGTTTGGTGTACAAAATGTGGGCCAAAATTTTATTTATATATTTGTCACACTGAGTTCTCAAATGTTGACTTCATACTATATTCTTATTAAAAAGTATAGTATTTCAAAACCATACTGAACAGAGTCATACTGAGGAAAAAGCACCTTCATGGTTCTAACTCAGGCATACTAGAATTTTCATCTCATAGATTCATCAGTAAAATTATGATGGGCTATGGCAGATTTGTAGCTCTGCTGACACACAGATAGACTCAATTGCAGTAACAGCACCAGAAGTAGAGACAAAATGGGGCACCTCTGGCTCAGTCAGCTGAACATCCAACTCTTGATTTCGACTCAGGTCATGATCCCAGGGTCATGGGATTGAGTCCCACATCAAGCTCCATGCTGAGCATGGAGTTCACTTGAGAATCTCTCTCTCTCTCTCTCTCTCTCTATGTGTGTCTCTCTCTCTGTCTCTGTCTCTCTCTCTCGTTCTCTCTCTCCCTCTGCCCTTCTCCCTTGTTCACACTCTATCCCTCAAAATAAAAGAAAAAGTAGAGACAAAATCTATAGGGGGTATTTGTAGTTTTTTTAAAAGTTTATTTATTTATTGTGGGAGAAGGAGAGAGCACAAGTTGCAGAGGGGCAGAGATAGAGGGAGGGGAGAGAATCCCAAGAAGGCTCTGCACTGTCAGTGGGGAGCTCGATTCAGGGCTTGAGCTCATGAACCATGAAATCATGACCTGAACCCAAGCTGGACACTTAACTGACTGAGCAACCCAGGCACCCATGTAGGAGTTTTTACATGTGGATATATTAACTGAGTATGTCTTTATTCGTAGACTGTCTGTTCTTCTACAGTGTACTGAATCTTGGTTCTCCCCTGGGTCAAACATAGAGCTGAACACATAGTAGATGTTTAGTAAGTACTTGGTCACCATTCTTTATATTTGTGTATAATATAAATACACAGCTTTTTCAGCTTTCATGATTCAAGCTGACAACCTTGTGGTCCAATGACAGAGTAATATCACAATTAAAGAAAAATATAATTGTTAAAAAAGAAAGTTCAAAATATAACTACTTCACTTATTTCTAAAGAACTATGAAGGGAATCTGACCATGGTGATCACTTCTTTACAATTTCTTTTTCCTTCTCCACCTGCTTTCTCTTCCCAAACTTACTTAACATTCCCAAGGAAACCTCTTTCTCACAACTCCATCCCCCATACCTCTCATCTTTCTCTATCCTTCACCCTTTGCTCCAAATTTTTTATAACAAACTCTGTTAAGGCCCCTTCTAAAGCAAGACCACAAAGAGAGTTTGGTGGAATACTCACATTGTGCCTTAATACTGAACTTAATTGAGGATTTTATTAGGATCTCCTCAATAACGGTAGCCTCACTCCAACAGCCCATTTTTCCAGGATTCTTTACTTCTACTTTCTAAATATATTTAACAAATCACAACTGACTTTCTCCTCTGTGGACATTCACAGAAAGTTTGGTCTCATGTATATGGTATAAATATCATTAGTTTTCCAAATATGATTCAACTTAAAAACAAGAATTTTCTTCAGCCTTCTGCTATGCAGATGCATTCCTTTCTCCCCACACTCTCAACTCTCAAATTCTTAAGCACAGAAGTTTTGGGAGTTGTTATTGTGGTGGTTGTTGTTTTAATCTAGGAAAAATCTAGAGAGTTCGCTTTTCTCAGCCTCATCTTGGTGCAGATGAAGCACAGTCCTCTGTACCTGAAGTAAGAGGTGGCAGCTGGAGACAGACGCACTATTGCTTGTAGCTCCAAATTACTCCAGCAAAGAGCCATGACGCAACCTGCCTATTCTGAATTTATCAGGCAAGGAAACAATGACTTAGTTCTATCTCTCTTGGGCAAAAACTGTTTATGCATTTAGTATCTCAGAAATGGGACAGGATCCAAGGCCATGGCCAAGATACCAAGATACAGTGAGAGGATTTGAAGGGAGACGAACTCTAAAGCCAGAAGTCACAACATCCAAATGACAGTAACAATAGAATGTGGAGATAGGCAATGACTGCCCTTGCACTTGATAGCAAATGTCCAGATTTGTACTGAAAATGACCTTAGGTAAGTGTGAAACCTATTCCAAGTTAAATGGTCAGTCTTAAAAAGGACATTAGTTCCTAGTAACTATGTCAAATTTTGGCTGTTTTCTTTTTTTTTTTTAATGTTTTTTATTTATTTCGAGAGAGAGAGAGAGAGACAGCGTGAGCGGAGGAAGATCAGAGAGAGAGGAAGTGACAGACTGTGAAACTCTGACAGTCAGCACAGAGCCCGACGCGGGGCTCGAACCCACGAACCGCGAGATCATGACCTAAGCGAAAGTCGGACGCTTAACCGACTAAGCCACCCAGGCGCCCCAAACTTTGGCTGGTTTCATAGTTCAGCTTCCCCACCTGTAAAATGCAAAGTGAGAGTAGAAAGAAAGACGGGTGCTGTGTACCTGCATGACTCCCAGAAATGTTGACCACTTTTCTAATTCAAGAGCTCAAGTGTAAGCTTTTACAGTTAATTAATCTTGTAAGGTTTTTGTTCCGATGATTCCTCAATCGGGAATGCTCTCTGACCTCCTCTTTACTATGGCTAATCCTTGCTTATCTTTTCGGTTTCAGTTTAAACATCATTTATGCTGGACAGCCTTCCTATATCTCCCCTCCTCCCCTTTAAACTAGGTGAACTTACTCCTGTCAGAGCTTCTGTACTGCCGAGCATGGATCCTGCACACCCCTCATCACAATTCTGTTCCTGTGTCTCTGGTCAGTGGTAAACTCCGTGAGGGCAATGACCCTCTCTACTTTTTACATCATTTTGACCAGGTGCTTAACACAAAGTGGCATATAGAGCTTTGATTTTATTCTCAGCTTATTCAAAAAGAAGAGAAATTTTGAAATATTTCTATTCTGCCCTCTTTTTCAGGTTTATCATCTTATGTATTTGCATATTATTTGCATAGTTTAAATGAGTCTTTACATACTAACCTTATGTGACATGTTATTTCATTTTACTTCCAGTTTTAGTTTTTGTTTTTCTACTTAGTTCCTATTTGCTTTCTTCTCCTCTGTATTCCAGGACAATACTTTCTAAAATTCAAAAGCTCTCTGTTTTTCAGCATTCTGAGGATTCTTGCTTTACATGTTTATTTCTAGAAACTGAGCTTGCTGGGGTTCTGAGGTCTGTGGCTTCAGCGTCGAGGTCATGGGAAAACCCTTACTCGATGGAAGGAGGTTTCTGGAGTCCTCCAATGAATATGCACAAGTCCTCGACTGGGTAATCGCAGAAGAGTCAATGCTTGATTATTTTTGCATAAAATAATTCTCTCTCAAACCGGTAGCCTCAATAGCAATGACATCTGGAATGTCCACCGCGCTTTGGAATTTACTTCTACTTTTCTTAAGGACACGTTCTTTACCAAGAATGAATGGAACAAGCATTGCTAGAAGGAAACTGGAGCATAAACAGGACTAGGAGATAAGACAAAACATTTCCTTTAATTGTGTTTAAGTCTCCAACTTTGGATCATTCAGGACAAACTTGCAGATCAATCAGAGAACACCCAGGGAGAGAAACATGCTAACTATGAACATACCTGCGCTCCAGAGACAGAAGTGTCCTTCTGATTTAGACATTAACAAACTTGCTATTGGTCCTTAGCAAGATTCTAGGTTGAACATTAAATAGCCAATTCGTGGACAATTAGGACAGAATACTTTACCTTTGCCCCGAAAGAGCTTGGTTAAGATCAAATTATCTCAAACTTAAGACACTATGTCAGATGTATACCAAAGAGGAATTCAATTTTTATTTCAGTAAGGCTCTTTTCAAAAAAATGTTATCATAACATTTTTTAAGAAGTAGATGGTAAACTGAGGAGTATTTGAAAACATAGTGGGGTGGGTTCAAAGTTGAGTGAACAAACATATTAAAGAGAATTGTTTAATGCACCCATGTCATTTGGAAGAACTAGTCTCTCTAACATGTCATAGCGCTCACCCTGCCTGGTATCATGTTGATGATGATTTAGATGACATTTTTTTGAAACTGCCAGAAGCACAAAATTGGGAGGGGAAATATGTTGGTTAATGGAATCAAGATCAAAATTGAGAAGTATTTTAGCAGGCAATAAATATAATCACCAACATTTCACAAACTTATGATTAAGGACATATGCATGAACAGTAATTCTTATTAATCAAGTATTCTATATGTTGATTTAGAATAGACAGAAAATACAAACAAGCAAATAAGGAGGAAAAACCATCAGTGTGGTATTTGTTAGAACTGTCCAAAGAATTGTAGTTTTCCTTCCAAGTTCATTGTAAGATTGTACTTCCTTACTCCCTTCGACGTGAGACATGACCTTGTGATTTTCTTTTTAACAACAAAATAGCAGAAATGCCATGCAAGGTGTGCAAATTGTTCCATTCTGTATTCCTGTCTTAGTGGTAATGGAAGCTTCTAGAGCCTCCATTTTTCTGTGTTTCTGAGTGAGTGTGATGAAAAGGCCCCCTCTCTCACAGCATTAGTTGGGATATACAACTAATCTTTTGTTGTATTAAGTTACTGAGATTTGGGGAGCATTTATTACACAGCAAATGTCTAATTTATTTAGACCAATAAAACCAGTATTTCTGAACACAAAGATAAGGAGATAAATGTGTTTGTGGTAGTCTATTTTGTAACATGCTGGGTCAGTTTATTGTATTGTAAACTAAATATGTTTCTACAACATCAGTTCTACAACTACATGGTAATAACAGCTCACCATTTGGACATTGCATTCATTACTGACCAATCCCCTGTTTTTAGGACTTATTTTTCTTATTATGTGATAATTAATGTTATGATGACACTCTGTGCATATCCTTAATATTTATGTTGGATAAATTTAGAAAAGTGGTATTATAAGAAAAAAGGTGATTGCCTTATTGGACTTTTCTCATATATTTTTAACTTATACTAAAATAAGTACTACAGTTCCACCAGCTGTGCTCAAGAAATTCTTGTCAGATACTTTTCTACGCAGGATATTGGCTATTTTCATATTCACCACTCTAATTTTGCCAGCACCTCTAGGAGCTAGTTCATTGGAGGATTTCATCAAATGTTTGAAGGTTATTTCTTTTCTTTGTCTGTTACTAAGTTGGTCCTGGTCTTTTTCTGTTGTCTAATTTAGCTGTTTCACAGGGGTTCTGGAGATATTAAGTCTGCTAACCTTTATCATACTATTTTGCAGATATTTTTCAGTTTTCAAGTTTTTTAATATTATTTATGTTTTTTGCCATATTGAAGTTTCAAATTTTAGATTAAAAAAACATGGCAGTTTTTCCCAGTTGACTTATGTCTTTGTAAGTCATGCTTAGACCATGTACTCAAGTATCCAAATAAAACATAATATTTTCCTCAAATATCTTATTTTTTACATGTACTTTTAAAAAATGTTTTATTTATTTCTAAGAGAGAGAGACAGTGTGAGCAGGAGAGGGTCAGAGAGAGAGGCAGTCACAGACTGAATCAGGCTCCGGGCTCTGAGCTGGCAGTCAGCACAGAGCCCCACGCGGGGCCCGAACCCACGAACCGCGAGAAGCGGAAGTCGGGTGCTTAACCGACTAAGCCACCCAGGCACCCCCTTTTACATGTACTTTTTAATCTATCTATAATTTATTTATTTTTTAAATTATTTTTTAAATGTTTATTTATTTTTAAGAGAGAGAGAGAGACAGAGTGTGAGTGGAGGAGGGGCAGAGAGAGAGAGAGGGAGACAGAATCTGAAGCAGGCTCAAGGCTCTGAGCTGTCAGCACAGAGCATGATGCGGGGCTCGAACTCATGAACCATGAAAGCATGACCTGAGCCGAAGCTGGCGCTTAACCAATTGAGCCACCCAGGCACCCCTACAATTTACTTATGAATATTGAATATAATAGGAATCTTTTCTTGTCCCCTCAAAAAAAAAAAAAAAAGGACCTAGAGGGTTTTTTTTAATGTTTTATTTATTTCCAGGAGAGAGAGAGAGAGACAGCGTGAGCAGGGGAGGGTCAGAGAGAGAGGGAGTGACAGACTCTGAAACAGGCTCCAGGCTCTGAGCTGGCAGTCAGCACAGAGCCCGACGCGGGGCTCGAACCCACGAACTGCGAGATCATGACCCAAGCGAAAGTCGGACGCTTAACCGACTAAGCCTCCCGGGAGCCCCGGACCTAGAGTTTTTTAACTGACCTAAAACACAGTAAGAAGCAGCAATGAGGCATACAGAGAAATTAATGCAATTTTAAACTTCCTTCACAAAAATCCAGGACACACAGAAAAGGAAGTAGATTCTATGGCATTCTCTATAGATTGGACCCTACTTACAAAGTGCATTCTGCGTCTTACATCTGAACTGGAATATTGATAAATTGGAGGATAGTCAGAGGAGGGCCATCAGAATGGGGGTGGTTCCAGAAATCTCTTTTATTTATTTATTTATTTTTTTTAATTTTTTTAAGGTTTTTTTTTTATTTATTTCTAGGAGAGAGAGAGAGAGAGAGAGAGACAGCGTGAGCAGGGGAGGGTCAGAGAGAGAGGGAGTCACAGACTGAAACAGGCTCCAGGCTCTGAGCTGGCAGTCAGCACAGAACCCGACGCGGGGCCCGAACCCACGAGGCGCGAGATCATGGCCCAAGCGAAAGTCGGACGCTTAACCGACTAAGCCACCCAGGCGCCCCAGAAATCTGTCTTTTGAAAAAACAATTCAAGGAATGTTTTGCTGGAAGAAGAGATTAAAGCTGATGAAACTTATATTCAGATGTAAGAACGACTGCTGTGAAGAAGGACCAAGTTCATTTCATGCAGTTGCAGATGTCTGCACTTGGTGCATTAGAAGGTATAGAAATGCTTATTTCATTTAAATAAAGAGAAGAATTTTGTGCCAGTCAGATCTGTTCAGAAAGTTTTATGTATTGACATTCCCACTACTGAAAGTTCAAGCAATGACTAAATGCCATTCTATCAGGAAGTTTGTAGAGGAGATCCTTGTCTGCACTGGGATATTGGGCCAAGGGTCTTTAAGGCTCCTTCAAAAATCTAAGATTTTACAATTCTGGAAGATGTTTGACCTGCCTGAGAAAAATGGCTTAATAAATAACCTTTGTTCCCTTCAAAACGGTAGGTCTGAGTTCTTAAAATGGCTGAAACTGAAAATGGCTTAAACAGTTAAGGGACATGAGACTAAGTCAGGGCATTGGTGCACTAGCCCAGGCCCTACCACCCAGTCATAAGCAGTAGAACCTTATACACATTGCTTATCTTTCCTGGGCTATAGTTTGTCATTCTAATTAGAGAAGCAAAATAAAATAGCATTACTAGATGATTTAAGGGCCCTCTCACAGTCTAAAGTATTATAATTTTATGTTTAATGAGTAGGTGAAATAAACCTGATAATCATGGTTCCAAATAGAAACCCACATGCCTGATCTAACAATTCCTGGTGGTTTCAGGGTGCCTGGGTGGCTCAGTCGGTTAAGCATCCGACTTCGGCTCAGGTCATGATCTCACAGTTTGTGGGATCGAGCCCCGCGTCAGGCTCTGTGCTGACAGCTAGCTCAGAGACTGGAGACTGCTTCAGATTCTGTATCTCCCTCTCTCTCTGACCCTCCCCTGCTCACGCTGTCTCTCTCTCAGAAATAAATGAAACGTTAAAAAAAAATCCTGGTCGTTTCAATACCTTATCTCATTGAGAGCCCCAAGAAGCAAATCCAAAGGATAAATCCAAGGCTCATACATTCATTATTCATCCAAAAAAAAAAAAAATTCTAAAACCTGCTTTGTACCAGGCAAGCACCAGACAGTCAAAAATGACTAAAACAAAGTCTGTACTCTCAGAGACTTCAGTTTAGTAGTGATGACAGCCTAGTAGACCAACAATTAAAATACAATGCAGTCATTGTTTTGAGTATCTTTAACTGCTCAAGGTTCAGAGACATGCATCTTTTACCAAAGTCTCTAAGTAGTAGGTCTAGATGCTGTCTAAAGATTCTCCCAGCTGTACAGCTTACGCATGCTTCTAAATTAGGAGGAAGACTAGCCTACCAACCCCACTTCCCGAGGACTAACCAGTAGTTGCCTAAAGACAAATGCTGACAAACGCCCTCAAGGCTCAAGTCAGAGACTCAATTACAACCTGTTTAATATTAAAGATGCCTCTGGAGTCTCAGTCAACCAAACCACAAACAACCTTCAAAAATCCCTCGTGATAATTACCTCCTGTGGACATTTTCCATGGTGCTGGCTCATCTAAGATTTCTTAGTGTGGTATAAATAAAACCCAATGCGATCTCCTTTCTATGCTTTAGTTATCGGCTCAATAAAAGCACATTTTGCTTTAGAGAAGAGTGTAATGACACATTAACAAGTGACCATATTTTAGTGTGTGATTGTAATGGCAAAGTGCACTGATTTGAGTGATGGCTGGAAAGAGGCTCATGGGGTCTAAAGCTGGCTTTTGCAGAGATAGATATAAGATCTGCCTCTTAGAGCCTGAAAACAACTGGGGCAGGATTCTAACATTATATCTTATATAGCACTGAGCCCTCAGACTCCCACATTATGAAATCTCAGCTTTTGTTTCAATAGAAACAGCCTGGCAGTTCCTCCTGATCAAGAACAGAGGAAAAGAAAATACATTAGCTGACAGAAGAGAACATTTCAGCAGACCCCTGACACATGTGATTGTGTCTCCCACTACTAGATTTCAAATAAAAACACATCCCCAGGTATACCACAACCCAATAGAGAAAAACATGCCCTAGAAGAGTGGTCTCAGAATCACCTAAAGGACTTGTGGAAACATGAAATGCTGACCTATGCCCTAAAGTTCCTGATTCATATAAGTATGGCATGGTATGTAAGAATTTGTATTTCTAGCAAGTTCCCAGGTGATACTGATGCTACTGGTAGAGGCACCAAACTCTGAGAGCCATTGTCCTAGAAGATAGTTAGCTTATACTTGACAAATCCTTTCCCATCTTGAAGAACTTCTCAAGACAAGCCAGGCTTCTATATCCACTAAGGGTCTTCATAGAAAGTTCTCTCAGAAATGGAATACAGATAAGATTGGAAGTAATTATCATTAGGAGGTCTCCTGGGGCCAGAGGAAAAGATATGGATAGAACAATTACTCTTTTGATGTATTGTATAGGTGGATCACATCACAATAGACAGACCCAATGACCTGATATAAATCAGCATGGGGAAGACAGGACACCATTCATCAGGGTAACATACTTAAGATTACATTGTCTCTCTCATTCCTCAGTAGTCTGTGCTTCTGTTTTCTTGGTATTTATGGTGTCTACTGGAGCTGAGCCATTGAGCCCTAAGGTACTCCAACATAATACCTGAGAAACTCCAGCTTATAATTCTTACCCTCATAATTTCAAGGTACTCAAGGTGAATGTTCCCTTAAATGCTCCCTATTTAAACAGTTCAATGATTCACCATTTTGGGGAATGTATTATTCTCTCTTTAGCAGGCTATGCCATCAGAATGCCTTTAGAAAATACCTCATTACAAATCAGATGATCCTTATAAATGAAAGATTCTTCTTTCTCTTTTGGGTACTTTTTTTTTTTTTTTTTTTTTTGCAGTTGGGTTTCAAGGCTGGAAGTGAGGGCTCTCTCCATTGTGTCATCCACAGACTCTCTTCCTGACTTTACATGGTGTGTGACCATGGCCCAGCATCTGCCACAGATTCGAGCTCTTTCTGGAACTGTAGAGCTCAATTTGCTTCTACAGATTTCCAAAGACATGGTTGGTGGCCTGGGTTGACTCTGAGTTTCTCTCCCTTGTTCTCTGGGGCTCTGCTTCTGACCCTGCCATTTCCCTTCTGGTCCACCTTGCCTCGGGGAAGGCAGAGCCCCCATGGGAGACAAGAGAGGCATCCCACAGCCACAGCCAGAAAGAAAAGACCACCCCAGGGTAGAGCCACTGACAGCCCACCCAGGCTATTCTCGGGTGGATCCAGCCTTCTTGCATATTTCTCTAAAATAAAACATCAAGTTGAAGATACACCAAATACTTTTTCTACAGTTTTTAAAACAAACATAGACTTTGAAGGCCCCCAAAATAAACCTTTGAGAATGAAGCAGTAAATTTTTCAATAAATATATTAAAAATAGATGGTAAGGAACTCTGTAATCCAGCAAAGACTGGGATGGGAGCGTGAATGGGAAATGGGCCAAGATTCCTGGTTACAAATAGGCTCCTCACTTTAACCAGTATGATCACCTCGTGCATTCTGAACCGAGGAGGTCACTAGTTTCCAGGAAGACAGCCGATAGAACATTCCAGCTTTAAATGTGCTTAAAGGACAAAAGAAAGGAATTCAGGCAAAGGCACTAGCAAGTGGAGAGAACCATTAAACATTTTTCTGTTTCATTTCAAACGTTAATTTGGACAAGTGTCATTTTGTGTCTTATGAAAGCCACAGGGGTACATCTGCATGGTTATCCACCTCTGACCAAACACTAAGACTGACAAAGTGATAGACTCAGTCCTGGTCAGAAGTAGAACCTGGAGCTTGTGACCATCAGTCTTGCTATTTAATGTCAAGGACTTCAGCCTCCAATGGTAGAAAAGGCCTAGAAGAGAAATAATATGCCAATATCATTTTAAATGACATTAATTTGACACTCTCTAAATGGAAAGGCCCCTGTAACACTTCCTCTGTGTGTGTGTGTGTGTGTGTGTGTGTGGTGAATGATTTTTTAATAAATTGTTGGATTTGGTTTGCTAGTATTTTTTTTAGCTTTTATTTATTTATTTATATTTAAATCCAAGTTAGTTAACATATAGTGTAAGAATGGTTTCAGAAGTAGCACTTAGTGATTCACCACTTACATATAACACTCAGTGCTCATCCCAGCCAGTGCCCTTTGACTCTTCTTTTATTCCTCTAATTGATCGACCTTTTATTTTTTCTCTGAAAAGAGATTGAGGTGTGGTGCCAAAATTGAAATGGATAGGCCAACCACATGAGGATGTTTTAAATATTAAAAGATAACTTATGGGAAAGCACCCAGCAGGCACATAGTAGATACTCAACAAAAGACTAACCCCTTCTTCTTCTCTTGTTGATAGAGCAAACACATTACAAGATGTGGGCGCAGAAGTATTCTAAGCGTTCCATTAGGTTCTGCCCCTCACTGGAGTTAAATTGGTAAGAAAGGAACACCAAGGGTGTAGACATCAAATCCCTTTGTGACTCTTTTGCAAACTGAGCTTTATTCTCCCTAGTTATCACTGCACACTTTATAATAAAGTGCTGGACAAAGCAATGCTCCTCACAGCCAAGGAAGGTACTGCTAAACAACAAATTATGCCTGTAGTTGAAGTTTCGATCAGATTCCTGGCATCAGATTAGCATTTCCTTTGAAGAAAAGATTGTAGTCTTCATTGAACTCCTTATTAGTCCTCTTTCTTAGAAGGCATAATAATATACTTTCTATGGGAACCAGGTAGTCACTTGGCAACCAACAATTAAAGAAATACCATTCATATTTGGTTGTATAATTAATATACATCTTCCTGTCTGGATGGTTTCAAAAGCTATAGGAACAAAATAGTTTTGCTGTAAGTACTTATAAGTACATTTCCCGCTAAAAAATGAGAATTAAATACTCTGCCATATACACATGGGAAGCCATGTACTATAGTGAATGAGAGTACAGTTTTGGGTTCAGTTGGTCCTGAGTTCAAATTTCTTTACTAGGTTTGTGGACTTGGGGAAATTACTTAACCTTCATGGAATACAGTTTACTCCTCCGTAAATGTCAATGGTGATAGCCTTGTAGAATTGTTAAGAATTACATGAGGGGCACCTGGGTGGTTCGGTCAGTAGAGCGTCTGACTTAGGCTCAGGTCATGATCTCATGGTTGATGAGTTTGAGCCCCACATCGGGCTCGCTGCTGTCAGTGCAGAGTCCGCTCTGAATCCTCTGTCTCCCTCTCTCTCTGCCCTTCCCCTGATCACTCTGTCTCTCAAAAATGAATAAACATATTTTTAAATATGCCTTAAAAGAAGAATTGCATGAGAAAATGTGTATTATGCACTTAGTTCATACAGTTTTTGACCCTATAGGGAATGGATCAATAAACAGTGGTTAATATAGTGGTAATGACTACCAACTGCCAGAATCAACCAAGCTACCATCACTGGGGGACTCTGGGACTCTTGTGCATTTTTGTTTGACCCTTATCTTCAGCCAATTGAACAATGCAAGACTGACTTCCTAAAAACTCTTGGAAGCAATAACCTCTCTAATTGTCGCCACCACCATATGTGAAGCCCGCGTTCTGGTCAGTCAGAGTCTGTCCAAACCCACTTCAAAACTTTCTAAAGGAGTTCATCACCACCATATCTGCTATAGTGTCTTATGAGCTTGAGTGGCTTAACTGGGGCGAAGGGGATGCAGAAAGCTTCAAACAAAAGCGAGTTTCCAGATTTTCAGTATTATAAAAATACTTTGACGAATATCATTGTAGATAAATGGATCTCACCATCACCTCAGAGGTGTTTCAGCTCAGTCAGCTACCAGGAAGTGGAAGCCTAGCTTCCTAATGTTTGTTTCTACTCTGAAATAGGCTAGACCCTGGGCTTTCATAATTCTGAAGAGCTCACAGCACGACCCTGAGTTTTCACCCTCCCCTATTAGAAATAAAGTCCATTCTCCACTTAGAGACCGGCCAAGAGAGAGGCTCTTCCTACTGTAGCACTACAGGGACTCACTCTGTTGCCCTTTGACTCCGGGGAGGCCTCAAGTGCCTCCTTTCTGTTCCCTAAAGCAGATTAATTCAAACTCCTCAAGTAAATGTCTCCTCTGATAAGGAACCAAGGTCCAAAGTCCTTGAAAATTTTTAGATTTACCTTCTAGAAGTTTCTAATCCACATAATTAATAGTCTGTCTCTTCACACTCTCTTCATAACACAACGCATCAGGACTGTCTCATTAGGTTGATAAGGGATTTCAATTAAGGAGCCAGACAATGACAATGAACTAAGTTGTGTTTGTGGCCACCTAGGCAGGGTTTGACCAAGGAAGATAACCTCCTTTCATGGATGAAGTACAAATTTTAGTTTGGTGAGATGAGCACAGTGTAAGGAAGGCTGCCTTCCTAGGGCACTCTGGACAGCTTTAGCCCATACAGTGCTCTGGTATAAGATTTGTTTTCCATTTGGTTTGCTTCCTTTCACAGGTACTTTAAAAAATGCATGATTATTATCGGGAAGCATAATAATATAGAGAAAAAAAATTTTTTTAATTAAATGTTTTCTAGAAATCCACCAATACTTACTATTAAAGTATACAATGCAGCCTCTTAATCCTATTTTTAATGTACATATTCCTTTTTAAATGGTGTCATGTTGAGCATACTGATTTGTAATATGCTTTTCCCTTAATATATCATAAACTTTCTCTGTTAATCTTCCTCTGTAATATGGTTTTAACTTACTGACCAATAATCCATGTTATGAATGCACCACAATCATTTAACCAAGACTGAATTGTCACTATTTGAATAGTTTCCAGATTTTCAGTATTATAGAAATACTTTGATGAATAATATTGCAGACAAGTGTGTGTTCTTAGTATCATCTCCTTACCATAAGCTCCTAGATACAGCATTTGCTAAGTGAAAGGTTATGCGCAGGATTTTGCTCATGAAGAAGGCTGCTCTGAGCATTTCTATATAGACTCTTACAGAGCAGATGGTTTCTCTCATGGGAATAGAGTTTCTGGGTTTTAGATAAATGAATGTGTGGCTTGCTTTCCCCAGGGCAGTCCAAGTTAATTCCTGCCAACCCAGGGATGCATCCTATACATGTCCCTTTTTATTTTCAAAGGTATCTTGGATTCGGCAATATATAGCTATCCTAGTCAGAGGGTAGATGAATGCTCTCCTTTAGGAGATAATGCAAAAGTGTTGTTCAAAGTTATTGCACCAACTCAGACACCCCAATAACATGTACAAGATGCTGTGGCTCTGCAGCCTGTCTGCCACCTGGTGCTATCAGACTTATTCGTGGTTATCAATCAGTGAGTTATCAAGTACTATTTTATTATCATCATGATTTAGATTTCCCGATTTCTGTTGATGTCAAATATCATCTCATATTTTTATTACCCACATATATATTTCCTATTCTTGGAAATTTCTATATACTTTTTCATTATTTTCTATTGGGATATATGGATTAAGCCAGTAAAGTCTGAACACAGCCCAGATGCCCATCAAAAGAAGGTGTGTACGAGCTGTGCTATGTAAAAAGTAAAATTATTCTGCAGCCAAAATGAGTGAATCAAAGTAACATGCAACACTATGGATATCTTACGAAGATGTTATTAAATTTAAAAACTGTCCATAAAAACTAAATACACATACTCACACATATTTGTGTGTGCGTAACAAAATAAAATTTTAGAAATACAAATGTTACCCAAAAAATCTACATCAAAATGAGGCGTGGGGTGCTGAATATGAGATTCAGATGACCTCGGCTAGGAAAGAAGAAAAAGATGAAATGCATAGAACTTATAGTTAGATGTCAGTCATCATCAAGATCTGAGCATTTGTTTTGCGTGGTACACTCTAAGGATTTATCACAACTAAATAAGCTAACAAGTAAACAAATAAAATAAGACCATGTGTGTGCAATTAACCAAGATTGTGATGAATTCATTTCCAATGAGGAGAATGGAGGAAGTGCACATTTTAAGGCTATTTATATATATCACCAGGTCTACCCTCAAGAAAAATTAAACAATGTATATTCCCACCAAAATGTCCGAGTCCCTATTTTGCTTCATCCTGAATTATTCTGTAAAGCAGCAGTGGTTGAATCGGATCCATGGTGGCCATGGTCTGAAGAGTGAGACGGAACCCCTATCCCTGATCCATGAGTGGCAAGCCATTTGGTCAACTTTTACCATTTTCATCTTTGCTGAAGGCTTCAGATTTTGGTCTTGTGTTGGAAGATGGGATGTGAAGGAGGGGCTAGGTAGCACTTGACTGAGGAGTGAAACCATATGGAAGGCCTCTCTTACCATTGCTTTCAAAGGCCCTCAGATGTGAAGAGAACCACATGCTCTCCAGCTGTTTCCATTTTTACTTCAGCCACAGCCCTCTTTTCAGTAACATTTTCTCAAAATTTATTTGCCAGTACTATTCTACAAACTGTCTGCTGTCTGCCACTATCATCATTAAAGGTAACAGCTAATGTCTGGCTTTTGCTTAAGGTGCTGTGTCAGATAAGAATAGCTCCTCTACAATCAGGTATACTTGTATGTATGTATATATGTATGTATGTATTTATAATCAGATAAATCTGCTTAGGCCTCTGCCCTCTAGTCATAGGAAACTGCATCTCAGCAATACTTAAGAGCTCCCTCCCTTTGCAAAGATGATATGAGAATAGAAATGGATGAGAAAATGATGGTGCCCTAACTGGAAAATTTAGTTCATCACCAAAATGCATACTGTCCAAGTCTATTTGAACAGGGTTACCTCTATTCTTTCTGTAGAAGGCTAGATCTAAGGACTTTTCTTTTTCCCTTTTTCTTTCTTCGTGTGTGTGCGTGTGTATGTGTGTGTGTGAGAGAGAGAGAGAGAGAGAGATGCACACGCATAAGCAGGGGAGGGAGAGGGAAAAAGAGAATCTTAAGCAGACTCTATGCCCAGTGCAGAGCCCGATGCAGGCTTCTGTCTCATAAGATTGTGAGATCATGACCTGAGCTGAAATCAAGAGTCAGACGCTTAACCAACAGCCACCCAGACGCTTCTGGGGACCTTTCTTTTTTTTTTTTTTTAATGTTTTTTTTTTTTAATGTTTTATTTCTAGGATAGAGAGAGAGACAGCGTGAGCAGGGGAGGGTCAGAGAGAGAGGGAGTCACAGACTGAAACAGGCTCCAGGCTCCGAGCTGGCAGGCAGCACAGAGCCCGACGCAGGGCTCGAACCCACGAACTGCGAGATCATGACCCGAGCAAAAGTCGGACGCTTAACCGACTAAGCCACCCAGGCGCCATGGGGACCTTTCATCAAGGCCTTCCACACTAGTCTCCACAATGGCTTCCATTCAAGATCTATCCATCCCCAGTGAGCTTCATGGGAGCAGAGCCAGCCCCCCACCGTATTTATTTGAAAGTAAATACACGTTGAATAAGACCACCCGCTTCCACACATCCGCAAGTCTCGAAAACTCCGACTCTCTTTCCCACCCGTGCTGCTTCCTCCAACCCCTGCACCTCATACCCCAGTTGGAGAATCCCTCAGAGTGTCTTGGTTCGTAACTTTCATAAATAAAGTCCTTTTTTCTCGAGGGGAAATGGAAAAATCCTTCTCTGTCTTTAGAGAGTCTACTAGAGTAGTGAAAACAAAGGAAACTAATATCTCTTAGAAAATTCCAGAGGTGTTAAAACATTAGCCTGGTGATTCTGCTTCCAAAATATGTCCAAGAGCCTCCGCTTCTGTCTGGATCCGTCACTGCCAGCTAAGTCAAACCACCGTCATCCTTACGGCCACTGTTACATCAGATACGAACAGACTTCCTGAATCCACACCTGCTCACATCTTTTTTTTTTTTAATTTTTTTTAAATGTTTTATTTATTTCTAGGAGAGAGAGAGAGACAGCGAGAGCAGGGGAAGGTCAGAGAGAGAGGGAGACACAGACTGAAACAGGCTCCAGGCTCTGAGCTGGCAGTCAGCACAGAGCCCGACGCGGGGCTCGAACCCACGAACCGCGAGATCATGACCTAAGCGAAAGTCGGACGCTTAACCGACTAAGCCACCCAGTCGCCCCTCATACCTGCTCACTTCTAAGGGATTCTTTATAGAACAGCCAGCCATTGGGGGATTCTAAACACACAAATCTGATTGTGTTCCATCCCTAATTGGTATGATATAAAACAATAAGAATAACAATGCAATTTAATTAAAATTTTTATCCAGGTCTACAAGGCCTACAAGACTTCCAGCCTTATTCTCCGTAGCTCTTCCCTAGGTGCTTGATATAACCAGTTTGTTGGTTTGTCTTTGTTTTTTATTTTTTTAATTTTTTTGATGTTTATTTATTATTGAGAGAGAGAGAGCACGAGCAGAGAAGGGGCAGAGAGAGAGGGAGACACAGAATCTGAAGCAGGCTCCAGGCTCCGAGCTGTCAGCGCAGAGCCCAACTCAGGGCTCAAACCCACAAACTGTGAGATCATGAGCTGAACTGAAGTCGGATGCCCAACTGAGTGAGCCATCCAGCCACCCCTGTGTTTTTGTCTTTCAACTCTCCCTAGCTCTTCACTACCTCAGGCTTAGTCTATTTCCCTGCTTGAAATTTTTCCTGCCTACGTCTCGCTCATGCCTTGCATCTTACCTCTACACGACTCCCTCAGAGACGTCTTTCATTGCTTCCAGAATCTAAATGAGGACCCTGTTTATGTCTGTCATTATACGCTTTATGGTCCTTTTTAGCATTATCACAGTTCATTATTGTCTATGCGTTAGTGTGATTATTTATTCAATATCTGTTTCTCCTACAGACCACATAACACCAGTGATGAACAAATAGTCACCACTCAAGATATTAATGAATAAAAAAAGAAAGATATGAAACCTTGAATGGCTTAAATTCTATTTAGGAAGATACACACACATCTCATGGGTCACTGAACAGCTCCACACTTTCTTAATTCTCTGCTCAGACACTGGATAACTAAGGCCCAGCCATTGCCACAGCATTTCTGCTTCTTATTATTGTTGACTACCATACTTGGAAGCAATCCAGTCCATGTGTAAGGATTCCACGGCAGTCTGTCATGAGACACCTTAGTTCTGTATTTGCTACAAGATGTGCCTTTTAAAATCCAGGCATTTTTGATGCCTGGGAGTCCTCTGTCAGTCTGCCAAAAATGTTTACAGGCTGAAATACTAGGAAGCTGTTATCAAAAATAAATATGGATTTATCTCCAAGCACAAACTGAGAAATATTTATCCTTGCATTTGATCAACATTAAGAAGAATCAGCCCCAAGGGGCCCCTGGGTGGCTTAGTCGGTTAAGCGTCCGACTTTCGCTTGGGTCATGATCTCGCGGTTCGTGGGTTCGAGCCCCGCGTCGGGCTCTGTGCTGACTGCCAGCTCAGAGCCTGGAGCCTATTTCAGAGTCTGTGACTCCTCTCTCTGACCCTCCCCTGCTCATGCTGTCTGTCTCTCTCTCTCCTAGAAATAAAAAAAAAGAAAAAAGAAGAATAAAAAAAGAATCAGCCTCCTGAGGCACACCCAACAATCTTTCCCTTTCCACTGTCTCCTCCACAATACCTATCCGCCTTTTTCCCACCCCTACCTCAGAGTCATACGCTTTTAGAACTGAAATGAATATTCAAGATCCTGTTAGCTTTACATAAGGCAGAACCGAGGCTCAGCAAGATGAAGTGGCTTGCCCAAGGCCACTCAGCTATGATTACACAATAGTTAAGGAATAGAAAACAAACGTAACAAGGTGAGCTTTTAAAAGCAGAGTCCCAAATTTTCAACTTAAAATAAAAGAAGCAACATTCTGAGAGAGTTCTAATTTTTCAAAGGACATCTTAAAAGTTATTATTACTATCAAACTAGAGAAATAAAAGATATAAGACCTAAGGATATATTTTTAAATTTTTCATTATTTTTAATGTTTATTTACTTTTGAGAGAAAGAGAGACAGAGTGTGAGTGTAGGAGGTGCAGAGAAGGAGACACAGAATCTGAAGCAGAATCCAGGCTCTGAGCTGTCACCACAGAGCCCGATGCAGGGCTTGAACTCACAAACCCCAAGCCCATGACCTGAGCTGAAGCCGGACGCTTAACCCACAGAGCCACCCAGGCGCCCCAAGAACTAAGGATATTTTAAAATCAAATCATTTTATTCAGGATGCAGGAATAGCTTCACATAATCTGCGCTTGTTTGCATTTACTTTTTGTTTGTTTGTTGTTTTATGTGTTGCTTTCTGTAATCAAGTTAGACTAAGTGAAAATTATCTGGACCACAACTCTGCAATGGAATTATTAAAAACATTAATTTCAAACGCTGTCTTTTCTTTAATCTGAACAATTCTAGGATCTGGCGTTTTTTATGTTCCCAATATAAATGATCAATTATAAAACATTTACTGGATTCCTATTAAGCAAAGGACAGTCTTCTGAGTCCTGTGAGGGCCAGGAGGGTGAGCTAGAGTTGGGGTGGCCTGCAGGGAGCTCACACTGTGGGACAGATAACCCACAGCCAAAGCTTACACCCAAATTGGGCCTGGTGTCAGCACAGTTTGAAAAAGGACTTGTATAAATACAAGAGCAATACCAGTCTCCAAATTGATCTTTGGGAACAAAAAATATTAGGAAGGAAAAATAATCTTTTGATTCTTCACATTGGTGAAGCAGAGTATTTCTGTTGGTCTATAAAAGTATAGACTGATTGTTTAGAAATTGTTTTATTGAAAGCCAGGAATTGCTCTCAAAAAAATTTTCATACCAGTTAGAAAATATTTCTTTTCCTTTTATTTTCTTTTAATCTTTATTTATTTTTGAGGCAGAGAGAGGCAGAGTATAAACAGGGGAGGAACAGAGAGAGAGAGGGAGACATAGAATCCAAAGACAAGCTCCAGGCTCTGAGCTGTCAGCACAGAGCCCGTAGCGGGGCTTGAACCCAAAAACCACGAGTTCCTGACTTGAGCAGAAATTGGTTATGACTGAGCCACACAGGAGCCCCAGTTAGAAACTATTTCCAATGGTAGTTGGAAGACAAGAATTAACAAGTCTATTTTATGTCTCTAAGCCATTGACAACTGAATTAGTTTCTCCTTCACATCAACTCATAGAGCCTTCAAGCAGTTTCACTGCTGGGAATTTATCCTGTGGATACAGTCCTATGTGAAGATCTTCAATGTGATTTTATAACTTCTCCAAATTGAAACAACATAAGTGTTCATCAGAAGGGATTGATTTAATTTGTGGTGTTCAGCATATGTGGTAGAATACTATGCACTCCTGAAAAAGAATAAGGGAGGATCTACAGGTAGCAATAAGGGAGATGGTCTAAGAAATATTACTAGATGAAAAGGCAAGGAGCAAACTATATATAAATAGGATCCTATTTGTGAAGAAAAACAAGATTGTATGACTATACTATTCATAAAACATTTCTAGAAGGATACTCGTGAAACTCCTATCTTTAGAAAATGAAAGTGTGCTGGGGCGCCTGGGTGGCTTAGTCGGTTGAGCGTCCGACTTTCGCTTGGGTCATGATCTCGCGATTTGTGGGTTCGAGCCCCGCATCGGGCTCTGTGCTGACTGCCAGCTCAGAGCCTGGAGCCTGTTTCGGTCTGTGATTCCCTCTCTCTCTGACCCTCCCATGCTCACGCTGTCTCTCTCTCTCTCCTAGAAATAAATTTAAAAAAACATTAAAAAGAAAAAAAAAAGAAAATGAAAGTGTGTCTTGGGGTGAAGAGAACTTTGACTTTCTGATTCTATGCCCTTTTGTACATTTTGATTAATTTTTAAGTTTATTTAATTTGAGAGACAGAGAGGGGGAGAGGGGCAGAGATAGAGGGAGAGAGAGAATCCCAAGCAGGCTCCACCCTGTCAGCACGGAGACCTACTTGGGGTTCAGTCTCATGAACCATGAGATCATGACATGAGTCGACATCAAGATTAGGACACTTAACGAACTGAGACACCCAGGCACCCCTTGATTATTTTTAATCATGGATAGGTATTACTTTTTGTTTATTAGATTTCTTACACTGTTATATCATTTTAAAGCTATAGTGCTTTTAAATTACAGTTACTTGGGAAACTGTCCTAACTGCTTTTCTCGTTGTCCACCTTTAGTTTCTATAGCCCAGTGACCCTGTCACAAATAAAACATATGCCTTTGCTTTTCCCATCTCCAGTAATAGCAAGCATTGGCAAATGTGAATTTTCATTTCCCCTACTGAACTCTTTCATCTTGCTTTTTTTGAGAAGTACTATCCAGTTTCTTCACAGAAATCTGTTCACACAGTGCCTTTTAATGTTCCTGCTGTAATTCGGTTCAAAATTTAAAATCTTTTGGGTTACTTAGTTTTTCAAGGAACCATTTACTTACCCTATCTTTATGGAGTTTTGAGCACATAGCATTTTGCAAGTTATGAGTTAATGAAGATGAAGTACCTGGCCTTAGGGAGTATAAAATGCAGTGACAGAGAAATTAGTCCTATATAACACAGAATTATAGAATTCTATAATTCTATAGAAATCATTCTATATGACACAGTTGGAAAAAGGCTCTGTGTCCCAAGAGGGTGTAGAGATACAGATGGAAAGTTACTAAATGACACCAGATTCAGGATTATTTCCAGGGAAACTTAACAATTAGGATGAATCTTGAAAGAGAAGAGATAGTTGGTGTCACAACACTACCTTCACTGAAACATTTTCCATGGCCTAAAATTAGAGAATTTTAGACCTAGAAGTGACGTTAGAGAATACGTCTAATCCTCCAGTTTTAAAATAAAGCAATATTACCTTTTAAAATAATAAGGGCTGTGGAGTCAGATTAAGTGGCCAGCTCAGAGTGGACACTTAACAATTGTTTATTTCCTCTAGGACCAGCTACATCACTTACAAGACATCTTGCTTGAAAATTACTAAGAATCTCCTGACAGCTGCAATGAAGAGTTACACTAAGACTGGGCCCTTCTGAGCACCGGAGCCTGTGCACTTGCCCATATAGCACTCGGGCTTCCAAGGCACGGCTCCCAGCCTCCACTTACCCACCTTCCCAGAGGCCCCTCAATGCAGAATCTGAGCAAGAACCCCACATTCTCAAGCTCTGTTTTGTGCCCTGTGCTCTTCAGATTTAGAACAAAAATCCAACAATAATTGGCAATGCCAGGGGCGCCTGGGTGGCTTAGTCGGTTAAGCGACCGACTTTCGCTTAGGTCATGATCTCGGGGTTCGTGGGTTTGAGCCCCGCGTCGGGCTCTGTGCTGACTGCCAGCTCAGAGCCTGGAGCTTGTTTCATTCTGTGATTCCCTCTCTCTCTGACCCTCCCCTGCTCACGCTGTCTGTCTCTCTCTCTCCTAAAAATAAATAAAACATTAAAAAAATAATAATTGGTAATGCCAATACGATGTATAGAGGCTAATGTTTTAATTTTTTTTAATTAGCACAATTGTACAATTGTGTTAAGAAACATGTACAAAATCATATTGTGCCAGTCAAACAGATAAATAACCCAGGCCTTTAAGTGATGGGGTGAGTCATAAATTCTGCCTTTCTCTTTTTCATTTTTGCATGTTATAAAAAGCAAAAGAATTTTTAATGCCATTTAAAAAAAATGATTACAATAAGAAAAATCCCTAGCAAATATAGGAAAGCATTCTTCCAGCAAGGCTGATGGGAATACTCAGTTCTTGTACCTAGATAGACAAAGGCTTCTCCAAACTTAAAAATTCATAAGTAATTTATTAACTGAGGAGGATACGAAGGTCTCGTAATTATTTGTATACATTAAGTAATAAATGTGTGCCTTCAGTTATCCACATAACAGATACTAATCAATGGGTCCCAAGAGTCTAGGACATGGCCGGCTCATGATGGGTGTTCAGTGAAAGATGAGTGACAATAAGAGATGATTGAATAAATGAGTAAAGAACCACAATGGAGTATTCATGGCCACAAAAAGGAATGAAATATTGATGCATGCTGCAACATAGATAAACCTTAAGAACATTATGGGAAGTGAAAGAAGTCAAACACAAAAGGCCACATAGTCTATGAATCCTTTTATGTGAAATGTCCGAAAAGGCAAGACAATGGGAGGCGGAAAGCAGATTAGTGGTTGCCAGGGTCTGGGAAGAGGGGGGAATGGGAAGTTACTGCTAATGGGTACGAGCATTTGGATGATTAAAAGGTTCTGGAATTAGGGGACTTGGTGGCTCAGTCAGTTAAGCATCTGACTTCAGCTCAGGTCATGATCTCACAGCTCACGGGTTCGAGTCCCACGTTGGGCTCTGTGCCGACAGCTCAGAGCCTGGAGCCTGCTTCAGATTCTGTGTCTCCCTCTCTCTCTGACCCTCTCCCTCCATACTCTGTCTCTCTTTTCTTCAAAAATAAATAAACATTAAGAAAAACAAGGTTCTGAAATTAGAAAGCATTGATGGTTGCACAACTTGTGAATATACCCAAAACCATTGACTTGTACACTTTAAAAGGTGTGGATATTACAGTCCATGACTTCTATCTCAATTTTAAAACCTTTTTAAAATAAATAAACCAAGATTAGAGATTTAAATTACTTGCTAAAGTTCAAATATCTAGTAAGTGGAATTTGGAGACTAACATGAAGACTTTCTGCTTCCAGTGAGGGCTTTTCCCAGTCTATCAAGCTACTGCCTAGAAGTCTGCAGAGCACCACCAGCTCTCTGTAAGCTCCGTAGAGCACCGTCCTCACGTGCAGTAATCCAGCAGTCACTACACTCTGACCCCTGAGGCACTGGCCTCTGTTCCTCATTTCCTCTCTGTCTTCCTAGATGACACTCAAGTAGACCTTGTGCCTCAGGTCTTGCTTGAGAAACCAAAGTAGCTAAGAATACCCGTATGGTGACTCGCTATATTCCATGATCCCTTAGAATATTTATTTCCTGTTTTTCAAGCCTGATTTCTTTGCAGGCTAGCATAGAGTAAGGTGACCTATGACCTCTTGTGAAATGCTTGGTATTTGTCCTTCAGGACAGATGTTAAGTCTATTAATTTGGTTAATAATAAAATAACAACAATCACAGCTTCTCCTGGCTTGTGGGTGACAGAAAAAGTTTCTTAAACTCTCTTTTATTTTGTACATGTGTTTATTTGTCACAGCAGAATGAGGCAATAATTGTGCATAATGTGTCTCTTAAAGAAAAGAGAATGGAGGTGTCTGGGTGACTTAGTCGGTTAAGTGTCTGACTCTTGGTTTCTGCTCAGGTCATGATCTCACGGTTTCTGAGTTCGAGCCTTGCATCGGGCTCTGTGCTGCCAATGTAGAGCCTACTGGGGATTCTCTCTCGCTGTCCCTCCCCTACTCATGCTCTTGCTCTCTTTCTCAAGTTAAATAAACTTTAAAAAATAAATTTAAAAAGAAAATGATCATAGGGTTAAAACCTCCATCTTCTGCCTCTGAGTTTATTATCCTCTCTTCTTCTCTACCAAGGGAATCAAGCCGTCTTTTTGCACTTAATTTTATTTTGCTGAAAAGATGGGGTGAGGTATAAGTGATGTAGGTGATGGGGACATGTGGTTTTTGTCCTCCCAAGAAAAGTTAAAGGCCAAGGCACTGTTCCCAAAGGATAGAATTAATCATAGTTAAAATGGCAACCTGTCACTGGAAAAGGAAAGGATACACAGAAATATAAAATAAAGCAGATATGTCATATCTGGCAGCACTGAAGAGGTGACAGATTTCACTCTAAACGTGTGTAGGAGATTTTATATGAAAAGTTTATACTAATCAGTAGGCACAAAGGAAAATGTAGAATTGTTGTTTCATACATTTTCATTTTGATTATTTGGCCATTGCTCTAATGTTGAAATCAGGGATTATTCCTTGATGCGTGTGGTACTTGGGAGTGCGGTGTGGGAGAACACAGAGAGAACAAAAGGTCCACTTTCTGCTGTGAAGCAGGGAAAGTAGGCAACTCGCCCAAACTCATGTAGTTCTTCAACTTTTGGTCTGAATCAGAATGCCTCTCCCTCAGCGGCCAATAAGGAATGGAATGTAAGCTTGTGACTAATGGGTTCTCTGCAATCCTGAGATCGGTTCTGTTCAAGCTCTTGGATGCCTGTTAGCTGCAGTCTGTTGAGCCTCCCTAAGCTCATACTACCTCCTCCATAGCATGCCCCTCCCCACCCACAGCCACACAGGACTCCTGGTGTACCTCAGTGACAGCTCCACTCTGCCTGCTAGCCATCCCTGGAAGTCAAACTGTAAGAAGCCATCAATTCCCGATTCAGGCACCCAAGTCAATTTTCAGTGCATTAGGGATCATCGAATGGAACACCATCCCACCAACCAGCAAGCAGTGGCCATTACATGAGGCCTAGAAAAACGTGGGCTTTGAAATCAAACAAACGCAGAACTTTACCTCAACTCTGCCCTCTAGTCTTTGTAGAACTTGAAAGTGTTCCTCTACTGAGCCTCTATTTCTCCTTCTACTAAAAAAAAAATGGAGATGTTAATGTTTTTTTTTTTTGCAAGTGTCACTTTAAAAGAAAATGAGGTAAAGAATGAAAATTTTCAATGTATAAGTGTTTCTTAACAAATCTTAGGTTTCTTCCTGGTTGTCTCAAAGCTAATGACATCAGGCCAAGCAGTATATTGAGAAGGATCAATCTCAGACCAAAAGCAAGTAGTCATTAGAAGACATTTGACTTATTCAGTTGCCTGAAACTCTTTACATGTCCTTTCTTGTCTTCTCTGTGTTCCAGTATCTCTAAACCTTTTGTTTATTACCACCCTCCTATAGAGCCTTTTGGACATTTTTTCCTAATTGTCCTTTCCGTCATGAAATTTAATACCACAGATATACTATTAGACCTGATTATGTGCTGTTGTGTACATACGTGCTTTATACATGAAAAGAGTAAAACTCTTTTACCCCTTCCCATGCCCAGAACCAATCTCTGACCCTCTTGGGGATGAAATTGCTGCCATTGAAAATGCATTCTCCATCTGTAAAAACTTAAAACGATTTATGAGGAGAGCGGTTTTGAAGCCTATGGAGGAAGACATTATTGGATTTCCCTTCAGGACACTCTTCTTGGGGCACCTGAGTGGCTCAGTGGGTTGGGCAGCTGACTTTGGTTCAGGTCATGATCTCACAACTCGTGAGTTCAAGCCCCGTGTCGGGCCCTGTGCTGACAGCTCAGAGCCTGGAGCCTGCTTCAGATTCTGTGTCTCCCCCTCTCTCTGCTCCTTCCCTGCTCTCTCTCTCTCTCTCTTAAAAATAAATAAACATCAAAGAAAAAAGTACACTCTTCCTATCATCATCTCATTAACTCTTCAAGGTAGAAAGGAGTTAGGCTAGTTTGAGCAAATTTTTTATTTCCTATGATTAGTCGTTAAGGCCCAGGTGAATATGTCAAAAATATAGGAAGAGGCTTGGGTACAAAAACTAAGTGACCTGAGTTTCTTTACTTCTGATGTGTTTTTCTCAACTCAGAGGACATCATGACATGCTATCTGTAGCACGAGGGCACAGATAATGGGGCCAAACCTCCAAAAACCAGCCCTATGTCAATTGATTAATTAGTTTCTACTTTGTTCTATGAAAAAACCCAGAGTTTGCTCAATTAAACTTTTATTCTTAAAAAAAAATCTTTTATTCCTGATTTAAAACGATAGCTTGTCCCACTTTCATCTTAGTGCACACGATTGAAATTTTTATGAGAACATTGCTAAACTGCAGTGTTTGTTTAAATGTTTAAATAACTCTGATGATAACCAGTAAGACTTAATTTGCACACTGAGCTTCTGAAAAGCCTGTCATATTCCTTATTGTTTTCAGAAAAACTCCAAATTTTGTAATAACAAATTTCATTTTAAAAAATTGTGTTGAGAGTCGCCTGGATGGCTCAGTCGGTTAAGCATCAAACTTCAAACTCAGGTCATGATCTTGCAGTTGATGAGTTTGAGCCCTGCATCGCATTCTGTGCTGACAGCTCAGAGCCTGGAGCCTGCTTTGGATTCTGTGTCTCCTTCTCTCCTTGTCCCTTCCCCACTCGTGCTCTGTCTCTATGTCTCTCAAAAATAAACTTTAAAATTTTTTATTAGAAAAAACTGTGTTGATACAAATTATATAATAGTATCAACTTTGAATCAAATTAAAAGCAATAATATACAAAAATAACAATAATAGAGTAATACTTAACTGTGAGGGAGGCTGTAGAACAACAGGAACTCTCATGTACTGTTGGTAGAAATCAAGATGAGACAGCTGCTCCAGAAAACAGGTATTTTTTAAACTTTTTTTCCAATGTTTTATTTATTTCTGAGAGAGAGAGAGAGGCGGTGTGAGCAAGAGAGGGTCAGAGAGAGAGGGAGACACAGAACCCAAAGCAGGCTCCAGGCTCTGAGCTAACTGTCAGCACAAAGCCCAATGTGGGGCTCAAACCCATGAACCAAGAGATCATGACCTAAGCTGAACTCAGACGCTTAACTGACTGAGTCACCCAGGTGCCCCAAAAATAGGTATTTTCTTAAGTTAAATATATAGTTGTCATGTTGCAACTCCACTCCTACGTGTGAGCAGTTGCCAAAGAGAAATAAAACTACAAGTCTAGGGTTGCCTGGGTGGCTCAGTTGGTTCAATGTCTGACTCTTGATTTCTTGATATCTCACAATTTGTGAGACTGAGCCCCAAGTTGGGCTCTGTGCTGGCAGCATGGAGCCTGCCTGGGATTCTCTCTCCTCTCTCAACCTTTCCTCCTCCTCTCAGAATAAATAAACCTTTAAAAAAAAATAAGAAAATACAAGTCCACAAAAGATTTGTTCATAAATGCTTATGGTGGCTTTTTTCATAATAGTCAAAAATAAATTGTGATACATCCACTCAATGTAATACTACTCGGCAGTAAAAAGAACCAATTACTGATGAATGCAACAACCTAGATGAATCTCAGAAACAATTTGTTTAGTGAAATAAGCCAGACACAAAAGAGTACATACTGTCTGATTCCAAATTTATGGAACTTTGGTGAAGATAAATCTAATCTATTATGACAGAAAGCGGGCCTTGGTGCCTGGGGTCAGGGGCGGTGGGAAGGGGGTTGGCTGGGAAGGACACAAGAGAACTTTTTGGGGTGATGGAAATGCTCTATATCTTGATTACAATGATGGTTACATAGATGTATACATCTGTCAAGAGTTCCCAACTTCAGATGTGTGCATAAAAAGTTTGGTTAAATAGACCAAGAAACAGACTCTTGACTATAGAACAAACTGATGGTTACCAGAGGGGAGGTGGGTGAGGGATGGGTGAAATCGGCGGAGGGGATTAAGGAGAGCACTTGTGATGAGCACTGGGTGATACATGGAATTATTGAATCACTATAGTGTATACCGGAAACTAATATTACACTGTATATTTTAAGTTGCTGGAATTCAAATAAAAACTTTTTCAAAAGTAGGCTAAAATACCATTTTTTACAGCTTTATTGGGATGTAATTCACACACCATGAAATTCTCCTGTTGCAAATGTATAGTTAGATGACTTTTAGTAAATGGCCACAGTTATACAGATACCCTCATCCCTGCATTTAGTTAAGAACTCCCCCCTCACCCCCAAAAAGTTCCCTGACACCTCCTTGCCAGTGGGTCCCCATTCCAACCCTCAGCCTCAAGCAACTACCAAACTACTCTATGTCTCCATACTTTTGCCTTTTTTAGGAATTTCATATAAACAAAATTTTATATAACACACAATGTAGTTTGTGACTGGCTTCTTTTTTGTGTTCTCTTATTAGTTTTCTCTTCCCACTTTTTTTTTTTTATGATGATGAAATTCAAGTCCAGTTGGAAATAGTACTCATCTAAGATCACATGTTGGTAACAGATCCAGGACAGGAGCACAGATTTGCTGATCCTTAGTCCAGGACTTTTCCACAACAGGATGCTCTTGTTGGGATGCAGGGTGACAGAATAGAAAACCACATGGCTCAAGGGATCTGCTCTACAGTCACTTCAGGCTGTGTAGGCCAGGCAACCAACACAACTCTCTGAAGTCAAGTTCTCCCTTTATAAAATGAGGATGCTAATACCAACTGCATAGCTCTGTTTAAGGGGTAAATGAAGTATACAAAATACTGAAGACAAACATAAGGAGCTTAGTAAGTGACACTAATTGTTGACTGGAAAATTGCTTAAAGCACATTCCATCTTGAGACAGAAGACACAGGGAGGGAAAGTAATACACATCAATAACTGAAGATCAGGATTTAAACACTGACTTAAAAGAAAAATGAATCCCACAGACCAAAGATAGTGCGAGAAAAATTGGGGTAATTTGTGAGATGCAGTTAGCTGAAAAATTGCTTTATTTCCTTCATAGGAAGAACATTTTATGGTTAATTTTTTTTTTTTTTTGCCTGATTTTATGCCTAACTCGATAGCTCTCAGTCCTGGCTACACATTAGAGTCACCTGGAGAGTATTAAAAATTACCAGTGCCTGGACCCCAGCCTAGAAACCCTGATTTCATTGCTCTGAGGCACTGTCTGGGCATTGCGGATTTTAAAGGTTCCCTTGGCAATGTTAATGTATAGCCAGAGTGGAAAAGCCGTGGCCAAACTAAATTTGATTCATTTCCTGGGCTTTAGGAAATGAGTTCAAAATTGTGGATTAAACTATTTTTAGAGTGGACCACTTCTGACACCTCTGGACAAGGCAAACCGCAGAGTGTGCCGGTCCCCACCCAGATATTCCATCCACAGGTGATCTTTTTTCTCATTTTCTAAGCAGCATTGGGTATTCGTGCAATCGAGCATGAAGGCTTTGCATGAATGACGTCAGCTATTTCTGTTTGGAAAGAGGAGGCCATCCTCCCCCTTCAACATCCCATACTGCCGCCCTCTCCCCTCCTCAAAGACCTATTCATAAGTGATAAGTGAATCTCACATGAGTAACAATATAAAAGAGACAAAATCTGCGTGGACTGTGGCTCTAACACAAAAGCTCTTAAAGACCCAGAAGGCTTGGACGAGTCTTCTATCTTCTCTGGTCCTCAAATATTTAATTTCTAAAACTAATGGAATCCATTCTATGACCTCTAAGGTATTTTCTAGTTACTATGACTTGATGGTTGTAATTCTCATGACTAATACAGTAATGAGCAAATTGTCCCATTGACAATTCAACTACCAATACCAAACAAATTGGAAATGAGCATGTTGATCTCTGTTGAGGCCACTAGAACATATACGTGAATGATATATTTGATCTTGGAGCAGTATATTTAAATTTCATTTCCCAAGAAAGGCAACAGTTCAGTCTATAATTCCCAGAAGGAATTGATGGCTATAATCAAGGAAAACCTACATTGATAAATTAGTATTCTTTACAGATAAGGTAATGACAGAACCCTGATTGGTCTGCTAATTGGTCAGCTATGGCACTGCAGAGGTGACAATCATTACCTGGTAAAATGACGAGGGGCTTTTGCATAATGCTGCCGCTTCCTGGGAAAATTACTAACAAACCTACACCAACCAGAAGTGCTAGAAGAAATCTCCAGCTATGGAATTGAAGGAGACTTTGCTTAAAGAAAGGAAAACAACTCTAAATAGTAAAGTAAATATTTTCCTCTGCCTTTGGTGACCTTATGCTCAACCTCTTCCCTTAAGAGAATGCCATCTCCAAGCCTGTGGTTTTGTGGCATGTCAGTAATTCCTGAGATCCTATCCGTAGTCTGGCAATGGGCCACTTCCTACCATACAAACCTGATTTCCTCCACTTTTCTCCACAGAAACCTATGTACTTAGCAGCTCCCTCAGTTCTCTTCTTTTTTATTGTTTTAATGTTTATTTATTTTTGAGAGACAGATTGCAAGTGAGGGAGGAGCAACGAGAAGGGAGACACAGAATCGGAAGTAGGCTCCAGACTCTGAGCTATCAGCACAGAGCCCAATACGCGACTCGGACTCACGGACTGCAAGATCATACCTGAGCCAAAGTCAGCACTCAACTGACTGAGCCACCCAGGTGCCCCCCTCATTTCTTAAGATAGATTCTTTCTTTAATGCCAATTTGTAACTGTATGTTGGGTCTTTGTCCTGGAATCAGGATCTCCTTCCTCATTTCTAAGGCATGGTCTTGCAGGTCTACCAGACATACAGCATCTCTGCTTTCTGATGGTGTTAAGTTTAGAAGAAAAGAAAATCAATGAAATAATTTATCTAAAGTAAGAGACACTTTAAATTGAACTCACTGGTGGGGCATCTGGGTGGCTCAGTTGGTTAAGCATCCAACTTCAGGTCAATAACGATCTTGTGGTTTGTGAGTTTAAGCCCCACGTGGTGCTCTGTGTTGACAGCTCAGAGCCTGGAGCCTGCTTTGGATTCTGTGTCTCTCTTTCTCTCTGCCTCTCCCCCCACTCTGTCTCCAAAAATAAATAAACATTAAAAAATTAAATTAAGCTCAATAGTTTAGTAACTTGTAGAGGGTTAAGGACAATGGTCCTGACATAATCCAAGAAAGTATATAAGCCCTAGAAGTCAGATATGCCTTCAGAATACAATAAGGTATAAAGTTTTAGTTATGCAAGATGATTAAGTTCTTGAGATCTGTTGCACAACATTGTGCTTATAGTTAACAACACTTTATTGTACACTTAAAATTTTTGTTAAGAAGGCTTTAAAAAAAAAGAGGAATATAGGAGTTCCTGGGTGGCTCTGTCAGTTAAGTGTCCAACTCTTGATTTCAGCTCAGGTTACGATCACATGGTTTGTGAGTTCGAGCCCCACATTGGGCTCCATGCTGACCATAAAAAGCCTGCTTGGGATTCTCTCTCTCCCTCTGTTTCTCTGCCTCTCTTCCTCAAAATAAATAAATAAACTTTTAAAAATGCTTTAAAGGAGAATATAACAAGGCAGAACTCACAGCATCATGTCGCTGCTGATAATCACAGGTGGAGTGTCATGGCCGCACTGCCCTGGAGCTCTCTGACAGAAGCTGGAAGCTACAAGCCAAATGAAAATTTGCTCACACAGAAGGTGTAGCACCAACCAAAGAGGGAACCTGGGACTGGAAATACGTGCTCCGGGAGGGGCCTGTCGGGGCCAGACCACCACATGTTCACGCGTGTGAACTAGGCCTTCTCTTCATGACTCTTAGCCTGTTTGTGCTGAAGTAACATAACACCACAGACGGGGCGGCTTACAAGCCAGATATTTATTTCTCACAGCTCTAGAGGCTGGGAAGTCTGCTACTGGGGTGCCCACATGGCCAGCTTCTCATGAAGGCCCTATTCCTGCCTTCCAGACAGCCGTCTTCTTGCCTTGTGCTCAACACTGCCTGTCCTCAGTGTGTGTGTGTGTGCATGAGGGGTGGGGGATCTTGCTTGTATAAGGCCGCCAGTCCTCTGAGATCAGGACTCCTTCAGTATGGCCTCATTTAACCTGAATTACCTCTAAAAGCTTCCACACTAAATACAGTTATATTGGAGGTTAAGTCTTCAACATACGAATCTGGAGGAGACACACTTCAGTCCATAGCAATGATGCAACAACCCCCCAGAAAATCCCCAAACACAGAAGTCAGTTTTACTCTTTAAAACGTTTTAGGATTGCCTTTATTTTGATAATAGATTTCTTCGTACGAAATAAATTTTACTAAGATTTCCCATGTATAGTAAGAAAATAAATGAGAGATTGGGGCCCCTATGTGGGTCAGTTGAGTAAGTGTCCAACTTCAGCTCACATCATGATCTCAAGGTTCATGAGTTTGAGCCCCACACCTGGCTCTCTGCTGTCAGCGTGGAGCCTGCTTCAGATCTTCTGTCTCCCTCTCTCTCTGCCCCTCCCTGCCATGTGGGTATGCACTCTCATGGTCTCTCAAAAATAAATAAACGTTAAAAAATAACAATAATCAATGAAAGACTAAATAAATAAACTGGAAGATGAGGTTGGAAAATGTGTATAATCTGTGTAGGGTGGGTAGTTGGTTTCACATTAAACCAGTTCTATGAGAAAACATGCAGATCTCGAGGAGCTGTCTTCCTGGGCAAAAGGCTCAAGTACATGCCCCGGGAACCCCCCAGGGAAAACAGCTTCTGTGCTATCACACAGGACAATCTGCAAGAGCAGCTGCACCTCGTGGTTACCATGGAACAGAGTGGAACCAAATATGACCCTGGCTACATAAAGAGACTCAACCAGAGGGTGTCTCATCTTGAGTCATCGGGGTATTTCTTAGGGGGATTGAAGCAACTGGTCTTGCAAGTTAAAGCCTCTTGAAAGAATGTACACCCTTTAGCATCTTGCTGATTAAATCAAAGTACCTGAAAAACTGGAAGCTTTGCAAACAGGATGTAATTATTGCTCTAGGGAAGTCCATATTTCCTCATCAAATCATGAAGAAAATGTATTGGACTGGCGTTAGGAGCGCTCTGCTCTCCCCTGTATTTTGCTACTTGCCAGCCTTGCTGGAGAAGGAACCCAGTTTTCCTCATCAGTAAATGAAGGGAGGATTAGCCCAGTGTCTCAAAGCTCAATGCATGCAAGCACCAGCTGTTTTTCTGATTCGTAGTTCCCCCCAAATTCTGCTTTGAGTGTTTTGTGGCAAGACCCAGGAATTTTGTTTACTGGCAGCCTGCTGATTGTGATTCTTATAAGAGAGTCTAGCCTACACACACAGACACACATGCACATATGTGCACATAACACATACAACACACATACACATTAAGAAACACTGATAATTAAAGTCCTTCTACCTTTCCGATTCTGTACTTCTTCATTTGTCAGCTTCATCTGAGTAGTGTGATATTAGGCATACACTCTTGACTTTCAATATGCAGCAGAATTATTAAAAACAAATATCTTTTGCTCATTAAAACACCTTGGACTATGCCATTGTGATAAAGTCCAGGAGAGAGAAAATAATGATGCCTGAGTAGTGTTTATTTTTGCAGCCTTCAAACTAGGTAAGCTAGTGATTTTCCACTGTCGATTTTTATATTCAAAACAATACCCCAAGGTGAGATACTTGGAATATTCCGTTAGCACTCTCCGCTCTTACTTCTTCCCTGCTACCAACAATGTCCCTGTGAGCTCTCAGAACCTGAATTCCAGTACTCAAATAAGAAACCAGTGCCTCTTTGCTATCTTTTATGTTCAATTTCATTTCCAAGGTCACTAATGTGTTTGAGGCCAGATAGATTTTTGGAAATACCGTATCCTTTTTGAGCATATTCCCACTCATTTAGAACTTCCAGGGCATCTTTCTGTGATCACTATTTGTTTTCAGTTGGTATGAATGGAACTTCAGACAGTTTCCGTGAAGAGAGAGATACCTTCCATGGATGGTGTCTTTGGGAAACAGGGAATGCAAAAGCTAGCAGTTTGTAAAAACAGTACTCTGGAAGGGAAACGGAGAAGGACAGCACAAACACATGGCATCTAAGTTATCTAACAAATATTCAGTGATACAGTGGAAGGACCAGGGAACTATTTTTTTTTTTTAATCCAAAGTTTAATAATGTAGCTGCCTAACATTGGAAGGGACCAATGAAGGAGGGAGTCATTGGATCCCAATGATCCAATGGGATCATCATCCAATTGATGTCCAATGACATCATTAGGACATTGTCACTTGGTCTCTTTGACTCAGTGAGGCCATGTCCAGGCTTAGGATAAGAATTCACGTACTGTGGGTCATTCTGGGACAGTTGCTGGCTGCCTGGTTTCAACCACACTCTTTCAAGCAGCTTCATGGAGACAGGCTCTTGAGGGAAGGATTCAGATTGGGGCTCCATCAAACACCACTTGCCTTTGGCCCTCTGGAGCAAAAGTCAAAGAATATAGTTCAGAGTCAGACAAATTAATTTTTTACATTTTCTGATGACTTTTAAATCTTGTTCCAAAAGCTGAGGGAAAAGAGAACTGTTGGGCAGACTTCAGGGCCAGAGTCCAGAATGAAGTTCTGTGATCCTGAAAAGGAGATTTAGCCGGGAAAATACTACAGAGACTGACAGGATGCTTCTCCAATAGCCTTATCACATTGCTTGTGCTGTTCATCTACGTAACTATCAATCATCAGACTGAGAGAGCTTCTTTAAGGGAGATACCAAGTCTCCACCCCCTTAAATCTAGCAAAGTGCTGTAGCGTGTAATGGTGGTTTGTAGAGATCTGAGAGACAGAACTCCTGCTGAATAGAAACTTTCCATTCAAGACTTTCAAAAGTGTATTAATACTTTCTTTGGTGTTTCAGTGGCCCAGAAATTTTTGAAAAGGGGAACAGGAGTGGCATTTTCAATATGTTTGGGTTTCTCCTCCTTTTGGTCTTTAGTTAATCTGTAACAAATGTAAAATAATTAAGTGAGAGGGAAAAAGTAATGATGTAAGGCTCAAGCAAACCTGTCAGGCTTTGTGTTTTTATGGGTTTCCTTCTACTTGAATGTAAAAATTTTGACTGAAAGTCTGAAACATAGAATGCTACACACAACTGGAAATTATACAAAGATGTGGAAAGAACAACTAAAGGAAAGGAAGGTGGAAAAGTGCCAGAATTTGTTAATAACTATAAAGCAATTGGAAAAACTATAAAGCATATTTGAGGCCCCAGCCTGGTTAGACTTTCTTTTCTTTGCTGTCAGCTTTAGAGCTGAATAAAGAAGGAATATATTTTGAAGCTCATGATTCATTATGTGAGTGTGATTTTTAAGCCACTTAATTAGGGTGAATATATAATTTATCATCCAAACTGGGACACTGTTGCAAGTAAAAGGGGCACAAAACCAGGTCTGTCTCCGGGTAACCCAAACACATGCCTATTCTGCTCTCCATCCATTTAAGGGGCTTCTTTTTATTCTGTGTATGTTGCTCAAAATGTTCCATGTTTTAAACAAAACAGACTCATAAATACAGAGAACAAACTGGTGGTTGCCAGAGGGCAGAGGGTAGGGGGATGGGTAAAATAGATGATGTGAATGAAAGGCACCAAATTCAGGTTATAAAATAAATAAGTCACAGGGATTAAAAGCACATCATAGGAAATATAGACAACAGTATGGTAATAACATCGTGTAATGACAGATGGTGACTACACTTGCGGTGATCACAATGCGATGTATAGAACTGTCAAATCACTATGTTGTGTACCTGAAACTAATGTAACATTGTATATCAACTACACTTCCGTAATAAAAATTTTTTAATTTTCCATATTTTTCTCAAAGGGAAATCTAATTAATTAGACTCCCTCCATGGGCCAGCCAAATGTTGAGTGTGCTTCAAACACACCCGACTGCAGCTCAGCTGTGAGAACATGACCCAGATTAGTGTTTCCCAAAAGGTGGAATACACGACCAAATGAGGATCTGATTTGGAGTCACAAAGGACAAGGAGCACTGCACAAAATAACATCTCATCACAGCAAGCAGGAAATTGGATCTACATGCTATATTATCACCTCTCCAAAAGGTATTAGTCTCCCATTATAACACATAATAGAACTTGGTCAGGTTTTAATGTAGCTGACATAATAACAGTGCTTTCCTTTCACTGTATTTCAGAAGACATATTTATTGCAAGTGATACTAGTTTTTCATTTATAATAATACCATTTTCTTGAAAAAATAAAGTGTAATAAATAACCAATTAAATTACAGGTGATAGATTGATACTAACAAAAGAAATCTTTAAAAAAAATCTTCAAAGCAGAACCATTAGATGAAATGATAAAAGAATTAGGAATTCTGACCCAACACATGTTTATTTCTGATCCATGGAATTGAGGGAGGCAAGTGTAGTTGATACAAGACTTCACTCATACTTAGGTTTTCTCTAAAAACCAAAACATGTTAGGAAAAGATAGCTTCCTGATCCCTAAATGAAATGGGAAGAGCCTGAGAACTTGCTAAAGTAAGGAAGGTCTGAATATATCAAGATCAGGAGATAAATAAAAAACTTGGTGAAAAGTAAGCAGAGGTTGAAAACGAAGGGATACTGAGCCCCTTTGTTTAGTCATACATGGGATCATATACGAAGCAGAGAGGAAGAAAAGAACATCAAAAGGAGGACTTCAAAGTCTATGATCAATGATAAATTCTATAACAGAAGGAAGTATTTAACGGTGAGAATCGATGGCTCAGGAAATGAAATCTGTCAGGGTAGACACACCTGCTATGATATCCCATTCAACTGAGACAAAATGAGATAAAAGTCTTTGCCACTTACCTTTACACCCAGATCTTCCCCATCCAACTCACATACAGCCACCTCGCAATCCAATCTTACTCCTGTTTTAGAGAAAGATTAGTATTTAAGCAAAGCTTCTTATGGAATCCTTCAACATTGAAACATGATGAGAGACATATGAGCTGGAAACGGGTTTTTGGAAATTGTCTGCATATCGGTGGTGACGAAATTATGATAGTGGATAAAATCCCAGCTTATACATCCCTCACAGACACCTTACCCGTGCTATAGTCTGCAAGGAATATTCTCCTCCTACAAACTTTCCCCTGGTCTGGCTAACTTTTACTAATCACATCTCAGGTCACAGCTTAAACTCCCTTCCGTCTCCACCTGCGCCCTCGGTTCATGTTCACAGAGCCTATTCTAGCACAGCTCCCACAGTGCCATTGTTACTACTTATTTAATACTCCCTGTTAGACTTTAAATTCCTGAAGGGCAGAAATGGGCTTCATTGTGATATCCCCTCCATCTGAGCTAGTCTGGCACACAGATGAACGAAAAAGTGAGCGAGTGAATAACGACAAGCACACTGACCTGGCCTTTGGAGAGCCTAGGAGGAGAGGTGAGAACTGGCCAGAAGAGCAAGAAGGTCAAAGCAGGTGTGACTCAGACCAGAACAGCACACCAGAGTGCTCAGAAAATGTGGGTGCTGGGGGTGGGGGAGGGTGGAGATCAGCCCCTCCATCCAAAAGGGCCCTTCACATGAGTTGGGCTTGGTCATAACTGGCTTCAGAAGTGGGCAGGAGACTGGCCTGAAGTTTGGAGACACTGTTGCTGAACAGGTCCTTACAGCACTGGGATGTCTGCTCACTTAGTTTATAAGAGATCTCACCAACCTATGTGCTTTTTAATCTTCCATGGTATAAATGACCTATCTACCCCATGGAGGTCATTGTTGAACCACATCTCCTTGGTCCATATAATTGAGGTGGGAGAAGGTGGAGCTAAGCCTGCTTTCCCCGACCCAATTATGCTTCCTCTATTAAAACTAGAATTAATTATTCAAATAGCTACCTAAATACAAATGAATCACTAGGAAAACATTTTCTGAAATTATCATAAAGAGAGGCAGCCAAGTAACTTTGGACAAGTGACTTGACCTCTCTGAATCTCAATTTCCTTATCTGTAAAGTTCACCTCTCAGGAAGGATGTGAGGCTCAAATACATAAAGTACCAAACACAAAATTGTCATTATTCATTGCAATTTATGATAAACTTTGAGGAAATACAAATATTTCAGCATAATGTGATAACCTTCTCACTAAACATTAATTATTTTATTCCAAACATCAACCTGTGCTTCCCTTTAGATCTCAATAGACTATGAATTATTACTTTATCCTGAACATTTTGGGTCTTAGAAACCATATAGGTTGGGGTACGTGAGTGTACAAGTCAGTGGAGACATGTCTTTTGGGCCTTATTTCTTTCTACACTAATCAGGAGAAAGCTTTTGGAGCCCATTTATTTGGGTAGGATTCACCTCTCAGATCCTGTTCTGTCTTCCCTGGAGGCATCCCCTTGTCCTACACTCAGAACACCTGCTCCATCCCCACCATCTGACTCCCTCCTGCCTCCAGCCCCCGAACTGGGGCTGTTCTTCTGGGGTTTTCCAGGGTGTCATCTTTACCTCCCACAACAGAATCATCAGATGTCTCACTCCAGACCTTCCCAAGCCAACTCTGTGGGAGTGAAGTTGGGAACTCACATTGGAGTGAGCTCCTCATATGACTCTTAGGCGCATAAAGCTTGAGGATCCTGGCCTGAACCCAGGAACAGCATTTCTGTGGGCAGGAAAGAGTGCCTAAGGCTTTTAGAGCAGGCCTGTGCTTTCACCACCCTTCAGGCCCCATTAGAATGCATGTGCCTCTTTCTCCATTGCCTGAAAAATGCCCCAACTGGATCATTTGTAGACCTGTTTTGCCCTTTGAAAACCCTAACGCAAAAACTGATACCTAGCCAAGTCTAACTGTAGTAATTTGTGATGAGTTTATAGCTTAAATAACCAATTCTCCAAGTTAATAGGTTATAAGCTCACATCAGTGATCCCCAAAATGTAAAGCACTTGCTCTTGACAGTGGGAGAGATGACTTTAAATGGTACATTCATGCAGCCTAAGATAACAATCACTCGCAAAGCAAGGGCATTTTCAATTCCCTTTCTTTTTTATTACATCAAGAAGTAAGACCAGTAGTGCTATGCCTTCTACACCTCACTAGCACTTCCCAATCTGCCTTTCTTTTTTAATGTTTATTCATATTTGAGAGACAGAGACAGATAGTGTGCAAGCAGGTGAGGGGCAGAGATAGACAGAGTCACAGAATCCGAAACAGCTCCAGGCTCTGCGCTGTCAGCACCGAGCCCGACATGGGGCTGGAACTCATGAATGGGGAGACCATGACCTGAACCGAGGTTGGACACACAACCAACTGAGCCATGCAGGCACCAAGTCAATCTTCTTTTCTTAATAAAGAGAGAGTAGGTTTTGGGCTACAGCTTTCTTAAGAAGCAATATTTAACTAGACTGGAGTAAATTGTATAATTTTCTTTGTATTTCTTTTTATGGCTTTATTCTATTGATTTTATAGTAGTGATATAAAATTTGCCTTTATGAAATTAAATATTAAACTGTGAGTTGATTCAAAGAAAAAATAATGGTCCAGTACATATATGGCATGGTAAAAATCATGAAGGGTGCAAATGAATGACTGAAGTTTTGGAAAAGCTGCCAAGCAGATAAAGACCTATGAGCAGGTTGGAGCAGTCCTTACAATAAAATTAGAAAACAGGTTTTCATATTGTAACCCATGACATTATTAAACATTTATGTTTCACGCTGCTGTATGCAAAAGAGGAGCAGCTCATTTAACATTTCTTTTTATTTTTTAATGTTTTATTTATTTCTGAGAGAGAGAGAGAGACAGACAGCATGAGCAAGGGAGGGTCAGAGAGAGAAGGAGCACAGAATCCGAAACAGGCTCCAGGCACTGAGCTAGCTGTCAGCACAGAGCCTGATGCCGGGCTCGAGCCCACGAACCGTGAGATCATGACCTGAGCCGAAGTCGGACGCTTAACCGACTGAGCCACCCAGGCACCCCTCATTTAACATTTCTTGCATACAAGATGAGATATACCAATTATAGGTATAAGGGGGTGAGGTGTGGGAGACAAAAACCACCTTTTCTTTCTATGAGTCATCTTACAAAACGGTGCAAAACCCAAGAGTTGCTTATTGGTTGAGGGTATGGGCTGGTTTTACCACTTATACTAGTAATATCAGTATTTACCACATATTACATATGTGTTAAATATGTACATACATCTATACATACAGAAGTATTTATATTTAAATATATGCATATTTAGAAACTAAGCACGATGCCCGGCACATAGTAGGTGCTTAATACAAGCGTCTTGTTCCATTGTTATTTAACATTGGCATAGCTGCTACTCTTTATCGTTTTTTAGTAATAGAAGTGAATCATTAGAAAGGTCACTATCTGAAGATGTCACATTTAAACTCTTTACAATTCCCATCTTTTAATTCTTTGCTCTTCAAATTAGGCTGGAGAGCAATTTAATCTCTTGTCCAAAATCCTTTTCCCATATTTTCTGGCATTTATATTGTTCCTTTCCAAGCCTTTATCTCATAGCCGGTTATATTTAGGAACATAGTTCCCCAGGTGGAGGTAGCCCAGCATATAAACACAGACTCAGAATATCTGCAGCACTGGGGACCATGGCTTCTCAGATTTATGGACACACTAATAATAACAGTGCTTAGATGACTGAGTTGTAAGAATTGATTCAGAATGAGTAGAGAGGATAGTGAACTTTGTATGCTTTAGTAATAATGTGTCTCTTAGGGGAAGGAAATAGGCTGGTGATAGATTATTTAAGCTAATAAGTACCTGACAAACTAAATTTTGTAGACCATTCAGCTTTTATCTCTTCTCTGAGGCACTATGGCTCCTTATTTTAATCAGTAATGTTTTTTCATTGTTTTATATAGTAATGTTTATTTCTGAGATTGATCTCTTGCATGAAAGCCTTTGGTAGAAGGTTGTGATTTCTGTTATATATAAGCTGAGTCATAGAAATGGGTTTTGGGAAGCCAGCCTTGCTTGAAAAGAAAGAAAAAATTAACTGCATGTATGTTTGTGTTTTTATTCAGTATAGAATCAGAGAGAAATTTAATGGTCTTGTAAATGGAGCTAGAGTGGCTCTGGAGACAGGAGACTGAGACCGTCATGGAGGCTGTAGGCTGAATAAATGATACACTCTGCTTCCTTTTTTTTTTTTAATGTTTTTATTTATTTCTAGGAGAGAGAGAGAGAGAGACAGCGTAAGCAGGGGAGGGTCAGAGAGAGAGGGAGTCACAGACTGAAACAGCCTCCAGGCTCTGAGCTGGCAGTCAGCACAGAGCCCGACGCGGGGCTCGAACCCACGAACCGCGAGATCATGACCTAAGCGAAAGTCGGACGCTTAACCGACTAAGCCACCCAGGAGCCCCGATACACTCTGCTTCCTAAATTTAGTTCGGGTACAGGAAACTACGGAGCTACTACGATTCCAGACCGCTGCAATAAAACAAATATTGCAACAAACCAAGTCAAATAAATTTTTGGGTTTTCCAGTACATAAAAAGGTCATGTTTATACTGTATTGTAGTCCATTAAGTGTGCAATAGCATTATGCCTAAAAAAAGTGCAAACTTTGATTTAAAAATATTGTATTGCTACTGAGTCCAGTGTCTCTCACTGAGATCTACTCTCAAGTCTCCTGCTTAACCCCATTATCCAAGAACTCTAGGAACTGACTTTACCCCAAGTGAACTAGTCCTACTTCCACTCGCTAAGAGTCTGATTGGACCGTGGTTGCCATGTTTTCTTAATATGAGATACTGTCACTGGGTTGAAGATGGGTCTTACAAGGTCAAACCCCTTGAGGCAGTAATGCCCTTGTTAGCTGGAGTCTTGCTAGTGCTGTGGTGAGACCCAGTTGTGAGACTTCAAAGCCGCAGCTCTCTCGTGTTATTTTCTATGAGGCTGACACCAGTCCAGACTGGCCGAATCCTAAGGAAATTCTGTCATTCACTACATGATGAACTCTAATCATTCCTATACACCTTGAACTCTGGTCACCATACGAGGTGCTTCTTTTCTCCGAAGTCAGTTTTATTTCACAGATCTTGTTGCTTTTCCCTTTCAATGTGTCTGTCAACATGTCCACGCCCATCCTGGTTCACAACGGTAAATCTTCTTAACTTCAGAGATACAGAATTCTAACAAATTTTTCTGTATGGGAACCTAAGGGGAAAAAAGAGTAAAACAGGGATGCCTGGGTGGTTCAATGAGTTAAGTGTCTGACTCTCGGTTTCGGCTCAGGTCATGACCTCACGGTTTGTAAGTTCAAGGCTCGTCTCAGGCGCTGTGCTGACAGTATGGAGTCTGCTTGGGATTCTGTCTCTCCTCCTCTCTATGTTCCTCCTCCTGCTCCCTGCCTGCTCTCTCTCAAAATAAACATTTAAACAAAACAAAACAAAAAACAGGGTTGATAACCTATCTGAATTCAAGGTCACTTAGTCTTATTCATCTCTAATCACCTGGTGTGGAAAACCTGTCTACATCGCTAATACATGACATAGCCCAAAATATCTCAATACACTCTGGCTGCTTCCACCTGGGAGACACCGAGTCCAGGAGAGCTTCATTTCAAATTCTAGTTTGTTTACTTGTTTGTTTCTTTTCTGGAGAATTTATGTGACAGTGAATTTGGAGAAGCTGCTGGAAATGTCCAAAAAACCAAAGTGGGTGTCCTAGAAATATAATTAGTATATTCTCTCTGGGTATACTATACTTCCTTTGAGAAAACAAACCCCTTATTTTCTCAATCCTGATGTTGTTTATCCTTTAGGAGATATCCCCCTATCATATCATAGCTCGTTCTGGTTTTCTTTCTTCTGTGAACCCCCAAGACAAACAAACCCCAATGGGGTCCATCAATTTAAATCTCAAGACACATCCAGGTTTATCAAATAAATTTTGGGGCTGGAAACCAAGCAAAGTTGGTGAGAGCTGTCAGACTTCATTTATAAACCACATCTGGCACAGAAAGAAATATTTCTCAGGCTCTAGTGGTCATGGTGGCATGGTATGAAATGTCTCAGGCTTTGAAGAAAAGCAGTGTCCAAGTGGAAGTTTCAACCAAAGGAAACTTGGACTCAGGTCAAACCATCCTTGCCCTAGTGGCTTGAGGTTGTTCCTCTTTGTTTTTCTTGAGCTCTCTAGAGAGAATCTGACCACATTCTTCTGCCTCTAATTACTACATGTAGAATCAGAGTTGGCAAAGGACTTGATCGTCAGCTAGTCTGAGTCACAAATTCCTTTACTGCTGTAATGATTGACATAGATGATCAAGAGTACAAATGAATAGGGGCACCTGGGTGGCTTAGTCGGTTAAGCGTCCGACTTTTGCTTGGGTCATGATCTCGCGGTTCATGGGTTCGAGCCCCGTGTCGGGCTCTGTGCTGGCAGTCAGCACAGAGCCCGGAGCCTGTTTCAGAGTCTGGTTCTCCCTCTCTCTCTGGCCCTCCCCTGCTCACGCTGTCTCTCTCTCTCTCTCTCTCTCCTAGAAATAAATAAAAATACTGAAAAAAAAAAAAGAGTACAAATGAATACTCTCGGCCTAAATATTTAAGTTAAAAACAAAGCTAAAAATGATTAAGTAGATATGTTTTATCAATGTTAACTTTAAAAAGTTACCTTCATAACTACCTGAAAAAAGAAGTTCAAATATAGGATTCTAAAGCCCTTAGAATTCCACTCTAAAACATAGCAATGCAGGGAAAGCCTAATCCTGGCCCTGAGACCCTTCTCTTTTCGATCCCAGATCCATTTAACACTGTGTTGCATTTCACACTAGTTCACACCTATTAATTCAATCCACATTAGCTGTGAACTATTGCCCCATGGTCACTTCTCAGACTTGGGTAGTATATATCTTTGTGAGACAGATCTATACAGGCTATAAACAGATGCTTTGGGCATGGGACTCCCAGATCTGGAGTATTCACTTAGTGGTCAAGAAGGAGAGGGAAGAAGAAGAAATCCAGAAAGGCAGACCCAGAAAAGCATGACCAGAATGGGGTCTCTAAAATGTGGGACCCATTGCAGGGGTCTATTTGCTCAAGTACAAGAGTGGTACTGTAGTTCACTAATACCAAGACTTGTCAGGATATTAACTCACTTTTGAATTGAGATAGCAACATAACATTAGAACAAATTGCAGAGTCAGACACAATTCTGCCTTCAAACCTCAGCCACCAAAATGTGCTAGTTGAAAGAGTGCAATCACAGAACCAGAGTTAGTTCTAAGAAAGTGTCTGAAGTTCTCCCTCCCTAGAGACCTCAAGGAATTCTCCTTTTAGGTCTTACCTGGGTCCCGTGCTAAAATCCCCCAAGATTCTGAGTTTCTAGTGTGACTCTCAAATGAATCAAGTCTGCCTTCAGAAACTCTCCCAAGAGAGGACACAAAGAAACGGATGTCCTACCACCTTGATGGATTTCACATACCTTTTCTGGGCCAGATAAGACTCAGTTCTTCTAAGACCCAAGACACTGGATCAGAAAGCCCAAGAGATTGGCTTTTCCATGGTTCTAAAGGATGAAGGCATAAAGACCCTGTGTCAGTGTGATGGACATCCATCCATATCATCTGCTAAATGGGCTGGCTGGTGGGTCCTCATGGAGAGCTTGGCTTCAACACAGATTATTTATTTTATCATAAAATAATAAGCAAATATGATTCATTTTTGAGGAATTAACTCATGTGATTATTTACAGGCTGGAAAGTTCAAAATCAGCAGGGTGAGCTTGTAGCTGCAGACTTGAGGAGAACTGATGTTGCAGCTCTAGCTGGAAGGTAGTCTGTGGGCAGATTTGCTTCCTTTTTGGTGGAGGAAGTCTCCTTCTCTCTCTCTTTTTTTTTAATTTATTTCTAGGAGAGAGAGAGACAGCGTGAGCAGGGGAGGGTCAGAGAAAGAGGGAGACACAGACTCTGAAACAGGCTCCAGGCTCTGAGCTGGCAGCCAGCACAGAGCCCGACACGGGGCTCGAACCCATGAACCGCGAGATCATGACCTAAGTGAAAGTCTGACGCTTAACTGACTAAGCCACCCAGGCGCCCCTCTCCTTCTCTCTTAAGACCTCCAACTGATTGGACAAGACCCACTCACATCGTGGAGGTTAAGCTGCTTTACTCAAAGTCTATTCATTTACATGTTAATTCCATCGTTAAAAAACACTCTCACATTAACATCCAGACCTGTGTTTGACCAAATATCTGGATTCCATTGCCTAGAGAAGTCAACACAAAATTAACCATCAGAGGCTCCATGCCCACGAATCTGTTCTTAGGTAAAACGACACTAATGATACTAAAAATAGGACATTGTTTGCTAAGTGCTATTACATTTTTAAAGTTGTATTTAAACATATCCATCTACTGCTCTATGTAGGAAAACGTCAGTAACGCAGAGGCTGCCCAGTGGGCTGTCTGATGGTCAGAAACTGTAGGTCTCATTTCCATTCCAGACTGCTGGCAGGCAAAAATGTCAGTGCTGAAAAGACATATAACTTCCATGGGTAACAGCTTCCTGGGCATGATCACATTCCACAAATACGAGTGATATGTCAAGCCCCCTAAATAAAATCAGGCCAGGTTACTTATACCCATACTGATTACCTTTCCAGTCCATTTTATGAACCCAAGAACCTTAGGCTGTAAACTTGGGTAGTAGTGCCTCATGTGATATTATTTTCTCCACTTCTTTTGTACTTTGTGCCGGAGCAGGTGAGCAGGGAAGGAATCTCTCCCATTTTATCTATAATTCATTTTATCTGTAAAATGGGTTAAATTTATAGTTTTGGTTTAAAGGGTTTAGAATGAAAGTTTTTAACTATAAAACTTCTTTATGTATATAAAATGAAAGAGATACTTGTTTTCTATCTATAAAAATAATCTGAATTCACTAAGGATTCTAGGAATCCAAAGAAAATTTCCTATACGTTACTGACACTCAAATTAGAAGTCAAAGGGGCTCTGTCATCTGTTCAGTATAAACTAACCAAAGAGGAAAAGGGAAATAAATTTGCAGGATTCTAAGTAGGAATATTAAATATTATAATAACAGTGTGAATTAAACACCAATTACATATGGCAAACACTGCCAGGCAGCTTATGTTTACATTATTTCTAGTTCTAAATATAAGACAGTATCATTTCTCCCAATTTGAAGGTAAGATAAGACTCCGTAAGTTTGAATGACCTGCCTGAGGTGCACCGAATACAACTTGCTCTGCTTGGATTCGAGCAGCTCTTTCCTCTCTGACTCCTCTCACCTCAGGAGTATCCAGGAAACCCGCAAACTTTCAGTGGACATAGAAAATAGCCCTGACTCCCTGAACTGAAAATCCCTTTGTGCAGTCTCCGGATCACCTCAGGCTTCTGGAATTTTCTCCCTCCCTCTTAAAGAAGGGGAATTTATTACATGCCAGTAAAAATTAGACGAAAGGGGCTCAAAAGCCAAGGCACACAGTCCTTTTCCTTGAGCTCTAGGTACGATTGGCAAATTGCAGAAGAGAAAGCCCAAGGGATTACATTGAAGATTTGAGCTCTTTTCTTACTTCATCCCTCCTTGGCCCAAATCAGGGACAGAGAACAGTCGCGAACGTCACCGAAACTTTCCTTCCTTCACTTATGCTCTCCTTTATTTATTGATCACATAGTACATACCAGACATAGCACTATAGCTGAGGACATGAAAGGTACAGTCTCTGCCCTTGAGGGACTCACTCCCTAGCCCTGGAGGAAAACGAATATACACATAATTATAATATATCTGGTTAAGTAAGCGAACAGATTATGTAACGGATAGTCTGGGAGCAAAGAAAGGGCCTTAAGGCACCAGACATTTGCTCTCCTGGAGAAGCCTCAGTCACGATGACTGGGTCAGGTGACTGAAGCAGCAGCTCCGGTGGCATTAGCAGGACGCGGATCACCTGTGGTGCTAGGGTGCTCAACCAGCTAGGGTGTTCACCTGCAGCCAGGTGAACTCAGGGGCCAGGAGGAAGATGAAATATTGGATCATCCCTTCTGCTTCAGACCAGAATTCTTGATTTGACTAGAGCTGCAATGCCAACCGTTGCTTCGGCTGAGAGCTGAGGGATGGAACAAATGTTCTTGCAAGTTGAACCCGTTGGTACCCTGGGCTAGCCTGCCTGAGGAAATGCTTGTTACTATGTTTGCAGAGACTTCCCAATAATATGTCGTTTGAATCAACCCAGCTTAGAAATTTCAAATACAGCAGCGTCACATTCACAATGGTCACAGAAAGGGTGGTTACTGTAGAAGGAATTGAGGAATCGTGTGTCTATAGACAATAAGAAGTTAAGGCAAATCATCGCTGATCTCCAGGCTCACTCTGCCATCTAGAACTGTGGGGTAGAGTCTGTCTAAAGTTCTTTCCCTAGCCCTTGTGCACACACTGACCCATGTCCACCAGGCTTTCATAAACCTAGTGAAGGCATGTTTACCCTTGCATGGAGACAGATATATTCACAGCAAACTTAAAATGGAGACAAATTTCAACAAGCTATATTATAGTATTATATCTTTCCTTTTCCTTCCCTCTCCCCTTTTCAGGTTTATTTATTTTGTGAAAGAGATAGAGAGAGAGAGTGTGTGCAAGCATGAGTGGGTGGGGGGCCGGGGGGGGGAATCCCAAGTAGACTCCATGCCTCTATGCTGTTGGCACAGAGCCCAATGCAGGGCTCAATCTCACGAACCATGAAACATGACCTGAGCCAAAGTTCAACACTTAACTGAGACACCAGGTGCCCCGAGTAGACAAATTTGAAGTCACGATCAGTATGCATTAATATCTTTTGGGTCTTTAGAAGGACCTAGTCCTTACAAAATACAGAATGTATGCTGGGTTCATTTACCATTAAAAAGTGTTTCTTCTTGATTTCTCTGTGATTGACCTGATGTTTTTCACCAGCCTGATTTCTTCTGGTAGGTGTGTGTGTGTGTGTGTGTGTGTGTGTGTGTGTGTGTGTGTGTGTGTGTGTGTCTATATGTCTGTGCTTGGGAAGGGGGTGTGCATGGAAGGAAGGGGTGGAGGCGTGCTGTGTGGACATTTAGTTCAACCCAGTAGTCTTATCTGTCTCTTGAAGTAACTTGGTCTCAGCTTGGATTACTGACAAAAATGCTTAGTCTTTCAGAGCCCCATTTCCTCTACCTATTAAGGAGTGGACATGTAGCTCTGGATCACTGAGAGGAGGCATGATTCTGGGACCTACACTGTGCTGCCTGGAACTGTGCTGTCCCTTCTGGGGAGTGGTAGATCCCAGCTGCGCCCTGCACTGACGATTCTGTTGGCATCTGCTGCTGAAAGCCACAGATGGTGGACTTCAGAATTTATGGTCTGTTCTCTCAGTTCATCTGGACCCAGGAATTTCTCCTGATGACTCAGCCCCCCTCAGTGGTACTGTGCATCCCTCCTGAGGTCTGACTGCTCTTCCCTTGTGGGTCCCACCCAGCTCAGGTGTTCGGTACTGCAACTCCCAACGCCAGAACCACGTTGCCCTCACTTGGTGACTTTCAGCCAACCTTCCCCACCCCTCCTGGGGCAAGTGGGAATTTTTTAGTGTGTCTATGCCATGTGGGAGCTAAGCTAAATTCCAGGACTGTCTAATCTATACCATTTTTACTTTTCATATGACAACTTCTTAAGGGTTGAATCATGTCCCCAAAAACATATTTGAAGTTCTAACTGCCAGTAACTCAGAACGTGATCTTGTCTGGAAATAAGGTCGTTGCAGATATAAGGTAGCTGAGATGAGGTCACGTAGGAGTAGGGTGAGCCCTCGCCCCAGCATGACTCATGTGCTTATAAGGAGAGAAGACACCCGGGCACAGATGTGGCAGGGGAGAATGCCACGTGACTGCTGCAGCTGCAAGCCTGAACAGCCAAGGGCTGCTCGCAAACACCAGGAGCTAGGAAGGATTCCCAGCAGAGTTTGAGTGCAAGTATGGCCCTACCACCACCTTGAGTTCAGACTTCTATCCTCCAGGACCGTGAGACAATCAATTCCTGTTGATTTAAGCTATCCAGTTTGTAGTACTGTGTTAGAGCACCCATCCCAGCTCTAACACACAACCACCCCAGCAGAGAGTTGGGATATTTTGGGTCCCAAGAGGGGACCTCCTTCCAGGATCCCAAAAGGAAGCAAGACAGACACTGTGGGTTCTCCTTGGTCTAATATGGCCCTGTCCCACCCCCACGCCCACCACCTCGCAGCCCTGGAGGTCTGGCTCCTGACAGTTAAGCAGAACCCAAATGGTCAAGCTTCCCTAGCTAGCTTCCTTCTCTTATCTGACTCAGACACCCGTTTTCTAAAGCTCTACAATTACATCCACCACTTCTTGGTATATTTTAATTAATTTAATTTTTTCCAAAGAAAGTTACACATTTAATTCTTTTAAGATATATTTATCAATTAGCCCCCCAAAAACAACTTTGCCTTAAAAAATGAGTCTAAAGTCTTGTGATAAATTTCCCTTAAACTATTTTTTTAATTATAATTCATTGTCAAGTTGGCTAACACAGAGTGTATATACAGTGTGCTCTTGGTTTCAGGCATATATTCCCATGATTCATCACTTACATACAATACTCAGTGCTCCTCCCAACAAGTGCCCTCCTCATTGCCCATCAGCCATTTTCCCTCTCCCCCAACCCTCTACATCAACCCTCAGTTTGTTCTCTATATTTAAGAGTCTCTTAAGGTTAAGAGTCTCTCTCTGTTTGAAATTATTTATTCCCCTTCCCTTCCTCCATGATCTTCTGTTAAGTTTCGCAAGTTCCACATATGAGTGAAAACAGATGGTATCTGTCTTTCTCTGACTTATTTCACTTAGCCTAATACCCTCCAGTTCCATCCCCATTGTGGCAAATAGCAGGATTTCATTTTTTCTCATTGCCATGTAGTATTCCATTGTATATATAAACCACATCTTCTTTATCCATTCATCAGTTGATGGACATTTAGGCTCTTTCCATAATTTGGCTATTGTTAAAAGCACTGCTATAAACTTTGGGATACATGTGCCCCTATGAATCAGTACTCTTGTATCCCTTGGATAAATTCCTAGGAGTGCTATTGTTGGGTCTTATGATAGTTCTATTTTTAATTCTTTGAGGAACCTCCACACTGTTTTTCAGAGTGGCTGCACTAGTTTGCATTCCCACCAAGAGTTCAAGATGGTTCCCATTTCTCTGCATCATTGCCAACATCTTTTGTTTCTTGACTCGTTAATTTTAGCAACTTTGAATGGTATGAGGTGGTATCTCAATGTGGTTTTAATTTGTATTTCCCTGATGATGAGCGATGTAGAGCATCTCTTGGTATTTTAAAGAAACCAAAAGGAAGGAAAGAAGGAAGGAAGGAAGGAAGGAAGGAAGGAAGGAAGGAAGGAAGAGGGAGGGAGAAAGGGAAAGGAAAGGAAAGGAAAGGAAAGGAAGGAAAGGAAAGGAAAGGAAAGGAAGGAAAGGAAAGGAGGGAAAAGAAAGGAAAGGAAAGGAAAGGAAAGGAAAGGAAAGGAAAGGAAAGGAAAGGAAAGGAAAGGAAAGAGAAAGAAAGAAATTTAAACATACTTTTCTCCCTCCCAAACCAAATCTAGCTTTCGAGTCTTTTGCAGACTCAAATATGCCCCTTGGGATACTAGCAGCTGACTGTTGACTGTCTCATTGTCTTTACAAGTCTGAGTAAATGGATGGATCATCACACGTACCTGTGATGCAAAGGCTCAGGCACAAATGATACTTGAGAGCAGAGCCGTCAGGTGCAGAACGATTGCTCTGTTCACTTTCCCATGTGCAGATGACTTGTAACCATGCTCTCTCCTCTCCATGAGAAGTGAAAAGATCCTAGCCATACACTCTCATCTTCCAACCCATTTGCTGGTCTGCACGTTTCCTTCTGGCAGCCTGGACCAGAAAGAGTCTGCCAGGCATGCCGTCAGCCATGGGGGTCCTTGGGAGTCAGAGACAGGTTCTTATAAATAGATCTTTTATCTGACCCATTTGGTAGCTTCAAATGCTCAGTCTTACTATTTGTTAATGGTCATGATGGTTTTTCTACTTACTGTATATCCTTGTCCTCTCAGGCTCTCTGGAATGAACACTACTGGTGGCCTTCAGCCTTTACTCTTCTTTTTTCCTCTCCAGTAGAACCGTGATATTGTTTAGGGGGCCAGCCCTTTCTGACATAGCCCATGTCTCTCAGCGACCTGTTAGGTGAAAAGGTTATCCCATAACTTCCTCCTGTGATTGAATCAAGAGTGGGTATGTGACCCCAAATCTGCCTATGGGGCTCAAAGAGCTTCTGCTGGAGACTTCCAGGAAAAAAACTTTCTTGTCTTTAGGGGTCCTTTGGAAACCCAGTTTCCTTTACACTGAAAGTGGAGGGAAAAGCATGTGACCCTGACTGAAGCTGGCAGCTACCTTATAATTAGAAGGAAAACTGTCCTTAGGATGAAGCTTGTGCTCCACAGAGCTCAGCAATGAAACACCTCTGGCCCCCCAACTGTATCCCATGTAATCCTTGACGTCCAGTTACATGAGTCACTGACTTCTCATGCTGTTTAAACCAATTCAATGGACATGTTATTGAGAGTATCCTAATAGATACAAACTACACTGGACACCTTAGAGTCTGTACAATGTGGGGGAAAAGCCACAGATCAGGTTAGCTTGTCAGTCAAACACACATCAATAATTCCACCTGGGTGTTCATGAAACCATGAGGATTTGTTCCTTATATTTCTACCTCTACACACTTTGCTTTTTTATACCATCTCTTGATGGTCTCATTTAACATGTAACCTATAAATTCAAAGAATGACAAATTCCATGGTGTACTTCTGAGGAGTGGGCTCTTTTTAGCTTTAACAGTTTCAGTAATACATAGGTGAGAGAATACTAAAAAGACTTGCTTAGGGGCGCCTGGGTGGCTTAGTCGGTTAAGCGTCCGACTTTTGCTTAGGTCATGATCTCGCGGTTCGTGGGTTCGAGCCCCGCGTCGGGCTCTGTGCTGACTGCCAGCTCAGAGCCTGGAGCCTGTTTCAGTCTGTGTCTCCCTCTCTCTCTGACCCTCCCCTGCTTGCGCTGTCTCTCTCTCTCTCCCAATAAATAAAACATTAAAAAAAAATAAAAAATAAAATAAAATAAATAAAAAGACTTGCTTAAGCCCACAGATTTCCGTAATCGAGGTAATCATCACAGACACAAACCAGTGTAGAACAATTCAACAAACATACAGAAGGCTGAGATTTTCTCTAAAGAGCTGGATCCAGCTTCCTACCTTTGTGTCAATCAATATACTTCTGCTTTGGTGATATATGAAGGTCTTGCACCATCAAAAGGAGAGATCTGTAGGGAGACATTAAGTTATTAGTTTCAAAAGATTCTCATGTTTTTGAACTTTTAATAAAGCCAAGCGTACAGGGAAATGCTTGGAGTAAAGTAAGATAAATAGACATTTTCCATTGGAAGGACCCACTAAACCACACTTCCTTTTAAATACCCTCTTATGCACTGAATTATTATTAAGGTTTTTCATTTAAATGTTCTCAATTTTTGGCTCACTTGAATCATTAGCCTATAAGGGAGCTGAAGAAAAGAAAGATTGAAACACAATCAATTAGCTTCCCTTTGGTTGTTTTAAGAATCTTAATTTAGGAAAGAATTCTCTGGAATAAAACGTGAATTATCTTGAAATTAATCTTTGTCATCTCTTTTTAGTATGTTTGTTATAATTAATATAATATAGTATTAAATATTGGATTGTCTTGTCAAATAGTCTTTCAAACAAAGCCTCAGGAATATACCACTCTGGTCAGGGTGTAGCCACTCTGGAGAATAGTATGGAAATTCCTCAAGAAACTAAAAATAGAACTATCCTATTGTCCAGCAGTTGCATTATTATGTATTTACCCAAAGGATAAAAAAATACAGATATGAAAGGATACACGTACCCCAATGTTTATAGCAACATTGTCAACAATAGCCAAGCTATAGAGAGAGGCCAAATGTCCATTAACCAATGAACGGATAAAGAAAATATGGTGTGTATGTGTGTGTGTGTGTGTGCGTGTGTGTATAATGGAATATATAATGGAATATTACTCAGCCATTAAAAAAGAATGAAATCTTGCCATTTGCAATGATGCGTATGGAGCTATAATGTATTTTGCTAAGAAAAATAAGTCAATCAGTGGGGCGCCTGGGTGGCTTAGTCGGTTAAGCGTCCGACTATCGCTTAGGTCATGATCTCGAGGTTCGTGGGTTCGAGCCCCGCGTCAGGCTCTGTGCTGACTGCCAGTTCAGAGTCTGGAACCCATTTCAGAGTCTGTATCTCCCTCTCTCTCTCTGATCCTTCCCTGCTCACGCTGTCTCTCTCTCTCTCCTAGAAATAAAAATATTTAAAAAAAAAAAGAAAAATAAGTCAATCAGAGAAAGACAATTATATGATTTCACTCATATGTGGAATTTAAGAAACAAAACGGGTAAATATATGGGAGGTGGGGGGAGGAAAAGAAAGGGAAACAAACCACAAGAGACTCTTAATGATAGAGAACAAACTGAGGGTTGATGGAGGGAGGTGAGTGGGAGATGGGCTAGATGGGTTATGGGTACTAAGGAGGGCACTTGTGATGAAAACTGGGTGTTACATGTAAGTGATGAATCATAGATTTCTACTGTTAAAACCAATACTGCACTGTATGTTAACTGAAATCTAAATTTAAAAAAAGGTAAAAAAGTATACTAGTCAGATAATACTCTTTCCATATGGTATTTCGTGGAATGATCCAATTATTCAAAAGGATAAACCTGGAACATTGGGGATAAATTTACCTACATGTTCCTTACTCAAAACTAGAAAGTGTAGTTTTCTGAGGTCTATGGGTAATCTTAAACACTTGTGCCATTTTTCCTTTCTTTGCCTAAGCACTGAGGGATTTTGGCAGCTTAAACAAGAATTGGACCCTATGTTTTCTCTCAAATAGGTAGAGTCAGGACACAAGAAAACATGATAACACTAGAAACAAGGAGGAAATCTTTAAAGCCTAACAGTGATGCCATAATTTGGGCCCATTAGCCAAGGAAGGAATCTGGGAACTCTGCCATCCCACATTCTTTTGGCAATTCTGCCCAGGGAGGTGTGGTCATGTGGTGAGAAGGTGAGGGTGGGGGCAGGGTGTGAAGCTCAATGAACCAGAACCCTCTGAGAGAAGCAACCTACCTCTGGAAGCAAACCAGGGCTACATATGTGTAATTTCTCAGTGTAGGACTGGTTCCAGCCAAGACTTGCTGGGTGGTTTGAAATCACACTCCTCAGCCTTTGCTTATAACAAGCACAAGTCTGTTCACTGAGAATGACAAGCTGTTCATTATGGCACTTTGGGGTTTCTATTTAAGCCTAAAATGTTTGCAGTAAGTAACGCCAACACAAATGATGAAGCATTCACAACCCTAGATAAATAAATTTCTACCTTATTTCATATAAGTTATTGCTAAATGAACATAAAGCAACTCAGCCATCTCTACCTATTAACGTGGATGGGAATACAAATAGAATCTAAAGATTTCCAAGAAATAAAACCAATAAATTTAAGGTAGTCTGTGGTTTGATTAAATTAATTTAATTAATTGTATGCTTTGACTTGTACAATGCTCTCCTTTGCTTTCTTTGTTCTGAAAGCAAATACTGAGGACCTCTGGATAATGATGCCAAGTTAGGCTCCATATGATCGAGGAAACCTAATGAAGATATTGGCTATTATTAGCCCATGCTTGAAAGAAATTGTGCATAACACATACTAGGTGCTAAGTCAGTGGTTGTCAAATGCTGAATAAATAATCTATAGCAAAACAACAACAGCAGCAGCCAGAAATCAGTTCTCCCATTATATTTTAATTATATTTTTTTCATGAGCATATGATTCTATTAAACAAAAATAAATCACTCTCTTTAGAGTGAATTTAAAGTAGATCCAAGGATCTAGATAAAACTCTAGTGAGTGTAGAAAGCACTTGGTAAAGTGCTATGAAGCTTCTTATAAAGAACAGAGTCATCAGGGGGCACCTGGGTGGCTCAGTTGGTTAAGCGTCCAACCTCAGCTCAGGTCATGATCTTGCGATTCATGGCTTCAAGCCCCACGTCAGGCTCTATGCTGACAGTTCAGAGCCTGGAGCCTGCTTTAGATTCTGGGTTTCTCTCTTTCTCTCCTCCTCCCCTGCTCATGTACTATCTCTGTCTCAAAAATAAATAAACATTTAAAACAAAAGAATAGGGTTATCAGAATGGAAGCTGAACTCTGCCTGGAATTTAAGTCCCACATGTGTGCTTCTTGCTGGCTGTGCACCCTTGGGGAAGTTATTTTAACCTTGTTAACTTTAAATTTTTTCATGTGTAAAATGGAGAAAAAAATACTATCTATCTCATGCATTTTTAGTGACTATGAAGGGAGCTAATGTACAAAGGCATTTTTGCCTGGTGGCCCTTTATAGCAAGAACTCCATTAATGTTGACCATCATTGTTGGCTTTTTCTTCTTCCCCTTCTTCTTCCCTTCCTTCTTCTTCTTCCCTTCCTCCTCCTCCTCCTCCTCCTCCTCCTTCTTCTTCTTCTTCATCATCATCATCATCAGAGGTGGGAATTCCTTATTGCTCATCCTACAACATGTCAAGATTGCCAAGGGTAAAAAAAGGAAAGGAAAAACAAAAATAAGCAGAGGTGCTGCTAAATCACATTCTTATAATTTCTTACCTGGTTTCTTCAGGCTTGTCTTCCTCAGATCAGTCCTCCAAGCTATCAAAGTGACCTGTTCAGAACAGAAACCTGACCGTATCACTCCTCCAATATCTAACTCAGTTAGCTGGTCCCTACTAGGCAGACTCCAGGGCCCTTACTGTGGTGTCTGAGGAGGGTCTCTAGGAACTAAACCCCTTTTTCCTCCATGAGCTCCAGTTCTGATCAAGCAAACCAGATCAGATCTAACACATCAGGTAGATCTGGCTAACTCCTGGCCAAATCCTACTCCATTATGACTTAGTTAAACACACACACACACACACACACACACACACACACACACACACACACACACAAACTGAGCAACTCAGCTCAGCCTCTGTTACCTCCTGAGAAGCTATGTGCCTACCCACTTGTCAAATTGCTTTCTAAGAACACTACACTGTGAACTCTGTATAGGTAGGGTCCCAGGGCTCACCATTATACTTGGCATTTTCTAAGGGCTCACTATTTCCAAAGGAATGGCCAGATAAATAAATGAGTGAATATGCATCAGATAACCAGATGCAAAGTATATAGATGCATAGTTTCTGGACCCAAGTACCCTTGTAGGTCTTGAAGAAGATAAGAACATAACATTCTTTTCCCAGTCAAGTTTGAAAACAATGGAAAGGTGGACATGAAAGTCTGGCAGGAGACACAATGCTATCTTCATAACTGGTAAGGCTATTAAAGAAAGGTGTGGCTTAGGTACATGATGACAGCAGACTTCTAAAACTGCACTCCATAATTAGACTTACCCACCGGTCACCACATGGCTCCCCATTAGAGAACTAGCCTCTGCACAACGTAGAATACGAAGAGGCAGACCAGAATGTGTAATTCTTAAGGTCAGCTGGCTTCCAGCTACTATGCAGAGCCAGTTCATTTCACAAATGCACCACTGGGAGAATTGCCCCTTCTCCTCTGAGTCAGTGAGTCAAGTAGGAGAGAGAGGCCCAGAGAGGGACAATGGCTCATGTAACTTGGACTGATAAACATGGGACTCTGCTCCGTTCCTGGATAGCCTCATGGGCACTGATTGATTCATATGCTGGCGATATTTCCCACAAGTGATAGGAAAAGTGGATCACAAAGATACCCCCAGATTCATATCTTTCAGTGGATTATCTGTTGACTTCCCTGTCTGATTTCTCTTTTTCGGTTGACCTATGAACAGATGGAATGGCATACTTAGATGAACTTCTCAAGACTTAAAAATTGTTTTGGCTTCTAAAAGATTATGCCTCCTCTTTTACTCAATCATTTGATATCTAGCAAATATTCATTGAGGCCCCACTCAGTGCCAAGTGCCATGAATATAAAGACAAACACACCAGAGTGATCCTGTGGAGTTTACCATCCAGTCAGCATCTACTGCGTCTCTTCTCTTAGGGAGAAAAAAGGAAGCTCAGTCGTTTATGAGCTCAGAATAAACAGAGACAAATATTTGCAAATTTTTGTCCTAAGTTTCAAATGTTTTTCTGAGTAGTTAAATGACTGTTCACCCAGAATTTAAGACATTTCCCTTCTCCTATCACCAGCCTTAATTAGAGCCAAGATACTAATGATAAAGGTTATGGAAACCACTGGAGAGTCATTTATCTTCTCTTATTCTGTCTGTATTGCACCATCTCACGAAGGCCTACAATCGGCAAAGAGAGGAATAGGGTGAAAGCGGTAGATGGGTTATTCATATTCACCACAACTGAAAAACAACTCGTATGAGTGGATGGATGGTTCCACCACCCTGAATGAAGATCTCATCCTTACTCTTTTCTTATCCTGGATTCCTGTATCTTCCACTATTCTCTTGTTTAAAGAAGAAAAAAAAAAAAAAAACTCTGATGTCTTACGTTTCTAAGAATTACATTTGTTTTTTTTTATTTAACCAGATTCTGGAAGACTACACCCATTATTTTACTAGGTCTTAAACTTGCACTTTGGTTTGGTTTGTTTTTACCTCATTTTGTCTTATTTCTCATCACCAAACCAACAGAATAATTCAAAAGAAAAGGGGATTAGGTATCATTCCAGTTCCTAACAGATTCAGATTCAGAGTCTCTTCCCGCCTACAAGTTTTTAAAACCACTATGGACCCAAACTCTCATGGAGAAATTGGTAATTTTGTTTCCTCCAGTCACGCTAAAGGATGCACAAAAAGCTACTAAAATGTGGCGGAGGTCTCCACGTCCTCAGCATTGTTCCTGGCTTCAGAAAAGAAGTTTATCTTCTCCCTCTCATTCCTGTACATCTACTAGGTAGCAGGAAGTAATGATTTTCACTTTGGAATAGCTGGGCAGATATACTGCTTGAGGATAAGCAGGGAAACCAAGTCTGGTGTTTCTATTTGGAAAGAAAGAAACTGACAAAGTTAATGCAATCTAAACTCTTTACTTGAAATGCTGTACTTTTTCTATTAACTTTTGAGATAGCATATAAATTCATAGCAGTGATTTAAAATACACATATATATCTTATACAAATACATACATCCTTCTTGGGTATGTATAAGTCACTTGTTTCTAAATATCATGAGTAAAGAGAGTAGCAAAAAAAGTCAACACATCCCAGAGTCTAAGAATATCATTGTCATCATGAAGAGCAGTGAGATCTTAGGCAACTGATATACTCCCATGCCTTTCTTCTTGCTTTGTAAAGAAAAAAGAAAAGAAGAGAAAGGCATCATGAGAGTTTTTTGTTATCCCTATATCTGTTCAGAACCCACAGAAGACAGGATACATAAAAGGAAACTGACAGCAATAGAATTACAGTCCCTAATATCGTAGAGAATCTTGCATATGCATTTTTAAAATTTCAAATGTATTATTTAATACTCATCCAAGGCAATGTGTATTAAATATTAAACAAATTTTAAAAGAGGCTTTTCATGTATTAAAAAAATTCATTAGTGCACTTTGGGGATAATATTCACTTAATAAAATACACGATGTTTCTTTTGCCCAAAGCATTTTGACGCCAATTTGAAGATCTTCCCAGGAGCTGTGAGAAGTGCATTTCTAGGGTCAATAGGCTACAAGATGCCTTTTTGCGAAAATGTTCTTAGAGCCATCGATTTAAATTCATCTGGAGAAGCAGTCAGTAATCCTGTAGTAAAACCCTGGCTCTGCACCGTACCGCTATAATACCTTGTGTGGACTCCATGCTTATAATATATTTACCTTACACTCAATACGTCCTAACATCTCTTACTGGTGAGAGCTAAATTTGAATAAATGCTGATTGTTTTATATGAGAATGTACAGGCAGGATATCTATTTCTGTTCATATATCCAGACAGATATATAAATGATATAGGTGCTATGAATATAGCTATAAACATAGATACAAATACAGCTATAGAGATATCCCAGGTTAAAACTGTAAGTAAGTTCATGGTGGGGATAGATAAATTTATGAAGGCTACTTTCGGCTGTAGAATATTGTCCTACCTACCAACTTTCATATTAGGTTGGAAGGTCCAGAGTTAATTATTACAGAATCACAGACATGGCATGAAGGTAAACAAGCTTTAGGGTAAACAGACTGTGTCAAAAAGAGTTATTTCGTCCAGTACTGAGACAGGCAGAACTAGAAAAGATCTGTGGTGCTTGTCTCTGACCCTCTCAGCTGCAAGCCCCACCCGATCGATCCCATCTCCTGACTGGCCCTACCAGAACCAGAATCTAGAGGGCCTGCCCAGGCGCACCTTCAACACTGCCAACGACCACAACTCCAACCACAATTCGGCCCTTTAAACCAAATACATGCTAATCTACATCGAATCATCATCGGTGCCCTGAATCTAATGATCTTTTCACACTTTACTGTTTCTGTTAATGGTACTGTCTGCTTATAATGGTACCAAATTTGTGAACTTCAAACGTGTTTTTAATGTTTTCATTAAAGAAAAAAAAACAAGGAACAACAAAAAATCAAATTATACAAAATTTTCAACGTATCTATTTTAAGATCACTTCACTCCCACACCCTTCCAAAATTCCCAGTTTTCAGAGGAAACTAGCATTAATTTTATTGTTTTTGCTTTCTGACACTTAGGCTTTTCTGCTTTTAATAAAAATCAGATGTTATGCATATATATATTATATATATAATATGTATATATTATACATACATATATGTGTTATATATAATATGTGTATACATTATATATTATATATATATAATTACATTATACATATGTACATAATTATATGTAAAAATTAGACCTGTGACATTTAGAACTTTGGCTTAAAATTTAGTATATCTGACAGCAAAATGTATGTTCTTACTATTACATCATGCTTCAATTCAATTCAATAAATATTTATTTGACATATACTCTATGCAACACACTCTATTAGGTGCTATAGAGGATTAACATTTGAAAAATAATGACACACCACAAGGTCACTGGATGTGACCTTGCCTCCGGCAATATATAGGAGGTTGAAACAGATGTGGGCACCTCCTCCGCCTGTATCTTGCTACCTAACAAGCAATCCCAAAACTCATGGCTTAAGACAATGACAACACTTCTGTGGCTCACACACATCCAATTTATGTAAAGCTCAGAGGCGGTAACTTGTTTCTGCTCTACTCAGTATCAGCTATGGTGGCTTGAAGGCCAGGACTGGGAATCATGAAATCTTGTCCCCTCACCAGTCTGGAGGTTGGTGCTGGTTGTTACCTGGGTCCTCAGTGGGGACCATAACCCGGAACACTTTCATATCACAATTCTGCAAGGTCTTTCCCCTTCCTTGGGGTCCAAGTGCAAGCACCCCCAAAAAGCCAGACAGGGGTTGTTTTGTCTGCTAGAACTTAGCCCCTGAAAGCACATAATATCACCACTTCCACGGCAGATACAAGCCCACTGACATGCAAAGGGAGGAGGTATAGACCCCATCTCACAAGGAAGGACTGTCAATGTCACATTGCAAGAATGTGTCACATTGCATGCTTGGTGGTGTGGCCATCCTTAGACTACAATCTGCCACACCACTTACAGATGTGCCAGTGAACTGTCATGGGAAAATAATTCAGGACAATCAAATTCCCTTTCAAGTAAATATAGCTTGAGAACAATTTAGAGAATGAATATAGCTGCTGGAGAGTAATCTGGAAGAACATAACAAAGAAAGAGGAGGAAGGCATGATGAAGCATGTGTTCACTGAAGTTCTGGGGCCATAGAAACCGAGAGTAAGAATCCAAGTTCTGTTCATTTGTATACATATCCCTACCAGCACACAGTACCAGACACATAATAGATGCTCAGATATGTCATAAGAAGAAATACATGAATGGATGGAAAGAGAGAACACAGAAGGAGGGGTAAATTTGGAGGAGGAAAGATGAGATTCTACTAGAAATATATTTACTTTGAGGTTCCAGTTGATAGCTTCCCACTGAGATGTCAAGCAAGCAGTTAGTGAGTGGGTCCATGGCCCAGAAGAGAGAACAAGAGTTAGGGGAAGGGTGTAGTAAGCCTCGGATAAGGTGAAGCTTTGACTGGATGAGACCGTCAAGAAGGAGCACGTAGAGGAAGACCAGTGACTAATGCTCAAGCAATATAAGAGTGCTTAATACCATCAGCTCAAGAGTCTGAACGCCTGGATTTAATGTCTGTAATACCTGATTCACCACTTCGTAACTGCGTGTTTTCTTAGGTTTAGCTACTTAATCTCTCTTTACCTCGATATCCTGTCATAACAGTGTTATAATAATAAAACTTACTCCGTAGGGCCATAGATTAATTATATATTGCCTGAAAAGTACTTTGAACAGAGCCTAGCATTCAGGAAGTAATCAATGCAGATTAATTCTATAACTATTTTTATTTTCTTCAACATCTAAGGTTTAGGAATGAGCAGAGGAAGAGACAGATAATAATACTTATAATGAAGGCCTTGTATAATACAGATAAATGGCTGCAAGTTACATGTATTACTCAGTTGACAAACATAAGAGATATTGATTTTGTCAATAAAAAGAGGGTGACAACATGGTGAGTTGTATTTTCTATCTCAACATTTCATTTCATAAAAGTTTGTGATTTTGGGGGTAGTAATGTGCTGTGTCAAAAAAAAAAAGTGTGTTCTATACTCAAATAAGCTTGAGAAATGTTGCATTAACAAAATTGTTTCCTTAAATTCATATGCTAATATTAGCCACAGTTTGCTAAGAAGGGGCTAAGAAAAGCATCTTTTCCCAGACTCTTGTAAATTTCTTTAGGGATCATTCTGCTAAACCTATGTGTAAAACACAACCCCTCAATGCTAGTCAAGGAAGAATCTCTTGAGAAATTTCTCTAAAAAATACATATTACTGGATTCATTCCACAGACTCTGATTAGAAAGTCTGTACTGGTGTTAAGGAATCTGTATTTTTTAAAGTTCTTTGGTGTGGCCTTGTCTCTAGGCAACCAGGAAGTGGAATTTTGCCCTTCCCATAATCCATCTCTTTCCAACCTGTTCTAGAAAATATGGCTCCTACAAAGAACAGTAGCAAAAAAAGAAAAAAAGTGTGTGTGGGGGGGGGGTTATTCTGCCACCAAGGAGAGAAGAAAATAGAACGTCAACATGCAAGAACACTTCCACTGAGGTGGCTTCGAGAAGCATGGATCCCAGGCACTCAAGGAAATCTTGAATTTGCCACAAAAACCTGGTAACTCTCCATGTGATCATTTACACTGGCTCCAGAAACCTGTCTGGACACCAGAAATAAGGCTCCCTGCCCCACTCCCCACTCATTCTCTCAATCTCTCTCTCTTTCTCTCTCTCTCTCTCAAAAAATGAATACACATTAAAAGGCAAAAAAGAAATAAGGAATATCTAATAATGTATCTGGGTAGGTTAATGAGGACAATGATTCGTCAAACACACACAGTATGATGGTTACCTATGTATCTGTTATGCTTTTAAAAGTCTTCAGATAATCAATGAAAACCAGAAAAAATATAATTATGGAAAAGTAGTTGTAGCCTCTACATGTAAAGAAATTTAAACTATGGGTCCGTAGAATTAGTGGTAATCTAACAGATTTCCAAGAATTCCCAACAGAACTTTGAACAAAGTCAGCCTAGAACATTTTTTTAAACATGCTTAGAACCCATATCTAACACAATGGGATGGTTGTATTATTTGTATGCCTTTAAAATTTAATCTAAGAACAGTCTCCTTACCTGAGATTTACATGGAGATCAGTCAGACCTGAGAATACACAACCTGAGAGACGTTGTCTTAGAATCATTTGGAAAGAAGACAATTTTTCCCATGAATATTCTATCTAGGGAGAATTCAGCAGAATGAATGGTTTAACATATTTCCACATTTATAGTCTGCTTTAAAACTTTTATGGTAAAAATAAAAGAAGATAAAAGCATGGTATCATTGGGACGCCTGGGTGGCTTAGTCGGTTAAGCGTCCGACTTTCGCTTAGGTCATGATCTCGCGGTTTGCGGGTTCGAGCCCCACGTCGGGCTCTGTGCTGACTGCCAGCTCGGGGCCTGGAGCCTATTTCAGAGTCTGTATCTCCCTCTTTCTCTGACCCTCCCCTGCTCACGCTGTCTCTCTCTCTCTCTCTCTCTCTCCTAGAAATAAATAAAACATTAAAAAAAAAAAAGCATGGCATCATTTCCAAGCTTCTCTTGGAAGAGAAGCAATTATTCATTTTCTATGTCTGGCAGATAGTGTTTGGGTTGTGGTCGGTCTTGGCCTTTTCCAACAGAGAGACGGGAATGAGGGTAAATTAGTCTAGGAAAGGCCACCCGTGCTACACTTTTCCAGGCTGAAAAAAAGACTAAAGAGACACAACCTCTAAATGCAACACATGATTCTAGAATAGCTCCTATAAAGGATAGTGTTGGGGTGCATAGGTGGCTCAGTCAGTTAAGCATCTGACTCCAGCTCAGGCCATGATCTCAGAGTTTATGAGCTCAAGCCTCACTTCTTTTTCTCTCTGCCCCTCACTCACTTGCACACGCCCCCCTCCTCTCTCTCCTTCTCTATTTCAAAAAAAAAAAAAAGATACTATCGGGACAATTACTTAAACTTAAAAGGAGTAATTGAATTCAATGATGATTTCCTGATTTTGATCCTTATGTTGTGATTTTCTGGAGAATGTCCTTGTTTGATGGATTATATCACTAAACTATTCAGTAATGATGGGCACCATGTTCAAAACTTACTTCCACATAGTTCCAGGAAAAATATTCTTTGTGTTCTTCTTGCAGCTTAAAAAATTTTTTAATTTAATTTAAATATTTTTTGAAAATTTTATTTAAATCCAAGTTAGTTAACACATTAGTGTAAAAATGATTTCAGGAATAGAATTTATTGATTCATCATTTTACATATAACACCCAGTGCTCATCCCAACAAGTGCCCTCCTAATGCTGCTCAGCCATTTAGCCCATTCCCCCCACCTACCCTCCAGCTACCCTCAGTTTGTTCTCTGTATTTAAGAGTTTCTTATGTTTTGCCTCCCTCTCTCTTTTTATCTTATTTTTCCTTCCCTTTCCTTGTGCTCATCTGTTTTGTTCCTTAAATTCCACTATGAGTGAATTAATATGACATTTATCTTTCTCTGACTGACTTACTTCATTTAGTATAATACATTCTAGTTCCATCCACATTGTTGCAAATGGCAAGATTTCATTCTTTTTGATCACCGAGTAATATTCCATTGTGTATATTATGTATATATGTATATATATATATATCATACCTTCTTTATCCATTGTCAGTTGATAGAAATTTGGGGTCTTTCTATAATTTAGCTATTGTTGATAGTGCTGCTATAAGCGTTAGGGTTCATGGGCCCCTTCAAATAAGCATTTTTGTATCCTTTGGATAAATACCTAGTAGTGCAATTGCTGGGTCCTAGGGTAGTTCTATTTTTAATTTTTTGAGGAACTTCCATACTGTTTTCCAGAGTGGCTGCATCAGTTTGCATTCCCATCTTGCAGCTTTTCTGAAGGTTGAAGTTATTTTAAACATAATGAAACTAAAATTGGCATTAGTACATTAGCATTTATTTTATCATTTTTGTTAGTTTATTGTTGATTTTCTCAAGTTCTCTGAGTAAGCTATCATATCATCTGAAAATAGTTTTACTTCTATTCCAATTCCTGTGCCTCTTATTGCTCTGTCTCTTTAGAGTATATTGGTTAATATCTCTAGAAAAATCTTCAGTAGTAGTAGAGATGTTAAGCATTCTTGACTCTTTCCTAATCTTAGTGCAAATATCTCTAGTATTTCCTCATTAAGCACAATGCTGGTTTTAGGATCCAGGTATTCTGTTTAGGAAATATGCATCAGTCAAGGCCAACCCTCCAACTGGGCTCTTGACCCAATCCTCACCCTCTCTCCCATGACCTTGTTCCATCACTTAATCCCCCTCTCTTCTATATCTTTACCATTTCCCTCTCTATCTTCCCTCAACATATGAGCCTGCTTAGCTTGCTCCCTTCCATTTTGAGAAAAAACAAAACCTCTCATGATCTGACCCTTCGAATTTCCAACTCTACCCATGATCTCTACCTCACACTTTATTTGGATAATCTACTGACAAATTCCAAATCAACGTATCCAAAATTGAATTCCCTTCCTTGTTTTCTATCTGCTCCACTTCCTGCATTTCTCTTCCTGGATAATGGCATCATCATCATTCAGCTACCAAATCACACCAGACTCTCCCCTTACCTACCTGCCAGTACCAATAAATCATCTTGAGTTATCGTGGGCTGATGAGATATCTATCTCTGTCTCTATACTTGTGCCTATTTCTGTATCTATATGATATATAAGATAACAAGTTTGAACCTTGTTATCTTAAACAAATGTCCCGCTTTAGTTTCTTTACATGTCTCCCTGGAAATATGGTATAGACCTCTAACTGGTCTTTCTGCTTCTAGTTCTACCACTAGATCCATTAAAATCCATCCTCCTTAATACATTAAGAACAAGTTAAACAAAACCTGATACTTTTTTCTGTATCCAAATGGTAGATGAGGGTTGTCACTTTACAAGGTAGCACACATTACTGGTTGTGTGACTTTTGATAACTCTCTTTTTCTTGAGCTTTAGGCCTCTCATCTGTAAAATGTGAATGGCAATACTTAGTCTTGGAGCCATTGTGAAAATTAGATGAGGAATATTTGGCATAGTAGGTGCACAACAAATGAGATCCCTCATATGACAGTGGGACCACATCATCCATCGGGGCATGCCTGACTCTGCAGAGAAATCTAGACACATACGAAAGCTGAGAAAAGCCTGACTTAAAGTCAAGAGCTCTTTAGAAAACTCTTAAGAGCAAAGATACTGGTTTCTTTTTCTATAACATGAGGTTTTGTAAAAATTAAAGGAAAGAATAAAGACAAAGGACCCAATGGGATGACTGACAAAGCATGAGATGAACAATAGAATATAAGTAACAACGAACCCCAGGTCGTTATACTGAGGACTGATTCTTGTAAGTATTGATCTTTACTTGTTTGCTGGCATCTGTTGGTTTTTTTTTTTTTCCTTTAATCTGTAACAATTCTACCCAAAAGTGTGCTTTTGTTGATGTTGGTTAGTGGTGATGGTATTGAAGTTTGTCATTCTAAAGGATAGTCAGCAACAGGATTATAGGATAATCCAGGATGTCTGTTTTTAAAAGTCAGCAGCAGTTAGTGTTCACCAGATGTTAGCTCTATTGACCTTCAGTTCTCAGAGACCGTCTTGGCTTCCCAGTCATGATACTTTTCTTTCCTCAGTTTCTGCTTTGAGATTTAGCAGAAGATTCTGATGGAGGAGGATAATACCCAGAGAGAGGAGCTGAAGCAAGATGGAATTGGTTACGTGCCTATTGGTAAGAACTCTCGGTGTGCACTTTGTTCTCAGAGATTTTCAGTAAATATTTACCAGCACCTACTCTCTGTCTCTCTGTCATACCTACTGGGAACGATCTGGCATTTTCTAGCATAAATGCAGAAGTCCAGCAAGCACCAGAAAAATAGCCAGAGGGTGGCCATTGTTGCCTAGAACTTTGGTCATATGCTCACTTACCTCACTGAAGACACGCTGAGATTTGTTTAGAACAGGGGTTGAAAACAAGCAGTCCAAAGAAGCTGGTGTGGAGAGGTCTTCTTCAGTGACTCAGCAGTCATTCAAAAATCAAAGCCCACACACAAGGAGGTGAGATAGGACGCACAAAGAAATGCACCCCATTTCTATGCTCTCGGCTGATTTTGCACTTTCTTCCAGGAGGTCCGAGGCCCCACCCAACTGTTCTACCCTACAGCACTGGGAGTGCATGTTGAAATCTTTGTAACATGTTCCCCCGTGTTCAAAACAGAATGAGTGGACTCATAAAATGTATATTTTCCTCATTATTTTTTATTATGCCTCAGATGATCAAGTCACCGGCGGCCGGGGAGGGGCTATTGAGGGATGTGCTGGAGCCCAGGTTAACTCACTAGTATTTCCCTGCCCTGAGCTGATTACCTCTGCACTGCAAAGTCCTCTTCTGTTATGGAGGGTAATTTCATGCTAGGTTTTATTTTCCATTTATTCATCTGCTAAGTTCTAGACATAGGAGTTAAAATAGAAAGCTCCTGTATTAGTATAGGTTTTCCAGAGAAACACAATCTCTCTATATGGTGGGATGGGTGCAGAGAGAGAGAGAGAGAAAGAGAGAGAGAGAGAGAAACTGATAGATCTTACACAATTGTCTCCTGTGGTGGTGAAGCCTAGCAAGTCTGAGGTCTGCAGAACTGGTCATGGGCTGGAAATTCAGGCAGCATTTCTATGTTGCAGTCTTGAGGAGATTTTCTTCTTCTTTGGGAAACCTCAGTCTTTCCTTTTAAGTTCTTCACTGTTGGATGAGGCTTAATCACGTTATGGAGGGCAATTTGCTTTATTCAAAGTCTACTGACTTAAATGTTAATCCTATCCATGGGAGCCTGGGTGGCTCAGTTGGTTAAACATTCTCAATCACGGCTCAGGTCTTGGTCTCAGACTCCTGTGTTCAAGCCTCATGTTGGGCTCTGTGCTGGGCATGGAGCCGACTTAAACAAATTTTTTAAAAATGTGAATCATATCTAACAAACCAAATTTTCATAGCAACATTAGACTGGCATTTGTCCAAACAACCGAGTACCATATCTTAGCTAAGTTGGCACAAAATTAACCATCACTGCCTTCTTATTTACCGAGGTCAAGAATAAAGTTTGGAAAAGCTTTCTGGAGAGTGTGTTTCCTGAACTATCCCTGCTTATGAGGAAAGAGGTGAATGAATAAGACACATGTGAAAAATCACAAGTAGTGTATTATGATAGAAACTGCTGCTCTTTGCAGGGAGAAGAGGGAGGAAATGTTAAGCTTCTAGGTGGGAAAATGACCTGAACTAACCAAATGGCTTATTTTTTGTTTATTTGTTTAATGCTAAACTAAGGATTCTGGGTTTATTTTACCCTAAAGACTTGATGGAGTCACTGAAGAATTCTTAAGCATTAAAGTGATGAGATTAGATTTTCAGTATTCAAGACCAATTCAGATAGTTATTCAACAAATATTTAATTTTTTCTTTTTTAAAAAAGTGTATATTTTTGAGAGGGAGCACAAGTGGGGGATAAAAGATAGAGACAGGAAGATAGAGGATCCGAAGCGGGTTGACAGCAGCAAGGCCGATGTGGCTCTCGAACTCACAAACTGAAACCACAGATCACGACCTGAGCTGAAGTTGGGTGCTCAACTGACTGAGCCCCCAGCTGCCCCTCAACAAATATTTGATAGTGTTGATCATGCCTCAAGTACTGTGGGAAACACTGGGCATATGACGGTGACACACACAGAGGGGTCCCTAGCCTCAAAGCTTAGATTTTTGGGGGGAGATGAGAAAAGGAAAGGAAAATTAAATAATTCTGAATTTTAATTAGTGCCATTGAGGCCAGAGGCTTGGTTTAGAAGCTTACAGTTCCAATGTCTGTCTACTCCTGTTCCAATGGACCATCACATTCCTGCCCGTAAGTGCCAACTTCATATGTAATCACTCAGCAATTGGCATTTAACCCCATCCCCTCTCCCACTCAAACACACAACATATTAGATTTGATACTTCCTGACTCTCTCTCCAAAATGCAGATCTTAGCTTTCTCTTTGGATTCTTCCATCTTCCATTGCCTTGGGTGAGCCTTGCCAACCACACATCCACTGCCTCTCTAGCTCCAGGTCCAATGAAACTATATTTCCCCTGGGTCCTGGCCTTGCTTCCTGGGAGTGAAGCTAAGAATACCAGGTGACCAATGAAGGCAAAAAGGATGGAGAAAAGGGTACTATTTAAGACATTTAAGAGGTAAAAATGACATGGTTTGGCAATGGATTGGTAATAGGGGTTGGTGAACGTGAGAGACTGAAGAAATTTTCCTAACTGGGGGGCTTGGATGGCTGAAATAAGAGGGTGACTTTTATTTAATTATAGATGTAACGAAGAAGGAGGGTTGAGGGATGTTGAGGGAGGGTTGAGGGTTGAGGGTTGAGGGATAAGAATAATGTGGGCATGCTGGGTCTGCTGTGCCCAAGGGATTCCCTGTACAGTATGTGGTCACCCCTGTGCACCCCTCAACCTTCCTCTCACTTATCCTAAGGACTGTGACTGTTAGAATGGAAACAAGGAGTTGGTATTTCCAACAGGAGCAAAGCATTCAACTACTTACAAAATCTTAGAGAATTTAACATGAAATGTTAATAGTCCATGAGAGATGAAACGTCCTTTTGAGAACTAATTATCAGCGAGTTGTTTATTAGCGGTAATGTTGCTCTCCATCCATATGGCTCCTTCAAAATTGATTGTGTAAGGAATTTTCCACCTGGATAGTCGCTTTGATGAACTTCAGGAGCCAGATGGGTTGAGGGACAAAACTAGCTTGTGTAATAGAAAAACAATAAACCACATTAGGGCTTGTCTTAATTACATTGCCTATTGATGTTAACAGATGAGAGGAATCGAGAGCGCTTAGGTGATTTCTCCCCACCCGCACTCCTGCTGTTGGGGATCCTCAGACTTTATCTGGGCGTTTGTTGAAGAGGAGACAGAGGGATAGGGGGAGAAAAATGCCCCCTCTAAATGTATCCATATTTGCCTTCTTGGCTCACAAATTCATTTTAATGTGTGTAACTTTTTCTTGTATTTTGTTGGATTGACAAGCCTTTTATAGAGCTAACTTTAATATTAATATTAAAGGTATAATACATTCATCCACCCTTGTTTATGTTCTGGAGACTCCTAGGTCAATGTTAGAAATACAATCCCAACACTTCAGGAATCAGCCTCTTGAAATGAACAATAAGAGTAGGACCTTTTTAAATAGAGTTTCTTTTTGTTCCTGTTTGAGAAACAGTACATGAATTTCAATCATCTTCTTTAGGCATAATCTTAACTCATAAAAACTTGGTTCTTGACAATAGCCAGAAATTCCAATGAGTCTAAAAGAACTGTGTTAGCCATAACCATCACCGTCTGTATCTCAGAAATAAATGCTTCAAACAGCCATTTATAACTTACTGAATGCTGACGCTAAATCTCTAATCAGAGCTGGGTTCTATACATAAGTTTTTTTGTTAGCTCTCTTAACAACTCCCCTGAGAGAGACGTTGCAATTACCCCCATAATGTGAAACATTATAAAAAGGTCAAGTAGGTAGCTCCAAGTCCCTGCTGATACAACCGGTTCATTGGAATATTAAAACATTGAATTTCCAGTCCAGCACTTGGCCCAACAGCCAAATAAGTACCTGTTTCATACTTATTTCTATGAGAATCATAAGATCTGTAACATGGGATTATCATAACATAGAAAACAGAATGGCAGTTAGAAGTGGGCAGAGGCGAAGATTCAGTGTTTTAACTGGGCCTTTAATGAATAGTCAACTGAGCAGCCTTGACTTGGATGGACAGCTTTATTTCACATATTAGGAAGCAGAATCCTATTGCTTTATTGAGTCTTTAAACCCTGTAGCTGGATGGAGCTCATCTCTCTCTTTCATCCTAGCCCCATATAATCAGTTTCCACTTCCTACACAGCCTCTGGCTCTTCCTGTATTTGTCCAGTGAGGAGGAGCCAGTGCAAGTTTAGAACAAGGAAATGACTTAATTAAAATGGCATTCGACATGAAATCTAAAATTCAAAGCTCTGTTCCTCCTCTCGCCCCTAATCTGGCCCCAACTCCCTCGTCTTATCTCTCATGCCTCAATCTATGTCCCATGGGCTCAGACAGCCTGTGTTACTCACCATTTCCCTAATCAGCCTTGACTTTACTGTCTTCTTGTTCTGCTAATGCTCTCTCTTCTACCTAGAAGGTTCCTTTTTTCCATAGGAAGGTCACCTATGAGTATCCTTCTTGATAGATTCATTGGGCAGAGATATCCCCTTCCACGTTACTTTTTTACAGTGTGTTTTATAGCACATCACTGCATTCCAGTTATATGCTAGGCAGTAAACTCCTTATATAGAGACACATAACAAATGTCTTACCTTGTCTCTGTCTTCCACTCCTCTGGGCACGTTGTGTGGCACAGAGTAGATGCTTAGTAAATTTGTCTTTGTGTTTAGCATTCCTCATGTCCTGAATCCTGGCTCCTGCACTGAGTTGTCAGAAGTCTCTAGAGCAGTGAGGTCTGTATATATCTGACACATCAATTCAAACACTTATCCTTGTCCAATGTAGCTCCAGAGAATTATAGCATAGCATAGCATAGCATAGCATAGCATAGCATAGCATAGCATAGCATAGCACAGCATAGCATAGCATGAGGGAATTTGAAATCAAGGAATGGGATAACTGGAGAGTGATGAAATCAGATGAAAGGAAAAATGAAGAGGAGTGACAGAGAAGCTGAGTTTCCTGTGGTATTGAGGAGTGGTGCTCACAGAGTATTACTGTTTTCTATGATGGGCAGATAAGCTATAAAGAAAACTCCTTGTTTTAAGACTGCCATGCTGGAAAAGCAAATCATTTCAGGTTCTTCAAGTGATTAGAAAAATGGTCCTGATAAACACTGCCAGGATACGTTGATCTAAAGTTTACACGCACACACACCAGCATCCTTTTCCTGCCTGATTCAAATATAAACTCACAGAAAAGGATGGGAGCAGGGCTGAAAGAACACTTGGTGCAGAAATTAATCAGATGTTCCAAATGTATTCAGATTATTCTCATAATTAGGGTAATAATTTTAATAGGTCGAACATGAAGCTGTACATGGGGAAAGATTTTCACTTTAACTTTGGTCAATTTTATGGTGTTATTTTGAAGAGTTAATGTATTTTGTATATTTCATATGTTTAAATATATATTTGAGAACACAGAATAAAATCCAAAAGTCCAATAAGGATACTGAAATAAAAAATACACTTAAGATGTTAAAAAAAAAAAGTGGTAGGAAGCAAAATCTTTATTTCCATAGTACAATCATTTAATGACTTTGAGCTTCCTGGAAACCAGGATACAAAGGGAAACATGGGTTTACATAGTTCTCCTTAACAACAATTGCAAATCCACTGTGAAAGTAGATGAAATACCGTTTCCAAGAAGTGAAGGAACATCGTTTTTTTTTAAGAAAGAGAAACTTTATCTTAGTGCTAAATTCTAAAATGTATCCTATGTGGAACTCAACATAGGATAACACACAAAAAAATGGCTGATGTCATTGACAACAGTTCCACCACAGAAGACAAGTGTGGTTGGAAACGACTCTTTTGGTGAGGACTTTAAAGACGTCAGACACGAAAGAAAAGAACTGCATAATCTCACTTATATATGGGATCTAAGAGTCGATTACATAGAAGCAGAGAGCAGAAATGTGATAACCTTTGGCAGGGAGATGGGGAAAATGGGTGGAAAAAGTGGAGAGATGCTGGTCGAATAGTAGAGAGTTGAAGTGAAAAGTATAAATAAGTCTAGAGATCGAATGTGCAACATGATGACTATAGTTAACAATGTCATATCAAATATTGGAAAATTGATAAGAGGGTAGATTTCAGGTGTCCTTACCACCCACACAAATAAGTAACTATGTGAGACGATATGTTCGTTAGTTTGACTTAGTAATCCTTTTACTATCTGTATGTAGGTCCATGAAATCATCATGTTGTATACTTTAAGTATATACCATTTTTATTTTTTAAAAAAAAGGAATAAAACTACACTTTCATGTGTTCCCTGTGTGGTACCTATCTCCTGTGGAAAGGATGGAGCCTTATCATACTCATTGATTCAAATATGAGTCAGGTGTTATTAGTCTCACTTTTCAGTAAAGAAGCTTGTTTCTCAATGAAAGTAAATAACACATTCAAATGGGGCTGAGTCAGGGTTTAAATCGAGGTCTGTCTGACTCCATGGTCAGTGATATTTCGACTGCACTCTGCAAAAAACTTCTTGATTCTTTATTTAGGGTTGGGGCGCCTGGGTGGCTCAGGTGGTTAAGTGTCTGACTTCAGCTCAGGTCACGATCTCACAGTTTGTGGGTTCGAGCCCCATGTCGCGCTCTGTGTTGACAGCTCAGAGCCTGGAGCCTGCTTTGGATTCTATCTCCTTCTCTCTCTGTCCACGCCCACCCCCCATGCTCCGTCTCTCTCGCTCTCTCAAAAATAAAATGTAAAATATTTAAAAACGTACATAACTTCTTGATTCCTTATATAGGGTTATTATTAAAGAGAAGACCAGTACAAGTAGTTGTTTCACAGGTTGGACCGTGGTGGAGAACGGCCCAAGTTAATAGCTATAAAGATGTGGTAGGCTATCACTGCAGAGAGAGGAAGAGATGTACAGATTCAGGACATGAGTTAATCAAGTCCAACTGGTGTTTGCTGATGTGAGGGTACAATAGCAAAATTAATTCCAAAGGATTAAGTCATAAGTAATTTACAATGTCTCTTTGCACAACATTTCTCCTTTCCCTACTTCAGGAGAGGATACAGCAAAGTAAAATCAGGTATTACAGGCACTCTAGATCCTAGAGAAAGAGACAGGGAAGGAAGTTCTGTTGTGTTGTTTATGACACCAAACCCTAGTGGACAATAGAGAATGGCAGAGAGAGTGAGGTGTGGTTCTGGTCTGCGATTACATAGGGGACTTTGTTGTAAAGAACCCAGGAAATGGGAAAAGTAGAAGAAAAGACCTCGTTCTTTTCTTTCTATTTTTAAAAGTGTCATCATAACTAAAAGAAATTCTGATATTAAGAATTATTACTTAATAGCTAGTGTTAACATTTTGAGTGTCTTCTCCTCATTTTAAGATGCTTGGGGTCTTCATTTAACATTTAGTTTAAGCTTTGCACCTTTCGGGGGTCTGCTTCATCTCCAGGCCCCTGTGGGATAATGAAAGCTACTGAAAACAACACTAACGCAAGCTGGAGAGAGAAGTACTGCTGACTGTAGTCCCTTTAAAAAAGTCACATTGAATAAATACTCTTTAAGCCCCTCCCATGTCTGTGTTTTGGAGTATCATTGACACAAATATGAATGAAGGATCCCTGTAGCCTTGAAGGAGCTTGGCTATAGTAGGAGACAGTGATGTCAACAAATAAAACAAGGCAGTGAAAGGAGGCCCATGAGGATCATTGTTTGCCTTGTGATTTACAAATTAATCTTTATACAGAAACTTTCCCCTGATATCTCATTCCTACTTAAAGAGAGGTAGAACAGAATATTTAAGAGCATAATCTGGAACCATCCGGACTGTGTTAAAATTCTGATTCTACTGGCTTATTAACTGAGTCACCATTAACTCCTCTGTGCCTCATTTTTGTTGTTGTTATAAAATGGGAGTAATAGTATTTACCCTGGAGAGTTGTTAAAGGATTAAACTCACTAATACTCTCATATATTTGGAAGAGTGCTTGGTATATACAGTAATTGTTGCTCTCAATGAATGTTAGCTATCTTCTCTCAGATATGAATGTTGTCAACTTGATTACGGTCATTCTAGGTGTGCTGTGTGGGTAGATATACTCCTCCGGCCCTTTGGGGGAGCACAAGCACCTCTAAAATTTCTCTCTGGTCAAGTGGCAGTATTCTGGGCAAGGAAATGTTTGCAACTACGTGCTCTGGATCAAAGCTATCATTCGTACTACATGCCAGCCATCATTTCAGGAGCATTGAGGATATATCACTAGATATATCCAACAAAATATCCAACAAAACCAACAAAAATCCTGCCTGCCCAGAACTCATTCTAGAGAGGAGAGGTGGACAACTAACATAATATTTAAAGCACATTTTATAATATTATAGATGGTAAAAATTCTGTCAACAAAATCCTAAAGAAAGCTTACTGGTAATGAAGAATGCATTTTTAATTTTAAATAGAGTAGTCAGGGTAGGCCTGAGGAACACAGTGACATTTGATCAGGGTCTTGAAGGAAGTGAAGGAGGAAGACACTTGGGGGAAAGGACAATTCCATGCAGAGGGGCCGGCTAGCATCAGGCCCTGGGTGGAAGTGTACCTGTCCAGGGATCTAGTCCAGGAATACTGAGGAGACCACTGCGGCAGGAGCTAAGTGAAGGGAGAGAAGTAGGAGTTGAGGTTAGAGAATGGTAGGTCATGTACCATCCTTCTGGGCTATTCTATGGACTTTGGGTTTTGTTCCGATTGAGATGGGGAGGACGGCAGGGTTTTGAGCAGAAGAGGGATATAAGCTGGTTGTTTAAAGGGAATGCTCTGGGGGCGCCTGGGTGGCTCAGTTGGTTAAGTGTCCGACTTCAGCTCTGGTCATGATCTCACAGTTCGTGGGTTGGAGCCCCCTGTCGGGCTCTGTGCTGCCAGCCAGCTTAGAGCCTGGAGCCTGTTTCAGATTCTGTGTCTCCCTCTCTCTGGCCCTCCCCTGTTCACACTGTTTCTCTCTCTCAGAAATAAATAAAAACATTAAAAAAAATTTTTTTTAAATAAATATAGGGACTGCTCTGGCTGCTGTCTGGAGAAGAGCCCACAGTGGGGCAAAAGTAGAAACAGGGCCAGGGCAATCAAAGTGAAGACGTGATGGTAGATCAGACCTGGGTGTTAATTAAGAACAGTGGAAGTGGTAAGTAGTTGCATTTTTTGAATTCTTCTGAAGTAGAGCTAAAAGGATTTCCTGATAGATTGGATTTGAAATGTGAGAGAAATCGAAAATCAAGGATGACACCGAGGTCTTAGGGCTGATATGAGTCAGACTTGAGTTGGGACAGGGTGGTTGGGGGATGGAGGGAAGACTCTCAGGATCTCAGCGTTGGAAATAAGTGGGAGCAGCCCTATAGGTATCCAAGTGAGCAACTGCCTGAAGTCTGCGGTTCAGGGGAGATGGCCAGGCTGGAGGTAAGATTTGGGAGCTGTTACCACGTAGGTGGTATTTAGAGCCATGAAACAGGATGAGATCACCACGGGAGAGAGCGTGGATAGACAAGAGATCCGAAGTCTGAACCCTGGGCACTCCACAGCTCAGAGGCTGGGAGAAGAGAAGGGACCAGCAGAGGTTAGGAATAAAGCCATGGAAATACGGTGTTGTGAAGGTGTTGTGAAAGTCAAAATCGTTTCCAGGAGGAGAAAGTGATCAACCATTAATTGCTGCTATTGTCCAAGTGAGGTAAAGACTGAAACACCGTTGATTTAGGAGTTTGATCTCGGTAAGAAGAATTTGAGGGACATGGTCCAAGCAAAAGCCTGACTGGAGTAAATGGAAGGACAGAACATGGAGTCAGCTTTTGTTAACAATTCTTTGTTTTGTTTTTAAAGTGGATTTGTTTGAGAGAGTGCAAGCAGCAGAAGGGCAGAGAGAGGGAGAGAGAATCCCAAGCAGACTGTCAGTGCAGAGCCTGACGTGGGGCTTGAACGCATGAACCATGAGATCATGGCCTGAGTGGAAGTCAAAGCCTGGGCCATTGAGCCACCCAGGTTCCCCGTGTTAAATTTTTTTAAAGGCATTTTGCTACAGCTGAGCAGGAGAGGGGACACGTGGCTGGTGGGGAAGTGGATTCAGGAGAGTTTTTGTTTTTAAGATGAGGGAAGTAGCATGATTTTATGTTGATGGAGATGATCCAATAAAGGGAGAATATTAATGAGGTGGGAATAGAGAGAAATGCAGGAGTACTTAACCTCTGGATTGGCCCCTGTGGGTTTCTGTGGGGCAAAGAGCCAGGACAGGGTAGGGGTGGGGTGGTTCTCTAAAACACCAAGCAGTTCATAGATGAGCCTCTCCTTGAAATTAGAAATTCTTGCACAAACGAAAAGTGCATTCAATAAGCCACTTGTTGAGTGACTACTAAGGCCACTCACGGTGTCAGGTACTTTGCCTGCATGATCCAAAAGCTTATAACCGACTTCCAACATCAGTTTCATTATTACTACGCTGTAGACGAAGAAATTGTTACTGGGAGCTGCAACAATTTCCCCCAAGGCATACGGAGCAGAAGTTAAATAGTCTGCATTTCACGGCGCCTTTCTTCCTCGCCGCTGCGGCTTCCTTGAGGGCCCACGGCCTTCACCTTTGCAACCCCAGAGAACGGCTCCGAACGGTCCATTGTTGCGGTGTCTTCGTTCCAGGCACTGGAAGGAGGGCATTCCCACCAGCATTGTTCTCGATGGTCGCAGCAACTGAGAAAACAAAAAAATATGTTGGAAAATAGAGAAACTTTCAGAAGAAATTACCGAAAGGAAATCCGAATCCGTTCCAAATCATCGGCCCTTAGCTGAGGCCATTTCCCAAGGAGCTCGCAAAGCTGCTTTTCTGACGCATCGGGTCGCTGCCCGCGGGCGAACGGTCGGGAGCAGGCGAGGTGTGGTCACCTGGAGTTTCCCAGTAGAAACTTCACGTCGGGTGAGGAAATCATCACCGGAGGACGTGTACCCTCCCGCCCTTCTTCCAGCTCGGAAAAAGAAAAAGAAAAAGAAAAAGAAAGCCTGTCCCTAACGCGCGCAGTAAAGGCACTCGGGGCGGCTCTGAGGGCTGGCGCCGGGAGCCCGGGCGAGCAGCCAGGCCCCTCCAGCAGCCGTGCGAAGCCCCACCGCACGGCGCCCGCCGGCGGCGGCTCACCGACTTACCGCCTCGAGTCTCGGGGCGCCCGGAGCGGCGGCCGCGCAGGGGCCGCAGCCCCGGAGCGAGGCGCGCGGAGCCCACCACCGCGGCCCGCGGGGGACCGCGCGGCGCGGCGCCCGAGCGCGCCTTCCCGCCCTGGCGGCGGGGTCCCCGCGGCGCGGCCGTGCCAGGTGAGGAGGGCGGCGGCCGGCTGGCAGGACGGGGCGGCGCCGGCTCGCGGCGTCCGGGCCGCTCCCTGGGGGCGCTGTCTCCCCCGCCCAGCGCTAAGTTGGTCGCCGCCGGTTGCGCGGCGGAGGGCTGGGGGCGGAGAGGAGGCAGTGGCCGCCCGGGCCGAGGAGGGGCGCGCGGAGTGCGCACCGCTAGCCGGGAGTGGCCGCTCAGCGGCGGCTGGAGCTGCGGCGGGGCCCGGCCGGGGGGTCTGGGGGAGGGGGGGCCGGGGCCGGAGGGCGGGCGGGGGGCGGGGAAGGCTAGAGGGCGGCGGTGCCGGTGCAGAACTGCGGCCGGAGGGAAGATGAGACGGTGAGTGGGAGCCGGGGGCGCCGAGTTGCTTTGCTTCTTTTGCAGACTGTGGGGACAAAAGCCCGGGCTGGGGTTAGCGGGACCCTGGCCGCGCAGCTTTGGGGGCCCTGGACCCCGGGGGAATGGCTGGACCCTGCAGGAGAGTGTCGGGCCTGGGGGAGACTCTCCCAGAATGACTGCAGGGAACGGGCGGGATTTGGGGGGACCGGAGGCAACTTTTGCCCAGAACTCTGGAATGACCAAGGGAAGAGGGGTGGGGGTCTTCGGTGGAGAGCTGCTTTGTCGCGATGGGCGGAGGAAAGAGAAGGTCTGCTGCTGCAAGATGGTGTGGGGCGCGGGATTCAGAGAAGACCCCCCCTTCACCCCCTCCAAATATCTGGCTAGCTGCAATTCCGATTCCACTGTTTCAAAAGTGGGGCTCGCGAGTTTTTGAACCGCGCAGAACCTCAGAATCCGATTTGGTTTTCGATCCCCAAAAGCGTGTGGTCTGGCGGTGTCCGCAGCCCCAGAGACAGCGGCTGGAAGCGTCGCGGAACGCTCTGCACCTCTGTTTCTCCCGCGTCCGGAGGGCGGAGGCGCGGCTGAAATGTTTGCTGGTGCATTCGATAACTTAGCTCCAGCGGTCGTCGCTTACTAAAGTGCCCGGGAGTCGGCTCACTCCCGCTACCGCCAAGAAATTAAAAGGCTGACAGGCTGTCCCTTTCAGAGGTGAGGTGTCCCGTTTGAAAGAGCTGCGGAAGTCGTACCTGCTCCCAGAGCCTGCCCATCTACCTTTCTTATGTAAAAGAGGGACCTGTGCTCGAAGCCTTTCAAATCGGTAGACTTGCCTGGGGCTGAACGTGACTCTCGGCAGGCCCTGCCCTCATCCCTGGAAGTCTTCCTCGTGCAGCTCTGGAGTAGCTCTCAGGAGTTCTAGAATGCACAACTAGGCACTGCCAAACGCGGCTGGGAGTGGAACTAGAAGGAGAAGCATACGGATGTGGATCCCTTTTAGTAGAAGGGTTTGCCAGCCATACTCCCCTTCATTCTATATTAAGTGGCAGATACTTCTTTGCAAGTATTGGAGTGTAGCTTTAAGCTTCCTCGTTTGGTTTCATTTGGGTGCTTGGCATACGTCCCTGAGATTCTGACATTGTCTGAATTCAGCTGGGAGCGATCGAAATGAAGTTCTGCTTCAGAGGGTTAAACTTTTGCCCTGAGAGCACTTGGATTCTTGCTTCCTGGTAGGATAGCAACCGAGTAGTTGGATTTGGGATAAATAAACCTTTAGAGTTGCCCACTATTTTAACAGAATGGCGATATCCCTGGTACCACTGCCGTCAATTATGTAAATATTTGTTTGACTAAAGAGTGGAGTTCTTTGAAAAGTAACAGTTATGTCTATTCAAGATTCCCTTTTCATATCCTGGACTTAGTTCTTTAAAAGTGTCTTTTTTTTTCACCTTACATTTTTTAATGTGGAAATGTAAGCATTATATGTACTTAAGAAACTCCGTAAAGTTCTCAAAACCTTTCTAACTGGCATTTCCTTTACAACCAAGGAGAGTTGAGTTTTTGCTCTGTAGCCTTCACCTCCTGAGACCCAGAGGTTTGCAAATCTCAGCCTTTCTCACCAATGGGAAAATGAGATGTTTGGTTAAGAGTAGTAATCATTTCAGTTTCCAGGCTTCAGTGTGTTTCATGCAGGGGGCAGCTGCTGTTCCTTTGGGCTGGGGACTGTAGGGGGTGTCTCTTGGATGCCTGTTTGAAGTGGTGGAGGAAAAAGATACTTGGGGAATTGAGCTAAGAGTTTGCTAAGCCGAATCTTAAAGAATCTAGACCAAAGGCAGAACTCATTAGCATCCTTTTCAGAAACATTTTTTAGTTACTGGCTTTGCACCAGAGAAGAAAGAGACAGCCAAAGTGATTACACCAACCACTGGATTTCCTTATTCTCTTCAAAGCCCTATTGTGAAGTCTCTGAGCAAGGATTGATTCTGGAGTGTTCTAGGGAAGTTACTGTAAAAAACGTGATTCCTTTTGGATACTTTTAAAGAGCAGGTGAGGTACTGACTTTGTGTGCTAATTCTCAGCCCTTAGCAGGGAGGCGGGCTATGAATGATTTGTAAAGGCTGTGCTTTGTACTTCTTGCAAGTGGAATACATGTGCTTTATAAATCTGACTGTTAGGTCTTGGTGTACTTTACTTATTAACAGTGTAAATATCCTTGCTCCCCAAGGGATATTGGCTAATGTCTGGAGACATTTTTGGTTATCCATTTGGAGGTAGAGAACAGCCCCCTCTCCCTCCCCTCCCCCCCAGCCAACTGGGCTGACATCCATAGTGGGTAGAGGCCTCAAGCTGCTGCGTAGTAATGTCCTACAATGCACAGAACACACAGAATTCTCTAGCCCCCAAAATCTAGAATATTGCTCCAGAATAATACACTAAAATACTAAAGCATTACCTCGTGGGCATCTGTTAATAAGATTGGGGATCTTAATCTAATTTGGATCCTCAAGAAACCAACTGTGCTCTTATTAAACACAAAGAGACCATGTCATAGAAGCCTTCTTGTCAGCACCGGATTCTTTTGTCCTTGGCATTGAGAGTCTTAGTATACCCAAGATGTGAAAGAACTTGTGTTGATTGACAACTTTGAGTTCACTTACAAATCACAGAATTTGGGAGTATTAGAGTGCAGAGGAGCCTCAGAGATCACCAAGTTCAATGTTCGTATTTTATAGATGAGCAAACGGAGATGCCTGGAGATTAGTAACTCATAAGATGTCACGTGAGTCTGTGGCAGACATAGTCCTGAGTACAACCCAGAATTAGGGAGTTTAGAAATTGATGTTTAAGCAACTGTAATTTTTTTTTTTTTTATTAGTGGGCCTGACCCTTTGTGAGCCTTTAGAGGTACCATTCTTCATGAGGAAATAAATAAACCCTTTGACTGGGGAAGAGTGGCATTAGCCATGGTGGCGGTGGAGCATATGCCTGGGTGTGTCAGCCCTAAGAAGGAGATAATTCCATTGTGTGACCTGTAACATACTACGTCTGATGCCGACACTGTCCTTCCCGTGGCAGAGTGGGCAACAGATGGTCCTACAAGCCTAGCAGATGCTGCTTTTGAATCCAGGTACAAAATAGAACCTCTGAGATTTTCCATCCCTCTCTGCCTCGTGGGTTAAGAGTAGAGGACATGAATGGATAGGGTTGACTTAGACAAGAAGGAAATGAGAGAGCCCTCCTGAGTACGAGGTTTGGAAAGATACCTGGCATATAAGAAAATGAGGAGTTGTGGGGACAATTCAGAAGCTGATGAATGGCTGTCTACAATAAATATGATTGTATAGAACGTGGGCTAGGACTCTGAAGACAATTCAAGTTTAGCTATCCTTTGGGTGAGTAAGACAAAATAATCCTGAGACTAAAAGGAAATTTTCGTATCTGACTCCTATGTCTGTAATGCACTCACTTGACTGGACAGTGCAGTCAAGTCTTCTAACTCCTGTGCTATTGTTACTTTCTTTTACTGCAGTCTACCATTCCATCTGTTTCCTTGATGGGGAAGAATATGACAGTATAAAGCTATTGTTGAGTTTCTAAGAGAGTTTTAGAAAGCATGGCATTTGTGAATGGCTCTGTTTATAGAAAGGGGTTATCTCTGTGAATTTTGAATTATCAAAACATTTGTGCCCATATGGCCTGGTCAGTTACAAACATATACTCTCAAATTTACATTTCTATGATTGGCCATTAGGCCTGTGATTAGGAATTCCAGTTCTGAGTCCTCAGTGTTGCTGCCAAGGTAGTTATAATCAATCCTCAAGTCTGGGAGGTTCTGGCGTTAGAGGAGACTTTTTCAGTATGCCTTCCTTGGGAGAGGTCAGAACTCTGAACTATGCTGAGGTAAGTCCTTATCATTTTGATAACTAGCCAACGGGTGCACCTCAAAGCCAAGTCTGTGGTAGTATATTTAGAAATGATTTGAAAGAGATGACTTTCTTAAGAGGTCTGCTCCCTGCAGATACTACAATAAAGAGGGGCAGCAACTTTCTCATTATCACCTTCCATGTAGTTCTTACTGTAGTTTTTACATCCTTTTATAAGATGATGGGAGGGAAGACATGAGTTGGCTTTGTTTTGTCTTTTAAAAAACTGTTGGCTGGAAATATGTATTGGCATTTGAGTAATGTGACTCTTGTCTTTTGAAAATGAATAAGACCAAAAATGGTAGCTCAGGGTGTCAGATCCCTTCAAGATAAACAGACAAGAACTTGTCTTTGTCACACAGGATTCAAATCCTCTAGGGGTTAATTTCAGTCGTTCTCATGATATTTAGGGATGTTTCTTCCATGTCAAAAAGAAGCTTTGTGCTGTATCTACTTTAAAGGCAAGACTGTTATCTATAGCAGCTCGTGGTCAAGAATAGAAACGCAGGTTTAAAAATTATTTTATTGAGGTGTTGGTGGGAAAGCCAGGGTCTGGAAAATCTTGCTATACAAAGAAACAGGTAAGTAAGACCTAGGATAGCAAGCGAAGTTACATGGAAAAGTTTTGGAGAGGTTTTTAAAAGAGATAGTTTATTTGCTGAGTGTGTGAAAGTTGATTTATTGGACAAACTGCTTTTTCTTACTTTGCAAATGAAGGGGAAGGGAAGGTTTGTGTGTGCCAGTATTTAATATCATTACCTCAAGCAGGGTCAGCCTTTTCTAAGCCTTGCTGCTAAATCTGGAGTTCAGCGGAAATTAGTGTTGATCATCATAAAATATTTGGTTTTACACATTGTGTGTGACTTCTCCAGATGGTAGTAGGCTTGTGGAATTAACTTATGGAACAGCAAAAAGCTAAAGGTTACAAGATTTTTCCTAGGTACGTTTCTTGACCCCAGTACTGCTAAAACAAGGGCAGGTAAAAGCGAAGGAAAGCCTGCTTCTGCATTCTTTTGACCAGTTCAGACCCAGTGTGAATAGTGCTTCATAGCCGAGAGATACTCGGAGGAGACTGGGAAGTAATGTCTGGCTGCCACACTGCTTACGTCATTGCAGAAGTGGGCTTTCGAAAACAGCTTAAGATTTATTAAGGAAACGGCAAGCCCTGGGAATGCAGAGTACATATTTCTTATACATCATGCTGAATCAAATACCCGTCTTATGTTGCATTCCTCTAACTCTGACCAGGCCTCTGTCCCACTGTGTTATGCCGAAACAATTCCCTGTGCCCTTGGAATGTCCATGGGCAGCGGCACCGGTGCAAGCTTTTCCCAATTAGGTAGCTGCCACCTTATCACTAAAGCATGTTTCTGTTCTTTGGTCATTTCCATGCCCTGCATTGTGTAACTGGCACGCCTGTGTTATTTAACCAGTATCTGTCTCTTGCTCCAGAAAGTTGGAGCAGAAAGAACCCCCGGTTCGCCCTTACCGGTTTAAATATGGGAAATCTCAGCTAATATGAGGTGAGGACAGGAGAAGTGACTTGCTCCAGCTCTTAACTTCTCTTGGTGATTTTGGCAGAACCAGTACTCGGACGGGTCTCCTGACTCATGTTCCTGGCAGCCTGTCTAGTGTTCTTTCTACTAGATTGGCTGTTATAATAAAAATAACATCCTACTGAAACCATTTCCTTTATTCGGTCTTTTGGCTGGGGTTATAAACAGCAACATTGATTAAATTTAATTTAGTTAGTTGATTATGGATCTCTGCTGGGTCAAGTCCTTTCTCTTATTCTTTTGAGCAATGAATGGTCCAAAGGTAGGCATCAGGAGAGGGAAAAGTTAAATGTCTTCTAATACCCACTCTGTGTAATCAACCATTAAGTAATGAAGACATGGTACCATTACTGTTTTGTTTACTTTATGATATTTTTAAAATCTGTTGGCTCAATTTTTTTAAATGTTTATTTATTTTTGAGAGAGAGAGAAGAGAGCGAGAGAGAGAGAGACAGTATGAGTAGAGGAGGGGTAGAGAGAGAGAGGGAGACACAGAATCTGAAGCAGGCTCCGGGCTGAGCTGTTAGCACAGAGCCTGATGGGGGGCTCAAACCCACAAACTGCGAGATCATGACCTCAGCTGAAGTCAGATGCTTAACCGACTGAGCCACCCAGGCGCCCCCTTTGGCTCAATTTTTGAGTTGAAAGGAAAAACACAACTATGGAAGGTGGGGTCATCTTGTGTTCCATCTCTCCTGAGCCTACATGCTCAGACTATTCCCGGTTCATACATTTTGGGTAAGAGAATGGGAAACGTAGTGTTTTGGGGTTTGGGAAGTGTTACTTTGGAAGATTATAAAATGACTCTCAAGAGAGTGTATTTTGATCAGAGACTAGAATGGAGACAGGGTGGTGGAAAGATCAGAGTTTGGTCCCCTAGACTCTTAGCTTCTAATTCAAGTCCCCAGGAGGTGGTTTCAGGGCCAAGAGAGAGCATTTTTATTCCCTCGTAATCCTAAGGTCAATATTTTTCTTGTTTGAAATGGACTGAGCTGGAAGGATGCTGGAGTAGCCCTCTGCCTCCGGAAGTAGACCTGAAGGAGGGTGCACACACACGGTCATGACCTCCAGTTTAGCTTTTTTGTGACCCGCCCCCCCCTCCCCCCACTTCTGTGGTTTTATCTTCACTGTGGTGATCACATAATAGGAGGATTCTTCCAGGTCTGTAGTCAGAATCACCTCCACCCAAGCATGAATTCCACTAACGATCAGAAATGAGAAACATCTGGAAACATTGGACTTATTTGGGAAAATTTCAGGAATCTTCATGTTGACCTGAAACTGCTTTAGGATTCTATAAAGAACCCTGAAATATGGGTCTCTAATTTCCTTCAACTCTTGCTTCCAAAGCGGAGGTAACCTAATTTAAGAATCTACAAAGCATGGCACTCTCTCTTAGCATAAAATATAGAGTGTGTGTATGTGAGTGTCTTTAAGTTTTTTGAGGCTCACACTCTTCAAGATATAGCAAGGTTGGCAGTTTTTGTGAATACTTTTACATTTTAACTTTTTTTTTTATGTTTATTTATTTTTGAGAGAGAGAGAGAGAGCACACACACAAGGGGAGTAGGGACAGAAAGAGAGGGAGACACGAAATCTGAAGCAGCCTCCAGGCTCTGAGCTGTTAACACAGAGCCCGATGCAGGGCTTGAACTCACGAAGTTGGACACTCAACCAACTGAGCCACCCAAGCACCCCAACATTTTAACTTTCGGAAGAGACGGGTTTGTTTTGGGCACACATAGTGGTGAAATTTAGTTACTGCCCCTAGCATTATTGTGCACGTATTCTGAATACACCAAATGGCCTGATACTTGCAGTCTGAACAGTGCATTTCTTTTTTCAAATTTCTCCCATATACTTAAAAAAAATCAGCTTTTAGGAGCTTATTTCAATATGAAAGAAGGTTAATATTTCATACTTAAAAAAATAAGCTAGGAGCCACTGGTATGATGCTATCAACTTTGTAATGTGAGCTACTATAATTTTTAAGTCCGTACATATTCATGTATTTTTATTCATACTGATTTGCAAAATGTGTACATCTCACTTTTTAACTATTTTATTATGGAACGTTGTAAACATACACAAAAGTTAACAGAATAATACAGTGAAATCTCATGTATCTTTCATGTGTCATGTTAATCTTGTTTCATCTGCAGACCTTCCTTCTCCCAAAGCATGGATTGTTATAAATTAAATTTTAAACACTGTGCTATTTCGTTCACAAGTTATTTAAAATGTAACTCTAAGAGATTAGGATTTTTTTGTTTATTTATTTATTTATTTTGAGAGAGCAAGGGCAGGGAGGGGCAGAGAGAGAGAGAATCCCAAGCAGGCTCCGCACTGTCTGTGCAGAGCTCAGTGGGGACCTCGAACTCAAATCCTGAGATCATGACCTGAGCTGAAATCAAGAGTCAGAAGCTTAACCCACTGAGCCAACCCAGGTGCCCCAGAAGAGATTTGGGATATTTAAAAAATGTAACCATATCATTAGCACACCTGAAAAAAATAGCTGTACTTATTATATCATCTATGTTATCATCAATACTCAGAAACTCCTGAATCTCTTTTAATCTAGAACAGTTCCCTCTCTGTCTTGTTCTTTTTTTTCCCTCACCATATGCTAGTTGAAGACATTGGTTTTTTTTGTTTTGTTTTTTTTTCTGTAGCCTTTCCCATATTCCAGACTTAGGTTATAGCATCTCCGTGGTGCTGTTTTCAATATTCCTTCGTGTCTCCTATTTTCTATAATTGAAGACAGCATGTTTTAATTTGAGATCTTTCCTACCATGTCACTGTGTTCAACTTAATTTATTATAAATATATATAATGTATATTATATATATATACTTACTGGATTATTATTGTTTCTCTTTTAAATATTGCTAAAACTACTTTAATAATGGTGTAAACACACGTGTGAGTCTAACTGATAAAAGTCACATCTTGTGGACTTAAGCAAAAATCAGGAATTTTGTTGGTAGGAAGGGGATTTGAATGGCCCATAGGTGTTTTGAGGTTATTTTTCCCATGTCTCCTCCCTATTGCCTTCCTCACTGGCTGGAGAGAGCTGTCACAGGAATCTGCTGCCAAATTCCTTTGAGAATCTCAAGAATATTTTTTTTTCCAGACTATTTTAAAGCTCATACAAACATGTCTTATTCAAGGAACTAGACAAAAATTTTTGATCCCCATAATTGATGTTTTACCCTCTTCATTAAGAGTCCTCTAAGATTTTTAGGGATGCCTGGGTGGCTCAGTGGTTTAAGCATCCTACTCGATTTCCACTCAGGTCACGATCTCATGGTTAGTGAGACTCTGTGCTGACAGTACAGAGCCTGCTTGGGATTCTCTCCCTCTCCATCCGCCCCTCCCCTGTTTCCTCTCTCTCTCTCTCAAAATAAACATTTAAAAAAGAGTCCTCTAAGATTTTTATTCCTATAAAATACGCTAGATTTATTTAAAAGTAGCCTCTGACCACAGGAGATAAAGATCCCTATTTGAATTATGTTTATCACTGTTGATTGCGATCACTTTTAGGAACCTTTGGACACCATCTGGAGTCCTCTTTTGGACAGAGCTTAAGACTTCAGGACAGCAAGAGATGACAGAAGGGAATGGTAGTGTAAGGTTAGACTCCTTTATTGTGATAGAAAGAAGCTGGAACTCTTTTTAACTTTCTGTCCTCACTTCTTCCATCTGCCTTAAATGTTCTCATTACCCCCCTCGCTCACCACCGCAAGCTGTGCTCTTTCCTCCCTGCAGCCTCATTTCATGCTTTGTTCTATCTTTAATGGTTTCCCTGACCTCTTTGTGTAGGTGATTTCAGAGTATAATAGAATAAAACATCAAATGCGGCAACAAAGGCAAACCTAGAGAAAAAGTGTGTGATCAGTGTCCTGAGAGCTGTCCGCCAGTCCAGCGGTCCTCACCTTTCTCCGCGGCGTGGCCGTGGGCCACCCCGACACCTGGCCAGTCCGAGGATGCCGCAAGCTGCCTGGGTTCCAGAGAGCCTCAGCTGGCAGTCACAAAAGGCCTTCGTGTATTTTAAGCTGCATGGGCATGTGGGCAGCATGCGTCTGCCTCTGCGTGTCTGGGAGGGTGTGTGTGCACACAGTAAGATTTACAGCCGCCTGTGAATAGGTTCAGTCTGCAAGGACAAAATGGCCTTCTTATTCTGCCATTAAAATAACTTATTCCTGTGGAGCCGCTTTTTCTTTGGCTCTTTCTGAGAGATGAAAATATCCTCGTTGGAGATTATAAACCTACCTACATGTGTCTAATGGATAATAATTATTTTTTTCAAATCAGCAGATCTTTAAATACTAAGTTTATTTATTTATTTTGAGAGGAGGGAAGAGGGGCAGAGAGAGAGAGACAGAGACAGAGAATCCCAAGCAGGCTCCGAGCTGTCAGTCCAGTGCCCGAAGCCGGACTCCGTCTCACCCATCTCAGGAGCTGTGAGATCATGACCTGAGCTGAAATCAAGAGTTGGATGCTTAACCAACTGAGCCACCCAGGCACCCCTAGGAAGATCTTTAAATGACAATGAACATGGCACCAGGGAAGAGTGGGAACTCATTTGCCTCTATGTTGACTTGTTAAAAGAACGAGAAGGATACTATGCCTACTAACAGAAGTGTTTTTCTTCTCTGTCCTGGGATATAAAGTTTTGAGTGAGGAAGAAGAGTTGAAAGGAACAAAGTTTAGGAAGTGGGATGAGTGAGGGGGAGATGAGGAGGGGCTGAGACCATGATTTAGGGATGCTTGCAGAAACTGTGTGGGAGGTGATCTGTGAAGGAGACAGGATCTGGGGATATTTGCCGGGAGGAGGCGTTTGCCAGTGGGTGTGGGGCTGAGCAGAGAAGTGAGCCTTGTTTGCAGAGATGGCCAAGGCCGAGGAGGATTTAGTGATGAAAGGAAATATTTGTGCAAAAGGAGGGTATGTTTGTGGAAGGGAGAGCTAAGAGGATTTAAGGTTTAAGTGAGGATGGTGTTTGGATTAACAGAGGATGGGGAAATGGCTGCTTTGGGAGTTCTGAAATGAGAATATTGCTAGAGAAGGAAGTGGTTGTTCCTGAAGCTTCTAATTAGGCCCCCCCCCACACACACCTTCATCATATTTTCTTGTTGGGATTAGTGGAAAAAGAGGGAGGTTTTGTATCCATTGTTCTCCATTCTTTAGCTTTGAGTTGGGGGCTAAAACAGATTCCCCGGTTTTCCCTTTTCCTCCTCTAAAAGCTCCCCCTTGGGCCCCATCTGCTGTGACAGGAATACCCCTCCTCCCCAGAATTCATGTAAAGAATGGCACCACTTCTGAGAGACTGCTCCAAGCTGGTGTCTGAATTCAATTACATGTCATCAGTGCGTGCTTTATTTATAACATCACCATATTGTAAACATCAGCGTTGAAAGAGACCAGCCTGTGGACCACCAGTGTTCTGGGAGAGCTTTGAAACCAGGGTCAGCCACTGTCTGCGACGACATATGTTCCCAGAGCCAGCGCCTGGGCTTGGAGGGCCCGAGTAGGACACAGCAGACACTCAAGCTTTTTTTTTATAAAGTGGAAATTTTAACCTATACCCTCCCTGATCTTGGGGGGAATTATTTTTTCTGAATTTGCTTCTGTAATCTACATCCGCACCTTTTCCCAGTCATAGGAAACAGTCTTCACTTTGCGGTTCACCCTCTCTGCTCCGACAGATCTGCTTTAATTAATCCTCACTGTTCTGGGCAACCCTAAGAGGTATCTGTGCGTGGCAACATCAGATGACAAGTAACGTGTGTATACTGCGGGACTCCTCCAAACTCTTTTGGGTTTCTGCATAACTGCATTTATACGGACTAGACTGTGAGTCCCTCTCACTTAACAACACGACCCAATGCAGCACAAGGAACACAACACTCTTTGTATATATTTGCTTTTTTTTTTTTAACCCTTTGCTCACTGGGTGTGTTTTCAACATCCTGAAACCAAGATCCCTGCAGCTCTGGCCATCGCAGTGCTGTCAATTCACTGTTGGGTTCACAGTTTGAATGAGATTAGCTTCACTGTATTGTTACTGAGTATAAAAGGCACTGGAGAATTCTGTTAAAATAGATACCAGAGCCATATGTCAAAGAGAAAAGGAGCTACCAAGGCACTTATCAACATGATCCTTGAGATTAGTTTTGCAAGTCATTTTCTTCTCTAGGGAAAATGTACTGAGTTTCTCTGGTATCATCCGGAGATCTCTTCGTGTCTTCTGGCATTTTCTACTTGACAATGAGCTGATGTACATTTCAGGTGATAAAATAACCAGAGCTCTAAGGAGTGGGAGGTGGGGGGTTAAATTTATGGATTGGAAAGTAAGCCCAAACATTTCAACACACATTAACTTCTTTCCTGTTTAGACTTCCCAGTGTTGTCTTTTCTCTCAGACGGGCACCAGATGCCTTCTCCCCTTCACCATGCCCATTCTGGGGATATGCATGTAATATATGTACTTGTGAAAGCCCTCAGGACTCTTTTGCTTCCACAATAACAATGCAGTGGTTTTTATAATTTCCCTGAGACTTCTTTTTTTAGTTGACATAAAATGTTCGAAAAACCCAAAATAAACACACAGAAGCCAGGCCGGAGGCAGGGTCCTGCTTGCCTGCCTCCTCTCTTACACCTGCTAACACAGATCCCTCCCTTCTGCTCTCCTCTCTCCAGTTCACCACTGTGGCACACCTCTCTCACGGTGCTTCGGTGCTTCGGCTCTTCCTTGTCCTGAACTTGTCTGCTGTCTCTGATGCATCTGTCTGCAGTGTCCCCATTCCCGCTCCTTCCCCTCGTCACCAGGGAATTCATTAACCCCAATCTTTTCACTGTGTTCTCCACCTTCCTGCCTTCCTGGTCCTTGCTCACCCCATCAGCCTCCTTCAAAGTACATACTGGCTACCAGTCTCCATTCCCCTGTCTTTTCCCATCTCTAGGCCTTCTCTAATGTGATCTCACCTGCAATGAGAAGACCTGTGGAAGTAGGGAAGGGGAAAGGTGTCACAACCATATTATCATGCCTGGGCTCAGGAGGGGTCAGGAAGGGCACCGGCTGGTTCTTCACCTTTTGAGTTGAGTGGGTCGGTGGGATTAAGAGATACCAAATTGAGACCAGTATACATACGCACTCAACTCTGACAGGAGGACGAAACTTTGGAAAAATGAGTAAGTTCCATATTTGTGTTTGATGATGCATTTTTATATGTACAGCCTTTCACATATCCTTACCAGACCTAGTGAGGTTGAACTGAAAAACTGCAGTATCAGATGTGACTATCCCTTCAGGTAGTCTCTGGAATGTGCCTACCTCCAAATTGTGTTTAACTTTCCCCTACAAGTAAGTATGGGGAAGAGATGTTGCATGTTTCTCAGACATGGCTTCTTATTTGCAAATGTCCTTCCCTGGAGTCTGCAAAGCTGATCTTCCTTCAGCAAGTACCGCTATGCAGTACTTTGGTGTTGCATTTTGTTTGGCCAACCAAACTGTTTCAGTAATTCTACTTCTTGATTTTTATAAAAGCATGTGTGAGGAGGAGAGGGATATCAAGTGTACCTCTCTGCAGGGTAGTAAGAAACCTGTAGTAGTTTCATATTCTATAGTGTTTTTTTGTTTTTTTTTTTTTATTTCTAGGAGAGAGAGAGAGACAGCATGAGCAGGGGAGGGTCAGAGAGAGAGGGAGTCACAGACTGAAACAGGCTCCAGGCTCTGAGCTGGCGGTCAGCACAGAGCCCGACACGGGGCTCGAACCCACGAACCGCGAGATCATGACCTGAGCGAAAGTCGGACGCTTAACCGACTAAGCCACCCGGGTGCCCCTCATATTCTATAGTTTTATTTGCCCAGATAAAGAGGGAAAAGAATTTGTGAATATTTCATTTGGGTGATTCAGTAGCATTTGCATCTGCAAACAGGCTCAAATACAGTAATATATTTTATAATCTAAAATGACATCCTTCTTGGGGCACCTGGGTGGCTCAGTTGGTTAAGCGTCTGACTTCAGCTCAGGTCATGATCTCGCAGTTTGTGAGTTCAAGCCCCGCATCAGGCTCTGTGCTGACAGCTCAAAGCATGGAGCCTGCTTCAGATTCTGTGTCCCCCTTCTCTCTCTGCTCCTCCACTGCTTGTGCTCTGTCTCACTCTGTCTCTCAAAAATAAATCAGTGTTTAAAAAAACGTTTAATGACATAACTATCTTATATGGCTGAGTCAAAAAAAGTAAAACTTTTACCCACACCAAAATAGAGTTAATTTATTTTATACATGGTGGCCTGACCAATTTTATTAGGAGAAAACAGAAAACCATACACTTTAAAAAAATTAAACTTTTAAGGGTCCATTTTGATATGAGGTATTAAGCCCTTCATCTCTGTGCTGTTAACAGAGTAAATGTTTAAAATGCAGCACTTGGGCTCACTGTTTAATTTTTTACTTCTGTTTAATCACGTGTGCCCTAGCTTGCTTTCTGGATTGCTGTCTCTGCACATTGTGGGAATTCCTCTTCTAACTCAGCTCTGTTACCCATTTTGTATACATTATCTTAAAACCAAAGTCTCCCCACTGACTTGCATTCTTTTCTTGTCTATTCTAACATCTCACTTAGGGATTTCCTTTTGGAGCCTTGTCTAAAATATCCTAAGTGGTTGGAGGATTGCTTTCCAGTTTAAACCACACTAAGGGTAGGCACATGGCTTGGACCCTTGAGGGCCTATCCTACATGGTGGTAGAGATGGGAAAGAATTTAGATCACTATGAGAGCAAAATGCTTGGTTATTAAATAGAGTTCATCCAGAAGAGGTACATGCTAGAAATTTTCAAAAAGGACCATGACATAAAAAATAACTCTTTTTCCTTACACGATTTTTGTTAATAGACAAATCATGTAGAGACAGGGCATTTGCTGCATGTACCAGTAGTCTAATCTCTAATGGGCTTGGAATTTTGCTTACACCCTTAAAATCACAGAATTTTAGGGGCTCCTGGGTGGCTCAGTCGGTTAAGTGTCTGACTTCATCTCAGGTCATGATCACAGGGTTAACGAGTCTGAGCCCCTTGTCAGGCTCTGTGCTGACAGCTCAGAGCCTGGAGCCTGCTTCAGATTCTGTGTCTCCCTCTCTCTGCCCCTCCCCCATGCGTGCTCTGTCTCTGTCTCTGTCTCTCAAAAATAAATTAAAAAAAATTTTTTTAATCACAGAATTTTAAGTGTAGAAGTGGCCTTATGCTACCTTTGGGAAGTACTCAACAGGTTCCCTTTCCTTCAATGGGACTTAATGTTATTGTAATTTCTTTCCACCATAATTTCCATAGACTGCCACTCTACCGAGTTAATCCCCTCCATGCTCCTTTACCAGGGTCAATCAGTTCTTTTTTAAGGCATGTGCCTGAATGGCAATCATTTGTTCATATGAGTGTCTCACCCTTTGGACTATAAGCTGTGTAAGGCAGGAAGTGGTGTCTGACCACATACTTCTCAGTACTCAGCTTGAAAGCCTAGTTTATGGTAAGAACTTAAGGAAGATTAACACCTACATAGTAGCAAACAACTCCCAACTCTCAGTGGCTTAAGACCATCTTGGGTTGGCAGGGGTCCTCTTCCACAGTGTCCTCACTGAGGGGCGTAGGCTAACAATGTCTCCACAGACTTGAATGCATGCGAGGTGTCTCGGCCGGGGTGGGGGACAGAAAGCGTGAATCATGCCCCAGCTCTTCATGCTTCAGCTTGGAACCGACATCTCACTTTCTCTCATAGTTCCTTGATCAAAGCAAGAGACTTAGCCATATCCCAGTGTTATAGGGGTGTAGAAGAACAATACTGCGGTGATTCTGAGAGGAGAACAACAGGAATTTTAGTGCACAATTACCTGCCAAATCACTATCTGACACTCTGTACGCACCAAAGGGCCATCTAATGAATGAAATACCTAGCACTTTCTGTTGGGCTTTTAATTTCTTTCCATACAATAAGCAGAACCACAGTTTTTAGAAGATGAGGGCACTAATATTATTGTCCAAGCTATGTTCAGTAAACTTCCGGGACTTCTTTGGTAACCACTCTGTTTACTTTACTCGTATCAGGAAAACCGTTGTGTTTTTCAGATGACTAGAGTATGGAATGGGGAAATTTGAGGCAATTAACATTTTGCCTGAGTCATTTATTTATTTATTTTTTTAAAATGTTTTATTTATTTCTAGGAGAGAGAGAGACAGACAGCGTGAACAGGGGAGGGTCAGAGAGAGAGGGAGTCACAGACTGAAACAGGCTCCAGGCTCTGAGCTGGCAGTCAGCAGAGAGCCCGACGCGGGGCCCGAACCCACGAACCGCGAGATCATGACCTAAGCGAAAGTCGGACGCTTAACCGACTAAGCCACCCAGGCGCCCCTGAGTCATTTAGAATAGTAGGAAAAAATGCCGACACCTTCATATGTTTACATGTTAAGTTAATCTGACCACGAGCCTTTTTTAGAAGAGTTAGGATCTGGCTCAACAGTTAAAAGAAAGCTTAGGAAAAATGAGAGCCTAAACATGAAGTATTTCTGAAAGCATTTGAGTTCTGCTTTCTTAGCAAATTTCAATCATATAATAATGTTTTCAACTACAGTGTAGTCACCATGTTTTACATTACATCCTCAGGCATCCAACTTATGGCTGAAAGTATGCACCCTTTTACCAACTCGTTTATAACTTGAATGCTCACACACACGCATGCACACACACACATACATGTGAAGTAGGAGATGTGTTAATTAGCCAGATGGTGAATCCTTTCACAACATATGCGTACGTCACATCACCACAGTGTACATTTTAAATATCTTACAATTTTATCTGTCAATTATACTTCATAAAGCTGAAATAAAATAAAGTAAAATAAATGCAAATTTTAAAAAGAGAAGTATTACTACAGATTATATACTCTAGTATTTTACACTAAGTGTTTTCCCCCCTTAACTGTCAAAGCAACTCAGATAGATTTATGAAATGTGGAAAGTACAAACTAGTATGAGAGTGGAATTAAAAATCACTGGTAGGTATGCCTGGGTGGCTCAGTCAGTTGAATGTCCAACTCTTGATTTCAACTCTTGATTGATCCTGAGTCATGGATTTGAGCCACCCTCAGCATGGAGCCTGCTTGAGACACTCTCTTTCTCTCTCCTCTCTACCCCTCTCCCCTGCTCAGGAACTCTCTCTCTAAAATAATAATAATAATAATAATAATAATATCATCACTGGTAATGCCACCCCCTAGATAAAACCACTACTAACTTTTGGCGTGATCTCTTCCATTCTGTTGTTCTTATTCTTGGAGTAGAATAGGCATATAGACAAAGCAAGAGAAGATATTGGCTCATGATAAGGTATAGCAGTGGAAATGGCAAGAAATGATTAGATTGAGAATATTCTTTAGGGACAGTGTTGATAAGATTTATTGATGGATAAATAAATAAAAGGAGGAACATGATAGGCCGGGAATAGAGCTGATGGAGAAGACATTAATTGGGGACATCAGTGACGACTCCCAGAATTTCGGCCTGAGCATCTGTGTGTAATCTGTGTGTATGGGTGGGTGTACGTATAAGAAACCTGCATTCATTTATATATGGCTTTTAAAATTTACTGAACATGTATGAATGCACTTTTTATGCTATAAATTACACTTCAGGGCCAGCTGGGTGTCTCAGTCAGTTGAGCATCCAACTCTTGACTTTGGCCTAGGTCATGATCTTATGCTTCATGGGTTCAAGCCCCAAGTTGGGGTCTGCACTGACAGCGCAGAGCCTGCTTAGGATTCCCTCCTCCCTCTCTTTCTCTCTGCCCTTCCCCCACCCTCTCTTTCTCTGTCTCTCTCTCTCAAAATAAATAAACTTAAAAAAATTATACTTCAAAATAATTCTTTTAAGTGATCATGTAATATTCATTCCTATGAAGTATCGTAGCTATTTAACCTTCTCCCTGTTGTTAGGCACTTAGGATATCCATACCCCCCGCCCCCCATGATATATAACACTGCAGTGGTCTCAGAACCCACTTATTTCCTTGTTTCTTCCATTCAGAAGTATTTAACTTGAGAGAATTGGCCACTGGATTTTCATCATGGCAAACCAGCCAGAGATGAAGTTGATTAAGAACAGGGGATCATGACTGGAGGTCATCATAGGGGCAGAGTGGATACTAAACCAGGCTCGTGTTACTTTCAAGGTCGTAGCTAGTGGTCACAGGCAGTTTCTCACAGGGATGTTTTTCTTGGGGGCAGAGGTGGCGCTGTCCCTAAAGAACAGAAGACCTGACAAAAGTCAGATGGCGCAACCACCTTCCAGCTGGGAGGCAGTTTTAAAGGAGAATCTGTTTTGTTTTGTTTTGTTTTGTTTTGTTTTGTTTTGTTTTGAGGTCTACTTCAAAAGATAATAATGTTTTGAGGGCACCTGGGTGGCTCAGTTGGTTGAGTATTTGACTTTGGCTCAGGTCATGATCTCACCACTGTGTTCAAGCCACGCATCAGGCTCTTCTGACAGCTCAGAGCCTAGAGCCTAGTTTGGATTCTGTGTCTCCCTCCCTCTCTGGCCCTCCCCTGCTCACACTCTCAAAAATAAATAAAAACAGTTTAAAAAAATTGAAAAGATAATCCTGCTTTTAATCCATCAGGGTGGGATTTGGGTTGGAAGAGAGGGAACTCAAGGCAGAACTTGTTGGGGAAGCTGAACTTTACAAGATGATGTATCCCTAGCTCATCACTAGGACTGAAGCACCCAGATTGCTTCTTGGCCCCAGTCTGGAAAAGAAGCAGTTCCCTACTCTACTGCCTGGATCTGCCTGGGAGGTTTGCAAAGCTGAGCCACCAAGGCGAAATCCTCAATCCCTTGTCAGGAAGCTGTGGGCGGGGGTGGGTGGCTGTAACTGAAATTGAAAACTTGTGTTCATTGAGTATCTCACAAACGGGTCAGTGTGAGTCAAGAGAGGTTGGAGATGAGATGGGAATACTAGAAATACCCCTCTTTTGTAAACTTGTAGCCTGGTTACGGAAACAAGGACATTATAAAATTGATTACTAACCATAAGCAACGCTGTTCCTATAGAGACAAGGGAGGTAGTAACTAGTATCTGAGGAGCCTGGCACATTGGACGATCTCAGCAGTTCATGAGTTCAATGAGAGTGTGTATGTAAATTGTATTTTTGCTTTGGTGGTAATGTAAAAAAATACATATTTTTATCCATTACAAATGCAAGCCTTCTTATTTGCAGTGATAATTTGTACTTAAAGTGCATTTTCATAAACTCAAACTTTATTTTCTTTCTTTTTTTTTTTTTAATTTTTTTTTAATGTTTTATTTATTTCTAGGAGAGAGAGAGAGACAGCATGAGCAGGGGAGGGTCAGAGAGAGAGGGAGTCACAGACTGAAACAGGCTCCAGGCTCTGAGCTGGCAGTCAGCACAGAGCCCGACGCGGGGCTCGAACCCACGAACTGTGAGATCATGACCTAAGCGAAAGTCGGACGCTTAACCGACTAAGCCACCCAGGCGCCCCTCAAACTTTATTTTCTTAAGTTAATGTTATTCAAACTAGAATCCAAAATACTCTTATGGGTACAGAGGCTTTATAAAAAATGATAAGCAATGGATACTCTGTTTTCACATTTTCAGTACTACCTCCTGACCCTAATATGGCAGTAGTTTCATAAACACTCTTACCTCTGTTTCCTTAATTACCCGCCTTTTCTGAAGGGTGCAGGGGCCTTATGGCATATTTCTTCAGAAGGTAACTCTCATAGCCCCTTTTAAAGAGTCATTTTCTGGTTTCTAAAATATTTTTTTTTTCGTTTTATTTATCTTAGAGAGAGAGAGAACACAAAGGGGGGGGGAGAAGGGCAGAAGAAGAGGGCGGGGGAGGGAATCAATCTCAGGCAGGCTCCATGTTTGGCACAAAGCCCGACATGGGGCTCAGTGCCACAACCCGGGGATCATGACCTGAGCCAAAATCAACAGGTGGACACTCAACCCACTGAGCCACCTAGGTGCCCGAGAGTCATCTTTTGACCCTCATGTTACTGATCAGCGTCTAGCGTGAAACTTTCTTTATGTGCCAGGATGTGAATTTTGTCTCTGCAGGACTTGACTTCTGAACAGTTAATGATTCTAGCAGAGACATCCAAAAGAGGGTCCATTGCACCGCTTTGGGTGTTTGCCTAGTACGCAGGAAGTGCCTGGTCCACCAAGGACTGGAACACCAATGGGAAATTGTCTTTTTTATGGACCAGCCTCATCCTGCACCTGTACTTTGTTAGAGATTTCTTCTCAAATATCATTGATGGCCTCTTGAGTTATTTTTCCTTTGCAGAAAAAATCATCCCAGATCAATGTTCTTTATACTTCTTCATTTTAGTAATAAACTAAAGCAGAGTTCGTGTTTGTTAATTACATCAGGTCAGGCTGCAAGGCTGTTTTTGTTCAGATGTTTTTGTTCAGATGTTTTTGGTTGTTTGCAGTCTTCTTTGTGAAATAAAAATTTCTTTTTATTTTTTCCTTCACAGATTCCAGCAAGATCATGGCAGAGCATAGCCACCTGCAAAAGCAGCTTGATTTACAAAATGGTAGCTTAGAGGCAGATTTTGTGACAAATTCCCTGGAGGACGATTCCCAAAACATGATGGAGAGCTTGAGCCCGAAGAAATACTCTTCCAGTCTGAGATTTAAAGCCAACGGAGACTATTCTGGCTCTTATTTAACCCTCTCTCAGCCAGTGCCTGCTAAGAGAAGCCCTTCCCCTCTGGGAACCAGTGTCAGGAGTAGCCCCTCCCTGGCCAAAATCCAAGGAAGCAAGCAGTTCTCCTGTGATGGAACTGACAAAAGTCTTTCCCTGAAGCCGCCTACTCCTCTACTCAGCACCTCCCCGTCCCTCAGCGGGTATCCACTTGGGAGAGGGGACTTTGATCATTATACCAGCCGCGACAGTGAAAGGTCTTTGAGGCTCACAGAGAAGCCTCCCTATTCCAAATATAGCTCAAGGAATAAATCCCACGACAATGTCTACTTTCTCGGGGGACTGGAGGGCCGGAAGGCGTCTGGCTCACTCCTGGCCATGTGGAATGGAAGTCCCCTGAGCGACAGCGGCTTCTCTCCCATCAGCCGGTCAGGGGCGGCGAGCATGCCTTCAAGCCCAAAGCAAGCCAGGAAAATGAGCGTCCAGGACAACCTGATCCTTCAGCCCAAGTTGACCCGACACAAGGAGCCGGCGTTGGAAAACGTGGGTTTAAGAACTAGGAAGTATTCGGGCAGCAGCCTGAGTCACATGGGGGCCTACAGCCGCTCTCTCCCCAGGTTGCACAGGGCCACAGACAACCAGCTGACACCCCTCACTTTGCCTCCCAGAAACTCCCTGGGCAACTCCAAGCGAACGAAACTGGGGGAAAAGGATCTACCTCATAGCATAACAGACAATGACAATTACCTGAACTTTTCTTCTTTGAGCTCAGGGGCTTTACCCTATAAAACCCCCATGTCTGAGGGCAACCCTTACGTAAGTTCTACCCTCAGTGTCCCTGCCAGTCCTCGAGTGGCTCGGAAGATGCTTCTGGCCTCCACCTCCTCCTGTGCCTCCGACGACCTTGACAGGGCTTCCTATTCGGGGCCCGGCCCGGGTCATTTGTTTCCCGCTGGAGAGCCGGACAGAGTTTTTGCCACCAGGAGGAACTTCTCTTGTGGATCTGTCGAGTTTGATGATGCAGATTTGGACAGCCTCAGACAGGCCTCAGGAACTCCCCAGCCCATCCTTCGGGAAAGGAAAAGCAGCATTAGCTCCATTTCAGGCCGCGAAGACCTGATGGATTATCACCGGCGGCAGAGGGAGGAGAGACTCAGGGAGCAGGAGATGGAGCGGCTGGTAATCTTCTTCATCTGACTTGACCTCACTGTTCCCTTGAGCGGTTCTTGGAGACACACTCCAAGGAAATGTGTGGGTCTGTAGGATGTCCAGGTGCACCAGCCACTGGTGTCTTTCTAGAATTCTGCTATCCTTCCTTTCCTCGGTCACTCTGAGTGGTCACGTGTGGATATTTGAAGGCCTACTTGTACTTAGTGTTATATTAAGTTGCTCTGCAGAGCCCTCTCAAGTGTAGATTCTTGATCAGCGTAACAAAGTAGTTGTGAATTTTACTGAATTCTGTAGAAGTCTTACAAACATTAAGACTATGAGTAAACACTAATTAATATTCTTGATGTCATCAAATTCCCATGTGCATGGTCTGATAGAAATAAGCCGTGAAATCATGACTCACCGGGAATTAGGCAGTCCATTTTTCTGAATAGCAAGCTGTCAGAAGGTTGAAAGGTTGGCTAAGTGTTGCTCAACCTTTTTTCTGCCCTGGACACATACACACACCGCCCCATACTTCCTTCAGCAGCGCCTCCTAGTACATACGGTGACCCCCAACCTCACATACGGAAACAATTTTTGAGTTGTCCTTTTCTTTCAAATGGATTTATGCTTATTGTGGAAAATACTGAAAATAGAAAGAAAAGAGGAAACACCCCTTGGGAGTCCCGTTAATGAACGAGGACACATTAACTTCATTCTTACTCTTTATTCTTTTAGGCATAGACTTTTTTGTTGATTTGGGTTTTTTTTTTAGGATGACCAGGTTCAGAGACTCTTAATTCATTAATGAGGAGTTGTTCCTTAATGAGGGATGCAGCAAGCTGATAAAGCTGGTTTACAAGAGTGTCAGAGTATCAAGCTTTAGTTGCTAAAAGAGAATACTTAGGAATCGTATTTCTGAATCACATACGAAACTCGACAATGTCCTTCCTCCAGGACAACAAAGTTGTAATGTTTGGATTGTAATGGATGGAAACCGTTGCATCTATGCAGAACAAAATTCCTTTGGAATTTTAGAAAAAGACTCATTCGCATCACTTGTAGTTTTGGTACGATAATATATCTATCCTTGCAGATATCCTGAGCAGTAATAGGGCATGAAAACAAATGTGAGGACCTTTACAGAATTCTAAATTCCTTGGGTGGGTCTGTGAGACAGTGCTCCAATATGACAGTGCCCTTTGTGGTCGTAAGTAATCTCCAGAGATTTTCCATGGTCACAAAAAGGCATTGTATTGGGGCTTGATTCATTGACAAAAATTCAGAAAAAGTTTTAATTAGCATATAAAAGGTCTTCTTGTATATGGGATAGCAAATCTGGCTCTCTATTGTGCTGAACAACTCTTGTGTTTTTTTAATGTGGTATAATTGACACATAATGTTGCTTTAGTTTCAGAGATACAGCATAGTGATTTTGCAAATCTATATGTTATGCTGTGCTCACCAAAAGTGTAGCCACCATCTGTCACCATACAGCTTTAAAACCATTGACTATATTCCCTATGCTTTACCTTTCATCCCTGAACAACTATTATTAATGAAGCCAGAAAGTTAGCTTGTCTGATGACTTATTAAGGAACCTAGGAGAGCATTTCAATGGCTTCCCTCACTCCAGCGATTTTCCTGAGATGATCTTATTTACTCTTCTGTTCCAAGGGCAAGAAACCAACCTCAAAAGTCACCTCCAGGGGTGCCTGGGTGGCTCACTTGGTTAGGCATCCAACTCTTGATTTTGATTAGGTCATGATCTCACGGTTGTGAGATTGGGCTCCATGCTGGGCGTGGAGTCTGCTTAAGATTCTCTCTCTTCCTCTTCCTCTGGCTCTTTATCTGTGCTCTCTCTCTCTCAAAAACAAACAAACAAAAAAACCCATCATCTCCACTGGGTTTCATTGTTAGCACTTTTAAGTGTTGGTGAAATTACTGTTTCCTCTAATTTTCCCAAATCTGCTAAAGTTCCTGGCAGTGCAGGAAGTAACCTTCCTTACTGCCTGTAAAGTCAGTGCCTCAATAATGGGCTTTGTCATATTCAATGAGACGAGGTTTATTTTTATGACGCTCTGGGTTTGGCCTCTGTTGCTTTCTATTTGTCTGGTTACATCCCAGTAAATGGGAAGATAGATTCTTACTGAGCTTCTGCAAGTAATATTATTGTGATTAAAAAATAAAGTGACTTAGAAAATATATTTCTTCAGGAATTCTGAGACCAAGGAGAACAAATTACTATTGAAAAGAATGTTTGCAAATTTCATTTGTAAAATCAAAGTCAACTAAATTGAGGGTTAGAAATAGACGAAGGTGAATGCTACAGAGTTTTCCCCATCAGACAATAGGACATTATACATAATGCCAATGATTTTCCACAATGCATATGGCAATTAGATTTCTAGTATGAGTTCGATGAGTTCTATGTATTAGTTCTTACTCCTCTGCATCTTGGGTGATTAATTTGATTTCATAAAGTCATCTACTTGTGGACCAAAAGCAGTCCTGCAGATCTGAGTTAGCCACCCAGCACTGCCTGATGCTGGTCTGTGCAGTATCAGCTCAAAAGCTTCTACCCACAAGTCTGTTCTCTGAAATCTCAAGAGTGAAGAAAGAGTATCTATCCTAAAAGTACTATCCACCAGGCTCTGAGATGATTTGTTGAAAGCATGATCTAATCTATTAATTTACAAGCCAAGTGTCTAGGCAAACATGAGAGGAAGGCAGAGACCGCTCAATAAGGATAAGAGTAAGTGGCTATGGTTAGTCCGTGGTCAAGTTAATGAGTGGTATGAGCAAGGAGAGTTAAAATCCTTTTTTGGGGCATAGGACATTGGTTTTATTTAATCAGTGTTTCCCCTGAGGGTAAGAACGTATTATAGAGAGTGAGGACATTGACACGTATCCAAGAACTTTGTGTAAAGTGCGCCATCTCTGGACTTTATATATAATATTTCACCTGTACAATATTAGCCTAGGGAAGGATGAGCTCCTCATTTGATTTGACAAATCTTTCCATGCAATTTCTGATGATGTTGAGTTTCTAACATTCTTCTTTTCATAAGGTCAAGGAACAAATCTTGTGCTCACCACGGGTCCTCTGGGAAAACTTAAGGATAGTTCATGTATCAAAGACATCTTGCAAAACTTTTTTTTTTTTTCTGAATTTAAAGTCTGCTCTTGGGAAGACAGAATCAAATATTAATGAGAGGAGATTTCATTGACTAATAAAGGACTGTGGATGTCTAAGAACAATGAATGTTTGCAATTTGCCTACCTAATAAAGCAACAATAGTTTACTTTGTGAAAAACAGTAAATCTTAAATCATTAGGAAATGAGGAACTTTTTTGTCATTTAAATTTTTAGGGATATCTCCTAGTTAGCACAAAGTGCAAAAAAGTCCTCTTGTGAGATACTGAATCTCTGCTCTCAGGGCAGATTACATAGAACAATAACCTTTTATTACCTTTTGTAAGCATGGGCTGATTTCTCCAAGATGGGTCTGTCTTTCCAATAGAGATACCTGCATTTTAGTTTTATATTAATAGGGTATTTGCCATGCATTACAATTTTTAAAAATTACTTTATGAGTAAACCATCACAGCTGTGCAAACTTTGCCAAAATTTGAACATTGTAATTACATTTTTATAGACTTACTGTTTGCAAGTATTATCAATCAAGTCAAATAAAGCTCCCTTCATGCAAACCTACAATTTTTAAATTTTCACCAACTTTTGTTCTCCATGGTTTTCTTTCAATTCTGAAACAACCAGATACTTTAAGACCATAGTACATAACTTACAGATATTGGAAATTATGTTTAAGCTGACACTTCGCAGAACATAATTACTATTGGCATAAAAAGGTATGTCACAATGATCATTCAGTTTAGTTGAGTACAACTTTATATTTTTCTTAATCTTAAACATAACCTTAGCTTATCTTTTCAGTAAACTGATACTATAAGACATTTGAGATTTTTCAGCCAAACTAGGGGTGCCCAGGTGGCTCAGTTAAAGTATCTGACTTCAGCTCAGTGCATGATCTTACACTCTGTGAGTTCAAGACCCATATCAGGCTCTGTGCTGACAGCCCAGAGCCTGGAGCCTGCTTCAGATTCTGTGTCTTCCTCTCTCTCTGCCCTTCCCCTGCTCATACTCTTTCTCTCTCTCAAAAATAAACAAACATTAAAATAAATAAATAATTTTGTTTCAGTTAAACTGATCTCTAGGGCAAAACAAATCCAAACTTATTTTAAATATGAAATTGTGTGTCATACTGTACACTGATAAAACAAGGAAAAGACATAGCTGTTTTTTAAACCAGATTGTCAAATCAGTTTGACTTGTGTGAGAATTTGCTTTGATCACATAAGCTGGTTTTCTTGCTTCTGAAATCAGCATTTTTTATGCGAAAGTTCTCTCTCTTAAAACATAAACATTTTTAAATTATTAGCATTTCACTTTGTTTTCTTTGAATTTTGGAAATGTTAGAATAATCTAAATGCTAATTAGTCTCTGTAAACCAGTCAGAAAAGAGCTCCTTTATTTTAATTTATTATTATCCTCAGGAGGTTGGAAGATACTTCACACATACGCTGTGATTTTTTTTCCCCTCAGGTACAGAGACACAGAGAAAGAACTTAAAGCTTAGTTCTATAGCTTTGGCCGCCGGTCAGAAGTAAACACTGGACTATAAAATTTCGCCACTCCAGATCTCAAGGGATTGATTGCTTTTCCACTGGGCACAAAATAGTGTCCTGATGTGAACTCACAGATAGTAAAACAACCAACAAATTAAAACAACAAACACAAATGCTCAGTCCTCTCTTGCTGAGCAAAGCTAGACTTCAGTTCTACCTGAGCATCCCATGCAGTCCAAGCATAAAATCAGATCCCCAGGCATTGCTGCCAACCAGGGGAGATAACTAGTTGTTGTGGTCAAACCAAAACCCCGGTCCGACTTGGCCAAGAGTCAGAAACAAAAACAAAGCAGTCAGGAAAGCAAAAACTGCGGGAAAATAGCAAGCCAGTGAAGGTAAAGTTCTCCTGCCATTTGGGATTCACCCCAGGAGCCCAGAGAAGCTCCGTCTGGGTTTCCAGCCCATGAGATCTATTTTGTGAGCAATGCAATTTAATGGATTCCACAGGATGAGGGTACTTGGGCATTTCACAGGCACCTCCAAGATGGCAAAGCCTAATTTTCAGTAAAGAAACCAAACTCTCACACCAACATAAAATGAATAGATGCCAAAGATTGAGTTAACTCATCCGTGAGGAAACCAAGCAGAGTAAGGCTGGTTCACGAAGCGTAATATCTGTAGTACTTTTTAGCTAAGCTTGGATTATACCAGTATTTCACCTGGATTTTTTTTTTTTACTTGTTCAATCTTTATTTGAAAGCTCAAGGTAATTGTATTGAGTATTAAAGATTGAACCTTAATTATGAACCTCCAAGGACCTATTATGAGGTATAATTATCCACTTTGAGTCTAAATTAAATGGCCTCCAACTTCCGTGCTATTTGAGATGCTTCGTTTTTTCGTAATTTTTATTCCTTCTTTCTTGCTCTCAACTGCCAATTCTTGCCTTTGTCATCATGCCAACCTTTTCTTTCTTTTTTATGGCTTTAGAAACCAGATATCAAGGCTTGTTTAAGAATATTCCAGACTATGAGTTACTAGGTGCAAGTGAGGTCTTGAGAGGGCTCTGTGTGCATGAAGTGTGTTTCACTTTGCCAATCTTTTGACATCCTTTTGGGCTGGTCTGTGGTTGTTTAAACTCCTCAGTTCTGAGCTGTTTTCCATGTAGAGCACATTAATGGATAAGATATCGCTAGAGGGCTAGAATGCTGCTGCTTCTTTGACAAACTGGATGTTCTAGAGGCTAGAGAAATAATTGTACAGTAGACAAGAAGTTCTTTCATTCATCTCATTTGCTACCTGCCTCCCTCCCAGTAATGCGGAGGTAGTGATGGCATCTAATGTATCTTAGGAGGTAATGATGGCATCTAATGTATCTTACAGTCTAGGAAAAGGACATTTTAAAAAGAAAAGGGGGAAAATAAGAAACTGTAGCAAACCCTACTGCTGCTAAGAGTTTTCCTTTGGTTACATTGCCAAAAACATCTGTGAGCTATTGTGGAGAACCAGTGGATTCCCTCACATTGCCTTGTAGCAATCCAATATTTTCTTTCTGGCTGATGGCAGTCACCTGGGGGTGCCTTGATGAATAGCTCTGTCGCCATATAGGACTAAGTAGGGCCCCGCTTGGTCTTCATTTCTCAGACACATTGAACTGTGATGCTGGTCTCATGAAGCGCCACAACATAAGGTTTCTAACTTTCTCCCGTGCTCTCCCATCCTGAAAGCAAGGTTGGCTTTCTTTCAAGGAAGATATTCATGTTCCCATGGTATTATTATCGGAATAGGTGAAATGTATAGGTCAGCAATTCTGTACTGTTTGAAAGATAGTTCTAATAGGTTCTCTGAAAGCACTTTACAACTAAAGAACTGTGGGCTGTACAAGGCTGAGACTGTGTCAATCTTGCTCTCTGCTATATATCCACCTCCTAGCGACATGACTGGAGTATGGGAAGCATTGTATACATTTTTTTAATGTTTGTTTATTTTTGAGAGAGAAGGAGAGAGTGTGCAAGTGGGGAGGAGCAGAGAGAGAGAGAGAAGATCCCAAGCGGGCTCTGTGCTGACAGCACAGAGCCCAACGTGGGGCTCAAACTCATGAACCACCAGATCATGTCCTGAGCCGAAGTCAGATGCTTAACTGACTGAGCCACTCAGGCGTCCCTCTATACATGTCTTTGAAAAGAGTACATGAATGTTTTTGATATCCATTCAGGACATTCATTCTGGCTTTCTGTATTCTACGGGTGAAGGTTCCGCCCCCAGTTCTCAGACATCTCAAAGTTAAGTTTATGTACTTACTTCCAGGTAACTATGAAGCTATATGCAAAAGGATGCAAATATCCTCAGCATAAATGCATTCTTTTTGCTTCCAGAAATTGGGCAATTCCCTTTCAATATGCAATCAAAGATGAAAATGAGTTGCTTTTCTCTATTTTGAAAATTTCACAACATTCTTGGTAAGAACTGGTGCACTCTCCAGGGTCATATAAAAGCCAAGGGCATAGGGCCCAGAGTCTTGCTTGTGCACACTGTTGAGCAGACCAGAGACCTAATGTTTTTAAAAATTAAATATAATCTTAATGGGGCATATTTAAGGAATTATAGCATTTTACAAAATAAATGTATATGTTCACTAATCTCGAGACGGTAAGGTGCAAATACCATTTTAGAAATGAGACAGTAAACAGGTTAGTACTACTCACTTTTGTAATTAGGAAAAATTGCATGGGGACCCAAGAAGTGTGAGCCTCGTCAGGTGAAATTACCTCCGCCTGTAGACATGCGTTGCTCCCTCCTCTTCCTTGCGATTCCTGACTCCAGAAGGCAATTTGGGCATGGAGGCTTTAGTAGCTTTTCTTAGTTGGAAGCGGAATGCACAGTGTTAAGAGAATGCCACCTAGCCTTAGTATTCATCTTTTTCCCCCTAAGACAAATGTGTTTGAAATGTGAAGGCAGGCTGAAATATTGAAAACTATTTTGTCGCCCAGTTTCACAGACTCGGAAGTGATCACTTCCTGGTATGGCCCTGCCTCTTGCTACATCCTGACTCTAGTTTTAATTTTAAAACAATGGTTGCACTAGTGGGAAGTGAGCCAGTTCAACTGCAGATGGGTGAGAGGTTGGTTTTCTGACCAAATAAACGTGGTGGCTCAGATTTTTTAAAGGGATATTTAAAAGTTATGACTCACTTTCTATACTCTGCATCGATATCTCTGTTGTTACTTTAATCATTAATTTATTTAATCTTCAGATCAGCATAAGCCTTAAATTGACTTGTTCACTTTGATGCCTTACCTGGGTGGTCTGTCGGGTTTAGTTCAAAAATATCATGGGAACCATAAGCCTTAAATTGACATGTTGCTATGAAGTCTTGCTTTTCTTCACTCTAATGCTTGAAACAGGCCATCAGGTCTCTGCTGTTCTGTACCTTCTTTCGCTTTGATGCCTTAGTTGGATGGTCTGTCTGGTTTAGCTCAGAAATACAATGGGAACCATAAATGTGAACTGTATATGCAGTTTTAAATTTTCTTATGCTAAGAAAACTTTTGGAAAAGGCGAAATTAATTATAACATATAAGACACCACAAGATTAGAATGGAGATGTTATCTATTGCTTAAGTAAGCTCTCCAGGGACACCTGGGTGGCTCAATCGGTTAAGCGCCTGACTCTTGGTTTTGGCTCAGGTCAGGGTCTCATGGTTTTTGAGTTTGAGCCCCACACTCTCAGTACAGAGCTGCTTGGGATCCTTGCTCTCCTTCTCTCTCTGCCCCTCTCGTACTTGTTCTCTCTCTTTCAAAAAAACAAACAACAAAAAAACCCAAACTTAAATAAGCTGTCCCTTCTCTAAGCAGACTTTTTTTTCATTTCTAATAAAATATGAGTAAAATTCTATAAGTAGTGGGTAATATGAAGAAAACTACTGTCTATGGTTAGAGCACTTTGGGTCATTTGAGAATAAACTAAAGATTTTCTGTATTTTAAGTAGCAAATTGTTGGTATGTATGTAGAAGTTCAGTAAATATTGAAGGAATTAGGGGCGCCTGGGTGGTTCAGTCAGGTAAGCGTCCAACTCTTGATTTTGACTCAGGTCATGATCCCAGGGTCATGGGACCAAGCCCCGTGTCAGGCTCTGTGCTGAGTGTGGAGCCTGCTTGAGATTCTCTCTCTCTCTCTCTCTCTCTCTCTCTCTCTCTCCCCCTCCCTCCCTCCCTCCCTCTCTCTCTCCTTCCCTCCCTCCCTCCCTCCCTCCCTCCCTCTCTCTCCTCCTCTGCCCCTACCCCTGTTCATGGGTGTGCATGCACGCTCATGTACGCACTCTCTCTCTCCCACCCTCTAATATATATATATATATATCGAATGAATCATTAGCAAATTAAGAGTGCCAGCTGTCCTCAGTTAACTGAGAGTAAAAACAGTTACTACATCTTTTTGTTCTTCTTCAATTGGATCACTAGGTGGGTAGAAGAGGAATTGGAAAAGAAAAAAATAGCATTGAGCAATAGTCTACTGACTCCACACTGGGGAAACACGGAGCCAAAGTGTAGGTATATTTCTTTGTTACAGTAGTCTGTGACCGTTGCTATTAAAAGCAGGGTTCTCTATACTTGAGAGCAAACTCTGGGTTCTTGTTACACCAGCACTACAAGCTATTGCCTCTTGATGGTGCCACACATTTAGAGATTCCTGCTCAGACTTGAGGGATGTGTGCTGTGAATCTTCACACGGTGTAGCATTCTGGGCGAAACACGGAAATAGACAAGGCACCTTGGACTAAGAGCCAGCTGCCGCGTCAGTCATGGGACAAGTCTCATCCTTTTTTTGGTGATAAATCCATACGGGAAGGCTTGTTAACTAAATAAGCAGTAAAGCTCATAAATAAAATTCACACATGAATTTTGAAAGATGAAAATTGAAAATATGGTATATCAGTACCAACAGAGTAATGTGAGAGTACCAGCAATCCCTCACGGAAAAATGATCCCCATATTGGTTGTTAAATTCTCTAAATTAAAAGTCATTTATGGATCTACCTTTTTAAAGATTTAGTTTAGTGACCGTGCTGGCTAATTGGAATGTGAATTTTTCTTCCCCGATTCTAGAAAAGTTTATCGGATTTTGCTATGAAGCCTACTTTAAAGTTTGTGATTAGTTTTCAACAAAAATTATAAAACAAGTATTACAATCGAAACACACAGGTCACTTTTTCCTTGGAAGGATTTTGTCAACCATATCAATGTGCAGATAAAATCTTCTAATAGGCACTTTAAAAAGCTAACCTCTTGATTTGAGGTAATTGCTGATTTACATGCAATTCTAAGAAATAGTTCAGAGAGATCCTGTGCACCCTTTACCCCGTTTCCTCTAGTGCTATCATCTTGAGAAACCATAGTTGCAATATCACAGCCAGTGTATGGACATCGATACGGAAGAGACCTATCACCCCAGTCTCTCCTGCAGGCTTTCTATAGCCTCTCCCACGTTCCTCCTACTCTCAGCTCCCCTTGAACCTCTGACATCTGCTCATCTGTTTTCTATAGCTGTAATTTTATCATTATAGGACTATTACATACATGCAATCATATGCTTTGAGTTTAGCTTCTTCCTCTCTGCATAATTCTATGGAGACCGAGCCAGGTTGTTGCATGCTGTTGCCTTTCCTTCAGCTCCAAGTCTGGGATGTATGAGGTCAAGGAAATCTCTGGAAATTCATTTCTGGGTCCCTAGGTGCCTAGCTGATCAGCTGCCTTTCCCATATCTATCGGTCTTCTTACATGCGTCCTGTATAGAACATGGCCAGGGTTCTTTGTTGTACTTAGCAGGAGGAATAGGGAAAAGTACCTCCTCTCCATCTTCCCAGAGGCAGAAGCCAGAGAGGTTAGTGTTTTAAATTTCAGAACAGCCAAGAATTTTGCTCTGGTGAAGTCTAATTGATCTCAAAGGGGAAATCTTTATGTTGGGACAATGTTCTGTTGAAGAATTTGGGTTTGGAAAAACTGATGTTTCTTGTTCAAAATTCCTAAGACCATATTCCAGCTCTGGGATTGTAATTTGGATTTTGAGAAAAGACAGTTTTAATAAAGTACAGAGTAGGATGAAAAGGAACAAGTTTCTCAGACATGGATTATTCTTTCATTTTGATTACAGAATAAGAGCCAGAATTCTGAAAGTCTGTCTTTCTCCTTAGATCATGAAGACCAAGGTCTAAATCATGTCAGGCAGATTGCAATTTTATTTATTTTTATTTATTTTTATTTTTTTAAATATTTTTATTTATTTCTAGGAGAGAGAGAGAGAGAGACAGAGCGAGCAGGGGAGGGTCACAGAGAGAGGGAGACACAGACTCTGAAATAGGCTCCAGGCTCTGAGCTAGTCAGCACAGAGCCCGACGCGGCTCGAACCCACGAACCGCGAGATCATGACCTAAGCGAAAGTCGGACGCTTAACCGACTAAGCCACCCAGGTGCCCCGAGATTGCAATTTTAAACATTGTTCTGGGAGAAAGGAAGACGAAGTTACTTTCTTAACATCTCACATAGGGAAAGAAGACTTGTCACTGTTTATTTTGCATTTCTGTATATAAAATAAATGTAGCATGCTTTTTTGAATTTTAGCACATAATATTTGCCATGAGCTATATTTCTCATAAATAGTTGCATCATAGAACTTTCAGTTGATGTGAGATAGTCCACCCTTTCTCGTTTTACATGTTAACCTCTCCCACTTTTTTACCCTGCCAACCTCTTTGTGCATAAAAGGAGTCCCTTGATTTTTTTTTTTTTTTAAAGATAGGTTTTCCATTACGAGGTTAGTTGTGGTACCTGTCGTGCACTGATTTTGATCGAACAAAATAAAATATTACATAAATTCTAAAAGTACTGCAATGGATTGCATTTTATCAATTATGATCCTTCAGGGGAAACAAACAAACAAAAATATCCTCTGGAACTTGGTTAAGCAAGGTGAAAATGTCAACAAACGATAGCATATACGACTTTGTTGTGTTCCCTTTAATGATGTGGAGTAATAGCACATGTTTTTTTTTAACAGAAGGGGTTCAGGCACTTTGTAGATTTTCTTCTGGAACACTGTCCATGGAAGAGGAAAAACAACTGGCATACTTTTGAGATACTATGTGGAAATCATGATCACATTGATCACATGAATTTCCTTTATTTATGGCTAGTGTTTTTCATTCTGTAGGGAAAAGTGCATTTTCCTCCTTCAGTTATCTGAGTTGAGGCAATAATGTTATGGAGTCCTTCATAATTGGCACTGTCTTTGAAGTGATATCAATATTTTAAGACTAGTTCATCTTGACCCTAACATCTTATAAAAGTAAAACTTTTCATCATTTCCATGTCTGCCAGTTGACTTTCAGTGGCCAGATGATGCCAAAAGGCATCAGGAAGAGGACTGAAATACAGAAGCTCTGAGTTAGATGGTTCTTGTGGTGAGAGATTAACTTGAGTCTGCCGAACAAATGCAAGAAATAACTGGAGATGGAAAAAGAAAGTGGCAGAAAACATTCTTGGTCTAGAAAGCAACAGGATTAATTAAATTAAGTGATAGTATTTTAGGACATGTTGGCTGTAAATGAAAGTTAAAAATAAGCATGACTTCAGCATATATATGTGTTGTATATAACTTTTTAAGTTATATAGTATATTTTATATTACTGAATTATTAGATGTATTAGTAATTAAATATATCTGGTAAATGTATTAATAATTTAAAATAGTGTATGCCAATTATATATACAAATACATATATGTATGTATATCTCTTAATTATAAGCTCCTAAAATAGGGACATAGATAAAAATAGTAGGGGCAAGTAGGTTTAAGGTAGATGTTGACACCCTAGTGAGTAACAGTAATTAAAAAAGAAATCTGCAGTGTGAGGGTTTGACTTATGAAATGAGATGAAAACAACTGAGTTTCTTTGTCTGAGTATGAGCAAAGGCAGGATATGATGAGGTCCTCAGGTATTTGAATGATACATGTACTCACAGGGCAGGAATACTAATCATCTCTCGAGTATGAGGTGGAGTCATGGGCAATGGGAAATAGAAATCTGGGTTTTATGTCAGGCGTGAAGTGTGTGCATTGGAGAGGAGCATGGACTTTCTGGAGGGCAGTTCTTTCTAGAAGTTACTCCCCTGGACTTAATGTGCTGTGGGAAATATATGTTGCCCTGTACTGATCTGAATACAGGGGCCAAATGGCAGTGAATGACTGAAAAGATTCCTTCCTCCCTAGGTTACTATGGCAACTGGGCAGCGCTCTGTTGCCCGAAGCTCAGGCCTGTGATGCACCACACGGGCTGGGTGTTTTGAGCAGTGGAGGAATTTTTCTCTCCTTCCAGACTGGCAGAAGAACCCCATAAATCTGTGAATTTTTCAGGGAGACATTTGGCTGCATGACATATTTTTCATGTATTGCTCTTCCCTGAGAACAGTTGAATTTGGCTTTTAGATTTGCTTGTTTATTAGTACAGTAATCCCCCCTTGTGTGCAGTTTTACTTTCCCTGGTTTCAGTTACCTGCTGTCAACCTCAGTCTAGAAGCAGCTCATCCTCCATCTTACTGACCATCAGAAGGTCAGTAGTAGCCTAACGCTATGTCACAAGACCTACATCACTCATCTCACTTCGTCTCATCAAGTAGTCATTTTATCATCTCACATCATCATAAGGAGGGTGGGTATGGTACGATTAGTTCGAGAAAGACCACATCCACACTTTTATTGCAGTGTATTGTTATATTGTTCTATTTTATTATTAGTTATTGTTGTTAATCTCTTCCTGTGCCTAATTGATACATTGGACTTTATCACAGATGTATATGTATAGAAAAAAATCATAGTGTATATAGGGCTCTACCATCGGTGGTCTCAGGTACACCCCGATATCGCCCTCACATAAGGGAGGACTACTTTATTCATAATGGCTCCCTGGGAGCCACACGACAATTATCTATTTCACTTCCGATTTGTTATGGAAATCCTTTTAATCATTGATAACAAACACTGAGAACTTGCCTTGTGATAGGCACTAACTTATTCTTTACAGTAAAACCTTATCCCATGCACACTCCTTTACTGATTTCCCACCAGAACCCTAAGGCAAGTGCCGATCTTACCATCTCTGTTTTGCAGACCAGGTTATAGAAACTCAAAAGGCTGAACTCGTCCAAAGCTTCTGTGTTATAAGTCTGGTAAGCACCAGAACGTCAAAGCCACATCTTTGTTCTTTCCGTTAAATCAGACTTAGACACAGGTTCTGCTCTGAAGGCCCAGGGGTTCTGCCGGAGAGAGAAGTCATTTTCCACACAAATCCTTAGGATATATGGTTACAGAGAGAAGCACTGAGCTTTCTTCACAGAGTCCTGATATCCTTATGTCAAAGTGTTTCATCTTTCTGCTCTCTTTACTCCTAATTTTCCTGGAGAAGTAGGGGATACCTCTTCTCTTATACCGTATCTGTTCTGCACAAAAGCTGGGCACACCATCCTAGATTGCAAAGGGCTGGGAAGGATGGGAAGTGAAATGTTGAGCTTTGGCAACTTTGGGATGCAGAGTGCGTTCAGGTGCGAAGGGAAGTAGAATAGTAAATCTACAGGGTGCTCTGATGATGATCATGTATTGTTTCTTGTGGTGGGGGAAAGGAGGGGATTTGAGTACGTTTGCAGACGCAGGCGAAGGATTCAAGAGCGAGGAAATAAGAGTGTAGGAGTAGGGTAGAACAAAACCACAAGAATAATGGAGGGAACATGGATGCATTCCTGCAGTGATGCAGGCAGAGGACGTCACCTCGGAGAGACTGAGGGACTCTCCTTAGACACTTGTGCTAACACTTAAATTATATGTATTGTGTTTGACAAACTATTACATATATTATTTGTAAAATTCTCATGACAACCATACAAGGTAGATATTCTAGCAATTTATTCCCTGCTTCATACACAAGGAACTAACCCTCATATAAGCTACATGACTTGCCCAGGGCCATACAGGTAGCTACGGAACCAGCATTCAAAGTGAAGCAGTCTGGCTCTAGGGTTCCTGCTCTTAGCCACTGTGCTACAGTGAAGAAAGGTGGACCTGCTGTATAAAAAGCAGTAGAGGAGGGCAGTTTGGGGCATTGAGCAGGAAGACCTTGATCTCCTTAGACAGTGTGTTTGTATATTTGAGTGTATTGACTATATTTGAAAAAAGGGTACTGAAAAATCGCTGAGTGCCCTGACTCTGCACATGCCTTAACTCTCCCTCAGTGTCTGGTTATCCATTATTATGAAGGCAGAACACATATACATGGGGTAAAACCCTAATAGTAACCTGCGCATAACAAGTGTTTGATGTTCAAGTAGTAGCCGTGCATTATTCAGTAACTCTTCAGATAACTTGCAGTTACCTCCAGAGCCGATACAGTCACACAAAGCCATTGCTCTTTCATTTGTCAGATGGACCTCTTTCCGGTGCTGTCCTCCAGTGGGGCACACGTGTACATGCTTTTTAAACAACGGATGGCAGAATAAAGCATTTCTTTGACCACAAGCCTGAAGGTTGACTTCCCAGGGAGACTGTAAAATAAAATGTTCCTAGCTAGACATTAAACTGACTTCCATGAAGATAATTTGCAAAATCAAAAAAATGAAAACGCCTTACTTATGTATGCAATTTCTGTATTAGATCAGTGGTCTTGAAGTGATAAAAATAATACCCAGGCAGGGCTCCTGGGTGGCTCAGTCAGTTGAGTGTCTGACTCTTGATTTCAGCTCTGGTTGTGTGATCCCAGGCTCGTGGAATCAAACCCAGTGTTGGGCTCCACGATGAGCGTGCAGACTGCTCAAGATTCTCTCTCTCTCTCTCTCTCTCTCTCACTTTTTTCTCTCTCTCCCTCTGCCCCTCTACCCGACTCTCACACTCTCTCTCTCTAACAAAAAAAATTTTTTTCAATAATGATAATACCAAGGCACTGTTTTGGTAAATGTGAAGGTCAGTTACAAGGTTAAAGGGCACTGTCTCCACAGAAAACCACCCTCTCTTCAGACACCAAGCACAAACTCAGAGAGCTCCCAGAAACCACCCACAGGTTCATGAATTCACTAGAAGGTCTTATAGAACCCACCGAAAGCTATTAAAGTCAGGATTATCACTTAGTAGAGGATTATCACTCATTTATTATCTTTAAGATAGAGATCAGCCAGGGAAGAGAGGCAGAGTCAGAAGTTCCAAATGCAAAGCTTCTGCTGTCCTCTCCCTGTGGAGCTGGGCGCGTTACTCTACCCGCACTGGGGGGTGACAGTATGCACGGAGAACTGGCAGCCAAGGAACACTTCCTGAGCTTCAGGGTCTAGAATTGTCATTAGGACCTCATCATGCAGGCATGGCCGACTGTCTGCTCGGTTAATCTTAGCTCCAGGTTGACCGATACCACATGCCTCCCCGGCCCCCACACGAAATCACATGGTTGTCTTTCTGGAGTGGCCAGCCCTCACCCTGAGAGTGATTATCAGGAGTGTCCAACCTGATTCTAAACAAAGACAGTCCTATCAGGTATGACATAGAGTACCTTCCAGAAGCCAACGGCAAAGGACAGACCTCTCTCTGGGCAAGGCCGAGTCTTGATTACACAGAAAATAAATGAGCTGCCTTTGGTAGGATCCACAAGGCTCTCCTCTCTAACTTTTGGGCCCATTACCTGCTGGAAATTAAGCAAGTCTCATATATATATATGTATCAGGCTGAAAACAATATAGGTCTGCTTCTCCTTCACTCTCCATGGCCTGCATGGGTTGAATGAGGCCTCTGCTCCACATTTCCACGCTCAGGGAGCACCATCTGGAGTGCCACTGTGTTATGGCATAGCAAGACATGTGATGAATCACATGCTGGCTGGCCGGGCAGAGGTGACACACATTGCTTTTCACACTTCATTGGCCTGTGCAAGGTTGGTGGTCATATCTAGTGTCGGGGTGGGGAACTGAAGAACCGTTTCACCCTGTGTCCAGAAAGATGAGAACTCACCACAATAGCCCCAGTTCCTACCCCGAGGAATTTATCTCTAAAAACCAATAGACTCACGTAAAAGACTTAACCATTGCTTCTGTTTTTCCCTCCTGATTGTCCTGTCTACGTAAGACGTCAGTGTTCATGGAATCCTGGAAATTCTGCTGACTTGGGTCATCTCTATCTCATTTTGCCATCCACTTTTAGACCGGGGTCTCTGACTTTTGCTGGTTTTTTATTTAGGCTTGCTGGTATTTGCTAAGTCCTGATACAAAGAGAAAGGTGACCCGGTTCCCTGCATGTACCTCATCCTTCTTCCTCCAAAGAACCCCATCTCTCTAGCCACAGAGTAACTGCTGATCCCTGAACATACTCTGTTATTCCATGCTCTATGCGTCTGTTTGTATGGTTCCTTTATAGAAATGCCTCGCCCAGGCCACCTGGGCGGCTCTGTCGGTTGGTCCCATTCTTTGTTTCACCTCAGGTCATGATCTCACAGTGCATGGGATCAAGCCCCGCCTTGGGCTCTGTGCTGATAGCACGGAGTCTGCTTGGGATTCTTTCTCCCTCTCTCTCTGCCCCTCCCCTACTTGTGCATGTGCCCTCTCTTTCTCAAAATAAATAAATAAACATTAAAGAAACAAAAAAGGAAAAGAAATAGCCAGCCCACCGAGCTGTCCAACACCTCATACAGACCCATATTTATCCCCGAGGACTCATCTCAAATTTGTCTTTCTGGAATTTTTGTCTACTACTTCCTTATATATGAATCTACTGGTTTTCTGTAAATCTCCTTTACCACCCTTTTCCTTAATTGACCATTTGTGTCTCCTGCTAAAGATGTGAGACTAGAAATGCTGTCTTTTTCCATCTTTGTATCCACATTCATGGCCAGAGAGTAACTTAATCATTATTGGATCTCTAGGGTTAACAGGAGGGAGAAGTAAGTTTATACATAGCACTTATAGTAGGTCTTCTTAAGGCAAAAATATCTTCTTTCTATTAAATTATTTCTAACCATTAAAAGTTGATCCTTTCGTTTATGTAACAAGCGACCCAACATAGTTACTTATAATAGAAGGCGTTTAATAAAGATCTCAACTGTGCTTGGGTATCGGCAATTGGTTTTTTGCACAGTTTATTTGTGCATTACACTTACAGTCCTGTGGCCTGGGCTGGCTGCTGTCGGCTCCCGGGAGATGGATGGGGCTTGGGAGACGGATGAAGTCCCTGACGAAGAGCTGTGAGCTGCAGTGAGGCACAGCCAGACACATTCCCCTGAAAAAGAAAGACAGCTCTGTGGTCAAAAGACGTTCGGTCTGCTTTTTTTTTTTTTTTTAATTGTTGAGGGAAACAATTGCACATTGTTTTCATCAAGTATATATTTTAAGATCTTGTGTCCCCTTCAAAGCTTTCTTTAATATATGCGTCTGTGGAGAGGAGGAAAGGGAAAATAGAGAGGGAGGTTAAAAAACTATGTTTAAAATAATTTGATTTAAATGACCTACTTTCCAAGCCTGTAACACCAATGTTTTGTGACAATTAGATGCATAGGCCGTGCACCGATGGCTTTTCAGAAGAATGCACAGCTGATTGGGAGATGTGGGCAGGAACTGGAAATCTTCAAGAGGGTAGCCCTCCCAACTTGGCAGGTAGCCAGGGGAAGCGCCAGATGAAATGGAGCTTTAGGTAGGGGGGCCGCTCATCCCAGTTTGCCAGTCCCTGGCAGTGCTCGATGTTCTGGCATAATTCTTAACAGTGCCCTGTTTGGTTCTCAAAGGTGTCCCGCTCTGGAATGGGCACCCTGGTTTTAGGTCCCCCAGAATGGAGACTATTGGAGTGATAGATGGGAAGGAATAAGACTCCAGAGTGAAGAGGGCTCAGGGGGAGAATTTCTTCATGAGAGTACATTCTGTTCAAGGTTTTCCTTAAAAGGCTTCATATAGTGCTTTCTGAAATGCCTCTCAGGCTTTCTTCTGACGCACTTCTCGACCTCAGTTTATTTTTCTTTGGTGCAGCTTTTACGGGGCCAGTGTGTCTCAGCACAGCGCGGATTTCTTTTAGACTCACGGGCAGCAGGACTGCATGTGTGTGTGAGTCAAGCCTGGACAGATTGGCTGTGAACGGGGTGATAAGAATAGAGAGAAGCACATACCAGTAGACCACACTTCCTGTGCACAAGCCTTTGAATACTGCATTTCACTGTCTGAAATAGCATTCATTTTAAGGCTGGGATCATTTATTCCCTGTGGAATTAAGCAATAGCACTGGCAGCAAAAGCAGCTATTTTGGGAAGGAGATGTGGGAGGAATTTTGCTACGTCTGACAGGCTAGGCAGAAATACCCTTCATGCTTTTGAAGACCACACCGGTTGCTGAGGCCCCGGTACATGGGAATTGACAGCTTGCAGATAATCGCACATGTAAGTAATGTCCAGGCTAATGTATACACACTGTGATCTGTAAGGATCAGTGAAGACTGAGTTTAGATGCTTCAACTTAAGTCCCCTAAATGGCAGAAAGAACTTTTCTTTGGAGACGAGCACTAGCTTCTAACGCAGATGCTGTTGAGAAGGGGCAAAAAACATAGCATCTTGTTCCTGTCCCTCTCTTGACATATGCCCTTGAACGTTGTTTTTCCATATTCCCGCGCAAAAGTTTCTCGATTGTTGAAGGAGTTTAAAATAAGGCAATGAATGTTGTGTTCCCCCCCCTCCCCCCCACGACTTCCTCTCCATAAAGCTGAGGTGGGTAGGGCTTGGCAGCCCGTGGCAGCTGCAGAGATACATAAACCCCGGGGCTCCTGGATGGCAGGGTGCAGGAGCATGTGGGAAGAGGTTGTGCAGCTATGAGTACCTTCCGTGGATGAGACCATGAGGACGGAGCTGCAGCTGGATGCCAGAAGTTCAGCCAGTGAAAGGGAGGTGGGGGCTTATAGTTTCATAGTCCTTTTGATCAAGCTATTGTATTTGCGGGGGTGGGGGGTTCTTTTTAGAGGACAGATAGAAGCCAGATACAACTTAAATTTTTCCATCTTGTCCCTTAATTAGTGTCTTTTAATGGAAACCAGGGAATTATGTTGGTCTGTTCCGATTTAAATTTTCTGTTAGGTGGTCCTTCACCTCATAAAGAGCTGACTGCCAGAATTTTGTCTTTATAAATTAGCTGAAATTAGAAATTGAAAACAGCAGCCCAGTGCTACTTAAAAATGTTACTGATAACCAGTTTGGAAAATGTTTTTCTATGGAAGGCTTTTGAAGTCTCTTTTCAATGTGGTAGATATAACCACAACAGACTTTATGTTGTTATTTTATTATTTTTCTTTTCCACGTTGGCCTTGGAATTATTGTGGAGTCAATGATGTTAAGCTTCCACCAACAGTGCAGTTCAGGCTTATGATAAGCATTTCATGAATTATACCCTATGGCTCTCAAACATAAAAGTGAATTTGCTTAAAGTCAAAAACATAAATATCTACTTGTTTTGCATGGGGAACTTGGTGAGAGGTCAGTAATGGTATCATTATAGATACCAATAGCCTGTATATTGATTATTTTAAGTTTATTTATTTTGAGAGAGAGAGAGAGCAAGTACATGCAGGGGAGGGACAGAGAGAGAAAGAGAGAGAATCTCAAGTGGGCTCTGGCTTGTCAATGTGGAGTCCAATGCAGGACTTGAACCCACAAACCATGAGATTGTGACCTGAGCCAAAATCGAGAGTCAGACGCTTAATGGATTGAGCCACCCAGGCATCCCTTATATTGATTTTTTTTTAAGCAAATGAACTATCATTTTATTTTCCATTTAACTGAACCAAAGATGTAATGGTCTCAGAATCTGAAATATATTGATGTCTTTCTATCTGGACTTGACATGAAAAGTTTTTCATTTTTTTTAATGTTTTATTTCTTTCTTAGAGAGAGAGAGAGAGAGAGAGAGAGCACGTGAGCAGAGGAGGGTCAGAGAGAGAGGGAGACACAGAATCTGAAACAAGCTCCAGGCTCTGAGCTAGCTGTGAGCACAGAGCCCGATGCGGGGCTCGAACCCACCAACCACGAGATCATGACCTGAGCCAATGTCGGACGCTTAACCAACTAAATCACCCAGGCGCCCCGAAAAGTTTTTCATTTTTATGCAACATCTCTACTTCTTTATAATTTCATTTTTTCCTTATTTTTTACTTTTTAAGTTTATTTATTTATTTTGAGAGAGAGAGAGAGAGCACAAGTGAGGAGGAATCGGAGTTGGAGATTTGGGGGGAGAGAGGGAATCCCAGGTAGGCTCTGCACTGTCAGAGCCCTTTGTGGGGCTTGAACCCATGAACCGTGAGATCACGACCTAGGCCAAAATCAAGAGTTGGATGCTTAACCAATTGAGCCACCCAGGTGCCCCTCTACTTCCTTATAATTTTAATTACTCATGTGAGACATTGGTGGAAAAGACCTTTATCTTGTGACAAGACGTAGAGGAAAGTATTGAAAATTTTGAAGCATGTCAAGAAAAAAATATTTTAAAAAATTATTTTAAATTAAAAGATCCTCTAAGTAGTATATGTCTTTTTGTGGATCTATTTGTCTAAGATGTTAGAGAATTAATTTTAAGAGCAAGTGTTGATAATGACAAAAGAGCTAGATATCTTTTTTTTAAAATATTTTTATTTATTTCTAGGAGAGAGAGAGAGAGACAGCGTAAGCAGGGGAGGGTCAGAGAGAGAGGGAGACACAGACTCTGAAATAGGCTCCAGGCTCTGAGCTGGCAGTCAGCACAGAGCCCCACGCGGGGCTCGAACCCATGAACCGCGAGATCATGACCCAAGTGAAAGTCGGACGCTCAACCGACTAAGCCACCCAGGCGCCCCCGAAAGAGCTAGATATCTTAAAGGCAGAGAGATACAGAGGGAAGGAGGGTGGAGATTTTTTGAAAAGGTGATTGAGGGGCACCTGGGTGGCTTGGTTGTGCGGTCGACTCTTGATTTTGGCACAGGTCATGATCTCACCATTTCTAAGTTCGAGCCCGGAGTTTGGATTCAGGCTGACAGTGGGGAGCCTGCTTGGGATTCTCTCTCTCTCTCTCTCTCTCTTTCTCTCTCTCTCTCTCTCTCCTATCTTTCTCTCTTCCTCTTGTACACACACTCTTTCTCGCTCTCTCTCTCAAAAAGTAAATAAATAAACTTAAAAATGGATTTACCGGTGTGGTCCTAGCCTCTTCAGCCTTTCTCTTTGTGATCGCCTGCCTTCTCAGCCGCTCACCGGCCTTGCCCCCTGCTGTGTTCTAGGAGAGACAGCGCCTGGAGACCATCCTCAGTCTCTGCGCTGAGTACACAAAGCCCGACAGCCGCTTGTCCACCGGCACCACCGTGGCAGATGTGCAGAAGATCAACAAGGAGCTTGAGAAGCTGCAGCTCTCTGACGAGGAGTCTGTGTTTGAAGAAGCCGTGGTGAGCCCCGACACCCGCTACAGGTGCCACCAGAAAGGCCCTCTCCAAGACGCGGACGCCGCGGTCTTCGGGGGCGGCGGTCAGAGCAGCGCCAGCTTCCTTTCCCCCCGGAGCGTCAGGAATGACGACCTGCTCAGGGACCTCACGGCTGCCTTCCTGAAACCTTCCAGCGAGTCCGCTTATCTCAGTATCCTACCGAAGGTAAGGGCTACAGAGCAAGAAGACTGGGATTTAGGGCCCCGGGCTCTGCATCTGCACTGGCCCAGAGACTAGAGGGTTCTCTTGTTTTCCACACTCTTTTCAGGGAAACTTCCATTTAAGAGGTGATTAGCTAAACGAGGTGCAGCAGATTAGGGTGTTCACTGTCAAGTAACAAATTTGCACTGGGAAATGCATAGCAGTACAGAAAAAAGGAAGTTTCTCTTTTCTCGGCCCTCTCCCATGTGTACAAAGTGTGAGAGATAAACATAGTGTGTTACCTGCCTTCTTTATTTCTCTGCGTATCCAAGACCGCATGCTATAGGCGCAGACATACAGGTACACACACACAACATTCTGCTCTTTTCCTCACTAAATGTCTTGCACATCTTCGCATTTCAGTACACGCAGCTCTGCCTTGTTCTTTTTGACAGCTGACTAGTATTCTCTTGTTTGGAAATACTATTTATTTTATTTCTTTTTTAAGTTTATCTGAGAGAAACAGAGAGCGCAAATGGGGGAAGGGCAGAGAGAGAGGGAGAAAGAGAATCCCAAGCAGGCTCCGTGCTGTGATCTTGGAGCCCGACGCAGGGCTCTAACCCACGAAACTGGGAGATCAGGACCAGAGCCAAAACCAAGAATCAGACACTTAACTGACTGAGCCACCCAAGTGCCCCTAGAAATACTATTTAAATTATTTCTACTTTTTTTATTAATAAATTCTATATGTAGCAAATACACACACACACACACACACACACACACATATATACCACTGTGCAAATATATCTGCAAGATCACATACTAAAATTGGAATTGATGGGTCAGAGAGTTTGTATATTATTCATTTTAATCAGTTATTCCAAACTGTACTCTTACAAGACTGTATATTTCCAGGTGACACTTTCACTAATAGTTTATGAGCGTACCTTGTTCTTCATACACTTGCCAAGGCTGTACACTGTCCAAGCTGTTCAATTTGCCTGGTTAGTTGCTGTCTAATTTGCTTGTCTTTTTTTTTTTTTTTTAAATTTTTATATTTTATTTATTTCTAGGAGAGAGAGAGACAGCGTGAGCAGGGAAGGGTCAGAGAGAGAGGGAGTCACAGACTGAAACAGGCTCAGGCTCTGAGCTGGCAGTCAGCACAGAGCCCGACGCGGGGCTCGAACCCACGAACCGCGAGATCATGACCTGAGCGAAAGTCGGACGCTTAACCGACTAAGCCACCCGGGCGCCCCTAATTTGCTTGTCTTTAATTATGCATGAAGTTGGGCATCTTTTCGTATATTCATTAATTTGTATTTTGACCCATTTTTCATGTTCTTCGCCCATTTTTAAAAATTGTCTTGTTTTTACTAAGTAGCAAGAGTTATAAGAAAATCAGTCTTTTATCATGAGTGGTCTTCCCCGTGACTTTACTACTGTTATTTTTTAGATGTAGAAGACTTTAAGATTCATAGGTAGCCATAATTATTAGTTAGTCTTCTGGCTGTATATTGATTTTAAAATGTGTTTAGAATTTGAGGAATTCTTAAATGGAATCAAAGGAAAATCTTTTGGTTTACTTTTTTCACATAAGTTAGGAATCTTTTTTCTATGAAATTAAAATTCTCCTACGTCTTTTCTAGAAAGGACATAGAGAGCTGCAATAAGATCTAAATTTTATTGGAATTAAACAAACACATGAAAAGTAGTAATAAGGAGGAAAAACAGAAACCATAATCACAAGGATCTACTTAGTTAAATAGACAGGCTTAGGTTATTAAGAAACTCTGATCATTAGGTTCAATTCTGAGGTTCCTGGCAATTATGGCCAAAGAGTCAAAAACAAAAAAGATTCATCAGTTGAGTTTTTGTTATAAGAGAAGGCCGCAACCGACTGAGAGAAAGACCTCATCATGACCCTAAATTCTGGAGGTAGTTTATCACATGGAGTATAATTCAGGGGGAGTTAGTGTGTTTGCTTTGTCTTTGTTTGGCCACAACAAGACTTTTTCAGTGTTCCTAGTTAGCAGTCCATATCTCCCTTCTGAGTTCCTCCTTCATCTGCATCAGAACTCAGAAGTGTACAATCCTTCTTTCCCCTAATGACCACATTGACCTTCCTCATTCCCAGTGGAGAGCAGTTCTGAATAGGACATCTGTCTCTATTGCCAGAAAGTTGCAACTGTTAGAAACTAGGATCAGGGCGGGGGCGCAAATCAAACGTCCGTCATTCGTGTTCAAGCAAAGTAAATGACCCACCGTTTGAAGACTTGAGCTGTTTTCATCAGCCATTGGGCTTCCTTTGAAGTCCGTGGCTTCCTTTTCATTGAAAATCCTTTTCCATTTCTTCCATCATGGACAGCTGCCAGATTTCTGTTAAAACAGTAAGCTGTGTGTGTCTCTCTCTAAGGACAATCTTTAGGGAGACCGGTTTCCTCTTGAAGAGGGCTGTGACAAGAAAGTGGCTCGTGTGTAAACGGGCGGGTCATGGCAGATGTTTTTAATTGCTCAAATATGCTTTTGTGGAAAGGGAGGCCTCTGAGGCTTACGGCAGCCTCCACTGTAGCAAGACATAGAAGACTGTGCATCCTTCAGAGGCAGGAAATATCAAAGGCACCTCTGGTTACAGGCAGCAGCTTAGGCAGACAGCAAGTGAGGGGGATGAATGAGTTCCAGGGAAGGAGGTTTGCGTTTATTACTTTTTGGAGACAGATATATGTTACTTCAAGACAACAGACAGAAGAATGCTTTCTTCAGAGTCCTGACCATTCGTTTTGGACGCTTTTCTTCTTAGTCATCTGATCACCGAATTCCGTACTTAGCCAAGGACAGTGTTTGTTATTAATCCGTCTAAGGATGAGTGGAGAAGAGAAGAATGTGGAAAACAGTCTAAGCTGATGGAAGGAAATGAAGATTTTCATGATATTTAGGAAACCTGGGATTTACCATTCGGGAACTTGTTTTACCTAACACTTGAAGATGCAGGTGACCTTAGACATATGCTAATTTGAACTGGCTTTTGTGACCCTGTCTTCCTCCCCTGAGTTGAAAGCCAAGGGTAGCCCTCTCTTTCTTCCCCCTTTTCCCTGTCGAGATGGTCTTGACACACGGCACTGTGAACATCTGTATACAGCATCGTGACCTGACTTACGCATACTGTGAAATGATTACCACAAGTTCAGCTAACATCCATCACCTCATTTAGTTCTTTGAAAAAAAATTGTTCTTTTCCTTAAGAACTTTTTCATTCTTCTCTTTTTCGTAATCATTCTGTCGACAGTGGACAGCCCTCACTCTTGCAACTTCTTCTCGTTGCAAGTAGTTTCTAAGAAGAGATGGGGGCGGTGGGGGAAGCAGATGCAAAGTGTCTTATTCCTCATCTCCCTCTCCTTTCTCTGTGGAGATCAGGTTACCTCAAAGATGGCATCTTTGGAGATGTTCATACATGTGCAAACAATATTCTCATCCCATTCTATCACAAATCTTTCAGAGTTTTAGGACACCTTTTGAAGATTGTGTTTTTTTATAAATAGCAAAAAAGAGCCACCATTTCCTAGAGAGCGTTTATTGCTATAAACAGCCTCTCATGTTGTCTGTTATCAAGTATGCCAGTGGTGATAAATTTTTTAGAAACTTTGACTTAGACATTTGTAATTGCCACTATTATCTTTCTTCACCTTCTGCTTGCTTAGAAAGTTTGTAGTTTTGCCAATTGTTTAGTTTCTGTTTTCTCCTAATGCTTTACTTCCTCCAAGTGAGAGAGTTATTTTTAAATCCTGTTGGTGGTTGAAACCTAATCTGAGATGTTGACCCAACAGGATACTGGCCTTCTTGAGTCTTTCCTGCTAGGATTACACGTCAGTGATTTAGGAATGCCATTCGCTGTCACAGGTGTCCCTCACGCCCTAAAACAGGCACCTGAGCATTAGGACAATGAGATTCATTGTCTGTGATGAAAAGGTCAGCAGTTGTTTTTATTAATTGGTAAAATGCTGCATTTAAGATGGCAATTAAAGGGCTAAGTGTCGAAGCATGGAAAGTCTGCATACCTCTGCTAATCAACCCAAGATACTGTGACATTTCAATTGTTTAATCCCTTTAAGGCACAGTGAAGTGGGGTAAAGAACAAAGAATATGAATAAAGAAATGACATGATGGCTATCTTCTTAAAGTTATTTTCAAAATTATTAAATAAATGAATTTAACACAGCATACCAAATGATCTCTTTGGTTAATATGAATGTTCTTTGCACCAATTCGTAAGTAATCTTGAATAATTTGCTTATCTAGGCTGCTCTTTTCAGTGTGCAGTTGTAAAGGTGTTTAATGATTGATTTACTAATGCAAATAAACTATTTCTTTTTCAAAGAGAGATAAAAATTAAGTAAATAATGTGCCAATCCTCCAGCATACCTTGACCAACAGAGAGACCGATCTCTATCAGGTGATTCTAAGGTGACTAATCTGAAATTCCTGAAAGAAGAGGCTATTTTCAATTCACTCTACTCTCTTCTTAAAACAATAGGCAGTCCCATTTTGGCTAAATGTGTATGAACTAAAATATTCCTTTCTTTCCTGGGCATTTGTCATAACTCTGTACACTTACGGGGTGTAAGTATGCCCTCTTTTACTTAATTTCTTTCTTGACTTTGACTTTCCTTCCCAAGGAACACAAGTTGTTCTGTGAAATGATTTTATAAATGATAACCAGTTGTCCTATCCTGTGTCACAAAAGCCCATTGGCCCAGTTAGTGTCTTAAACATTATATACGTGAAGAAGGTAGTGTAGAAGAAAGACAGTAAGTAATGTGCGAACACAAGCGAAACATGAATTGACTTCATATTAAGTGTGTAGTTTTTAGTCATCTGGGGAATCAGCAAAGTAACAAGGTCTTCTATTGTCATGGTTTTTAATTTTATGGAACATTTCGGTGAAATGGGCCAAGTGCATTGTGTCCTCACTGTTCCACTGTGTGTTGGAAAGGAAACAAATCAGCATGAATATTCATCTGCAGATAATCCTAGTAGTGGCACCCAGGAGTAAGGCTAGAGATCGAAGAGACTGTTGTGGGAGATGTGCTCACTTGGAGATGGGAGAGAATATGGGACTTGGCGTGAAGGCAGCAGCCTGTTCAAGAGATCCCTGAGGAAGATGTCAAAAGTCTTGTCTAGCTCTAGTTCTTTGCCGTGCCAAACTTTCTCTAGAACCTTAGAGAAGTCAGTATAATTCCTATGGACTACAACCTCCTCAGCTGTAAAATCTCTTACTTATTTCAGCTTTAAAAGGGTAAGAACTGGTAAATTTAAGTGGATCTGTCTGAGGTAACTTAAGAACCTTACTGTGTGAGAAAATGCACAATTCCAATGAAACAATCACAAGGATGCTTTTAGAATCCCAAGAGGCATAGAGACTGTGAAACACTAGACTTATTACTGGTTGATGAATTGGGAAATTCTGGAGTGGAAGTATGAATAGCCTTTTTCTGTGTTGATTAATTGCAGACCCCAGAGGGTATAAACGAAGAACAAAGGATTCAGGAGTTGGCAGCAATGGAAGAGACCCGGATAGCAATTCTCAATAACCTCGAGGAGCTTGAACAAAAAATCAAAGATATAAATGACCAGATGGATGAATCTTCCAGGGAGGTATAAACCAGGAGTTGACTTTTTACCCCTGTCTTTTTCCCTCTCTTTCCTTCAGCTCAAAAATATTACCGCCTATTAGGGCATAGACTTTGGAAGCAGAATACACAGAAATCAACATGAGTTAACATTCTTTTTTCAGGGAGTCATCTATAGGGTACAAATACCTTTTTTTAACTATTTCTTTTTCCTTGTCTTCTTTTAAAGTCAGACAAGATAAACATCTGAAGCCATTTTTAATGTACTTTGGGTATAATGAATTTTGTCTTAACTAATGTGTGCTTTCTGACTTGCTACATACAGATCTCAGCTGAGGTCCCATATATTTAGGTCTCCAAGTTTAGATCCAACAAACATTATCTGAGTATGCTTACTATGAGTTGGACATCATGTTGGTACTACAGGGGGATTTGTATATGACTCAGACACTGACCTCACTTCTAGGGTTTGCAGACCAGAGAGGAAACAGACACATGGTCCATTACTGTATCTCCATGGAGCGAGAAGGAACAAGTGATTCTGCCTAGTATGTTTATACTCACAGATGATGCCGATAGCTATAAGTAGAAGGGGACTGCTCACCCGTCATCTTATACACAGCTCTTGAATGTCCCTCCTGCTGGCATTGCTAAGAATGCATTGCTTGCATGCTGGCTGGGTGTAATTTTCACCTCCCAGGCTCTGTGGACAAACAAAGAAAGACACGGCTGGTCCCAAGATGGTTCGTGCTTGAGCCTGAATCTGAGCAAGTCAGCAAAATATTATTGAGAAGTAAGCAGAAGAAGGGTTATAGTAGAAAAATTAAATGGTGGGTAGATTTCTTAGTAAATATAGTGTGGGCTCACCAGCTTCCTTATATGGGAATTCTGAATCTCACCTGGACTCTCAGAACCGTTCTCCAAGGCCCCCAAGTCTGGCTGATACCATAGTACTTTTTGAAATTTGTAGCCGTTAAAAATGCATGTCGAAAGTGGGCGGTTGAGAATCTCTGAAAGTACAATACCTCTGAGCTTTGTTTTGTGTCCGCAGTTGGATATGGAATGTGCCCTTTTGGATGGAGAACAGAAATCTGAGACAACTGAACTTATGAAAGAGAAGGAGATTTTGGATCATCTAAACCGGAAAATAGCGGAACTGGAAAAGAACATTGTTGGTGAAAAGACCAAGGTAAAAGAAAAGTGTATTTAAATGCAAGCTTTATGAGCAATATGGTGGTTCCATTTGGCTGAATTTTAGTGCCGTCTGAATTCCTGTGGCTTGGGATTTGTGTGTCATACTCCTGAAGACAGTGGTACTAGAGGATAGTCTTCAGATGAGGTCAGGTGATCACAAAGAACTGTCAGGGACCGGGCAGCAGATGCTAAGGGAGTAGAACCCGTAAAACTTTGGACTATCAATTCATGGCAGCCTCTCCTACTTGAGATGAGTGAGTTAATTGCTTTTTTCCAACAGCCTTGCTGCTTTTCTGATTGTGCTGTGTTTTTTAAAAAACGGTTTCAGTATACTAAACTTCTGAGCCACTGGTATCCTCTAAGGGATGACTGAAGCATATTCGAATAGGGCTGTCTTTTTTCTTTCCATTTTTCTGTTTGTTAAGCATTTGAATGGGAACCCTTCACCTCACCTGTCTGCCTTGCCGTTGTCTTCTGCTCTCTGAAAAATGCATTGGCATTTTCAGGGGTTCCTCACGCCCCGCCAAGGGGAAAATGCCCGTGAAACACTTGACTCTTACCTTGGAAATGGTCCCACTCATACATTTCAGGCCACCACCTGAACGTTCGCAGATATCTGCCAGGGAGCGTGTGAAAAATTACTTGGCAGGTTTCAGAATTCAGGCTAGCTGTTGGGTTTTTTGTTTGCCTGTTTATTTGTTTATTTTTTTCTGGGAAATAGTTTACTTACTCTTCTACCACATTCTGAGTTAGTTACCGTTCAACTAAGCCCAAGATTAAAAAATGAAATTCCAGCTTAGGAAAGAGAAAGCAAATGAACTAGAACACATTTTCCCTTTACTCCTTGCTCACCATCTTCTCTACTAAGCTGAGAAAATGACCAAAAAATTCCATTTTGAGTAAGTTCTAGTGGGCAGTGTGTGGAAAGATTTCTGCTGAATGCGGCTTCCTTTTTAGGCTCTTCTTTGTTTGAGACCTATAAATAAGGGCATTTGATCTTGGTGCCAGAGAATGAGCTCAAAGTGATATTGTCAGAAATTGATGTCAGGCTAAAAGCTGCACATCAATTTCTTGGTTGCCTGCTTGTCAAGATTAACGACGCAGCTTTTTCACATTAAGTTTTATGTACGTTTCTTCTCACTCCAGACTTTGAAACGGAAAAGAATCTGTTTGGGTAGTTGGTACCTGTTTCTTTAAAAGCTCAAAACCAAGTCACGGGATTGATTGTCTAGATCTACACTTAAGGAGGATGATGCTTGTCAAAGATTCTGCACTGATACGGCAAGAAACAGTGGGAGGCAGTAGGTGTGTTTGTTTGGGGTGCTTATTAGCACTTGGCTATTTATGTCATACTGGAAAACTCGTGGGACTGGGTATCATGTTGTCTACGAGCCTCTCTGCCTTCCCCATCCATGTAGTTATTTATCTGTGTGTAGCCCACACATGGCATGGCCCGCAAATTCTATTTGTCTCCATCATTAGAATGAGACAGAAAAGTGAAGCAAGTCGTGTTAATGCTTAATCCCACTTCCCAGGGAAAGTTGTGTCATATTCTGCGGCCCTAAGGGCACGGCAGAACTCCAGGAACATGGGCAGAGACAAGAAAAGAGGCCACCTCCATCCTTCTTATTACTGTTTTGGTACGCCTGACAGAGGCTCTCCATAGGACAGGGCACAATAGGGGCTTCAAGTGAGGGACTGGCTCATGCAGCTGTTGGGGGATTCATTTGTCTTAGAAAGTTGGATTATTGTCTGTCATCACATGGTGTGAAAAATGGCAGAAGCTGGCTTTGGGATTCCAGAGAAGGATGAGGGAAGTGGAAACAGACCGGGCGAGATGATGTTATACATATTTTTGACAACCGAAGTCAAATAGACTCAGCACCGCTTGGCGGCATGACTATGTGTTTCAGATAAACTTAAACCATTTTATGACATGGCTCTTTCATTCTTTTACTCGATTCAAACCTCTGGTCCATTTCCCTCCTGCTGAGATGACCTCACCACCTACCTCCCTGAGAAACCAAATGTATCCCATCCCTTCACAACTAAGGCGGGGTCCCTCCTCCCCTCAAAGATAAGTGCCTCACAGGTCAGTTCTTCTTACCCCATCCCCTAGCCTTCCCCTCTTTCCTGGAACTTTTACTGTCGGCAGGCCAGCCTTATTTTTAAATTTTATTATTGTTCAAAAAGAAACGAGCTTCCAGCTATTGCCTTATCCAGTTTCTCTTCATCACAGCCATACTTTTCCAACAGGTTGCTTACTCCATTGTGAGCACTCTTCTTACTTCCTGATTTACCATTCCCCACAACTGCAGTTGGCCAAGGCCTCCACTACCCCGTCAGATCTGTGCCTGTTAAGACTCCTAAAAACCTAGGTGCTGCCCACCTCGCTGCATGTTTTTTAATCCTCTTGTGATTAGACTTCAAGAGGGGGGACAAACCTTCATCTTTGCCCCGACCCCTCCCCCACCCCGCCCCTTGGCCTCTGGGTGCCCTGTCTTTTGGTTTTCCTTCCCTTTCTCTCATCATTGTCTCTGACTTTTCCAAATGAGTCCCCTTTGCTTGTTCCTCTGCCTCTAAACAACCAGTTGTGAAGAGTGTTTGTCTCAAAGCTGAACTTTCTTTTCTTGTAGCCTCACGTTCTTTTATAGCCATGGCCTCCCATCACCTGTATATGCTGGTGACTGTCAAGTGTATGTCTTTGGTCTAAACCCTTTTCTGAACTTCTGACTCATATCCGGTAGCCTACCTGACATCTACACTCAGAAATTTCATGGCTATTCCCAACTAAACACTCATAATGAACTCTCGATCCTTCCCCTTATCTTCCACTCCCCCCTCCTCCCCCCTCCCTGTCCTGTTCTTCCTTCAGTTTTCCCAGCCCAGGAGATGGCATATCAAGCCACCTCTATGTCCAAAGAGAAACCTGGAGGTAGATCTTGACAGTTCTTTCTCCATCACCCTCACATGATAGTGATTCCAGAAAGACTTCTCAAATACTTCAACTTTTGTGCATCTCCTCTAACAACACGTTCTTCTAAACCAGCAGAATATCTTCTTTGCTTTGCATTTGCTTTCCTTTAGTTCTTTCTCTTCACAGCAGTGAGAGTGATCTTTGAAAATATAGAAATTGGCTCATGGGGCACCTGGGTGGCTCAGTCAGCTAAGCATCTGACTCTTGATTTTGGCTCAGATCATGAGCCATGGTGAGAGTAGAGCCTACTTGGGATGCTCTCTCCCCCTCTCTGCCCCTCCCTCATTCACTCTAGATAGATAGATACATAGATACCTAGATATTAGATCATATCGCTCTGATTTGTGTTCCAGCTTATTTATATAAATCGTAATTCCTGACGTGTCATGTGCCTTTCCATCATTTTCCCCTCCTTCCTATGATGTGCGTGGTGGCCTTCTTTCTATTTCTTTAGACAGTCATCCTCCCCCACTTCCTGCCAGATCTGTTTCCCGTGCCTGGAATTCCCTTCCCCGTATTCCATATCTTGTCCACATAGAAAGTTCTATCTTTCAGGGCTTAGGCTCATTGTTAGCTTTTCAGAAAAGCCCTTCCAGGCTTTTCCAGTTCAGATTATGTGCTCCCTGTTGTGTTTTCACTCCTTTTACCAAGTCACATTTCATAATTCACATCCGCCAGGGGCTTGTTAGGTATTGATTTTGCTCTCTAGCCTGTGAAATAGAGCAAGGCTCTGCTGGCCACTGTTGACCCAGCTTACAGTAGATGTTCGAATACCAACCAGGATGCTTTGGGAATACGTCCCTGCGACTCCTGCTAACAGTGGAGTCCAGGCTGGGCCTTAACAGAAACACTGAGCCAAACACCTGCTCCAGAGCTACGTGCTGCCAAGTTCAGGCCATCTGGGATGGTCTGCTTATGTGCACATGCCAGTGGACTTCTGGTCACCCTGCCAGTTGAGCCCGCGTGTAAGACAGAAGGAGGAAGTGGCCTTTGCCCTTTTGGATCTCGTTTCCTTTTCTATACACCTGTTGCTTCTGTCAGGCCTAAACTGTGGAATGAGAAAACCAAAACCTGAAAAGATATCCCCGCCGGGCAAGCTCCACTTCAGATGTCGATAGCACATCCTGTGAGCCTGGGCCTAGTGTTTTGGAGACAAGGCGTGGGGCCCATAGGAAGAAGGCTTAACAACACCTCAGATTTCAAATACTGGTGTGAAATTATCAACATCGTTTCCTTGGCGCTCAAGGCCAGTCTCTACTATTGTCTCTTAGCTGCTTTGGGAACTGTGATTCAGTTTTGCCCATTCGGTCTAAATGAATGTACAGGGATCAGTCACTTTGCGAAAGTTCGTGTTATGCCACTTCACGTTCATGAAAGACCTCCATTGGTACCTGTTTTCACCAACCCGAAGAAATCCAAAGAGGGTTTCCACTTTTATGAAAAAAGGCAGGAAGCGAAAACAGCGTTCAGGTATGTATAGCATTCAGCTATACATATGGCAGCTATTCTGCCCTGCCAGGAGCAGCAGCCAGAGTGGCGCCCCCAGGCGCCGTCCCCAGGAACTACAGCAGCCCCTTAGCATCAAGCAGCCGCCGCTCAATGAGCTTCTGTGGTTTATCTCCATTTATATGGTGCCTCAATTAAATGAGCAAGAAGTGTCCTAAGGTATCAGAAAAGCCTGAAAGAGGTTATTTTGGGAGGTCTGGGAATGCTTAAAACTTTTTCCCTATAAAGTAGCGGTAATTGCTTCTTTTGCTTTACACCCTTTCGGCTTTATGAAAGGTTTCATAGGAGCGTTTCACTTTTGGGTACAGGGGGAAACCTGTACATTATAGATGACTACTATGTATTATATGTTACCACATAAAATATGAACTGTAGACATAATTATATATACAATATAAAATATAGACCATGGGTTCAATTGTATATTTATTGAACATTTTTGCACCTGCTCCCTGAGTTGGCTTTCCTCTGCCCTTATGGGTTCCACTGTCAAGAGCATCAAGATGTCCATTTCCATGTGACTTATGTCACCTGCGGCATCACACATAGAGTCTCTAGGAACAGTAGCTACATCACACATAGAGTCTCTAGGAACACGGATAAACCCTGAACAAATACAAGTATCTGACTAGAACATAAGTCCAGAGAGGATATTTATTTGAAGAAGCAGTAAGCAAAGAGGCCACAGTGTTTTTCTGGGGTGAGTGAAAGGAGAGAGGACTGTTAACCTCTGCCCTGATGAAGTGATTCAGTTTTTAAAAATTTTTTTAATGTTTGTATATTTTACAGAGAGAGACAGAGTGCGAACAGGGGAGGGGCAGAGAGAGAGGGAGACACAGAATCCAAAGCAGTCTCCAGGCTTTGAGCTGTCGGCACAAAGCCCAATGCAGGGCTCAAACCCACAAACCATGAGATCATGACCTGAGCTGAAGTCGGGAGCTCAACCAACTGAGCCACGCAGGTGCCCCTAACGAGCTTGTGGCAGAGCAGAGAAGCTAGCAGAACTATGAAGCTCAGTTCTGGCAAAGGCCTGGCTGTTGACTGGCTTTCCTTCTTCCACTTCCCCCTGGCCCCCCCTCCTAGGCAAAGCCCAAAGCGGGGATTGCTGAGCAGGTGCAGACATACTCATTTCTTTATGTAGGCTTCCTTCTGGCATTGCCTATTTCTGACTACATTAAGAATCCAAACTAAAAATAGTTTTCCAATTTCCTCTACTTTATTATAGAGGAATTGCAATTTCCTCTAAGATTGTTATCTGTGTCTCCTTTGGCATACAAAACTCCGTAGTTGTACTGAGATTCAATGAAATGGTCAAGGAGGGGCTCTGCATCCGTAGTCTTGTTGAAGAGTCCTTCCGTTACCCAGATGCTCATCATAAAGTTCATCCATTCTTTGCTTTAGGATTTGTCCCCAAACAGATAGATTATGGTATTTCCTTGCTATCCTGGCCTGTACATTTTGATAACTAAACAGGCTTAAAGGTGTGAGTTGAAGCTTAAATCACTCTATGCCATATACCATGTTCCACAGAGAAATCTTAAGTTATTTGATGAATTTTTCTACAATAAGCGTATATCGTTGTGTCTTAAATGGTTAAATTTTATTCCCATTATTATCTTGCCAAAGTACCTGTTACTTCCTCTTCATCCTTCCTTCAGAGCCAAGGGAAGACAGAGAGCCTGGCCCCGAATTCCTCAGCAAAGTGTTAATGCCTCTTGAGTACAGAGTGTTTGCCAAGTCACAGTCATGTTCAGAAGGGACCCAGCCCTTCCCGTGCCTCTTACATTTCAAAGTTAGCTCCTTGGCTAGAGGAAGTGGAAGTATATTGTGGGATTTGGGGATTAAATCAACAGGATTCCAGATTAGGGTTATTTTTTCTGGCGGTTGTTTGATTATATAAATCCCTAGTGTTCTAATTTTCCAGGTTTTTTTTTTTGACACTAAACATCCATCAATTGTGTAATTAAAATGTCAAACCCCGAAGGAAAAATATCTTAAGAAAGAAGTATAAGGATGTGCCTCTTTAGAAGCAGGCAGACAATGAGTTCTCAGCTCCCACCGTTTGTCAACACAGGTCCATAATCTTTTCTCTGCAGTTCTAGAACCTGAAAAGTTTTGCGGAGGAGATAAAGTCATTTTGTAAGATCGGCACCAAAACATAGTTGGTTGCAAAACCTGACTTTGATGGATATTCACCCTTGAGTGAGTATTTGTAAGTAGCTGCAGAAAGAGAACCATGTCTGATAGCAGGTACTGACCCCAGATCTTACTGGCAATTCCTTTTAATATATGCTATCTGAACTGTGTTATCTCCATAAAATTCAGAATATTTTGAAATCTGGAACACATCTGGCCTTAAGAGTTTCAGATAAGTGATTTTATACCTGAAACAATTGGCCTTAAGAATTTCAGATAAGTGATTTTATACCTGAAACAATTGCCTGATCTGTGAACTTATGAGGCTGCCTTCACCAAGCCACAGTGCTTAAGAACTAGGAGGAAAGGTATTCTCAGGGTACATGGAAAGTACTTTGAATTGACTTCCCTTAGAAATGATGGCTCGTGTACTATGGATTTTAGCACATCACAGCATCAACTCCAATCCTGACCCAGTGTTTCATGAAATACATTCAAGTGCTTACTGTTCTGGGCTAAACAGTTTGGAAATTACAAAGGTGGACCTTAAGTCTTAAGAAAATCTTTATTAAGCTAATAGGGTTGCCAGTTTTAACAACAAGAATATATATGTATATTCTATATACATGTCATCCTATATAAATTCATGTAAATATTAATATAAACACAAATGTAAGGATATAGGAAATTCAAAGCAAAGTTTGAACTTCAGATAAATAGAGAATAATTTTTTGGTGTAATTATGCCCTAGGCAGTATTTGAGACATACTTACATTAAAAGATCATTTGTTTTTCATCTGAAATTCAGACTTAACTGAGCGTCCTCTATTTTATCTGGCAGCCCCACAAGATAATAAAGTAAGCATCTTTTTAGAGTAATCTTGAGCCATCTGCTTCCCAAGTATTACTTACATGTGGTAAAATTATATTTTCTTTGGTATCCAAGAATTTTCTGTGTAGTGTTGAAATTCAAATAGAGTTAGCAAGTTCAATTTCAGTTCCTTCCTTCAAGAAGACAACTTAAAGGAGAGAAAATTTGTGTTACTATCTACTAACCACATATCCAACAAAATAAGTGGTCCTATGATGGCCTTTGGATCATTCAGTTCATTGACAATTATTGGTAATTCATGTGTACAAGTTGCAATGATTTAGGGTGAACCCATACACACTCCTGATCATTTGTATGACTAGAAGAGGGCCACTTTGCATCTGAACTTGAAATGTATCATCCCACTCTGGATGCACAGTGGATATTGGAATCTCACAGTTCTTTTGGTTTACGTGAGACGTTTAATCGGAATGTTAAAAATCGCACAATGCAGTGTTACTTATAAGAGGGGCCTTTCACACTATGAAATAAAGGTGCTAAGGCCAAATGTTTTAAGAACAGTCTTTGGTGCCTTGTGTGTTAATGTCCTGTGTCCTCATTAGAAAAATAAAATTGTTGGGGCACCTGGGTGGCTCGGTCAGTTAAGCATCTGACCTTGCCTCAGATCATGATCTCGTGGTTCTTGGGTTCAAGCCCCACATTGGGCCCTCTGCTGTCGGAGCAGAGACTGGTTCGGAGCCTCTGTCCTCCTCTCTTCCCCCCCTTCAAAAATAAATAAACACTGGGGGGCCTGTGTGGCTCAGTCGGTTACGCATCAGACTTTGGCTCCGGTCATGATCTCATGGTTCATGGGTTTGAGCCCCACTTTGGGCTCTGTGCAGACAGCTATCTCAGAGCCTGGAGACTGCTTCAGATTCTGTATCTCTTTCTGTCTCTGACCCTCCCCTGTTCACGCTGTCTCTCTCTCTCTCTCTCAGAAATAAATAAAACATTTAAATAAACAAACAAACATTAAAAAAAAAAAAGGAAAAAGCAGATTGATAATTGCCTGTGTCTCTCACATCATCTTGTTTGGTTCATTCAGGGGTTTCCAGACCGGCTATGTATCAGAAAACATGAAGGGATTTTTAAAATGCTCCTTCCCAGGTCACCTGGGTGGTTGGTTAAGCATCTGGCTCTTTGACTTTGGCTTAGGTTATGATCTCATGGTTCATGACTTCGAGCCCTGCCTCAGGCTCTGCACTGACAGTGCAGAACCTGCTAGGGATTCTCTTTCCCTCTGCTCCTGCCCCACTTGCACACATTGCACACATACACACTTTCTCTCTCTCTCTCTCTCTCTGAAAATAAATAAAATAAACTTTTTTTAAAAATGCCTATTCCCTAACCTTCTGCCCTTGGATGTCTGGCTGAGTAGAGACGTGGAGAATAGTATATTTAAAAGCTTATTCAGAGGAGCGCCAGGGTGGCTCAGTCAATTAAGCACCTGACTTCGACTCAGGTCATGATCTCAGCGCTCATGAGTTCGAACCTCACGTCAGGCTCTGTGCTGACAGCTCGGAGCCTGGAGCCTGTTTCGAATTCTGTGTCTCCCTCTCTCTCTGCCCCTCTCCCGATTCTCTCTCTCTCAAAGATAAATAAACATTAACAAAAAAATAAAATAGAAGCTTACTCGGGTTTTTCTAATGTGCAGTCAGGGCCAAGAAACACAAAGCCAACTGGACTTTACTTTGTGAAGACAGTGACAAAACTCCCTCTTTTCTCTACCTAAGCCCCCTTAAACACTTACTGAGTGAGTGAATAAACAACTCACCATGGAAGCAAATCAAAGTCCGATTTCATATACTGATTTCTGCTTTCATTTGCTGTGAATAATTTACCTTTGGTCGAATATAAACTTTAGGAATATCAGCCTTAAATATAAAAAACAGAAAAGGCAGAATCTGGCAGTGAGTTTGTGACCCAGTTGGATTTTGCCAATACGTGAAGACAGGTCAACTTGAGTGGTGCTAACAGAAGTCACATTCTGGTTTTGGTTGTAACAATGCCCGTTCATACATCTGGTTTCCCTGAAGTGTTCCAGTTGCTTGTCATCTTATTTTTTCAACAAAGTTAAATCTGTTAAATTTACTTAAAATTTATTACTCATTAAAATTTAATGAACTTATTAAACATTTAAGTTTTATTTCATTTAAAATTTATTCAAGTTCACTTAAATACATTTATTTTCTGAAAACAAATTCGTGAATCCCCCCAAAAAACGTTATGCTTTCTGCCAATTTGGTGCTTGCTGTACCTATAGTAAGTAGAATAGGCGAGTTCACCTGTTTAAATCTGGAGGACGGAAATAACACCAGTTTTCATACTTGACATGTCAAAAGTAAGAATCTGCAAACCCTGGAATGCCGTCTAGTTTATCCATATATTCATCTTCGCTGTAGAACTAATCGGTTCTAACTAATCAGTTGCCTAGAGCTAATTTTCCCTTGGAAACTTCCTGGACAATAAATAGAAGGTAGGAATATTAATTTCTTACTGGCTTCAAGTTGGCCAACTTCTGGCTGGCAAGGGAGTGACATCACCTCTGTGGTCCACTGTGATTTATGGTCGGGCCCCAACTGACGCTGGACCTTTCATCCTTCCTTTGGCCTAGCTTTGACCCCACTAAGCTTTTTCCCTGAGACCCAAGTAGTGGTCACAGCGTTATTGGTAATCCAGAGAAGCTGCGGAAGCTTCTGATGGTGGCTGTGTGCATAATTCTTCTAACTGCCCCCTTGTACGGACTTGCAAAACGTCTTCAGCACCTCAGAGGGAAAGCACTATGCACACAGAAGGTACTTTTATTTTATTATCTGTGCTTATTAGTAGTAATACAAAATTGAAAAAAATAATTTTAAAAATTGAGAGTATTAAAAGAATACTTTGGGGTCACCTGGGTGGCTCAGTCACTTAAGTGTCTGACTTCGGCTGAGGTTATGATCTCATGGTTTATGAGTTTGAGCCCCACATCGGGCTCTCTGCGGACAGCTCAGAGCCTGCTTTGGATTCTGTGTCTTCCCCTGCCCTGCTCACACTCTGTCTCTCTCTCTCAAAAATAAATAAACATAAAAAAATTTTTTGAAAGAATACTTTGGTTATTTCTTTGGATTTAAGACCTGTGTTTCAGGCGAGTGCCTTCCTATGTAATCAAATATTGTATCAATGTTTTCTAGCAAATTTAAATTTTCACTTTTGCACTTACTGTATTTAATTGGGTTGGAAAGTTTTCTTTTCTTTTTTTCTTTTTTTTTTTTTTAGCTTTCTTCTTGGAACTAGAATTGCTGCAAAATCCAACGATATGGTATCTAGATATAGAACTCTTTTTGGATAAAATTCTTTTGCTGTGTAAATAGGGCAATCTTTGATCCATACATAGAAGAAAGAACACATTTTCTTATCCAAAAGACAAGAGGTGTTCTGTATTGCTTGTTGTATTAAAGGGGAAAAAGTGATTCATTCCGAAACTAAGGAAGGAATCAAAGTGGTCCTAGTATTTTGATCTTTACATGATAATCCTTCGTTCTGTGAATCATGCGATCCTCTCTCCAGCTCCTGCACCATCAGTGTGTATGGTGGACACAGTTACCATTAAAGACTGAGGAAAGTTTCTGGATAGTCTCTGGAAGTTGAAGTGGCAGAAGCATTTTTAGATTGATATATGAAGTAAGATTCTCAATTTAATGACTTACAGATTTAACCATTTGAGAGAATAAAGAACATACTTCTAAATCCAAATATACATTTTTCAAGTTTATTTTTTACTTTTTTTTAATTTTGAGAGAAAGATGGAGAGCAAGTAAGGGAAGGGCAGAGAGAGGGAGACAGAATCCCAAGTGGGCTCCACACTGTCTGCCCAGAGCCCATTGAGGGATCAAACTCACACACCGTGTCCTGAACCGAAGTCAAGAGTCGGACGCTTAATTGACTGAGCCACCCAGGTGCCCCTAAATTTACATTTCTAAAATGCTGTTGACATTTTAAAGTTTCTGCCAAAAATGGAGACCTAAGTGAACTGATACAGGTATTTATTTCATACAGTTTTAGATTTAAACCTCTTTTGTAAAGAATTTAAATATATGTTTACCCAGGAAATCATGGCCATTTGGATGAAGAAATTATAGTAAGTATAATGTTATAGGACTCTTTCAGGAGTTTCAGCTTTTAAGAAAATCCTTCTCTGATAATGCTTAGAAGGCACTGTTACTGCTGTCAGTGTGCATAGAATGAACTAAGGTGGTGGCCGCTGTTTGTACTGAGTGTCAAGTCGTGGTAGTGCTTCATGAAGCACGTCTGTGTATGACTGAGAGAGTTACGCCAGGCCTACAATTTAGCCTTCAAGGCTTCAGAGCCTCATGAAGAGAACATGAGTTGGGAAGACAAGCACTAAACAGGTTGAAGTATTGTTTCTCGACTCGATAAGCCCAGCCCATGTAAGGCCGGGCTGTCACTGTATTACAGGGTTTGCCTGATAGACCCACATCCAGGGTCACCTTGGAGTGTGTGACTGGGAAAGGATTGCATGTTGTCTCCTTTCTCTTCTGTTTTCTGACACCTGGGTGTTCTCCTTTCCTTTTTCCCATAACCCATGTTTCAAGTCTTTCTTATGTCAGTCAGTGTAGAGAAGTCTCCCTCTCCACAGTAAATGTCACATGTTGTTGGTGTATCTGAACTGCACGATATGCTTTCCCTGGCTGTTTTGTCAGGTTTGATTTCTCCCTTGCTCTCTCGGCCTTTGAATTCATTGCCCTTCTTAGAATCAGAGTTTCTAATTGCTTAAGCTTCGAAGTTTGCTAAACAGCTAGACCTATTTAAGATGACAAGGGAGGGGCGCCTGGGTGGCTTAGTCGGTTAAGCGTCCGACTTTCGCTTAGGTCATGATCTCACGGTTCATGGGTTCAAGCCCCGCGTCGGGCTCTGTGCTGACTGCCAGCTCGGAGCCTGGAGCCTGTTTCAGAGTCTGTGACTCCCTTTCTCTCTGACCCTCCCCTACTCATGCTGTCTCTCTCCTAGAAATAAATAAAACATTAAAAAATAATAATAATAAGATGACAAGGGAGACAACTAGTGCATCCAGCAGACTTCTGACCTGAGAACAAAATTACAATAATTTCCAAAGCTTCCTTAACAAATGCCTTGAGTAAATTGGAGCATGACAGTACGTGAGGTAAATGTCTGGTTTCCTTTGTCTGGTTCTCTGCCAAGGGACTCTTTGGTTGGCATTTCTTTTGTTCTTTGTTGACCATTGACCAACATTGCCATTGCTTCCTTCGCTCTGTAACATGGTGACAGGAAGGAGGGAAGGAAGAAAGGACAGGGGTCATTGCCTACACCCCGTAAAGTGCACCATGTTTTGAGAATGCAGAAACAGGACCCCCGCCTTGTCTTTACTTCACTTATACCCCTTTATCTTAGTCACTAACAAGGTATGTTTCAACATTCGTAGGATATCTCATTTGTGTGTGTGCGTGTGTGTGTGTGTGTGTGTGTGTGTGTGTGTGTTATCCTTGGGAAATATTCACTAACGCCTGCCTCGGGTATGAAGGTAATTTCTATTCTTCTATTTTCTGATTTCTGAACTTCAGGAGAAGGTAAAGCTTGATGCTGAAAGGGAAAAACTAGAGAGGCTTCAGGAGCTTTACTCCGAGCAGAAGACCCAGCTGGACAATTGTCCTGAGTCCATGAGGGAACAATTACAACAACAACTGAAGAGGGTCAGTAGCAAACAGGAATGTGCCAGTTTTTTGTTTTTTGGTGTTTTTTTCAATGAAGTTCCACTTACCTATGACCTCTACTTCACTTAGCATAAATTTGCATACGTTCTGGTCATTAGATACTTTTTAAGTAGCAATATGCATGCTGACAATATATATTATTTCATGCTGATCAGTTAAACAACTCCTTGTCAGAATCCTTCACTAATTTATAATGCAGAACCAGTCCTGGAGTCATTCTCCAGAACAAAAGAGAGCTATTCCTGACATATAACTGACACCAAGATTGTAGCATTTCAATCGACTGACATCTTTCCCTGCCCTCTCTGCTGCATCGTGAGTACTGCTTGCCCTTGGATTTTTTTTTTTTTTTCTCAGCTTGATGTTATACTTTGGTCCCCAAATTATTCTGTTCTCTGACTTGCTTCCTATCATCACTCATTGTTTTTTTTTTTTTCTTTCTGCTTCTTAATGACATTGAATTCATCAGCACAGCCATAGCAAACACCAAGACACAAGCTGCAGGTCAATGCCCTCAACGTCTTCTCAGAAGAGCTTCGTAATTTTTTAAAACTTAGGGCAGCATGAGCTTTGTAATTGCACTTGATCCTCCGATCGTTAAAGCTGTCAGTACTCACCGTGAACACACTGGTTATCCGCTGAAATGAGGCTCATGAGGTAGATACTTTCACAAACACTAGCAAGACCACTTAACATTTCAGAGTCTCTTAACAACAGGGTTATTTGCTGTAAACAGCAACCCAAATAAACTGTGATCCTGGAGGGCCAGTCATGAATGGTGTGAGGCCTCGAAAGGAGTCACATAATACTATTTTGTGCTAAGTGACTAGCAATTGATGATTCCACATAAGTAGAAAAGAAGGTGAGTTTCATTCATGTTTCTGTCAGGACTTTCCTGGGAGTAGGCAAGTTGAAATGTCTGCTAAGGGAGGCACCCTTGAAAATGTTTAAGATTGCTTTTACTACAAAAATATTTGTAGTAAATATTTCTACTTAGTGATACTTAGAGTATCACTAGGTTATGAAAAATTACATTTGAAACTTCAGTGTATTACAGAGGTCGAAAGCGTCTTAAATAGTACCAAAGGCAGACAGGTTTGCCTGAAGCATAATGATTTTAATTTTTTAACAAATAGTAACTCCCTTACTATATTGGCTCAAAAATGTCCCAACAATGTTTCTTCCTCTTTACTCATGTTATTGTGTACAGGTGAATTTGCTGGAAGAAAATAAGACTTCCTGTCCCTCAGCATCATTAATTTTCTGGAAATCTTGTGATGAAAACGATTGGGGAAAAGAATTGTATTTGCAAAATCATTTTCATTTGCAATTTGTTTGTGTTTATGCCTGTTCACCAAAGAGACTGAGAAAAGGACTTTTGTATTTGTTTACTGTTTTTCAACTCTCCTTATTACTAAAAATTTTACACAGTGGTCCTAAGACTTTTTCTAGAGTCAGCAGCAACTTCTATATTTTGCTCTTCTCTACCTCTGGTTAGCCAGCTATTGCTTGCATTCCTTACCAACATGGCTGCAGATAAAAGTTGGTAGATTTTCTTAAGAACCTGAACTCAGACTGATATAATGACTGCTTAATCTAGCCTCTCCAGGGTAACTCAAAGATTTATGTATGTTCTAAGGGTGTTGACTATGAAGGAAGACAGGATGTTCCACTATTTCAAGGCAGAGGCCCCTTCTTCTTCCCCTCCAAGCCGAGTGTAAAATTCTTATTGCAGATCTCTTTCTTTGGGAGAGATAACTGGCTTGTAGTAGCTTCTGCTTACCTGTATTAAGAGGTCTACTAATTCTATTTTACAGGGATGACAGCCAGAGTAACTTCACTAGTCCCATGACCTAATCAGTAAAAAGTTCACTTATTTCATGAGAAGTCCATTCATACTAAGAAATTCCTGTGTTACCAGAGCTCATTTCCCTTCAGACTTCAAACACTTCAGAATACCACCTCATTCCAAAGCTTTCCTGAAGGCATTTAAACTAGATCCAATAAAGGTGATTTTAGTACAATGAATTTCGTTAGGTGGCAAGTCATACAAAATTTAAAAAAAATAAATGAAAAGGAAGAGCATCATTTTCTTAAACTGTATGTTGTCCCAAATACTTAAGCTGAAATTCTGGAATAATTTTTTGCATACAAAACTATGGATTTATGACCAGGCTTATTACTTCTCTCTCTCTCTCTTTTTAATGTTTATTCACTTTTGAGAGCCCAAAAGAACACGAGTGGGGAAGGGGCAGAGAGAGAAGGAGACACAGAATCTGAAGCAAGCAACAGGCTCTGAGTTGTCAGCACAGAGCCCGATGCGAGGCTTGAACCCACAAACTGTGAGATCATGACCTGAGCCAAAGCTGGCTGCTTAACCGACTCAGCCACCCAGCCACCCCGGGCTTCTTACTTCTAATTCCCTGCCTTAGAATCAGAATGCAGTTTCCACCTGAGTAGTTGTATGTCGTAGACATAGGCTCACCAGTAGAATTGTTCCTGGGATGCAAGCATTGTGGAAAAGAAAGCAGAAGTTAAAGGAGCCTTGTTTGCCCAGATTAAGTTCTACTATTAAATGGAGGAGACACCTGGCTAGGACAGTTTTCATATGCTTTTGTTGATTTACTCAACCGAATGATTGATTTCAGTCTCTTGATTTAAATACATGTATATATTCAGTGATATCTACAATTAGGAGACCATTTTTCTCACTGGCTCTACAATCTGTTTCCCCTTTAACCTTAGACAAGTTATTCAACCTCCGTGGGCCTCCATGTCCTCATGTTAGGAAATGAGGAGATGGCACTAATGATTTCCATTGTCTTTTCCCAAATTCTAAAGATGTTCATTTGTTAAAGTGTTTGACTATTGGGCATAAGATGGAGAAATGTTAACACATCCTGATCCCCACCTAAAGTTGTTTTCAAAGTTGGCCTTGAGCTGTCATGAGATTATTATTGTACCACATACCACATCTATCCTCTTCTTCTGTCCCTTTGCTAAGCAAAGAAAACATGAAGGTCTGCACATAAACTTCTGCCATATAAATTCTCAAAACAATTATAGAAAGAAGAAGGAACAGCATTGAATTTTCTTGAGTGCAGCTGTTTTATTTCTTTTCACGTCTGGCCTTTGAGCTCGCCAGCCAGTAGAGATTTGTAATATCCCTTTTAGCGAGTGAAGTTTAGTTAAAATTTTCATTCAAGTAGTCATGTCCTTGACTTTGAGCTTCCTGTATATATTACTCTCTGCTCAATTAAACTACTCCTGCCCCCAAATTCCATCCCCTGAATTCTTATTCTTATCAAAAATCTTTGCAAGCTTTTTTACCCTACCAAGTTGTTTCTCTCTTACAGTGTAAGTTTATATACACACATTCTAATTGTTTAGATAACTTGATCAGATGATTATTCCAGCAGATTCTGAGTGCTAAGCTTGGCTTTAATTTTCAACCTTCCTACCCAGTGTGCTGTTATTGTCATGCAATGGTTTAAATATTTACTACAAATTAGTGGCTCTGTGACCTTCATGGGGTTAAGATAACACAAGCTGCATATTAACCAGATGTGGAGTAAGTGACTGACTGGCATAGTGTGTATATTGTGAGACATATGCCCACTTTGAGTAAAGATTATTTATAACTTAAAAAATGGTTTATGAAATTATTTATCTCAGTAATCTTTAGCCACAAACTAGGCTTAATTGAAAGACCTTAAAAACTTGAATATGTATGTCCACATGGGTAAATATATCCACTGATGTATCGTTTCAAGACTACAGGTATTTGGTTTCAAGACTGAATACTTGAGCTCTCTCTCGATTACTTCTGTAGTGACTGGATTTTGATCCAAATTCATTAATTCCTTGAGAAATTATAAGGATGACGTGTCTGATACACTTGAAATGACAACCAATAACTTGAAACCAAGACCACTTTCTGTTTGGCCAATTAAAATAGAAAAAAGTGCTAAGAAACACTGGATATATTTTTCAAATTGTTTTTCCTTCTCTTAAGTTTTAAGAATCCACTGAGTTGACATAATAATCTTGTTGCTATAGCGCTGCTTTGTAATTACATGGTAGCTAATAGTCCTTCTATGAATCATCCCCAGAATAAAATTCATTCCAGAAGGCAGAAACATATTATTTCATTTGATTAAAAGGCTTAATTTATCACTTACATAAAAAAAAAGGGGTGGTATGTTTAAAAACTGATATAAATCTCATTTATCACATTTATTTATCCAACTTTTTGTGATGTTTTGATTAAAAAATAAATGCCCTGGCTATTTTACCCATGTAGAATTGTAAACCATATAGCCTAGCTGCTGTTTCTTTTTTGGCCATAGATTACTTACAAATTATATACATATATATATATACTTTTTTAAATCTTCTATACATACCACATTTATGGTTCTGTCAAAGGTTCCAAAATTAATTTTTTTATGTAAATTGAAGAATAATTTATACAACATGCGCCAGGCTCTGCACAGACACCGATACATACATTTCTGTCTTGAGACATTTCATAGGTTAAGAAATACCCATCCTAGACCATCTGATTTTTATGATTTCTGATCTTTCTTAAATGTCCTCAACATTATTCCCAAAGTAGTAGTGCCGTTTGAGTGACTCTTTGTGCCTAATGAACACTATGATTCCATTCTTTCCAGTAAAAATCTTTGTAAGCAATTTTAAGGGATTCACAGAAGCCCAGTGTAAGAATACCAACCTCAAATATTTTCAATGACTTCTCCTTTAGATAAAATTATTTGCGCATACATGCCTACATATATATATATATATATATATATATATATATATATATATATATATATATATGAGAGGCCATATATTATAAATATATACATATATATGATAGGCCATATTATAAATATATATGCTGCATACATGCTCAAAATATATATTCAGAATAATGTACATGTACTCTACCTGAATATACATTAGAGAACATTTGTTGAGAAATTGTAAAAGACAAGAAAAACTAAAAATATATACGGAGAAGGTCTAATATTTTCTTCTTATACCCCACTGGATTGTGTCTTGTGCCACTTGGGGCACACATACCCCTCTTAGAGACCTCCAACCTGTATCTGTGCCAGATTTTGAATCATTTTGTTATAGTCAGTAACTTTGGAGTCTTGAACTTGATCTCCATACCAAAGTCTCATTTTATTTGAAAGTTTGTGGAAAATACAATAGGAGTTTTCTCAAGAGATCATGTCACACCTTGGTCAGCAGGTAATGTTCAGTAATTTACTGAATTTTTTTTATACTTTAGGATCCATTTTAAAATCACTTAATTGATTTAAAGCAAGAATTCCAACATCCAGGGCACCTGAGTGGCTCAGTCAATTAAGCATTTTGATTTCAGCTCAGGTCATGATCTCACAGTTCATGAGATCTAGTCAACGTCGGGCTCTGTGCTGACAGCGCAGAGCCTACTTGAGATTCTCTCTCTCTGTCTCTCTCTCTGTCCCTCACCTGCTCATGTTTTCTCTCTCTCTCTCTCTCAAAATAAATAAATAAACTTTAAAAAAAGGAATTACAACATCCACAGAACAGTCTAAAACTGAATCAAATAAATGCCCCTCTCCCACCCCACCCCCCAGTTCCTTTCAATCCCGTTCTAACAGCCACAGCTCTGGGATTTAACTCCTAAAGAGAGGATTATCATGTTCCAACCCTGGTCAGTTTAGTAATCGAGAAGGTATTTTGGACTGTTTGCTTTTACTATTTTTTTTTTCTTCATGTGAAGAAGGCTGCAGCAATTCTGGTATGTCTTGTTTTCGTTTCGTTTCTTCCAAAGGATGCCGACTTGTTGGACGTGGAGAGCAAGCACTTTGAAGATCTGGAATTCCAGCAGCTTGAGCATGAGAGCCGCCTAGATGAGGAAAAGGAGAACCTGACCCAACAACTCCTGCGTGAAGTGGCTGAATATCAGCGGAACATTGTCACCAGAAAGGTACTTTAGACAGGCATCATTTAATGTAAAAAATCCAAATCTACCCCCCGCACTCCCCCCCCGCATCCCCTGTCTACAATCCTTATATCTGAACATCTCTGCATGTTCCACCACGTATGACACTGGACAGATTGTGGAGCCTGCCATCTACATACCACGTGTCCCTCCAAGCTAGATAAACAGACCTGTGTTCTAGTTATCATTACTTGATGGTACAGGTGCATTTATGAATAGTATCTGAGTTTTTCACATAAGTGGAATCCAAGGGAGAGAACATCAGAAATTTAGATATTTGTTTTAAGTTACTTGCTTTTGCAATCCTAGTAACTAGACTAATTCCGTGAACAAAGTCTGTTTTGGAATTTTCTGTTTCCATTGCTCATAGTTCTCAAACTACTGGTAGCTCAAAACCATTAGAAATAGCCCCATGGAATGCCATGCACTTTGTTGACTCCACCCAATGCCTGCACCCAGATGTCCAGCCCAGAATTCACCTCTTGTTCCAAAACTTAGACTCACATTCCAGTGCTCCGTACTAAACAAATAAAATTGAGGGAGAAGAAGATGAAGAAGGTGTCTTCATAAACTCTCAGTTTAAATAAGAAATTCCATTGTTATTTTTTCCATGAGGCATCTCCCAAGCTGATGTCAAAAATTCATTTATAGTCTAAAACAAGATTTCCTGCTGACTTCTGGATTCTTCAAATAGATTTTTAAATCACCTGGACTGTATTGATCTGAAGTAAAGAAAAGCCTTGAGCTTGGCACCTCAAAGAAACTACCTCCCAATCTCTGGGTAATAACAATCACTGCCTACCACCAACGAAAATGTGGCCATGACTGACCCAGGTGTAAACACTTCCTTCCTTTTTCCAGAACGTGCTGGCACACTTTGGAATTGTCTAACATGCGTCTACATCTGATCATGTTTTCCCCTGCAGGAAAAGATTTCTGCCTTGAAAAAGCAAGCCAACCACATTGTTCAGCAGGCTCAGAGAGAGCAAGATCATTTTGTAAAAGAAAAGAATAATTTAATAATGATGTTGCAGAGAGTAAGTATTTCCTTTTCTACATTGGTTGCGATAAAACTCAGGTGCCGACTCGGGGAAAGTTGCTTCCTTCAAAGCAAGTACCTTTTCATTGAGAACAGTGAGTTATCATTTAGAGAAGCTTCTTATAATGTACATTGTATTTCATCCTCCCCATTAATAAGCTGATGATCTGCGAATAATTAACTATAATTCAAAAAGGACATTATCCTCATGCTTTTTCCACAGTGTGAAAATTCAAATGATGGAAAATATGTACATTTTCTGATCTTCTTCTTTTAAAAAAATCATATTTTTCACGAAGAGGCAGAACTGCTTTTTTTGCTGTTATCAAATATTTGGCTCAGCTGCTGCTATATTTTTAACTCCAATTATTTGCATGTGGGTCTTCTGGGCAATTGCCACATTGGGCTTTATTGGGCTTAATTAACTAGGGAGACACCCTGCCTGGGTGACAAGATCATCCTCACCAAAGGGACTATGTTCCCATCTGCCCAGCACCTAACATGGCTGAATATAAAGGGATTCTTTTGCCCAACCTGCAGCCTGATTTTCTGACATAGTCTGTGGCCTAATATTAGGTCTAAGACACCAAGAATTAACGTTAATGGGGCTAGTCTCAGAACGGAGCCATGTATCCAGGCCACTACCTAGGATGTGGCACTTGGGATCCTGAAAACATGAGATGGACCCAGAATGGGGTGCAGGAGAAAGAATGGTGGATTAAAGAATGAGGCTATACCATGGTCCCACCTAGAAGAAACATAGCTGCAATATTCTCATCTTAGCTATTTAGCTATGTTTAGGTTGAGAAGAGAGACAAAATTGTTCCATCACATAGAATTAGAAGTTCACTCAAGGTGCCTGTGTAGCCCAGACAGACCCGTGATAGCTCCCCTCCTCCTGCTTCTTCAGCACCTACAAATCTCTGAACGGATGTATATTTTCCATCTCTGTCTCCTGCTCCATGAGTGAACTCTGCTTGCACTAACCTGCCGACCACCTTTTACATGTAATAGTCAAAGACACAGCTTAAATTAGTGTCATATGTACTATTTAAATAGTTTCTGAACTTTTAGCAAAAATAAGGGAAAAGTCCTTAAGAGATAGATTTTTTTTTAAATGGGTAATCGCAATCATAGAAATGCTACTCCCTCATTAAAATATATCAAATATAATTGTATTATAAAAATTGTGGCCTAAAGGTTATGGTTTATATTTTCCTAAATTGACCTATAGTTATATCTCAATCTTTACAAAACATTTTTTTTAATTACAACTTTTTTTTAATGTTTTATTTATTTCTAGGAGAGAGAGAGAGAGAGAGACAGCATGAGCAGGGGAGGGTCAGAGAGAGGGGGAGTCACAGACTCTGAAACAGGCTCCAGGCTCTGAGCTGGCAGTCAGCACAGAGCCCGACGCGGGGCTCGAACCCACGAACCGCGAGATCATGACCTAAGTGAAAGTCGGACGCTTCACCGACTAAGCCACCCAGGCTCCCCTTTACAAAACATTTTTAATGTTTATTTATTTTGAGAGAGATAGAGAGAAAACAAAATGAGCGGGGAGGGGCTGAGAGAAAGGGAGACGCAATTCCAAAGCAGTCTCCAGGCTCTGAGCTGTCAGCACAGAGTCCGATGCAGGGCTCAAACTCATGAACCATGAGATCATGACCTGGGCTGAAGTTGAATGTTCAACTGACTGAGCCACCCAGGTGCCCCTGGATATATCTCAATTTCAGTAAAAATCCCAACAGACTCTTCTATAAAAATTAACACAAGTTGATGCTAAAATTTACGGTTGATCTGCCTTATTTATGGAGTCCATATTTGTGACTTTGCTGGCTCACTAAGATTTATTTGTAGCCCCCAAATCAATACTTGTCTTACAGTTCATTGATGGATGTGTGCAGAGTGGTGACAATTTGTAATCAGTCGGCATACACCATCCCAGCTTTGAGGATTTCAGCTGAGGTTGAACAAAGCAATACTCTGCCTTTGTGTTCCATAGTGTTTTTCTGGTGGGCAATTTCATGCTGTTTTCACATATTTTGTGCTTGTTTGTTGATTTTGCTATTTAAAATACCCCCGAGCATAGTGCTAATGTACTGTCTAATGTTCCTAAGGGCAGGAAGATTGTGATGTGCCTTAAGGAAAAAAAAAATGCATTTGTTAAATGAGCTTCCTTCAAGCATGAATTATAGTGCTGTTAGCTGTGAGTTAAGTGGTTAGTAATCAACAATATATATTAAATAAGACGCCTTTGAACATAAACACACATAAAGCAAAATTATGTACTGGTCAGTTGATGAAATTTTACCAGAAGCCCAGTAACCCAACTCTGTCTTTTCCAGAAGAACAATGGTTCAGTATTTACTAATTCAGTGTTCACGACAATTTGTATAGAGCATAAGAATTACAAGTAATGAGAAGCAACTCTGTACGAAAATGCCAAGGGCATAGAATAGCCAGAATAACTTTGAACAAGAACCAAGTAGGAGGATTTATACTATTTGATTTCAAGGTCACCTCTAAAGCTAGAGTACTTAAAGTGATGTGGTGCTGACACATAGCCAGACATACAGATCAATGGAAGCAAGCAGAAGATCCAGAAATAGACCCTCACATATACTGTCTATTGATTTTTGACAAAGGCTCCAAGATAATCCAGTGGAGAAAGGAAAGTCTTTCTAACAAACAGTGCTGGATCAACTGGGTAAACATGGGGGAAAAAAAGAACCCTAACACATCTGTCCTCACACCATGCATATAAATTAACTCAAGGCCAACTGGAGCCTTCAACATAAAAATTAAAGTGATAAGAGGAAAAAATGTAGGACTGCAAGTATACTTCCCGGGCCTTGGGATAAGCACAGGTTTCTTAAAGAGGGAATGACAGAAGACTTATACCTAGAATATATTAAAAGCTCCTACAACTCAATAATGATGAATAAATACTCAATAAATAACATTAAAAAAAAAAAAACAGACAAAAGAACTGAATACAAACACTTCACCAAAGAAGATATATGAAGAGACAGTAAGTCACATGAAGAAATGCTTCATGTGGAAATGCTTCAAGTCATCAGGGAAATCTAAGATTGACTAAACTTAATAGATTTTGTGTTCTCTCAGGAAAAGGAAAATCTTTGTAATTTGGAAAAGAAATACTCCAGCCTCTCTGGGGGAAAAGGGTTTCCCGTCAACCCCAGTACTCTAAAAGAGGTAAGCCATGATTTTACATGTCCACTTGTAGTACCTTAGAAATCAAGAGATGTGCCTCAGTTTTATGTGATCAGCTAAATAGGAAAACATTCACTTAAGTAACTTAGAAAGCAGTCAGTGTTTTAATGGTTTCCCTGCCTTTTATTTATGCTTTGAGGATTTCAGGGATTATCTTTGTGTCCAATGCAGATGCACTGTGTGTGTGTGCATGTGCGTGTGCATGTGCGTGCGTGTATGTGTGTGTATAAAATATGCTTGACAGTGACATTGTGGGTTAATGTGGAGTTTCAAACAAGTTAGAATCTAAACCAAGACTAGTTTTTTTTTTTAACGTTTATTCATTTTTTGAGAGAGAGAGACAGAGTGTGAGTAGGGGAAGGGCAGAGAGAGAAGGAGACACAGAATCTGAACCAGGCTCCAGGCTGCAAGCTATCAGCATAAAGCTGGATGCAGGGCTCAAACTCATGAACCATAAGATCATGACCTGGCCTAAGTCAGATGCTTAACCAACTGAGCCTCCCAGGTGCTCCTAAACCAAGACTAGTCTTAAATTATCTTTTCTGCAATTTTCTTTTTCAGTTCCTCCTCTTTCTTACTTTATATCTCTTTCTCCTAAGTCTGATAACACCTAAAAATGCCTCTGCATACTTGAGAAGATAGTCTGGTTTCTTCCTTCTCTCTCTCCCCCCACAATGTTGTTTCTGCTATTTCCCTCCTTAAATTAGAAAATCCTATTTACATGAAGCTACACACACTTTTTATTCCAAACATCCTTCTTTCGGAAATATCTTATGGAGCTACACTGTTATAATGGGGGAATATTTTAAGTCTAATTTGGAAAGTTATAACCCTGACTGAGAAAGAAAATAGTTGTTATTTTTTTAGCATAGCTGACACACCATGTTACATTAATTTCAGGTGTCCAGCAGTTTTTCAGCAAGTTTGTATATTATGCTATGTCGACCACAAGTGGTGCTATCATCTGTTCCAATACAAAATAAGTTTCTCTGTATTTATTTTTTCCAAAAAGCTAAAGAAAAAAAGTTGCTTCTGTATAAAAATTTGTGTAACAACCAAAAAACTACTTTATTTATTAAATATCTATTTAAAAGGCAGCAGAGCTAAGACTTCCTACATAGGGAGTACTGGGGGAGAGGGGAGGGTTATATGAAGTAAATGCTTATCACATAATAAGTATGAATGATGTGTATCTCAGAAGCAGTTTGAACTATTTCCACAAGAGCTTTATTAGATGATTCAGTTTTATAGTTTCCCTCCATTATTCAGAACACAGAACTGGCAGATTCAGTGAACAAAGGTAATAGTGGTTGGAGTGGGGTAGAATGAGAGAATGTCAGCGAGGTGGGCAGGGACCAGCTCGTGTGAGGCATGTTAAAGAAATATGGCGTATCGTATGTGGCTGGGAAGTCACTGAGTGAGTGGTATTAAGCAGGGAAATGACCTTATTTGATGTCCATTTGTTAAGTATCACTTTGGGCTGCTCTGCTGGGTTCTGAGGAGTCGGAGGAGAAGTGGAAGAACCAGGAAGGAGGTGACTGCAGACGTGTAAGCTGGAAATGCTGGTGGCTTGTCGTCACACAATGGCAGAAAGATGGAGAGAATCAGCTGGATGTGGATATATATTCTGGAGCAGAGTTCACAGTTCTTGCTGATATATTGGATATGAGGATGAAGTAAATTAAGGGAGGTATTGGGAATGATGCCATTTTTCCAGTTTGAATAATGAGCTGGATGGTGAGGACCTTTTCCTTAGGTAATGAAGACAGAGAAAAGCATAGGTTAAAAGGGGAGAAGTGCAGTTTGATTCTGGACACACTGAGTTTGAGGCGCTGTGGCATCCAAATGAATTAGATAGGCTCTTGGGTCTTTCTACCTCTTCGTATAATAATAAAATCTTTCCTTTTCTATTGATGAATTGTTCTTTTTCTCTGCAGATTTCCTGGTGCCCAAAACCCATTTGGCTTGTTGATGTTTTGTACGTCTCCAGTTCTGTGTTTGTTGAGTAGCTGTGTTCTCTTTCATGGACTGAGACGACTTGACTCACGGGAATTTTGAATTTCTTCCTTTCTGCCCCTCTCTCTCTCACTGTTTCAGTCCCTCACTCTCTCTATTTTTTTTAAGGAGTGATTAATTTATATCTAACTCTTTTAAAACAAGTCCCGCTTTTGATGAATGGCATATGAGTTAGGTCCTATGGTCCATGACATGTGAAGAATCAAATCTTGGTTTTGAAAGGCTGCACTGTCAACTAAGCAAAAGAATAATTGAAAAGTGGTGACTCTTCATTCTCATTCCTTATCAAATAGAAAGTAAAATCTAAAAACCCAGTGATCAACTTCCTTTCTTCAATTTAATCTTATGAAACTTTACATGGTATCTATTGCTGTGAAATGCAAGACTATACTCAGCAGCATTTTTGAACCCTACAGTTTTATAAAATAGTCAACTTTAGCTTTCTCAAATTGCCGTAATTATGAATTCTCAGTAAAACCTTGCTTTCCAGCCTGAAATTTTGCTTCCCCAGAACCATGATATCTTGCCTGTCCTGGAGCCACTATTTTAGAGGATTGAGGGGCTAATAGAAGAACCCAAGTGTCAAATTTAACTCAATTTTGCTTTTAAAAGAGACGTACTCTTCTGTATTCGCCATTCTGTTTTTTCCTACTGTTTTGTTGGTGTGGTGAAAATCATGATTGGTCTGTACAATTATTTTCCATGAAAATTTATAAGCGCCTTTTCCTCAAATATAAATTGAGGAGTTTTGATTTTTGCAGGTTTTGACTCACAGACATTTTCTCTAAGCCGAAGCTCGAACTGAATCATTAAACTTCGAAGTCCATGAGCAATTCTCTGTCCTGGGGTAGAGTGGAGAGTTGGGGAAGCCACTTTGAATTGAAATAGCCTCGAGCTACAACTCCACCTTAGGGTGTGTGTGTGTGTGTGTGTGTGTGTGTGTGTACACATTTGTCTTGCTAGGGAAGGCTCATGAGAGGACAAGTATCCCTTTTATTCTCGTTTAGGTGTGACGCCTGAGAGCTAGATTCCATTATGAATAAATTACTACTTATGAAATGTCTTCGAACAAAACCCAGAAGCCCTCAGCCTACTGTTACTCACCCTCTATCTCATCAGGAAACAGAAGAAAAGGGGCAAATCTAAAACTAAAGATTTGTGGGAAAAGCTCTTAAAGTATGAGTGATTGCACTATAAATTTTATATCTCAGATTTTCGTGTATGTGAGCATTTTAAATGTTGTATAGTGATGCCCTCATTCAATCAACAGAATGAATAGCTGATACCTCTGGATATTTTGAAATCGAAGGCATGGGTTATTTATAATATAATCATCCTGATTTCACCTCCCAAAAGCGTATTTGTTATGTTTGGCATATCATTTTTCAAGAGTGAGCATCGTAAATCCATTTTAATGGCTGATGATTCCCTTAATGAAACATTTGGTAATACCACAGATATTTGGCTGTACCGCTCAAAGCTAACTCCATTGTTCTGGGAGCATTAATACTCTTGCATGCCTCAGCTTTTGCTTTCTTTGTGTTTAACTTCTGAATTCCTCCTTTTAGGGCTATATCAATGTAAATGAAATTAATGAGCCATGTGTCAATTCCACGAATCTATCCCCTTCCTCTCAGTTCCCTGCTGATGCTGATGCTGTTGCCACTGGGCCTCCCACAGCTGTGCCGGTGAGCCAGCCACAAAATAAAGAGGTGTGTTGGCATGACATTTCATTCATTCACTGCTTTCCTCGTGTCATCAAAGATTAACCCATGGTTACCTGATAGCGAAGGTGTGTGTGACCAATATACCGTCTGGTTGACCAGCAGGCCAGAGTGCCGCTGAGTTTGAAAAACATAGTAGTTGGAGGTCCTTTCCTGTCATTCGTGAAACTATAAATCATGAGATGTATGGTACAGAGTGGAGTACTAGGAGAATTAAGTTCAAAACCATAAACTCTAGATCTGAGCACTCTAACCTGACATCGTTTTCACAGAAGCTAAAAAGCCTTCCTAAAATTGTTAGTTTGAGTTGCTTTTCCAGTTTGATTTTGTTTTCTGTCGCCTTGTGCAGTATGGATTTTTTTTTAATGTCTTTTAAAAACACCTGGGTAGGGGCAAATACTAGCAAATTAAAATACCTTCCACCTGATCCAGGTTGCTCGCAGAGTGGGATTTTAACAAGAGACTGAATTGAAAGATACTGCCCGTCATTTGTGACTTCTCGATTAAAATACAAGAGAACAGACTAATGAGATTATCGACTTCATTTCTTTGTCTAATTCTTTCATTTCCTATGAACACATATATACTTTTTCTTTCTCCTATAAAGCAAAGATCACCTGTCTGTTCTGGATTTATGTTTCCTTCCACCCTTTCTCCTCATCCTATCACTCAACCTCCATCAGCCCCTTGGCCCGAAGTCCTGGCTCCATCTGTCGATCCTTTCCCTTTAAATGACACACCTCCTCCTCTACCAGCTAAGAAACACAGAAGGCAGCCCCAGCAGCTGGAGCAACAGGTAACTAGACAAAGATACTCAGAGTGTGAGAGCTTGACCTTGACAACAAAGTTACTTATATGGAATCTTTCCATCGGCTTTTCCAAAGGTGTCCTTAAAAACACAAGTACATAATCCTTTGCTGGGTTTGCTTTCGTTTGGTTGGGTTTTCTTTTGTTTTTGTTTTTGTTTTTAGGGCATTTTGTATTTTTTAAGGGTGTGGGGATTGCTATAAACTTCAATACTTGATTGCCCTCTCCTGACTTTTGATATGTTCAAGCCAGATAGGTTTCACGTGCTCATGCTTCAGTTCCCCTTCAACCAAAATATTGCAACTTCTCTCAGGCATTTTTAAAAGGATAATAATTATTTCCATGAAACCCATGGTATGAAAAGTTGCTGGGTCAACACAAAATATTTTTCCTACTCATTACTGAAGTCATAATAATAGACCCCATGCCCTTGCTATGTGTCAAAATTTGCTAAATATTTTACAAATAAATATCTCATTTCTTTCTTCTAATAATCCTGTGAAATAAGAATGAACTCCTCAGTGCCTGAGGTAAATAGCTTGTCCAGCGTCACACCACACACACACACACACAAAATGCATTTGCTTCATAGTTTTTTATTGACTGCATTTTAAATAAGCAATTCATTATTATGAATGTCACCCTTCTTTGAGTACATTAGTGCATATTCATGTGTGGATATTCAAAAAATATGTTTTGAGGTTCCTTTCAACTATAACCAAATTTCGATATGAATTTGGCCCCAGAAGATGCTAAGGAATCATAATCACTAGATCCCCAAATTAGATGAGCCCTGGTTTGCTATGCCCAGCTGTTACTTTTCTTTCTTTCTTTTTTTTTTTTAATGTTTATTTATTTTTGAGAGAGAGAGAAAGACAGACAGAGCGTGAGCAGAGGAGGGGCAGAGAGAGGGAGACACAGAATCTGAAGCAGGCTTCAGGCTCTAAGCTGTCAGCACAGAGCCCAACACAGGGCTTGAACTCACGAACTGTGAGATCATGACCTGAGCCGAAGTCAGATGCTTAACCGACCGAGCCACCCAGGCAACCCCAGCCGTTACTTTTCTTCACGTTGTCTTTACTGCCTTTTACCTTCTGTTAAAGGGCTATATCTCCTCACTACTTTTAGGTTAATAAATATTAACTAGCATAAATAAATAATTATGAGGTTAACATGTAGGTATTTTTCATGATTGGCATATTTTGAAAATTGATCATAAATTTGGTAACTCAAATTTGCATTAATTTTTATGTATTTCCAAAGCTTGAGCTTAGTATAAAAATGATCCAACCCTATGAGCCTATAACTGGGAATTAACTATACTACTAGGTAAGACCTTTGGCAGGAGGCTAAGAAAAATTTGGATAAATTTCAAGTTGGCAAACATTTTGCCTTAGGAATATATATAAAAAAATAAAGAAATAGTCAACAAGAGGATTTTTAAACGTGAGGGACTACTACAGGGGTTTCCCGACTAAGATCTTATTTTAAATAAAAGGGTAATCTAGAAGGATGCCTTATATGGAAACGTTACATGGATTTGGAGTGTTTATATGTAATTAAAATAATATTCCAACTTTAAAACAACTTCCCTGTTTACTCGCTCTTTCTCTCCGTCTTCTTCCTTCTCCCTTTCCTTGTTCTCCTCACACTGGGATCTGTGCCAGCACACAGAACTATCCAGACAGACAAGGGGAGAAACTGCTTACTTGCTTTGGGTGTTCCGCCAACCGCATGGCGGCCATCATAATAATTTTAAGTTGTCCTGAGGCCCCAAGGCAACAGGTACTAACTATGAAAGTGAAAGGTGGATTTATTTTTTAAGTTTCTAGGTCCAATAATACATTCTTCCAGTGTCTTCCAGTGTATCTTACCAAATGCTAGCCCTAGTCTGTTAGTGACCACAAGTGTAAGATGAATTTTTTTTAATTCTGTGTTAAAATCCCAAAACTTCTTTGTGAATGCATACTTCTTAATTTCCTCAGTAACCTGTTGCAATTAGTCAAGTTTTGCTGTTCTGCTTCACATTTGCATTTAAAGCATTTTAGAAGTCTGGAAGAAAGGAAAAAACAGCATAAAGAAGGCCTCTATCTGAGTGACACTTTGCCTCGAAAGAAAACCACACCTTCCATATCCCCACATTTCAGCAGTGCTACTATGGGGAGAAGCACCACCCCAAAGGTAGGACGTGGGGTGAACCATGGGCTTCGGTCAGTGAGTCTCTTTGTCCTAATGTTGACCAACGTGCAAAGGCTCTTAAAGAAAATGCTGAAAAATAAACCATTAAGTTTGCTTATTGAGCAGACATATAAGTATACTACATTTTCTATCTTATTCAGAGGACGTTTGGAAGTGTACTCACTGGGACCAAAGGACCCGGTCCAGGGTGTTTCTTCCACCACCACACAAGTGGTGGGTCACGTTCACTTAGGTGACAGATTCCCATGACTGCCTCCCAAATCGGGAAATTGGTAGATAGAAGCTCTGGGTTCCAGGAATAGTAGCAACAAATATTTATTGAGAGTCATTTCTATGTGCCTGACCCTGGACTAAACCCTTCATGTGGATTGCCTCATTTTAAAATCCAGCAGCACTATTCAGTAGAGGCGCTCCTTATTTTCTGCATTGTAAATATGGACAAATTGAGGGATAAAGAAGGGAAGTGCCCTCAGCTGGTTAGCCGTGAAGCTAGACTCAGGTGTCACCCTTGAGTCCTCACTCATGTTTTGCTGACATGTCCAGGGCGTCATTGCAGAAAGAGGGGGGAGGCAGATGAGAAGGAGGTTCTGAGTGGGCCAGGCTTTGGGGCCCTTCCCTTGTCCTTAGCCAGAGTAACTTTGTTTGAATCTATTTTATAAACTGGTGTTCTGAGTGTATTTTACACTAAGGGCTTTCTGTTTTGAAAGAGTGCTAAACCCTTGGGGGTAGTTGATAGGTTTCTTCAGTTGCCACGGGGAGACAGAAATTGGTGCACTTGTAACAAGTATAGATCTTCTCTTCTTTGTGCATGATGTGCATGCATTCTCGTCCCTGCATCTGCCCTCGGCTCCTTACGCATGAAGAACTTTGAGTTCTCTAAGGTGGTTTTGGACAGTGTTTCCCCATCTGTCTTCATTTTTGGGATTGCTGCCACTGGAGAAATTACTGTGGCGTCGAGCCTGCCACGGAGCTCCTTGGAAGGATCGGTGACCGACCTTAGCCTGTAGAGTGAATAAATGGGGCCCATTCGTTCCTCCTTCCCGCCTTCCCTGCCGTGTGCGCTTGCATTGGAGCTGTGGAAACGGGGACGTGGCCGTGTCCCGAAGGACCGTTTGGCCTGCGGTTTGCCTGAAGTGTTTCCTCCCGGTTCTCACAGGCTCACCTGCCCCTGGGACAGAGCAACAGCTGCGGCAGCATGCTGCCTCACTCACTGGCGGCCATGGCCAAAGACTCCGAATCTCGGAGGATGCTCAGAGGTAAGCGCCTTTGAAATCCTAAATGGTGGCTTTTGTTAAAGCATCCAAATTTCTCGGTGGGCGGGGGGGTGGGGGGGGAGAGCAAAAACAAGGTTTGGGATCGATTGGAGAGGAGATCAGATGCTCAGTTTCATTCTTAATGAGTATTCTTGGGGGAAGGATCTCTATCTCCTTACTGTGGTACTAAAGTAACTTTTTCTATTAAATGGATGGCTGGTACCTTTTAAACATGCCCACTGTCCTTTATAAATTCAGTAGAATTCTCAAAACAAGAAGGCCCCTAGAGCATTACTAACCTCATTGGTAGACAGAAAAGAGAGACCACTGAGATCCAGAAAGATCACCAGGGCACTTAACCAAGCCACTTAACTGGTCTGTGGCTAAGCCATGCTGTTGAAACATATGCTGAAGACTCATTGAGCTGACACAGTAAACAGAACACTAGCGGTCCAGAACAGAAGTCCCTAAGGCCTTTTAAGGTGGTTTGAGCTTTTATTCTGCGTGATTGTTAGGTTTCAGGCAGACCTTGATTCTCAGCATCTCATTTTTTTGTAATAGTACATTGCATTTATAATGAGGTTGTCGAGGGGCGCCTGGGTGGCTTAGTCGGTTAAGCGTCCGACTTTCGCTTAGGTCATGATCTCGCGGTTTGGGTTCGAGCCCCGCGTCGGGCTCTGTGCTGACTGCCAGCTCAGAGCCTGGAGCCTGTTTCAGTCTGTGACTCCCTCTCTCTCTGACCCTCCCTGCTCACGCTGTCTCTCTCTCTCTAGAAATAAATAAAAAACATTAAAAAAAAAATTTTTATAATGAGGTTGTCGAATAGTCTTTGTGGGGCTAGGAGAAATTACTAGAATGCTGTTCCAGAGGTGAGCTGCTCATTGAGTGGATTAGATGTGTGTTAACACAGGCACCTAGGTCAGTAGTTTATATAGACCCTGACTTCTGAGCAGGCCTGGTGCTTGAGACCAAGAACACAAATGAATGACACAGTCAGCCCTGACATGCTTATAGTCCCGTGAGGAAGAAAGACACATAGCAGACGATTTAAATAAAATATGATAAATGCAGCAGTGGAGGAATGCCCAGGATATAAAGGAGAATGCTGACGGAGGGGTGGGCACTTGGACTCTGAATGCATTCATGCATTCGTGAGATTAGAACGCTTCCCTCCAAGCAGGCTGGGATTCAGTTCTGACTGTTCGGCCCTTCTGCCAATGGTACCAGGGGATAATCACTGGTTCCCTGCAAAAAAAAAAAGAGAGAGAGAGAGAGAGAAAACAATAGAAAAGAAAAGAAAAATATATATAAATAGGGGTGTGAGGGTTGCTCAGTCAGTTAAGTGTCTTACTCTTGATTTTTAGCTCAAGCCATGATTTCATGGTTGATGAGATGAAGCCCCACATTGGGCTCTGCACTGACAGTGTGGAGCCTATTTTGGAGTCTCTCTCTCCTTCCCTCTGCCCCTCCTCTGCACTCACTCTCTTGCAAAATAAATAAACATTAAGAAAAGAAATCCATATAAATACATATTATATACATATATGAATTTTGGTATATAAAAAAAGTGTGTATGTGTATATTATATACATACAGTATAACACTTGAATGAGGTTTCTGAATCAATACTAGAAGCGATTTAAGAGTTAATAGAGGTTGTAATATTCATAAGAGAGGTTTATAACACATGAAAGGTAGACAATGTTAACATGTGAATCGAATACAATTGATTAAGCTTCTCTTATTTTCTTTACTATAATTTCCTAATAAGCTAAAATATCTCTTACGATTTATAAATAGTAAACATAAATGAGTCTTCATATTTTGGCTGTCATTCATCATTATTCACTTGTGGTCCAAGTCTATTTTCTGTGAAAGCATTTTTCTGTGATATTTATAGACTTTTTAAATGTATTTTGCCCACTGGCTGAAGACATCAAAGCTTGGATTGGCCACAGTGCCATATTTTATGTTTTTACAAACATAAAACATTTATATTTTTTTTACATTTTATCTTATAAAACATTTATATTTTATCATACTAAATGGAGAGATTTGTAAATTCAAGAACTATTAACATTATCATGTAAGAGGATTCTTATGAGAATATGGCAAAACTGAAGGATATTTGATCTTTTTCTAATCTCTTTTTGTCATCAAATGATGGGAATCCCCATGCTAGGTTCATATAGGAAAAGTGAGCCTATTCTCTTAGGTCACATTAGGATGTACTCTGCAAAATCCATTGACCTTGACCTATCTCTTTGCTCTGGTTCTTCATCGATGCACTTCACTTTTGAGCATCTGGGCAGATGGCAGCTTCATTCTCCTCCTGCAGCTCTAAAGTGGGGTCCTTCTTGAAGAATTTCAGGTGCCGAAGAGAGCCTCTGAGGAAGTAGAGAACCATCTTGTGTGTGTTGATCCACACATCTTGTGTGATGTGTCTTGGGAAGCCAGAGGAGGAGGGGACAGGGACTGCAGTTCTTAGAGCCACCCTGGAGCATTAAAGTTGGCAAGATTTTCCACTAAGCCCATCCAGGTAGCCCACACAGACCAGGAGGGATGAATCATTATTTCATTTAGAATTGCTTGACTAGCACCTTGCTGGCTTCACTGAAATAGCAAACAAGTAAAATTCCATGGTTTTGAACAAATTGCGCTTAACCTGTTTTCATTAACTCAGATCTTATAGATTTTATCATTGGGGGGGGAGATTTACACAATTAACTTAAATGCACTGTGTTTTTTTGCTGCTTATTCATAATGGATACATCAAGGACAATGGTGTAAGTATAAGCCTTCCTTCAGTCAACACTGTTTTCATAAAACTGACCACGTGAATCATGCAAACAAAGGTCTTTGAGAGCTGAGTTTAGAGCACAGAGCCCAGGAACTCAACTCTTAAAGTTGTAATGGTTATTGGCTTTTGTACAACTTGTGACCTGGTCCTTTGTAAGCTTTAGAATGAATGAAATCTTTGTCCTTCTGTCTTCCGTTACATGCAGGAAAGTCCAGGAAAGGTATGGCAACCTCCCTGTGTGCTGCTTTTGTTGCCAGCAAATGGTGAAAGGTCATTGTGGAGGCATCTTTAAGAAACTGATCAGATTTGAAACTGCAAAATAGTGAACTTTGAATCTCATGATTGTTCCTTTCACACAGTCGGGAAAGATTGTTGCCCGTTTGCTAGAAACGCAACGCAAGCGCGGCTGCTGCTCATGCACAAGCAGCGGCATGACCACCATTGTTCTGATATCTTATTTCAAGGTCAGACCGCACAGAAAACGTGAGCGCCGTGGAAGCACTGCTTTGTAAGATTCAGAATCGAGCTAGAGACAAGAGTAGGCGAGTCTAGGCCACATGTAAAACATGATGTTTCTCCTTTCCGAAGGCCAGGCGTGAATAAGACGGGCTGCATGGGAGGAGGGAAGGATTCAGGACGCTCCTACCTATCGGCTCTGTTTGAGTCTCTTTTAGAAGTAAGACCTCGTGGCGAGTAAAGACCAGTTTAAATGACTGGCTTGAATAAATATGATGCTCAGACTGTGGCTAGCCGGTAGTGCAGGATGTCAGAGGACGGACTGCTTAAGAAGTGTGATGGACTGCGCCTCAAGTAATTGAATGGCAGTTTTGTAAACCCTGGCTCTTAAAACCTATTTGTTGCTGTCTGCTTGGGAAAAGGAAGTGTCTTACTGTTACGATCTGGTTTTTATTCTCCCTGTTATCTGGTCGACGAGTATGTGTGAAAGATGTTGTTGTTGATTTTTTTTCCACTAACTGTATGTCTGTATCATGAGCTTATTGTTTTTTGACTTCTCAAGTCTTTCTCTGTAAACTCAGATTTAACCTAGAAATGGGAAAACATCTTGCCTTGTTGATCTGGTGTTGTTACTAACACTGTCAATGACTGCATGTTGGAAGTGTTGTATATTTTTCCTGTCCACTGTCATCCTTTTTTGATCTTGTCTCTTTCTCCCTTTCTCCATCATTCTCCTTCATCCCTGACTCGCCCTGTACCTTCATCTCCCGGCTGTGGACTATGGTTAGGAAGAATGAATTTCTCAGCAGGTGAGCAATGATAGGCTAACTTGTCAGAAATACAGATTAATTTTATCCTCTTAAAGGTTATAGTTTTAAGTCACCTCATTTTCTATATTAAGCCCAGATAACCACTTAAAATATACAACACACATTGGGAAGATATTGGCAAGGCTATATGTTTTACAGTGGTCAACTCAAAAGGAGTTTCCAGGTCTAGTGGGCCCAGAATTCATAGATAGGCAATAATTGAAAAAAATAATAGTAATAATAATTAATAATGATAATAAATGGGCTTTGCACATCTATTCTGCTGGCTCTCTCGGACAGTGAAGAGAGTTGAGCTGGTTTGGGTTCTTTGCATGTGCTATGCTTAGCGATGAGCCTCAGACATTGTCAGGTCTTACTTTATAAACCTTATAAACACCCCCTCAAATGGCTATTTCTGCCTGGATAGAAAGGATTTAGAGCATTAAAAGGCCCTTTTTGCTTTTCAGTTGCTGTCCCGCTGCTGAATGTTACTCTTGCTACATAATTTAAAAACAAAAAACAAAAAAAATGAGTAGTCTCAGAGATTGGAGAAGTCTCATTTTTCCCAGGGCGCTTACTCTACCCCATCCCACACAGTAGGTGTGTCCCACTTCCTTAGCTAGCCACTACTCAAGCTGGAATTTACAGATGAGAAGATGAATTGATTCAGTGGCTCTTTAATTCATGACATCTCTGTACTAAATGAATGGGGATCCTGTGGTGACCAGGACACATGTGTCCCCTCCGTTAAAGCTCGCACCTGTTCTAGGACCACCTAATGGCAGGAAGAGTTCTTCTTGGACCTTCTACCAGGGTTTCCTCTGGTCTGCCGCTCTCCTCAAGGGTTCCCTCCATCAGAAGTATCTGTACCTTTGGGCAGACAGGCCAGAGCCTGAATCCCAACACCAGCTATTTGGAAGCACGCTGTGCAATTCCAGGATCACAGGAACAAGGTCCCTGCCCTTATTTGTGATTGCAGAAGTGACTTACGTTCTTGAAATTGTTCAGAAGGCAGTAGTCTAATCCAGGTGATAGTTGAGTTCACTGTGATTAGTGAAGTGCTGCCAGTTGGGAGAAACAGGCCCCTTCATGAGGTAGAACATTTCCACTCACGCTGATCCACAGGAAACAAAACTCTTGCACTGGGAAGCATATGCTCGTTAACAGAAGACTCTTTACTAAAATTGCAATGAAACTCTAAGGTACTTAGCCTACCACCAGAGTGGAGGAAAGTTCTCTCAAACATAGAGCCAAACCTCTACAAGTGTTGAGGTGATCTGGGGGATTTATGATGTTCACAGTCCTTAGCACAGTACATGTTGTGACACAGCTGTCCCTTGTGCCCACGTCTGAAAAATCTGAATCGTTTTAGTGTAATGTCTACCTCACCTGAAGGTTGTAAAGTCATGTTCTTATTCTGTGATACTTTTGAAAAACAAAAATCCAGGAAGATCTGAGGATGAGGACACACAGTTGCTTTAAGAAGAAATATACTTGCCGTCTTCTCTGCTTTTCCAAGAAGGTGTTGGTTGCATTATAGGGATTGGCCTTCTCTCATTATGAAAAACCGAAAGGGAAGAGGAGATTGTGGTGCATGTCATTGCCAAGGAGATAATTCTCATACGTTTTAAATTACGTGGCTGTCTTTTAGGGATTTGTTTTTCATACTAACAGGGAAATGGCTTCCATATACTTAGGGCCAATGCAGAAGTTTTCTTTGCCAACAAGCCTTTTTTGAAAGCATAAGGAAAGATACATGTGTGACTTTTTCAAATAATTTCTGGTGTTTTTGTTTTGTCCCCCTCCTTTTCGTAACGAATAACTGGAAACAATTTAACAGGAGCAATTAGTAATTCCAAAAGTTCAAGTATCAAAGGTAAATATTTGAGTAATGCTTTTTTTATAAAGGCACAAACTCCACGCTTATGAATGTACTGGCTTCATTTCATGCTTTCTGCATTAATCATTACAAATAACGATATTCTATCTAAAGTCTCCTGGTGTGCTTTTTTTGTGTTGCGTCTTCCATTGGCTCAGTGACCTGTAGCTTTTACATACGTATTTGTAATTTACAATTATAGCTTATATTAAGGGAACATTTTCCTGGAAATGCCATAATCTAAACTAACATATTTTCACTCAAATATCTAAAACCACTCCAAATAGTTTGGCATGCAAACTCTGTGTAGAACTAAAATCATTTTACAGAAATTGTTGGTGGACCATGCTTTACTAAAGCCTCATGGATGTGGCCCTGCTTTTGAATGGAAATGTTCAACTGGTAGCTGAGGAAGCTCTTTGGAATCGCTGCCCTTCTTTCACCCTCTGGCAGCTGTTTTGACCATTTCGTTACCAATTAAAAGCCTCACTGAAGGTCAGTAGAGTACAAGGAAAGAGGCAAACTTCAGATGGTCAAGGTGTAAACTCTCAGTAGGTCCGGTGGTAAATTTGATGAGGGAGAAAGGGATTTCAAACTACTACTGGCTAGAGAAGCATCTTTTTCATAAATTGAGGAATTGGTTTGTCATTATGATCCCTGCTTCCTATGTATATGGTAATGAGAGAACTGAAAGGAAGAATAACTTAGTTTGCATTGCCTAAAAGCACCCACCAGAACGCAAGCCATAGCGGTAACTCAAAGTAAAGCCAAGACCTAACACACCCACTGACCAAGTACCAGGGTAAGGAACAAGCCTCTTACTGATGGCATTTTTGCTGCTAGTGCTGTGAGGTCTACAGTTTTGTATGGTCAATACCAGCAACGAGCTGAGGGCTGACAGTCAAGGTGGAAGAAGAAGAGAGTTTCACATACATTAATTAGGAGAAGCCCAGCCATTGGGAGGATTGTTCACTGCAAAGGTTTTCAATAATTGGCGGACCAGAGAAGTTGAAAAATGAGGAATGAGAAAAATACACAGGTTGGATTTTTAGTAGATTAAAAGTGCTCGTGACAATATGAGTGAGATCCAAGATTCTTAAATATGGCACCTAGATGATCCACCTGCTGTTTTATGACCTGATCGAGTCCTCCTTCCACTGGAATCCTGTTGAACAAGTGACTGCCCTAAGACCCTGCTGTCGCTTGTCACTGGGAGTCATCTTGCTTCACTTGAACCCAGCTAGTTTTAGAAGATACAGGCCTTGAATTGTGTTTCCGTTTTGTTTTGTTTTAGCTTTTTTTGTTTTCATGCGTGCTGACGTATTATTCTCAGTTGAGCTGAGATGTGGGAACAGCAAAGGGACATGTGAGGTGATCCTCTGACCAAAAAGATCACTTGCAAGCCCACTCCTCCGAAACTCTTGCTTGCACTGAGCATGATGCTGTGTCTTTGATCTTCTTGGCTTCAAAACAAATTAGACCAAGACCCAAGTTTCACAGGCAGATGTTTTGGGTTGCTGGTTTGACTCTCAGAAGATCTAAGGCTGAAACATGAGGCATACTAACATATTTATGGCTCTTCCCTCAGGGTATAATCACCAGCAGATGAGTGAAGGACAAAGGCAGAAACCTTCTGAATTTTACAACCGCACAGCATCTGAATCAAATGTCTACTTGAACAGTTTCCACTATCCTGATCACAGCTACAAGGACCAGGCCTTTGATACTTTGAGCCTAGACAGCTCCGATAGCATGGAGACCAGCATCTCTGCCTGCTCACCTGACAATATCTCCAGGTAAGGTATATTCACGGTTCAGCTTTCTAGTGTAGAAAAGCACCTGCTGGTCTCAAAAAGTAAAGCCATAAATTTGGGGCAGTGTCTATAGACAAGCCCAAATATGAGACATAAAGAGTCTACGGAGAGGAAGAGGGTTGAGTGTCATGGCAGCCTTTTAAAGTAATTTCTTTGTATCCTGTGTGACTTAGCCAGTCAGACATCATATAATCCATTTTTCTCCTTTGCTTTATACCTTTACATTTGAGATCACATGTATCCTGTGCTTCAACATTGACTTGCCTCTGTTGGTTGACACCAAGCTTCATCGGAACTCCTTTTGATTGAATAAAGAAATAATTTCCAGCGATATAGAATGTTGAAGGATTTCTTACACTTATGTTTCATTAAAAGGAAGGCTTTAGCTCTTCCACATATTAGAATTTTTGTAAGCATTTAACCATTCACATTTGTGTTCATACTTTGAGGCAAAGAATAGTCTTAAGGAATTATGGCTAAAGGCACATCTAAAATATAGATCGAGTCCTGATATTCTGCCCCTTCAAGAGCTTTGATGATGCCCTCCTACCTTTTGAGAAAAGGCATACTCTAGAACCTGCATTCTACATCCAACTCAACTTCCCGTTCACTCTCTCCCCCTGATACACCTCACAGAGCTTCTTATTAATACTCAAATCTCTGAGCCTTTGACCGTATTAGTCCTAGGCCTGAAATCAAGTAGTTTGTTCATTCATCCATTTATAGGCTCCTTCATTCCACAGATACTTACAGAGTGCTCTGCAGTCCACAGTGGGCTGGACTTGGCTCATACTAGCTGGCAAATGCCACGTGTGCATATTTCCACCTCCATGTGACCAGCGATGTCATGTTGGTAGTTTGAAATTGCCCATGTGGGAGCATGCACTCCACACAAATTGACATTTGCTATGTATCAGGGTTTTATTTCCCTCCAGAGAACTGGTTTGCCAGCACAACACTGGCTACAGTCAGTGCTATCCCTCCCTTTTTGTATTCCTTCAACTTACTGAGCACCGGTACTGTCTGGTGTTGCAAAACATCTGTATCATCTCCGACCCCCTCCCCTATCTGAGCCTGGAGTAATCTTCCTCATCCTTCAAGCTTAAGCTTAAGTTGGGAACTCCTGAAAATTTCTCACTTTAGGACCTTTTTCTTCTGTGTTTCTATTGCACTCAATTCTTTTTTCTATCATATCACTGATCACATTGTGGTGTAAAATTTTTCCTTCAGTAATTAATTGGTGAATTCCTCAACGTCAAGGAGGATGTCTCATTATCTTTTGGTTTCTCCACTCCACAGAGATCTTAGCAGGTAGTGGGTTATTCAGTGTTGGTTGAGTAAATACCTCAGGATATAGTCAAATGAACATATTTTCAATTTTGGTATTTTTCTGTGTTTGATCTGTTTTAATTCGCTGAGAACCATTATGATTTTAACCTATGAAGCAATCCAATATTCAGTAAATGTTAATTGAGCACTTGTGTGTCCCAAATGCAAATGTCTGGTTGGATAATTAGTTGCCATCAACTAACGTCCCTATATTGGACTGAAGCCACAGGATGGGAGCAGGAACTTCCTTCCGCTTGTGCTCTATGACCTTGACCGGACAACTGATTGTCCTACTTGAAGCAGATCACAGAATGCTCTTGGTCCTGATTTCCTTGCTGGTCTGTGAAATGGTGTGGTTGTTTCTTCAATACAAGAGGATGGTGGATTTTAAAACATTTTAATGGAGGAGTGCTTGGGTGGCTCGGTTGGTTAGGCATCTGACTTCAGCTAAGGTCATGATCTCAGCTAAGGTCATGAGTTCGAGCCCCATGTCGGGCTCTGTGCTGATGGCTCAGAGCCTGGAGCCTGCTTCAGGTTCTGTGTCTCCCTCTCTCTCTCTGCACCTCCCCTGCTCACTCTGTCTCTCTCTCAAAGAAAAAAAATGAATGTTAAAAAAAATTTTATTGGAAAACTACCATCATGTAAATATAATTTATTTTAAATAATTTTTCCTCCCTCCATCTAAAATTAAAAAAAAAAAAAAAAAGACAGAGACAGAGGGAAAGTAATATCAGCAAGGTCTATTCAGCTTTGGGTTATTTTTTGTTTCATAAATGAAAAGACTATGAGAGACCCAACTATAACTAGCCATTATAGCCAGGAAATTTTAGGTTTAGGTGAAACGAGAAAAGGACAGATGTCACATTCTGTGTAAAGTACGGTGTATTTTAATTTTGACATTAATGGGTAGAATATTAATATCCTGTCAGAGAAGGAAAGGAGTCTCTGGGGAAACAATAAAGCAACGATGAGAATCGTATTGCTGCTTGTCACATGGAAACGACCTCAGTTGAAGGAAGAGATTATGTAATGATTAAAAAAAAAAAAAAAGGACTTTTTTTATGTTTTGCTGCCATTATTATGTCTGGTTAGAAGGGATAGTGTTTTACATTATTCAATATTAAAAGATATAATATCTCACTTTTTTAAAAGTTCAGTACGACTGCTTGGGGGGAAACATTGAGTGTGTGGAATGGCTTGTCCAGGCCATGCTGGCAGTTGCCGGGAGCTGATGTTTTCAGAAGAGAAAGCCTTACATTTTGAGTAAATATTCATTAATGACAGTAAACCAACCAATCAGATGTGGTGCCTTTGAATAACAAGACACAAACAAAAGTCAGCAGCCCAGCAACCATCATCCCACAAGGGCAGGAAGAATAAAAGTGAGCATGACAAATGGGAGCACAGAATGAGGGTGCAGGCTCCCAGTGTCAGAGCCCATTCCGTGGCACTTTGTACTCAGTCGTTGTCTTGAAAACAGCAGACTGTCCTCCCTCTTCATGAATAATTGTGAAGATTTTACATCCATATTTCTTTTGTGAACTCTTTATAGTTTGGCCTTTTATTTTTCTATTTTTTGAGCCATCTTTAGTAAGGAAATACACTCTGTGTGTTTTCCTATCTTAGAATCTTCCACTCCCTGCCTCTTCCTCCCCAGCAAACATTGAAAGTGAACTTCATCTCTTCAAATTACCGCTCCTCAGGCCTCGTATTTAATGGTGGTAAACAGCAGCGGTGTGGCAGTGAATACAGGAAATTACCCAAAAAGGAACCACTTTGATTATAATTACCAAGCATCACACGTTCAGATCGGGACACTTAAGCACAGTGACAGGCAAAAATTTAATTAATTAATTTATTTTTTTTAATGTTTTATTTATTTCTAGGAGGGAGAGAGGGAGACAGCGTGAGCAGGGGAGGGTCAGAGAGAGAGGGAGTCACAGACTGAAACAGGCTCCAGGCTCTGAGCTGGCAGTCAGTGCAGAGCCTGACACGGGGCTTGAACCCACGAACCGCAAGATCATGACCTAAGTGAAAGTCGGACGCTTAACCGACTAAGCCACCCAGGCGCCCCGAAATTTAATTTATTTTTATTTGCTCGCCCAGTTGCTTTTTGTTAAAATGACTTCCAACGGTATAGAGAATGAGAACGGCTCCCCTAACGATGCCATATGAAGAGGACAGCATCACTGTAGGGCATTCCTGGCAGGTGTTACGCACGGCCACGATCATCTTCCCTTCTTACTTCACACAGAGCTGACTTAGTGGTGCTACCAATCGCAGATAACCAGTCACCATGGTCAGAAATTGCTCATGGTGCTTATTTCATACTACTGTCTGATCCTCTCAATGTAAAAAAAATAAATAAATAAATAAAATAAAAAATGAAGCCCAAGTAAAAGATACTTGTCAAAGGTCTAGTATAAAAAAGAAAGACAGAAACACACATTTTTCTTCTGTACCACCATCTACTTTAAAAAGTTCATGCTACCCCAAGATAAGCTTGCATCCATGATTATGATGGAAAATAATGGCATAAACATCAGGCAAATGGGTAATAAGAAACTAATGTTTGGAATGTATATTACGACACCACATCCTTAACGAGAACTTTTTGAGGTTAGGTGGAGAAAGAAAGGAAAGACTAAAACATTTTCTCTCTGTGCGACTGTTTTTAAGTTATGTATTAAAGTACCCTTAAATGATATGTATATTAAAGAGGTAATTCCATGCTGAAATTCTAGTGATATAAACCTCATCTTGCGGTGTATTATGTCACAAAAAGCCATTTGTAGAATTATAGAACTGTGCAGAGTTGTGGGTACACTGGCCTTTCCCTTTCTGTTGAGACATCACTTTTGTGTCTACCAGAGAGTTACTTGAGTCAGACAGTGTTTTTGCTTTTTCAGCATCGTTACTTACACCATCAACAAACAGAAAGCTAAGAAAACAGGTCTTGGGTCATAGAAAACAGCAGCAGAGCGTCAATTCTGCATAAAACCTCTATTCTGCTGAAATTACTGACTTGGCTCTTAGAATACAGTGCCTTGCATACCGCCTGCAATGATATGTCATTACCACAATTGCTATTACTAATTTCCTAAGCCCTGACCTTGTGCTCATACTTGGAGAAAACGTTGAGGAACTCGATCCCTCATTATGGCTTAAATACCAGCAGTGTGCAAGTGTGGTGGGGAGAAAGACTGGGTATGGAGTTGAAGACAATCCATGGCTGAACTTGGCTTTAAGGGATGCTTTAATCCAAATTTCACATGCTGCTAGTTTCTTAATTCTAGGCAAACGTTTGTATTCTGCTCTCTACTCTAGAATGTCAGCACCCAGCATATGCATTTTATTCTAGGGGGTTCTTTCAGAAGAGATCCAGAAAACCAAAGTGATCCCAGGAGAGGGCGGCCAGCTGTCAAAGGGACTGGATATGTCAAACCATGTGAAAAATGGTTAAGAAGTGTCAGAGGGCTTGTTGTGTTCTGGTAGTGTTCAAGGAGCCAGCAACTAGAGGAATATTAGACCTCTTGTAAGGAGTAATCATTTGCTTAAACTGAAAAAATACTTGAGAAGATCAATTGAAAATAAATATTCTGGGATACTGGCTCTTCACCTAGTGGTAATATTGGTGCATTGATGGCAGTCCCGGGAAAGTTGTGTGTGTCTTTCTGGAGAATTTGTTTTGCTTCTGTTGGTTTTGTTTGGGTTTGAGTTTGCTTACTTATTTATTTTTTTTTAAATTTTTTAATGTTTAGTTATTTTTGAGAGAGAGAGAGACAGAGCAAGAGCAAGGGAGGGGCAGAGAGAGGGAGACACAGAATCTGAAGAAGGGTCCAGGCTCTGAGCTGTCAGCACAGAGCCCAATATAGGGCTCAAACTCACAAACCATGAGATCATGACCTGAGCCGAAGTCAGAAGCTTAACCGACTGAGCCACCCAGGCGCCCCTGCTTATTTATTTCTTGTATGACATTGTTCTTAGCTTTTCTTTCTTCCTTTTTTTGTTTTGCCTTTGCCCATGAAGTGAATATTCTAAAAAGCACTGAAAATCCCAAATCTGCTAGTTGGATTCCTTTACCTTTAATGAAAGCTTTGTTTTTCTTTATGAATATGGTTTTTACCACAGTTGATCAGAGATCTTCAGTTGATAAAACAGCAGAACATTACTAAGTGGGAAAAGTAGTCAGAACTAGTCATCTATACCATGAATGGCCCAATGACTCATATCACCAGCATCCTTAGGGCAATGACATCAAAACTTAGGCCTGCCTTTTAAGGAAGGTCAGAAGTTGGAGCAATGGCAAGAAACAGTATTCCTCTTATAATTTGGATAGGCTTGAGGAAGCAAAGATGAGTGTTGTGCTCTAGGTAATGAATGGTAAAGCTTATCTTCAGTGACTTCAGATTCTCCTCCTGTGTGGCAGGTGCTATGCCAGATGGCATTTCATTTGCTGACATTTGTGTATGCCATGGGTGCCACAATATTGACAAACCTAGACTCCTCCCTACATTCCTATGGCAGTGACCTTTGCTTTTCACTCTAGGTGCAATCCTGATGGGACCTAAAAGTAAAAACAGTGATTACATGGTATGACAGAGCAACAGAAGTTTTGCTGAATAAAATGGTGTACATGTCAAGGAAATATTAAAATCAAAAATAGCAAAAGTAGAGCAATAGAGAACAAGTAGAACAATGGATACAAATTATTTTTTAGACAAAATAACCAAAGTAGCTTTAAAAGTGTAGAAGGGTAGCTTAAAAAAATAGGTGACTGTAGGTGCCTAAAACTTATGAAGACAGGAAGTGGTAAATGTTAACATGTACTTTCTGTCAAATGTTTTCAGAAAATTGACTTTCTTGGAGCAGAAGTTAAGGCATTTATGGAAATATTACCAAATAGGTACGTTAAATATAATTGACAGAAAATAATTACAAATAGTATAAAATAAATGGAAAACACCCTGAAAAATTCTAAAACAAAAATGAACAGAAATATTTAAAGACAGATAACTGTTTGAAAACTTGGCCCCAGGGTGTGCCCAAATTACAGATAAAGAAAAACCATGGGCTGAAAATATTTGTTTCTAACCAAGTTATTTCCAACCGATTCATGTGGATAGCTTTCATGTAGCTCAAGGTCATACTTGGGCCAGTAATTGGAAGCTGTAGAAAGACAGATTTTGATTCAACTTAAGTATCAACATTCTAAGAATGTTGTCCAGTCAATGAAGGAATGGATAAAATAAGTTTTCTGTATCTAACAATGTTCAGGCACAAGCTACACAAAAAGTGAGTATGTTGTAGAAAGAACTATAGAGTAGATGGGGGTTAGAATTCTTTGTGAGGTTTGTTTTTTTTTTTTGTAATGTTTATTTATTTTTGAGAGACAGAGAGATAGAGCGTGAGCAGGGGAAGGGCAGAGAGAGAAGGAAGCACAGAATCTGAAGCAGGCTCCAGGCTCTGAGCTGTCAGCACAGAGCCCGACGAGGGGCTCAAACTCACGAACAGCGAGATCATGACCTGAGCCCAAGTCAGCCACTTAACCAACTGAGCCACCCAGGTGCCTCCTCCCCCCTTTTTTATAACTGGTGAGTTTTTGAGACCTGAGACTTAGTGAACAAATTACTTATTTCCAAATAAACTGGAGACATAAGACATATATATATCTGATGCCACAAAGAACACTATAGAATATAAACATGATTTTGTGCTATTCGAGGGGCTGATGTGTGCCCTGGACTTTCTCAGTTAAACTGATGAAGTGTGCCCCTTTAACATCTGTGAGATTGACTATTCTTAATAATGAGGAATACAAATTCCTGCACCAAAAAAAAAATTAAAGATTTTTTTTCTTTAATTCTTGCTGGTTGAAGAGAATGGAACTTACTCTTTTGTACCTCTCCCAACAGTTCATAGAAATAATGAGGAGACATTGCCATGTTTTTGTCTTTATCAGGAGAACACATCTGGCTAAAAATTGGCCCAAAGTAACCCTGCGAAGTACAGAGATAGTTAACTTCTAAGGATACAGCATTCCTGAGTCTGTCCCTTTCCTGGATAACGTCATTTTGTAATAGGGCTGGAAATACTGATGACTTTTTTTCTAAAAGATAATTTTTTAGAGCAGTTTTTGGTTCACGGCAAAACTGAGAGGAAGTTCTAGAGATTTCCCATGTACCCCCTGTCCCTGCACATACATAGCCTCCCCCATTATCAACATTCCCCATCGGGCTGGTACAGTTGTTACAGCTGGTGAACCTATGTGGAGGGGCGCCTGGGTGGCTCAGTCGGTTGCGCATCCGACTTCTGCTCAGGTCATGATCTCATGGTTTGCAGGTTGAGCCCCGTGTCGGCCTCTGTGCTGACAGCTCAGAGCCTGGAGCCTGTTTCAGATTCTGTGTGTGTCTCTCTCTCTACCCCTCCCCTGCTTGCACTCTGTGTCTCTTTCTCTATCAAAAATAAACATTAAAAAAATATTTTAATGAACCTATGTCAACACATGATTATCACCCAAAGTCCGCAGTTTACAACAGGGTTCACTTTTGATGCTGTGCTTTCTATGGATTTGGACAAATGTATAATGCCGTATATACATCATTATAGTGTCATACAGGGGCTTTCATTGCCCTAAAAATCCTCTGTGCTTGACATATTCATCCTTCCCTTCACCCGCCACTTCAAACCACTGGCCACCACTCATCTTTTTCCTGTCTCTATGGTTTTGCCTTTTCCAGAATGTCATATAGTTGGAGTCATACAGCGTGTAGCCTTTTCAGATTGGCTTCTTTCACGTAGTAATATGCATTTAAGGTTCCTCCATGTCTTTTTTTTTTTTTTTTTCCTAGGAGAGAGACAGAGACAGCATGAGCAGGGGAGGGTCAGAGAGAGTCACAGATTGAAACAGGCTCCAGGCTCTGAGCCGGCAGTCAGCACAGAGCCCCACGCGGGGCTCGAACCCACGAACCGCGAGATCATGACCTAAGCGAAAGTCGGACGCTTAACCGACTAAGCCACCCAGGTGCCCCTCCTCCATGTCTTTTCATGACTTGATAGCTCATTTCTTTTTAGTGCTGAATAATATTCCATTTTCTGAAAGTGCTACCGTTTATTTATTCATTTACCTACTAAAGGATATCGTGGTTGCTTACAGTTTTGGCAGTTATGAATAAGCTGCCATACAGCTGCTATTACTGACTCCAAGATAAACTATATGTACTATGTTACTGTGGTCGTTTATCTCTATAAAGGAAGTTAGCCCTTTGCTTGAAAATACCTAGATTATCCTTTTCATTTTCATATGAATTTAATTTTTTAATATTTCTTCAGTTTTGAGAGAGAGAGAGTGAGAGAGAGAGAGCAGGGAAGGGCAGAGAGAGAGGGAGACAGAATCCGAAGCAGACTCCCAGCTCTGAGCTGTCAGCACAGAGCCCGATGCAGGGCTCTAACTCATGAACCATGAGATCATGACGTGAGCTGAAGGCGGATGCTCTACTGACTGAGCCACCCAGGCTCTCCTTATTTTTATATGAATTTTATTTTTATATAAATGCATCTGACCTGAATCCCTACTATGTGCCAGTCTCTATGCTATGGAAGATAAAGGCACCAAAGCTTCTCTGTCCTCAAGAGAGTCTAAAAAAGAAGAAATATACATGATGGCTTATACAAGTATACATGCATAGGAAATAACATTGGTTCTCTATGGCTGGAATATCAGAGTAAATACATTTTGACCTAGGTCATGCTCTCATTTCCAGAACATTCAAATAAAATGTAAATAAGAGAAAAAAATAACATTTTTGGTTAGTGTTAAACATTTCCAAGTTCTTCTCTTTCTCTTTTAGTTACTTACCCTTACTTGCAGCGTTAACACCTGTTAGCTTTTGCCTTCACTTGTTTGCATGATGTCTTTCTTAGGATGCATTTCTTTTGAAGCTCTTGCATCTCTTCATAGAGTTTCCTCGTTGGTGTGGTGGATGAGTATTGGGTATTACCAACAAAACTAGCCACCCACCACTCTTCTTTGCACCTATGACAGAAGTCTTTTTGTAATTAGCATTGTCATATAAGAAATAAAATGTCGGGAGCCTGGGCGTCTCAGTCAGTTAAGGATCTGACTTCGGCTCAGGTCATGATCTCACAGTTTGTGAGTTCCAGCCCCACATCAGGCTCCCTGCTGTCGGTGCAGAGCCCACTTTGAATTCTCTGCCTCCCTCTCTCTGCCCCTCCCCCGCTCACTCTCTCACCCTCTCTCTCTCAAAAATAAACAAACATTAAAAAAGGAGAAATAAAATGTCCATGTGTATATATTTTTTTCAGTAATCTCTACACCTGACGTGGGACTCAAACTCATGACTCAGAGATCAAAATGTCCATGTATATAGAGGCACAGCAAAAAAGCAGCTGGGGACACATATGTCCAAACCGAATAAAGTGTCTTCAAACTTTAGGTGTTGTCTACATAGAACTTTGGTGATAGTCTTATTAGTGTGTGTCTCTGAGCAGTTAAACTAAAAAGAAGGCCTCCCACAGTCCATAATTTTTAGACCCTGGAAAGAGCATTTTGAGAAAGCACTTTGTGGGATTTAGTTTGGTTTATTTATTTATGAGTAAAGCACTCTACTTTGGTATTATTTTCCTTGCCTACATTTTGTCTCCTAAACTGAGATAAGCCAATGTCACCTACGATTCTCAGACCGAGTTACCCTTTCAGGCCAATGACTCTCCTAAGTAACATCCTTTAAATGACATTGGATTGCATCGTACACCATTCCAGAAGCCGCATGCGTGTGTGTGTGTGTGTGTGTGTGTGTGTGTGTCGCACACGCGTGCACGTATGCATGTGTACATAAAGAGACATCACTCTCAAACAATATTCTTGAAAGGATGTTTTGTGTTCTATTGTGTTCTATTCAGTGCCAGCACTTCAAATATTGCCAGGATAGAAGAAATGGAGAGACTTTTGAAGCAGGCTCATGCAGAGAAGACGCGGCTGCTTGAATCCAGGGTCAGTATAGTATCTTTACGCCTGAGGTCAGTGAGGTCATGATTCAAGGTGTCCTGCACTGGACAGGAAACTGTCCTTGGGCCTTGTTAACCGATATAACCTTGGAGTCATCACTCAGCCTTTTTGGCCTCATTGTTGTTATCTGAAAAGTACGGGTGTTAGGACTTCTAAGCCTCCTTACGGCACTATAATGTTTTGTAATTTATGTATGTAAAAATATGTATAGTGTCAGCGTAGACTGAAATGAATGCTTTGTATTGTATTTTCCCTTTGATGGCCACCGTGTTTGCCTGCCAAGGAACAAGGACGAATGTCATGTCTTTATGTTTTCACTCTTCCTTGCCAGCTTGTGTGAACTGTGCTATTGTAATATTTCAAATCCCATGTTACTGTGACTGTATTTCAAGCCAGAATCTGAACATCCTTAGGAATCCCCCCAAATGCCTTTGCATCCTGCCTTAAAGGGCCCCTCCTTTCCTCTTCTGACTTCCTCGTGGGCTTCCTCTGTGACCTCCAGCCAGGAAGGCACAGAGCTACAAAGAAACCGGAAGGACCGATGGCCTTCGGTTAGAAGATGGCCCCTGAAAGGAGGGCTAAGCGTCATTACTAGTGTTGGGTGACAATTTGTCTTCCTTCTATTAAAAATGCAAGGGTTGGGGTCACCAGTGTGAAATGACTGAGTACCACACCTGGATTTTCACTTAATGATTGTTAATTAAATGTCATGGTTGCCTTTCTGCGTGGGGTGATTTCAAAAACTATGTGCAGGGTGATTCTTGTCTAGGTGATATATTGTAAGAGCCCAGGCTATAAAACCAACAATTGTCTAGGGAGAATTTTCTTTTCCATTAGTTGGAATCATCCAAGTATAACCAGTATATCTTCAAATTTGTTCCGAATAATGATATTTAGGAACGGGAAATGGAAGCCAAGAAACGAGCTCTGGAAGAAGAAAAACGACGCCGAGAACTCCTGGAAAAACGATTGCAGGAAGAAACTAGCCAGCGGCAGAAGTTAATTGAAAAGGAAGTAAAAATAAGGGAGAAACAAAGGGCACAGGTACGACGGTCCATCTGGATGGATTAGAATAGGTTGCCCCCTGCTGGTCATTTTGTAGAAGACGGTCTTGCTGTGTCAGGCTGGCTTTCTTGGCACCGCCAGCCCTTGCTTGACATGTAACTGCTGGGAGAGAAACAAACAAATGTATGTTTATCTCAAAACTCACTGAGGGGCGCCTGGGTGGCTGGGTCGGTTAAGTGTCCCATTTCGGCTCAGGTTATGATCTCATGGTTAGAGAATTTGAGCCCCACGTTGGGCTCTCAGAGCCTGCTTTGGATCCTCTGTCTCTCTCTCTGCCCCTCCCCTCTCTTTCTCTCTCTCTCTCTCTCTCTCTCTCTCTCTCTCTCTCTCTCATGTATGCTTTCTCTGAAAAATAAATAACCATTTTAAGAAAACCCATTGAGACCTACTACCCAAATGACACTTTCCTCTAGTCACGCATAGAACAATTCAATGAGAGAGGCAGTTTTTCTTCTGCCTGTTTTTGGGGGTATATTTAAAAGGAGCATGGTTTTCTGAGCAGCTTTGAAAAATGGGCCGGATTTCCTACTGAAAACAACTACAACACTCAGTCTAAAACCTTTTGTCGAGGAAGAGAAAAGCTTCTATGAAGCCATTTTTGAAAGCAAATACTCCAGAACAAAATCATTTTGCCAACCCAATTTCTTGGTAGTTTTGTTTTTCCCTAACCACTGTATTGTCACCCATATCCCCTTGGCTACAGCCGTCCGCGCGTGTGTGCAAGATTCCTGAATGCCAGCAAAACTCAGGAAGGCCACCCATTTCCTTTCACTTCCTATCTCGCTTATCATACGGTTTGAGTCTCTGCAAATAAAAAGCCGCTTATATGATGTATGTCGGCTGAGAAGCTAAAATAAAATTTTGTGAAGCGCCAGTTATTTAAAGTTCAAATCTGTTTTATCAGGGTTTACTAGACTTCATAAAAAGTGCCATTCCCCTTACTCTATAGTAGCTGGCAGTTGGCAGTGAGAATCTGTGTGCTTTGAGGTATCAGCAAGTCTCTGACATCTGTCTATAGACAAAGTGCTACAGACTCGAAGGCAAAATACTGAAGGAAAAATACAAAGTAAAACGTGTCCATTTTATTTCATTATGCCAATGCTTTGCCAAATTAGGATTCGCAGTGAAGGTTATCCATGGCTGTTTCGCATTCGAAGCCAATCCAAAAAGTACAGTTCTCTATTTTAATCCTAATTATCAGGTTTGCCTCCGGGTATATATTTAGGTTATTTTCCCCAGGGCAGAGGGGTGGGGTTATTAACAGACTAAAGGCAAACACCATTTTAGAAATATACCTCACGGTGATACGTGCTTCCTAAATTAGATGAACCTCTCTACTCCAGCCATATTAAAATAAAAGACATCCACATACATCTTTTCCATATCTGCTCATTGGACAACTCATTGAGTACAGCTTTGATTCCACTTCTCACCTTATTTTAGCATCACTTCTCAAAACATAAATCTCTGCCTTCAATTTCTATCAGAAAGTGTGTGTAAGCCAATGGGTATAGGTTTAGGGGGTCTCACAGGGCTAGTTGAGGGGCGGTGTACTTGCTAAATAACATTCACTAGTCACGTCTTCTCTGGGATTATTTAAGAATTAATGATAAGGTGTGATAGGGAGAAGCCCAGGGAATGTCATGCCTCATTTCCCTGCGTTCTGACGTGCTATGTACCTCTTGGAAAGCTAAGGTTAATGACATCGTCCATTTTCTCATCTGCCCTTCTCAAGAAGTAGAACCTATTCACCTGAGTGTATCCATCCCCCTTCCCCTGTATATTGCAGGCGCCTTCTTGAAATACCATGCATTTTTTAAACTCCGAAGAAAAACATTTATCTGAAGTCCTCATAATCACATGAACACCTTAATGCTTAGGCTTTCCAGTTCATGTCCACTCCTAAACAACTGTGACCTTAAATGAAATAAATATTTGGCTATATATGACCCAGTTTTGTGCTTTTCCAGGCCCGACCTTTGACACGCTATCTGCCTGTCCGGAAGGAAGACTTTGATTTGAGAAGCCACGTAGAGACTGCCGGCCACAATATCGATACCTGTTATCATGTATCAATCACAGAGAAGACCTGCCGAGGGTTCCTTATCAAAATGGGTGGAAAAATTAAAACTTGGAAAAAGCGATGGTTTGTGTTTGATCGGAACAAGCGTACATTCTCTTATTATGCAGGTGAGTGATGAAGTGACAGATTCAAATCAGGAACTCTCTGTTAAAGTGCAAAGGTGATAAAAGTCAGTATAAATAGGTTGATTGGCAACTCATGGAATTAAGGGTAATATTAGCTTTGTAGATATATATTATCTTCTATTAACGTTGTCTAGTCCCCATGATATCTATGATTTCCTCTCTAGAAATAATAAAAATCATATATTGTTTAAAAAGTGTGAATTAGTCTGTTCTAGTGCTGAAATAACCTGAAGTCCAAATAAATATTAAATGGAACTTATCCTTTTAGACCAAAATATTGACTTTTAAACCACGAAGCCAGAAAAAGCGTTTCTGTTTATTTATTTATGGTCATACGCCCTACTTAAGTCACACACAATTAGGCAGCTTTAGCTCACAGACATTCTAGAGTTTATCAATTAGAATGTTATTGAAGCAGGGGCGCCTGGGTGGCTTAGTCGGTTAAGCATCCGACTTTCGCTTGGGTCATGATCTCGCGGTTCGTGGGTTCGAGCCCCGCATCAGGCTCTGTGCTGACAGCCAGCTCAGAGCCTGGAGCCTGCTTCAGAGTCTCTGTCTCCCTCTCTCTCTGACCCTCCCCTGCTCATGCTGTCTCGCTCTCTCTCCTAGAAATAAATTTAAAAAAAAAATATTTAAAAAAAAAAAAAAAGAATGTTATTGAAGCAGAGGGTAAAGCTCCTCAGTGAATAAGTGAACAACTATTTATTGACTGAAATATTTTAGATTTTGTAAATGATGGATTGTGAGAAACATACCCACCTGAGTCTTCAAAAAATACAGGAATATTTATGTAACTGCTATACTTATTAAGAAGCCTCGGGGCGCCTGGGTGGCTCAGTCCATTAAGCGTCCAACTCTTGATTTCAGCTCAGGTCATGATCTCAAGGTTGTGAGATCAAGAGCCCTGAGTTGACCCTGAGCTGAACGTGGAGCCTGTTTCGGCTCTCTCTCTCTACCTCTCCCCCCACCCCTCTCTCTAAGAAAAAAAAAAAAAGAAAGAAAAAGAAGTCTCTTATTTACTCCTGGGTGACATGAAACACATCCATTGCCAGTACAGATGTAGTTCTGCTCTCTTTAGCAACTAAAGAAAAGTCGTATCTTGCAAGAGTTCATAAAGAGACCCTGCTTCATGGTGACTGTATCAGCATTAATGTTGCATCATCAAAAATTGTTAAATTAACATATTAAGAAATAACAGCCTAGTCATTTAATCTATATAGTTTGAGGTCAGGATGTGTTTAGGAAGAGAAGTGTGAGAAACCAAGAAGCACGTGGAAACAAAGGAAACCCTGGCTGTGGGGCTCTGGAACTGGGGTGAGGAGCTCCATTAGGAGCTCTTTGATGGGGCTGCAGTTAATGCTCTAGTGGCCCCCAAGTGGAGGGCCTAACCCACCCCCACCCCCATTTCCCTGCTTGCCTCTCTTGGGCTTTCTGATCTTGGGTTCTAAGAAAATCCAGAGATGTTCCCTTCAGTGAGTATAATAGAAAAGATGACAGTTTAATGAGCAATGCCAATTTAGTGTCTACAAAATCCATAAACAAAACTTTGCCCTTGGACCAGTCTCCAAAGACAACAACCTCACCCAGAATTTTCCAAAAATAAAATTTTAATTAACTTCAGACAAAACAGCTTCACTTTTCTTCTCTGCTTCTCTCTCCAAGAGCCTGATTCCGTTCTGTCCTCTGTCAGGCAGGTCAGCTGCTCAGTGCCCCTTCCTTCTGATCCATGTCAAAACCTGAGCTCCTAATAGCCACATAAATGCATTTTTCCAAATGTAAACTTCTTGTTGATCGATTTTCTTTCTTTTTTTTTTAAGGATCCAAACCTTTTTTATATATGAACAATTACTCAGAACTATAACATATAAAACAGGCAAAAATTATGTTTCGTTCAGCTTTTTATTTAAAAAAAATTTTTTTTAATGTTTATTTTTTGAGAGAGAGAGATAAAGTGCCAGCAGGAGAGGGGCAGAAAGAGAGGGAGACACAGAATCCAAAGCAGGCTCCAGGCTCTGAGCTGTCAGTACATAGCCCAACATGGGGCTCAAACTCAAGGACTGCGAGATCATGACCTGAGCTGAAGTCAGATGCTTAACCAAGTGAGTCACCCAGCCGCCCTTCATTCAGCTTTTTAATATTTACATGTTATATAACTGACCAGGGAGTCCTAGGTTGACAGACACTATCCATTTGGCTCTGTTTACAGCCATCATTTGCTTATCCACTCCCCTGACCTCCACCCCTACTCTTTCCCCAAACATCACCAAGTGCAACAATAGATCAGTCCACAGGAAGTGATGCAGATTGCAGTTCAGGGCCTGGACTTGACCCCACAGGGGCCACACCTCCCCTTCAGCTTGTCGTGAGGTAAATGGGCACCGTGGGTGTGAAGGAGCTGTACACACGAGTGCTGACAGCTAGAGTCATAAGTCTCCGTGCTGATCATGCCCCTGGCCTCCATGCTTGGCCTCCTACATATTAACTGGGTAACCTTAGAAGAGTCTCTAAAGAAAACTGAGACACAGAAAATACATCTGAGAATTGATGGGCTAATGCTACCGAAAGGAATGAATAGCTTTAGTGGGTCAATTTGCAATAGCATTATTGATTCTTTTAGTTCACAATGTCCTTGTGAGGCCTGCATTTTTGAGAGTTCTTTCTCAGATATGAAGTGCTCTACAAACAAAAGGTTCGTTCCCCAGTTTTCTCCCTCCTTGAAACACTGACAGGATTTACTTTTAGCTCCAGATTTTATTTTCTATCTGCTTTCAGAAAATAAAGTATTATTGTATATATTCCCATTAATCCTGCAGTATCCTCCCCAGCGAATATTTGAGAGATTACACAGAATCTTTCTCTTTCACGGAAACTGATTGAAACCACTGAATGTGGCAGTAATTAAAATGGTGCTTCCCAAAGAAGAGTAAAACAAACAAACACAAAAAACCAAAACACACAAATATGGTCCATGGTCAAACATGATCAAATAAGTTAGGGAAATGCTGAGTTAAGTGTAATTTAGTAGCTTTACACTTTTCCACTGAACCTCAGGCCTGTTGTTTTTCAAACTAGCTTTTCACTGTTGTTGTTGGGGAAAAAAGGGACATTCGTGGGTCAAAAACTTAAAAGTAGAACAAAAATGTGGTGCTCTGCACTGATGATACAAAGCCTGCTTGGGATTCTGTCTCCTCTCTCCTTCTCTCAAAGAGGGTTCTCTCTCTCTTTCTCTCTCCTTCTCTCAAAATAAAAATAAATAAGCTTTTTTAAAAAGTCTATATAATGAAAGTTCACAAAAGTTCTGAACTTTTCCTAGTGTTAAGTCTGAAATACGTTTTCAGATTTTCTTTATTCATATATATAAATGAAAATGTACATGTATATATGGATATGAATATGTACATATATCTATATATGTGTATATGTGTTTCAGTATATATACTGAATATATATTTATACTGGTATATATTCAGTGAAAGAATATATACCAGTATATATTAATTGGGGTGAAAGAAGAAAGAATACCAGTATATATACATATATGTATACATATATATATGTATATATGTGTATATGTATACGTATACATATACGTGTATATATATACATATATATATATATACACACGTATATGTATATATATAAGCATCTGACTCTAGATTTTGGCTCAGGTCATGATGTTAGAGCTCATGGGTTCAAGCCCCACATCCTTCTCTGTGCTGACAGCATGGAGCCTGCTTGGGATCTTCTCTGTCTCCCTCTTTGTTTGTCTATCTCAAGAAATAAATAAACTTAAAAATGTACACTTGAGACCAAATTATTCACTCTGTTCATAACTTTTGTCACATAACAGTATTTCAAGATCTTTCTCTGACGAGCACATGCAGATCCATCTCCAGTGGCCTTGAGGATTCCATTACATGATCCGTCCATAATTGGATCAGTCTGCTGTTAGAGTTCAGGCAGCTTTGATGCTGCCTTCCGCTATAACGAACACAAATCCGTGCGCATGCACATGAGTAGCTCTGTACGATAAAGTTTTAGGATTGGAAAGTTTTAGGACGAGGATTTATTGCATTTTTAATTGGTTTATTTTCCCCAACTGCCTTCCAAAGGGAGCTTTCTTATTTGCACTTCCACCAACAGGGTACCATACAGAGTCTCTCTTTTGCAGCTTCATCCATCCTTTTAAAACTCTTCAGTATGCTCATATATACTTATGATCTGCTCTGTGTTTAAATTACAAAATATTTCAAGAACTTATTAGATCGTAGATTGCTGCCATTGTTTGGTGATTTGGTTGTTTTTGTTTAGTTTTATGTTTTTGTTTGGCTTTTATGGCAAATTTGATGAAATCTTGGAAACAGTTTAGAACATGCTGCATTGAGACAGCATTAAATTATTGATGTGAAGCTCTACTGGGAACAGGGGAAAGGGCAAACTGGACAAGAAATTCATAGAAATATAAGTAGAATATTAATAAGTAGAAATATAAGCAGAATATTCTTTTACATTATGTCAAAAAAACCACCCTTCTTTAAAACACAAAGACTTCCTTACAAATCTCATTAACAATAGCTCTACATACTAACATTTCCATTACAACCAGTTTTGAAGAACATGGGGAAACAATCAATATTGGTATTAGCAGTGTTTATATTTTGTTTGGTAACCTGACAGTCAGTAGTTCTGGGCTGTCTTTTTGACTGCAAATTTGCTAGAGAGCTTTGGGCAAAGTCAATTAGTCCCTGAGGTTTGGGCTGATTATTCCTTTTGTTTATTTGTTTTTTCAATATAGAACTGGGCTAATACCTTCACCTAAATTATCTGAATTAATCTCAGGTCACTTAAATACTAGATAAATATTGTAATAATTACACTGAAATTATAATCTTCCCAGTCCATCGTCAGTGATAAAGTATTTAACTATTATTGCAGACAAGCATGAAGCTAAATTAAAAGGAGTGATATACTTCCAAGCCATTGAAGAAGTGTATTATGATCACCTCAAGAATGCTAATAAGGTAAACACTGATTTTCAGATGTGAGTGCCTAATTAAGTTGGAAAAACGTTTTTTGAACTGCAAGCAATTTAGATTTGTTGCTCTGACGTAACAGATTCACATAAGCAGAATCATTCTAGAAAAGAGAACATACAAGTAGTTAGTAGAGCTGATCTTTTATGGAAGAAAAAGTCATGGTGAAGTGAGACAATATTCTGGACATAATCAGTTTAGGAGACCTGCTAAGTGACTATAAGGAAGGATCTTCGTAGGACTAAGAATAACAGTTGTTACCTATTATGTACATTATCTAGGTACCGGGCTGGAGCTTTATCTATGAAGTAGCTGCCAAGAGGATTAATTGGTGACCTCTCCGTGTGAGACTGGTTGTGCAGTAAGGCCAGAAGGACAGTCAGTCTTGAGAAAGATCCTGGAAGTGGGGGTACAGGTTGTAGTAGAGCAAAAGTAATACCAGTTTAGATTTCTATAAATTGGAGAACTTTCGAAGAGGAGAAAGCACTCATATATGTCTGGGTTATTTAATGTTATAATTTCAGGATGTTTGTTTTACATTCTTTGGCTTTTTTTGATTTTTAGAGTCCTAATCCATTACTCACCTTTAGTGTCAAGACGCACGACAGAATCTACTACATGGTTGCGCCATCGCCGGAAGCCATGCGGATCTGGATGGATGTTATAGTTACTGGGGCAGAGGGTTACACCCACTTCTTGTTGTAGTGAACTGGGCACAACAGTCTACTTCAGGGCAGACTGCAATCGTCTCTTACAAGAATGAAGCCATATTCAATCCCAGATGGAAAGAGCCAACAGGCCCATCCCTTTAACTGTGTGTACTCAGAACTCCTTTCACATTAACAGGAAATCATTTATAAAAGAGAAAAAGGGGTTTTTAATGCAAAGCTTGATGATAAATAGCAAAAGGATTGAAGCACCTATGAAAAAGAAAACACTATTTTGGTAAACAGCATCCCTTAGAGGAACATTTCTTATAAACTATTTTTTATCAGTTGTTTACTTTGGTGAAATAAACTGAACAGTTTACAAAATGTATGTACTTGGAAATACGAAATTATTTTAACACCCACATTATTGGCATTGACGTTATTCGTTATTGACTGCGTTTTAGAAAGCATTTTGTTGAAGGTTATTTTATAAGTAGAATCAAATAAGGGGTTGGAGGGGAATACATTTTAGGATTTTTGCCCTAATTATTAAGTACTGCACGTAAACCAAAGACTTGATATGACTTCTGTTTAATAGTGGTAGTTTCAAGTGACAAACTGCATTTAGTGTTACTCTCCATTTTGAAATGGGACTTCGATGCCATCAATTGCCCAGGAAGTTGTCTCTGGAAAGTTAGCACTGGCATAAGCGACTGTACACATAGAGCAAATCACTTTTTGTAAAAGAAAAAACAAAAAGTTCTGTGTCTTAGACAGAAGCAGTCCTATTAGACAGACATCCTGTCACTTTGAGCAATTTAAAATAAAGAGAAGATATCATGTTTTGCTAATGATTTCTCCCTTCCTGGTGCTGATAATAAAGGTAACCGGTAGCCAATTTCCTTTAGATTGTCTGTTTCCTCTTTATTGTGGAACACACCTGTTAACTGCAGCCTCACATGACATAACGATGAGATCAGCTCTCTTTTCACCAAAGAACAGACCAATGAAATACTTATTTACAGAAATAGCATAGTTCTGGGGCGCCTAGGTGGCTTAGTTGGTTAAGCGTCCGACTTTCGCTTAGGTCATGATCTCACGGTTCGTGGGTTCGAGCCCCGCATCGGGCTCTGTGCTGACTGCCAGCTCAGAGCCTGGAGCCTGTTTCAGAGTCTGTGACTCCCTCTCTCTCTGACCCTCCCCTGCTCACGCTGTCTCTCTCCCTGTCTCCTAGAAATAAATTAAAAAAAAAAAAAAAAACATTAAAAATAAAATAAATTAAAAAAAAGAAATAGCATAGTTCTATAGAAAGGAAAATAAACTCCACCTTAATGTTCTCTGTAATGTACGATTTTATTATGTATTTCTTTACAATTAGCTTTAGTTTCTTTAGAATTAAATTAATTTTTGTTGAATGAAATGACTTCAGGCAAGTCTCTTTTATAACAGTTTTTCAAATGCCATTTATCCTGGTTTGTCATATTGTGTGTATTTGTGAGTATGGATGTATTCTTTCCTAGAAGTTTGCAAATGAATAGAAGTAGAGAATAACAGCTTTGCTGACTAGTACAAGGTGAAATGACTAGATTGGAAGTGTCCATAACATCGTGGTCTGGCCTAATGAGGTACAGTGTTTAAAAATTTTTGCAGTGTGGTTTGCATACATGTATACATGTTGCCAATACGATTTTGTCAATAAGATTTTGCAACTGGATGACGCATGATTTTACTTGAACAGTGGAGGACAAAGTCACTATTGCATAAGACTTTTTATAATCTGTTTTTTCAGAGATTACCCCTAAACCCTTGTAATGATCTAAGAGAGTGAAATGCAATTGCTAAAATTTTGTTGGTTAATGTAAGATACAACTTTTCTGTACTGTACTTTCATCAGATTATAAAGATATCCTAATCAACATTATATTGTGCATGATGTAGTAAACCTTTTTAAATGTGTGTTAAAATATGTTGAGTATGGATTAAAATGTTGACCAGATTTCACAGTTGAAAATAAACTCATCTCTCATTAGGAGGTTACCTATTGGTGACATGACAGGAGATGGATTAATCAGCAAAAGTCAATTGTGCATCTCCATAAAGGTGGTTGTGTGTTAACATTATAATCTATAGTTCTTTAAACTGAGGGAATTCTAAGTATTTCTGGTCACATTCCCTTTGCTAATGACGTGAGATGACCCCTGGCAAATGTGACATCTGTCATTTTGCAAACATGGAATTATTACTGGGGATTGCAGAGGCTGTGTTTACTTATCTGACAGGGGGGAAATCATCCAGGTTGTGAAGTAAAGGACTTTACTTGACAGCGACCTCATTTGTCTCCCTGGACTAAGGGAACAGATTTCAGAGAGAGAAATGACCCTGAACAATATATCCTTTCACTCCTGATAATCAAGGCAACATTGACAGTGAGTATGCAAACAATCGGTCTACTTCACACCCATCACTGTAGGTAAAAGCATCTTTACGTGACACTGGCCACAGTTTCTCCTGATTTGTTACATTGATAAGGGTGTATAGAGAAAACAATCCATGGGTTTCCCTACTCTTTTGTGCAGTGATTTTCCCACTGTGGAGACAAGTCAGATTGTTTTCATTTTGCTGAACATAAGATGCAAGATCTACAAAAATAATGGAGGGAACAGGGACAGAAATGATTGAGAACATTTGCAATTATCCAAAACCCATAGTGAGAAATGTTTACTGTTAAGATTTAAAGGATGGCAGTGACGCACATTGTCCATCACCTTAGTGATTTAGTTTCTTTGGAGTCTACAACAGGCCAATGGAGAACTGGTAAAATAGCTCAACAACTTTTGGAGTGCATCCTGAAAAGGAGCAGCTGTCCTTGCTCTCTGTTTCTGGCACTCTACCACCCAGAAAAGATTTATTCAGTTTTTGTTTATCCAACTTTTTCAGTATGTTCTAACAGATTCTCAAGACTCCAAAGATAGGCTGGATTCACTGTATCCACCATTTGCCTTTAACTCTAGCACCAATCATTGCTCCAAAGTGTACGAACAACATAGTCAAGTGGCTTAAGTATTTTATAGCAGCCACAGTAACCTTATGTAGAAAAAAAACAAAACAAAACTAGATAAGATCTTACTTGTTGATGCTTGGGGCGCCTAGAATTAATTTGAAGGATGTCAGAGCCAGAATTCAGAAATCCTTATCTAATTTATTCAACCAGTTTTTAATTATTGACTTCCATTTATTTCTTCTGCATGCTTATAAAAATAGTGCTGTAGGAGCACCTAGGTGGCTCAGTCATTAACCCACAGGTTAAGCCACTGACTCTTGATCTCAGCTGAAGTCTTGATCTCAGGGTTTTGAGTTCAAGCCTTGTGTTGGGCTTCACACTCAGCACAGAGCCTACTTTAAAAAAAAATTATAAAAATGGGGCCGTTGCATATACTATGCAGCCTTACGAACGAAAACTGTTTTTTACAGAAGTCTCACAGACTGGGGCCGCTAGGTCAAAGACATTGAAAATGATGCATATTTTAAAATTGTGCACAAATTACTAGACAGAAGAGTTTAGCACTCAGCCCTCCTACCAACCATACAGGAGTGCCAATGTCGCATCATCCTTGCCAATAGTTGCACTTTTAATTTTTCCCAATCTGACAGGTGAGAGAAATAACATGCTATTTTTTTTTTTAATTCACATTTTTCAATTAGTGAAGTTGAACATCCTTTCTATATGAACTGCCTATTCACAGCCGTTGGATAACCCTATTGAAACCACAGGATTTTTTTTTTTTTTGCCTTATTATCAGGAGCAGGTTGAATAGAAGTATTAACGTCCTGTTATCTGTACCATAAAGTCAGTTTTTCTAGACTCTCATTTGACTCAAGATGCCTTTTACCGGGAAAAAAAGTTGAAGTTCACATACCAACATTTTCTTCTTTATTTCGGGGTTTCATCTTTCTTTTTTTTTTTTTTTAATATTTTTATTTATTTCTAGGATAGAGAGAGACAGCGTGAACAGGGGAGGGTCAGAGAGAGCGGGAGACACAGATTCTGAAACAGGCTCCAGGCTCTGAGCTGGCAGTCAGCACAGAGCCCGACGCGGGGCTCGAACCCACAAACTGCGAGATCATGACCTAAGCGAAAGTCGGACACTTAACCGACTAAGCCACCCAGGCGCCCCTCGGGGTTTCATCTCTTATCAAAGTCCCTTCTATCCCCCAAACTACAAAACACTGCCCTAAAGCGTATTTAAATCCTTTGTTTTTATTCTTCCGTTTTGAGGATATATCTTCTGGGATTTATTTTTGCACGTAACAGGAGGCAGGGGACAGAATAATTCAATAATTCAATGGTCAGGCCTATAAGAGAATAAAAACGAATTGGAAAGTGGCGATGGGCGGCGAACGCGTCCGCGTCGGGTATTTACACAAGCGAGATTGAGGTGAGCTTTAGGCAGCATTTCCGGCTCGGTTTAAATCTGTCGGGGCGGGAAGGCGATTTGACTTGAAAGCAGCCTTGCAGCGTAAGCTTCCGCTCCCTAGTGTCCTCGGGAAGAGGCGGCGGTTTCCTATTTAGGAACGCTGGGTACGCCTTCTCTCCGCGCATCCAGCCCTGGAACAGCTATCTATCCATTGGGAAAGTCGCCTACTGACGCTCCTCAAAACATTCCAAGCAAAAACTCCCTTAGGAGCCCACTGTCCAATGGCGAGAGGCTCGTCCCAGCGACGACACTCCGCGCATGTGCGCCCTCCGTTAAAACGCTTTAGCAAGTCCCGGCTTCCGGCCGGCGGCGCATGCGTACCTCTGATTACTGTGCGCTCGGACCTGCTCTGTGGGTCAGCGCGGTCGTCGGGGGCCTCTGGGAAGATGGCGGGGGTGGGCATGGCGGCCCTGGGCGCTTGGATACCTCGTGGGAGGTGGGGCAGAGCGGGCGTCTTCTTAGGCTTCCACCGTGGCCTCAGCGCATTCCTTGCAAGGAAGTCGGAGGGGACAGCACGGTGGGTCCCAGGTCAGTGTCCCAAAGCCCGGAGAAGTACGCGTTCTTTCGAACTTGGGAGTTCAGTCCGTTCCTGTCTAGTGCGGCTTTGGCGCCCTGGTTTAAAAAAAGCTCTTCTCGCTTTCTCAGTATTCTAGTTTTAGTCGCCTCCAGCCATTCTGTGAAAGCTGTAAGACCTCCGCCGGGGGCCTTTCTCGAATTTTACGCTCTGCGGTTTAAGGATCCTACTCCCTGCCTGCCTCCCCGCGTTAAGCGCCAACGCTAGGAAAAATTAAGATGTGCTATTGGTTACTGCTTTTTCTTTCGTTTCTCTTCTGGTCTAAGGGGTTTACAGATCTTGACTCTGTTAGGATGTTTAGACCTGACGTTGCTTCACTTAAGGAATTTACAGTATGAACTTTGTATGTGAAAGTGCGGACGCCGTGAGCAAGCCAAATTTCTCATTTTGCCTTTTCGATGCTCCCGCTCAGTGAAAACCATAATCATTACTCTACAAAGGAAACTAGAATTTGGACCAAAAATGAGAACATCTGAATATTTTCTTCATCTTGTGTTTGATTCTTCTGCATTCCACCCTACCCTCAGTTTATATGGTCTGTCTTTCTGAATTGTGTCTTTTTATTCTCTGGTTTTGTTGTTTTTACACCTTTGCCATACACGCTGTCATATGCACTGCGCTTGGGATGGGAATTGTCATTGCTGATACCCTTTGCTTTGGTTAAAATGTTTAAATGTATATAATCAGTTTAACTTACACTTACTAATTTTATACTGTCTAAAACCTCATTATATGTAAGTTCCCCTAGTGAAGTATATAGTATGTCAATTAAGTAGGTTGTAATACTCTTTCATCTGTTTAGCACGTCATTGAGGATTTATGCATCAGGCTTTGAGCTAACCCTTATAGTGCAGAGATCGTTCATGGATGGAATGTTAAGAACCCGTCCACTTACAACTCACCAAAATGAAGTAAATTACTGTTTCAGAGGAGAAAGTCCTGTTTGGGGAAGTAATATTGAGAAGAGAATAAGAAGGATTTGAGTGCTGAGCTAAGGAACTAGGAAATTGACATTTTTGCTGATAAAGTCTACCAGCCAACATAACTGGCCCCCACTAGCCCTGGTTTTCCCTAAAAATTTTAAATTTGGCGTATTTCACTATACAGTGAAGCTTTGAAACACACTTCTATGTGATAGGGATAGCGATAAGGCCTTCAATTCGGTTTTTAAAAAATCAGCTTCTCAGCCCAAAATGAAGGAAGCTTGTGTCAGTTCACATGGAGGGGGCAGAGATGTTTTCCTTGGCCACAATAAAGTAGAGGAAGGTTTCGTTTCATTATAAAAGAAGAGATTTTCTTGGTCCAGAAAAAGAGTGTAAGGAAACACACAAACTTAATTTCTTTGGAAGGAGGAGGCGGGATTATATGACTTCATGTTTTTAAAATACCTTCCTACCTTTTTTAAAGAGCAAATACAGATTTTATGGTAAGGAAAAAACCTTGAAAAGCAATGAAATGGAGTAACCTTACAAGGTTTGCCACTTGCTTTTCAAGTTTTTACTTAACTTGCACTAAGACCTGTGTGCCATTCACAGAAAGCCAAACTGACAAATGAAACATAGTGATTGCAGAGGCCTATGAGAAATCTTTTTCCAAAAATGGTACTATTATAAGTATTCAAGGTTTCTTGTAAACGTAACGGCTCATCGAACCCACCTCAGCTGATACAAAATCACAGTAGGCTATTAGCAAGGCCCATGATTCTGTGGATGGCCAGGGAGTCAGTATTACCTGTAGGAGCCCATCACCTCTGCCTTAGGAACAGCCTCTCAAGGGCAGATCGAACTCATTTCTCCCCCTCCCTGCCAAAAAGTAGAGGATGTGAAACTCCTCCAACACTGAAATATTAAAAAGAAAAATCTCACAAGAGAAGGCTTAAACTAGTGTAGATAAATCCGAACATTATTCATACTATTTGGGACAGATGATACAGCAGCATGTTTTTACAGGAAAACTTTTTTTTTTATATAAGTCTCTATTTTTGCCTTGAAATTTCCACCCCAATGTGTATTTTGGAAGAATCAAGATTGGACCTTGTTCAGAGGCACTGATTTTGATACGAGTTCAGAAGAAACCACAGATATGTTTGTGATTTTAATATTTCAAGTCTGTTTTTGTCTTTCCTCTTAAATGGAAGTAGTTTTGACATCAGTTTGACAAGTTAAGAAAGTTAAGATTGAAAATACACAGTTGTCCCTTGAATAACATGGGTTTAACTACTAGGGTCCACTTATACATTGGTGTTTTTCAGTAAATACAGTACACTACTCTAAATATATTTTCTGTATGATTTTCTTAACATTTTCTTTTCACTAGCCTACTTTATTGTAAGAGTACAATGTGTAATATGAACAACACACAAAATATGTGCGACCTATGTTAGTGGTAAGACCTCCAATGAGCAGTAGGCTATTAGTAGTTAAGTTTTGGGGAGGTCAAAAGTTACACACGGATTTTTGAGTACACAGGGGGTCGACACCCCAACCCCCATGTTGTTCAAGGGTCAGTTGTATATACTTTTCCAAAAACAGTGTTTGTAAACTATAGTTTATGTTTTGTGTACTTTGTTTAGCTTGCAGACAAAAGACATCAGTCTCTTTCCTTAGTCGACCAGACCTTCCAAACCTGGCTTATAAGAAGCTAAAAGGCAAAAGTCCAGGAATTATCTTCATCCCTGGCTATATTTCTAATATGAATGGTACAAAAGCATTGGCGATTGAAGAGTTTTGCAAATCTCTAGGTCACGCCTATATAAGGTAGGAACAACACATTTCAGAGAAAAATACTACTACCTTTGAACATGGCAATGGAGACATATTTCTGCTCTGACCAATTGAAGCAAATGCCAGTGTTTTTATGGATTAACTTATTTTAATGGTCTGTAAACTTTGACCTTGTGGTTTAGCGCTATGGCAAATGCAGCCTTTAAACAACCTGTTCTAATGGTCTTTGTGCCACACTGACAATTTTGGTGGGAAAAGATACTAGTGGTAACTAAACTCTTCAGATGTAATAATCTAGCATAACAACAAACCAAAAATAGTAGTTGGTTTCTTATAATATCTTGTGATTATATTGTGGCTTTCCATTGGGGATTTAAAGGCTTTTGTTGGCCACTCCTTACAACTCTACTTTCAAAATATGTATTTAAAAATAATATATATATTTGAGAATATTGTATAGTTTTCATGTCTCTTACAGTCTTTTAAGTTCCCATTTGACATCCTCTTCATATTGAGCCCATTCTTTCCTTTGGTATTAGGGATAGTCTATAACTCCTAAATTGATTTCTCTGGCCCGATATTTTCATTGGTGTTCCATGCCCTATAAATAAATAAATGAATGAATGAAAGTATTCTGAAATTAGTATTATATAATTCATGTTTGCCCTGGAGTTTCCTCTTTCTCCTCACTCTGTAGTCTGAATATGTAGAAGCATAGAGAGGATATGTATTGTTTAACCAAAATTTAATTTTGTTCATTCCTAATGTTTCATGCCTATAATTATTTTAGTAAAATAGTGTGCTTACATTGTTGTTATTAGGTTTGTTTACCTATAACAATCATTTAGTTAGTGCCTCCTTTGCCAGAAGAGATAGTATGGTTTAATAGAAAGAACACTGGCCTGGATTTCAAAAAGCATGGGAACTAGAATTCATTCCGACAGTAACTGTGACGAGATGAGTCAACTGATAAACATTGGACCTATTTTCTTCATCATAAAGGAGGAGGATGAACTAAAGATAATGTCTGAATCCTTTCCAGCACTAATAGCCTAAAAATCTATTCATCTACATTGTTAGAATAATAGTTTCATTATATTCACTCCGTAGGTCTAGAAGATACAACTTTAGGAATTAATACATAAATATAAAAAATGAAAGCCTTTTAGATTTTATTCAGTATATTAGCAGAGATTATGTCAATTAAATGGATTTAGTGTTACTCCTTTTATCATACTGAGTTCATTTTCATATTCAGAACTTTTAAAAATCTGTTCTGACTTAACTCTTGTTCTCAAGACTGGAGTATCTTTTCCAGTAGACTTTCTAGCACTATTACTGGGTGCTGTAAAATATACAACAAACTCTATAACATGGCTGTTGTTCTTAGAGGTTGGATTGGGGAAACACAAGACAAAAAACATGAGCAATTAGGCAGAAATACTCAAACAGAATGTACTGTGTCAAACATAACTTAATTGCGCAAGGTAAGAGAAAACTGGGGATTGAAATGGATTAAAAAAAAAAAAAACTTCATAAAGGCACACCGAAGTTAGTATTGGGGTAAGAAAGAAGACCTATACAGGAACAGAAACTACCCTGATCAAAACATGGTACTATCAGAAAAATTGCCATCATTCTTTTTATCCCCAAAAGAATTTGAATCAAGAAATTGCCCTTTTACCAGTTCTTGAATTTAAATGGAGACTGTGAGCACTGTAACCAGTTTCTGCCTCTCTATATCACATGAAGTCTGTGTGTTTTTTTTTATTTTGAATGCATTTTTAAAAATATGTTTTAAGTGTATTAAATAAACATGATTAGGTATAACGTGTGCAAACCATTAATTGGTTCTGTATTAAAACATGGCCTAGGTATATCTTTATAAACCTTTATAAAAGTGTAGCCCTTCACTACAAAATTTTAATTTGACCAGGTTCCATTTTATTTGCATTTATCAGACTTCACTGCAACCTAAGCACTATTAACTGTTGGTTGCATTTTAGCTTGTTATTAGAGATTTTATCTTTTATTTATGCTCTGATTTCTCAGTTTACCTTTTTTATGTTTTTGGCTGTAGAATCTTAGCTCTTGAATGAGGAAATGGTTAGTTTTGTATATTATCAAGAAATGGTTCGTATGGCTATAGGAAAATGGTTTTTTGATGTTCTGTCACCATGCCTAACATAAGATTGGGTCACAACTCAGGAATATAACACACGGTGTTAGGGCTGGTATTCTCTCATAGTTATTTGCCATAGAATATGTAATTCTAGATTTGGGAACATGTCCCAGAATTTTGAGGCTGCGAGAAGAGGCTGTGGGGGTTTTGTTGTTGTTGTTGTTTATTTGTTTTTTGTTTTTAAGTAGGCTGCACACCCAAAGTGGGGCTCGAACTCACAACCCTGAAGATCAAGTCAGCCACCCCACACCCCCACCCTAAATAGCTGAATATGTTTGATTTTTGTTTAGAGAGACAGAGTGCAAGCGGGGGGAGGGCAGAGATAGGGAGACAGAATCTAGGCTCTAGACTCTGGAGCTGTCACAGCACAGAGCCCAACATGGGGCTCAAACCTGCGAACCTTGACAACATGACCTGAGTCGAAGTCTGACTGCTTAACCAACTGAGTTGCCCAGGTGCCCCAACAGCTGAATATGTTTGAATTGTCTTTGTCCCTTAATTAGGGTTCAGCAAGAGTGAACCATATTTTTTACTTGTACCTTTTAGTTTCACCACATGTTTATATTATCCTTTTTGTAGGATTTCTACTTATATTCTGCATCTGCATCATGTAATTGGAAAGCAGCTGTGAAAGATGCAGCAAGTAGAGATGCCCGATTGCCCACCAAGGGCGAGAAAAGGAGGATTAGTTGGTACCTTTCTTCCCTGTTTCTCCTGGGTCTGTTTTCTACATCCCCTGGATTGAAGGGAAATAATGACTGTGATTGAGATCTCAGCAGCAGCCTTGTTACACAATTTCCCAAGGGTCTAAAGTCATTTTGCTTTATATCAAAGAAAGATTTAATTTCTTCTTCCTCCGTGACTCATAAATCCCTAAGAAAATGCGTATATGCTGTATATCACATATATATTCTTACATGCACACTAAAAGCACTAGGATTTATTAGTTTTCATCAGATTTTAAGAATTAGAGAAAGCTGAATGCTTCAAATTCGAATCAAGTGATTTTTTTTTGCTTTTACCTTCCACTTTTATTTATTTAGTACGTGTTATCATATTCTGTGTGCGAGGTGTAGGTGCCTCACCTCTGGGATGAATGCAGACGCAAAACCAAGAATGGTGTTTCCCCCACCGGGATCTGACCATCTCACAGGGATGATGGGCACTCTAGGTGATGGAAAATGAGGCATGAAACAGGAACAAAGCAAGAGCCAATTTAGTAACAGCAAGTTGATCAGTTGGTCCAAAGCACTCGTTTACTCTGATATGATAATCAGTCTGAGATGACCAGAATATAATGGTCTACAAAACAGGCTAAAATACTGAATGTTCATGTATATTACAGGGAACCCCTGAAGTTCATGCCATAGCAATAAAATGTTTCAGAAAAAAATCTTGACAGGTATAAAACGTATCCATTTGGAGAGAGAACAGTCACAGGGACACAGGAGGCTACTGTGCTAGGCCGTAAGACGTGGGGCACCTGGGTGGCTCAGTCAGTTAAGCGTCCGACTTCAACTAAGGTCACGATCTCATGGTTCATGGGCTCGAGCCCCACATCGGGCTCTGTGCTGACAGGTCAAAGCCTGGAGCCTGCTTCTGATTCTGATTCTCTCTCTCTGCCCCTCCTCAGCTCATACTCTGTCTCTCAAAAATAAATAAATGTTAAAAAGTTTAAAAAAAAAAAAGATGACAAAGATGTGCAGTGTGATACTAGTCTTACCAGATTGCAGAGGAAGAGGTGAATGAGAAGAAACGAGAGTGAGTGAAGATGGCACAGGGCAAGCAGTGCTTGGTACCTGGGAAAATTTTTTGAGTAAAACAGTTTGCTCTTGAAGAACTGACATTCTGGTCACACAAATATTTAAAACTTGATTACAACATAATATGAAAAGTGTTAAGTGAGTACGTACAAAAGAAAGTGACTGAGGGAGTGTATGTCAAATTACTCAGAGGAAATGACATGACTGAAGGGACGAGTAGGAGTTTGGGTGGGAAGGAAGGCTTTCTAGGCTTTCCAGACAGGAGGCAAAGCCCCAGCATTATGAAAGGGTCTGTCCAGGGATCGGAGTAGTTTAGTAGGACTGTGGTATAAGGTAATCTGCAGGCGTGGTGTGATATTTCATGGTCTGTTGAATAGAGGCCTTGAAAGTGCACAGATCAACAGACTTTGAGCCCGAAGAGCTAGGCAGTTTGAAGGAGAAGCAAACTAAGGGGTGAGTTGGTGATCATGAACTTGATTTCCCTCTTTCCCTTTTATTAATTTAGTAAATACTAAGCACTTATCGTATGCAAGGTACTGATGCAGGCATTGGGAAAGCAGTGGTAAACAAAACAGCCTATGCCCATATGGTGCCTCCATTCTAGTGTGGGAGATGGGCCACAAACAAATAATCAAATTTTTTGTATGTCTGGTAGCAATGTTTGCCATGAAGAAAATGAAGCAGGGTAAGGAAATGGAGAAGGATGAAAGAAGCATGATTTTGCATTGAGTAGTCAGAGAAGGCGTCTCTGGAGATGTAATATTTGAGACAGAAGCCTGACTGAAGTGAGGGAGCAATCAAAGTGGATGTCTGGAGGGGTACAGTATGCTGTGGAGAAAGAAAAGCTGCTATCAGACTCCTGAAGCAAAACCTGGGTGGTGTATTCCATTCACTTCAAGGAAGCAAATAGGGTTCAGTTGGGAGGGAGAGAGGGTAAGAAATCCGTAAGAAATGAAATCGGAGAGGTAGTTGGAAGCCATGTTACAGGAAGGGCTTCATGTTTTATTTACAGATGATGGAAAGCTTTTGACAGGTTTGTGCAAGACAAGATTTTTGTTTTAAAAGGATCGCTGGTGACTACATGGGGAATGAACTACAAGGTAGAAAATGGAGACAAGGACATGTCGGAGGACACTTAACGCTAGCCGGGTCCGAGGAGACAGTGACGTGGACTGGCTGCTGGCAGTGGCGGGGGTGAGAGAGTGAGTGGACATGGGCGATGTTTGGAGGCTATGCCAGTAGGATCTGTTGAAGTATATTTTGGCCTCCGTGTTTTATTTTAACATTTTCTAAGCATCGTAATAATGATAAATGAGCTATCTTCTTTAAAAACCAGAGAAATATATAGATAGACATCTGGATATAGATATATTTTTCCCTCTTTCTAGGTTTGATTACTCAGGAGTTGGAAATTCGGATGGTAACATACAAGAATGCACAGTGGGAAGATGGAGAAAAGATGTTCTTTCTATAATTGATGATGTAGCTGAAGGACCACAGGTGACTATTTGTGTTAAGTATAATTATTGACTAACCTCATTTTTTTTGAGCTGTGTCTTTAGCCATGAAAATTTAGTAGTTTAAATATTTAACAATTAATTTTGGTATTTGATTTAAAATTGTTCTATTCACTTTCTCATAAAATTTAAGTGGCATTTTACTTTACATTGTAATCCTAATTTTAATTCTACATTGTGCCAAATATTAAAAGCCTGGGAGCTAATGGATGTAGAAGAAAAAAGTACATACATAAATTACTGAATCCCCTTACAGAAAAGAAAAAGAAATTCCTCTTTAAAACCATATATCTTTTGGGGGCACCTGGATGGCTCAGTTAGTTGAGCATTTGACTCTTGATTTTGGCTCAGGTCATGATCCCAGGGTGGTGGGATTGAGCCCCGCATCGCTTAAGATTCTGTCTCCCTCTCTCCCTCTCCCCTGCTCACGCATGCGCACCCTCCATCTCCGTCTCTCACTAAAATGAAATTTAAAAAACATAAATAAAACCATATTTCTGTTTTTAGATACTGGTTGGATCTAGCCTCGGTGGCTGGCTTATGCTCCATGCTGCAATCGCAAGGCCACAGAAAGTTGTTGCTCTTATTGGTATAGCTGCAGCTGTAGATGGCCTAGTGACACAGTTCAATCAGCTTCCTGTCGAGGTGGGTCACGAGCAACCTCAGTGTTGACCTCCTATCATTGTTCTGCTGCTGCTTTCTTTGAGTATTTGTTCGTATGTCGTCTGCCCTTTGACTTCCTGTGCTGGCTCACCTTTTGCCGTCGCTGCCTTTGTGTATATCATCTCTTTGCCTTATTCACGGTTTCCTTTTCTTTACAATCCCTTCAAATCATCCTGCCGCATATTTCAGCCACATTAATGAAATCACACTTTAAATTTCTTTTTGTAGCAATATTTTCATTATTAATCACATTTACTTACTTGGGTCAGACATTGTGATCTCTCTCTTCTTATTTTGTGGCATATGGGAAATAGTACGTATTCTTATGACCATATTAGACGTGGCTCACCAGTCATGAAACTTTTTTCTCTTAGCCTGAAAGCAGCCTCAGAGCCTCTCGCAGCAGAGTTCTCCCATACATGCCATCAGTCCGTCAGAGTCCGCACACAGGCCATGAGGCTTGCCACTCCTGGCTTAGACACAGAGTAGACTGTTCTACTACTAATCCTCACCTTCTTAAAAAATAGGCTTTTCATTACTACCATGCACTTCAGCAAATCATGGTTGAAATGGAAATAAATGAAAGTGATTTATTTGTTATATGTTATAATTAGACATATGTTTAAGCACTTAGTTATCTTCAGGGATAAAGAAGTAGTGGGTAATAGCTGTTTGTTTTTGTGCATTTTGGTGGTGTTCTGCCATCAGTTGAGTTCTCTTTGGGTGTCTTTTTCCTAAGAATCTAAATGTCACCTGCGGGACTATGATCCTGGCAGGACTGAGGCACAGAAAATTAAAGAAAAGCAGTCGAGTAGTGGTTCGAAGAGTGTCTTCAGTAGGCCAGCAGCATCAGCATCCCCTGAGAACTTGTAAGAATGCATGTCCTTGAACTTCACCCAAGGCCTGCTGAATCAGAAGCTGGGAATGTGGCCCAGCAATCTGTTTTAACCAGCCCCTCCAGTGCAGTTTGAGAACTACTGTTCTGGGGGGTGGAAGAGCAGATGTAGGAGGAAAGGAAAGAGAGGAGGAAAAGGGCATATAGTGTCAAATAGTAGAATGTTGTTGACTTTTGCCTCAAGGTCTGCACGGATACCAGTGCCGTGTACTATCTGTTCTAAGCTTCTCCGTCCACATTCTTCTCAGCCCCTTAAGAAATGTCGTTATCTGTATGTGCAGTTTCTTCACATAATTTCCTCTGAGGGCTAAAGGTGCGAAGCTGGTCGTCCTTGCACTTATCTCCCATTTCAGAATTTTTTTTTTTTTTTTGGCTTTGTTAAGGTGTTTCTCATATATACTTCCTCAATGTCCTGTGCTGCCAAATTCTCCTACTATTGTATCTCTCTGCATATAAACCTTGAAGCCCTTACTCCATCCTCTAACTCAATTATAAGGTGCTTCTCCTGGTAGGAAATTATTTCAAGAACATAGCAGATGAGGACGCCTGAGTGGCTTAGTCGGTTAAGCGTCCAACTTTCGCTTAGGTCATGATCTCATGGTTCGTGGGTTCGAGCCCCGCGTTGGGCTCTGTGCTGACTGCCAGCTCAGAGCCTGGAGCCTGTTTCAGAGTCTGTATCTCCCTCTCTCTCTCTGACCCTCCCTGCTCACGCTGTCTCTCTCTCTCTAGAAAAAAAAAAAAAAAAAAAAAGAACATAGCAGATGAGGAAGAAGGTGATTAAACCATTTTGGGTTGTTGTTACAGTAAATGGTAAGATCTTTGTGCATTTTTTTGTGTGTGCGTATCCGCATCACTCAGGGAGTACATGGTAGATAATCCCCTAAGTGACTGAGATCTGTACTGCAGATCAGGGCATGTCTTTGCTAATCCTAAAGCAGACGAGCAAACGGTTGTGAATAGAAGCCTGTTAACTTAAAAGCACGTAAGGAAAGAACAGGGCCACTGGGGCCTCTGTCTCTTCTTCGCAGAAGCAGCTAGCTCTAACAGTGGCAAGGGATGATTTTTACTATCACCTTCAGCTCTGGGAATGTCCACACTCAGCACAACTTGTGTCCTTTGAGCACTAGAGGATGTCAAATAGATGCACAGCTGTTTGGAGTACAAGCTGCCCAGCCACGTCACCTTGATGTTGTTTCCTGTTGGCATAGAACTTAATGTAGAGTGTACATGTCCTTCAGTTAATGATATTTTTGCTATTTCTGAACTTTTAGAGGGGTCAGTTACATACAACATTTTGTAAAATTAAGTTTGTTCCTCAAATGGATAGTATTCATTCAAGTCAATGGCAGGTAACAGCTGGTTGGGGGCAGGGATGCTTAAAATGCAGCTATTATTAATTGTATCAGTAATGAGCATGGTTCCCACTTCCTCTAATGACCAATGTAACTACGTTCTCATTACTGAAATTACAAATTTGGAATGATCCTGAGTACTTTGAGGATCACTGAATATCACTTTTGCTTTAAGTATTCAGTTCACATGTTCTTTTAATGCAGAGACTGCCTTAATATTAATATAGATTCATACAGTGTATAGTTTTTTAGAATTTCCTTAATTTCAAAATCATTTGAAGACACTTAGGAGTATATCTTTCAGATACACCGCTTTTTCACTAAATCAGTAAATCGTTTTGGAATTAAAAAAAAATACATTACAATGCCTAAATACGTATAGATTATATCATACATATCTTACTGTTTAAATTCTTATGTTCCTTCTCATATTTGGAGTAAATTAACAATTTTAAATATGGAAAAACCGTATCTTCATTGAAAATTTAAATACAAAAATATTCAATATACTGTATTTGGCTTTTCTATCCTTATATTTTTCCTTTTTTTGATAAGATGTTTTTCTAGCCAGAAATGCCTTTAATATGGTATGGTTGCAAGAGCCTTAAAAATATTTACACCTTGGGGTGCCTGGTGGCTCAGCTGAATGTCTGACATCAGCTCAAGTCGCAATCTCATGGCTCTTGGGTTCAAGCCCTGCATTGGGCTCTGTGGGTGACAGCTCAGAGCCTGAAGATTACTTCAGATTCTGTGTCTCCCTCTCTCTCTGCTCCTCCCCTGCTCATTCTCATTTGTGCTCGCTCGCTCTCAAAAAAAAATTTTTTTTTAATTTACATCTTCATTTATTAGCTCAGGTTCTGTTAATCTTTCCAAATAATTTATTTATATACAGATAAATCTTTGTGCTCAAAAATGTTTATGGAAGTATCCAACAGTGTGGAAATAGAAGTTAATTAATTTAGATCTAGCATAATGGACTACTTACTATGCAGTCTTTGAAAACTTTTCACAGAATTGTTTTAAACCCAGAAATATATATATGAAATAAGTAAAGCAATGTAGAAAACTCTATGTGAATGTGTAATAGATATCTGTTGTACATATTACATATATATAACCAGAAACCTAGAGAAAAAATACTGGAAGGAAATGAGCCAGCATAGTAATGGTTATTCTATCGATGAGGTGGGATTATGTGTGATTGATTCTTTTTATAATTTCTGTATTTCCCATGTTTTCTACAATGAGTAAATGTTACATTAACCAGAAAATTTGTTTAAGGGTCACCCGCATGGCTCAGTTGGTTAACCGTCCAACTCTTGGTTTCAGCTCAGGTGATGATCTCCCAGTTCATGAGTTTGAACCCAGTGTTGTCAGTGCAGAGCCTGCTTGGGATTCTCTCTCTCCCTCTCTCTTCTCTGCCCTTCCCTTACTTGTGTTCTCTCTCTCTCTCTCTCTCTCTCTTAAAATAAAGAAACATTAAAAAAGAAAAGAAAAATTGTTTAAGACAAATTATAGTCTAAAACAAAAATTCTTGGAGAATCAAAAGATACCAGTGTTTCATCTTAAGGAAATAAGTGTAGCATTGATATCTTTGCTCAGTTTTCAGGAAGTATCAGGAAGTATCTGTATTGTCATCCAGAACAACACATTTTTTCTCATTCCCTAGGACTCTGGAAGGCAAGAACAAATACTTGTTTCTTCTTTTGTTTTTGTTTTTGTTTTTTTAATACTTAGCCTGAAATTATATGTGTTTGATTGTACCAGAGTAAGTACTGACTTATTTTTCATTTTTAGTTCTAGGCTTGATTGTTTATTTTCTTCTCTTTCCGCATCCTCATTTTAGTAACTTCACATACAGATACTTTTAGTCTGTGATTTTGAAATCTAAACAGTTGTTATTCCTAAGGTTTGGTTTTGTATAATATGAATGATGCCTGAACAGATTCCAAGAAATTACTTTTTCTTCCCTTCATTTTCCCTTTCAGTTGGGGTGAAGTAACACCTGATTTAGGATGTTGCCTAATGAAGCTAAATCTAATGGAAACCCTACCCAACAGCAGTTGTTACCTTTCAGCTTTGAACATGACATTAACTTCTCTAGATTCTAATATTCTTTTTTGTAAAAATGAAATAATACAATTATTATCAGAATCTTATGAGATACTATGTGTAAAGTACCTTTCACAGTTCCTTACATGTAGTGGTTAATTATTGATAATTATCATTGTTACCTTTTTATCTCTTTTCCTCTTCCTCCTAGGACTGCCTTTCTTAAGACTGTTGAAGACTATTGCATTTATTAGTGTTGTGTAAATACTTTTATTTTCCTCAACAGGTAAAAAAGGAAATAGAGATGAAAGGCGTGTGGAGCATGCCATCAAAATACAGCGAAGAAGGCGTTTACGAGGTTCGGTACAGTTTCATTAAAGAAGCCGAACACCACTGCTTGTTGCATAGCCCTATTCCTGTGAACTGCCCCATAAGACTGCTGCACGGCATGGAGGATGACATCATTCCTTGGCACACGTCCATTCAGATTGCTGACCGAGTGGTCAGCAACGACGTAGATGTCATCCTCCGAAAACACAGTGATCACAGAATGAAGGAAAAATCGGACATTCAGCTTCTTGTTTACACTATTGATGACTTAATTGATAAACTTTCCACTGTAGTTACCTAGAATCACATTATTAGTTGGTATGTACACTAATGGATCCAGAAAATTGGAAGCAGGATAACAAATGAAAGACCCTGAACTTAGGTTTTTTCCTCTTAGCTCTATTTTGTAAATATCACATGCGTATTTATTTAATGACGTATGATACAAGTGAAACAAATTGCGACGGAAGTACAAGCTGCTGTCTGGGAAATTTTCTTCCTTCAGGCCTTGATTTCTTTTCATAGAAGTAGAGTGAACAGCGTTACAATAGTTTCGGGGTACAGCATAGTGACTGGACACCTCTGTGTGTTACGCTGTGCTCACCACAGGTGTAGCTGCCGCCTGTCACCACGCAGCACCATTACGGTGCCGCTGACCGTTCCTCCGCTGTCCCTCTCGTCCCCGTGACCTACTCCTTCCGTACCTGTTAGCCTGCATCTCCCGCGCCCCTTCACCTATTTTTGCCCATCTCCCCTCCCCTCTGACAACTACTAGTTTGTTCTTTGCATTTATAGGTCTGTTTGTGCTTTGTTTTTGCTTTGCTTTTTAAGTTCTACGTATAAGTGAAATAATACCATGTTGTCTTTCTCTGTCTGACTTATTTCACTTCACCTAATACCCTCTAGATCTATCCATGTTGTGTGTTGATTTTTTTTTATTAAAAGATTTCCTACTTTTTTATTCAAGAGATTTATTTGCTAAATGCTTATGTTAACTAGCTCTTAGTCATGGTCTCTTCTACTTAGAATTGTTAATAAAGCTTGAATCTTTTGTCCTTTGTTGTCAGTCATATATGGAAATCTGTAAAATCTCTCCTGATTTGAAAATGCTATTCACAGAATATAGGACAGTGCTTATTGAAATCTGCAATGACCAGAAAAATGTCTGAAGTGTAATAAATTTCAAAAAGTCAGAATATGATTATATTCTACATGTTATATTTGAGCTTAAATTTATGGTTATCCTTTTTTTTTTTTTTGAAGTTTATTTATTTTGAGAGTGTGCACTTGTGCAAGTGGGAGAATGGCAGAGAGAGAGAATCCCAAGCAGGCTCCACACTCTCAGCATGGAATACAACTCAGGGCTGATCTCACAAATGGTGACATCATGACCTGAGCCAAAATCAAGAGTTGGACTGAGCCAACCAGGCGCCCCAAGGTTATCCTTTTTCAAAGGCTCAAAACTTTACAGTGATGTAAAGGAAACCTATCACTTCTAAATTTTGACTTTACATGTTATTTAAATGGGATTTGGTCTTAGCAATGGAGTATTTTCATATTCTGACAAGGTGGTTAATCTCTATGTATTATTGCTTACCTACAGAAACATTCTGTTTCTATTAATATGTGCCTTAAGTACAAAGGGCCAGGTGATAGCCATCTAAGTCAGTGGGCTTTCTGAAGTGCACAGACAGTAAGAAAATACGAACTGCAATTTATAAAGGTGTTTTCTTTTTTTTTAAAGAATTTTTTTAAATTTTTTATTTATTTCTGAGAGAGAGAGCGTGAACAGGGAAGGGTCAGAGAGAGAGGGAGACACAGAATCCGAAACAGGCTCCAGGCTCTGAGCTAGCTGTCACCACAGAGCCCGATGTGGGGCTCAAACCCACGAACCAGTGAGATCATGACCTGAGCCGAAGTCGGACACTTAACCGACTGAGCCACCCAGGCGCCCCTGTAAAGGTGTTTTCAATAACTAAACTGGGCTTGTGCAGCAGTAAGCCTTAGTATTATTGAGTTGGTTGGTGTCTTAGCGTTCAAGTTTGGCTGGACTTCATTTAGCCTTCTTAGGTTATGTCTGTCAAAGTGAAACTTAACTAAATTGATTAACGCTACCTACATCGAGAGAAAATTGTTGGCATGAAATTCTTGAACCAAGGAAAGCCTCAGAGAGACCTACTTACAAAATGAGCCCTTGGCCAGCGTCTGGGAACTTGGCTTTTAGGAAGCTTCCACCATTCCCAGTACTGGTAAACGTGGCTCACTATACCTAAACTGTCTGTTGTATGAACAGTGTGGTTTGTGCTGACGACCTTTCCTTCTGGGAATCTGGAATTGTAAGTGCCAGGCGGAGACTGCCTAAGTGACCACCTCCCAATACCTGGGCACTGAATGTCACAAACTACCCGGTGGACAGCATTGCTTGTGCCCTCACAACTCGTGACAGGGAATGTCAGCTCATCTGGCAGGACCATTGGGAGAGAATTCTTGGAAGCTTGTGCATCATTTCTCCCCAGACTTCAGCCCATGTGCCTTTTTCCTTGGCAGATTTTGCTTTGTGTCCTTTCCCTAAGAAAGCATAGCTGTGAGTAGAACCATGTGCTGAGTCCCGTGAATCCTAACAAATCATCAAACCTATGGGCGGCCTTCAGGACTCCTGACACAGATATGAAACAGGTTAAGGTCCTACACAACTACCATCTATTACCTTTTATACTGAACAGAAATCATTTACCAAGCAAATACACAGGAGCCCTGCATGTGCCGCGGTGCCTGGTGCCAGAGTGAGCTGATAGCAGTGGCAGGGTGGCCATTCAAGGGCCTCCTCTACCCAGACACTGCCTGTACGAGGATTTGAAAGATGAAGAGAAAAGGACCCTGCCCACGAGAGTTCTCTAAGGTTAAATACCAAAATGTAATAAGCATGCTTAGAGATTCACAGCATACCCGTAGAGGCAATATGCATAGTGGTTATACAGCATGGGTTTAAATCCTGGCTCACCATTTACAAACCATGTAAGTAAGCAGTTTACTTAACCTGGAAGCTTCCTCAGCTGTAAAGTGACATAAAGCTGGATAATAAAGCATAAGGATTAAGTAATTACCATACAGTTAGAACAATGACACATACACATAAGAGTCACTACTTTTTCACGTTTATCGTGCACAGAGCACAGTCCCCTGAGAAACTGGTGGACATAATTCCTGGGGGTTAGTAAGGAAAAGAGACAAGGAAGGGGGTACTTCTACAACACCTCATTCTCCTCGTTAATTGTGTGGTATCCTTCCAAACGCTCAAAGGTTACAAAAGGGGAGGAGGAGGACCCTTCACGATCTGAAGATATGAAAAGCCAATTTTTAAATTTAATCTAGCTTTGCAGATTAAATTCCATCATTACAAATTCCAGATGATTTTGTATCAATGAAGTCATATACATTGCTATTTACTTTTGTGGGTTTTTTCCTTATTTTTTTCCCAAAGCGCTCTCTCGCTCTCTCTCTTTCTCTCTCTCTGTTTTCTCTAAAACCCCTCGATGCCACGTATCCAGTGACACAGAAAATGCTTGAACAACCAGCAGCCCCTGAGCGCCTTGTCCCCTAAAACTCCCACGTTATGTTAAAAGTGATGTGACCCTTCACAACAGTGTCAGCATGTGCAATGGAAAGAGATAAGCCAAACGCCATTGGTAAGGAAGGCGAAGTGAGGTCACAGAATAAATTTGCTTTTGCTGCATCTGTTGAGCTTAGAGGCATCTCCAGACCAAATCTAAACAGTATGCTCTTCCCTGAATAGCCGATAGAAAGTTCTGTGTGGAGGAGAGGAGGGAAAGAGCCTTGCGCAAGGCTCAGCTTTACAAAACATGGAGATGGCAAGGAGAGCATGACTCTGCCCCAAAACTATTCAGTGCCCGAAGGCAATATTCCAAATTTTCATTAAATTTGAAACTGTTTAAAAACAAAACCCAAGGGGCGCCTGGGTGGCTTAGTCCGTTAAGCGTCCGACTTTCGCTTAGGTCATGATCTCGCGGTTCGTGGGTTCGAGCCCCGCATCGGGCTCTGTGCTGACTGCCAGCTCAGAGCCTGGAGCCTGTTTCAGTCTGTGACTCCCTCTCTCTCTGACCCTCCCCTGCTCACGCTGTCTCTCTCTCCTAGAAATAAATAAAACATTAAAAAATAAATAAATAAATAAATAAAAAATAAAAACAAAACCCAAATAACTAAGAAACTCTTATTTTCTGAAGGAAAGAAGATGGAAGGAATTTAGTTACAGCTTTTAAAGATCCCCTTTAAATATAGATCTAAAAATAATTTTTAATTTAGAAACATATAATGTAGTATACATAGTTGGTTTGATTAAAAACAATGTGGAGTTTTGGTACATTGAGAGAATATACCTAGGAAAAGGCAGGCAATTTTTCTTTTTTAACCAAAATGTCTTTTGAGGAAATTATCCTTCCAGACATTCGGGCTCTCCCTTTTCTTGGGGTTTCAGGAGTTTGCTAGCAGAAAGTTCTTCTTCAACAATAGTCAAATTATGGAAAGAACCTAAATGCCCATCAACTGATGAATGGATCAAGAAGATGTAGTTTATCTATACAATGCAATACTACTTGGCAATGAGAAAGAATGAAATCTGGTCATTTGCAGCTACATGGATTGAACTGGAGGGTATTAGGCTGAGTGAAATAAGTCAGTCAGAGAAAGACAGATATGTTCTCACTCATATATGGATCTTGAGAAACTTAACAGAAGACCATAGGGAAGGGGATGGGGAAAAAAAGTTACAGAGAGGGAGAGAGATAAACCATAAGAGTCTCTTAAATACTGAGAACAGACTGAGGGTTGATGGCGGTGGGGGAGAGGGGAAAGTGGGTGATGGGCACTTGGGATAAGTAATGGGTGTTGTATGGAAACCAATTTGACAATAAATTCTATTTTAAAAAAAAGAAAATTCTTCTACTAAAAAATAATAATAGTAATAAAATAAAAAATCAAATGTCTGTTCCTCAGTGAAAGCCTTTCCCAACTCCTTCCCACCTCTGTTTCTAAGAAGTTTGTCACTGGGTCCTCTGTGCATTCTGTTCTCACCTTTTTGTTTTTTTAATGTTTATTTATTTATTTTGAGAGACACAGAGAGAAAACACAAACAGGGGAGGGGCAGAGAAAGAGGAAGAGAGAGAGAGAATCCCAAGCAGGTTCTGTGCTGTCAGTGGAGAGCCTGATGTGAGACTCGAACTCCCTACACAGGCTCAAACTCATGAACCGTGAGATCATGACCTGAGCCGAAATCCAGAGTCAGACACTTAACCTTAATAGGCGCCCCTGTTCTCATCTTTTTGATAGAACTTACTGTTTTTAAATTCTCACGTACATGCCAGCCTCCCTCTATGAAAGGACCACTGAGGTCAGGAGCTCTGTCCGGACATTACTTACCCCCAGGAAGCTCTGACTCGCTGTGCAGCCTCATTTGCTGGCTTCTACCCCTCACCCACTGCTTCAAAGTGAACATTCCCATGAGTTCTAATACTGGCCCTCTTCTCCTGCTACTTAGCTTAAGCAACGCTGCTCCTAATTTTAACCCCACTCGCATGTAGATGATTCAAGTCCATTCCTCCATTCCAGACTTTTGTCTTGAGCCCCAGACCCATAAAACCAAGTATTTAGTGAACTGGGATGGATGTTAGCCTCGAGATGTAGTCAGGACAAACCTTGTTACCTTTCCCCTATATGTGCCTCCCCACATACAGGTCCCCTTACAGTAATGGCACCACATCACCCCGTTACACACATCAAACTTGTGAGTCATACTGACCATCCCCTTTCCCTTCATCCAAACCAATCAGATGATTCTCTTTCTCTATGAAAAAACTCAAACTCTTTTGCCTAAGTCCCATGGCAGGAAATATTAAACAACTAGCTTTCCAGAAAAGCAAAACGAAACAAAAACACCCTGATCTATAAACGTACCAACATCCATCCCATAAATACTACTGTTGTGGCTGTTTTGAAGCTACCACTGTGACATCACCAAAGCTGAGAAGAAGCGGCCAATAGCAAACCATTATGTAGTGTATCCACCGTATAGAGACAATAAACCATATTCTCAGAAGCACAGGAAATAATAATGCATCGCAAAATAAAAGTGATCCGTTTTGAGTATTCAATGTTTGTAAATTATTTAAGTGTAAGTTTACATAATTTAATTGCTGATAATGGCTGAGTAACAAGTAGCTCTCAAAATTCCTGATGATGGAACCATGAGCACTTACAAGCACATTACTTTACGGTCTACAGCCTGCCTGACATCCAAGCCTTACTTTTCTTCCTGGGTGTCTCTTCTCTTTAATCCTATGCTTTGTTGATACTAGAACATTTCGCCTGCTTGAATTAGCTGCCTTTGCCGGCCATGTTCCTGATGCTCCCAACCCCTCTGGCTTCACCCCATGCACCTGACAACACCTCACTTCATTCACCTGGCAAACACCCAGTCATCTTTTGAGGCTTGAAGTCCTCTCAGTTATAAGCCTTTTTCCCAATCCCCTCCCCCTTCCTCTAGGTAAAATTGTACCCGAGTACCTTGTGCACATTTTCAGCATGACACCTGACTGGCATTTATTGTTTACCAGTTTAATTTTGCTATTAGACCATATTGCCATGCCTCATGCATTTTTTTGTACTCAGATACATTGGCCCTTTAAAAATGTTATTGAAAAACTTTATTATAATACTAGTAGACAGCCAGTAAATGTAGAGTTGAGCCCATATCTCCCAGGGATCAAGCATTGTTTTCTCAGACAACTTCCTGTGGATTGCTGGACATTTCCCACCTATTCTTTGTTGTGACCCTTGTTCTTTGCCACTGTACCCTCCCCAGAACCATGAGCTCAATCATTCACTTAAAGCACCCCAATTATTTTGTTACAGTGGAAGGAAATGGGTACAAAAGACCTGCAAAGGAATGAAAGAAAGAAAAGAAGAAAAGAAAGAGAGAGAGAGAGGAGGGGGAGGGAGGAGGGAGGAAGGAAGGAAGGAAGGAAGGAAGGAAGGAAGGAAGGAAGGAAGGAAGACGAGAAAGAGAAAGGAAGAAAGAAGAAAGAAAGAAAAAGAAGAGAGAGAGAAAGGAAGAAGAAAGAAAGAAAGAAAGAAAGAAAGAAAGAAAGAAAGAAAGAAAGAAAGAAAGAAAGAACGAACATGTACATGTACATCTTTCAGAATTGTTTCCGGCTTCATATAGCAAGCCAGCCTCTTCCTTAGAGCAATTCCAGCCACAGAGAAAGTAACATGTCTTCTGTTTGGACCTCTGTTTCCTCAGTCACAGGTTGGAATTGACCTTACTGCTGACACCCAGGATGCAGCCCAGTGACTTCCAATATTCTGCTGACAATCTCCCTGCTCTAAACTCTTCCCCTAAGCCCCAAGTCTCCACAGACAGCTCTGTTGTCTTTAGAGGTTCTTCAGCGGATGATTCCATTCAGCATCAAGGTCTGCATTAGTCAGTCCTTTGTGTGCCTTTTTCTAAACCCACTGCTCTCCTAAAAGCTGATTCTCTTATAGATCTTTATGATTCAAAGTTCTCTCTCCAGGCGTTCAGCTACTGACCGCCAATTGTTTTCTCAGGCACACGGCCCACATGTCTACAAAGTGATTACATTTTCACTGGTCCAGGCCCCAGCGGGGAGGAGATTTCTCTCAATACGTGTATGGTTTGAGGAGTCATTCCCTGCCTAGCTTCCAACCAGCTTTGCACAGGGATGAAGATTACCTTTCCGTCCACCAGAGCTGCTTTATCAAATATACCTGAGTTAGCCGGTTCCAGGGGCGAGAATTCGATTTGATTCCTCTCCAGCGCAATACTTGGGGTAGTTAAGCACTCAAATCATATTTGCCCCACGAACCAAAAGAACATATGTTTGAGTGTTTCTCTCATGAAAAGTACCCAGAAACTTACACAACACCAATGAGACTTTACCCCCAAGCGGCTTACAGTTTGGAAGACAGATTGCCACATTCTTGGGCAGTTATAAAAATTTCAGACCAACTTAGGTCTAAGTTGATTTCTCCTGCCGTCTTGTTCGGCCAAGTATACCACAGGTCCTTGACTAAAACACACAGATGAAAATGGTTACATGCTACCCAAATCTTTCACTCCACGAGTTCTTAGTACATTGATGATGAGCTCTGCTCCTTTATAAAACATGCTCTTAGTATCTTTCCATTAAAAAAAAGCATTTAAAAGGCTCATTCTTTGGATGAGTCAAACTGAGGCACAAGAGTTGTCACTAGGATGGAAGTTTCCAGATGAAATCTGGCTGGCAGCTGAGGCAGCTCTCAGCCCCTCCCCTCCTGTCCAGCCAGACAACTGTTACCCCAGGGCAGAGGGAAAGTGGTCTGGCAACTCCTGACAGATGGACAGCTGACAGAATGGACCCTCCCCGGGGCCCCAGGCCCTGTGCAGCTGTGTGCCGACCGTGCACACAATCGGCCTTCTCCCCCAGAGGAGGGGAAAGAATTGTGCAGCCAGAAAGAAGCTCTCAGCGGGAGGGAGGTGGGAGGGCTTGACTGACACACGAGGGGGCTGGCTTCTTGGAGGGCTCTTAGCAACGGCCCCGGTTTGACCCTCCTCAGCTAGAAGAAAATCGAATCAGTGTACCATTCTTCCAGGCGCCATGCAGCACCAGCAACTGAACGTCAAGGCGGCCTTCCTTCCTGCCTGTTAATTACCTGCTCTCGCCCATCTCAGGGTCCCTGCCTCCGCAAAGCGCTTCTGGAGAGGGGAAGCCACGACCACGAGCCAGCCCCCTGGCTGCCTGGGGCTTCAGCCTTGATTGGGAGTCCTTGCACATCATCTCATCTCATCCCACCGATAGGCGGGACCGAGAGGGGCGTTCCAGCCCCCTGCACCAGCAGGGGCTTTATTCTAGAGTCACTGGCGCGTGGCTGCGCTTTTCTTTCGCGTTGGTAGGTGAAACCCCGGTGGCTTCATTGGCTCCTTGATTTAAACCCCGCCCGGCTTTCTGCCCGCTCTGCTGCTGCGGGGCCAGGCCGCCCAGCCGCGTCCCAGCCCCGTTCGCAGGGAGCCGGGGCCGCCGCTGCTATTGTGTGGATGCCGCGCGTGTCCTGTCTTCTCTTCCAGACATGGCTAACAGGGGCCCGAGCTACGGCTTAAGCCGCGAGGTGCAGGAGAAGATCGAGCAGAAGTACGACGCGGACCTGGAGAACAAGCTGGTGGACTGGATCATCCTGCAGTGCGCCGAGGACATAGAGCACCCGCCCCCCGGCAGGGCCCATTTTCAGAAATGGCTAATGGACGGGACGGTAAGGCCGGCGGCGATCTCGCGGCTGGGGCAGTGGGCTGGGAAGCCCTCCTGGGCTTTCTCTTCTAACCGGAGGCTGCAGGTGCAGCTGCGGCTGCCAAACTCCGTGGCTCGCGGGGCGGGAAGGGGCATGCCTTTATTTCTCCAGGGTTGAAGAGCCGGGCTCCCCGCACAGCTCCCTACCTGGCTTAGAGGATCCGCCACCCACCTGAGACATGGCAGCTTCTTTGGGAGTTGTTGCCAGATTAGAAACCCTTTTGCTTTCTCCAGTGGGAATAGAGATAAGGATGTGCCTTCTATTTCTCCAGCCTTTACGTCCATCAGCGCTCGGTGGGGGGAAGGGAGGGTTATTTCTCCCCCCAGGGGATGGGTTAGCTACAAAGTACAACAAAGGAAAAGGTCGGAGAGGCTAGCCACCTTCGCCTCCTTCCGCGAGCCTTGCTGCCTGCGGCTGCTGGATGTCTGAATGCAAGGGTTCTCAAGAAACAGAAGGGAATCCTTATTTGATAACTGCTTTTCCGACCAGATGCGCCCGTGCGTTTGGGGGTTGGGGAGCGCTGAGTCGAACCAGCCCATCTTTTCCCCCGCAGGCTGTGATTTACTGTTACATAACAGCTATCCCACGCTTCTGTTGGGTCGCCCGGGACTTGGGTTACAGGCATCTAGGAAGAGGGTACCCAGTTCAGTTCTTTTACTCATCACTGGTACATAAGGCGTGAGTTTGGAAGCCTGATTCTGATCTGCCTTCTAAGCGAGGAAATAATATTCGATTCTATTATTTGACCTCTCCTCCCTCCATTGAAAGTCTGGAAATCACAGGCTCATCACCACACATTGTTGCCTATTTGTAAACATTCTTTCCCTCCCCCAGAGAAAGGAAAGGAGGAGCAGGCAGGGAAGGGGTGCCTGGGACTCAGCCCCTGGAGTGAAGGCACCTGGATCTCTGGGGTTTGGCATGGGAACCTGGCCGCCCAGCCCTGAGCCGTGTGCTTCTTGGGGCGCAAGACTTGACTCTGGCCAAACCCGGAAGCTGTGCCCGGTAGGGCCTAGGACTCACTTTGCATTAGTGACGGGTAAATACAAAGGGGAGCATTGATTTTGTCTCGCCTTTCGCCCTTCAGGTCCTGTGCAAGCTGATAAACAGTTTATACCCCCCGGGACAGGAGCCCATTCCCAAGATCTCAGAATCAAAGATGGCTTTTAAGCAGATGGAGCAAATCTCCCAGTTCCTAAAAGCTGCTGAAATCTACGGCGTCAGGACCACTGACATTTTTCAGACGGTGGATCTATGGGAAGGTAAACAGCCCTCAGGCCTTTGGGATTATTCTCCCTCCCGCTCCACTTTGCCCATCTCTTTCTGAAACCTGCTCACAGTGTTCTTCCTTAAGCCTGTGTGCGCCGCGGGGCTGCGGGGTGTGTGTGTGTGGAAATGGGGGGTTATCTGCCGGGGGGCGGGGGTGTGTATGGAAATGGGGGGTTATCTGCTGTAACCCCCGGCACTGTTAGCCTAAGCTCTGTGATGTTCCATGAACAAGGCTACCCTCCTCTGCGGGAACATGCACCCTGGGGAGGTGGCTGGGACCTCAGCAAACTAGCATGTAAACAGAAGGCTCCACGGAGAGAAAGCTAAAATGGTTACATGGATGCCTTTCATTCCCGTTACCCCTCCCACAACATACTCTTTCTGAACAAATGGTAGCTACTGGAAGAGAAGGGGGGTGGGTTGTGAGCGTGCTTCTGACTCACCGGCAGCAACAGAGCACCCAGACAAAGCCGCCTGGCGCAGTTCTGTCATCCGTCTGAGAAATCAAGAGCACCCCCACCTTTTACGAAACTTATTATCTGAGGGCTTGGTGACTATCCCTTCCAGATATATATTCTGCTCAGAAAGTGTGACACCTGATTTTTTTTTTCTTTCACATTTGTGAATTGACTTAAGAAGTCTTATGAGGCATAAAAATCAAATTACATTTCTGGACGTATTTGACCATCCACCGTTACTGGGGGGAAATGATGTGAACGGAGACACTGCCCGAGAAGTTGGGACCTGCGGTTGTAGTGCTTAGTGTCCCCCTGGGCCTGAATCTGTGTGTCCGTCCGTGCAGCTGTTCCACACCAGGCCGGCCGGGCACCGGAGCCACAGAAAAGTTCAAACAGGCCTCTCCGGTAGGCTGTGCTCTCTCATGCTCGGTCACTGGCTGTTAGCAGGTACATCCGATAGGATGCCAGGGCAGTGACCCAAATGGCCGTCCTGACAGTGAGGAGGGGGTAACTTTCCTGTGATCCAGAGACATGGTATTTTAAGAGGTATTTAGACAACAGTTGAAACCGATCTCTAGCAGAGGACCATCCTACTAAACAACTTCTAAAGAAACAATCGCCTCCTTAACCCTTACACCCCCTCTGTGTCAGGCTAAGAGCTAGTATTTCCTGATTCCCTCACATGTGAGGTGTTAAAATTCTAAGACACCAATCGCGTAACCTATGTTTTGCCATTACTTAGACACTCACGTATCCAGACCTTCGGGCCAGGCCATTGGACTTCTTGGCTACTCACTTCCAAATCTCGTGAATGTCAGTTGAGACTTGGTTTTTGCTCTTTAAATCAAAACCGTGATGATTGTCCCGGCGAGGAAAGAGAGCCACTGCTTATTGATATTTCCCCGTACCGTCGGGAGGGTACGAGGTCTTCACTGTGTCATACCAATTAATTCTCCTACGGTTCTCTGAGGTGTTACGAGTTTTCCCACTTCAAAGAGGATAAAGCTGAAGCTTGTCCATGATTACCTGTACACGGCGTATGCCCAGTAATTAGCAGAGCCAGACCTCAAACTTGAACTCTCTGATGCCAGAGACTAGAGAGGGCCTCAACTAGTCTGCCCTGTCATGCTTTGACCTGGAGGCTGTTTCCTGCACCTCCACCATGAGTGTGCTGTTGAGTCATAACAGGAGGATGAAGAGAAGGAGGAGGAGGAATCAGGAACATGTGGGACAGAAGGATGGAGCCCCTGCCCTAGGGGATCATGTGAATAGAAGGGTGAGCCCCCAAGTACAGGAATATGTAGGAAGAGAAAGAAACCGGAAGTCTGTGGGAGATGGGGCCCCCAGCTGTGCTTCTCTGTCATTACGTGACTGACAGTGTTTTACTTGCCTTTCCTCTTTTATCAAAGACCACGCAGGTAAACTTTACGTCCCAGGGGTGCTGGCAGTGAAGAGGAGGGGTGTAGGGAGCCACGGTCGCTGATTAACAGAGCGAGGGAGAGGTCTACACCACCTGTCCCGGCCCTGTGTGTGAATACTTAATTAAGGGAGAGGGAGGTCGAGAAGCATGAATGAGACTGTGGTAGCCCAGGGTAGGGTCGTGGACAGGTGGGCTCCAGGCCAGGTTAATGCTCATAGAAAAAAAGGAATCAAGGCAGACACTGAGGAGCCTCACCCCAGGGCAAAAAGGATGAAGCTTTAAAGGAAGAAAGGAAGGGGACTCACCCCAAGGGAGACTGACCTGGTACAGGTAGCCCTGACTGTCACCAGCAAAGCAGATGCCTAGGGGTGTCCGCATGGCCTCCAGAGGCCCCAGGGCCAGTGGCCCCATCACGGGAGGACTGAGGTTCCGGAACGGTCATTCCAAGGGAGGGATGCTCAGAATCACTGACGGAGGCCCAGGCCAGAACTGGTTACCATACAGTGAAGCAAGAGGTGGGGAAGTGGGTTGCTTTGGGCAGAGAAGGGAGGGACGGGCTTGGCCTTGAGCCAGGCCAGGGTGAGACCCTGGGTACTGAGTGACTGAGGCTGGGTCCCTCCCCCCAGAGCCAGTTGTCACTCATGTCTGGGGATGAGCAAGCCTGAATCAAAGAGACACCACAAGGCAGGCCCGCATGTGTCTGCGCGCCTGTGACGGTGCACGCACGTGTTTACTTGCGCAGCTATCGGGCCATTTGCTTAGCTTAGTGCCACATGCCCCCTACCGCTCTGACGGCGGTTTTCCATTTATTCCCATTCCTTCCTGATTCCACGCACCGTGGGTGTGGTGGCTGTGGCCGCCCGGGTCCAGCCCTCCTTGCTTGGCCACTTCCTCCTCTGAAGGTGCGTTAAGCTCGATAGCTCTCTGCCCCCTGCCCGCCATCTCCCCTGCTTGACGTCTTCCCAGTAGGGTCCTGCTTGCCCACGGCTGCCCAGTGACCCCGTGTTGCTCAGAGGCCGCAGACGAATGAAGCTGCAGGAGCCCACGATTGCCAGATGCCCTCCCATGTAGCATCCGCTAGACAGGCAGGGGCCCCGGATGGACCCGTTATCCCGAAGCCCCTTTTAGACGCACAGTGAACTGTTTGGAACGAACTTAAGAGCAGTCAGAATAAAAGGTTCTGGGCTTGAAAAAGGAACCCAGGGCTGAATGGCCCAGAAACCAACCCAACCACAGTGATATGAGAGACGGAGCTAACTGAAGTTCCTCTGGGAGGAAGCTGGGGGTGTGCAACCCCTTTCAGCGCTGGGGAGGAAGCGGGGGGCCACTTGGAGCCCCGTGGGAGGACTGGAGAAGCTTGTCTCTTGGGTGAGGGCAGGTGAATGCCTGGCAGGTCCTTTCTGGATCCGCGACGAGCGCCGGGAAGGGGTGGGAGTGGGGCTGCCTCAGCTGTCCATGACTCAGGAGAGCGCACCGGAGCTTAGACGTCAGCGTCTCGTCTGTGGAGGGAAAGTGGGAAGGAGACGCGGGAGGCGCAGGAAAAGGAAGTGTGTGTGTTTGTGTGTGAGAGAGACGGAGAATGAGAGCGAACACGGGAGAACTAGGGGGTGTGCTGGTCAGAAAGACTCAAAGAAAACTTACCCCAGAAGTGGCCCAACACAGATTTCTGAGTCAGAAATTAGACCGCCTGGTTCATACCTCTGCTCCACCACTTACCCCAAGTAACTTCTCTAAGCTTCGATTTTCTCAGCTATCTATTTCACAAGGTCGATGTGGGGTTTCAATGGGATGATGCCTTAGAAGCGCTTAGCAAAGTGCCTGGCAATTGTAGCGCATAATATATGGTGGCAAGGCAAGCATCACTAGGGTCATTGGCCTGTCCCTCTTTACGACAAATGGAAAATGAAGGCGATGGGAGCAAGGCTGGAAAGGCATTTATTCTGTCTTGGAACAGAAAGATTTCATGAGTGGCTTCATACAGAAGCCGATAGTGTTGCCTGGATGGCATCTGCCCTCTGTCGTGTGGTGCCTTCACTGCATCGGCCATCCTCCAATATGGAGGGCCGGCTTCACAGGTCACCTTATTGACATTTTTCTATCCTATGGTCACTATCCTCTTGAGGTCTTTCCCCATAATATACTGATTTGCCAATTCCAGACCCAGAAGATCTTGGTACAGTGAAAAGATGAGTTTGGAGTCGGGTAGATGGGTTGAAACTCTTTAGCTACATCCCAACTGGTGAACTAGTTTAAGTGCTCAGCTACTCAGAGCCTCGCTTTCCTTCTCTGTAAACAGTAAACAGGTCTAGTGCCTTCCTCAGAAGCTTCTTGTGAGGATTAAATGTGTAAAATGCCTATGACCATGCCCGGCTAATAGACACCTAATCAATATTGGCTTCTTTCCCCCATATTGTAAGTCCATCAGCAACTAACTTTTGGTTTCTCTGCACAGCCACATGGTGAGCAAGCATTAGACATGTAGAATTCTAGAATGTCAGAGCAGACTAGACTCAAAGATCAATCCCATCTGATTACTTTTCTCTCTTTTTTTTTTTTTTAATGTTTTATTTATTTCTAGGAGAGAGAGAGAGAGAGACAGCGTGAGCAGGGGAGGGTCAGAGAGAGAGGGAGTCAAAGACTGAAACAGGCTCCAGGCTCTGCGCTGGCAGTCAGCACAGAGCCCGACGCGGGGCTCGAACCCACGAACCGCGAGATCATGACCTAAGTGAAAGTCGGACGCTTAACCGACTAAGCCACCCAGGCGCCCCTCCGATTACTTTTCTCCGTAGTCCTACTGACAAGGATCCTGGGCGCATGGTTTTGCCCTGCACTCGTTCCCTTTCCTTGATGACTAGGAGTCAGGGAAGAGTGTGGTTTACATTGGAGGTGGGGTGCCTGAAAGGTCCAAATATATATTCTCTGGGGACGTGGCTCTATGTGTGTCATTTCGAACAGCAAGAGCAAAGAAACATTTCACCCAATCTGAGAGACACGGGGATCTTGGGAGGTACCTGTAGTGACTTGAGTCACCACAACGTGCCTGCTGCCTGCAGCCTCCTTTTCTGTCAGAACAGTCTCTGCTGCTCGTGACTCTGTTTGGCAGGTTTCTCCTTCAGCAGTGGTTCTCAACCTCGAGCCCAGTAAGCGTCTGAAAACACAGCCCTAGTGTTTCTGAGGTATTAAATCTGGGGTAGGGCCCAGGAATTTGCATTTCTTACCGATTCATAGGTGATGCTGCTTCTGCTGGTCTGGGAACCCGACTGTGAACACCACTGCCCACCAGAGAGTCTGCAGAAGGGCAAGCGACAAAAATTCACGAAACTCACAGAGCAAGCCCAACCGACTCTCTGACATTTCTCCTTTGACTGTGTTAATATTTCCTCAGTCTTGAGTAGAGAATTGGGGGGTGGTGACTAAGTTATTACTCAAGGAAAGAAGAAATGATTCCAGAAAGATGAAAAAAGCCAGTCTTCCAAGGGTAACAATGAGTCAAGACTGATAGAAAATGGAGTAGCTCCGAAGCCAAGAGTTTTGACTATAAACTGTAAAAACCTTTTATTTTAAAAAAAAATATTTACTTATTTGTTTCGAGAGAGAGAGAGCACTAGCAGGGGCGGGGCAGAGAAAGAGGGAGAGAGCGAATCCCAAGCAGGCTTCTGACACGGGGCTCGAATTTACCAACCATGACCTGAGCTGAAACCACAAGAGTTAGCCACTTAACCAACTGAGCCACACAGGCGCCCCTGTAAAAACTTTGAGTATTGATAGTAGAATATCCCACTCTGACTTTTACCACCCAAATGACTTCTCTCTGGCTTTCGTTCTTTTTCTTTTTAACCCTTCCGATTATTTTTTCTTCCCAACGACATGCATAAGATATCACGAAAACAGTAAAAACAAAATTCAAGAGAACAAGACCCTTGTTTAAGTATCTTTATGGTAATAGCACTCAAACTTTATTGGTAATAAGAATCCCTGGTTGGGAGACCGAGGGAGGGCCTTACGGGGCTGAACCCTTGACCCCACCCCCCGGAAGTTATCATTTAGTAGTCTGAAGTGCAAGACCACACTTGGGGAAACAGCGCTTTGTGAGAATGCAGGAAAGAGGGCACACTCGGTTGTTGAGAGTCTCTGAGAAAAGGTTTGCCAGGTTGAGACGAGGAGGGGCTACTACGCCACCATCTGTTTTTCTATAATTGCAAGTCTAATATCAGCCTTTCCTGTAAGAACAGGGTAGAAAAGCTCAGGTCGCCTGATCAAAATGCTGAGCTGGTAGTGTGCATTTGGCCTCTCCTATTCCATGTGTCACTTCCCTTTTTATGGCCAGGGGTCTCATTTTTAGGTCACCACCAAGGACTCAGCATCTAGAAAATTCCCAGCCCTTCCCTATAGTGGATACTTCTTTTAGGACAGTTCTTCTTTTTGTTCTTGGAAGAATAGCCTTGAGCAGTGTTTTCAGGCTGCCTTGCCAAAGTGTCTAGGGGTAGCTTTCAGGGCTGCCACAGACTCTGAGCTGGCTTCCAGCTTGGGTCAGAGCCCTTCTCATTATTGACTTTACCATTTGACTTTCTGGAAGATGTCTCCGAAGGGAGGAGTTTTTGTTAAGGAATACTGTGCAGTGCTTACCATGTGCAATGTTCTTAACAAGCGAAAAGTCAAGTAGTGGAACAGTGCTTGCCTCTCCATCCGGCTGTGTCAGAGGCTTCTCAGGATATTGCTCCAGAATCTGAATTTTTAAGATTCTCAGGTATTTCAGAGAGAGACACAGAGAGACAGAGTGTGAGCAGGGGAGGGGCAGAGAGAGAGGGGACATAGAATCCGAAGCAGGCTCCAGGCTCTGACGGACACAGGGCTCTAACCCACGAACTATGAGATCATGACCTGAGCAGAAGTCAGATGCTTAACCGACTGAGCCACCCAGGTGCCCCTCATTCTCAATTTCTGGTAAGCAGTCTACTTTGTGAGCCACCCTGCTTCTCAAAGTTGCCTAATGGTGTAAATCACCTGGAGAGCTTATTAAAAATAGAAACTCCCAGGCCTCCCCCCAGGCCTGCTGAATCCAGCTCTGAGGGGAATGACTTCGAAATTCATATTTTTAAAGAGATGTTCCCCGTGCTATTCCATAAATTGTCCAAGAGGCTTGGGAAACCTCGGTCGGAAGTAGTCTAGAAAGCCGTGTTCTAGGCAGATGGTTACAAGATTCACAGATCTTCCTTCACCTCATTGCTCCTTTAGACATTTAATATGTGACCCCTCAGTTAGAGATACCAGCCTCTACAAATGACCCCTTCCCCCCAGCAGCCTGTGATCCGGGCTTCGGAGCTGGCTAGACAGGTGAGGCTAGAAAAAGGCCCTCTCGCCATTTCAGCACTTTCATGCCGCGGTTCCTCAGGAGGGATGTCTGGAAAGCACACCAGACAAGTCGGAGAGGCAGATTTCTGCTCACAGTGTTACTTAGAAATCGGCCACGATGAACTTGACCGGCACACTGATGGGACACCCTAGGCCCCAACTCTTCTTGCTTTAACCTTACTTGAGTTGAGACCCGGAGGAATTATCCCAAACAAATTCTCTCAAAGACTTATGGCTCTTGGGGTTGGTACCATTGACCTTATGGGGCCCAAGAACAGTGACCTAATTTTGTCACCTGTGCATTCCCTCTGGCCTGGTGCTAACTAACAAAGCCATTGCCACCCCTTCAGATTATCTCTGATTGCTGAGGAACGTGCCACCCCAACCAACCTGTGGTGGGGACCCATGGCTGATGGCGGCCCAGTGGACTGTGTGTGGGCTTTGCGTTCAGACCCCTGAGCTAGTTCCAGGCTCTGGTTTAACTTGCTGAGTGACTCTGGGCACATTAATTGACCTCCCTGAATTCATTTTCCCATTCATACGCTGGAGGGAATAATATCCATTCCACTGGGTTGATGTCATGTATAATAAAGTATCCAGCTTATAATTTATATCAAATCTCTTGCCTTGGGATCTTCCTTAAGGAAAGCGTTTTCAGTGTGTTCTTGTCAATAAAGCCTCCTTCCCTGGCTTCTTCTGCCCGATCATGTAATTGCTTCCTTTTCCGCCTTCCAGGATGAGGGTGGGTGGTGGTAATAGGTCCAGGCTCCTGGGTGTCTTACCCTTGCCAACTTTCCTCCCTCCTTCCTGCCCGGGTTACTGCAATAGGACACCAGCTAGTTTCCTGTGAAGGGGATGGGTCTGTGCTAACACTGCCTGCTTCTGCACCCGGGGCTCCGGGGCCATACTTGCGGCTGGGCTGCTGGGTGTCAGGCTGCACATTCCCCCAGATCCTGGACTTACCAGACCTGCGCTTTCCAACCACCAGAAACCGATTTCCTGTGGCCCTTGTACACAGTAGGGTTGAATGTATGCTCTAACTTTCCCAAGCCTCCCTGTGCTTAATTATTGCTGTAAGTTCTCTCTAATGGCTCACTGCTTAAGAGCAAACCCTCTCCCCGTCTCTTTCCACAGAGATGCCTAAGAATATCATCACTACAGGGGCGCCTGGGTAGCTTAGGTGGTTAAGTGTCCGACTTCAGGTCAGGTGATGATCTCACGGTTCGTGGGTTGGAGCCCTGCGTCGGGCTCTGTGCTGACAGCTCAGAGCCTGGAGCCTGTCTTCGGATTCTGTGTCTCCCTCTCTCTCTGACCCTCCCCTGCTCACGCTGCCTCTCTCTGACTCTCAAAAATAAATTTAAAAAATAAGACAAAATTTAAAAAAAAAGATTATCATCACTACAGCTCTTAAAAAAAAAAGATCCCATTACACAGTGACAATTACAGAAAAGCTTTGTATCTATGGGAGAGAAGTCATTCTAAGAACCACCTCTGGGTTTGTTCTCAAGTCTCACGATTCCTTGTGCCCTCCCCCATCCATCTGCTGCCTAGACACTCCGTTCTGCACCTCCCCAGCTGCACCTTGAGTCCGGGGACTGTCCAGGGACAGCATTTCGCCACTGTAGCTGTCAGCCAACCCGGCCGGGCCTCAGGATCCCGGAAACCACCCTGTAGTTAATGGGTGGGAAAGAAAAGTGAGGGAAGATGAATCTACTGTCTCTCTCTCTCCCTCGCCTCTCTCTCTCTCTCTCTCCTCTTTGAATAGATGGACATCCTGAACTGGACTTCCTCTGTGGACCTGAATTGTTTATTTCATTAGACTTCTACTCCAGTCTTGCTTCCCATCTGCCTTTCTCCTGTAATTCTGTATTCCCCAGTGACCGAGCCGCAGCCCCACGGCCGGAGAGAGCAGATGGCTCACTCAGCGCCAAGAGGGCCTTTTAGTGTTTGCCCTTAACTTTGCCGGCTTCACCCCCTACGCCACCTGCCCCACTGAACCTTGCCTTCCTTTCTAACCCTGTGCCGTGAGCTTTGCACTCCACACTCGTGCCGTGCAGGGATCCCTGTCTAATCCAGGGCTGACCACAAGGTAACCTTTTTCCCAGCTCTTGGCGGGACCGTCAGCTGGGAGGGAAGAAGGGAGAGAGGATGGGAGGAACAGGCTGACTCACGGGGTCACTTGCCTCCTCTGTGAATTCAGGGTCATTGGGCTTCTCAGAGCATGGCTCCCCTTCCCACTATATGAAGGGGCACAGCACACATGTCTCTCTCCCTCTCTCTCTCTCTCTCTCACTCACACACACACACACACACACGACAGCTATTTATTATTTCCATTTAGCTCCTTCCAAGCTGCAAAAATAAAGGGCCCATCATTTGTGTCACATTGAGTGCTTTCTGTGTTGATTTGCTTGCCTTCATTTGCCAGCCTCCAGTCCAAAGAGCAAAGTGAATGCTCTTGGAATCAATTGAATACATCAAGTGAATACAATTCAATGCACATGGCTGATTTTAGACCCTTTTAACCCAGAGAAAGTAAAAGGAGCCACCTGGGGTTTAGCACATTCAATCCAGCCAAGCAGCTTCTTTGCAGTTTCCTTCCCCCCAACCCCAAATCCCACCCCCAGTCCAGAGGAAAATCCTCTTCTGCAGACCAGCTCGCAAGTCCACCCGCAGGATCTCCCCTAGCCGCAGTCTGTAGAACCCACTGAAGCAAGGGCCTCTGCTCAGGGCAGGGACCTACTTGTACTTGAGCTGATAAGTGTTCGGAATGTTTTATTCATACAGCAACTATGAATGAGTTAGAAACTGGGCGAGTCGTATAGAGAGTAGTATTGTGGGGGTGGGGTTGTCCCTTTCTGGAAAGTTTTGCCATAGTTATCTTGGGGGCTTTGAGAAGTATTTGATCTTGAATGGGATCGCCTACAACCTCCCATCAGAACTTTCTGCCCAGAGGACCAACCCCATCTTTCCAGATTCCTTAGCCTTGACACATGCTTGGCTTTGATTTCTTGGTTGGCTTGCAGGGAAGGACATGGCGGCCGTGCAGAGGACTCTGATGGCTCTTGGCAGCGTTGCAGTCACCAAGGATGATGGCTGCTACCGGGGAGAGCCATCCTGGTTTCACAGGTAAATAGCCCTTCCTGCCGCCCCCCTCCCCCGCCCCTACCCACCCCACCCCCAGCGCCCCACCGAGGAGGGTGAGTTTTACAAGAAAGAGCATCTGCAGCGCCAGAGGCTATTGCAACACTGAGCATTTGAGGCCCACAGCTGATTCCCCAGTAACCAGGAAAGACTGATGCTGTCATTCAGGCCAACAGCCCACCCAGGGCTGAACGGTTGGGTGTTTCCTACTAGATACTGGGACCCTTCAGCTCTGGCTGCGCTCTGTTTCTACAGACGCTAGGCAGGACTGAGGTGGCTTGAGGCCTCAATTTGGTTTTATTATGATCCAAGGAGCCCTAAACTTATTTACTTATTTATTCTTGCATTTAATGAAAGGAAAATATGTCCAGGTTAATGTCTGTTGTTCCAGTGTATTCATTTATTTTTTAAAATGTTTTTTCATTTTGAGGCAGGGAGCATGTGCATATGAGCGAGGGAGGGGCATAGAGCCCTGGGTGCAGGGGAGAATCCCGAGCTCCGTGCTGTCAGCTCAGAGCCCTATGTGGGGCATGATCCCACAGACTGTGAGATCATGACTGAGCCGAAATCAAGAATTGAATGCTTAACCAACTGAGCATCCCGGGCACCCCCCACCCCCACAGTGTATTTTTTAATAGCAGTCTTTTTCACTTTCAAAAGTGGCATGGTCTGGATAATGTATTATGGGGTCATGTCCGTAAAAAATGTATTTTCTTGTCGCTGTTGTTTTCATGGGTGGAGGGAAAGCAAGGAAGCTTAAACTCCACCCAGTAGCTCGGGGGGCCATGGAGGCAAAAGAGTGCTTCGTAGGAGATAATTGGCCCTTCGCTTCCCTAACCCCTCTTTCTTTTTCTAGACAGTTATAAAAAGGAACCCCCTCGTGTCATTTTAAATGATCCTGGTCTGAGAACCTTCTAGATACTGGCCAGTTAAAACTCTGTTTTTAGTCCCAGCTTTGCTAGCGACACATTGTGGTTTATGTGACCCACAAAACCAAAATTAGTTACTATCTGGCACTTCACTGAAGTTTGCTGCCCTCTGGTTAAGAGTAAGAAACTTTCCCTCCTGAACTCCTAGGTGCTACCGCTCTACAGCAGGAAGGAACATTAATCCTTTGCCCTCCGTGGGACATGGGATTTATGACGTGCTTTGTAAAAAAAGCTGATTGTAATCTTCGCAAGGGCTTGAGGTAACTTTGAGAGAGAGGATGACAGGAGGGTTGTCCGAAAATGAAGTCACTGATCTTTCATGGAAATTCTGAAAAACAGTCTGGGTTCTAAGGAGTTGAGAGCTCATGTGTCATGGAAGGGCCTACTCGGAGTAGAGCTGTCTATCACTCTATCTATCACTCGTGATAGAACCATAGCCCAGGATAGGACTGACGATCAGAGTAGGGCCATAGCTCAGGGTGGGGCGTTGGCTCACGGGAGGACCGTAGCCCTTGGTGGCCATTGCCCAAGGTGGGGCTGTAGCTCAGGGTAGGATCACGGCTCCTATCAGTCGTATAGCTCAGTGTAAGGCCTGCTGTTCTATCTGGTGGCCTGGTGTTCTGTTTAGTGACCCCAGTAGAGCCTTTCTAACTACATGTCTTGGGAAGGGTTTGAAAACTGTCAGAATGACATTATTGCACCTCACTTCCTCTGCCCAGGAAAGCTCAGCAGAACCGGAGAGGATTTTCAGAGGAGCAGCTTCGCCAGGGACAGAACGTCATCGGCCTGCAAATGGGCAGTAACAAGGGCGCCTCCCAGGCAGGCATGACCGGGTACGGGATGCCCAGGCAGATCATGTGAGATGCCGCCTCCCGCCGCCCCGCGGAGAGGACGAATGTTCCCCACCACGGTCTCTGTGATAAAGGAGTAGTCAGTCACCTTCCGACCTTCTCTTTCTCAAAGCCTCCCGGTGTCTGGTTTTTGCAAGCGCTGCATTTCTGCTGAAAATCCGCGTTGCCTACTGCTGCCACCTTGTGTTCATTTAGAACTATGCAAAGACTCCGCCTCCTCTTCCTGAGCTCCCTCTTTTGCCCAAAAGTCTCCCTTTGTCTGATTATTTATTTATTTATTTGCCAAAAAATCCCCCTCCTCGACGTATGAGAACACACCTAATAAACAGATTAGTCTTGTGTCTTCGAATGTCAATGTCATCCTTCGCCGTAGGGTCTTCGCGAGGCAGGGCTGGCCTCCATTCATCCGAGGGGCCAGCAAGAGTTAAGCTTCAGCTGAAGGCGTAGAACTATCGGCTCGCTTTGGGGAAGCCCTGATCAAGTTGTGTTCTTTATCTTGGCAACGGCAGTAGAAGTTTAGACCTAGTTTTGCCCACTCTGACAGTCTAAAGCCGGGAATTCCAGAACAAGGTCTCTGAGTCCCTTGGTCAAGGTACCTACCTTGCGCTTACGATGTTAGATTCTGTGGGAGAGCCCTGGAATGAGCAAGCCGAAGCTCCAGCTCTTCAGGGGTTCTCATATAGAGGCCCAGGAAGTATTTGCTGGATGAATGGTTTTATCAAATAATGGGTGACGATCGAAGGAAAGAGCAGTAGTTACTTCTGCACCAATGATCTTCCCTCTGCAGGCCGGACGCTGGGTCTGATGCCCACATTTATATAGCTCCTCATGAGCCAAGCATTAGAGGCACTGTAGATTGCTCCCTTACACTCACTCACAGGGTCTAAACCCATCGAACTGTTGGATATTGCTGAAGACAGAGATCTAGCTAAGATGGGACAGGTTCTAAAGATTCCATCTTTCCTATAAAAATTAAAAAGGCTAATAAACCTGGACACCGCTATTTAATCTTACGCTTTCCTACCAGGAGAAACAAAAAGTGATGCATTTGGTAAGAAAAGAAATGAAGCCTTTTATCTATATTATGAATTGTTAATTAACAACAACGAAAAAGGTACAAAATGAAACTGGATATTGCCACCCTTTAAATATTTGGAATCCTGGGTCCCCATTTGTTCTTCAGTGAGAGCATCACTGGTCTTGTCTATTTTATAAATTAGGATTCAGCATACGATTTTAAAATACTTTTAATACTAAAGAAAAAACACAGAAAAAAAGGATACAGTAAAGGAAATTAGCCTGGGTCACATAGAGGACATAATGTATACTCTAGCAGCCCTAGTGACTTTCTGACGGCCACTCGAGAGTTGTTCGTTCTTGGAACGATGTCCCATGAACATGGCGGCCAAACCTTTACTTGGGAGCTGTCACAAAAGCAAGAGAGGCGGGTGGATAGATCCCAAAAACGTTAAACAAGGCAGGGAGGAATTCTGGAGAGAGGCGGAAGGTGGTCAGGTCCCCGCCTGGGGTTGGGATTAGGGGCATGGGAGACGGCTTTCAGGCTCTGCCTGTTTTGCTCCCCACACACCACCACTGCTGTGCCAGAGACACAAAGAGGCAGAGAAACAGCAAAAGGAGCTGAGAGCCAGAAGGAAGTAACCTACTAAGTCCAGGGCAGCGTCTGAGCGCTGCGAGTGAGGAGCGCTGCGAGCGAGGAGTGGGTGGTAACCCTGATAGACAGCTGGGCATTGCTTCCTCCCAACATGACCCCGCCCACCCCCTCAGGCTCGCACCCTTGAGTCCGTTTGGATGAAGACAGCCTGGGTGGGAGGCTGTTAAAGAGAAAAAAAAAACCAAACAACTGAGACCCTAGGAGAAAGGCGTACTCAAGTCATAGGGACTGGGGCAGGAGTTAAAACAGAATGCGAGAGCCCAATTTATAATTCCAGAGACTACTTGACTCAAGATAGTATTTCCATCTCCTCAAAGTGGCCAGAAGCATCCTAGCTGAGATCTGAGATTTGCCTCCTTTACCCGCTTTGTATTTGTAATCAAGGTAGCAGATAACCTCAGGGCCACATGAGCTCATGGACCCCATATGAAAGACTCTTGAGAAACAAAAGTACCATCATCAAAAGACACAGTGGATCACTCTTACCAGACGGAGCATAATTCATGGACTAGACAGAAGAATCGTTTAAAAAGAGTCTAATAAATATGCTAAAAATAATAAGGGAAAATACTGGAAACATGAATAATCCACTCCGAAGAAAAATCAACTAGTGATATGAAATATTAAAAAATAAAATAAATGAGATAAAGATTGAGAGTAGAAAGGATAAAATGAACAAGCTAATAAATTGGACTATCACAACAAAGTACTCTGTAAAAAAGACATAAATAAATTATAAATATAAAAAAAGTCAAGTGATATGAGTGAAAAATCGTATCATTGAAACCTCACAAGAAAAGGAAATAAATCAATACAGGGGAAGGAAAACTTGAAATTATTTTGAGATTTCTCAGAAAAAAAAAGCACCTAAGGACTCAGTGTTAAAAGACTTAGAAAGATGCCAAAAAATAAATGATAAAACTCCTCAGTGGGAAACGTAGTGAAAAGTGTGGCATTAAAAATAAATACAAAACTCTCAAAGCCTTTAAAGAGTAAAAGCCCATTACATATAAGGGGGAAAAAATCAGATTAACTTTGAACTTCTCAACAGTTACCCTGGAGACATAAAGTGATATATTTGAGATCCTGAAGGGAAAAGAAAACATTACACATAATTTTCTACATAGCAATTAATTTTTTAAGCCAAAAAATAGAATAGAAATATTTAACAAAGACCTTCTGAAAACATAATTTTTAAAAAATTTTTTTTAATGTTTTGTTTATTTCTGAGAGAGAGAGAGAGACAGCGTGAGCAGGGGAGGGTCAGAGAGAGAGGGAGTCACAGACTCTGAAATAGCCTCCAGGCTCTGAGCCGGCAGTCAGCACAGAGCCCGATGCGGGGCTCGAACCCACAAACCGTGAGATCATGACCTGAGCCGAAGTTGGACACTTAACCGACTAAGCCACCCAGGCGCCCCATTTTATTCTTGTTTAAATAAATAAGGACAAAACGATAGAGAGAGAGAAAAATTCTATCTATAACAATATAGGAAAAGAAAAAGAAAAGGATAATGTCCTCTTTGGAAGAAAAATGTAGATACTGATAAATTTAAGAAATTGTTAGAAAAAGACAAACATACGGAGTCCAACTCACTTCACGAAGCTACTTTAACGTTAATTCCAAAACTGAATAAGAAAATTACAGACTGACTTCACTTGGGAACACAGATAGATGTGAAAACTTCTAAATAAAATAGTGTCGAACCAACCCCAGCAATGAATTTTAAAAATCTGCTAGGGGGCGGCTGGGTGGCTCAGTCAGTTAAGCATCTGACTTCGGCTCAAGTCATGATCTCATGGTTCATGGGCCCAATCCCTACATCAGGTTCTGTGCTGACAGCTCAGAGCCTGAAGCCCGCTTCTGTTCTGAGTCTCCCTCTCTCCCTCTGCCCCTCCCCAGCTTGAGCTCTGTCTCTCTCGTCTCTCTCTCAAAAATAAATAAATATTAAAAAAAACTTAAGAGGCTCCTGGGTGGCTCATTTGGTTGAGCATCCGACTTCAGCTCAGGTCATGATCTCACAGTGTGTGAGTTTGAGCCCCATGTTGGGCTTTGTGCTGACGGCTCAGAGCCTGGAGCTGCTTCAGATTCTGTGTCTCCCTCCCTCTCTCTCTGCCGCTCCCTCACTTGCATTCTGTCTCTCTCTCTCTCTCTCTCTCTGTTTCTCAAAAATAAATAAATAAATATCTGTTAGAATAAACCCTTTTCTCTCTTTTTAAGAGAAGGTCTTTTTTTTCTTTCTTCTCCTTTTTTTTTTCCCATTTTTTTGTTTTGTTATTTTAACTGGATGGGCTCTCTAGGGACCTAACCCTAACTAGCCCGGAGTAGAAACTTGAACCCAGGTTCCATTCCTTGCCTCTTCCTCTTCTAAAATTAGAGAGTGATTACCTGTACCAAGCCCTGAATTTTATTTATAACAATAGTTGAGGCTAAAATTGAAATGACTTCTCCTACATATTGAGCTAATTGATTTTTGGAGGAGGATTTAAATCTAGTTTCCTAGGCTTCCAGAATAGCATTCATTCATTTTCATTTTTCAGCCTTTCTGCTAATTCTAATTCTTCCTAAGGCTTTATTAAGTAATGTCCTAACATAGCACTCCATTCTTATTTATGTATTTTTGTATTTTCGTATTTATTTATTTATTCAAAAACTATCCTGGTTCAGCAAAAGCCATCTATGTGCAAAAGGTATGAAAATGACTAGCAAACCATCTGCCATAAATCCATCAACAAGAATTTATTGAGTCCCTAATTATGTTAGGGAGACACTGGAATATTAACAAGGCTTTTAGTTGAATGAATTTGTAGTCTCCCTGAACAAGCAGAATCTACTCTGCAGTTCCTTGTGTCAATTGATTATTTCAGTTTAAGGGCCACGTGAGAGCAACAGTCACTTGGATTCTCCAAAGGAAGAGTTCTCTGGCCTGGGATGGACAGGGAATGTTTGCTGGAGGAGACAGGACTCAGGAACATCTGCTCGGTGCCACCACGAGAACTTACTGGATGCTTTACCACTTATCCCAAAACAACAAGAACCAAGCTTGGGATTTCAAGACAAATCCTTGCTGGTAGACTTGAGCAAGGGCCACAGTAATGTGGGAAATAACCTGCAGCACCCATGCCTCGGAACCTCATTCCATCTCAGACCTCTAGAAGACAGACTTAAAGGTCAGGATCTTTTAATTAAAAAAAAAAAAAAATTGCATCAAAGTTGTTTGTTTTCAAGTTACTTTTTAAAAGGTCAGCTTTATTAGAGCTCACCTTGACATGGAATGTACAGAACTGTCCCCGCTCATGGTTACAGACCCACCATGGGATCGAGACATCCAGCTCTCAGCTTCATACACCTGTTTTGATCCAGGAGCCAAGCTCAAGGTTCCTGATGATCAGGGAAACACAAGGATGTGCCAATGGCTAGTGACATCTATAGGCGTGCCATCTGTAGGGGTGGGCCAGCTTGCAGTGTGAGTACATGTCCCATTTCTGGATGCCTAAATGTCAAAGACAGAAAGATGCTTTAAGAGATCTAGGAAGACAGACTAGGCCAGAGTTTTCTACCTGACCTATCAGCCCTCCCACCAACAACAGTGATTGGAGCTGGGTCTTATGTCAATGGAAACGCAAAGCTCAATTTTCATCAGGTCTCGTTTTTTATTTCCAGGCAACCTGTCATTTTAGTTACCATTGACAGCAAGCTTTAATGGCATAATAGACTGCAGCACTACTGTTGATAATAAATTTAAATGCCATGGCCTCAAAACTGCTAATTTCATCAGGCATTACAATTAAAATGATTGTGCGGACTATGAATCTTTCACTGCTGTGGTACCGTGAAGTACACGGCAACTAATGAGGGCATCATTGGCAGAAATGAGCATACAGTTCTTGCAAGTTATCTAGTTAGTTCCCTTGGACATTTTGAAAGATAAATGCTCCCATTAAATAGGCCACGGTCAGCTTCTTGAGTGATGTTGATTCAAGGCCATCTTTCACATGAGCTTGGTAATGCCTTCATGTTATGTAGATGATGAGTAAGCTTCAGGTCACTATCTCCCCTGAGTGTAGAGAAGTGTGGCCATTTCTCTATATTCTTGTGAGCATTATCCCTTTAAAAATATGTTTGTGAATATTCTGGAAGACACCCTCTGTGTATCAGGATGTCAGTGGAACTTGGTGTTCTTCCCGAGCAGCTGCAAAGGAGTTTTAGGATTGCTGGGTCTTTACCCCAAATTCCAACATTTTTCATCTCTGCCAAAGAGCACATTAAATCCCTGAGCTGTTCATGCTTGTTACTGACTTTGGTGTACACAGGGCAGAAGATAGAAGAGTCAACTGAAAAAGATAAATTGCAAACTCTGAGACCAGATCAGAAATGATTACTTACAGAATTCAACTTAAAGGTCTGAGGCAAAAGAACCGAAAATGTGGTTAATTTGTCATTTGGCAAAACCAAAGACCTATTATGTATTCACAAAATAAATATGTCAACTTTTATGGCCCTGAGCAGAGAACGTAAAGCTATTTTGAAGGGCAAGGATAAATCTCACGATGGTCCAATTGAGTTTAGAGCGATTATTGCCCTACTGACCTTTATTTTAATGAAATAGATATTGAAGGGCCTTCTGTCGGATAAAATTAAAGATCCATGCTGGTACCACATTGTTGGATCAATAATTGTTTGGGAGAACATTGCATCTGTCTCATGATGGAATGGGCCTGGCTTGCAGAAATTGCAAAATGGAAAAGTCTTCCTGAGAAGAAATCCTGTTTCAAAACAACTAAAGGGGAAAAATAATGAGCTAAGGGAGTTTCACTTGAAAGGTATTTATTGAGCACCTACTAAGTGTCAGGAACTCTCTATAATCCACCTCTTTTAATGCATGCAACAATCCTGCAAAGTGAGTATTTACGTCATTTTCCAGATAAGAAAGAGAGGAGATCAGAGAAGTTGAAGGACGGCCCAAGGTCTCATCATTCGTCATGAGGAAACTAGAATTTGAACTCTGAACAACGATTCCAGAATGTTATGACTTCCATTATACAACACTGCCTCCCACATCCTAGACCACTGCTGGGATCTGGGAGATACACAGGCAAAGACGTGCTCCCCCTGCCCTCGCACTCAACTAGCACTTACTCTTTCCCCAGGAACTCACAGTGAAGAGCTCCCTTATCCATAATTCAGGAAAGCATAAATATGTGCAATTTTCTAGACCTAGCTCAAAAGATGTGTTTAATTCCTTCCTGAATTCAGAGCACCCCGGTGTATATAGAAGTAACCAATACTTAAGATAGCTTGTTTTCCATGTGAAAGTTTAACGTATGATTCTTGATCAGAATTACTCCTGCAAATGTTACGTAAATTTTTCCTTTTCTTTGGCATCGTTTAATTACGGCCAGGATTAGGCTAATGTGAGTGAGGCTCTCCACCTGGGCAGAAAATTTAATTTGGAGAAGCAAACTGATCTGTATTCCACCCACCCCTGTGTGGCATAAGAAATAAGTATAGGGAAACTGGGAATGTTGTATTCCTTAACCCATGGTAATTAGCATATGTTCTTAATTAATATTTAATTAACACATTAGCCAAGATTCACTGATCACTTGCTATACGTCAAGGCTCCTGCTATCTTCAGGGTTTTCGTGAGGAGCAGAGACTCCCTCAGCTGACATGAGTTGGTCACTAAGAGAGTCAGGAAGCTGAACCCCACTACCTCCCCCCTCCCACCCCCCCTCAGGTCTGGGTTACTATGCAGAGAGATGACTCCTCCTTAAAGTCTGATACCAGCCCAGTGGACAGATTCCAGCCTTTGCTGGTTTGGTAAGACGCTCATTTCATCCGTGAGGCTGAGGAGCCTGTGCTGAGAAACGGGATGTGGAGACTGGATAACCATCAGCTGGCATTCTCAAGGACTTCTAGTGACATTCAACTTGTGAGGCAAGTACAGAAATACCATTTAAGATCAAACTCTTTCTGGTCCATTGGAGCAAACAGATGCACTGCATGACCACTTAGCAGAGACAACCACTCATACGCCCTTTATGCTTGATGGGAAAGGGAGAGGATGGCCTTTTTCCCTCAAAAAGTCAGAAGCACTTAGCCTGTTGGGGAAAGGCAATGAATGAGCTCCACCAGAACTTCCACAGCCTTTGCTAGACACACGAATATTCCTAGCCATGTCTTACAGCTCTCAAGTGAGATCGGCCACAACGTGACAGCCAGGAGACATGCTGACAAAGAAACACCACGCTCAGATACCCTGAGGGTTTAGGCCAGGCTTCATCAAATAGAGATACCGGTGGAAATGAGTAAAAAATAATTCAGCAGCTAATGCAACAGAAACCACCACACGGAGACATGGTGTGTGTTGGCTGAAACAAAACCCGAATCTACAGCTGGTTTGTGACTGCAAAACGAAACGGAGAGAAAAAACCTGCTTCTGTGCTGTATCACTTCCTCAGTGAGGGTAGGGAATGTTGGGGAGCCAAACTATTTTTTTAGGAGAAAGAATTTCATTCAATCTCGAAATGTCAGAAAAGCTATGAAAATTAGAAGGCTTTCTTCTGCAAAAGAAGGCAGAGGCAGAATTTTTGTTTTACCACAATACTGATGTTTTTATTTGGATGTTAGCTGTGCTCTCAAGCATCTGATCTTTGACAGAAATGACCAGAATATATAAGGAGGTATTTCTTGTTTGACATTTTTTTTTTTTTAAAAATGCTTAATGTTTATTTACTTTTTGAGAGAGAGACACAGTGCTAGTGGGGAAGGGCCATAAGGAGAAGGAGACACAGAATCTGAAGCAGGATCCAGGCTCTGAGCTCTCAGCACTGAGCCTAATGCAGGGCTCAAATCCGTGAACCTCAAGATCGAGACCTGAGATCATGACCTGACTGGAAGTCGGATGCTCGAATGACTAAGCCACCGGCACCCCTCTTGTTTACCATTTGTAAATTACATCAAGGCCGTGGAGCCTCTCATTGGGAATAATTTAGGGTAATGAGCAGATAGTTGAATGGGATCTAGTTCAGATTCCGGAAGGTGCACACAGCCCCTGGGAAAGGTGATCTGACAAGGGGCTGAACTCCAAAGTTGCTCAGAGTACCGAAGAGCATAAGAAATGAAATTGGTGCAGAAGCTAACACTGCAGAACAGTAAAAGAACAGAACTGTGCCAAGAGGAGAGATGTTCTCGAGGCCCAGCTGAGCGAGGGGAGACACCTTTACAATGATTTCATTGCTCTTATCTTTTGTTTTCTCCCCGTCTTGTTTCTATTCTTCCTTTGTCTCCATGCCTCCCTGTTCCATGTTCATTTTGATTTATGTTTTATTTCATCCTTTCTATCATATATAGTTCTCATTTTTCATCATTCTGTCATTTCCCCGATCCTACCCTTTCAACGTGATGAAGCTGATTTTTAAAGCTGGTTTCAAACAAAGCATTTCTTTGTAATCTAGTGACCTTTGCATAATTTCCGAAGTCAATACTTTTTAGTATAGCAGATTCATTCCTGCATTAAACATTGAGCTGATTCAGCACCTACAGCAAGCCAATGTGTGGCCAGATCAATACAGTGAGGGTTTTCTGTGCGAATGCTTTTTACCAGCGTTGGCCAACCTGAGCCCTCTAGGGTGTATCTGGTTAGGGATGTATTGGAAAACCATTTCCGGACTCGTTTATTCAACATGTTTTTACTGAATTGAGCACTCTTTTTGTTTTTAAGTTTACTTATTTATTTTTTACATTTTTTTTATTTTTAAGAGACAGAGAGCAAGTGGGGGAGGGGCAGAGAGAGAAGGAGACACTGATTCTGAGGCAGGCTCCAGGCTCTGCGCTGTCAGCACAGAGCCCAAAGCAGGGCTCAATCCCACAAACTATGAGATCATGACTGAGCCGAAGTCAGACACTCAACCGACTGAGCCACCGGGGTACCCCTAAGTGTATTTATTTTGAGAGAGAGACAGAGAGAGATCCAGTGGGGGAGGGGCAGAAAGAGAGGGGAACCGAGGATCCAAAGCAGGCTCCGTGCTGACAGCAGAGAGTCAGACATGGACCTTAAACTCAAACTGAGATCATCTCCTGAGCCAAAGTTGGATGCCTAATTGACTGAGCCACCCAGGTGCCCCCTGAATTGAGGACTATTTATACTAGGCACTTAAAAAGAGAACAGAGGTCTTTTTAACGTGGTTATTGAACAAGAAAGAGAAGAGGCATTAATCATCCACTCCATTATTCTCCCGTTACTCATCTAATGCAGGACCATCTCATCTGAACACTTGTCCCTTGGTACTGATATGGCCGACAATGGGTGATATATTAATGGCTCCTCCTGGACCATGATTCAGACATACTGCACCATCCTTCTTCCTTCTCACTACAGAGGAAAAGGGAGTCAGAAGATATGGTGGAGTTTCAGGATAACATCTCAATAATCCGGTTAGAATACTAGCTGCAGCAGCCCCAGACTATGGCCGGACTCTAGAAGTTTTACAATGCTGTTCGTTAAAGGTAAGTTTATTCTGTTGAAAGTGACGATCCTCCAACAGTCTCTCCCACTTCTACAGATCTTGTGGGGGCATTGTGGGCTTAGCTGTGTCACCCCAAAGGTAAGGTGAATCTATCTCCAGAAGTGACCTACTTGGAAATAGGCTCACTGAAGATGTAATTGGTTAATGTGAGGTCATACCAGAGTGGGGTGGGCCCTTAATCCAACATGGCTGGTGTCCCTGTAAGAAGAGACATAAACACACATGAAGGGAAAATCCAATGTGACAATAGTGGCAGAGACTGAGTTGCTGCAGCTGAAAGCCATGGTGCCCCTGAGCACTGGCCACCATGAGAAGCTAGGAAGAGCCAAGGAAGGATTTGACCTTGCATATTTCATAGGGACCATGGTTCTGGTGATGACTTGGTTTTGGACATCCAACCTCCGGAAGAGTGGAACAATCAATTTCTGTTGTTTTAAGTCCCCCAGTTGGTGGTACTTTGTTACGGCGGCCCCAGAAAACTAATACACTGTGTATGCCAAGAACACAAAGTCCTGACTGCTCTGTCTTGGTCATTTCTCTGGGTGTGTTTTCAGAGAGCAACTGCGAAGGGTGAGGTAATATCTCCGTCTTGGGCCATGGACGGTCTTGTTTCTTGTTTGCCATACAAATGGTGGGTTCTCCAGGCTCAGTGCTCCTCAGGGGTGATGTCAGTCCACCGCACTCATCTGAACCACATTGTGTCACTCCCAGGGGACTCTGGGAAAGAAGAACTGATGTCAACATGCTGGTACCCATGCTGTTTGCAAAGCCATGAACTGCGTATCCTCTGACACCATCCATGTAATAGGAATGAACCAACTTGTTAGCTAGTAAATAAGGTGAAGTCAATCCCAGACACAGCTGATTTCCAAAGGGGCTATCACCTCCAACCCCCAAAGCGATTATGTTGCAGGGGCTCCTGTCTTCAAGGAGCTTGGAGACAGGATATACATATGACAAGAGAAATAACCAACAGACAACATAAGAGATGCCACATGTAGAGTTTGATGAATTATTATAACATTGTCTAAGTCTTAAGTGCTGGTATATCCAATAAAGACTTTCATTTAGGGAGAAGAGAGTGCCGCAGGCTGGGGTGGAAATGCGTGTGGGTGAGCTACAAGTGGACTCTTGAAAGTGGTTAGAATTTCAATAGTAATATGGACTGGGGTCACAAGATTCAGAGGAGAGGGCTGTTGCTATCAGCGTCTTCTATGATTCTATCACATCTTGTTAATACTTCTTTGATAGCACTATTACATAATATTGTAATCTGCACTTTGCATGCCTGTTCCCTCTATTGAGAGGTTTTTAAGGGCAGTGATATACATTTTTTAAAGTTTGTTTATTTCGAAAGGGGGAGGCAGAGAGAGAGAGGGAGAGAGAGAGAATCCCTGCTGTCGGCACAGAGCTCCACGCAGGGCTCAGTCTCATGAACTGCAAGATCATGACCTGAACTGAAATCAAGAGTCAGACACTTAACCGACTGAGCCATGTAGGCACCCCTTGGGCAGTGATGTATTTTATTCATTTAAAAATATTTGGCATCTGCCACATAGTAGGCATATAAAAAATGCCAGGTAAATGATGGCTGAATAAATAGATAAAGATTGAAAATGCATGATTTAAAGAGTAGATTTAGTGCATGTGACAGAAGGACAGAGAAGGTACCTGGTACCACATTGAGGAAGACCTTGAATGTCAGCCTAGGGGCACAGAAAAGGAGACTGGGCTGTCATTCTCAGGATGGAGGTGATATTGAAGAGTTATTTTAGGAAACTTTATTTAGTAGTGATGTGCACATGAGGGAGGAGCCCAGAGGAAGGAAACCAGGCTAGGGGATATTTCAATAGTCTAGATACAGGAGCGCCTGGGTGGCTCAATCGGCTAAGCGTCCAACTTGTCCCAGGTCATGATCTCACAGTTTGTGGGTTTGAGCCCTGCACTGGGCCCTGTGCTGACAGCTCAGAGCCTGGAGCCTGCTTTGGATTCTGTGTGTATCTTTCAAACATAAATAAAACATTAAAAAAAAAATAGTCTAGATATAGAGGTTCTCTAAGATGAGCCAATATCGCTTCATTTTTAAAAAAATATTCATGTGATGTGACAAAGAGGATTAGGACTGTGGTCCATGCGAGTCGGCAGGGAAAGGGAAGCCAGGATGGCTGTCCTGTCATTTCATTACAGCACACTAAGGGGGATAAGGTTAAACAGCTGGCTGGCTTCCAGGCTCCTGTACCACCTTGTGATACCTCAGCTTCACTTCCCCTCTGCAGACAGCTCGCAGGTAAGTGGTGATCAGATGGCGACTTTGCACTTGGCCATTTGTCATAATAGAGAAGTGGGTCCTAAATAGTAGAAATGAACTTTCTCAGCTGCTGGGGAGCTGGCCTTTCCTCTGGTTAGGCAAAGATGGAAATGGCACCTGCTAGTGTCTTCTATGCCAGGGACTTCTATGCCTCTAGACCTTCCGATGCACCAGGCTTGCCTTTCAGTAGAAGGTTGAAAATTTAAAATGTTTTTGTGCGGGGACACCTAGGTGGCTCAGTCGGTTAGGCGTTGGACTCTTGATTTTGGCTCAGGTCATGATCTCATGATTTGTAAGGTGGAGTCCTGCGCTGATAGTGCCAAACCCATTCGGGATTCTCTCTCCCCCTCTCTCTCTGCCCATCCCCCCACGCATTCTCTCTCTCTCTCAAGTTAATAAAGATGTTTTGGGGATCACCTGGATGGCTCACTTGGTTAAACATCCGACTTCAGCTCAAATCATGATCTCGCAGTTTGTGAGTTCAAACCCCGTATCGGGCTCTGTGCTAACAGCTCAGAGCCTGGAGCCTGCTTCAGATTCTGTGTCTCCCTTTCTTGCTGCCCATCTCCCCCTCACACTCTGTCTCTCAGTCTCTCTGTCTCTCTCAAAAATAAGTAAATATTAAAACATGAAAAAGTACAGATGTTTTTGTGTGTTGAATCGATGTGTTGGGTCACTCACGGGCTCCCAGTGACCTCTGCTGAATCCAATGGAGAAGTATTTCTCCTTCAGTACAGGTCACTGCACACTTGTCTACTTAGCTGGTCACCCAGCGGACACCACAGGGACTTTTGTTCTTGAGAAAGGAACAGAAATCTCTTCACTGTCTTTCAGTGCCTATGATAAGAAGTACCACCCTGTATCTGGCCATTGTGATTGTCTTTGATCACGTGTTCTGGAATTGAAGGAAGGGGCTCTGTACCAGAACGTCCATGCCAGTAAAGGCAGTAAGGAGATGGCTGCGTGCTTGGCCGCTAAGAGTTTGTCTTGCACCCCAGCTCTCTTTGACATTGTCTTTCAAAACCAGTGGCTTATCTAGAATATTTGACCCTCAGAAATGATAATTCCATAGCCCCCCAACATTGTGTCAAGAAAAATTTCAAGCATACAGTTGAAAAAATTCTACAGTATAAATACATTTACCCACACCTAGATTCTACCTTCAACATTCGCTGTGTTTGCTTTATCATATATCTGTCTATGTAGAGTGGATCGTTTTTTCACAACCTATTCTTTTATACAATGAAAATTGTTTCAGTAATGATCACAAAATAAAATGAACAATAATAATAATAGCTAGGAAAAAAAAGTGAAAATTGTTGCTCAACTGTGTATGTATAATCATGCTAGTAAAAAATAAAGTTAACAAGATAAATATTGCATAAAATATTATATAAAAGTATTACACTTTACTATTGATACCCTGCATGCCTGTCTTAAATTCACAATATAAACTAACTCCAAATGATCACATGGATTGTCAAAAATTAAATAATTGAAGTTTCTGCACCTTTATCTTTATCATGGTGCTATCATCGCTTACATTAAGTCTGTTTAAATGAAGGAATACGTAGGGGTGCCTGGCCGCCTCAGTTGGGAGAGCATGTGACTCTTAACCTCGGATCGATCATGAGTTCAAGCCACACGTTGGTCATGGAGCCCTCTCAAAAAAAAAAAAAGTGACACTAAATGCAGGAATATGTAGCATCACATAATTTCTTGGAGGCCCCAAGATTCTGCAAGTAACTTCAAATGATTCCAGACCATTAGAAACTTACTCCTTACTCCTGAAATAAGTTTGTGTCACAGAGTCCTCCTGGCTTTGAGACTAACTGTCTGAATGGGAGTTCTGTCAATTAGCTTCTTCATGACTTTCATTAGTTACTGAAAGATGCGAATAAAAACATGCTTATTTGAAGCTTGTGTATATATATATATTATTATATACTATTATATATATATATTATTAAAACTCAGTGGTAATGGTGGCAATGTTTCAAACGTATATCAATCAAAGCTTTTTTTTTTTATTGTTTAGACATTGTTTAGAATTTGCTGGTATATGGCAATAATATAAAAGCAGACTTTAGGGACGCCTGAGTGGCTCAAGTTGGTTGAGCATCTGACTCTTGATCTCAGAGCGAGTCATGATCTCATGGTTTGTGGGTTCAAGCCCTGTGTCGGGCTCTGCCCTCATGGTGCAAAGCCTGCTTGGGATTCCGTCTCTCACTCTCTGATCCTTTAGCTGGCTTTCCGGTTGTTTGAAAATTCTGTGCATACAGTGCAGACTCTTGTGATTTACCACCCCTTCCCACTCATGGTGATGTCAAAGAGAAACATCTGGACGCTAATAAAAGGCTATAAAGACAGGTTTTATGCAGTACTGTTGCGAGAGGGGAAAGAGACTTCAGAATGGAACTGAGCTCAATTCTAAATACAGCAAAGGGAGCTGGTGATTTATGGCCATTGAAGAGAGTAAGGGGGCCAAGGGGTAATCACTAAGAGAAGACATCAAGGGTAGAGAGATCCTTGCTATGGGCAGACCAAGGATCTACAAGTCAGGGGTGGGGAATGAGGAGCTTGATCAGGTCTCAAGCGTGAGCGGATATCAAGGTGGGGCAACCCTCCCTAAATTGACATCAAGATTCTTGCTACAATTGGGCGAGACAGGCTGAGAACAGGGACCAAGGATGGGGCCTCATCAAAAAGAGGGTTCAGCGGAGCCTGTCTCGGGGCTGGCTCTCAAGGAGAGAGTCTGTCAGTGGCCCCTGCCAGGACACGCAGCTTACTTATACCGCTGAAATGAGTCGTTCTAGAAATAAGGGAAATAAAACAGAAAAGAGGAGCAATTAAAGCAAGCTCTAATTTTAGATTTCCCAGTCGTACCATTACAAAGCATTGTTAGTCATGTCAGAAGTGTTATTAATAAATCACAAAGGCAGGAAGTGAATTTGTACAACATGACATAGTTTGTCATTCTGCCTTTACCTGACTAACGTTTGACCGCTTTCAGCGGGCAGTTTCTCGTGTGTTTTCTCATGAATGGCCCTTGGGTGACATCGGGGTTTGTTGTCTGGAGCAGTGCTTTTCCTCTAAATGGCCACTGATCAGCTTTCCATTAATGGCCAGTGTTCATGGGAAAGCCTGTCTGTGTCACAGGGACGAGCTGTGTAATGTGTCAGCCAGCCTACCCTTTTCCTTCCCTGTCTGCTCAGGACAATGCCCCTCACGACTTCCCTCCCCGCCCCACCCTTGAACCTAATTTAGGTTGGCGAAAGCAAGAACGGGGGAGAGACATGGGGAGATTTTCATCTGAAAAGGCCCAGGTTTACTGAGGAGTGCCAGGGGGGGTTACAGAAAAGGAAAAACTCCTCTTGAGTGGGGATTTTCAGAGCCTGTAGCTGCACGGAAAAGAGCAGAATTGGACAGTGAGGCTTCTGGAACCATGTTGGGTCTGAGCAAGAGAAATGAGAGTGTGAAGATTTCTAAGAAGCAGAGCTGAGGGCTATAAGTTAGATCTCTTAGTATTCTTTAGAAGATGTAAATTAAATTTTTTTCATTTTATCTTATCTTATTTTATTATTTTATTTCATTTTAGAGACACTGTGTGCCAGTGGGAGAGAGGAGCAGAGGGAGAGAGCAAGAAAATCCCAAGCAGGCTCCACGCTCGACATGGAGCTCGGTCCCACAGCTCTGGGATCATGACCTGAGCCGAAATCAGGAGTCAGATGCTCAACCGACTAAGCCACCCAGGTGTCCCCCCAAATATTTTTAACTTGACTTAACTTTTCATCTCTATTATCTATTTTATAACCAGGAGGCAACATTTTAACGACTCATAAATATTTTCAGACTGTTGGACTCTGTCCTTGTGAGGCAACCTTGCCTTGAGGCTCGGCTCTGAGGGCCTGACTTGTACAGTCACATTAAGAAATTTGTGGGTCGAGGGGCGCCTGAGTGGCTTAGTCGGTTAAGCGTCCGGCTTTCGCTTAGGTCATGATCTCGCGGTTTGTGGGTTCGAGCCCCGCGTCGGGCTCTGTGCTGACTGCCAGCTCAGAGCCTGGAGCCTGTTTCAGTCTGTGACTCCCTCTCTCTCTGACCCTCCCCTGCTCACGCTGTCTCTCTCTCTCCTAGAAATAAATAAAACATTAAAAAAAAAAGAAAAAAAGAAAAGAAATTTGTGGGTCGGGGTGCCCAGCTGACCGCTAGGTCCCTTTAACACTCTCTATATAGCAATGAGGCAGCTTCAGTTTCTGAACTGAACCCGGTAGAGGTAAATTGATTCCTTCCCTCTGAAAGCTAGCTTCAACGCAGCTACTAATTCTTCTGAAGCGAGAATGTAAGCAGATAAAAACTGGCTTTGAGACACCTCTGGATGCTCACATATAGAAAATCTAACGATGGACAAAGTAAACACTGAGGTCTCATCCAATCCTGCCGATGTGAATGTAAGTACAGCGTGGGAAGCCTTCTCTCTCACTTGAATGCCATTTTTTGTTGACCTTGTTAGTAAAATGAGACCATGTTACTTTATAAAAATAAAGAGAGCAATAATAACATACTATATCTTCTTACAGCACTTAATGGATTTTACCAATGTGAGTTCGTTTCAAAGTACTGTGCTTGGCAATTGATTTGCAACTGTTTTTCTAAAACTCCAGGGAAATTGTACTGATCTCTACACAAATTCCATGTTAAAATTTAATCAGTGCTAACTGAGACTGCCTATAATGTGTTCCTGCACTTGAAGACCCAACCTTGGCCTTGTGAGTTCTACACGTGCCAGCATTTCTGTGTGTTTCCCTTTTGTCCTTCTTTGCTGGAATATTTGAAAGCAGTTTGACACCATAGTCAACTCGTCCTGCAGTAGAACGTTTTTCTCTTTAGAAACGCCATCCGCCTGCCTGCAGGACATCACATTGAAAGAGGTCTGGTCTAGTTCAATTTCACCAGGAGGGGTATAAGCTACATTTCACTCCAGGGGCTGACAAGGGTGTTTGGCAAAATGAATGAGGGGGCCATGAATAATTCAGAATGTGGTTGGCTACATATTATCCCATTAATTGGGAGGCTTAAAGACTGGAAGACATGGACCTTGAAGGGAAGAGTGAGGGAGAGTAAGAGAGAAGGAGAGAACTCTTCAGAACACTCGAAAGAGAAATTATTTCTTTGGAATTGGTGTTCTAGATGGTTGCCTTTAAAAGAATGTGTGGTTAAAAGTTATTTCATCACTGGAGTTTAGTTACCCTGACATGTATAAATCTCTCCTTCAAAGAAGCTAAACTCTCACATACATTATTAAAGAATTCACAGCATCAGATGACAGGGTAGAGGAGAAAAAAAAGAGGAGGGGAACAGTTGAATAATGCATTTTTCCCTCTTTCACGTAACACTCCGCACATCACACTAAAACCAATAATTTTCCGAGTCTTCTATTTCATTCTTTACTTTTTTTAAGTTTATTCATTTATTTTGAGAGAGAGAGAGAGAGAGAGCACGCTTGAGCTGGGGGGGGCGGGCAGAGAGAGAGGGAGAGAGATAATCCCAAGTAGTCTCCTCACTGTCTGCATCTAACTCGGGCTCCATCTCAAGAACTGGGAGATCATGACCCATTTGGAGATCATGACCCGTTCAGAGATCATGACCTGAATGGAAATCAAGAGTCGAATGCTTATCTGACTAAGACACCCAGGTGCCCCTATTTCATTCTTCAAATAATTCTTTCATTTGCCATTGAGAAACAGAGTCCCAGGTCAGCTCGTTGACTGTCTTAAAGTGCACATGTGGAAGGAACCAGTTTCTATCCCACAGCCCTGCACAAACCCGAGCATCATTATCCTTAACTTTTTCCTTCTAATACTCAGTCAGGAAGCCATAAGTAAGCATTCAATTTGCTTCTACAAGGAACTGACTTATATTCTTATTTTCAATCCTGCCTCAGCCAGAAGAAATTGATGGTGGGAGAAATACAATATAATACAAACATGTGAAACACACATATTCCCACAGCTATGCTGTGCACACAGAAAAGGACCCATGGAATCCTAACCCCTGACCTTCGGGCTGTCTGGTCTACCCTCCACAGAATTCAGGCCCCTCCTCTACAGCATCTACTTAGCACAACTGGGGAGTTGAGGAGAGGATCTGGGAGCTGCTTCAATGGGGTTCATGTAATGTCTGATTTTTCTGATCTTAGTGCAAAATTTAATGTGAGCGCATTTATTACACTTACGTAAATGATTTGACTGATATGTATAGGTCTTTTAGCACTAATACTCTCCTGACTGCGTGGTTCCACATGTGCTCTAAACTAATATCTCTCTCTCTCTCTCTCTTTTTTTTTTTTTTCCATTTTCTGTCTTTCTTTTTCTTTTTTTTAAGATATCCAATATCTCAGTTCAGGTGGTCAGTGCCCAAGGAAAGTTGCCTGGTAGACGAGCACCTCGACCTCGAAAACCCACCGGCAAAGCCAAACGGAAGAAGCAACCCAAGAAGAAAGCTCCCTTCTGGAATGTCCAGAACAAAATCATTATCTTCACAGTATTTCTATTCCTCCTAGCGGTCATAGCCTGGACACTTCTGTGGCTCTACATCAGTGAGTGAAATTCTGCCTTCCTTTCGGGTTCGGGTTCGCCCTGTGGGGTCAACATCAGCGGTTGTAGACCCAATCGGCAACCTGGGTGTGTCTGATGGACTTTCCCAAGTTCCCTGGCTGATAGTCACTCCCAAAACTGTTGAGGTTTTAAGGCAGAAGAAAGCAGCATTTTCTCTCCCATTTTTACTTTTACCACCGCTGCTTTCTTCCCAGAGGAGGGTAGAAGGAGTAGAGACGAGGGGTAGATGCCAGAGCTGAGAAGGATGCTCACGAGCTTTGGACTAGGTCAGACATGGCATACATCTTTAGCTTTAAGAAATGAATGGAATTCTAAGTTGTTTCATTTCCTCATTCCACCCACTGCTTGTTTCTAGGCAACCTCACATTCCCAGCTCCCAGAGCTTCCTTTTCCTCACGTGTATTTCTCTCCAATGTTTTTACATTTTTGTCGATCAGATTGGTTATGTTCTTGTCCAGCTGAGTGGTCCTTTTGGACAGGAGTTGTAACTAAGCTCTTTCTTAAGGAGTATTTATCCATGCAGTAACTACAGCATATAAGCATATGTGGACTTATGCAAAGCTTCCAACCCCATACATGTTAATATGTTTGATACAAGATATGTGTCTACTCAAGGATCTTAAAAATTGGTTGTGCGGCAAGATTTATAGGTAAAGAATTAATGAATATTGTATTGAACAGTTCAGATCACTTACATATATACAAACCGATTACTTATAATTTGCGTGCCACAATGTAAGATATCAGACATACCAAGATATATCTCCTACTTCCAAAAAGCTCACAGATGCATTTTCCGCTTTTGGAAAATCCACAGTTCAGTGGTGCAGAGGGGGCACGAATTGAATTCGTGGTGTTTTGGTTTGGTTTGGTTTTTGCTTAAGCAATTACTTTGCAGTCATAGAAGAGAGGCATCTAAACTGCCTGGGAATAGAGTCCAGGAAGGTTTTATGAACTGGTTGTTCAAAATTCATTTCCCTTATATCTGGTGTGTGCCTGCTGTGAGCTGGGTCCTGTGATGGGCATGAAAACACAATGGTAAAGACAGAATCTCTATCTTCTTTTTTTTTTTTTAATTTTTTTTCTTCAATGTTTTATTTATTTCTAGGAGAGAGAGAGACAGACAGCGTGAACAGGGGAGGGTCAGAGAGAGAGGGAGTGACAGACTGAAACAGGCTCCAGGCTCTGAGCTGGCAGTCAGCACAGAGCCCGACGCGGGGCTCGAACCCACGAACCGCGAAATCATGACCCAAGCGAAAGTTGGACGCTTAACCGACTAAGCCACCCAGGCGCCCCTAGAATCTCTATCTTCTAAGAGCTCACAGACTAGTGAAGGAAACCAAGTCAATGGGCAATCAAGACAAACAAAACAACACAACCCCAGCCCACAACAAACTAGCTTATTTCCCATCAGTTCTCTGCCAGCCGTCAACCGATACACTCACATTGCCTGAGCGTTTTTGTATAAAGTTCTGGAATGCTGGGGCCCCTGCGTGGCTCACTTGGTTAAATGTCTGACTTTGGCTCAGGTCATGCTCTCACGGTTTGTGAGTTCGAGCCCCACATCTGGCTATGTGCTGACAACTCAGAGCCTGGGGCCTGCTTGGGATTCTGTGTCTCCCTTTCTCTCTGCCCCTCCCCTGCTCATGCTCTGTCTCTCTCTCTTTCAAAAATAAACATTAAAAAAAAAAAACCTTAAAAAGAAAGAAAGAATGTCACCATGTAGAAGCACTGTGTTGGCTGTGTTAAAAATCAGAGAAGGACATTTCAGGAAGACAGACCAGTCTGAGGAAGAGGAAACTGGTATGAACAACTGAAAATTGTTCAACAAACAATAGTTGTGACCATGCATGTTGGGCTGAGCTAAAGAGTTTGGTAAATGTAATCTAGTTCAAGGCTAAAGTAATCTCGCTTGTATTGTTATCCTGACCCTTGAGTCTGGATAACACTATTATAAGAATATGCGAGCTTCTATATAAAAAGCATGGCTTTCACTCAAATTTTAGAGTCTGCAACAACAACAAAAATCTGAGAAGCACTTCCCTGCTCAAATTTGGCATGAAAACCGTTATTGCTTTTTATGTGAGGCTAATGAGTCAAGGTGATCCATCCAAGGTCATAGCTTGAAAGAACAAATCTAGGACATCCGATCAGGCCTTCAGCCCCTGGGCCCCTTCTCCACGTCCCTACAACCACGTTCCAGTGCATGGGGCTAACGTGGTCCTTGCACAGGGAGGTGACTTCGGATCACTCACAAAAGCACATCTTCTTCCTAATTCAGCCATTGCTTTTACGTAGCGCTTATGTGGCATTTCCATGTGCTGGGCACTGTGTTAGGAGACAGTATCCTCTCCCTTTCTTCCTCTTCCGCCCTTCCTCTACCCTTTCCTTCCCACAAACATGTACTGAGCGTCAAAGCTACATAAGGGGCGGAGGGACAAAAAGAAGCTACTGTTACTCTTTTTTTTTTTTTTAATTTTTTTTAATGTTTTATTTATTTCTAGGAGAGAGAGAGAGACAGCGTGAGCAGGGGAGGGTCAGAGAGAGAGGGAGTCACAGACTGAAACAGGCTCCAGGCTCTGAGCTGGCAGTCAGCACAGAGCCCGACGCGGGGCTCGAACCCACGAACCGCGAGATCATGACCCAAGCGAAAGTCGGACGCTTAACCGACTAAGCCACCCAGGCGCCCCAAGCTACTGTTACTCTGAAAGGACAGACACACCGACAGAAGTTAATGCACAGTGGGACATACGTCACAGGAGAGAAATGTACCATAGCCATGGGAGCCTGGGGAATGGTGCCAGCTAAGAGTGAGACCTTGCTAACAAAAAGCAAAGGCAGAAAGAAGAGCCCCTTATCCCCCACCCCCCATCCCAGGCTCTAAGGCAACTCAGACACAACAGTGTCTTTCCTGCATTGTCAGTCCTTCTGAGCAGGCCAGATGTCTAGTCCCACGGTCCTCACTGGGCAGAGCATTTGAACAGAAGTGACCTGGTGCTGGGCTGAGAACCCTGCTTTGTGGTCCCCAGGAAGGGTGAATTCTCATGCACTGCACAGAGCTGAAGACCAGCCTCGTACCCTACGCAGCAGCCCCACAAGTCAGATAGGAAGGGGCACCCGGGAGCTCAGTGAAGGTCAGCTGGGGGGCCTTTCCCACTTGCCCCACTATGTTCACTTCACCTCAGAGCTTGACAGTATCCATTTCTTACCTCTTTACCTTCTGCAGACTCAGAATCCATGCAAACTGCATACGCTCTGCTTGGCCCCCTAGTGACTCGTGACTCGAGGGCAAGTATAAAGTCAAAGGTAGATCTTTTACTTTGCTATCTGTTTTGCAAGTATTTGCCAAGAGAGAGCAGACTATCCTAAGAGATACAGTGATTTACTGCTGATGGAAGTGACGTTATTAACTATATTTCAAGCTTCACAGGCTGTGAAGCAGTCACATACGTAGCTGCCTAATAAAACATTGTTAGGGGTCCAATATGGACACAGAGCAGACAATGCCTCACTGCCCCACAGATGGGAAAGCCCCCTACTCAATTTCTCTCCTGTCTTCCAGGTAAGACAGAAAGCAAAGATGCTTTTTACTTTGTCGGGATGTTTCGCATTGCCAACATTGAGTTTCTTCCTGAGTATCGACAGAAGGAGTCCAGGGAATTTCTGTCTGTGGCTCGGACTGTGCAGCAAGTGGTGAGTTGACGGGGATGAGGAGGGTCGTGTGAGAGGCGGGAGAGGGGGGACAGGGGATGAGGGGCCGGGGTGGAGGGGTCACAAGTGTCACAGGTGAGCAGGGTGGACGGAAGAAGTCAGAGGCAAACTTGGGCATTAGCTCATCTTGGTCATAATTGCCAAGACAGAGTTGCTAATTTATGTGGTAACTTATTTAGTTTATTTATGGCTGAGCGTAAAACAAATGGCTCTCTGAGCTCCAGGTTTTCCCATCTGTAAGATAAAGGAATTGGATCAGGTGATCTTTAAAATGCCTTCCAGAACTAAAATTACACGCATACTGATTAATTTTGTGAGCTGTACACATCTATCTCAACCTCAATGCAGTGGAATCTCTTTACTTAAAAAACAAAAACTTTCTCATTATAGAACTAATATGTATTTAACCATAAAAATTGTTTTAATTCAGAAAATTATGAAAAGGATCATTAAAATTTTCTTTAACATCATCTCCAGATATAGAGCCCTTTTTATTCCGGACCACATAGACATAAACGATAACATGGTATTGGAATATTTGTAGATATTCAGTTTTATAACCTGACTTTTTCTTCTTAATGTTAAGTTGCATGTTTCTACGTAAATAAATATTCTTTTTAAAAATTTTTTTTAATGTTTATTCATTTTTGAGAGACAGAGTGTGAGTGGGGAGGGGCAGAGAGAGAGGGAGACAGAACCGGAAGCAGGGTCCAGGCTCAGAGCTGTCAGCACCGAGCCCGGCACCGGGCTTGAACTCACGGACTGAGAGGTCGTGACCTGAACCGAAGTCCAACGTTTAACCTACTGAGCTACCCATGCGCCCCAGTAAATATTCTTAAAAAACGTAAGTTTTAATAGCTACAAAGTTAGCCAATCGCCTCTTATGGGGTATTTGTCTTCCATTTTTGCTATTCTGGATAATGCCATACAGAACTGCTACATGGATTGTGTGTATCTGTGATCGCTTCCTTAGCAGATCTCCTAAAATGAAAATATCTATTCATGGCTCTCGGTACATATTACAAACTAGAAAGCCTCTGCCAGTTTGTATCTGCACAATAAAGGAGAGGGTGGCCTACACAGTGGCATCCCTACTGCTGTGACAGGCGCGCTGCGGTGTAGAGGGGGAAAGACTGTGGGAGAGAGCAAGCAACTACAGCAGTGGGCACAGTGGCTTCTTGTTTACCGAAGGCCTTCTATGCGTGGGGTACGTGGGTAAACACTCTACCTTTAAAGTATATCAATGATTCCTCAGATTAGCCCAAAGTTTCTTGGTAAACACTCTGATCACCTTCAGAGAAAGAAAGAGAGGGAAGGAAGGAAGGAAGTGTTACAGGGTTTTTTACCTCAATAGCCAGGATTCGTTGTCTCGCTGCTTCGAAGAATGAAGACGTGGACACAGAATGAGCAGCGGGCAAAGGTTTATTAGAGTGTAAGATTAGAAAGAGTAGTAGGAAAGCTTTCTTCGCAGAGAAGGGACGTGGGAAAGTTCATGCCTGCCAACAATAGGCAAGGGTCTTTGTTTTATAAGGTTCTGGTCACCATCCCCTTCCCTTCCCCCCTTATTCCTTCTCAGGTCCCACCCTTACAGGCCTGAATAACTCTAGGTGCTGGGCTGTCCATTCCTGATTGGCTCGTTTCCATTGTATGATGAGTGGTCTGTGGCCACATCATTCCTTGTGGGTCGTATGTTTTATGGTCTACTAATTTTTAGTCAGGTCTTTTTGTCAAATTCCTGAAGGAACCTGAAGGGGAGTAGGTGGTGTCTGTGACATTCTTAAGAGCTACTTTATGCCCGAGGGGGTTTGCTGCGGTCAGACACTCCCAGCATTGTTCCAAAATATGGGTTTTTCCCACCGGGGACCTCAGGTCCTATCCTTTCCCTCTCTGCCTATTTTATCCTATTTTTTCCTATCATAGAGAGAAGGAAGGAAGGAAGGAAGGAAGGAAGGAAGAAAAGGGGAGAGAGGAAGGGAAGGAAGGCAGGTAAGAAGGAAGGAAGAGAAAAAGAAAGAAAAAAACAGTGGACGCTTGGTAGGTTTAGGTAACGTATTCTGTGTTGCATAGTGAATCTAAACCCTGCAATTACATGGATGATTTTGCCATTAGGTAGGAAGGGGAATATAGGAGGAGATTTGGCAGAGACTCAGTTTGGCTTTAGAAATGCTAAGAAAGGACAAAGAAGGCAAATTGGAATAGCTCTTTAGATCCAATGATGGCGTCTTTTAAAAGAACTGGGTGTTGCCCTAGAGACTGCAGAGTTGAAAGGGGGGATGGTGAACCTGGCTGTGGACACCACCTGCCCCCTAGTGGCTAATACAGCAACGCACCCTCCAGAATTTTCCATGCTGTGCATTGTTAGAAAAGAGGTTGGATCAAATCCTTTATAAATGCACTTAAAGGAGTTTTTTGTTGTGGAAAAAATTAACCTTTGGAGTAGGCAGAATACAGAAGTTAAGTTTGATCAGGGTGTCTAAAAACAGCAATGAACGAATATAGGTCACTGATTATTCTTCACAAACAGCAGAATGACAGTAAGTAACCCAAGATTTTAGCCTGCCGTTAGAATCCTGCTTTTCTCCTTGCCAGCTGTCAGGGCTTGGGCCTGTAATATGCTAGGCGCTGTGAGAGAAAGCCAAATTTGAAAGACGTCAGATACCTCGTTTTTTCCTTTTTCAGGTAAACCTGGTTTATACAACATCTGCATTCTCTAAATTTTACAAGCAGTCCGTCGTTGCAGATGTCAGGTAACGTATGTCCCTTCTTTGGGATTTCTGTTTACTGCTGTAAAAGGGTGAAAGCTAAGATATTGCCATCTTCAAGTATCTTCTTCGGGGCGGCTTTGCCTTAACACCCCTTTAGGACAACTGCTGACTCGACTCTACCCTGCCGTCATGCTGAGTTTTCCTCTTCATCTCCCAAAGCCTGCCCTCTGCCCACAGCTGGGATCCTGCGCACCCCCCCACCCCTTCCCCATCCCATCTTAATGCCACTGGGCAAAATGGCCACAAACATGGCTACCATTGGGTGGGGTAAAAATAAAACACAGTCTAGTATTTCTCAAAATATGTTCAGTAAAAGACTGGCCCTTAGAGGTTTTCTAAGAAAAAAAGGATCTCATAGTCAAATAAGTTTTGTTAAAATTTATGGTATTAATTTTTAATTCGTTTACTACAACTTATTTTTAAAGTTGTGTTTTATGTACACTATCCCACCTGCCCTGGGCTCACAATCCACTTTGAGATACCAAAGGCACTAGGAAGCCTTGGAGTAAAGCTCTTTGTTTACTTTCCATTTCCCACGTTATTTACTCTAGGACACTTAAGGTGTGTTTTTCATAAAACATGACAATGGTTCTGTACTTAGATGCTCTTGTTTCAGAGTTTGGCTAAATACCAAGTTGGGCTCGATTCCTGGATTTACTACTCACTAGCTATGTGATTTTGAGTTATAGTTGGTCTTGATTTCCTTTTCTATAAGACTGGAATAATGGAACATTCCTCAAAAGATTACATGGGATAAAGCATAATTTAGCATCGTGTTTGTACCTGGTGAAGTATCAAAAATTACAATTGTTTTTATTGGTAAGAACGGTGACTACTGGTTGATATTCATAAAAATAGTATATTCTCCATGGAGATGCAACGATACACAAATGGTTTTATGTGTGAACCCAACACAGGAAGACACACACTATTATGCTCTCCCTTACCAATCCCTGCAATAGGAATCAATGGTTTCTTAAAGAACGAATTTTAGAAGCTGAAGGACGTCCTTACCGGGTCACTGTCTTTCTATGAAAGTCCTAAGAGAGATACCGGAACACCCCTCTCTTTTTTTCACTGTAGCAGCAACAACAAAGGTGGCCTCCTTGTCCACTTTTGGATTGTGTTTGTCATGCCACACGCCAAGGGCCATATCTTCTGTGAGGACTGTGTGGCCGCCATTTTGAAGGACTCCATCCAGACAAGCATCATAAACCGAACCTCCGTGGGGAGCTTGCAGGGCCTGGCTGTAGACATGGACTCTGTGGTACTGAATGGTGACTGTTGGGTATTTCCCCTTTCTGCGATCCTTCCTGTAGCACTCTCGGTATTTCTATTAACATAGTCAATCTTGTAACGAGTATTCTCTTCCACAATCCCAGTATATCAAGGTTAGCTGAGGACACTGATAAAGGAAGTTACTAAAGGTTATATACAATGATTGGACAATAGAATACTCAAAATTTCAAAATATATATAAAATCGAATTCGTTAAAGTGTACCTCTCCCTATATTTAATTCAGTTTCATGAATCTTCAAACTAAGGCCTGGAGAAAAAAGAATTTTGCAGAGGCTTATCTTGTCTTTTCCCTTGTCCACACAGAACTGCACCTATTTTATTTATGTAACGCTGCCCAGTGTTCCACAATGGCTTGTTGAAATGTGCATTCCATCATTTGATTTGCCAGTAAAATACTTCAGTTAATTAATTGTGTGACCCCCAAATTATGCACTTTCTCTTTTGGTTGAAAAATTATATATATATGTATATATATCTCTACTTCTATGATTCTATGTATATATATATACATATATATATATATATATATATATATATATATAAATATGCGAAGAGGCTTATCACTTAATATCTATTTGATAAATATTTGCTAAATATGAAAAAATATCTACAGTGGAAAATTCACTTTAAATACCTACAGATATGAGATAATTATCAGTGTTGTTTTGGGTGCTTTGCTACACTAAAATATTTTGTTTTTATTTCACGAGAGAGAGACAGTGTGAGACAGGGGAGGGTCAGAGAGAGAGGGAGACACAGAATCCGAAGCAGGCTTCAGGCTCTGAGCTAGCTGTCAGCACAGAGCCCGATGCAGGGCTCAAACCCATGAACTGTGATATCATGACCTGAGCTGAAGTCGGACACTTAACCAATTGGGCCACCCAGGCGCCCCTGCCTCTAAAGATGTTTAAAATGTGTTACTATGGATGACTTCAAGCACAGGAAAGTAAAGAGAATAGTACAACGAACTCTCATAGAACCCTCCACTCCAACAACTATCAACTCATGGCCATCCCCCTTGCTCTCTAAATACATAAACCACTTCCCCTATCCTCAATGGTTTATTTTAAAGCACATCTCAGGTATGATGAATTGCTTCTAAGGACTGAAAATCATTTTTACTATGGAAAATGCTAACAAATTGATATGCTGGAACTGATGATTTCTTTTCCGTGTGTTTTTTCAATGCAGCTGGGCTTCGGTCAGATTACTCTTCAACCACAGGAGCTGGTAAGTCATGACACATAGTTTCTCCTCCATTGCCTCCAAATTACTCTCCTTTTTGGCTATAGTTTTCTTTTTCAAATAGTGGTATTTGTTAGCCTCTTTCAGTTGGAAGGGATAGAAATACACTAAAACGGGCTTAAGCACAGAAGAAACCTGATTGGCTCTCGTAACCGGGACCTAAGGGGAGAGTGTGCTGGCTTCAGGCACATTTGGATCCAGGCTCTAAAATAAAATCTCATCAGGGCTCTGCACCTCTGCTTTTCCCCGCTGAAGCTTCATCAAGTGTATTCTAATGCGGTGTGGTAAATGTCACCAGTAGATCCAAGCTTATAATATACTAGTCGTGGAAACGGTAGAACAAAAAAACCCCCGCACAACTTTCCTGATAGTTTTGGCAGAAGTCCTGGTGCCGTACTTACTGTCCCAGATTGGCGGGCATGCCCGTTTATGAACCAGCTTCTTTTCCTCTGATTGGCCAGTCTGGGTTATGTGCCCATCTCTGGACATACAAGTGAGTTTAACCCCCAACCAAACCACACAATCAAGGTGTAGTTTCTCAAAGTAAAATATTGGTGCTGCTACCAGAAGAAAGGGGAGTGGACTCCGGGCTGGCAAAAATAGCAGATGTCCTCCATGGGAACTCTTTGCTCCTCGCTCTTCTATAACGATGTCTAGAAAAGTCGTTTCCGAAACAAAACAAAACTAAGTGCTGTCTCCACAGACAAAGGCTGCTCTCAGGACTTCTACGCAGATCGTGTGTCTCTCCGCTACCCTCTGGAGATTTCTGCAACCTCAGGGAGGCTGATGTGCCACTTCAAGTTGGTGGCCCTGGTGGGCTATCTGATCCGTCTCTCCATAGAGTCTGTCCAGATTGAAGCTGACAACTGTGTCACCGACTCCCTGACCCTTTACGACTCCCTCATGCCGATCCGGAGCACCGTCTTGTATAGGTACTCTGGTCGGCCTGGGAAAAGACCTTTTTACACTGTCTACCTTTGGCAGTATCGTGTTTCCCTTTTAAAACTCTGTGTGTTCTAAGGAGATCAAAGACTGCCCTGTGCCTTACTGAGTATCCGCTGTATTAGCCAGAGCCTAGCAGACACAATGCTTGCTTTTTACTTGTAACGTACAAGAGTCAAAATCAGTGGAGCAGGAGTTTCAGCCGCTCTTTGAAATATTTCTGAAATATAACAGATTTTTTTGGTTTAACTTTACTTTCATTGCAATCGCTCTCATTAGAGTGTGAGTACAAGTACTCTATGATGATGGCATAGCGTTAGTAAAACAAACATTTTCTCCCTTATTATGAAGAGAACAAACACAATGTTCATTGTGAAAGTGAGGTCAGCCAGCGAAAACAGTATCTATATTTCACAATCCCATTACCCAGAACAAACGTCTGTTATGTTTTTGCAAATATTTTCATTCATGTATAGATATGTAATTGCACACATAGATACATATACATATGCTAATACTTTTTGTTTATTAGTAGATATCTTTTCGAGTGCTTAATATCTTAATAATGCTAGTTATACTTTATTAAAAATGAACTATTTTTACTGTGCTAAAAAAGCATATTATTATTTTTAATAGTGCTTATGTATGAATGCAACAGTGTTTTATGTATATATGTAGGTGTATGTGTATGAAATTATATTTTGCATTTTAAAAATTTTAACAGTGTAAAATGGTACACAGTGAGAAGTAAGTTCGTCACTGGCTCCCATTCTTCAGCCATTGCTTCTTTTCATCCTTCCAGACATACTTTGCTATTATCTTATTTAATCCTCACCGAAATGCTATGAGGAGTGTACTATAGTCATTACCACCATTTTATGGTAGGAGACCTTGCATTTATGAAGATTAGTTACTCAAGAGTCTCTCAGCCAGTTAAGTGATGGAGCTGAGTTCTGAATCCTATTTTCCTTAGAGCAGAGCTCATGACTGTAGCCATTTAAATGGCTGTTTATAGCTTGTTTGTTCTCAAGGAGGATCCAGTGACAGCCGTCAGGAAAATCCTTTGGTAGTACCAGACAGAAGTTTCCATACCTTTACCAGCTTCCCTCCATCATGCCCTGTGGCCACCAACTGAGGAAGATCAGGCTGGCAGAGTCTGGCTAACAAGAACTGTGTAGAGGGCCCAGGAAATGTGTGGAATTGGTGGAGAGAGGCTCACTCCTCAATAACCTACGATTCATGTACTTTTGTTCTGTTATCTGGTTTCAGAATTTGTGAACCAACGAGAACGATAATGTCCTTTGTTTCCACAAATAATCTCATGTTGGTGGCATTTAAGTCTCCTCAGATACGGAGGCTATCAGGAATTCGAGCATTTTTCGAGGTCATTCCAGAACAAAGTAAGTCTTTCCTAATTGAAAAAAGTCGCCTTGAAAAATATGTGTTATGATCCTGTCTCCAGTCTTCTCTTCCTGAGGCTGTGTTGTAACACTGGTTGTATTAGTCAGGGGCCTTGACTCAGGGTCCAGTCAGACGAGAGATCGTAGTCTTACTGAGAATTTAACGTGAAGAACTGCTAACTCAGTATAAAGGTGTTAGCTAGCTGACTCAAAGGCGAAAAGAAATGTAAGGTATTACACGTCCCCCTGGTGCTGGTGTCTCTGACTTCAGAGGCAGGTGTTCATGGACTTGGGACCCAGACTGTGGAGTAGGGGGTACCAGACAGTCGAGGCTGGTATCTGAGGAAGGTGCCATAAAGCAGAAGTTGGGAAAACCGCTAACAGGGTTCAACTTGGCTACAGGGACAAAGTATAGCTGCATTAGAGGGTGGGAAGCACGATCCTTGCGGGGCTGACACTCCCAGGAAGAGGAAATGAAACACACAGGAAGCTCAATTCTTCCTCCTCCTATCTTCTAGTCTGTCCGTAGCGCCCCCTATTGACAGAGCCTAGTTGGAAGCCGGTGGCAGAGGAGAGAAGCGAATTCATTTGCCGAGTGCCCTCTACAGCTTCACGGAACAGAGTAGAGACGGGTGGGCTCGGAGCTGAGTGATAACAGCTCAGTTCCCAGCAGAGCAGGGTGTTGGGGGAGGGTTGTCTTTCACGAGTTCTCCTTAATAGCAGTGCATGAGAATGCCATCCCAGAAGGCGCATGTGAAGTAACACCCAGAGATTTAACGGGTTTTCCTGGGTCAGGTAGTGAGCATTAAGTGTCCCAGCTCCCTTTCATTCTTCTCTCTCTCTCTCTTTTTTTTAATTTTTTAAATGTTTTTATTTATTTCTGTAAGAGAGAGAGAGGGGGAGACAGAGTGAGCAGGGGAGGGTCAGAAAAAGAGGAAGACACAGAATCCAAAGCAGGCTCCAGGCTCTGAGCTAGCTGTCAGCACAGAGCCTGACGTGGGACTCGAACCCACAAACCATGAGATCATGACCCGAGCCGAAGTCGGATGCTTAACCGATTGAGCCACCTAGGTACCCCCATTCTTCTCTTTTTGATGTGGGCTGACGAAGTAAAACAAAACAAGACTAAATAAAAAGAGCCTTCACTGAAACTCTGGTCTTTTTGTAATATTTGTTGCCTTGTAGCCGGTTGGATCTTACAGATGGTGTCCTGGTAACTGCTCTATGAGCACCAACAAGGTCAAAAGGATCAAGATGACAGATGTGGGTGAGGAGGGCAGTGGATTTGGCTTAAGTTAGATGGTCATAGCTTCACAAGTCCATCTACATTTTAAGGCAGTGGCTTATTTTGATAGGTTTTCTCCGACAAATTATTACAAAACTAAATGTAATACTGATTTATTTTTAAAAATTGAATTGGCGATTTGAGATGTTGTTGGGTTGAAAATTGTCTCTAGATCCAAAGATTAAAAATATGATTATTGCAGAAATATTGCAGTGGAATTTGTGAACAATCATTTATTGAGCATGTACTATATGCCAGGGATGATTCCAGGTGTAAGGGGAAGAGTAGCAAACAAAATAGATAAAAACCAATACTCTCAAGGAAATTACATTTAGCAGAAGGATGACCATACAGCAAGAATAGACATTTAGAGGGGCACCTGGGTGGCTCAGTCAGTTGAGTGTCTGACTTCAGCCCAGGTCATGATCTCACAGTTTGTGAGTTCAAACCCCATACCAGGCTGTGTGCTGACTCAGAGCCTGGAGCCTGCTTCGGATTCTGTCTCCCTTTCTCTCTGCCCCTCCCCCACTCACGCTTGCACTCTCTCTGTGTCAAAATTAAATAATAATAATAATAATAATAATAATAATAATAAAAGAATAGACATTTAGATTGTTTTCTACAAACACGACAACATGTTATGTAAACTGGGTATATTTCTTCAACAAAAAATATACACTCATTTAAACAAATAAGCTCAGAAGATTTAAAAACTATATTTAAAATATGTTTTTGAAGAGAGTAAATGCATCCTATAGATCTGTAGTCAAAATACACATCTGAAAACAAATATAGAATTCGAACAAGAAGTTTAGCTATACATCTGTATGGTACTGTTATGCCGGAATCGCGAGCCCCCAGAGACCTCCAAGGAGCCAGCACCGATGCAAGAACAAAAGGGTCTTTATTACAAGCTGGAGCAGGGGCTCACCCATCTCCCAGCACAGCAGCAGAGGTGAAGCCCCCAACAGTGGTGAGCAGGGTTTTTATGGGGGAAGGGCGGGGGTGTTACCGTGCACACGTACGTTTTGCATCATTACATAAGCACCAATCATACTTGTACAATGCCCATAGCAACAGCATAGTAACAGTTTTGACCATTCAGTATCTGCGAGGCGTCCGTTACATTTGGCGGGACCCAATCATGACCTTTGAGAGTCTTTTAAAATGACCAGTTATGAGGCGGGCTCAGAGGATCTACATGGGGCTTCTGCAAGCTGTGATTGATTAGCAAGTTTGTACAAAGTAACTACCTGCAGTTCCCAGCCCTGACTCGTCTCCAAGACTACAGGAATGTTACACATTTCTTTTGATTGGCAGATCTGAGGGCGGTCCAAGGGTGGCTTCAGCTGAGGCTTTTCCTGAAACTGGGACTACGTGCAGCCTGAGGTTGTTTCTAATGGGGGACTTAATTTCAGGCTCCTCAGTACTATTTATTTTTGGAAAAATTAGCTTAAATTTCAAAAAGTATCTAAGCTTGTTGATCAGGGAGTGTGCATTTGTAGTTAAAGAAATGAATGTACCACACTTCCCATAATCCCACAACCACAAATCATTGTCTGTTACTGGGTATTTTTTTCAGAGTGTGAAAACACAGTATTGGTCAAAGAAATCACTGGCTTCGAAGGGAAAATTTCAAGTCCATATTACCCAAGCTACTATCCTCCGAAATGCAAGTGTACCTGGAAATTTCAGGTAACCCAGTTTTTCCACTATTTTAGAAAAATATTGTTATCTTATGTTTAATAACAATTTATTTTGAAATTTAATCAACTTTTTTTTTTCACTACAAAAAGAATATTAGTTAATTTTATAATACTTAAACCGTAATCAAATACATTACCTAGAACATGAAAGTTTCTTTTAATTTCAACCCTCTGTCCATAAATTAACTGTTCTATGCAGACGGGCTTATTTTTCCAATTGTTATTTTGTTTGTTTTATTAAAAAAATGCAAAGACAGGGGTGCCTGGGTGGCTTGGTTACATGTCTGACTTCTGCTCAGGTCGTGACCTCACAGTTTATGGATCAAGCTCCGCATTAGGCTCTGTGCTGACAGTTTGGAGCCTGGAGCCTGCTTCAGATTCTGTGTCTCCCGCTCTCTCTGCCCTTTACTCACTCACACTCTGTCTCTCTCTCTCTCTCCCTCAAAAATAAATAAACATTAAAAAAATTTTTTTAAATGCAAAGACATTTTTACAGGATCGAACAATTGTTTTTTACTATGGTAGAACTCATCAATTTTTACTTATTTCACCATCAGCATTTATAGTAAGAATAATAAAGAAATAATAAGTTGAATTAGGTCATGTATATTTCAGGTGTATAAACAAACCAAGATGTAAATGTATATGAAATATATAGATATCTCCTCCTTAACAGAGTTCAATCTTTTTTTTTTCTATATTTTTGTCTTTGGAATTTTAGTCTATAACTATTTTTCTTTCTCCAACTTTAATATCTTGTGGAGGGTCATAGGCTCTTTCAACATCAATGTATAAAATCATTTTTGTGAGGCATAGCAAGTCAATGTAAGTGGTAAGCAGTTTATGGTTTGCATTCATTCAACATTTTTTTATTATTATTATTTTTAATATTTTATTTATTTCTAGGAGAGAGAGAGAGAGACAGCGTGAGCAGGGGAGGGTCAGAGAGAGAGGGAGTCACAGACTCTGAAATAGGCTCCAAGCTCCGAGCTGGCAGTCAGCACAGAGCCCGACGCGGGGCTCGAACCCACAAACCGTGAGATCATGACCTAAGCGAAAGTCGGACGCTTAACCGACTAAGCCACCCAGGCGCCCCACAACATTTTATTGTTAACTGCCTACTATGTGTCAGGACGTATTCTGGACACTGGGATCCATGATATCTGACATGGAGCTTACCATACAGTAGGGGAGACAGGTAACAGAAACGTGTACAGTATGTTACATGGGGCTATGGAGGACAAAGCAGAGATGCGGGCTCTATACCTGAGGGGGTGGTCAGGAGTATGAAGAATAGGATGTCAGGAGTTTGTTACCTTAAACAGCATGGTGAGGGGAAGCCTCCCCAACAAGGGGACATTTGCACAGAAACCTGAGAGAGATGAGGAAACTAACTGTATACATTTCTGGGATAAGAGTATCACAGTCAAAGGCAACAGGTGAGGCAAAGGCCCTGAGGCAGAAGCGTGCTTGCTGTATGTGTAATCAGTGCACAAAGAGTTAATTTTTTTTTAATGTTTATTTATTTATTTTGAGAGAGAGCGGGAGAACATGAGCAGAGGAGGGACAGAGAGGGAGACAGACAATCCCAAGCAGGCTCTGCACTGTCAGCACAGAGCCCAATGTAGGGCTCCATCTCATGAACCGTGAGATTGTGACCTGAACCCAAACCAAAGTCAGACGCTTAACTGACTGAGCCACCAGGGGTGCCCCAAAGAGTTAAATATTTTGAACAATTTTATTACACCCAAATGTGTACTTAGTCTCAGTGTCCTAATGGCATACATCCTTAAATTATTTTTTTTAATCATTGTTGCAAACTTTTCCAAAATGACTAAAACGTAGAGGTTCTGAATTCACTCACCACCAGATTCTTAATGCCTCATCAGGGCAGCAGAATCTCAGTACCTCATGCGACTCTCACAACTTGAAGAAGGAAGAGGAGAGACCTCAAACTGTCTCTTCCATCTCTCCAAAAAGCAGATGTATCTTTTTTATGACATCCAGAACAAGAAAGGCCCCATTGCCCAAAGCTCATCAAATGTTTGAAATTCTTTTTTTTTTTTTAATGTTTTTATTTATTTCTAGGAGACAGAGAGACAGCGTGAGCAGGGGAGGGTCAGAGAGAGAGGGAGTCACAGACTGAAACAGGCTCCAGGCTCCGAGCTGGCAGCCAGCACAGAGCCTGACCCGGGGCTCGAACCCATGAACTGCGAGATCACGACCTAAGCGAAAGTCGGATGCTCAACCGACTAAGCCACCCAGCAGCCCCTGTTTGAAGTTCTTTTGAAGTGAAATAAATGGGATTCCATAATAAGCCATAAGCCCTATAGTGAGGACCCCCAAACATTGCTCTAGTCAGAATATAAATTAGAATATCCGATTCTGTTTTGCTAGGGGTTGAGGGTTAGAAATGCTGAGTAAAATGAATTCTTTATAAGGAATAAAGCATGCCATTGGGGGAGTGGAGAATGGGAGAGGGAAGACAAGGAAATATTAGGGACAGACTTGGTGAGTGACACCATTTCCAGAGGTCAAGGCTGGTCCTCCTCAGCATGGAGGTTAAATAAAGCTGTTCTTTTCTCGGACCACTTTGAACAGCCACCTAAAATTGTGTGATTGCATATTTTTGCAAATGGAAATCATGTAAAAATAATAATGTCACCTGTAAAATATCTTTGAATTTATTACAAACAACTAAGAAGAATGACCTAAGTGACCAAAATATTGACTCAAGTCATGATAAAACAATAAAACCCTTAATACACAAGAGTTGATTTCTATTATTCTCCATCCTTCTTAGCGCCTGGTTCGATTTACAATTTTAACTGAAGAGCAATCAATCCCTTTTGCAAACTCACTTTCAGCTGAATTTTTTCTTTTTTCTTTTTTTTTAAGTATTTATTTATTTTTAAGACAGAGAGGAGACAGAGCATGAGCAGAGGAGGAGCAGAGAGAGAGGGAGACACAGAATCCAAAGCAGGCTCCAGGCTCTGAGCTGTCAGCACAGAGCGCGATGCGGGGCTTGAACCCATGAACCTAGAGATTATGACCTGAGCTGAAGTCCGAAGCTCAACCAGCTGAGCCACCCAGGCACACCTCAGCTGAGTTTTTAAAGCCTCATTTACCTGAGCAGGATTAACTCCCATTTCAATTTAAAGTTCCTCTCATTCTTCTCCCAAGAGTAAACAAGTATTAACTGAATGTCAGTTTCAGGGGCTTGACCACAGGGAACACTTAGTAACAAGGCAAAGTCCTTGTTGTCTCAGAACTTACAGACTGTGGGGGAAGAAGGTGTGGTGAAATAAGAAAAGGCAGAAAGGAATATTGACGCTTATAACATGTCACCTGCATTAGGGCACACACATTTCTATTTGCTCTTAAAACATACCTCTGATATAAGAGAGAGACTCTGGTCACATTTTATGCATAAGGAAATAGAACTGGGGTTAAGCCATTTGGCAGAGGCTACTCAAATAGAAAGTGACCCAGGCAGCATTAAAAGGAATCATGTGCCCCTCCATAAGTAAATTCAGCACCCCCTCCTTTTCTGGGCTCCTAAAGACGCTCAGCTTCCCTATGTTTCATAACTTATTTGAATATTTACCTTTCTGTCTTTCTTCTTTTTGGTTTTCAACTAATACATTTTGCTACAGAATCTCAGGAGAAAAACGTGGAGTGGCGTTTTGAATTGTTGTATCATCAATGCCATAAGCCTAGCACCCACCAGTTAAAATTTTTTTTAATGTTTTTACTTATTTTTGAGAGTGAGAGAGAGACCGCATGAGCAGAGGAGGGTTAGAGAGAGAGGGAGACACAGAATCCAAAGACAGGCTCCAGGCTCTGAGCTAGTTGTCAGCACAGAGCCCAACATGGGGCTCGAACCCACGAACCATGAGATCATGACCTGAGCCGAAGTCGGACGCTTCACCCACCAGTTTAGATGCATCCCACATAAGCAGAGCACTGTGGGCCATGAAAATTCACCTCCTCCTATCACTTAGGAAATCCCTCTTCCCTGCTTCTGTGGCAAGCATCTAACCATGGAAGTTTCCAGTGCCTGTGGGAGATGGGTTGAGTGGTATGTATAGAATCACTGGCAAGTGAGAAGTGACAAGGATAAAGTACATCCTGCATTCCGTCACTGTCGCTGACTAGAGAAATGTTTCAACACAGTAGGTCCGGATCAGGAGAATTTCTCTCCGTATTTGGTAAAAGTTCCCAAAGCAAAGGCGGGGGTTGGGCAGTGGGGACAGAGAATATGGAACATAGAAGGAAATCGCATACTTAGCTGTTTTTAATTTTTGTCCCTTTGTTGAGCAAAACACCGTGCTTTGTGGAACTGACCGCATTACCCTCCTTGTCAAGCTGGCAAATATCAGTGGTGCCTCTAGGCCAATCTGGGCTCAAGTGTAGACTTGTGTGCAGTTCTGTGTCAGTGGAATCTGGTGTGCAAGGGGACTTCCTTCCTCTCTCTGTGGGGAGGCTTTGGAGATTGGGGGGGGGTGCATATAAACCTATTTTACCTTGGAGCGATGGAACACAGTGAAAATGCCCCCGCCAGCTTCCCATGGAGGGTTCTGCTGGAATACATTCTTATGCTAGAAAATTACAGGGATTACTCTAGATATTTACTATCTCTCAGCTATTTTTAGTGTGAAGAAACAGTAAGATGGCAAGACTGGGGGCGGGGGAGAATAGATGCATGTTCTCAGAAGCCCTTGGCTTTTGCCGCACATGAGACACTCCCGGTCCCCTGAGCCCTCACTATCTGTGTTCCACGTGGCATCACACTGAGAAAAAGGGCACCTTCGGGGAAATGCAGGGTAACGTTGGGAATGTCACTTATTTTGGGTTAGTCTTGACTTCTTCTGTAAACTAGGACTCATACTTCCGGTGTCGTTGTGATGTTTTAAATGAGAGACATAGAGGCGCCTGGCTGGCTCAGTTGATGGAGCGTGCAGCTTCTTGGTCTCGAGGTCGTGAGTCTGAGCCCCACGTTGGGTGCAGAGATTACTTAATATAAATAAATAAATAAATAAATAAATAAAGACATAAAGACATAAAGAGTCTGATTCATTTTCTCTGAAAAATAGGTTGAGGGATGGGGACCACTGTATTTAAATACATCTTAGAAGAAAGTACATACACACACCAAAGAAACTGTAACATCAAATATATCACAAATACAAATGACATCACTATAATACTAAATGTCAGAGCAATAAAAATCAGTGGTTAAAATTAATTTCTTCAAAAAAAAGGAGGGGTGCCTGGGTGGCTCCATCAATTAAGCATTTGACTTCAGCTGGGGTCATGATCTGGACTGGGGTCATGATCTGGGCTGGGGTCATGAACCCCTTGTGGGGCTCTGTGCTGAGAGAACGGAGCCTGGAGCCTGCTTCGGATTCTGTGCCTCCCTCTCTCTGTGCTCCCCCCTGCTTGCCCTCTGTCTCTGTCTCTCAAAAATAAACATTTAAAAAGATACATTTAAAACATTTAAAAACTAAAATCATGACATAACAAACATAATGTACGTGTATCTCATACAATGCCATAAAAAGTTCAGCTGTGTGTGTGTATGTTTGTGTGTGTGTGTGTGTGTGTGTGTGTGTGCAGTCACAGGGACGTGTGCTATATGGGCAGCCTCTTTCTTATTTGCTCTGGTCAGAGCAGACCTGGGAGTGACTTAGTAGCTGCCTTCAGGAATACCCAGATTTAATATGAAGAAGATGCTGATTCATTTCTCTTTCATCTAAATAATCTGAATGGTGCTTTAAATAAACTATGCCATTGTTACTGAAGGAGGAAACTGCGTTCATTAACAAATGGGTGTTTTCAAAGTTAAGCTCATTTAAAAGGTGGAAACTGACACCTAGAGAGAATCAATGTGTCCCATGCTACCCAGCTCACTCAGAATTAGAGCCTTAGAGCGACTCCTTAGCACTGGGCCACCCGCTTCCCTCTCTATTAAGCTCTCCTCCTTCTGGTCTGTTGCAGGGGAGGGGAGGGGCTGGTCTTCCTCCCCAAAGGGCATAGTGTTGCAGGATTTGTTCCCACAATACCTGGGATTCATTGTCTCGCCACTTCCAAGAATGAAGAGGTGGACACAACATGAGCAGCAGGCAAAAGTTTATTAGAGTATGAGATTAGAAAGAATAGGAGGAAAGGTCTCTTTAAGGAGAGGGGACATTTGAAAGTGAGCGCCCGAGGACTTTGTTTTATTAGGTTCTGACCAGCCCTCCCCCATCCCTTCCCCCTTTTTCCTCCTCAGGTCCTACCCTTATTGGCTTGACAGCTCTAGGTGTTGAGTTGTCCATTCCCGATTGGCTCGTTTCCATCGTATGAAGGGTGGCCTAGGGTCCTGCTCAGGTCTTTTGTCAAATTCCTGAGGGGAAACCTGATGGGGAGTAGGCGGTGTGGTTACATTCTTAGAAGGAACCTTATGCCCAGGGGCTTTGCTGCGGTCAGACACTCCCAGCATTGTTCCAAAATATGTGTTCTTCCCACCCAGGGACCTCGGGTCCTATCCTTTCCCATCTTCCCCTATCGTAATAGGGCACAAAGAATAAAATGCCCTAAAAGCAGCAAGCCGAGGGAATGAGTTCCGAGTGAGGAAACTTAACCTGAAGCATGTCCTCAACTGAAACACTTTTCTGACTTAATGTGTGTTTTTCACAGACTTCCCTATCAACACTTGGCATCGCACTGAAATTCCATAACTATTCAATAACCAAGAAGAGTGTGAAGGGCTGTGACCACGGATGGTGGGAAATTAATGAGCACATGTAAGTGGGCTCCATATGTAGGGAATCTGATGAAAGGCTTTACCTAAACATTCGAACCCTGGATTCCTTGCCCCCAAAGAGTTTGCACTTAGCTATTTACGGATAGGAAAATTGAAGGATACAGGAGTTCAATAACTTGCTCAAGGTCACTCAGCTCATATGTGATTAAGCCAGAATTCAAATCCATTTCTTGTGGCTCCCAAGTCCTTGCTGGGCCACTGCTCTTTGTTGCTGGGCTATGAGTGTACACACCCCATACTCTACAAAAATAGCTTGGCAGATAAAGTCTTTCAAACCACCGAGCTCTGGAGGAAACAGTAAATAGGAGTCCGGTGATACAAGTTAAAAACCATTAGCCAATTCTGTGCAGCAGGAGAGGCTGAGCCGATCTCTGGCTGTATCTGGGGCATGGGTTGAGGCTGATTAGAGAAATCGAGGTGCTTTAACTTCCTGAACAGACCCAGGAACTCCTCACTCTCACCCTTAATTTGTCCCTTAGTTATGGTTGTTTAGTTGCTTCTAAAGTTGTACTAGGTCTTGTATTTAAATTATAGAATGTCCTGTCTTGGTAGCAGCCTAGCTTCTAAGTTTACTTTGAAGGAAGAATGTTTGTGAAGTTAGCCTAAGGGATTTGCCTGCTAATTCTCTGCTCACTGTTGGTCCATGAATGAAACTTTCCTTTTCTAAATGGTTTTCTAGAACCACCTTCTTTTATTTCCTTTAGACTCTCAGATTACATGCTATGCAGTCACTGGTTCTGTCTTCACTGGAATATATCCTATCTGATTTAAGAGCATTCTCGGACCATTATTAGATGTGGCTTGTATTCCTTTGGGGAATGTTTTTGAAGCAGGGTCTAGTATGTAGGAGATGGAAAACCTGGGTTCAAATTTGAGCTCTGTAGTTTAGTAGTTATATATAACCAGGACAAATTACTTAACCTTTGATTTTCAGTCTGTATATGAGGCAATAATTCTTACTTATTAAGGTGGGATTTTTCTTTGGTAAGGGTTCACGGAGATAATGCATACTACACACCAAAAGAAAATATTAGCCATGATTATAATTAGTGAGATTATTTGGGATAGAGTTGGGTTTTTTTAGTGTTTTATTTATTTCTGACAGAGAGAGAGACAGTGTGAGCAGGGGAGGGTCAGAGAGAGAGGGAGACAGAACCTGAAGCAGGCTCCAGGCTCTGAGCTAGCTGCCAGCACAGAGCCTGATGTGGGGCTCGAACCCACGAACCGTGAGATCATGACCTGAGCCAAAGTTGGACGCTTAACCGACTGAGCCACCCAGGCCCTCCTAGAGTTGTTGAATCACTATGTTGTACACCTGAAACTAATGTAACATCATGTGTCAACTATATTCAGAAAAAAAAAAAGATTGTCTTGGAAATTACTTTGGATGGATAAATACAATAGACTGTGCCTTCCACCCCCACGAAATTTTAAGAATGCTGCATTCTGATACTTAATTAGAGATTCAAAAAACAAATCTTTACAATTTGTTAAATAAAGTTGTATACGTAAGATAGAGTTATGCCTCAGAACAAGATACTTTTTTTTTTCTGTCCTAAGTAACAAGCACTACCACCTAGGCAGTGTTGCTGTCAAAGTTATGAGCCAGATTTTCTTCCAAGGAATGGAAATAGGGAATGCTCTCTGCTTAAATACTTTCCCTGAAGAGCTAGCTCTTCAGTTTAATTTGTGCACTGGCTGAAACCCTATCAGATTCTTTTTATGTTGGTTGCATCCTTAGGATTTAAAATGCCAGCCCTTCCCATTATCAGTTCTTTTCATCAAAAACAGAAAGGCTCTAATTGAACTGACTTCTGACAGCTTGCTGTAAAGTTGCTTAAAGGCATTGGGTTTGCAAAGGGGAAGTAGAAAAAGGAAATGCCGCCACCAGGATGCATAGGGATTGTGAGTCAGAGCACGGGAATGGGGTGTGCGTGCACAGGGCAGCTAGAACGCAGCCGTGAACGCTAAAGGAATAGATGCCCTTTCAATGAAGTTTTGCAAAGCAAAGTTCCTGAAGGGAAAGCAGTTGGTGCACTAGAAAAAAAGTACCAGGGTTTCTTTTTTTTCCCCAAGCAAAACAAAATCAAATGTAACCTTAAATGAAAAAGTAACAACAAACAAAAACAAAAACAAAAGAAAATGAACAGAACAACACAACCCAAAAATGTCAAGACAGTTAGGAAGAGGACTTGGGAGGGTTAATCTTTACGTTTAATACCAGGGGGACTTGTGTACTAATCCTGCTTCTCCTTTCTTCCCATTTTGAATTTTAACACATCAATTCACTTATTTACTTCTTCGTTTTCTTACCTGTCTCATGTGCCTGTGCCTGTAAACTGACTCTTTGGGGGTTTCTCCAATTTCTCGCTTTTTTCCCCCCTAACTTTTGTTCCGTTACCTATCACTATGCTCCATTCTATACTGTTTCCCTCTAAACTCCAGTCCAAGTGTGGGTTCAAAGATTCCTTTCTTCTTGACTCCTTAACATCCCAGTAAGATTCATCTTTGTGAGAAAGCTCTAGTAAATGCTAATGGAGAGCACCAATAAAATCACTATGAGACACAAAGAACAGGGATCATGTTTTCCGAACACAGGAATCTGGTCCCAAGATGACCCACTGAAGTAGACTCTGGCCCCAAAAGGTTAATGTGGATGCCAGGTGCCTCTCAGAGCCTGGCTCCCACTGGCCAAGTGACCACCTACCTGTTACCACTTCCTGTGTTCCAGGAGCTAGCCTACCAGCCCATCAGGGCCTGAACTCTAACCTACTTCAAAAGATTCTTCCTGAAATATAAATGAACACTTTCCTCTTTGGAACCTTAAAATCATGGGTTACCTCTGTGGTCCTCCCACAGAATGCCAGTGTCTGATCCATGGAACTTTTGTGGTTCCCAAGTGCTTCCGGGGGCCAGGAGTAAATGACATCACAGATTCCAGTCCTCAACCCGTGTGTTTGCTGTTTCCCTTTGAAAGGACCTTGCAGGTTTCACCCTGGGAAGAACTTTGCCTCCACAGAGCAGAGACCTAACTTATCATGGGCCCCCAGGGTAATAATGTTTCATGTTCCACTAACCACAAGTGCTCATATAATTAGAATTCCTAACAGGAGGGAAATTTCCTCTTAGGACAAGAGGTAAGAAAAGTCAAGGCAAGGAAATATTGCAGACAGACTACTTTGAAATTTTGCCAAAGACAAGCGTCAAAGTGCACATACCTCAGTTTTCACTTCAGTTTGAAAAAATATTGCATGTGTTTTACTTTAAGTGTTTCTGGGATTCTTTGCATATTTTTAGCCTCAGTTCATGGATTCCACTCTGCTCTAGAGATAGGTTATGGGTAAAAACAGGGAATTCTTATTGTTACATGATTAAAAGAGAAGACCTATATTTCTTCTGTTTGTAAGTGCTTGTGAGGAAAACAACAGGTAACGGTCAATAGTACTGTGGTTGTATTTAGCAGAGTGGAAAACTGAAGGGACAGAAGTTACTCAATCACAGTGACTTAGCACAGAATGGATAACTGCTTTAGCTCCGCCCTAAGCATCTCCTCTTACCGAACCCCCAGGTATCTAAGTAGTAGTGAGTTCACTGTCAATGGGAATGCAACCGGCAGACCCTCCTCCCTAACAATTGTCTCCTCAGGTACTGTGGCTCCTACATGGATCACCAGACGATTTTCCGAGTGCCCAGTCCGCTCGCTCACATTCAGCTGCAGTGCAGTTCGAGGCTTTCCGACAAGCCGCTTCTGGTGGAATACGGCAGTTACAACATTAGTCAACGTAAGCCTGGTATTAGCTCCTTAGAAAATCTTAATAAATAGTTAAACAGAGGCTAATACTCTAAAACTCTAAAACTGAGAAATTATGGGATGAAAACTGATTGATTTATGAGGCGCCTGGGTGGGTAAGTGTCTGACTTCAGCTCAGGTCATGATCTAATGGTTCATGGGGCTGAGCCCCTGTCAGGCTCTGTGCTGACAGCAAGGAGCCTGCTTGGGATTCTCTCTCTGCCCCTCTTCCACTCACTCTCTTTCTCTCTCAATATAAATATATAAGTAAGTAAATAAGTAAACTTTAAAAATGGATTTATTTCTGCTATTTACTATTATATTTTATAATAATACATAAATATATTATAAATGTGTTATATAAAGTGTATAATAAATAATACATAAAATTATGTGTTTATTACTGCCATAGTTTAAATTATAGAAGAAATAATAGAATTATTTGTTACAATTGAAAAATAGTTTCTTACATTATTTCTGAACTATGGGACATGCTATTTCTTTTCTTTTTTTTTTAATGTTTATTTTGAGAAAGAGAGAGCACATGCACGCATCAGCAGGGGAGGGGCAGAGAGAGAGAAAGGAGAGAGAATTCCAAGCAGGTTCTGTGTTGTCAGCAAAGAGACCCATGTGCGGCTTGAATTCATGAACTGTGAGATCATGACCTGAGCCAACATCAAGAGCCAGACGTTCATCTGAATGAGCCACCCAGGGGCACCGCCCTCCTTTTTTTTAAATGGGGACAAATCCATTTCTTGATGTATTGTTCTTGCTACTCATAAGTCTTTGTAAATGCGATGTTTAGACCAACATTTGGTGGATCACAGGGCAACTGTTGTGACTCACTCTGGCCCGTGACCCATAGGGACAGCTGGTGCTCAAGGAGAGTTCAAACATCAGCCCTCAAATTGTTGCACTTCACACCGAGAACCATGGGAACACTGGCCATGAAGTGGTCAGTAAGAACAGCAGTGTTTGAGGGAAGTCTTTATTTTTTTTTTTTTAATTTTTTTTTTTTTAATTTCTAGGAGAGAGAGAGAGAGACAGCGTGAGCAGGGGAGGGTCAGAGAGAAAGGGAGATACAGACTCTGAAACAGGCTCCAGGCTCTGAGCTGGCAGTCAGCACAGAGCCCGACGTGGGGCTCGAACCCACGAACCGCGAGATCATGACCCAAGCGAAAGTCGGAGGCTTAACCGACTAAGCCACCCAGGCGCCCCTGAGGGAAGTCTTTAGAGCTGGAGAGTGTCGATACTGACTCGGGAAATTCTCCACCCATTTTAAAAGGAGACAAGTAAGGGCTAACCATTTAGGTGACCATGAGGACAAGACTGACAGAAAGCTCATTTAGAACCTTACTTCTTCGCCAATGTACGTTTCACTTCTGAATATCAGAATACTGCAATTTTCAGCAAGAATATAGTAAATAGTGAGTCATTGTTTCTGTTTAAAACTTTTAGTGTTCATTTATTTTTGAGAGAGAGAGCATGAGTGGGGAAGGGGCAGAGAGAGAGACACACACAGAATCTGACACAGGCTCCAGGTTCTGAGCTGTCAACACTCAGGGCTCAAACTTGTGAACTGCAAGATCATGACCTGAGCTGAAGTCGGGCACTTAACCCATTGAGATACCCTGGTGCCCCATGAGCCTTCTTACTTTTGTTTCCTCAGACTATGAATATATATATTTTTAATTTTTTTAAACATTTATGTATTTTTGACAGACAGAGCATGAGTGGGGGAGAGAGAGAGACAGAATCTGAGGCAGGCTCCAGGCTCTGAGTCATAAGCACGGAACCCTACGCAGGACTCAAACCCATGGACCATGAGATCATCACCTGAGCCAAAGTCGGATGCTTAACTGACTAAGCCACCCAGGCGCCCCAAACCATGAATATTTTCTAGAAACTGTCCATCCTGTGCCAGTGAGATAGTGGTCGATCTGACCATGCATTTTCCCTCATTATTTTGCACACGGGGAGTGTCTTCGTCAATTCAGGCTACTCTACCACAGACTGGATAGCTTATAAAACACAGAAACTTATTTCTTACAGTTCTGGAGGTTGGAAATCTGAGATCAGGATGCCAGCATGGTCAGGCGAAGGCTCTCTTTGGGTCACAGACTTGTATCCTCAAGTGTGGAAGAGGGTGAAGGAGCTCCGTGGGGCCTCTTTTATAAAGGCATTAATCTTATGCATGAGGCCTCTGCCTTCAACACTTAATTGCCTCCCTGAGGTCCTGTTTCCTAATATCATCACAATGGACACTGGGATATCAACATATGAATTTGTGGGGACCACAGACATTCAGAACAAGGCAGTGAAGAAGGGTTTAGTATTTCTAATATATTTAGCTATAAGCCACGATTTACAATTTAAGATCAGGCAGGGAATGCATCTTTGGTGAGTGGCCTGGTTGAAGTGGACCGGAGGCAGAAGGCAGGAGTCCTGAGTTTTGAGGCCAGCCACTAATCTCTGCAGGTCCAAGTGTCTAAGATCAGTGGTTACTAATATATTTGAGGACAGAGGTCACTTGATAATGGAATTCAGAGCAGATTCCTCAGAATAATGCGTCTGATCATATGGGATTCAGAGACACCAGAAGGCGATTTATAACTCCCTGGGGAGTCTAAAAGCCTGCACGTTAAGCATGCTGGACTCTAAAGTATCTTCTGGCTTTTGCTTTCTCCAAGTCAATGACAAAGCCGGATTGCTGAGTTGACGGTGGAGGTAGTAGAAGTTTGATTGTACATGTGACGTGGATGCAATGTTGACTCAGAGTTTCTGGTGCATTAGTTTACTCTCCTTGCTCTCCTAAATTCACCTTTTTTGTCCTTCAGTTACCACTACAGCTTGATCGGATAGAGAAATTGTGTAATTACTATGGCTACATTGCCGATTCCTTAACCACCTGACACGTCATTGATCTTTGTTAATGTGGTCTGGCGACTTTTAGAGACTCACACAAGATTTTCTGTGTTTTATCATCTCTAGCCTGTCCTGTTGGATCTTTTAGATGCTCCTCTGGTTTCTGTGTCCCTCAGGCCCAGCGATGTGATGGAGTAAATGACTGCTTTGATGAAAGTGATGAGCTTTTCTGTGGTGGGTATTCAAGTTTTACGATGGCTTTCTTAGGAAGAAATAGCTTTTCTGGGCCACTGAGTCTATTGGCATATATCATGGGTCTTTGTAGCTGTTATCTATTGCTGCATAACAAGCAACCATAAACCTCAGTGGCTTACAGCAATCATTTATTCTGGGCCATACATCCAAGGGTTGTATAAGATATGACACGTCTAGCCTGGGCTCAGGTGGGTGGCTGTGCATTAAGCAACAGCTCCTCATAAACTTGGTTCTTTCCAGGTAGGTCAGGCCTACCCCCCCATGGCTCTTTTCCTCATTGAACTTCTGGGCTAGCCATGGCAGGGTAGAGGTAAAGGAGGGGGGAGCAAAATCACATGGCTCTTCTTAGGGTCTGGGCTTGGAATTGGCACGCCTTCACTTACGTTATAGTCCATCAAAGTGAGTCATATAGCTAAGGCCATAGTCAAGGGTCAGGCATGTTTACATGTGTATGTGTATGTGCATGTTTACACTGCACACTTTGGGGTCATGGCAAGGATTGGGGGTGTACAATATTATCACAGGGAGTGAGAATCTGTGGCCAATAATTTAATCAAACACAATCTGAAACTAACAATCCTATTTTAAAGGACAGATCTTTTATCTAGAGAGAAGCTCAGAATCTGCAGAGAAGTAAACTCTTTGAACGTGTTGATTTATGGAGCATAGTTGTTGTGAATGAAAGGATTATTATTAATGTAATTACCAGTACAGTTTGCATCAGCATTACATCTGCAATGACTAAAAGATAGGGTGTTGGATATTCTTATTTTGGACAGAGATTCTCTTTCTCGGTTTTTCATTACTATTTGCACATCATTCTTTTATATATATATATATATATATATATATATATATATATATATATATATATATATATATATATTTCTAGGAGAGAGAGAGACAGCGTGAGCAGGGGAGGGTCAGGGAGAGAGGGAGATACAGACTCTGAAATAGGCTCCAGGCTCTGAGCTGGCAGTCAGCACAGAACCCGATGCGGGGCTCGAACCCACGAACTGCGAGATCGTGACCTAAGTGAAAGTCAGACGCTTAACCGACTAAGCCACCCAGGCGCCCCAATTTGCACATCATTCTTGACTCTACCTCCAGTTTCAAGGAGTAATATGGGGAGGATAGTTCACCGGACCATATGACACCACTGGCAACACTTTCTCCTAAGGACCGTTGTGATGGTGAAGCTATTTAATTTCTTTCATATTCTTGGAGAAATGTTACAGTTCATATAACTAACTGAAAAAATTGTATTCATGAAAAATAACCCATGGTTCTGCACCTGTATTTTGTTTTTGACAAAACGAAATAAAAGTCTCGTAACATATGGTTCATTGACCTTTCCAATCTACAGGGTTTTCTGTTGCTTAAGAAAATGAATACTGGCCATTATATACTGATTGAGGTTGCTGGTATTTTTTATATTATTATAGTTTCCTGCTATGATGCTCCAAACAAAAGTGATTATTGTTACTTTATCAGAAGGACTGTTTTGGGTAATCATTTATCACATGTGATGATCACAATAATCACAATGATTATTTATCATTGTGCCATTTTGGAAACCATTCTCTAGGAGTCAGCGAGGTACTCCCGGAAGCTCAGTGAGCTCTTTCAGGGTAGCAATATCCTCCGTTTGTTACCCACGGCCCCCAAGAGATGTGGCTGAAATAAGGGAGTGGATAACAAAAATGATCACTTTTCACAAAACCAGAAGTGTCTAGGAATCATAGACAGCCTTCAAAGAGTGCTTGCTAATATAACTGTGCCTGTCACTTGCCCAAAGGCAATTCATGAAAATATTCCAAAGAAGAATGATTATGATAGATTGACAATGCGGTTTTCTAATTCAGGAAATGGATTGCTCAGGGCAAAATCTTTTTTTTTTTTTTTTAACTTTAGATTAAGAAGAGCATGAGCTGGGGGGGAGGGGGAGAGAGAGAGAATCTTAAGCAGACTCCACGCTCAGTATGGACCCCAACACAGGGCTTGATCCCATGACCGTCATGACCTGAGCGGAAATCAAGAGTCGGATGCTCCACCGACTGAGCCACACAGGTGCCCCAGGGCAAAGTGATTTTAACAAGAGGTTTCCAGACACACAGACTATGAGCCTGCTGTCTTTCAAGAGCTCACATTTATTAATATAGGTAACAAACCTTTAATGAGCACCTACTTTGTACTCAGAGACTTGAGGTGCAGAAATGAATGAAACAAAACCCCTCAATTTAAGGATACTCTCATTTTCTTTAGAAAGGTAGACAAGTCTAATTTCAGTAACAGCTTATGACTTGTGTCGTCTTTCAAAGAAAATCTCATGAGGCATTTAATTGTAATTAGGGAAACAAACTGGCAGAGTGTAACACGCTTATGCGAAAGCAAAAACCTGACCTGAGAGACGCAAAGCACTAGGAATGATAACGTCACAACCTCTGCTTTTCCCATGAAGGTGTCAGTTTTGAGGAAAACACACTTTGTGTTTTATGTCAGTCATCTGAGCCATTTGCCGCGTCGGAGGGGCGCTGCTGGGGCTCAGAGGCCCGCTGAGGTGTCAGGCTCGTGAGCTTTCTGTCTGTTCTCATTCTAGCGACTCTTCACCCCGCCTGCAACGCCAGCTCCTTCAGGCAGCCTGGCCCTCTGGTCTGTGACGGCTTCAGGGACTGTGAGGATGGCCAGGATGAGCAGAACTGCACTCAAAGTGAGGGAGCGTCCTCTGCCCTCCGATGTGTTTCCTGTACACCCTTCTAAGTCGGAACTGAAATACCTCCGCGGGGTTCAGGCAACTGACTTGCCCTGGTTTTCCCAGGACCTCCCCTGTTCCTGGGGAGTCCTCCTGGCCCCAGGCAAAAGGGGACAGTTGGTCCCACTAACCGGGGTTGGGTGTGTGTGCTGTGTGTGTATGGGTCCATGTGGGTATGGGAAGATTTTCATTGCTTACTTGCTTTTTTTCTTTTTTTTAACTTAAAAAAGATTGTTTAATGTCATATTATATTTTAGAGAGAGAGAGAGACAGAGTGCAAGTGGGGGAGGGGCAGAGAGAGAGAGACACAGAATCTGAAGAAGGGTCCAGGCTCTGAGCTGTCAGCACAGAGCCTGATGTGGGGCTCAAACTCACAAACCTTGAGGTCATGACCTGAGCCGAAGTCGGATGCTCAACCGACTGAGCCACCCAGGCTCCCCTGCTTACTTACTTTTAGTGCTGCTCGAGACTAACAGATGCTGAGGATGTGGTGGTGGGACTTGCCAGACACCATGATGGGACACGCTGTATTCTAGCCCCTGCAGAAACACCTATCATGAGAGGTGTGAGCAAATGTGCTGTGAGTCACAGAGCCGCCCACTTTCCCCCTGCTGGTAGAAAGGGATTGAATATGGTATTGATTGGTACTCAAACTTTTCTTGGAGAACAAGACAAAATAATTAATAGCAAAGACGCCATGGCCTAAAGCTACCGATACAGCCAACTGCTTTGCATCTCACCTCTAGTGGAAGAACGGAGAGGCCATCGGATTGCTTGTTAACAGGTGCGCCTGCCTTACTCCATGGAGGTGAGGGGCCTGGTCACGGCCAGGGTTGCCCCATCACCCTCTGCCAGGTTTTCTAGAGCAGCAAATACCTCTGTCATAGCTGCACTGTCCTTGCGGGATGGAGCCGAGCGTCATTCACTCGAGTCTGTTTTTGGGCAGGAAAAACTTCTTCCCTTTTCTGTTCATTTTTAGGCATTCCATGTAACAGCAGAACTTTTAAGTGTGGCAATGATATTTGCTTTAGGAAACAAAATGCGCAATGTGATGGGACAGTGGATTGCCCAGACGGAAGCGACGAAGAAGGCTGCAGTGAGTAGAAACATGTTCCTTCTGACTCCCCATATTCCTTCCTCAGTTCACCAGTTTTCCATTTGCATTCCCTTCTTGGTGTAAATCGCCCCGGCAAAAGTTGACACGGGTTCGGGGGAGAATAGTAAGTATTGGTGAACTGCATCTGAAATGGTTTCTCAAAATTAAAAACTCTGGAGGTGCCTAGGTGGTTAGGTTGGTTAAGCCTCGGACTCTGGATTTTGGCTCAGGTCATGATCTCACAGTTTGTGGGATCGAGCCCCACATCAGGCTCTGTGAAGACAGCACATAGCCTGCTTGGGATTCTCCCGGCCACCTCTCTCTCCCCCATCCCACCCCCCGCCCCTGCCCTGCTCGCACATGCTGTCTCACATGCTCTAAATAAATAAATAAATAAATAAATAAACTAAAAACAGTTCTAGAGTGGATTCTATCTGCTTTCTGATAATAAGCATTAAAGCACCAGATGTTAATAATGAGAACTCTCACATTCTAAGAATTCTAATCAAGGGAGAAGTTCCTAAATTAAAAAAAAAAATGCATTAGAAAAGAAATAGATATGGGAACACAGCAGATGACTGTTACTTAGGCCTTATGTTATGATCAATGCCAAGTGCTGCTTCTTTCTTCAGCTACGACCCAAGGACTGTAATCTGCCCTATGTGGTTCCTAATTGCCCAGGCAGCAGCATGTTAATGATGCATAGTTATCGATACTATTTACACTGGAAAATAATTGCTCTGATCACTAGTTTTCCTTAGCAGGTTTTCATTTGTCTTGGACTTAGAAATTCTCTCCCAAAGCCTTCCTTTCAAATCAGCATGGCTCTAAAGACATTCTCAAATCTTATTGCCTTTTGAACTAACCTTTTCCTCTCTAATAATCTAAGCCTCACGGCTACTGTTCATATCAGGGCAGCTGTTGCTAACAAGTCCCCTCCTCCTGTCATGTGATTTATTAAATGGAGACTCTCTCTCCTGGCCAGTTTTCAGGAGGAGGGAGTGGTTTATTGGTGCCTTTTCACTAGATAAGCAAGAGGTTTTGAATTCCTTGCCTGGTTACCTCAGTTCCCAATGTAGTGCTACGCCTGACTTAATTTCCGGTTTTTCTTACAAGTGTGCTTTTAAATCATATGGTCCTTCCTTTCCTCAAGGCTGCAGCAGGAGTTCCTCCACCCTCCCCCGCATCATTGGAGGAACTGACACCCAGGAAGGGGGCTGGCCTTGGCAAGTCAGCCTCCACTTTGTGGGATCTGCCTACTGTGGAGCCTCAGTCATCTCCAGGGAGTGGCTTCTTTCTGCAGCCCACTGTTTCCATGGAAACAGGTAGGACATCTCAGTTCTTACTCTGTGATGGCACCTCTCATCACAGACCACACATCTGTGAAGCTGTGGAAGGAAGATGCCCCTGGAGACATCTCATCAATTCGAATGGTGTGTGTGTGTGTGTGTGTGTGTGTGTGTGTGTGTGTGCGTGTGCGTGTGGAGCATGGTCGCTCCACATAGGGCACGGTCGCTGGACTTCTATTTAGACTGGAACAGCAATGATTCTGCACCCAATTTCCAATGTGGTGTTGGCAGGAGGGTTCTCACACCACCAAGCAATTCTGTGAGCGTCTTACAGTCTACCTAATAGGGTCAGATTAAACCGGTTAAGACCAGGAAGACTCCCTCCTCCCCTACTTCAGCAGGGGTGAGTTCAGGTTGTTACCAATACTTCTGGCCCACTGGCTATAGACAGGAGGTTCCAACCATCCATTGCTTGGTTTGATTGATTTGCTTGAGCAGTTCATAGAACTCAGAGGAACATTTTACTTTCTAGATCACTGGTTTATTGTAAAAGAGTATAACTCAGGAACAAGCAGATGGAAGAGACACACCGGGCAATGTTTAGGGAAAGGGCGAGAATCTTTCATGGTGCTCCAGGTGCACTGCTCTCCCTGAATCTCCACGTGTCTTCCAACCCAGAAGCTCTTTGAACCCTACCCTTCTGGGTGTATAGGCTTCATTACAAAGGCATGATTGACTACACCATTGGCCACTGGCGATGGATTCAACCTCCAGCCCTCCCTCCCCGCTCCTCAGAGGTCACTGAGTGTGACTGGAAGCTCCAACCCTCCAATCACAGCGCTGGTTTTCCTGGCACCCAGCTCCCAGCCCTAGGTGGGGTCCAAAAGTTACTCATTAACATAACAATGGAACACAAGACAGCTTTGTGACTCTATTCACTTAGGAAACTCCAAAGGTTTAGGAGCTCTGTGCCAAAATGAGATGAAGATCAAATACAGTAAAATCTTGGACTGTGAGTAACTTGTTCTGCAGGTGTTCTGCAAGACGGGAAAACATTTCTAATAAATTTTTGTAATTTGCCATTAAACATTTTTTAGTGTTTATTTAAAAAGAAATTCTTAATGTTTGTTCATTTTTGAGAGAGACAGAGTGTGAGCTGGGGGAGGGACAGAGAGAGGGAGACACAGAATCCAGAGCAGACTCCAGGCTGTGAGCTGTCAGCACACAGCGTGATGCGGAGCTGGAACTCATGAACCTTGAGATCATGACCTGAGATGAAGTTGGGAACTTAACCGACCGAACCACCCAGGTGGCCTTCTAATAAATTTTAACTTGATAAGTGAGCGATGTCTTGCAATACGAGTAGTGAGTAGTATATGATGCCAAACATCACATGATCACAACTGAGCCAATGGTTTTTCTCTCTCTCCTTCTTTCTCTGCGGGATTGTGGGTAATCATCTCCCATGCTCGGATGCTCTGTCTTAGGCCAAGGTGTTTGGCAGAAATCAGTGATTTTTCGGAACATTGGAAGGTGCCCACAACTGGCACTATGGATTTTTTGTCACCTCAAAGCACCTATGGACAGTCCTTTGCTTTTCCATACAAGAGAAAGCTTAGGAATGCTCTGCTTCGTTCTAGGTCAGGCTGCCTGCAGATGGAGACCCTTTCCTATACTGCCTTACTGCCAGTTACATTAAATACAGTATACGACAGGAGTTTATTAATACTGCCCTGTAGTCAGCATACACAATGGTCCTCATGCAGAAAAAGATTCCGTTGAGCCAATAGAGAGCAGTGATCCCAGTAGTGACAGTATAAGTCATCCTACACAATAACCCTCTTCTCTCTTGTCTCCCTCTCACCAGCCATGAAGGTATTTTAAGGTAAGTACAGGTGAGTTTGTTCAGAATTAGAATTCAAAGAGTGGGGCCCTGTGAATAGTCATGCTTGAGCAGTTAGAGCCATGACCTTTAAGTTTTCTGGCAGATGACAAGAAGGAATGTCATTAAATTCCTGCTTATAGCACTTTGATTTCTAAACTATCTTGGAATTCATATCATCGGAATTTGGCAAAAAGATACCCAGACTGCTGTCTTACTGGCCCCGTCTGTCCCCATCAGCTGCCTTTGTCAGCATGAAAGAGGAAAAATGTCACAACGTAATTCCAGCCACTCACATTCTTGTCCAGCTATCGGGGGCCACAGAAATTCCAGCAGTTCCTTAGGATGGGTGAGGGGATTGTCGGGAACATAGAGGCCATGCACCACCCCTATCACATCTTACTTCATCTCTGGTTTTACCAGGAGACAAGGGAGGCTCAGAAAAAGGTGTGCTCTTCGCCATGTCAGAGGACAGAGCCAGGGACTATGACAGGAACTGAAAGGTCGCCTTCATCTGTCTGCAGATGGCTTCTATCCAAACCATGTGTGGCCCTTGAAGCCACTGACTTCGTGCTCCATTCCTTTTCCACCAGGCTGTCAGACCCCACGCCATGGACTGCTCACCTCGGGATGTATGTGCAGGGGAATGCCAAGTTTGTCTCCGCGGTGAAGAGAATCGTGGTCCATGAGTACTATAATAGTCAGACCTTCGACTATGATATCGCTCTGCTACAGCTCAGTACGGCCTGGCCCGAGACCCTGAAACAGCTCATTCAGCCAATATGCATTCCTCCCGCTGGCCAGAAAGTGCGTGGTGGAGAGAAGTGCTGGGTAACTGGCTGGGGCCGAAGGCACGAAGCAGGTATGTGTATGAATGAATGGTCATACCCTCTCCTTCCAGATAATACCAACTTTGGTGATGTAATGCTATGGGGTTCACAGAGAGTTTTATATATAAATATATATAAAGTTTATTTATTTTAAGAGAGAGCACAAGCAGGTGAAAGGCAGAGAGGAGAGACAGAATCCCAAGCAGGCTCCTCACCATGAGCTCAGCAGAACCCGATGTGGGGCTCGAACCCACGAACCATGAGATCATGAGCTGAGCTGAGATCAAGAGTCAAATACTTAACCGACTGAGCCACCCAGGTGCCCCACAGAGAAAGTTTTTGTATATGGTCTCATTCGAGCCTCCTGATGATTCTGAGAAGTAGAATGGAGGAAGGTGTTACTATTCCTGTTTGGTGATGTTCTTCCCTTACCCCTAAAAGAAGCAAGACCCACCTCGTAAGGGGAACGGTCTATGAGCCAGGCAAGATTGGATAGATAACATGGGCCCTTTTCAAACTTTGAGGGGTTTGCTAGGTTTTCCATGATAGAAGAGCAGTTCCTCTTTACTTTGAGGTTCCCTTTCGTCCAAAGCAGTGATTCCTTTTCTTAAAGAAGAGGACACTCACACCCACACCTCCCCCACGCTATTGTGTCAACTCAGGCTGCTATCTTGAGAACTATGCAAGTATGTCCTTCGCAAGGGTAAGTGTGCCCAGGGGAACGAGAGTCAGGGCTGAGAACCAGCCTGCGTCAGCTCCCCAGACGGCACGTTCAGTCCTGAGGGTCACATCAGCCTAGAATCTGTCCACCCAGAGGGGATGCCTCTTTACAATTCCTTCACCAGAGGAGACATCTTTATTATTATGCACAAAGTTCAGGCTCGTAGGGATGTCCCTACATCTGCTCTGGCCAAGGTTTTTCATTTTTCATGGCCAGGATTCATGGTTGATTCTGACTGCGTAGCAAGGGGAATAAGCCACAGTTTGTATGTACCTCCTCAGAGGTTAGGGTTAACGCTTTCCCTCAGCTCCCGTGCATCCGATTCCTCTGCAGCCATTGCCAAATCTTGAATCTTACCCTTCGCCTTGTCTTGACATTGTGGGCAAATGTCCAAAGATGCACCGTGGGCAGCTTCTTAAGGCCTCACTGCCGTCGTTTAGTTAACGCGGTCACAGTAGCCTGCTGGGGTCTCAGGGTCCTAATGAGGGAGGGCAGCTAAGCCGGGCTCGAACACCTATAACCTATCAGGATGGTGCTCAGGGCTTTAACTACATTATTCTGTATCTCAGGAGGGAAGAGTCTATTCAACCAGTTTATCATGAGACATTTCCTTTAAAAGCATGAGTGTGCGCGTGTTTATTTTTCTGAATCATCTTACCCCAACAGGTAAAAGAGGAAGTGAAAGGGCTATAGACAAACAGATGTGTTTTTATGGTTTCCAGAAGTCTCCCACGTATCAGTTTATGTTGGTCCACTTACGGGGTGGGCCTCTCGACCCACAGGTATAGTAACTGCTATGACTCATAGTCCCAGCGAAAGCCGGAAGTATGTGGCTCAGGGACGCAGGTGACTGAGCCAGACCTTGGGTCAGAATCCTGCCCTGTTACCTCCTCGCTGTGTGCCAATGACCCAGTCCCTCTATTTCTTCCTCGGCAAAATAGGGACGATAAAGCAATTTACAGGGTAAAAAATCACCATGAGGATAAAAGGAGATAATGTGAGTTAAATGGTGTCATAAAACCCTGGATAAGTGTAATCACCACCATGATTTCCACTTCCACTGTGTTTTCCAGACAATAAAGGCTCCCCAGTTTTGCAGCAAGCAGAGGTGGAGCTCATTGAGCAAACCCTCTGTGTTTCCACCTATGGGATCATCACTTCACGGATGCTCTGCGCGGGGGTCCTGTCGGGCAAGAGAGATGCGTGCAGGGTAAGCCGTCTTGCCTTCCCGGCGCCTAGGCTGTTGCACTTTCCAGAAACACTTTCACGTTTCACTTAGACAACCCGGGGAAAGAACTAGGGCAGGTATTTCCCTTAATTCAGATACTAATTATAATCTTGTTGGCTAAGATCAGGGAAAGGTGATGAAATAATTAGGTCTGTAAAACTCAGTTTTCTAGTTCCTCTGTATTTTGCTGCAGCATTGAGAAAATGAGACTAGTATTTATCACCCTGCCGTGATTTATGGTCTTATAACCAACCGACAACTAAAGAACAAGGCAGCTCTCTCTCTCCCTCACGCCCTCTGGATGGCTCGCGGTGCTTTAGGGTCCTTAAGGGCTGTTTCCCTTCTCAGGTGCCAGAGTTTTAATTCACTTGCTCCATTGATGCATAGGCTGGGGGACAGGAAAGAGTGAGGGAGGGACAGGGAGGTGACAGAGGGCACTCATTCGTCTGCCTCTGGTTAGGCCCCCCGACAGGGGTAAAGTAGAAGTTCACTTTCACAGAGACTTTTCTCTAAGTCTCAGATTCCAGTCTACACAGATATGGAGCTATATGGTTGCCAGCTATACAGCTGAGTCAGAGGATAAAGGGGGCGGTGGGAGCCATTCCTACATCTTTCCACAATGTTGGCCATCACGCCACAAACACTCATCTTATTAAGATAATGAATTTTGTCTCCTGAGCCCCTATTTTGTGGCAAACACTGTGCTAGATCCTTTACATAAATCTGTTCAAATCTGTGTCTCGGCTGCTTCCCGCAGCTACTCAGTTATATAGTCCCGTTCCACATTTCTCCAGAGCTTACAGGTTAAATTAGACTGAGTAGAGTTGATGTGGTGACAATTAAAATAAAAACAACCGGGGGCACCTGGGTGGCTCAGTCGGTTAAGCGTCCGACTTCAACCCAGGTCATGATCTCACAGTTTGTAGGTTCGAGCCCCAAGTCGGGCTCTGTGCTGACAGCTAGCTCAGAGTCTGGAGCCTGTCTTCAGATTCTGTGTCTCCCTCTCTCTCTGACCCTTCCCTGCTCACGTTGTCTCTCTCTCTCTCTCTCAGAAGTGAATAAAATATTTAAAAAATTTTTTTTAATAAAAAATAAAAAAAATAAAAACATCCCACTTACTCTACTAGTCAGAATTCACCCAATCCGGGCTAGAATTAGGGGGTGGGATTCGGGGTGAATTTAGAATGCTTTTTTATCTTTGCTTCTGGCTAAGTTGCAACTTACCTGTCCTCCAAACTGTAAAACTTAAGCCCGGACGGACGTTATAATTTAAAGGATGGATACTCTAGGAATGATGTTTAAACTTTAAATTCTTTTAGTCTTTGCTATGTGGAGGTGAGATATCAGAAGGGACTCTCAAATGGGGGTGATTTGTCTGAGGTGGCTGTGGGCCAGTGATCCTTAAGGTTGCCTCCGACCGTGGGGCCTGGCCAACCAGACAGGGCTTTTCCATCTTCTGTCATCAGCCAACCACTGATTTTGCACGACCCAGAGGCAGAGGTCCACTTTCCAAGATAGCCATGACACACAGTTGCTGTCGGGGCTAAATGACCCAACATAGTGCTTGGCACAGAGCTTACGCTAAATAAATGTTAGCCGTTATTATATTACTACTACTATTACTACTACTGCTGCTGCTGCTATTTCTACTATTATTGAAGCTTGTTTTTTGGAGTATGTGAGAGTTGTTTCTGCTACAAGAAAATTTTTATTTATTTATTTATTTATTTTTGAGAGAGAACAGGGAAGGGGCAGAGGGAGAGGGAGAGAGAGGAGAGCCTAACACGGGCCTCCATTTCATGATGCATGACCTGAGCCGAAATCAAGAGTCAGCTGCTTAACTGCCTGAGCTGCCTAGACGCCCCGCCCGCCTCTGCCCTTCAGAATATTCTAAAGATACTCTTGGCCTAAAGATTTAAGTTTCTTACAACAAATGCAGCATTTTGATTTTAGGGAGAATAATTCCAAAATGACATTAGAAGTTTCACATTATTTCCTGACTCTTCCCCAAACTGTGTCATAATTGGAAAGTGAAAACCTTCCAAAATGAGAGTTTTGAATACAATCCATTAGACACATTAATGACAAAATTGATGATCATGGGACATAGGTACTTCAGACTTACATTACCTTCTCCTGTAGGGAGATTCGGGTGGACCTTTATCTTGTCGAAGAAAAAGTGATGGAAGATGGATTTTGACCGGCATCGTTAGCTGGGGACACGGATGTGGAAGACCGAACTTCCCTGGTGTTTACACAAGAGTGTCAAACTTTGTTCCCTGGATTCATAAATATGTCCCTTCTCTTTTGTAAAAGTACAAGTTGGAGTTTTGCCTATGATTTCTGTGATAGATTCTTTTAAAAAGAATGCAGTAATTATCAATAAAATGACACTCAGTTTTTTTCTTCTGTAAATTTCAGGTTACATATACGTGGTATTTACTGGAAGGCAAAAAATATGAATACGTATTTTATTCATGAAAAATTGCCTCGAGGATAGAGCTGTATTTCTTTATTTTTTCATTTGAGAGAGAGAGACAGAGAGAGCTAGTGGGGACGGAGTGGGGGATCCATCCATGCAGGGTTCCACGTGGGCCTCGATCTCAAGATCCTAGGATCAAGACGTGAGTTTAACCACCTGAGCCACCAATGTGACCCAGAGCTATATTTATTTTTTTAATATTTTATTTATTTTGAGAGAGAGAGAAAGCATGAGGAGGGGAGAGTCAAGGAGAAGGGGAGAGAGAGAGAATGCCAAGCCGGCTCTATACTGTCAGCGCCAAACCCAACATGGGGCTCAACTCAGAAGCGTGAGATCATGACCTGAGCCACAGTCAACCACTTGACTGACTGCCATCCAGGCGCCCCTGAGCTGTATTCATTGTTAAGCATCAAAGAGCCATTGATTCAGGAATGGGAGAAATCTAAAGTGATAAAAGGGGCCCCTGAGTGGCTCAGTCAGTTGAGGCCTCTGACTCTAGGTTTCTGCGCAGGTCATGACCTCATGGTCGCAGAATCAAATCCTGCATCAGGCTCCCTGCTGTCAGCCTGCTTGGGATTCTCTCTCTCTCTCTCTCTCTCTCTTTTCTCCCTCTGTTCCTCCCCTTCTTGTTCACATGCATGCTCTCTCTCAAAATAAATAAATAAATTTTAAAAAATAAAATAAGAAATGGGTGAGATGCTCTGGAATTAACTCTTTAATTTATGTTTCTATTCAAGGTATAGATATTTATAAGGATTTAGGCAAATCTGATTTGTTAAAATAAAAAATTTTATTAAAAATGCCTGATTTCAGCGTTCTAATAAACTTAAACTCACAAAAATGTCTTCTTTATAAATGCACATAAACCTAAGTTCAGTTATTGACAAAGGAAGTACCTTTATTGTTGGTATCCAGTCTAATTTTGTCTAACCACATCATAACGGACTTTCCTCAGCCCTGACACATGGGAATATTGTGTGCAGAGAGACCAATCAGCCAACCAACAAAGCTGACAGTCAGGGATCTTCACTAAAATCAGGACATGAAGCATCACGGTAGTTTGATTGAAAACAATTCCATGGAATTTAAGGATTTGTGACAATAGCGGTCAACAGTTGAATGACAAGGGAGTTTTTCGATGATTGTTTTTGAAAGTTAAAATTTTCAGAAATATTAGCATCTGGCTTCTTCTGCCTTTTTTTTTTTTTTTTTTTAAAATAAAATTCCAATGACCAGAACTTACTTTTACCTTCAGGGCCTTACAGCACCGAGCATAGTTGTAAACCTATAACTCGTGCTCAACACATCATAGTTATTGATTTATTTGATCTTGATTTAGAGAGTCTCATACTTGATCTCAGAATAGGCTTTCCATTAACGGAGGCCAGACTTAACAACACCACTGACTGGGTGAAACCAGCAGGAAGGAGAAGAATATCAGTTGCTGTCCCCTGGACAAAGTCAAAGGACTCATAACAATACCATTTTTAAGTAGGGGCCAGAATAATGAAAATAGTTTTCATGGGGCCTCAGAAGATCTTACGAGAGAGAGAGAGAGAGAGAGAGAGCAAGCAAAAGGGGTCATTCCCCAAATCAGACAGAAAACCTGAAATATGGATTTAATTTCCCTGAAAGAGTGAATACATTCCAGTTCCCAGAACATATTTTGATTTGCTACAAGGCCATTTCCCTCAGATAAAAGACACAACATTTTATTTATTTATTTAGTGTTTATTTATTTATTTTGAGAGAGACAGAGTGTGATTGAGGAAGGGCAGAGGCAGAGGGAGAGAAAGAATCTTAAGTAGGCTCCATGCTCAGCATAGAGCCTGACGCAGGGCTCTATCCCATGAGATCGCAACCTGAGCTGAAATCAAGAGTCAGACACTTAACCGACCAAGCCACTCAGGCTCCCTGACACAGCATTTTAATGATACCTCCTTTTTTTTTCTTTTTAAAAGTTTATTTTCTTTGGAGAGACAGAGAGACAGAGCACAAGCAGGGGAGGGACAGAGAGAGAGGGAGACACAGAATCCAAAGCAGGCTCCAGGCTCTGAGCTGTCAGCACAGGGGCCAACGCTGGGCTTGAACATCAGGAACTGTGAGATCATGACCTGAGCTGAAGTCGGATGCTTAACCGACTGAGCCACCCAGGCCCCCCATGACACCTTTCTGAATAGGTCCCGAAGGATTCAGTAAGCGAGCAATGGCAGGGTACAATTCAGAGTGCCGAGCACACCACTTAGTTCATTCACAAAGTGGGACTTAGTTCTTAAATCCACTGTCTAGAAGAACAGATTACGTGGATGGTTCTTAAAACCTAGGTTTATTTTTTCCTGGGATTGCTATGACCTAGGCACAAGGTGAATTGTACTTTTTATTTATGGTCAATTCTAAGGAGAGTTGTTATTCAACAGCATACACCAACACCATGAGTAAGTTTGTGGTGTCAGTTAGGAGATGGAGGAGGGCCCACATGATCTATCAGATTCATCACAGGAAGTTTTTCAAACCACATGTCCACACTACCACCCTGAGCACTTGCTTGCACAAATGTGAGTGTTCGTGTTCCTCAGCAGTGCAGGGGTGGGTGGGGAGAAGGTCCACAAATACCAACCTAAAGTACTTGGCTATTTGATGCCAAAATGCACACATGATGTGGACGTACATACTTATTCTTGCAAACGTGTAAAGAGAGGCAAATCCAGATTCTGTTTTGGCTGGCAGAGCGGCCTGGCCTCCATAAAATAAGACGTGAGCACTTCTGTGCGTCAGACCACTGGGGACTCCGGGCCTCCTTCACGGTGTCTTGAAATCTGCAAAATGCAACATCACAAATCAACCATTTCTCAGTTGTTTCTGCTTGATTACTCTGAGTGATTGACTCCCTTGCTGCTTGTCACCAGGCAACAAATAGATACATACTGTCATGTCTTCACGAGGCACAGACCCGTTTGAAGGTAACGCGATGCTTTGGCACTTTGGTGATGTCACCTTGATGATGTTACTTTACTTTCAGTTTATACTATCACTTGGGAAATTTCTAAGGACGTTTGAAGGAAGAAGAAGACACATGATAAGAAAAGCAACACTGAAAATCTTATACAGATCAGGGAGTCTTGGCCACAGTATGTTTCAATTTTTTAATGTTATTTGCATTTTACTCCTTGAACAAACTAAAGCAATTGAGTCAATACTAATTTGAAATTCTATTACAAAGAACTATTTGTGCAAGAACAGTATACTTTAACAAAAACACATTTGCATAACTTGATGAAAGAACAGTACCCTTTAAAAAGCTACCTGTATAGAAGGAGATGTTGAAGAAATGACAAAGACAAATCCATGCAGAATTTGGGTTCTCATGCACAAATACTTGACTTCCATCAAGAATTGTTTAATCTAAATTGGGTTCTACCTCAAGGGAGGAACATTTTGTTCTAACTCATTCTGAATCCTTAGTTTAGAGCCAGACTCACTGGTGGGATGAAAAAGTCCTCAAGAAGAGACTAGGACCCTTATCTACATTCTAGGTCAGCTCTCTGGAAAGTAAGAAATTTGCAGTTACCACAAATCAGGAAGAAGTTGCAAGTAAGAATTTAAGTAGTTCAGGTAGTATTGGGGGGTATCAGCAAGTATCAGTGATCGAGAAAATGTGACAGGACAGGGGTACCTGGGTGGCTCAGTCAGTTAGGTGTCCAGCATTTCATTTCGGCTCAGGTCGTGATCCCAGGAACATGGGATCAAGCCCCATGTTGGGCTCTGTGCTGAGCATGGAGCCTGCTTAAGATTCTCTCTCTTTCTGGGGGCCTGGGTGGCTCAGTAGGTGGGGCTCTTGATTTCAACTCGGGTCATGATCTTATGGTTCGTGAGTCTGAGCTCTACATTGGGCTCTACACTGATAGCGCAGACCTGCTCAGGACTCTCTTTCTCTCCCTCCACCCCCCCAAATAAATTAATAAATAAATATTTTTTTAAGTTTATGTATTTTTGAGAGAGAGAAAGAGACAGAGTATAAACAGGGGAGGGGGAGAGAGAGAGAGAGAGGGAGACACAGAATCAGAAGCAGGCTCTAGGCTCTCAGCTGTCAGCACAGAGCCTGATGCAGGGCTTAAACCATGAGCCGTGAGATCATGACTGGAGTCGAAGTCAGATGCCTTACTGACTGAGCCATCCAGGTGCCCATAAATAAATATTTATTTTATTTTTATTTATTTTATTTTTAAAAAAGATTCCCTTTCTTTGCTCTGCCCCTCTCCCCTGCTCATGATCTCTCTGTCTCTCTGTGTCTCTAAAACAAAAAGAAAGAAAAAGAAAGAAAGAGAGAAAATGTGACAGGACGGGAACACAAATCAATATCAAAAGAAAATATATTGAGTCAAGGATTATTGCTGGCTGCTGAGGGTTGGAGCAGGGTGAATATTAGTTATAAAGATAATTATAGCCACAGAAATAAGGGATATTTACTGAGACCCTGCTATTGGTCAGGCCTGGGAATAAATGCCTAATTCCAATTACTTCATTTAATTGTCTTTACTAGGTCGGAACTGTTTATAATGAGGAAAGAAACTCACACTAAACAACTTGTCACAGAACACACAGTAGTGAGAATGCTAAATCTGTTTGTCTTCAAAGCCTATATTACCATAGGGATGCCAACCATATGCAAGAGTTAGGTTTATGGAATTCTAGAAATGCACCGTAACCTAGATTAGAGAATATAGAAACCCTGCTTTGCAGAACTCAGAAGGTACTAGTAGATCTGACTGAGAGTGTGTTTGTAACAGTAAACAGTAGCTTTTTGATCCTCTGGAGGGTGAAGGAGATTATAAACATCTATTCATGGAGAAACGGGGCTTGGAAAACAGCTACAGTTCATCTGACACAGGGTGGGGGTCTCCCAGGGAGACAGACCTTCTGTAAGTGGGGGGTGGGGGGTGTTATGGCAAATGTTGTCTGGTCCCCGGGGAAGGACGGGAGTTGGAGTTTGAGAGGTCTTGCTGATCCTTTTTGGGGTCTCAGAGCCTGGGCCTAACAAACCAGCATAGCTGAGAATATCAAACTGATCAGCGTTTATAGAGGGCACAGTGCTAACTCCAGAGCTAAGTACTGGGGATACATTGATACCTCAAGGAGCTTAAACAACAGAGGAGACAGACCAGAGAAAGAAATTACTGCTCATACTTCATTCTGGCCGCTTTACTGGTTCTCAGATGGTAGAAGTCAAACAGGCTTCACGTCCCTATCCTGAATGTCCCTCTTCAGCACAGCACAGTCACTGTCCTCATCACCTTTAACGCTGTTCAAATTTCATTAAAAAAAATTTTTTTAATGTCTATTTATTTTTGAGAGACAGAGAGAGACACAGTGTGAGCGGAGGAGGGGCACAGAGAGGGAGACACAGAATCAGAAGCAGGCTCCAGGCTCTGAGCTGTCAGCACAGAGCCCATCGTGGGGCTGGAGCCCACAAACAGTGAGATCATGACCTGAGCCGAAGTTGGACGCTCAACCAACTGAGCCACTCAGGCACCCCTCAAATTTCATTTTTTAAAAAATTTAGGAATAATTCCGTTACAGGTGTACAACATAACGATTTGATATTTGTGTAAATAATCACCACAATAAATCTAGTTAATGTCCACCCCCACACATAGTTACTATTCTTTGTCTCCTGATGAGAACTTTTAAGATCTACTCTCTTAGCAACTTTCAAATATGCAAAACAGATGCCAAACTACAGTCACCCTGCTGTACACTGCATCCCCATGTCCTATCTGTCCCACCTTCTGGATGGGGCCTGAGTTGATGGCCCGATTTACAATTGTACCTCCTCTCTCCCCTAACCTTCACCACTTGACATTCCGGCTCCCTCCCTCTGCTTTATTTTTCTCCATAGCACACATACTTTCTAATATTCTAGAAATGTCGTTTAAGTTTGTTTCCCTCATTAAACAGGAGCCTCACCATGGCAGTGATTTTTTATTTAGCTACCTCTTCAGACAGACCTCAAGTACCCAGAAGAATATCTGACATGTAGCAAGCACTCAGTGCTATTTGTTGAATTAAATCGGACTGAATCTGTGCTGCATTTAATATGGTACAGGACATACTGGTACCAGAGAAGGGCGTGGATGACTTCTGGGGGAGGATGCAAGTCAGGGAAGGTTTAGTGGTGAAAGTCCATCTCAGCTAGAAGGTGGATGGGAATTGTCCATGCAGAAAGTGGGTGGGGAAAACATTGCAAGCAAAGGGAACATCGTATCCAAACACGTGGGAGTGGCAACAGAATGGGCTATGTGAGGGCCAGCCCGGAAGAGGAATGTGACCAGACCAGACTACTGAATGTCTGAGAAGACAAGATGTCAGTTACTGTAGGGAAAGATAGGGTGCAGGCTCCTTTCTCTGGGCACCCCAGATTCATTTTCTTCTCTGAGCTTTAGGAGGCTGACCCCTGACTTCCATCAACAGTTTCAACGGAAAGGAGAGTGGCAGGTAGGGAGAGACGTCAGGGTATTTATTCCTGTCTGTCTCCTGCCTGCTGGGCTACTGCTGGAAGTGGCAGCAACTTTTCTGTGACTTATAGAGCCCATGGGGAGGGCCCTCCTCCAAGGCTCCGGTTCTGAGGCTCCAGTGCCTTTTAGGTCCGTGGGTTATGATGGCTTTCTGATGTCCTTTATCCTTGGGTGCCCTAACACCCCTTCTTGGTTCTCTTAACCCTTGATCCTTTGTTAAAAAGCATCTTTGAGAACTCCCAGCTGAGAATGCAGCCTGACTGCTGCAGAATGTGCCAGTGCGAGCGGAGGCGAGAAAGCAGAAGGCAGCACAGGCCAGCCGTGAGCGGCTGCAGTCAGCATGACCCCCTCCAGCAGGCAGAGGGAGTCCGGACGATCTGGTGCCGGCCAACCAGCAACCAGAGCCCCAATATTCAGGAAGGGTCTGAGTAGTAGGCAGGCTTTCGGACACAAGTCGACCTCTTCTGAAGATCGCTTCTTTCCATGCATCCTGTCCACACCTCCAACTGCTGCTCCATACGTGTGCTCGGGGCAAGCCCGCTCTGAACAGAAGCACGAGATGATCAACACACACCGTGCTGAGCAAACAAAACCCCGGGCTCCCCGAACCAGAAGTTCTGCGCGAGCGCGTGTAGCCTTCCTACTTGCTAGAAGATTCGATGAATGAACGTGCGCTCGGCAGAGACCGCTGGGGCAAGCCCCGGCCGCAGACGGCTCCTGGAGGTGGAATGCTACCTTTCCCCCGTGGCTGGCGCTGCGGGGCCCGGCCGGGCCGCGCCTGCCACCCAACCGGGCCTTCGGCTCATCTTCTGCTTCGGGTCTGCGCGGACAGGGAAAGGCAGAGCCGGCGCAGCCGTGAACAAACCAGAAAAACAGCCCTCCTCTGCTCGGTCCGCGAGCCCACAGTAGGCGCGGCGGCTCTGACCCGGCGGGGGCCCGGGGCGCCTCCCCTACGCCGGTGCCGCCCCGCCCCGTCCCGCCCGCCGCCCGAGGTCTGCCCCGCCGCGCCCGCGGGGGGCGGAGTGTGCGCCCGCGGGGAGGCGGCTCTGGACTCTGCACCCCTTCTTGTGTGCGCCCTACTTCTCACGGGCTGCTCAGCCCTCCCCTGCCTGCTCATGGAAGGCGCCGGATCTCCATCGACGGGGGAAGAGCTGGAGCTCTCGGTGCTCGGCGGACAGCCGGACGAGCAGAAGCCTCTCAACGGCACCGTCCAGGTCATCCCTCTCTCGGTCGAGGAGCCCGGCGCAGCCCAGGTAAGGCCGGCTGGCTCCGGGGGCCGTGTCGGAGCGCGCCCTGAGCGGGGCCGTGGGCCCGGACCCCGGCCGGCACGCTCGCCGTCGCGCGTTTCCAGCCAGCTCTCCCCGCATCGCAGACGCGGAGCGCTGGTGGTGCGCGCGGGGCTCTTCCGAACCGAGTGGACGCGGGCGTGCGCTCCAGCCGGAGCCGGCCGCGGTCCCTGCGACCCCTCCGGTCCCTCCGGCCGGCCGCCGTGGAGCTTGAGGAACCCTACCCTGGAGGTGTGCGGCTCCTCCCTCCGGAGAGACAAGCCCCAAGGATAGAGGTGGTTTAAAAAAGTTCTGTAACTTTAAATTCTGTTTTGTTTTGTTTTTGTTCTTGTTTTTGTGTTTTCCAAGTAAGGAGAACTGGAGTGACAGATGGGGTCTTCTCCCTTTCTTCAGAATCTCGTTGCCTTTCCTTTACTGCCTTGCCACTTCCACCCACCCTCCCCCTGACACCCTCCTCCACTGCCCACCAATCCCCTTTCCCGGCTCACATCCCTCAGACACACACTTTTTCATTTTCCTGGTCTTTGACTTCTCCGGAAGAGAGGGGAGAAGCGAGTCAACTTGCCCTGCTCAGTTGATGGGAAACAATTCCAATGTTCTTGTCCCGGAGAACTAGGCTAATGCATTGCTATTTGCTTGGGCTTCCTTTCAGTCTCCAAAGACCTCTTTTCCGCTCCGGCCCTAGCAGTGAACATTATTCATTCTCATCAAATGCTTGTAAACTAGAGGAGACTGAATTCACAGCCGTCTACCGTCTGATTAACCCCTAAGACTGGCCTGAGGTTTACAGGGTGCTTGGAATTCCTCTTATATGTGGCGCCAACGCGATCTTTTTAAGATCTCCCTTCTGTACTCCCACGCCTTTGACTACTCAGCTGTTGATTTCAGGGATAAGCAAGGAAATCAAACGGTGAAAGCATTGCTTTTGCATGGGTTCCTGGAAACACTGTAAAGTCTGTTTTTAGAAGTACCTGTGGATACCCTGGAGAGTGATTTGGGATATTATGAAGGAAAGGTGAACACCGCGGAGGAATGAAGGTGGAAGGAAGATGGTCTCATATCTGTGCAGGTGGCTACCACTGTGGGCTCTCTGCCTCAGCCCTCCAAGGCAGGGTCTAGGAACCGATTTGGGAATCCTTGCTTCATATTAGATAGACCCAGGACTCCCTAGTGACTCCCGGGACGGATCCAGAGATAGGATTTTGGTGACAACTTCACCACTAAAGGTGTGCTCTGTGGCAAGTTGCAAAGGTCCGTGCTCCCAGGTAATGTGGTTAACTGGGCTTCCCTGGGAGGCCTGGGAATGCCTTGCTGAAAACACATGAGTAGAAGCCACACGCACATGGGGCATCGTATTCTGTAATTGTTTAGTACCTACCCAGGAGAGATTGCTCTCATGTTCTAATTAACTTCTTCGTCAGCCAGGTGTACACCGAGAGCCTAGACTTCCTTGTCAATTAGCTTTGTAGGTCACCAAATAGGAAAAGCTATGGTGAGTGATGCAGTGGCGTCAAGGTGAAGGGTTACATGAGCGCTTGGAGGGCATTCAAATATTTGAACAGGAAACATTAAAAAAGAGAAAATCCTCATCTAGCGTGTTAATCATTCTCTTCAGTTCTGTAGAATAAGCCAAAGTGTATTTTGTTTTATTATAAGTTCATTTATCTTGAGAGAGAGAGAGTGCCTGAGGGAGGGGCAGAGAGAGAGAGGGAGAGAGAGAATCCCAAGCAGGCTCCGTGCTGTCGGCACAGAGCTGATGTGGGGCTCGAACTCACCCATAAGATCGTGATCTAGCCAAAATAGAGAGTCGGACGCTTAACCGACTGAGCCACCCAGGCTCACCCCTGAAATGTACTTTATTTTTTTTTAGCTTATTTTTAAAAAAATTTTTTTTAATGTTTTATTTATTTCTAAGAGAGAGAGAGAGAGAGAGAGAGCGTGAGCAGGGGACGGTCAGAGAGAGAGGGAGTCACAGACTCTGAAACAGGCTCCAGGCTCTGAGCTGGCAGTCAGCACAGAGCCCGACGCGGGGCTCGAACCCACGAACCGCGAGATCATGACCTAAGCAAAAGTCGGACGCTTAACCGACTAAGCCACCCAGGCGCCCCTTTTAGCTTATTTTTTAAAAAATTTTTTTAATGTTTTATTTATTTCTAGGAGAGAGAGAGAGACAGCGTGAGCAGGGGAGGGTCAGAGAGAGAGGGAGTCACAGACTGAAACAGGCTCCAGGCTCTGAGCTGGCAGTCAGCACAGAGCCCGACGCGGGGCTCGAACCCACGAACCGCGAGATCATGACCTAAGCAAAAGTCGGACGCTTAACTGACTAAGCCACCCAGGCGCCCTCCTGAAATGTACTTTAAATTGAAAAGTCAACTGCTGTACAGTCCTGTAAAATACTGCCATGCAGAAGCACAAGATCCAGGCATCTGAGAACTTTGTGTGTAGGTCTCCTTCAACTCTATGCTGAGATTTCCAATTTTGAAATGTAGCTAAAGCCCGTGTGTTTTTGGTAACCATATGCTTCGTACTTGTCATGTGCCAAGTACTTCTCCTTGGAAATACATAAATGCTTCTGATTACCCCAACAAACTTCAGAGGAAGCTGTCAGTATTTTGATTTGACAGATGAAGAAACTGCAAACTGGAGGCTCTGAGAAGTTACTAAAATACTCAGTGGTGATTCTGAGATCTGAACTCGGACTTTTTAGGTCTCATACCTAATACTGTTTTTATGGATTTATTTTAATGATAGAACATATGTAATTTATCCTCATGTCTAATTGCCTGAATTATATATTACTAATTTCTGTAAGTTCGGGGACTTTAGTGAACTATGAGTATCCGCGTAGCATATCTGCGATGAGGGAGTTGCAGGTGGATGGGTGAAGAGGAGGGGACAGTTTTGGGACCGTTGGGAAGAAGACATCCCATATCATGGGTACCTTCCTGGTTGGAAGGTCTGATCTGGGAAGGTATACGGAGGTGGTGGAAAGAACTTTTTTCCCTTTCTTGATCTGGGCTTGGAGCTTGAAGGAAAGGAATGTAAGCCACTTAGTTTACTTTGCCTGTTGTCACTGTACACATGGCAATATAGTTGAGTCAGGAATGAAAAGGAAGTTATGGGTAATAGAGGGAGACTGGTTTTCTTTTATAGCTCATCACGTGGGCTCTGACCTTGGTTCCCGACTAGAAGTCCCGGAGACATTTTAAAAGATGGCGGCATCATTATAATAATAATGCAATAAATTGATGGTTTTAAGTAGGCAAGACTTCTGTGGATGGGCTAGCTAAAAATTAGTCCCATTGCTATGCCTTGTTCAGAATTTACGACAAGAATCAGCTGGATTTTTTATGTGTGGACAAGTGAATTAAATCCCACAATGAGATTACAAAGTACAGATTTTCCTACACGCTAAGAAAAAATTTCCAGATATGTACAATATCTGCTCCTAATTGAGCCAAAGAGAAGAAGAGCTTTTTTAAAAAATTTATTTATTGTTTAATTTGCATCCAGGTTAGTTAGCATGTAGTGCAGCCGTGATTTCAAGAGTAGATTCCTTAGTGCCCCTTACCCATTTAGCCCATCCCCCCCAACACCCCCTCCAGCAACCCTCTGTTTGTTTTCTGTATTTAACAGTCTCATGTTTTTGTTCCCCTCCCTGTTTTTATATTATTTCTGCTTCCCTTCCCTTGTGTTCATCTGTTTTGTATCTTAAAGATCCCGTATGAGTGAAGTCATACGACATCTGTCTTTCCCTGACTGACTGATTCCGCCTAGCATAATACCCTCCAGTTCCGTCCATGTAGTTGCACGGAAGGGCTTGTTGTATCCAAGAGATAGGTAGTCCTGCCATTGATGCAGGGTCTTTGGTCACGTATTTGGAGGTGAATATCTGGGGGAATGTTCAGAGGAAAGCTACAAAAATTCTTGAGCCACATAATGCAAATCACAGAACCTAAGATGCAGTTGGCAAACATCTCTGGAAAGCACTCTGCAGAAAAAGCTGCCTGTGGCTTCTCCTCTGGACCTAGAATTTGGGCGTGAGAGAAAGAAGATGCCAGTGAAGGAGGCAGTGTGTCTTTGTGATCTGGTTTTTAGGGGAATCTCAGTGTAGGGAGCACTCACCTGCTGTTTTAGAGGCTCTTCACCCTCAGGGCACAGTGGAATCTCTTGGAGGGGGATAGATGACGTGTAAAGAATGCACATTTCTTGGTTGATTCGAATGTGCAGAGAGCTGGGAAGCACTGTCATTTGTCTTTGGGTTGGGAGTAGCCGACCGACTCCTTTACAATGGCTTAAAGTCTGAGAAGATTAATTTCGCAAAGGGGAGGGTCTCTCCCCTCGGGCTGGTGGCAGGACAGTGAACCGGCTGTAAGTTGGCAGCTTTGGGCTGGACAGGAAGATGCATTTTGTACAAGTGAGGGCTGTGTAATTCTGAGCTGATTGCCCTCGGATGTCAAAGTAGTGGTCCCGCTGTGCCCCCGGGATCCTAGTTTATTATCTGTAAGGGAAAACATTAGTGAAGGCACCAAGAGGCCAGAGAGGTGCATTGACCCGCATTCTGTGGGTCATTTGAACTTTAGCCCATTTCATTTTGTGCTAATCTTATGGTCCTGGCTGCTTCTTGTATAAGGACTGAAAATGGCGGGGCACCTGGGTGGCTCGGTTGGTTAAGCGTCCGACTCTTGGTTTCGGCTCAGGTCATGATCTCTCATTTTATGGGTTCGATCCCATGGCAGGCTTCGCGCTGGCGGTGCAAGGATTGGGATTGTCTTTCTTCTCTCTCTGCCCCTTCCCCATTCCCTATCTTCCTTTCAAAGTGAATCAGTAAACTTAAAAAAAGGACCAAAAATGGCATGGAGTCGTTTTGTTCTCAGGGGCTCTATAAGTAGGAAGGTATAATCCTGTTCTCTGAGAAGTCAAAGATTCCTTGTACTGGGACTTCTTTTTCCCACGCGCCTTTCTGAGCCCTTGGCTTTGGTGGCTTTGGAGCAGTTTGCAATTGCTGGGGTGAGAGGCGGCACTGTCCTTGAACTCCAGAAACACACTTACCTCTAGCATTTTTTTCTGTCCAGATGTTCCCTTTATTGCTCCTTCACACCTGACCGAAGGAGCCAATGTAAAGTTGCACTCAGGGGGCTTCAAAATGTGAGCTGTACTATAGAATTTCTCCAAGTACCTTCTTAGAAGCCTCTACAACGAAGCCACACACATGTGTTACATGCCTCATACCTGAATGATGCACGAGAGTGGGATGTGAGAACAAGGAAGTTAAGGAGAACCCTCCTTCTATCTGGTTTCAGTTTACCTTAGACGATAAGCTGGTATCTGTTTATATTTGAACATGAAACCAGACAAAGCAGGGGCAGATGGGCCGTGTGGACAGCTATGTTGGGGGGGGAGGGGGGCGAATCGCTCCAAGGACCACGTGGTAGGGAGCCCTCCACAAAAGGAGACATCTGACTTGCTTCCTGAAGAGGTGACGAGGCTTCAGGACAGAAGTCCCCACCCTAATAGAGCAACTGATTTAGTCTCGGAGGCTCAAAATTACAGATGGGGGCCTGCCCTCACCTCCTCAACCATCTGGTCCCCTGTGTCCAGGTAGGGCCTCAGGGTGTGTAGTTTATTTATTTATTTTTATTATTATTTAAATTTTTTTTTTTTAATGTTTATTCATTCTTGAGAGAGAAAGAGCATGATCAGGGGAGGGGCAGAGAGAGAGGGAGTCACAGAATTGGAAGCAGGCTCCAGGCTTGGAGTCGTCAACACAGAGCCCGACGCGGGGCTCGAACCCACTAACCTTGAGCTCCTGATGTGAGCTGAAATCAGATGCTTAACCGATGGAGCCACCCAGGCGCCCCTCGTTGTACATGGTTTAAATTCCTCCTCTGCTGATTCTGTTGTGCAGCGGGGCCTGGGAGCCTCTCCCCGAGAAAGTCTGAACTGTAGTCCTAAAGTGAGCACTTTCCTTCTTCCGCTGGCCACCAGCACCATCATGACGGGAGAGGAAGTAAACAGGGTGTCTTTTCAGGAGCAGGGCTCCAGAAGTGTCCCCTGATGCTTTGTGGGACGAGAACACCGAGTGATGATTGCTGTCACTTGTTGAATTCCTGATGTTTGTTTAGCGCCATCTTTAGTTTCTACAACAGCCCTGGGTGCTCCCCTTGTCGTTTTCACAGTTGAGGATGTTGGGGCTGGTGAGCTTCAGGAGCTTGCTGACTGAGACGGTCACTCTGCGGTCACTCTGCTCGTAAGCGTGGGGAGGGAAGCCCAATACAGACACACACTTTGTCCCCATCGCAGTCCTTGGTCTCTGTGTGCGAATTGCCTAATGGTTCAGTGGGAAGCAGAAGGGACCTTGTAGGGCAGGTGGTGGCACCGAGTGGAGGTACCCGTGGCCACTGGGCCCACTCATAACCTGGAGCTCTGCACGATGGCACAGGGCACTGTGAACAAAAGGGGCCAGCTTTGCAGGGACCACAGCCGGGATCAGCCCTGCCTACTCTCTGTACCTGCATCTTGGAGATGGGCCAGTGCCTCCCGGGCGGGGCTGTTAGAATGAAATGAACTGGTGTTGGCAATCAATAAACCATGGCGGTGGCTGCCTCACTACACCCACGGCAGCGTTTTTCCTGGTGTCTCTCTTCCTTTCACTTCCCTTCCCGGGCCCTAATTCTGTGGTGTGGGTCACAGCTGTAGCCTCTTAGCTTTTGTACACATCATGTTTCTCTTATTCTTCAACGCTTGTGCTCCAGAACCTTCCACAGGTCCCCCGCACGCGCCGCACTAAGTCCAAACTGCTCTGACAGCATTCAGAAGCCTCTCCAGGATGCACCAGCCTTTCACTCTCTCTAATCTTAGAGGTTATTACTTGTCACATTCCTGTTAGATGAGGCTCTTGGCCAGGTCCGTCACGGATCCACACCGCGGATGCTTGCGCTCTCCCGGCTTCAGAATGCCTTTCTGTCCATCCTCCTGAATCCTGCCTAACTTCCCCACCTCGGGGCCACCAGGGGTTTTGTCCTTCACTTCTGTGGGAGGTTCCATTCTGCTTCTTCCTAAACATGTCTCTGTGGAGTGTAGCCCCCTAGAGGGCAGGATCCCGCTGCCTTCCTTTCTGTATGACAAGCCCTTCGTAAGCATTCAGAAGTCCATGCTGAGACCAGTGGCTGCCTCACAGTGTCCCTCTGCTTTCCAGGCTGACAGGGAGAACCCTTGGAGCTCCTGTAATAAGAAATTGATTGGAAAATGCAAACTGTGGATGGTCATTGCCGCTGTTTTCCTAGGTCTCGTTGTAGTGATCATCATAAGCTTATGTCTTATTGGAGGTAAGAGGACTTAAATAGGACTAAGTTGGTGCATTTTAAGAACACCTTTAATGTTTATGACTTACACTTGTTTATGATATGAAAGATGTGCTGATTGCTATTTCATTATAATATGAATTCAAAACTGATTTGGAATTGCTGTGAGTGGTAGCTATACATGATTATTTACTTTATTTCACGTCTCTTTTGGTTTGCTTTATAATCTCTGAAAGAAGGATGGAGACCAATGTTTTGCTTTAAATTCTGCCCACTGGATCTTGAAGATTTCTTGCGTTAACTTAAACGCTAATTTATATTTATTGTATCTCTGCATCTGCTTGCTTGAATTTTTTCCTATCATTTTTTTGGTAAAATAATTATTGTGCTTCATCTGATATACCTGGTACGTTATTATAATGATAAATAATGAAAAGTCCATTTGAAAGCATCTTAAAAACTTCAAAAGAACCATGAATCTATACACTGTCATTAATTTATTTTGGAAATAAGTGTTGATTATATTTGTGTTATGTGTGTTTACAAAACAAAAACATGGTGCTAACCAAATCCTTTACATATATTATTTTATTATTTATTATGAATATGAAAATAATACATATTCAGTTACCCAAGAAGTCCATCTATAATATTAATATTTCATTATATTTTCTTCTATCCTTTTCTCACTTACATTTTTAAAATTGAGATCAAATTTTTTTTTACTTGTCTTGTGGCCTACCTTTAGGATTTTTAATGCTATATTGAGACCATTTTGCCAACTCATTAGAAATTATTTGTGAGGGGTGCCTGGGTGGCTCAGTCAGTTGAGCATCCGACTTCCGCTTGGGTCATGATTGGTGAGTTTGAGCCCTGCATTGGGCTGTCCGCTGTCAGCACAGAGCTCACTCTGGATCTTCTGTCCCTCTCTCTGTCTGCTCCTCCCTCACTCATGCACTCTCTCTCTCTCTCTCAAAAATAAGTAAACATTAAAAAACTTATTTGTGAACACTTTCTTTGAATGACTGTGTGATGTAGTCTTCCACACCATTTTAAAGCATTTTTGAATAGTTGCTGGGGCACCTGGGTAGCTCAGTCAGTTAAGCGTCTGACTTCAGCTCAATTCATGATCTTACAGTTTGTGGGTTCAAGTCCCACGTCGGGCTCTGTGCTCACAGCTAGCTCAGAGCCTGGAGACTATTTCAGATTCTGTGTCTCCCTCTCTCTCTGACCCTCTCCTGCTCACACTGTCTCTCTCTCTCTCAGAAATAAATTAAAAATTTTTTTTAAACGTTGGTAATTTTTTATGATTATTGGTATTAAGGTTTTCGTGATGCATAAATATAAGACCCTCCAGTGGGCACTCATTTCAGCTTTAAAGTAGGAAAGAAGAAAATTGTTTTTATTTGTAAGTGGGGATGATTGTAGGGGCCAGGAAGTCGGGATACTTTTTCTGGAGTTGGGATACTCTTGAGGGTGATCGGGTCTCCACAAGGATTTGGGTTGAGTTGGATTCTTCTTAGTAAACCCAGTCTCTGGTGAGAGCAAGACTGAGGAGCCCCCGAGTCTCTCCAGAAGGGGTCCTGGGAATTTCCTCAGGAACTCCACTTACCTTAACTGCATGTTCCTCCTCCCAACCTCCTACTCTCCTGTCTTAAGGGCTTAAAGTCCCTGAAGGAATAGAAAAGTTGGAAGATCTATGCCAACCTCCAGCACGTGAGTTTCTCAGGCAAGCACCATGTGTACTTAGTTACTTAAGGCCTAGGTGAAGTGGGATGGGTGATCCTTGGGGGCCATGGGCTGGTTTTGAGGTAGGGAGAAGGTGATAAGAGGTGCCAGCCCCCTCCATCATGCTAAGGACAGCAGTTTTGGGGCGACCTTCATAGTCCCTCTTCCCATCAGCTCCCACACGTGGATGTCGAAACTGAGGTTGAGGCGTACAGCCTTGTCCCGTCACAATTAGGTGGTGCTCTCCTGGAGGCTGGCCGACTTGTCTCTTCGCATCTGGGGCCTCTAGCAGAGGACGATACAGCAGATCCAGTTGGTTTGATATTCAGGATTCTAACGCACAAGACCCGAGAGCTGTCTTCCATTCTCAAAGCTCATCCAACCTCTTCACAAACAGGGATCTGCAGAGGAAGACGTTCCATTTCCCTCCACGGTTTCTCGGGGGACGTGAGAGGTCGCAGGATAATATTCGGGGAAGAGCTCTGTGCCACGTGGAGTTTTTCATTTTCGATGTGGCTATAAAATCGTATTAAAAATGTAATGCTGTAGAGAGATTTGCAAACTTTTCACATTTTTTAAATCAGAGCAATACTTTTACTTTACTTGACACCTCAGCCCTCAGGGGTTTGGGTCTTTGGTGGTGGTAGGAGTTTGCAGTACGTAAAAGGGGCAGGGACAGGGCGCCCCTCCGTGACAGTCTCGGCCTCCCCCGGAACCAGCTCTGTAGGTACTTCTGGGATGATAGTATATAGTAATTGTCATTGCCCAATTGCCAAGCCCCAGCAAAGGAATCAGATTCTTAGAACTTCTGAGCTCTGTGTGGAAAACACTGCTGTCTGGAAAAGCACTGTGTTAGGAGAGTCATGGGCGGCACACATGACTGTCTGGCTTCATTAAGAAATCGGGGCGCCTAGGTGGCTTAGTCGGTTAACCATCCGACTTTCGCTTAGGTCGTGATCTCGCAGTTCGTGGATTCGAGCCCCGTGTCGGGCTCTGTGCTGACTGCCAGCTCAGAGCCTGGAGCTTGTTTCAGTCTGTGACTCCCTCTCTGACCGTCCCCTGCTCATGCTATCTCTCTCTCTCTCTCCTAGAAATAAATAAAATTAAAAAAAAAAAAAAAAAGAAATGAAGTTCCTCAGGGGCACCTGGGTGGCTCCGTTGACTGGGCGTCAGACTCTTGCTTTCAGCTCAGGTCGTGATCTCATGGTTCGTGATCTCACGGTTCTCAAGATCGAGCTCTGTGCTGACAGCGCTGAGCCTGCTTGGGATTCTCTTTCCCTCTCTCTCTGTTCCCCCCCAACCCCTTTCTCTCTCTCTGTCTCTCTCAAAATAAATAAATAAATAAATATTAAAAATGTTTTTGAAAAAAAAAAGTGAGGTTCCTCCTGAGCTGCTTTCACCATTTTTTTTTTGGCCTCCTTTTTCCCTTCCTCCAGCTCCTCGGTGTCCTGTCTCAGGGTTCCGTGTACGCAGACGGAGGCTCCGAGGCAAGGTGTTAATAACTGTGGAGGTGGAGTGGACACAGGAGCAGACACGAAGCAGGCCCCACAGTAGAAGGGTAATTAGCTGAGGAGGGCACAACGGGGTCCCCAAGGAGAGGTATCCACTGCGTAGGGATATCTTGTCACTAACAGTGTTAAGAATGGCCATCGACTAAGGTCTGTTTTATTATTGCTAATTTTCTGCAGATCGTGCACCCCTTATTGCCTGCACCAAGGGGGTGCTGTCCAGCCGCTTCGCCCTTGGCATGCCATGGAAGTGATGGCAAATTCAGGATCATGGCTCTGCTTACAGCACTGAGCCGGGGCTGCTGACACCCTGTTCAGGAGGGGTTAGCACTCTGCCAGGCTCACGGTAGACAATGAAATCTTTATAAAGTGGCCAAGTTTGGGAGCAGAGCCCAGGGAATTCTGTTGAGTCTGAAGGCTTGGTTTTGTCTCAGCTCTTGAGGGGAGAGATAATGATAGATTCTCTTCTCTCTAAAGAATCCTGAGTTTCTTGATAAAAATGGTAAAGATGGGGTGGGTGGGGAAGCCTTCCTTTCTCTCTCTCTCTCTCTTCCTCTCTCTCTTTCTGAGAGTCATCCTCTTTCTGGATACTTTTTAGGATCAGATAAGCATCCTTCAGTGTTCTGCTTTTTTCATTGATTCTCCCCAGCCAGGAAGGGGAGAGACCTGAGTAACACCCTACGAATGAAACTCTTCCTGGATTGGGCAAAGTATGCTAAATGTTACAAAAGCCAAACTGTGACAAGTAGATGGGCACTTGGAAATTTAAAGGTGATCAGATTAACACTGTGGGGATGCTTATGTGACACCCTCCAGCATTAGATTTCTGCTTGATTTCTTTGTTCTCTTGACATACAGGCTTTCCCGTGAGTAGGAATGCTGTGGTACCAAGATACTTGCTCAACCTGACCTGAACGAATTATGCATTTTCTCTAAGTTTCAATGTCTTCAATTTAAAATGAAAACATTTGGGGCGTCTGGGTGGCTCAGTTGGTTAAGAGTCCAGCTTTGGCTCAGGTCATGATCTCACAGTTTATGAGTGCAAGCCCTGAGTCAGGCTTTGTGCTGACAGCTCAGAGCCTGGAGCCTGCTTCAGATTCTGTGTCTCCTTCTCTCTCTGCCCCTTCTCCCACTGGCTCTCTCTCTCTCTCTCTCTCAAAGATAAATAAACATTTAAAACATTTTCTTAAATGAAAACATTAGTGTTTAACTCCTAGGGTTGATTTGAGAATTACATCCACCAGGGCATAGCTGAGTATCTGCACATGATGCTTAGTAAAGTAGCTACTCTTCCTGTTGTCCAGGCTTGATATCTGGAAACTGTTTTTGATCTCCTCTTCTCTCCTATACCTAGGTCGTAGTCAAAGATGCAAGCAGAGACTTCAGAAGTGGCGTGTGCTGAATCGATTGTTTTGCCTTTCAGTTGGTCTAAGAGCCATGTTTTATGTCACAGTGTGTCAGCAGACAGGTTGCACAGGGCAGTGCTCCCTGGTGCAGGGTGACTCATGGGAAAACCCGAGGCAGACAGCACTAGCAAGTTATAAACTAGCAAGACCTTCAGGGGCAGGAACTTAGTAGGAAATGTGTAGGCCCAGTCCTTGAAGTTTTTTTGTGTTTTCACCTCTTTATCTTTCCCTCAAACTTCATATGTTTCTCCACCTTTCCAAGACCAGCCTCTTCCCTTAATGCTCTCTGTCGGAATCTCCCCAGCTTCTCCTAACCCACGGACCTTTAGATAGCTTCTTGTCTGGCTAAGCATCCAGGGTTTTCTCAACGTGGGCCTCTTCAAATGTGTGGCCATTGTCTGTCTTTCAAATTTTTCTTCCCTCAGAATCTTGCTACTTCATGTTAGGATTTTTTTTTTCTTTTTCTCTTTTTTCACTGGCAGACTTCTAGAAACAGAGGCCTGCATTTCGATCTTGCCTCCTGATTACTCCCCAACCCACTGATTCCAAGTTGTTCTTCTCAGTGTTACCAGTAATTGCTTGATCATGAAGCCCAGCGGCCTCTCCCCCTCCCTGCTTGATTTGGAGTCCAGCTCTGTTGAGGGTTTTATGTTCTTGTGGGTCTACAGAACTCCTGGGCCTCACGTCTCCTGCCGCTTCTGCTTTTGGCTCCACATGTGGTACTTGAAGCTTGTCTTCAACCTTCTGACTTTTCACACTCTACACCCTTTCCCTTGAGGAGCTTATTCACTCCCAGGGCAGCATCCACCCTCTTGGAGATGACTCCTAGATCTACACACACACACTTACCCTGAATTTGAGTCATACTCTTGGCCGGAGATCTCTACCTGATCGTCTCTGTCATTATATGAAACTACTGTTCATCTGTATCCCCTTTCCCCGTTGGCTCACTCTGTAGTTTCATGGTGACACATGAGGCCTTGTTTATTCCCCCTCTGCCACCATCCATCTGAAAACCTTCAGGCGATTTCTTCAACTTCCTTAGCCTCAGTTTCCACATTTATGAAATATTAATGATTTCTGAATCTGAATCTATAGATGGACCCTGAGCCTACTGCTTACTAGCTCAACCTGACCTGAACAAATTGTCCATTTTCTCCAAGCTTCAATGTCTTCATTTTAAAATGAAAATATTAGGGGCACCTGGGTGGCTGAGTCAGTTAAGTGTCTGATTCTTGATTTCAGTTCAGGTCGTGGTCTCATGGTTCGTGGGATTGAGCCCCACATCAGGCTCTGGGCTGATAGCACGGGGTCTGCATGGGATTCTCTCTCTCCCTTCCTCATTCTCATGCGTACTTTGTCTCTCTCTCTCTCTCAAAATAAATAAGAACTTTAAAAAAATAAATAAAATGAAAACTTTAATATTAAACTCATAGGGTTGATTTGAGAATTCCATCTGCAAGCATGCAGCCCAGTGTCTGTACGTAATGGTTAGTACGGTAGCTATTCTTCCTGTTGTCCGGGCTTGATATCTTGGAACTGGTTTTGATCTGTTCTTCTCTCCTGTATCCATGGAGTCATCAAATCTTATCCAGTCTTATCCAGTCATTCCTTGATAGTACCTGGATAGCAACCGTTGTCAGTGACTGCCCACTTGCTGCAGGCTACTATGTGGGGATTCTGTATGTGTTGCTTCCCACTTTTCCCATTTCCCACTATGGAGCTGTTGATATTTCTGTTGAGAAAACAGCTTCAGAGATTTAAGTGACAAACGCAGCTCACACAGCTAATGAATAGTAGCCAACACCGAGGTTCAAACTAAGTCTGGCTGCCATCAAAGCCAGTTCGGTCTCCACCATCTCAGGCTTTCTCCTTCCCTCCCTCCTTCCTTCTGATCTCCACTGCCCTTCAGTCAAAATCAATCTCTCCCAATATTGTGTCTAGTAGTGTGTCCGCCTCATCCTTCCCAGTTCCCTTTCTTCCCATCCATCACCAGATTTTCCTCCACTTCCTTCCTGGGAGACATTTAAAAACTTCCATCATCTCCTGAAGACATCTGGCATTTAAGGCCTCCTTCTGAAGCCTCATTTCTTATATTCCAGCCAAAGAGATGTTTTGTGTATCTCCAACATACTTTGTATATTTTGTGATTCATTTATTTTTATAATTTTTAATTTAAAAATATATTATTTATTTATTTTTATTTTTTAAAATTTATTTTTATTTCTATTTTTTGAGAGAGACAGAGCACAAGTGGGAGAGGGCCAGAGAGAAGGAGAGAAAGAATCCCAAGCAGGCTCTGCTCCATTAGCACAGAGTCAAACATGGGGCTCAAACCTATGGTGAGATCATGACCTGAGCCAAGATAAAGAGTTGGGCACTTAACTGACTGAGCCACTCAGGTGCCCCGTTTTTAAATTTTTTTAAGTTTATTTATTTATCTTGAGAGAGACAGAGATAGCGTGAGTAGGGGAGAGGCCGAGAGAAAGAGAGAGAGAGAGAGAAAATCCCAAGCAGGCTCTGCGCCATCAGTGGACAGCCTGATGGAGGGCTTAAAAGCACAAAACTGTGAGATCATGACCTGAGCTGAACCCAAGAGTCAGACGCTTAACCGACTGAGCCACCCAAGCGCCCCTGTTTCGTGATTTTTTAAAAAACACTTTCTTTCTCTCCAGATACAGTCTTATTAGTGGCATAAAAACTCTCCTGATTGGATAAGTCATTGTTAGTATTATCGTAACAAACACAACTGTTTTAGCCAGGTGTTGATACAGATTCATTATTTGGATGATATAAGTGTCTGTCATTGGAGCTCTTTTGGTGGGTCTTCTCAGAGTCTTTGAATTCAGCAGTTGTGTGAATCCTGAATTCATTTTCTGGCTTTCCCTGGTCCTTTCCAGGATAGTGCTATCTGCTATGGAACTATAATGTGGTGGTTGTAATCAAGATACCCATCACAGCATTATTACTCTGGAAAGTGAAGACACTAAGCCAATTATGAACCTTATGGAGCCATTAGAATAATCTTTGAAAAGAATTCGAGACCCCAGGGGAAACAGATTTTGTTATGTTGTTATGTTGTTAACAACAACAATAACAACAGAATCAAGACAAATAAGCAATAGTCTTCTAATGGAGCCTTAAAATATATAACATAAAATATGAGGGGAGACGCCTGGGTGGCTCAGTCAGTTGAGCTTCTGACTTCAGCTCAGGTCATGATCTCATGGCTCGTGGGTTTGAGACCCATGTTGGTCTCTGTGCTGACAGCTGAGAGCCTGGACCCTGCTTTGGATTCTGTGTCTCCCTCTCTCTCTCTCTGCTCCTCCTCCTCTCATGCTCTGTCTCTCTTTCTTGCTCAAAAATAAACATTAAAAAAAAATTTTTAGGGGTGCCTGGGTGGCTCAGTCGGTTAAGCGTCCGACTTCAGCTCAGGTCATGATCTCATGGTTTGTGGGTTCCAGCCCCGCGTTGGGCTCTGTGCTGACAGCTCAGAGCCTGGAGCCTGTTTCAGATTCTGTGTCTCCTTCTCTCTCTGACCTTCCCCTGTTCATGCTGACTCTCTCTCTCCCTCTCTCAGAAATAAATAAAACATTAAAAAAATTAAAAATTTTTAAAAATAAAATATGGGGGAAGACTTGTTGGTTAAGGAGTTACTAGTAATTTTTTCTTGTTTTCTGCTATTTCCTGTACTTGGCAAGTTTGCAGCTATGCAGACATAACTTTACCGTCAGACAAAATAATGTAATGACTTACAAACAAGGGTGCAGAGGTCATTCCCTGTGTTTGGGGCCCTCAAGATTACGCCTAAATCCAATGATTTGCCGGGAGAACTCATGGGCCTCAGCATGTAGTCATAGAGACGATTACAGTTCATCATTGCAAAGTGATATAAAGCAAAATCCAGAGGAAACTAGACACAAACTTCAGGACACAATTAAGTGCTCCAGCAATGAGATGTAACAACGCGTGTGAAAGGTTGTCTACTAGGGAAGCTCATTAGAGGCTCGGTGCCCAGGGGGTTTTATTGGGGTTATTCCCATAGGAAGCCTTTGCCTGGTACATAGTAAAGTTCCAGATGCCCAGAAGGAAAGGAGGTGTTCAGCAAAAGCCACGCTGTTTATACCAACAGTTTGAGGAACAGTGAACCCCTCTTCGGAGAGGTGGGAACCCTCCCCAAATCCAGGTTCCCAGAGGCCAGCAAGGGGCCCGCCTTGAGCAGGCCTTTCTCAGCTGCTCATCTCAGGCCATGTGAGCTCTTTTCTGCACGTTCCCTCGTTCCTCATGCGTCCCATTTCCTGAACTGTGCAAGGAGATAAATATCAGCGTTCTTACTCCTTTTCACCCACCCTTCCGTCATTCACTGATGGCGTTTTCAAAGTCTCGTAAAAGAGGCTGCTTATGTTATGTCTGAACTTTGGGATCTGTGAGGAAAGTCTAGGGCAGCGCGGACACCTGCTTGTACCACCCACGCCTTTCTCAGGGCCCGAGAGGTGCTTCCTTTGGGTGCCCAGCCATGTGGCCCGCGCGGAGCCCGGGGAGCAGAGTCAGTACCGTGAGTGCCAGCTTCTAGCCCCTGGCTCCTGACTTTGTGTGTTTTTCCTTTGGCTTTAACTGCGTAAAACTCAATGAGCTCATCGTCATTAGAGTGCTGGCAGCCACACGGACCTCATTACGCCAGGAACGCAAGGCCCGGGGGCTCTGTGTCCAGTTAGGTGTCCCTTCTACAAACAGAATGGGTCAACGTCTATCTCGTGCAGAACACAGACTGCAGAGCCATGGCTTCATGCCCACCATTCGTCGTCTTGGGCAGTGTCAAGACCTAGCTCATTTCTAGTCCCACGCCGTTCTGGTCCATGATGTCCCTTTCTTAGCGTGGTCTTGGGGAGCCCAGAATGGAGGTGATTCATTGAAGTACCTGCTCCCCCCGATCCCTGTCCCCCGTCGCCCGCCATTCACCCACAGACCCCCTTCAATGCCTGCCGCGACACCCACGTATGTAGCTAAGGTTGCAGGTTCAGTTTAACAAGGAAATTCATGTTCTTCCACTCACCCCCACCGGCTTTTCCCCATTTGTATTCGATGGAATCTGGGACCTGTTCTGGTGTAAAACACACAGATAAAATTGTCATAACGGAGGCAGGCCCCCTCCATTTGGTATTTTGATGTTACCAAGAAGGCAGCGCCTTTCTGCGTGTGCCTGCTTACTGTGTCTAGGTTCTGTCCTTGATGAATGCTCCTTGCTTTTTGCAGCAGCCAGTGGAACAGTGTATTATGTGAAGCATGTGTTTACTCGTATTTTTTAATCCCCTCCCTCTTTAGCAACTTACATTGATGAAGATGAAAACGAAATACTTGAATTATCATCAAATAAAACATTCTTGGTCATGCTAAAGGTTCCAGAGGACTGTGCTACTGAAGAGGAGCTGCCTGACCTGCTCAGGAAAAGGGTAATTATATCTTAATCATTGTTTACCAAATGCTTAACATGAGAATGGGTTCTTGGAGAAGAGCTGGCATAGGGCTATCAGGTAAGTAGCTTCGGGCTTGGATTCTTTGTCTGGATTTTGGCAGAAACTGATGCTTAGAAATGGATTTTCCCCATAGTGTGTAGCCTGAGAGAAGAGCCTTGACTGCCAGCTAAATGCATCCTGGAGGACAGTGTTCAGTTTCCTCACTCCGGTCTTACACTGGATTCAACCTGTCGTGTCACTGAGGATCTGTGGTGTGCTAGACAGCATGCCAGGTGTCAGGGCCATAAGATCTGTGCCCTCAGTGGGGGTTCCCAGTCCAAGAAGAGGAAGCAATTAAGTAGTTCTAAAACAGTGTGCTATGTTCTATCATGGAGATGTGTATAGACTATTTTAAAGCCACAAAGGAGGGGCATCTAAATTACCTGAGATGAGGGTGGAGGCTTGGAGGGCTTCATGGAGGAGGTGATACTCAGGATGAGTCTTGAAATCTGAGGCAGGGGTGTTCTAGATAAAAGAGCAGAGATAAAAGAGCAGCCGTGTGCTGCTGCCCCTGGGTACCGTGTGGTGGGGACTTGCAGATGTGAGACATGGCTTTCCTAGTCTTTGGCAAGGCACTGAAAATTTTTAATCTGTTTGTGGACATGGTCAGCCTTTCATTTGAGCCCTTCTGTGTGGTGGTGGAGAAACTCTGGAGGCTGAGAGCTTAGTTAGAAGATACTGCAGTGGTTCAAGTGACAGATGTCAGGGGCTTTGCCCCAGGGCACTGGCAGGGGGAATAAGGAAGATCCAAGTGAGCTGTTTTTGTTTTTGTTTAGTTTTTTTAAATATTTATTTTTGAGACAGACAAAGACAGATCATGAGCAGGACAGGGGCAGAGAGAGGGAGACACAGAATCGCAAACAGGCTCCAGGCTCCAAGCTGACAGAGCCCAGAATGGGGCTGAAACCCACAAACCATGAGATCATGACCTGAGCTGAAGTCGGTCGCTTAACCGACTGAGCCATTCAGGCGCCTCTCAAGTCAGTTTTAAGAGGTCTTCTTACGCAACAGGACTTAACGGCTAGTTGGATATGGGGATGAAGGAGAGCATGACTCCAGGCTCCTAATTGGGTGGCCGAGTGAGTGGATGGTGGCATCGTTTCGTGGAGCAGGAAACGCAGGAGAGGATCCTTTGCACAATATGAGGGCTGTGCAGCCTCGCCATGGGAGCTGGTTGGGTTCACAGCCAGACCCAGAAAAGTGTATGATAAGAGAATCTAAGCCAGACCAGCCTGTCACGCTCTTCTCTGCAGTTGATAGGTTGAATGGTGTGAGTCATTTCCCTTTGGTTTCCGTTTGATTCCTAGGAAAACTCCCCCAGGAGGAAATTCTTTCTCCATCACCCCAGAGTTCATTTCTGGGTCCTCAAGTGCACGATATTTGAGTGCTCCTTGGGTCACAGGAGTTTATGCTCTGGGACAATTATCTGGGCTTCTCTTCTTCCTTCTCTTCCTTGTTTAAATCTTATCTGCACACCCCATTTCCTACTTGTCTTCCACCTGCTTCCAGAGCAAGTTGCTGAGTAAATAGCCTCCTGCCTTTTTCCTCTTGATTGTCTTTTTCGTTAGGGGTTTTGCATTTGCTGAGCAGAAATGAAATGATTCAGCATCTGCACATGTCACGTACTGCAGACTGAATTCTTCATGTCAAAGGGAAATGGCTGTTAATCATCCACCCTAGAGCCATATCTCTGGCACAGAGCCAGACATGAGCAGCTTCTGCAGGTATTTTTAGCTCATCACTGTGCAGTAGTGGCAGGGACTGGCATGATCCCTGGGGCAAGTTCACAGGACTGTTTGATCTGGTTCCTTCTCAGATCGAAGGAAATCATCGTACTTTCGCTGCAGACCCACAGGTGCATCTGAGATGCATGTAAAGAACTCTAAAACATTTTCCTTTAATGTTTATTTTTGAGAGAGAGAGAAAGAGACAGTGAGTGAGAGGCGGGGAGGACAGAGAGAGGGAAACAGAATCTGAAGCAGGCTTCAGGCTCTGAGCTGTCAGCACAGAGCCTGATGTGGGGCTCGAACTCACAAACCAACCGCAAGATCATGACCTGAACCAAAGTCGGATGCTTAACCTGCTGAGCCACCCAGGTGCCCGACCTCTGTGAAACATTTTTTTTTTGAAGCTATCTGGTTTAAAAGATGATACAAGGCGCACAGTGAGGTGAAAGAGCTACTCCACCCTCGTGTCCCAACCAAATATGTTCAGGAACAAAAGTGAGGAATTTAGAGATATTAGTCTTTTTTTTTTTTTTTTTTTTTTTTGAAAGAGAGTGCATGTGCCTGTGTGGGCATGAGCCGGGGAGGGAAAGAATCTTTTTTTTTCTTCCTGAGAGAGAGAAAGAGAGAGAGAGAGAGAGAGAGAAGGTGAGCAAGGTAGGGTCAGAGAGTGGGAGATACAGAATCTGAAACAGGCTCCAGACTCTGATCTGGCTGTCAGCAGAGCCCAATGCCGAGCTCAACCCACGAACCATCGAACCGGGAGATCATGACCTGAGCCAAAGTAAGATACTCAACCGACTGAGCCACCCAGGAGCCGGGAGAGAGAGAGAGAGAGAGAGAGAATCTTAAGCAGGCTCCATACACCCAGCACCGGGAGCCCGATGTGGGGTTCATTATAGGGTTCAATGCCGGGCTCCATTTCACAACCGTGATATCAGGACCTGATCAAAATCAAGAGTCGGACGCTTAACTGGCTGAGCCACCCAGGCACCCCATGAGGTGTTAGTCTTATTGTTAGGTCAAGAACTCTCTTCATTCATTCACTCAGGCCAACTTCTGGAAGTTTCCGGATATGGAAGGTAAATGAGTGGGAATCATGGAACACCAAGTCCTCACTTTTGCTTTATTGTCTTGCCTCTCTAAACCGTTCTCCTAACCTCTCCCTTGTCCCACTGCTGGAATTTTCTCCCTTCCAGGTGGGGCCCTGATTCTGAGTAAGGCAGCCTGTTAGCTGCGTGTCGTGTTAACCCAGGCCTGTGTGCTTGATACAGGCGTTAATGGTGGCTTCTCTGGTAACACTGGCAAGCTAAGCCGTCTCCTGATCCCGAATTAACTGGCTCTGATAGTCAGCTCACTGGACGCTTGCCTGGGTGCACCTGGCCACATAGGCACAGTGTGGTTCACCAGAGCGAAGGGTGAGAGGCCCCTCATTTCACTTCTTTGGGCCAAAGTAATGTGGTTAACAGCTCCCAGATATGTGAACATGTCCTAATGACAGCAGGAGACCGTGTCACCAAAAAGAATCAGATCATAGAGTGGACACTAAAAGGGATCTGGTATACCATTTCAGCTCTTAACATAAAATTTTAGCTTAAAATATTTTTCTGAGCAGGGCCCCTGGTGGCTCAGTCGGTTAAGCGTCTGACTCTTGGTTTTGGCTCAGGTCATGATCTCACAGTTGTGAGTTCAAGCCCCGCATGGGGCTCTGTGCTGACAACAAAAAGCCCTGCTTGGGATGCTCTCTCCCGGTCTCTCTGCCCCTCCTCCCTCTTTCTCAAAAATATACATTTAAAAATAAATAAATAAAGGGCACCTGCGTGGCTCAGTGGTTGAGTGGCCTGCTTCAGCTCAGGTCATGATCTCATGGTGTGTGAGTTCGAGCCCCATGTTGGGATTTCTGCTGTCAGCACAGAGCCCCCTTCAGACCCTCTGTCCCCCTCTGCCCTCCTCCATTCATGCTCGCTCTCTCTCTGTTGAAAATGAATAAACATTTTTTTAAAAATAAACAAAAATAAATAAATTTTTTTCTGAGAGCCTACTATGTGCAAAATTATACCAGGCCCTAAGGATTGAAAATGAAGAGGAGAGAGGGAGTAGAGAAGGTTGGGACCACATAATCTCTTCCATAATACATCTGTGTGTGTGTGTGTGTGTGTGTGTGTGTGTGTGTGTGTGTGTAAGGAAGTGAATGGAAAAAACCCATCTGTAGCAATCTCCTCCTCCTCTCCCCTCCTCTCCCTTCCCCTCCTCCTCTCCCTCCTCTTCTTCCTCCCCCTCCCCCCTCCTCCTCCTCCCCCTCCTTCTCCGCCCTGTTGCTGTGAGCAACCCTGAGAGCCTCCTTACTTCTTGCTGGGGCCTGTTGGCAGCATTCTTTTCCCTGAGGCTCAAAATCTATAAGATGACTTAGTCATTTCCCCCCCGAAGTTCTTATCACTTTATGAATCTTTCCTCCTTGGTGTTCAGGACACTTTCCTTCTTGCTTCATCCTCACTGGGTAGCGTGGGAACATGCGAGGAAGAGGGGATTTAGTGTCTAACACCTAGGACTGAATTCCTCATGAGCAGAGTGGCACTGGGCAGGTTTCATGAGCTCTCCGAAAGCCCTTTCCTTTATTAATGAAAGGGGAAGAGGTAGTAATGCCTCCTACATCAAGTTCTTGTAAAGATCACGAGAAAAATGACAAGGTTGGAGGCACACAAACAATAGGTGCGCTGATCCCTTCTGCTCCACCTTCAGGAGACTGAAAAAAAAAAAAGTCACAGAAGACCATGTAGAATACGGCACCTTTTAATTGAATAAAAACACAAACTAATTATGAATTGTTATGATTACACAAAGATCACACAAAGAAGTATTACCTTTGTAAAAGCTTGCATGCAAAGGATCCATGTTGCCTTCCGGACAATGATTAGAACTTGGGAAGGGCGGGAGGAGAAGTCCTGTGTAGGAGTGGGTTTAGCTTTGTTTCGTTTCTGAAAGTAAAGGGCTGAACTGAGTGTGATAAAAGGCATGACACTTGGGTGGGAACACAGCTGTCATTTTGTGTGTGTGATTGCGGTATTTCATGCATAAAATAAGAACTCTGTATCTTTGCAATTATTGACTAGCCCCACTTGGTCCCATTACCTGGGGGAAAGTGCTATACCTCTGGCTTCTGTGGCTCTTACTCCTTACAGTAAAGCTCTACAGAAAGGAGGGAAGAAGCCCTTGTCCGGTGATATGCCAGGTCTGGGGGGGCTGGTTCGGCCACCTTCCCAGCCCCTGCCATGTTGTCTCCTGCCGGGGTCCTGGGGTTTGTGTGGGCTCTGGTTGCCGGCCACTCCCAACATGAAAGCTACAGGCGTCAGCACAACACATACGAGATGTGGAAAATCCCAGCCTGGCCACTTGCCCCTTATTAATGAGGTTCTTTTCAATGAGTTTTAACTTGAGTTTTGGCTGGGGTAGGCCCACAACCTTCCTGTTTCTTGGTTCGGGGCATCCGGATAAGTGAATTCCTAGCGCATGTGTAATCTCTGTCTATGAGGGTTTTGCTTTGTCAGGTGATATGCAATATAATCTATCTGGAATGCGTCTGGTCATTTTACCTGTTCCTGTTTGTTTTAGCTCACAGATGTGTACAGTTCATCCCAATCTCTGAGTCGTTATTTTACATCAGTGGAAACTACGGACTTCAGGTAAGAATGTGGAGCATTCCACGTCACTCTTTGTCTGGAAAGCAACACCCATCACTATTTGTCTAGAAGGACTTCCTGAGTATCAAAGCCCAAAGGGAACTGATGACAGGATATGATGGCTTTGACTTTGGAAGGGTCTTTGGGAACCCACTAGCTCAACTCCTTGATTTTACAAAGGAACAAAGGGAAGACCTGATTAATTATATGATTCTACAAGGTCACACAGAAGAGAGATGCCACTCCCAGGTAAACCATTCTCAAATAAGCTAGGGGTAGGAATAGAAATAGATCTCAGATAGTAATGTGATGTAAATGGTATAATCCATATACTGGCTTTGGCTCTTGAGGACCACAAGTAATACAGGAGTCCATACTCCTTTCACAGTATTCCAAATATAAAGACATTTCAAACAGGGAAAGTCTACCTTCTCCCTTCCACCCCACCTACCATGCCTGGATACTGCATGTTCTAGTCAATTCCGTACACACGGTACATTCCACCCCGTTCTACTGAATGGACTGCCATCCACAATTTGGTGTAATTTCTTCTATACCTGTACTTATCATATATACTTTATAGATTATACATGTATGGTAAATACATGCACATATGTATTTTTTCTGTATATATTCTGAATCCTCACTATTATTGTCTGTATCTATAGGACAAGATTTACATGATAGAGCTTTAGTATCCATTAGGCTTAAGATATTTCTGGAATGTGACCATCACAGACAGTGTTGTCTTAAAGAAAAAAGAGTATTATATTGAGATTCTCAATATAATAGAAGAGCCCAACACGTTTTCCTCTCTATACCTGCCCCAAGTTGCAATTTCAAGACAGCTGAGAAAGGACAGACACTCAGCTTGAGAGGGTCTTTCCAAGAACCCAGCCCCATATTTTGGGTCTGGGGAGGTGGGGATGGACAATGGGTTGGGGTAGACATTGGGCGAACAACAACAAAAAACCATCAGAAAGTTGAGTCAAATGTGGCTAGAAATCTGAACACTAAATGTTAGAGAATTTGTTTTTACAAGTTATTTGAAAGGAAAACCTAAGGGTTTAGGATTTTGGATGGAGGAGCTCTGTACAGGAAGCATGTTTGTTTCATTTTAAGAGGTCCAGGCCAAGTTTTAACAGTGTTGAGTTGAGTGAGAAACAAAAGCCATTGTCCCACGAATGGTGCTGCCGCTAGTGGGCAGAAGATAGCCAGACCCCTGGCAGCCAGGTTTGTGTCTACGCAGAGGATACTGACCTCAGTCCTGCCCCGGCCCAGCAGGAACCTGCAGTAACGGCCAGTGGTTCCTCATTTGCCAGGCGCACTCTACCAGTGGGCCGCTGAGGCAAAGCTCACATGGCTCTGTGGCTTTCTGAAAATCCCTCCTTTCCCCTCAAGACTGAGGCTCAATGTAAACTCCCTCAGTGTGTGACCTGATGTGGTAGGACTGGGGGGGCTAGCCAGGCTGCGTTAGGTAGGGCAGCCCCCTCTTTCAGAAGCTTCTGGTCTATTCTGGAAGTCAGCCTGTGGTCCTTTCCATAAGCCAGCCCGAGTCCTTGCCCATCTGTGGGAATGCAGGGTGGCTGCACACCTTGACGTGCAGCTTGATGTGCTATCAACGGTTGATCGTGGACAGCAATAATTGATTGGCAGGTGGAGCACAGGGAACCAATAACGACAGCTGCAAACTTGTGTCGCTGGCTAAGTCAGAACGTGCATTTTGAAGCACACAGACCGAGAGCTTCTGCAGAGTCTTGGTGGTATTTTGTTCGTTTGGACTGCAGACTTTGGCATACTGCGTGGCTGTCGCAGGTTATAAATGGTCAGTCACATAATAGGGCTAGTGGCCTATGTGACCTCTGGCCACAAGAGGGTGCTCGTTACCCATCCTTGGCAGGGACTTCGATCTGATTCAGACTCCCTGGAGCGGAAAGTCTGTAAAAAACTGCCCTAGGGGGAGAGTCTCAGATGTGGCCACTTCGTGATTATTTTATTGCAGGCTCTTAATCCGGGCCTTCTTGAGCCAAAGTATCAGGATAACTTTGAAAAGCCTAGATATTGAGGTAGCATTTAACGAGCCAGCATAAGCCTACTAATTAACCGAGGATAGCCCTGTGATTATTTTTATTTTGGAAATGGAAAAATATGTTCTGGGAAGATGAAGACTCCTTTTCCTTAGGTCCCTTTACTGAAAGTTGCAAAGCTGGGAGCCTCAGGAGGGGGAAAGGGGACAGAGAACGAGTCTCACACTGGAGACAAACCAGGGAGGTAGGATTTGCTGCCGCTACCCTGTGGGAATTCAGGAGTTCTGCAGCCGGCCGGTGCCAGGAAGCGTTGCGCCCTACTGCAAACATTTTGTAGGTTAAGGAATGATCTGGTTAAGCCAAATAGCTCTGACGGTCACATGTCAGAGCAGGGAGAGGGTGAGTGTGAGACCATGGAGAAGGAATACAAGAGGAAAGGCTGGTATTGGGACAGAGGACGGGCCAGCCCTTGGATCCTCCTTGACAATAGCTGGGTGACGACTCTCCCTTCAGGGGCCTCTCCCAGGGGTCTCCGAGAGGATGGGTTTTAGGTGGAAGGAAGAGGTTAGAATCACTTCAACACTTAGTGACAAAACTGCAGAAGAGGGTTCTTATAGGACAGTACGTCCGTTGCTTTTTTTGTACTGGAAGAACACGGGGAACTAGAACTATGGTCCTGCTGAATGATGTCAGTTTCCTGGGTTGCAGTGTGATTCTGTGGATACACATGTGTGTTTCGTTTGCCTTCCAGCGCTGAAAACGCCACCATCGCCTACCTCCTGCAGTTTGGGGTTCCTTCAGAAGATGACAATTTTATGAAGTATAGGATGAGCAAGGAGTTGGTGCTGGGCATTTTACTACAGGATCTCCATGATCAGAGAGTGTCCGGTTGTGAGACTTTGGGGCTTGAGCCAACATCCCTCTTGCTCTCTGGTAAGTCGAGGAAGTCAGCAGGGCAGAGCTGTGACCGTCCACAAGTGAACCTGAGAAATTTTAAGACTTCGCACAAAACCTGGTGAAAAGGAAGGTGGGGAGGTGATGTGGCCACAAGCCTTGGAGACGTGTTCCCGTTCCGTCTGCCTTCTGAGCTTTGGCCTGATCTCTGGTGTCACTTCCTGCTCTGATCGCTCACTGGGAGGCACATGGGCTCATTAGCCCATGATGCCGACCATCTTGTACATTTCCTCATCGACGATCCGCAAGAAACACTTTCAGCACACCAGTGGTGGTAAATACTAGTTAAATGAATGAAAAAGGCAAATTAGGAGATGTGGTTAGCACCAGGCACACTGCCAGCCAGCCTAGAGTCAGAAGAGCAGAACAGATTATAAAGTACTTGTGTTACTACCTAGTATGAAAAGGGGCATTTATTGTAATGACACTTCTTGATGATGGGAAGTGAAAGTAGGCTAAGCCTTATTTAAGACAGCAAAGAGTTATGTAAAGCAGTTCTTAAAGCTTGCTTTTTCCCAAATAAATAGAAAGAATGATATTCAGAAGGCCAAATTTAAGCTCACTGGGAATGAATTGCTTCCTCACAGAGCATCTGGATAAGTAAAGTGTGTCTGTTGGCCAGACAGCAGGCATACAAGTGTAGGGTGAAGAGGTTATGCACCCCTCAACAGGAATTTTAGAAGGAGAGAGAGAGAAGGAGATTGGAAGGGAGTGGGGGAGGGAGGAAGGAAGGAAGGAAAGGAGGCAGGAGGGAGGGAAGGAAGGAAGGAAACCCTTCAACGCCCGCTGTATAAGGAGGTGAGAAAAGGAATGTGCAGCTACCGGAGATGCGTATGGTGGCCATTGCTGTGTTGTGACTAATCTTGATTTTCCGAGCCCCTCTGTACTATGGTGGTTACAAGCTCTTTCCAAATGTAGGCGGGGAAGGTAGAAGAAGAGGTGAGAAAAAATTGACAGGGTTATGAGAGTAGAAAGGCCACTCCAAAGGTTAGCGGCTTGTGAGCCTGGGGAGAGCTTGAGAAGATCTTGAGCTCAGACAGATGGAGTTCTAGATGTTTCCCCGGGGCCAGACTCTGCATCGGGCCAGAGGAAGCAGCCAGGGGCTAAGCAGGAGAGTACATTATTGCTCCTCTCAAACATTTCTGCTCGGGGAAGGGGTATTTCTGTGGCCCCACGTCCACTTTCTAGAGCACGCATGTGCAGTGTTTGAGCCGTTTGATACCTTCAGGAATATATCAGTCAAATGGGAGACAACACAGTGACCATTTGGGAAGAGTGAGGAAGGAACAAGCGAGACCCAGAAGAGGCACGCAGGCTAAGGGAGGGGACAAGCTCAGTCAGGGATAGGTGGGCTGCGCAGAGGCCCCTGGGAGGGACTCAGTGAGAGCCCATGTGTTTTTAGGCCATTTTTCCATATTCATGCACACTGTGGGCCTGAGGGTTACCCCACCTGCCCCCCCTCCACCTGTGATCCTCTGGACAACCAGTGGTGAGCTGGGCAGCCAGTTTCCCACAGAGATGATGTTTCAGTTCTGCAAAGAACAATGATTTTTTTTTTTTAAGTTTATTTATTTAGAGAGAGATTGGGAGAGAGAGAATCCCAAGCAGACTCTGTATAGTGTGGAGCCCGATGCGGGGCTCGAACTCACGAATCGTGACATCATGACCTGAGCTGAAGTCAGGACTTAACCAACTGAGCCACCCAGCCACTCCAAAGAACAATGACTCTTTAAAATTCTTTTTCCAGGGACGCTTGGGTGGCTCAGTCACTTACGCGTCTGATTTCTTAATTTTGGCTCAGGTCATGGTCTTGCAGTTTGTGAGTTCAAGCCCAGCATGGTAGTGCAGAGCCCACTTGGAATTCTCTCTTTTCCCCCTCTCTCTGCCCTTTCCCCAGTCCCCCCCCCCTCAGAATATATAAATAAACTTAAAAAAGTCTTTTTCCATGTAATAACTTTTAGGATTGATTCCCTTAGCAACTTTCAAACATAATGACACAGCAGTGTTAACGATAATCATGCTGTGCATTGCATCCCCCGAACTTATTTAACTTATAACTGGAAGTTTGTGCCTTTTGACCCCCTTCACCCAGCCCTCTCCCTCTGCAACCAATCGGATCTCTTTTTCTATGAGTTTGTTTTTTCTAGATTCCATATGTGGGATCATGCAGCATTTGTTTGCCTTTCTGTGACTTCGGTCATGTAGCATGATGCCCTCAAGGGTAACAGAATTGTTTTAAGAGAACTCACCTCCCCATTCCCCTATTTTTGAGCTACTTCACTTTATGGATGTTTAGGGGCCCTGGGGCTGGGCGGGGTGGTCTGTTTTACAAATGTAAAATGGCAATGTGAGTTGTTTTAGACATCTATACCTGAGGTAGTTATTTTGTACTGTTTTCTCATATGTGAAGGACCCAGCTAGTAGACTAGATGAGGAAAAAAGGCAAAAACCAGATTTATGTGAGAGAAAAAGAAAACACTATAGGCAGTAAGACAGTCGAACCCGCAAACCGCGAGATCATGACCTAAGCGAAAGTCGGACGCTTATCTGACTAAGCCACCCAGGCGCCCCATGTGTGAGTTGTTTTTGAAAGGACTGCTTGGTATCAAGGAAAATCATTCCGGTTGTTTTATCTTTCCAAGAAATTTGGAAAGTTTAGCCAAGGAGCACTAATTCTCAAGTGGAGGCAATGTTGTACCTCCACCTTGCCACCCTTGGGGTATTTGGCAAAGCCTGGAGATGGTTTTAGTTGTCGCGACTGGGTGCGTATGTGAGAGACTAGCATCTAGCATCTGAACATCTTACAAGGCACAGAACTGCTCTCTATTGTGGAAGAGCTTTTTCCCCTAAGGAAAAATAAAAATCTCAAGGCAACCTGGTTATACGCATACGTGACAACATCCCTCACGACCTTGTAACAGGAGCCCACTTAATCAGACTGCATATTTGTGTGCTACCATATAGGGAGACAAAGGAACAGAAAACGTATAAAAAACTACGCTACATGGCGTTCGGGGCTCAGTTCTTCCGGCACGAGCCTAACTGAGCGGTGCCAGCAGGAATAAAGTTGCTTCCTGGAAAGAAAAGCCTTGATGTCACGACTTTGTGTGTGAGAATCCTGCTACCCTCCTACCAAGATTTGTCCAGTCCCAAATGTCAACTGTGAGGAACCTGCGGCAGAGCATGGGGTTCCCCCATCCCCACCCCTGTGTGGTGCTCCCAGGTCTTTGCATGGGCACATTGTCCTCCCTGGTCAGGCCAGGTCCACACCATTCCCCTCCTCAGCCTTTCTCACAATCTACTGTTATACCCTTTAACAAACTGAAAAGTTCAAGTCTAATAGATTATGAAAAAGGACTGAATATTTAAATGTCCTCAGCACCCAAAAGGCTTCGACAAAATGTTATTTATCGTGAGTCATACCAAAATGAATGAGCACCGTGTTATTTGCTTTTAGAAAAGCATTCAGGGGCACGTGGGTGGCTCAGTCAGTGACGGTCCCAGTCTTGATTCCGGCTCAGGGCATGATCTCGTGGTTTGTGAGTTTGAACCCTGCATTGGGCTCATGCTGATGGGATGGAGCCTGCTTGGGATTCTCTCTCCCTCTCTGCCCCTCCCCTGTTTGGGTGCTATCTCTCTCTCTCTCTCAAAATAAAATAAAAATTAAAAATTAAAAAAAAAGAATGAAAGGCATTTAGAGATACGTGTGTGTATCAACTGAAGCGAAAACTTCCTCTGTTAGGAATTTACAGGCATTTCAGTTTTACCAGAGTTTATATTCAAATCCAATGAAATAAAATGAAAGCGTAAATCTGTCAAATCACCATGATTTAAAAAAATTAATGACTTCCATTTGTATTTTCTTTTCAGAATGAAGTGGTGGATACGGGTCTGTATCTGAAAGCAGGATTCCACTGAGTTTTGGAATGAGAGCATTCACTCGTTTTCCAGAACGGATCCTGCGAATTAACCTAGAAGGACTTTCAGTGACTGGAGGGGCAGAGACTGTTCTTTTCTTCCCTATTCTGCATTTATGAAGTCTGGCTCCGTGTCCAGCAAAACAGCACCTACTGGCTACCGCAGCGAAGTTCAGCCTTGACAAAGGCAGGAAGCCAGACCCCAGGAGGGTGACTGACACGGGTAGGTGGGAGGAGCTTGCCGCGGAGCTTGCCCTGTGGGGTTAATGCTATTCTTGGAGCACTCGTTACCCCCACCCACATTGTGGACACTTTCTCTTGAGTGCAGAGGTGACCTTTCTGGCAAGATCTCATCAGCCCGTGCTGGTGGAATGAGAACACAGCAGACAGGCAGGGGGTGAGGGACAACTGAGGCCCTCACCCTCTGAAGCCCCCCTCCCATTCCCCCACTCCCCGGTGTGATATTTGATCTACCTCTAAGCAAGACCCTGAGGAAGGCACTTGGCAAGACCAGAGAGAGCAGCAGAGTCCGCACCTATTTCCATGACCTGCGGATCTTAGCAAACCAGCCTTAGACACATCGTCCGCCGTTCCCGTGTTACGTACAGCTACAGAAAAACGGTGTGTGTTTCTCATTTCCCATCTTCTCATTGCTCCCTGACCCCTGAACACCACTTTTGAAAAGTGGGTCCCTACACATTTTGGGTTTTGAACACACAGCTATCATTTGGGATAGTTTTGCCAATTTTACAGTTTCTCAAACTTCCATCAGAGAAACATTAAGGCCGCTTAGCCTTCTGCTCTTAATACTACATGCTGGCTTTTTATTGTCCAATGTTCCTGACCTTCCTGTAAAACTCAGTGTCTTCAAGCAATGGTGGTTTATCTTACTGAAGCTGGTGTGAAGCAGGAAGAACCACTCTGAAATAAACTTACTGCCAATCTGTTTGCAGGCCGAGGGGACCATTAGTGACCGTATTGATCCTCCGCGGGTAAAGAATCACCCGGCATGAGGAAGCACAGTATTTGTTTTGTTGGGAAAATTGTTTCGCTGGGGATTCTCCAAGAGAGAATGTTATGATCATGTAATAAGAGATTCTTAGCCCCGTGTCTCAGGCAAGTTGCCTGTGGGTGGACGTCAGTCTGAGGGGCTGTTTGTGTATGTGGTTGTGTCCAAATGTGTGTCTCAACTTAGATTTGCCTTGGTCTTTTTGTGAGCCAGGCCTCTGGAAAATGTGAACTTGCTTTCTTATGAAACTAGAGGGGACACTTATTGTAAACTGGGTGTCTCGTTTTGAGGATAGTTCCTTAAACTAGCGAAATAGGTGAATTTCCCTTCTTCCTCTTTATTTTTTACGTGTCAAATGTTAAGTCTTAGTGTGTTTGTACTTTTTAGGATGTAATGAATAACTTTAATGGAGAAGGATTTAAAAATATTTACAATAAATTATTTTTGCCCGGGCAGTTGTCACGTTACTGTTGCTTCGTAGCTGTGGACTCACCAAGGCCGTGATTGGGGCTGGCGTTTTCTCGCAGCTAATGGTGTTGGAACTGATATTTTTTTCATCTCCCTGAGGACCGCTTCCCCTTCTGAGTAAGAGTGAGCTGGGTGGGCTGGGGCGGGCGGGGTCCTCCTCTGTGCCAGTGAGAGCAGGGAGGGGCCCTCTCTCCCTTCCAGTTCCTCCCAGGCCTCTCCCAGCTGGACCAGGTGCTCAAGGGTCCCAGGGCCAGAAAGAAGGCCTCTTCCTGCGTGGAGACAGGATGGGGTGGTTTTCCCTTCTGTGGAAAGCACTCCTATGTGAGTTCCTTGCCTTGGGTTTTGACCCCGTGCAGGGCATCCAGAAGCCTTTCCGTAGGTGTGGCTCTTTGGTTCATGTGGTGTGGAAGGAGCTGAACTTTGTGACGAGAGCATTTGGAGGTCACAGATGCTCACATACACACTGTCCTGCTGCGGGTGGTGAATTTATGGGTCACCACACATCTCAGTGGTGAGCGTAATGCCTGGTGCCTGATAAGCTTTCAACAACTATTTGTGAAGCAATTGGAAGAGTTGAGAAGAGAAACTGATCTTTTCTGGAAGTCACTTAGATAAGGACAGAAAGGAGACAGCCAGATGTGCCCCTTCTCCTGTCCCCGAAAAAAATTCTACCCACATGTCCAATTCTTTTTTGCCTTTCATTTTTTTTTTTAATTTTTTTTTAAATATACATTTTATTTATTTCTAGGAGAGATAGAGAGACAGCGTGAGCAGGGGAGTATCAGAGAGAGAGGGAGTCACAGACTGAAACAGGCTCCAGGCTCCGAGCTGGCAGTCAGCACAGAGCCCGACGCGGGGCTCGAACCCACGCCGCGAGATCATGACCTAAGCGAAAGTCGGACGCTAACCAACTAAGCCACCCAGGCGCCCCGCCTTTTTTTTTTAAAAAATATTTTTATTTATTTCTAGGAGAGAGAGAGAGAGACAGCGTGAGCAGGGGAGGGTCAGAGAGAGAGGGAGTCACAGACTGAAACAGGCTCCAGGCTCTGAGCTGGCAGTCAGCACAGAGCCCGACGGGGGCTCGAACCCACGAACTGCGAGATCATGACCTAAGCGAAAGTTGGACGCTTAACCGACTAAGCCACCCAGGCGCCCCTCCTTTTGCCTTTCAATTTAACTTAGTTCTGCAGCTTTTTTTTTTTTTTTTTTTTTAATGCTATGCTTTGCAGACAATGCAAGAGATTCCGGCAGGGACAATAATAAAAAAAGAAGCTGCTGGTCTTGTGAGGCATTGAGACTCTGCACAGACCAAATGGGAAACAGCAGGAGAAAGCAGCCCGGCTGGAAAAATAAAGACAAACTGTAGCGTTGTGGGCAGTCCAAGAAAAGAGTGGTCGGTGTAGCTTGATTGGAGCAGGCTTTGCCTGGGAAGGCGGACCCCGCTGACCCTGACACGCCGGTGGGGTTTGAACAAACAGATTGGCTTTCCTTTACCCATGTTCGTGTCTTATCAGGACGAGGGTCACGTTTTGTCTTTTCTGTCTTAGATGTGGACTCTGCGTGGACCCCTGCCCCATTCAGAGTCTGGTCAGTGCTGAGAAAAGTGGGGAGACGTCTCTCTAAGCCTTCCCTTCTCTGCTCCCATTACTGTTTCATTGCTTTAAAATAGGCTAATTCACTCTGTCATCGCCTTGGTGGAAGCGGCTCCTGCAGACACCCTCTTACCTTTCCGTTACTGTTGGAGATCGTGTATTCTTAGCCTCCGAAGGCAGTTCCCTCATCTTATACTTAGGAAACCGAGGTCGGGAGAGACGAAAGGGTGAGACTAGAGTTCCAAAGTTTTGAGGGGCAAAGCAGCCCACCGGGTTGCCGCACACCATCAGTGGCCTCCGACTTGGGCAGGCACCCCAGGGTCCTGCTCAGTTCAGGCTTGGCTGAGGTCTGGGAAACCACAAAGAGCACAAGCGGTGAGGGGGGAAGCCGGGAGTTGAGAGGTGTCATCATCAGACTGTAGAAGCCTTTATCTGGGATGATCACAGTGCTTCCCCAGGTGCCTTGCGAAAAGCACCCTCTGTCTAATAGTGGGAAGAGCTCACATGGACCCATTTAACAGCTGGCAGAACTGAGGTATGCTCAGATCAAATGACTTTCAAGTTGCTTTCTGAACACAAGAGGCTGGCTTGAAAAAGAACAGAGTCAAAGAAAAGCAAACAGAGTCTCCTATTGTCTGAAGCCTAGCTGCGGTGTTCTGGAGTCTCATCTGTCCTGTTCTGCCTGTGCTCTTCCTTTCCTGCGAGTGTTTGAAGCCCCGTCACCTGTGGTTGTCCTAAAAATGTCAGTGCTTGAATTTATTTGTTGTCAACGGTAGGTTTTACTGATGCTGCCCTTTTCTTGTACGTCTCTTCTGTTCTGAATAAGAATTTATTCACGGGCCAAGGGATTATTTATAGATACTACTCTGAACCTGAAACGGAAACCACCAGACCTGCAGTCACTGTATGAAATGTGCCTCTGTGTACTGGCCGTGTACAGGTGTGAGACTGGCGTGGGGGAAGGGAGCTTTTTGATTCTGTTTGTGCTCTCTCAAGGAGCAATTGGAATCCTCAACCTAGTTTCTTATCCAGAACATAGGAATTCTTCTGCCGATGGATGACACCTACAACCAAAATTGTGTACAATATTGTGCGTGAGAGTGTATGTGTGTGTGTGTGCGCACGCGCACGTGTGTGAATGTGCATTTTCTGGGAGGAGGGTTCCACAGCTTTCATCAGAAATCCTGCAATCTGTGGAAAACAGGATCCGCATTATATATAGACATAGCAGGGATTCCAAAGCACGCCCAAAGGGCTCTCCTGCTCAAAAACAGTTCTGTTTCGTAATCCCTCTAAATGTCATTACAAGAACACATTTCTTTGGTTAAGCACTTATGCTTAATGTATTGCTGATAAAAGGCATATATTATTTGGGACAAGTAATACTTTCACAGGTAATACTCAAATTTGTATAACTTCTATTGTACTAAAAATCTATAAACCAGTCAACTTCAGTAATGGTCCAATGTCCAAATGAAAAATTCCAGTATAAAACTCGGTGATTGCGTTTCTGTCTCCGTGGAAGAGAGCTGATGGCCCTGATCACTAGCACATCAACACTTATTTTCCCCCAGACATCATAAACTGTTTTTGTTTCTCTTTGAGATCATTTATTCAGGGTCTGTGGTAAATGAATCACATACATTAGATGCAACCCTCCTGTGGATGGGTGTTAAAGATGAGCCTTCAAGGTACATGCTCAAGGTCACAGAGGGAGAAAGGGATAGAAACACGATTTGAATCATTGCTTATCTGACTGTAGTGTCCACACTTGGAACCCTGGCCAACCGTCAAGGTTAAGGTTCCATGTGAGAGAACTTTGCTGAAACCTGAAGTTAGAAGAGGACAAGATACCCAGATGTGATCAGCTCTTAGCTGCAGGCCACCAACTGGCTGACATCTCAGCAAACCTATGTTGGCACATCCAACCTCATGTCACCATGAGGATTTATTATCCTCATTGGCACGTAGCACGTTTTTTTTTTTAAATTATTTTTTATAGTTTATTTTTGAGACAGAGAGAGACAGAGGATGAGCGGGGGAGGGTCAGAGAGAGAGGTAGACACAGAATCCGAAGCAGGCTTCAGGCTCTGAGCTGTCAGCACAGAGCCTGACGTGGGGCTCGATCCCACGAACCGTGAGATCATGACCTGAGCCAAAGTCAGACACTCAACCGACTGAGCCACCTAGGCGCCCCTAGCACGTTTTAAATAGCAGCTATTTAACCTTGGTTAGTTTGGGGGGGCAAAGCAGTGTGATTAAGCACATAACGTCTCTGCTACCTTGTCAACAAACTTCTTACTATTTTAACATCACTAAAACAAGGACAATGGCTATGGGTTAAATAAAACAAGAAGTTGAGAACACAGGTGTGAATATAAAAATAGTCTAATTTGCTAATTATTCTTGGTTTCACTCATAATTTGTGGTTTAATATTTTCATGCCAGTTTACTGGTTCCAGCGCTTATGAGTTATAATCCCAAACACATTTCTGTTAAGTTTCTCTCCAAGTATGGTCGTTTAGACCTGGGGGGTCTACACACTTTTTTTTCTGAAAAGGGGAAAAAAATAAGTATTTTTGGCTTTGCAGTGTGTGGCACAACTACTCAAATCTTCTGTGTTTGAGCCATAGACAGTATGAACATGTATAAAGCATAAGCAAATAAGCATAAGCATGGCTGTGTTCCAATAACATTTTATTTATTAAAAAAAAAAAAAAGACAGTAGGTCAGATTTGGCCTGTGGGCCACAGTGTGCCAACCCCTGTTTAGGGGGTAGACAGATTTCTAGGAACAATGAGGAAAAACATTAGGGAAAATAATCGGAACATACAAAGAAAGGCTCATTAGAGAAGGGGTATGTGTGTGAGGGTATTATTTTTTCCCATATGGACATTTTATTAATATTTTATACATGACACATTAATCCACACATACACCATACAGTTAAGTAGAGGCTCTTCTATGTAGTTTGTTGGAAGAGTGTGGAATTAGAAGCCAGGAAATCGGGCTCTGGATAAAGTTCCATCAGTAGCTTGCAATGCTACATCGGGCTACTTACCCCTCTGAGCAAAGAAAAAGGGATAGTGGATTTAGAGTGACTCCATAGGTCTTTCTACTCTACCATGCTCTAATGCTATGATTTTCTTATTCAGATTTCTAGGGAAAAAATACAAGGTTTAAAAATATGGATTCAAATAATACCAAAAATTATATAAAAACCTGGCCTAGAACTTAATGATTCAACCCATGTAACCGACAAAGCCATGAGGGCCAACAAGTCAAAGGACACTATGCAAAGAACATGGCTGACTGGCACGGGGTGAGAGGAACACAGCCTCCCCACTCTGGAGGCTCCGGGTGAAGAGCTGGACCCACAAATGTGTGTGGAATGAGTAGACTCACCCCACCCCCACCCCCCCCACCCCCACTGCCCGTGTGAACTTAGTGTGATGGGTAAAGCTTCCTTGTGACTTCAGAAGACAATGATGTAAACATTTTATGAGAAGAACCTGGACACAGGAGCAGACCCTTTGTGATGCTCCCAGCTACAGGGGACCAAGAAAGAAGCTCCTTTGGCCACCAAGCAAAGCAGCCAATTCCCAAAGCCATTTGGAGTGAAAGATGGCCACTCCTTTCTCAGAGTGGTGTTCAGGATAAGTGGTTGGTCTTTGTATAATGAACATTGAGCAGGATCTAAGGAGCCCTATGGTTTGTAAACTAGATTCTGCAGAGACCCCTGTAGAATGGTGTGTGTATGTGTGTGTGCGTGTGCACGTGTGAACACGCGTGCCTTAAGGGCTTTGTGCCCCATGCCTGCTTCAACCAGATCCCCATCCCCCAGATTTTATTTACTGGTGATTAGACAAGTGCTGGGCTGACCAGTTCATTTTAAACAAGAAACCCAAGGCTCAGAGGGTGACATAAGTGGACGTGGCTGTTGCAGGGAGTGGACGGAGATTTTACCAGGAGTGAGAAGTTCATATTCACTTTCTGGAGAGGGCAAATGCCTTGGGGAGGCAGACACGTGGAGAAGGGCGTATGATGTCTCGGTTCCTCCCAAGAACTCCCTGGGTCTCTCGGTCTTGGGGGAGATGTTCTCGTAGTACACTGCAGAGATCCCTGATGACCTTTTCCTGAGGACGCTGTGATTGATGAGGGTGTAGGACAGATCTTCTAAAGAGCTCTGGTCAGCATTGTCCTGCTGGTCAAAGAAGAGCCTCGTCAAGAGTGGGCCTCTTGCCATTTCCTTTATACTCCAGGCCCCACACGGACCTGACCCTGGGCAAAGTCTGTCTTCCATGAGTGTCTCTCCCCCTGTCTCTTGGCTGTTTTTCCTAAATGGCTGCCCCCACTCCAACCCCGAGCTCAGACCACCAGAGAGCTCATGCTTCCCAGAGTGTTCAGCCTATCCAGGCATGTCTTCTCTGCTCCACATTCCAGAGTGACCCCTGGCCACTCTGTATAATTCCCAAACCTCAGGCCCTGGAGGCAGAGCGTTCTCACATACCAGAACAATCTGAGGATACCCTCCCGTGATTGGGTTATGATATATAACCACTCATTCTAGACATCGTTGCATGATTAAAAAGGGAAACCACTCGAGAAGTTCCCAGTCAGTGGCATCTCAGGAGATAAAAAGTAAAGCAGCAAATATAAGAGGGAGAGCCTGGATCTGGGACAGAGGCATGGTTTTGGACCATGTCCCTGCCCATCTTGTCAGCTGTCTGGCTTTGGGAGAATACCACTCAGTCTCAGTTTTCTCATTTGTAAAACGGAGGAAATCATAGTACCATTCTTAGAGGCCTATTGTAAGTTACGTGGATGCTACGGGCAAAGCTCTCAGCACCCTGCCTGGTGACCACAAAGAACCTCGTAGGTATTAGTTCCTTTCAATAACGTGTACAGCAGTGGATGGTGCTGCTGCCCCCGTGCCCCGTGCAGGGCCCCGGGCTAGCAAGCATTGGTATCTAAAGTTTTTCTTTATATCAGCTTTTGAAAGGGTCTTGGAGGCCATCTGGAGTGTCTGCATTTCCATTGTCATCTCAGAAGAAGGCTCAGAGGTGTTGGCATTACCTGGATGGAAGCAGATGGCATTCCTCTATCTGGAGAAAAAAAATACACTCCGTGAATTTCAGGTCACGGGGCAATTTGAGGAGAGAGGATGGGGAGTGGTGGGCGAACACTCGGATATAAGCAGCCTGAGAGCCAAATGATGGCCCATCAGGCTACCTCGACCTGCAGCACACCCCTGGGGAGTGACTGCACCATCTAAACAGGACACAGCAGAGCTGTGCTGGGGCTGGGAGGCTGCATGGAGGGACACCCATTCGCTGGGGCATTGGGAAGGAAATCACAATTCCCTCCATCCCTCCACCCCTCCGTCCCTCATACAAGATTCATTGCAGACCAACCCTGTACCAGGCACTGTGGAGACAATGAAAAATCAGAAACAGTTCCTGTCCTCAAGGGGCTCACAGGGGATGGTGGTCATGCGAGGGCCGGTGCTGGAGAAGGCCCTGACAGAAAGAAACTCTCTCTCTCTCTCTTTTTTTTTTTTTTTTTCTTGAGAAAGACAGAGATCATCAGCAGGGGAAAAGGCAGAGGGAGAGAGAAAAATCTTAAGCAGGCTCCACACCTACATGGTGGTAATGGGTGTGGTGATGGCGGGGGGCTTACTCAAGGCTTGACTTGGGGCTCGACTTGGGGCTCGATCCCACGACCCTGGAATCATGACCTGAGCTGAAATCAAGAGTTGGACGCTCAATCAACTGAGCCACCCAGGTGCCCATTCAGAAGCAAACTCTGAAATTGAACATTCCCACTTGTGAATTTGCTAACAGGTACAAACAAAAGCAGGCCAGTTTTTCCCAAACCAGTTTATTTAAAGCCAACTGGCTCTGGCCACCCAGCAAAGAGGCAGATGGACTTGCAACCCCCTCACAAGCACATCAGCTCGATCGGCGAACACGAGCTTTCCCACGGAAGCTGCATGATGCCGTCCTACACAGAAGGTGGCTATGCCCTGCAGGCTGCTTGATTTATTATTATGGATTTGCATTCCCCCAGGACTGACCTCCCAGATGCTCATATCTCCGTAAATCCGCATGGCCATCTAGGACGCCCCTGATTATCACTGCAAGAAAAGTCTGCGAGTTTTGGCATCAGAGATCTTTCTACCGGGCTCTGCTCTGATGGAGGCTGGGGTTTCCTGGAACCCTGGGTGAAGCTAGGGATGGGAGGGCCATAATATTCCTTTCCATACTTTACAGAGCTAGTTTATAAGACTCCGAGTGAATGAATTAGGCTCTGCTCTTTCAGCCCAGGAAGGCAAAGTCAAAACTCCTTCATTTTTCTTCTTTAGAAATTCAGTGGCCTGTTCTCAGGCCTATGCTTTCTTATTCTCTTTCTTATATGTGATGCTATTCACTACCCTCTCCTTCTCGAATTCCTTCTTCTAGGCTTCAGTCCTGTTCTATCTCCAGAGACCGTTGCATCACCTCCTAAGTGGTCTTCCAGCATCTGCCCTTTTCACTCCCTAATACGATTCGTTCTCTGCACAGCAGCCCAGGCGATGTCTTTCAACGCTGCACCCTCACACCCACCCCTTGTTTAAAACAGTCTGCAGTTCTCAAGACGAAATCCCCAATCCTAGGCTCGACCACAAGGCCATGCCCCTCCTGAGTGCTCTCTGTGCCCCCACTGGCCTCCTCGCAGTTTCCTGGAAGCACCTAGCACCTCTAGAGCTTCAGTTATTGTTCCCAGTTAACCCCTTCAGCTTCTAGACCTCTGGGAGGTAGGGAGTAGCCAGCTCCTGATTCAACGAGCTCATGGTCTAGTGGAGAAGGAGACTGGCAACTGGGCAAATGACTCAGATTGATGTGGAAGTACTACACTGAAAATATGCCCAGCGAGCTTCGGAAGCGCAGAGATAGGGCAGTTTGGAAACCTAAGTCTATCAAAAGTAGGAAAGATGAGAAAGCAATGACTTACCCTCATTTGCGGAATATGGCTTTTCTTCAGAAATGTCCATTTTTCTCCTGAAGAACAAAAGGAAAGAAGATTGGTTGGCTCAATATTCAGCAACGCTCCAAGGAAATTAGACTCGACTCTAAAACCTTATGTTTAACTCTTTCATTTGTTAAAGGCATATCTCCTTCAGCAAAGAGGCAAATGAAGACAGATAAAAGGGAAAAGGAAGGGTAAGACCAAGTAGAAATCTACACCCTTGTGTGTGCGTGTGCGTGTCTCCTCCCTTTTCCATTTTCTAAGGCTGACGTGGGATTGATTTATAAATGGAGAACCATGGTGATGTTATAGGTAACTATTTGGGGGATATTTTCTTCTAACAACATCTCAATTTCTTTTATATCATGCGAGATAAGGAGCCAAGGTTATTTCCAATTCCAGCCTCAAGCTCCAAATATTTCTTGCTCCAAGCAAGCAAACGGCTCCCATGTGAGCACAGAGGTTAACTGCTCTGTAGAGACGAACCCCTCACCCCAGAAAAACACAGTATAGTATATTGGAAGCTCCTTATCATCTCAAGACACATGACATGTTACTCCGAGGAGCATGACTGTGTGTTCTGCTTTGCTTAGACGGTCTGGTTAATGTCCTTCTCAGTCACTTAGGGACCCTGAACTATTTTTAGGGTCTCTTTCACTCTCAAAGCTTTCCCAGTGTGAAGGATGAATTATATGACCACCCTGGCCTAAAGGTCTCTGTGCAAGGGACAGCAATGTGTGCTTCTGTACATGGGGACTCAGGGACTCACCGTGGGATTAACTCCTCTTCCTATGCATTGGTAGCCAGTTTCATTCTTGCTTCTGAAGCTTTCTCGTTTGAGGAGCGCCATCAAGACTATTGTTCCTGTTTCTCACCAAACTCAAATTGTCACTTCCCTGACTGACTCTCAGATAACTGTGGCTGGGTAGTGACAGGCTTCCACTGTGGCCACAGACAGTGGGCAGTTACAGGTGATTTATAGCAGACATCACGCTGAAACCACACTTTGGGAAATAACTCATGAAATAATTCTCCACTCACCACGGAAGGCAGAAACACCCTTCAGCAATGCAGCAGCTCCAGCATCTAAAATAACCATGAGATGACACAGGTCACAACGTTGGTTTCTGCAGCTTTGTTAGGGTGACTCCCTTCTCTTTGCCATTTCTGTGAAAAACCTTTTTTCCTACCCCAAGACAGTATTTATTTTAGATGACTTGGACACATTTATCATGCTAGAATGACTTTTTCCTTCGGGGACACTAACTGGCCCTTTGGGAATATGAAGATGAAGCTTATCAACTCCTAATCAGGAAAGGGACTGTCTGCTATAGTCCCTGCAAAGGGAAAGGGCTCGCTCATGCCCAGTGTCAATAATTTACTTGGAACCTTGTGATGAAGGACACACGAGTTATCTCCAGGAAATCAAGGTATAGGTACATGAACATTTTAGAAATTTCTTTCAGGTACAAGTTAGGCAATATTTATATAGAATTCTACAGCACTCTGAATTTCTCCTATTTATACCATATTATAATTGTTCTGTTGGAAAAAAACCAACACAAGCCCAAAATGGTGTCCCTTAGACTGAGTTCTCAAACTAGTGCTTAATACACAAATTTTTAAGGGGAGGGGGCACAATTGATTGAGGAGCAGAGAGAGAAAGAATCCTAGGAGGGACAGAGGGGGAGAGGGAGGAACAAAAATGGAGGAAGAGGCGGGGGAGAGAAGTGGGGCTCACTTGAAGTGGGGCTCGTGTTTTACTCAAAGTGGGGCTTGGGCTCATCCAATGTGGGACTCGAATTCACCAACTGTGAGATCCAGACCTGAGCTGATGTCAGATGCTTAATGACTGAGCCACACATGCACCCCTTGATGCATAATTTAATTTTCTTTTGCAGTTTCAATCTCCTCCAGAGATGTAGTCTTAACTCATTAGCCAGAAGTTCTTTAATCTGTGCCAGTGAGTCTGTCACTCGGGCCCTCTCCATCCCCATAAAAATGTGAGATAATCTGCCTGATAAAAACACCTTATTTTTCCCCTTAGAAAGTGGCCTCACCCGGAATAATTCTTTTTCTTTTCTTTTTTTGAGAGAGAGAGAGAGAGAGGGAGAAAGAGAACACGTGCTTAAAGCAGGGGAGAGGGAGGGACAAAGGGTGGGGAAAAGAGAACCTTAGGCAGGCTCAACACCCAGGGCAGAGCTTGGGCTCTATCATGAGCCAAAATCAAAAGTTGGATGCTTAGCCAGCTGAGCCACCCAGGCATCCCAAGAAGTTAATTCTTTTCTTTTGCCAATAACTTTTTAAAATGTTTTGTTATTTATCTATTTTGAGAGAGAGAAGAGTGTGAACAGGGAAGGGGTAGAGAGAGAGGGTGACAGAGGATTTGAAGCAGGTTCCGTGATGATAGCAGAGGGCCTGATGTGGGGCTTGAACTCACAAACCATGAGATCATGACCTGAGCTGAAGTCGAAAACTTAACCAACTGAGCCTCCCAGGTGCCCCACTAGTCACTTTTTTTAAAATTTAGCTTTATTCACTTGTTTTTTTTTACTGTTTACTTATTTATTTTGAGAGGTGGGGGAAGAGAGAATCCTAAGCAGGCTCCGTGCTGTCATCAAAGAGCCCGACTCAGGGCTTGATCCCACAAACCGTGAGATCGTGATCTGAGTCGAAATCAAGAGTCAGTAACTTAACTGACTGAGCCACCCAGGCAGCCCTAATCCCCACCTTTCTTCTATAAAAACCTTCCATTGTGTATAACTCTTTGGAGAGCTATTTGCTAAATGGGGTGCTGCCTGACTAATGAATCACTTAATAAAGACAATTTTCAAATTTACTTAGTTCAATTTTGTTATTTAACAGTTCCTTTGTTTACATCCTACACTAGAACATGAGTTTCGTAAAGTCAGAGACCATTATTTATTTGTTCATCACGGTCTGTATCACAAGCACATGCTATAGTATCTGGCACACAGTAAATGTATTTTCACTAAGTGTTTCTTACATGAATGAGTCGCCAAAGAACAGAGCAACTCTAACTAGCTCAGATCATCAGATCTACCTCCTTGATTCAAGATACACATAAATCAACAGGACTTGTGATCTATTATATGGCAGAAAGGCTCAGGATCTTTTTGTAGTCAGACATCCAGCCTGAAGTCTAAGTATCATTCTGGGCATCTTTCTGAATTGGAGTCACAGTCAGCTACCTGCAGAGTTAAATGTGAAAGCCCTTTAGAAAGTACTGCATGTTCCAGTAACACTATGGAAAAGTGTTTGTCAAATGTCATTCCGAAATATCAGCCCTAGCGATTTTCCCAAGAAGTTCCCTTGGAAAGGGCAGGAGAGGAGAAGCTGTGGGCATCAGCGTGACTGAGGGTTGTCAACCTCTCTGGTCTATGTACCATCAGAATTTTGGCATCGAAAGGCATGGCTGTAGTCATTCCTCCCCTTTGGGCTACTTTCAGCCATTTGTTTCTATCTCCTGTTTCTGTGGCTAAAGAAAGACTAGAAGGAAACCAGTGAACCTCACCAACTGCCAAGAAATCTGGTTCACTGAGCAGATCTGGCAGATGAGAAAAGACACTGAGTTTAGAGTTACGCGATCAGTGTCGCTGGAAACCTTGAGCCAGTTTCTTCATCTGTAAATGAGGATATATATACTGCTTACCTCATGGAGTTGTAAGGGTTAAATAAAGCTAAATGTGGGCAAAGTTATTTTTAAACTGGTTATTTCCCCTACTCAACATTTCTGTAATATAGTCTTGCATGTCAGCTTGGATGTTTTGGTTTGGGATGGGTTCTGACAACCTCCCTGAAGGAGGCCAGATGCATCTCTCTGACTCCAGGCTATGTGCCAGCAATTCCATATTCCTGTCTCTTACAGAAACATCTCTGGCCCCCTGGACCACCCAGTCTCTCCCTTGTTATAAGGGCTCATGGCCCTTCTGGTCCGTTTCATTCATGCTAAAGCATATGTCCAACGATATCCTCCAAGTATGTGATCCTTAGCTTGCACTGAAGAAATGTACCCGATGGGTAGGTGGGTGGCAGAATCTTTGCATCTCTAGCTCCTAACACAAGCTTTGGCTCAGTGTTTGTTTTTTAACTGATATCCTTTCACAAGCTTCTCCTGAAACCATAGGAAAAGTACAGATAACTCTACAGGCCACAAAACAGCTGGCTTTGCCACACTCTGGGATTCTTGGACCCTGAGACACTAGTTTCATATTTTGGTGATTCCCTGACACTGAAAGAGGAGTAGTCAGAGAGGATTAATGAGAAAGTCTTGGTTTTACAGCCTCAGGATAATTGCAAGTGTCTCTCTCCACAAACCTTTCAACAATCATGATGATGTGGGAGATGTGGTCCTCAGAAACATCAGAAACAGAAACTTTGAGTTTAAAATGGAATGGCCAGGATGGAGCTTGAGCACAAAGGGACTTGAGTTCAATGAACACAGACAGCAGGAAATAGCGATCTTATTTCTAGTTGCTAAGGATCACACTAGGCTCCTAGCACGTCTCCTGTCCAAAGGTTCAAAGGGTTTTTGTCATGTCTTCACATCAACTGTTATTGCAACTGGTGCTGGGTCTAAGGTGTTCTGTGTGGAGTACGTGAAGTTTAGGATCTGATAGACTTCACTCTTCATGGGCAAAGGCCGGGAGATTTCTTGGATTTGTTCTCACCTGGATGTTCTCTGTTTGAGGGTTTGATTTTTCAGAGTCCAGTGTATCTTTTGAGTGTTCTCTTGCCACCTAAAACCCTACAGATGAGGAGTGAACTAAGTACTTGCACTCCAGGATTCCCACTTCAGATCATAATTTTTCCAGCCGCCATTTGTGTGAAACCCCAGAATCGCCTCCGCTTCCACTGGTTGACCTCAGATCTGTTCACAGCCCTTCCTCACTGTACACGACAGTCTTTCATCAGATAGTTTCTCCGTTGCCATGCCATCCCACCAACATTCTTCATATACAACCAGCCTTCGTATACAACCAGTCCTAAATCATGTTCCCACGTGGCCAGGCTCCCTAATGATGGCCGTGAGAGTATCCGGGTACGGAGAAGCCTGCCTGCTTGGCGCAGTATTTAGGGACGGGGCAGGGTCCTGGCTTGGTCTCATGTAAATCATCATCTGTTACAGCACCAAGGCAGAGAACGTGGGATAAGAGGAGAAAAAAGGATAAAATAAAGAAAACACATCTATTCATTGTTCGGGTTGGGTTTCTGTACAACCATTTTTTTCATTTGTGGAGAATTGAGGATATAGAGAAAAAGAAACTAAAAATTAAATACTACTTATGTGCGTTTATTACTTTCTCTCAACCTCTCTCTCTATACACAAAGACATACACACACACACCCCCACTTACTCAATGTATATAACATACATTTTATATGTTATATTTAATCTCAGACTAAATCCATGAGGTAGACATTATGATTTTTTTTCTTTTTCTTTTTTTTTATTTTACCAATAAGAAAACTGAGTCTAAAAATGTTAAGCAACTTGTCTGAGGACCACCAGTCAGTAAGTAAGACTCTAACCTCCTCTCATAAAGAACTCGGTACCACTCCTCTCAGTGGGGGTGGGGGGAGATTTCCATGGCTTTTGTCTGATCCGACAACCATGGTGAGAGTGTGCCAATTGGATGATAACTGGAAGGAAGGGTAAGATTGAAAATTACATCCTAGTAAATATAAATAGAAGACTTCGAAAAATTATATTAAGGGAGACATTTTATTTATTTTTTTAAGTTTATTTATTTATTTTAAGAAGGAGAGAGAGAGGGTGGGCAGAGAGAGACAAACTCCCGACACGGGGCTCTATCCCGTGCCCATGAGATCATGACCTGAGCCTAAATCAAGAATCTTGGATTCTTGGGGCGCCTGGGTGGCTTAGTCGGTTAAGCGTCCGACTTTCGCTTAGGTCATGATCTCGCGGTTCCTGGGTTCGAGCCCTGCGTCGGGCTCTGTGCTGACTGCCGGCTCAGAGCCTGGAGCCTATTTCAGAGTCTGTGACTCCCTCTCTCTCTGACCCTCCCCTGCTCACGCTGTCTCTCTCTCTCTCCTAGAAATAAATAAAACATTAAAAAAAAAAAAGAATCTTGGATTCTTAACTGACTGAGCTACCTGGGTACCTCTAAGGCAGTATTTTAAATTAGCACGGAAGTGAAGATGCTAAGCCAACTACTTGGGGAAAAAATGTGAGTGTGTGTATGTGTGTATTTGACACCCTATAGTCAATGTACGGGGCTACATGTAAAGCAATAAAATAAACAAAAAATTATGTTTGGATTTGTGGATTTGTCTTAAGAAGGGGAAGGAATTCTAAGCATTAATTGGTAGAAACCAAGGAGATTTCTAGATTTAATTCAGTTACATTTTAGAAATAGTAAGCAAACAGGAGTGCCTGGGTGGCAGCCAGTTAAATGTCTGATTTTGGCTCAGGTCCTGATCTGACCGTTCGTGAGTTTGAGCCCCATATCGGGTTCTCTGCTGTCAGCCCAGCGCCCACTTCAGATCCTCTGTTTCCCTCTCTCTTTGCCTCTCTCCCCCATTCTCTCTCTCTCAAAATAAACATTTAAAAAAAAATAGTAAGCAAACATAAAACATCCGCATGGCACGAGATGAACCAAAAAAATCTTTTTTATAATATGAGAAAGGGCTAATTTCTTCAAAGCACAAATAGCTTGTACTGGCAATAGAACAAAGTAGACCAGAATCCAAAACAGAAATAGGCAAAAGACATATGGCTCTTCACAGATAAATACAAATGACTGATAGATATAGACCTTAAAATAAGGATAATGTATCTAATGTTATCAGCAGTTATCGGTGTGATTTACTATTTTATTTTCCTTATACTTTATGTACTTTTCAATTTTTGCAAGCAACATATATTAAAGTCCTAATCCTTCACCCCCACACCAAAGTTCTAAAAAAACTTACAAATGTCACATCAGTCATGGCTTCCTCAGCCACATGAGATCTGTAGTTAGTTTTAGTTCTTCTCAAGACAGTATTTCTTCATGTTTCCAATCATTCATCCAACCTTTTATGAGTGTCTACTCTATGTCAGAAATAATGCTCGGAAATAGGAATCCAACAATGAATAAGAAACCGCCTCTACAATTAAGGAATTCACACATAGATGTGAGAATAGGGATTTATAATCTGATAGAATGCTACAGCTGCAGAGAGCTCAAGGGCAGTGAGGAACCAGGGATGGGGTCCAGGTGACACAGGCTCTCAGGGAGGGGCAGGAGACATCTCACAGGCTCCCCAAGTCTCTTTTTGGGAGGTGCCCTTTTGAGTCCTGTGTCGCGGCTCCTAGTGGCACAAGCTGGGACCTGGGATCCCGACATAAAATCTGTACAAATCCTCCCTGTCCCTGTCCCGGTGAGCTCGTTCTCCCTAGGCCATCTCACCTGGGAGTCTCCCGCTCGGGGTGGTGCTAATTTTCACAACGGCTGCTTCCGTGTTAACGAAGAGAATGGTCCAAAAACATAACATCTTCTAATTGTTGAACTTTACTGCGTAAGGCACTAGGCTAGCATCGCACACATACAAACTGCCAAGGTAGGTCTTGTATTATGATTTCCTCTTAAAATTAGAAAACCGAGGTCTAGAAAACTTTAAGCCAAATCCTCTGCCGATTTGAATGACCTCAGCTTACCTTCCCGAATGTGCACCACATTGGCGTGAGGCTGTGGGCGGAAGCTTGCTATCTATTTGAACTTCAATAGTGATTAAAAGAATTGTGGCATCTCTGAGCTCCCTGCAGGTGTGAGAGCTCAGGAGAGCACCCCCTCTCAGCCTCTGGAAAGTTGTCCCATTTCTGAAGTCATGGTTGACTGCATTGACTCCCCTTGGTAGAGAGTCCTTCTGGCTTTCAGCTGTTCTCCGTCAGCTGCTCGTGCTGATTCTGGCGAGAAGGCCAAACCCATAAGGGATTGAACTTGGTGTCTAACACCTAGAGGCGCTTCATGTTTCTCAGCTCTTAACCCGGGTCCCTCCCCTCACCCGAACACCTTTCTCTTTCTGGCTGTGTTGCTCTGCCCCATCTCCCCTGCTTTCCCCTGGGGAGGCTGGACTCACCTGCTTTCCCTCAGCAGAGAGTTCCCCATTTTCTCAGTTCTCCTGGAGGCTTCCCCGCAGCCAGCCTGGGGCTCACACGGGCAGCTTCCGACCTACAGGCTGCTGTGGAGCCGGCCGTCGGCCACCCCTGCGGTGAGCCCAGCGCTGAAAGGAGAAGAGGTCGTCCCTGCAGCAGGGAGGAGGACCCCAGGGGGAGGAGAGTCTGCGGTGCACACACATGAACAACTTCCTAAAATGTCAGAAACTGTAAAGGTGAGCGGATTATGCCACCCCAAGATACGCCTCTTTCGCATGTTGATTACTTTTCCCCCAAAGCTGACTTATGTATTGTGAGAGAGGGGAGAGAGAGCGTGAGCAGGGCCCAGGCAGAGAGAATCCCAAGCAGGCTCCAGGCATTTGGCACAGAGAAGGAGGCGGGACTCGGACTCACAAACCAAGAGATCAGGACCTGAATGGGAAAACAAGTCAGATGCTTAAACAACTGAGCCCCCTCCCCCTCCCCCCCCCACCCTTGGCTATTAGTTATTTTAAGCTGGTTGTGACAGGGGAAACAAAGGCAAAGGAAATGTAGGTAAATATAAATTTCCTTAGAACCTGTAGCCCATGGACAAATACTTGAGGCCCGCAGAGGATCACACTTCTCCTGGAACTCCTACTGCCTTATTTGCTAGAGGGGGAAACAGCCTTGGCTTGACAAGAGCTAGGCTTCCCCTATCCCCTGAGTCTTCTTCAGCATATGAAAATCCTTTGGAAACTTCTTGCATTTACCTTCCCCAACTCCAAAGTATATATAATCAGTCCCTCCTCACAATCCTGGGGCAGATCTTCTGGCCCATGGGTCCTTTTCCCCCTGGGTTTTGACAAAATCACCTTTTTGCACCAAAGACGTCTCCAGAATCCTTTCTTGGATGTTGGCTCCACACCCCCTACAACTCCAAAATCACGTCAGTTATTTTCAAGAAACTTCAGAGGGGTACCTGGGTAGCTCAGTCGGTTAAGCATCTGACTTTTGATTTCAGCTCAGGTCATGGTCTTGCAGTTCATGAGTTCAAGCCCTGCATTGGGCTCTATGCTGACAGCATGGAGTCTGATTGGTTTTCTCTCTCTCTTTCTCTCTCTCTCTCTCTCTGCCCCCTCCCAAATAAATAAACTTAAAAAATAAAAGAAGAAACTTCAGACATAAAACAAGCTCTGAAAACCAAGTGGAAATTACCCTACTGTAACAAACATTTACAAGGGAAATCTTCAGGTGTTAGGGTGTCAGGTGGAGGGAGAGAGGATATTAAATCTGTAGAAACTGTTACTAAGGCTGAAAGCAACTAAATCTGCATAACAGTGTTACCCTTGTTTACTGTGCCTTTTCTTCCCTTTGGACTCTCCTTCCCAACATCTTTTTTTTTTTTTTTAATGTTTTATTTATTTCTAGGAGAGAGAGAGAGACAGCATGAGCAGGGAGGGTCAGAGAGAGAGGGAGTCACAGACTGAAACAGGCTCCAGGCTCTGAGCTGGCAGTCAGCACAGAGCCCGACGCAGGGCTCGAACCCACGAACCGCGAGATCATGACCTAAGCGAAAGTCGGACGCTTAACCAACTAAGCCACCCAGGCGCCCCAACATCTTTTGTCTTCATCTGAAAATTGGTGTTTAAGCTGCTGGCTTCAGCCGTGTGGGGGAGTTAACTCAGTTTCCCTAGGTCTCTCCCTTGTACAGGGGAGACATACATTATTAAATTTTGTCTTACTCCTGTTCATTTGTCTCATGTCAGTTTAACTCTTAGGCCAGCCAGAATAGAGGATACATTTTTCTGGAGGAACTAGGCTACTGACATTTACCAGAAGCCTTTGGTCAATGAGAACACTGAGTTCTGGGGAAGCCCCGTCCTCAATTACCATCAGGCCCTGGGAATTTTTCACTTTAGATTCCTCAATTTATTAAACCACTTTGTAATCTTGGAAAAATCAAAGGGGGATCTTTGTTTTAAAGCAAGGAGAGTTTAAAACAAAATCAGTCAATCCACAGACCAATAGAAAATATTAACAAAAAACATACTTGATAAAAAGGATTTATCCAGAACATGTAAAGAACTCTCAATTTTCACTAAGAAAACAAACATCCAATAACAAAATGGCCAAAATATTTGACCAGACATCTCACCAAATACACAGAGGGTAAGTACATGCATGAAAAAATGAGCAATACCATCGTCATTGGGGAATTGTAAATCAAACCACAATGCAGTACTTTTCCACATTTACGTTAAAAAGCAGAAGTCAATAGAGGCACCTGGGTGGCTCAGTCGGTTAACCATCGTGATTTTGGCTCAGGTCATGATCTCATGGTTTGTGAGTCTGAGCCCCGTGTTGGGCTCTGCACTAACAATGCTCCCCACTAACACTGCTTCAAATTCTCTGTCTCCCTCTCTCTCTCTGCCCCTCCCTTCCTTGTTCTCTCTCTTACTCAAAATAACTAAAACTAGAAAACAACAACAACAACAACAACAGAGAGACCCAATCAAGTGAGTGTGAAGATTTAATTGGCCTTATAAGCAGTTCATGAATTGGGCTGAATGCCATCCAGCAAGTAGAGAAACGCTCCGTAGAGCTGTGCAGAATGGAAGGTTTTTATAGTAAGAGGGTGGGACAGGACCATTATTGGCAAAAGAAAAGAAAGAAGTGTTTCAGGCTATCCCTGAAGGGGTAAGGACAGGGAGTTTCATGAGGTAGATTACCTCATCTTCTTCTGGGGGATGGAGAGGGCCCACGTGACAGATTACCTCACTGATGTTGATCAGAAAATTCCTCAGTTGCCAGTTAAGATGTCCATTTCTGGAGGAGGTTGAAACTGCAGTTAGTTAGGTATTAAGTCCCCATTTGGTGACTTGGTCGTTACTGAGGTCATGACATTTTGGGTCTGTGGTTTCCTTACTAACACCTATTAGATTGCTAACTTTGAAAAAAAAAACAAAACCAGAAAAATTGATACTACCAAGTGCTGACAAATGATGCAGGGCTTTGAGAGGTCTCATGCATTGCGGATGGGAATGCAAAATGATTCTGCCTTTTTGGAAAACAGCATGGTACTTTCTTATAAACACAAGCATAGCCTCATTATGCAGCCTAGCAAGCCCACTCACAGGCAGTAACCTGTGAAATAAAAATATATATATATATGATTTCTAAGAACCTGTTTGCAAGTGTTTATAAGTGGCTTTACTCAGAATTGCCCCTCCAACCCTGGAAATAACCCAAATGGTCTTTAAGGGGTGAATGGCTAGACAAACACTGTCACAACCACACAGTACTGTCCAGCAACAGAAAGGAATAGACTACATATCTATACAACAACATGAATGAATCTTGAGTGTATTATACGAAGTGGAAGAAGCCAGACTTAGAGCCTACCTTTAATGACATTCAGCACAAGGCAAAATGTGGGACAGAAGACACTTGAGCAATAGCCAAGAGCAAGGGGTGGGGAGGGCCTGACCTTCAAGGGGTAGGAGGGAATTTTTCTGGTGTTCTTCTGTGCCTTGTGGTAGTGGCCACAGACTGCATGCATTTCTCATAATTAAAATTGTTGCCCATGAATTTAGCCTCAGTCCTTCCATCTTGACCCAGAGTCTACTTTCTGGGTCTACACTTGGGGGGCGACATAACTATCCTCGGGTGTAAGGAAAAAAAAAAACAAGTAAAAGGATAAGGGTTAATGGTCCCTGTTAACGGTTATTTATGACACAGCTGGCATACTCTGGCCTTGAGGTAATAACTCTTCCTTTGAGCCCCCGCTATGACCCTACACCTGGCTTTCAGGATGACAAATGTCTTACACACCAGGATGAGGGCCGCTCTCTTTATCACTTTGTAGCCTTTTTTTACAATAACCACTCAATTCTGCTTCTGCACTGCCCACTTGCCTGCTTGCTCATTATAAAAAGCCCTAAGTCCTTCCTTGGACTCGGGGTGCGCATTTAGAGTTCTGTGCTAACTCTGTGCGGTCCCGGCCAGTCATTAAGACTCCCTTAATTTGCCTTCAGGGGTCTCGGTTGGTCTCTGTGTCTCTCGGCATAACATTTAGAGGCCCCAGTGAGATTTCGGAGACCCTAGACCTCCCTCCAAATTCCTGTCCCTTTTCTGGGCAAAATAGGAGACATCCTGCACCCTTCCCAGATCCTGAAGATGTCCCGGGACCTGGGGAAACACTCTTGTCTTTCCTGCCCCGCCCAAAACAGCCCCCAGTTAATCTGTGGGAGTCATCTGTCTGAATCTCCAGTTTATCACCTGAATCCTGAATGCACATGTCTGTCTCCGGGATTAAGTGGAAGGCTGGACGCAGCACTACTTCCTGCCCCAGGGCACGCGGAGCCATCGGTTGGGCCCTTCTGTGAACCCGTAAACCTGTTTTGTGGCCACTTTTATACCTGTTTTGTCTTGTTTTCATTGTCATTATTTTTCGTCTCATCTGTAGGAATTCTGTAGGAGGGAATGTAATAACCTCTGTGGTGTATGTGAGTGTTAATGTGCAACTTGGTCTGGCCTGCCTGCTGGGTTCGATTCTGTGGCTCCATGGGTGAGCACCCTTAAGGTCCCCAAAAGTCTATGGAGTCCGAGTGGGCCCATCTGCGATTCCATGGTGAACGGCATACAGTCTGTGGTGGCATCAGAATAGTTTCCGATCATAAGTCACAAAGCTTAGACCACTATGGCTAAGTGTCACCTAAGTTCCTTCGGGACGCGGCCAGACGGGCATCTGACGGGTCTCTCCATTAGAGGGGGCACCCCCACCCCTTTGTCTGTCTTTGTGACACCGCCTCATGGGAACATTATGGGATAGGGACTGTGCAAAGAAGGGGTTTTGGGAAAACTATAAAATTATGTAAATTAGAATGGCCCACTTCTGGTGTAGGATGGACCTCAGAGTGAACCTTAGGTGTCCGTCAACCATCTGCCGCATCTGACATGTTGTAGCCAGATACCCAGATTACTCCGATCAGTTCCTGTATCAACTCTTGGTCAGAGATTGCCCAAACCCTTCCCCCTTGGGTGCAATTTACCTGCAACAAACAGGGACACTGGAAGAATGAGTGCCTGACTGGAAAGGGCCCCCCAAACCCAGCCGGTATCAGGAGGAACCTTGAGAAGGAGACCTTATTGGTCTGGCTGAGACAAAATCAGACTGAAGGGGACGCTAACTCTCTCTGTTCCTCTGCCCAGTGATGTGAGGGCTTCTCTCTCACTCATTTCCCAGGTTAACAGCTATAATTGGAGCCAACTCTGGTTAGTATACCTTGGGATGGGGACCTTAAAGAATATTCCCAAGCAGCTGCCGAAACTCCTTTGGTTTCAGGGAAATTCCTTGTCTTCTCTGGACTGACATGCACTGCCTAATTCCACTGGTAAAAATAAAACCGAAGAAACATGAAGTCTCGGGGCGCCTGGGTGGCTTAGTCGGTTAAGCGTCCGACTTTCGCTTGGGTCATGATCTCGCGGTTGTGGGTTCGAGCCCCGCGTTGGGCTCTGTGCTGACTGCCAGCTCGGAGCCTGGAGCCTGTTTCAGTCTGTGACTCCCTCTCTCTCTGACCCTCCCCTGCTCACGCTGTCTCTCTCTCTCTCTCCTAGAAATAAATAAAACATAAAAAAAAAAAAAAAGAAACATGAAGTCTGCTCCTCTGTCTGAGCTGACAAAATTTAAAACTGGGAATTCTTTCTCTGCCTTCTGCTGGCACCTCTCCTCTTTTGCCCTTCCTTGGGGGGGGAGGGGAGGTGCGGGCGAGAGGGCTGCATAACTGACTCCTCAAGGCCTCCGGCAACATCAGCTCCTCCTCCTCCCCTAGATGTTGAGGAGGGAAGACCACAGAAGTCAGATTTCTCCACCAATTTTCCAGGTCAAAATTAACTATGGGAAACAAAGTGCCTTATGTGGACTCAAGTAAAATGTATTCAGTGTTTAAGTTAATTTAAGTTTGTTGGTTTGAGATAAACAATGTTTATCAACTTTTAAAAAAAGCAAAAAAAACAACCAGAAACAAACTTGTATTCTACCTGGATTTGCTGAAGGTCAAATAAGCTCCTGTTATCTCTGTTCCAATTTGTTAACAAAAGGATGACTTAAAGTGATGGCTAGTTTTGTCTGTCTCATAGTTTTCATGGGTAATTGTTAAGATAGCTTTCAAAGTCCTTGGTAACCGAAAACATTAAACAGTTTTCCTTGCATGATAAATTGAGATTGAATTCATTAGCTGTCTAACGAGATAAGAAGCTAAAGTACTAATGACTAGATGTAGGTTTGTGCTTTTGACTTGTTGCAAAAAACCTAAGGCTACTTGGAACTGTTGAAAAACATGCTTTGTGCTTAATGGATTCATAAGTTTGCATCTAAAAAAAAATTCAGATATAACATAGAGTTCACAGTTGACTGCTACTTAGTTTTCACTGGAGACTAAAGTTTGTGGAAGTTAAAATTCTGCTAAGTGTACTTAAGACTGTTGGAAATAAGGAAAGCAACCCTGTATGTAGGAAAATGGAAGGTATGTAAGAAGGATACAAGGAATGAAAATACATTTTTGTTGAGGGTAAAAGAAAGTAATTTTGTCCCAAATGAGACTGGTTGTTCAGAGAGAAATGGCTTTGGGACAAAGTTTAAAGCAAAGCAAAGTTGTAGAAGTTCTTTGAAAATAAATTTTATGTGTGCTCAGGATGAACTAAGGTTAAGATAAATGGAATTTTTAAAGTACACTGGTATAAGGTTAAAACTCTGCTTTTCTCTGTGTTCAAAAGACCAAGTTTTCTTGGATTGTTGATCTGGTCTTGGGAAGACCATGTAAACAAAGGTTTTCTCTTTTGTCTGCCAAGAAAACCAAAGCTTTAGGTTTTATCTTTATCAGGTCTTTGATTGCTTAGTTAAAATTTCTCAATGTTAAAGGAGCTAGGTTTTGCTAACGACTATGTAATGCTATACATTCGCCTTTAGGGTCTTTGATTGCACGTTTGGTTAAATAAAGTTTTAAGATTTATAATGATCTGTAATCTTATTTAGGATGTGCTTTATAACTTCCCAAGGTTTTAACAAACTTCCCAGGATTTGAATGGTAGAGAAGTCTTTTGGCCAATTGGGCCCTTTTATTTGGGATGCTAAGTTACTTGGAAAAAGCAGTCATACAATGGTAAACCTTGGGTTGTATTGCACGAGTAAATGCTGCAACTGCCCAGATATATACGCAATTCCTAAAGTTTTAATGTTTTGATATAAGGTTGTCATTTAATATTCTGATTAGTTGAACTGTTATGTGTCCCAGAAATAACTGAATTTGTCAATTGCATCATAATGAACTGTCATCAGATCTTTAAGAATGTCCATTTCTGAGATTTTGTAAGAAATAATTGTTCTTCAAACTGAGGACTGATGGGTGTGGGGGGAAGGGGGATGATGGGCATGGAGGAGGGCACTTATGGGGATGATCATTGGGTGTTGTATTGAAACCAGCCTGACAATAAACTATTTTTAAAAAAAGAAATACTTGTTCTTATTATTTCGCAATAAACTATTTAAAAAAAAAAGAAATAATTGTTCTCTCAAAATAAAATGTGTTTATTCTTCAAGGAGATTTATAAAAAGAACTTTTGGGACAAATATAGGTATTTGACATCTTTAAGATGAATAGTAAAATGGATAAGAATTTCCAGAGCTAAAACGCTGTGTTCAAACTAAACAAGAATTAGAAACATGGGACTAAATCAACTGAGGAAGATTATAGTTTTGTGACTCTTGTTGGAAATATTGCTGATTCTTTAATGCTTGCATATCCAGATTAAGGAAACTTTTTCTTAAGATATTTATGATATACAGAAATGTCATAAAGTATTTATTTGTAAACTGGAGCATTTATCTTTTCTCTCTACCTAAGCCCTATAAAATTCAAACACTCCCAGTGAGTATTCTTTCTTTTATGGCAATTACAATTGTTTGCATAAGTTCAATAAGAATCTGTTTGTCTTGTAACAGGACATCATTGGAAATACTTGTTATTTTATCAAGGCTTTGACTGGAATTTCCTATTTGAGAGTCACGCATAGACTCAGATATGACCAGATAGCTTTAAGGAACTAAGGTTGACTTTATGAAACTTGGAGCCATAAAGCCTCTTGGAAATGTTGGCCTGATATCTTGCTTACAGAGTTCCCAGCAGCCTCTACAGGTGAGTAAAGAAGGTCACTTGCTGGCAGGTGCAGGAACCTCAGGATATCTTAGGGACCCTGAAAAGAGGAATTTGCCCAATTCTACAGGTATTGCAGGCCTGTCTGATGGGATATACCTGGCTTGGCTTCTGGCCTGGAGAGGCTACTAAAAATTCAACCTGGAGATTCCTTATAAAAGGTCCCAGCAAAGTAAACTTTGAAAGATCCTCATGAACAATCGCTATTCTTGCTGAGCTTATGTAAATAATTAGGCCAGGGTTGTTGAGACTGGACTTATTCTACAAATGCATTGGTCTCAATTTGGCTATCTCTGGAGATGGGGGGTTTGAGAGAGAAAAACTGTTTCAACAATGCACCGTGATGTTAAATTCTAATTGTCTTTAAATGTTTGTTGTTTGCCTAAATTAGACAACTTGAGGTAACCTTCAGAAAAATTGTCAACAGTATTTCATGTATACACAATCTTGTGTGCTTCTTAGTCTATGGGGGTGATAAATAAGACCCCATGGGCATATGATTATTTAAACAACAGGAAAACAGGAGGATCTCTAAATATGCAAACCATATCCTCCCTAAACCTGATCTGACATTTACTAGAAACTCACCCCATATAAACCCAGGAGATCTGGTTTATTCAAAAGATGGGGGTCACCTGCCCTTTCAAAGACTTGGAGGTGGACTTCACAGATATACAACCAAGCGAAAGATTCAGCCTTTATTAAAGTTTCAGGCATCACCCAATGGGCCCATCACTCCAGAGCTAAGTAGGCCAACACAGAAGAACTCACAACCTGGAGAAGGGACCCAGATCCAGACAACACGCTTAAACTGCCCCTCAGAAAGACACTTGCCCCTGAGATCTCCAGCCCTGCTCCAGCCACACCCCGGAAGCTGGCTGGTCTACACACAGCAGAAGCTAGAGGAATCGCCATTCCGATGAGATAGACTGTCTTTACTCTTTGCCATGGAATTGGCAGAGGTTACCCCGGAGAGCTGGGAAAACAAGGGCAGAGGTTCCTGTTTGCACTCACCTTATGTTCTGTTGGTATTGACTGCTTTTAATATGGGCCCCATTTGTAAGAGCAGGGACAACAATAGTTGATCATCAAGGAACAGTAGTCTGGGCCTAGGAGGTAGGGTGTGGGAGCTCAGTACTAGAGAGCTCCTTAGAGAGCACTAGAACTCATTGCCCTAACTCAGGTGCTGAGGCTGGTGAAAAGAAGAACTGTCAACATCTATTAGGACAGCCGGTATGCCTTCACCACAGCGCATGTGCATGGGTCCCTATGCAAAGAGCTGGGGCTCGTAACCTCGGCAGGAAAAGATATTAAAAATAAAAAAGAGATCTTAAGCTTGCTGAAAGCCATCTGGCTGCCAACTAGAGTGTCAATAATCCCCTGCAAAGGATATCAGAAAGGCTCCTCTCCGGAGGCGTTCAAGAATCAACAAGCTAACACCGCCACTGGAGAGGCCACCCAAAAGCCAGTGGGGAAGAAGGACGAATTCATTTTGGAATGGCCCCTGGCCTTAGATCAAAATGTGCCACCCCCATTCTAGTACCCATCTCAGTGGGGTCTGGCATTGCTGGCTCTGCGGCTATCGGGACAGCTTCCTTAATAGTTGGGCACAAAAATTTTATAACCCTCAGCAGACAGGTGGACAAGGCCCTCAGTCTCATAAAAAGTTCTGTTACTAAGCTTGAGACACAGGTCGACTCCCTAGCTGACGCTGTCCTCCAGCCCCGGCCAGGGCTAGACGTCCTATTTTTGAAACAAGGGGGCCTGTGTGCCACACTGGGAGAAGCCTGTTGCTTTTATACAGACTATTCTGGAGTAATCAGAGAAAGCTTGGCCCCGGTTAGAAATAACAAAAAAGAAAGAGAAAAATGAAGACAACAGGGTGAGGGCTGGTATCAATCTCTATTCTCATGGGCCCCTGATTACCAGCTCTCCTCTCGGCTGCTGCAGGCACCTCAGTGCCCTTGTCACTGGGCCTCCTAGTCAGCCCATGTCGCGTAAATTGGCTACTGAACTTTATAAGAGAAAAGATAAACTTGATAAAGATAATGGTCTTAAGATCTACGAGGCTCAGCCAGGATGATGAGTCCATGATTTGACTCATATACTGAGAGCCAGTGGGGAATGTTGCACGTGAATTTCATGTCCTTCCATCTTGACCCAGAGCTTATCTTTTGGGTCTATACTTGGGGTGGGGTACATAACTATCCTCAGGTGCAAGGGGAAAAAACCAAACAAGTAAAAAGATAAGGGTTAATGGTCCCTGTTAACGGTTATTTATGACACAGCTGGCATACTCTGGCCTTGAGGTAGTAACTCTTCCTTTGAGCCCCCGCTATAACCCTACACCTGGCCTTCAGGATGACAAATGTCCTACACACCAGGATGAGGGCCGCTCTCTTTATCACTTTGTACCCTTTTCACAATAACCGCTCAATTCTGCTTCTGCACTGCCCACGTGCCTGCTTGCTCATTATAAAAAGCCCTAAGTCCTTGGACTCGGGTTGTGCATTTAGAGTTCTGTGCTAACTCTGTGCGGTCCCGGCCAGTCATTAAGACTCCGTTAATTCGCCTTCAGGGGTCTCGGTTGGTCTCTGTGTCTCTCAGCACAACAAAAATAACTCTATACCAAAAAGGGCGCATTTTACTGTACGTAAGTTATGTCTAAATAGAAAAAATCAAGTGGTTAAAAAAAGAAAGAAATGAGCTTGAGGCTAGGCACCACGGGTTTCTGGTATTGTGCTTTTATATTTGATGGTTGGTTCCAGCTTGGGCTCTCATTTGTTTCTTCATTTTTTCAACAAGTGTGTGTTGAGCACCTACCGTATGTATGCTAGGCGAGTTCAATGTCGAGCGAAGCAGATACAAGCTTGTCCTCATGGAGCTCCGTGAAGGAAATACGGCAAAATGCTTTATTGCTCGTGAGAGGTCACGCTTGCACCAGTCAGAAGCAGCGGGGGGAGGGGACTAGTTCTGTGACACCAGAGCCACCACCCATCACTGCGCCCTTGTAGCTGCGCCCCAGGCTTCTGGAGGACTCTGTTCAGCATTTCCAGGATGGCATCACTACCAACTGGAAGAGAGACAATAACCTCTGCGTAGGAGGAGAAAACATTCTGAAGTGAGGAGGGTTTGTAAGCGAAATGAGGGCAATCCAATCTAGGGGACTCGACGCACAAAGCAAAATACATGATTATTTCTAACATTTCAGTACTCTAACCGCAAATACAAGTGAAAACATAAAAAGCTTAATTCTCTCCATTAAAAATGAGGGTGGAGACCTTCTCACCTCCCCCCACCCTTTTTTCCATAGAGCTTTTACATTAGAAAACTTTTAAGTTCTTAATGTCTTCAAAAGGCATGTAAATTTTGGAAACGCTGAATAAACAGCTCAGGAACGTTTCCTCCAGGATCTGGGAGCTAACTCTTTGAAATGTAATCACCAAGGAGTACACACCCCAACTCCCTGTTTCCCCCTGCGGAGTAGCCTCAGAAACTGAGAAAGTGACTCCCGACTGCAAGCCTACGTGCAGTTAAAAAGAGGAAATGTTCTAAGGACATTTGGCAAGTACATTACCAAATTAATTTAGGATGGATTATATGTGGCAAGTGGTACATACAGTTAATTCTCTCATTTGAGGACTAGTCATTTTAATCGTGAGAAAATGTGTGCAATAGACTGTATCTGCTTGGTTCTATAAAAGGGCAAGATTCTTTTGTTTTTGCAGTCTCCTCAGTGGATTGCCTGTGATTTGCCTCACATCCCAGTTTAATGCTTATTCAATAATAAAACTTTTCTTTTTCTTCTACTTTTGTACAAAGATTTTCTGGGGAGGTAGGAGATTTTGTTTTTCATTGTATTTCTCCAACAGTACCTCCATTCAATTTTTCATTAATCCTTCGGGTAATTAGCGCTAGGAAAGATGTTAGGTGGCAGATTTTCTTATGTTGGGAATATCTAAAATCCAGAAAATGCTCTCTCTTCAGTAAATTAAATAAAGCAACGAAGTAAGAAAAAGATTGGGTTTTTTTTAAGCTTATTTGTTTATTTATTTTGAGAGAGACAGAGACAGTGCAGATAGGGGAGGGGAGAGACAGACAGACAGAGAGAGAGAGAGAGAATTCGAAGCAGGCTCCATGCTGCCAACGCAGAGCCTGACGCGGGGCTCAAACTCACAAAACAGCGAGATCATGACCTCAGCAGAAACCAAGAGTCAGTCGCTTAACTGACTGAGTCTCCCAGGTGCCCCTAAGAAAGAAAATTCTCAACAAAGCATATACTAAATATTAGAGGTGTTTACTGAATTCAGGTCAAAGAAACCTAGAGCTGTACTTATCTGTTTCTCCCATCTTCCTCTGTCAAAACCATTTCCTTTTCCAGGTTGGATAACTACAATATATATTAGGGAACATCTTCCAGGTTATCTAAAGCTTTCTTCTCTATGTATAAGAAATCTGAGATAACAGATAATGCTCTGCCATTCTGGTATGAAGAATGTGGTGTGTGTGTGTGTGTGTGTGTGTGTGTGTGAGAGAGAGAGAGAGAGAGAGAGAGAGAGAGAGAGGAGAGAGAAAAGAGAGAAAGAGAGAGAGAAAGAGAGAGGGAGAATGGATATGAAGTATCCTCTTGACACATTGCTATAATTTAGAATTAAACTTTCTCTTCACCATCACCTTCAGGAAGAAATGAAAAAACTTCAGTGCAATCTAAAAGTCCCTCTCCTCAATGGCTTCTGTATCTTTCACACTGCCTAGAGGTCAGCAGCAGGGAACCAGAAATTTTCACCATCTTGAAGACAAAATGGCCAAGGACATTTAGCCAGTGAGTAGGACTATAATAATAGTCCTCAGTATGAATTAAGATAGCCCAGACTCTGCGGGGAGCAGTTTGAGCACACAGGCTGGACATTGCCCATGGGTGGTTAGATTACTTCCAATGTTGAGCAAAGGCTTCTTTGAGTCCAAGAGCCAATGCCACAGGGATGAGGGTTGGAAATCAATCTGCCATTGCCAGGAATCACTCCTTAACTTTCAAGCGTCGCTGTTACTCAGGCCACTAGATGGAGAAGTTGAGCTGAGTGGAAGTGCTATCTACTGACCGTGAAAATTTCCTGTGGTTGTGTGAGGTAGCAGGAGTTTTATAATACACACATTTATTGCAATGAAAACGACTCTGGACTAATTAATCTACCCCCACTTCACAAATGAAAATATAGCAGCCCACATCCCACAAAAAGAAGCCAAAATAACAAAACTTAAGAGACCATTCTCTTTATCTGCCTCAGTGCTGACCCCAGTGCCTACCAGGTGAGAAACTATAGGAATCGAATTGGAAATAAAAGCCTGGATCCTCTAGCAGAGGATGGTGAAATCAGAGGAAAGTTGAGCTGAAATCTTCAAATTTACTTTCCTATCCTTTGGCCTTATTGTAGAGAATTGGTGACCAGTATAAGGATTGTTTTGCTGTATCTCAAGATCATAGGCTAATATAATAAAAGTAAATATTTGTTGAGAGCTTCCTATGATTCATGCACTATATTAAATGTTTTTAGATATAGGGGCACCTGGGTGGCTCAGTCGGTTAACCTCCCAACTCTTGATTTTGGCTCAGGTCATGATCTTGTGGCTGGTAAGATCGAGCCCCACATGGAGCTCTACATGATGGTGCAGAGCCTACTTGGGATTTTCGCCTTCTCTCTCTCTCTGCCCCTCCTCCTCTCCCCCGCCCCCCAAATAAATCAATAAAACGTAAATGTTTTTAGATATTATTTCTCTTTCGCTCATGGCAAGCTATTGTCAAGCTAAGATTGTTTTTCTCTCTAGCAAAGCATAAATAGTAGGGAGTTCCTGGACCTTAGGCTGCTGAGAAGAATGCTTTTTTTTTTTTTGTAATTTTACTAATATATTTGCAAAGTGATGGAGACTCATCAGTTTAACCATTTGTTTTCTGCCCTTTCCTTTCTTGAGCAGCCAGAAGTGCCTGAGGAATATCACACATAACCTCCCCTCCTCCCCCCCAGGAGGGAGGGTGTAGGGTGTGCTAGTTTGTGCTTTGCTCTCAGCTTGCCTTATGTTCCCTCCTCAGTGGGGTCTGGAGCCAATGGCCAAGAAAGAATTCTTGACATGCCTTTGGTGCAAAAAGGTGACTTTATCAAAGCATGACACATACGCAGAAAAGAGCTACTGCAGGACAGGAGGATAGACTGATGATGTGCTGGGGAGTTGGGGGAGATAAGATCAAGAGGAAATTTCCAAAGGATTTTCATATGCTAAAGAAGACTCACAGGGGGGCGCCTGGGTGGCTTAGTCGGTTAAGCGTCCGACTTTCACTTGGGTCATGACCTCGCTGTTCGTGAGTTCGAGCCCCGCGTCGGGTTCTGTGCTGACTGCCAGCTCAGAGCCTGGAGCCTGTTTCAATCTGTGACTCCCTCTCTCTCTGACCCTCCCCTGCTCACGCTCTCTCTCTCTTTCTCCTAAAAATAAAAAAAAAAAAATTAAAAAAAAATTAAAAAAAAAAAAGAAGACTCACAGGATTCTGGAAGCCTAGTCATTGTCAAGCTAAGGCTGTTCCCTCATCCAGCAAAACATTAGCATGAAGGCAGTAGGAGCTCCTGGAGAAGCGGAGGCCCCTGCCTGCCTCAAGTTTTTGGCAGGGCTGCAGGTTCTGAGGAAATTTAATTATATCTGCCATTTCCTTCTGCCTTTGTTTCCCACATCAGTGTGACTTGCTCAAGGACTTGCTCAAGGACCCCATAATAAGCAAGAGAGCTAGACAGAAGTCTAAAGAGTGTAGACCTGATCTCTCTTTCTATTGTCTTATTCAATAAGTACTTGTGGGAAGAGGGACTTAGCTTTGCACTCTGGTCTGTATCACTCCAATGTGTCTGGAAAGACTGAAACATGCTTACATATTTAGAGTGTGTTGTGCTTCCTAGTTCTTGCGCAGCTTTCAAACACCCGTCTGGTTCAACTGCCGAGGCAGCTTTAGAGGCCTTTCAGCAGAGTGATTTCTTTGAGCTTCTTCAGTCTCAAAGAATTGGATGGGATAGATCCAGCTCTACCCCACTCCTTTGTAGACTCTTGTGGTTGGAGAAGGGAGCTGGGAGAGATATTAATCCGTAAGGAAAATGCTTATGGATGATTTTATGGTAGGAAAAGGTCTTGTTAATTTAAGAGTTCTTGTAGAGTGGGGAACCTAATAGCTTAGCTAAGAATTCCCTAGTCGGCTTCCTTCCCAGAAGTCTTTTTTTTTTTTAATTTTTTTTTAAATGTTTTATTTCTAGGAGAGAGAGAGAGAGAGAGAGAGAGAGAGAGACAGTGTGAGCAGGGGAGGGTCAGAGAGGGAGGGAGTCACAGACTGAAACAGGCTCCAGGCTGTGAGCCGGCAGTCAGCCCAGAGCCCGATGCGGGGCTCGAACCCACGAACCACGAGATCATGACCTAAGCGAAAGTCGGACGCTTAACCGACTAAGCCACCCAGGCGCCCCCCTTCCCAGAAGTCTTAACAAGAGCGTGAAGGATACATGGTGTGATAACATTGGGAGGCCTTCCTGGGGATAACTTTCCAACTGCACACTTTGGGGTGCAGAGTATGAGCTGATGAGGAGTTCCGGCTAATGTCAGAGAGTTAGTTATGTCTTTGAAACTATGGCTAAGTGTTTCTGGTATTCCGCATTAATGTGTATTTGGTTAGAAACCGGAGTTTCAGTACCTCCCTAAGTGAATTTGGGGGCTGGGATTTTGCTTTCTGGTGGATGGATATAGCTCCACCAACTTGCCAGGAACAGTAAAAACACAGAGGGGTAATGTTTGATGGTAAGAGGACTATTTGGGAACAAAATAGGGACTTGTTCAGCTCACTGAGAGGGCGCTTACAGGTGGATGGTGCTGTTTGAGCCGCGAATGACACTTGGGAAGAATGTTCATTTGCAAAGTTTCCTGTTTCTCATTCATAACACTAATATAGAACGTAGAAGATTAAAATTAAGCATCTGGGGGGTGGGGGATGACAAGCCAGATTTAAGCTCTGTGAAAGTTAAAAGCTAAATTAAAAAGAAATCCAAGAACCAAAGGACCAAGGAAAGTTTTTTATCTAAAAAATTGAAAAGCAGACGTTCTGGGGTTTGTAAGCAAATAAGTGGGATCTTCCTCTGAAGAGTCCAATAGAAGTGAACTCTAAGTGCCCTTCTCAGGCCAAAGTCCGTGTATTACATTCTTTCGGATGAGGGGACAGTCCAGGGCACACAGACACCCATATCCTTCTGATGGAGGGTGAGTATATGCCATGCATGGTGCTGGGATTATTTCAGATCTCAGTGCCTTGTTCAGGGTTCTTTCCCCACGTGAAAATCTTTACTCTCCAGGACACAAACTTGATCAGACATTGACCACGACTGGTATTTGTGGAGTGTACCCTCTTCTCCAATGGCTCAGATTTCTGAGATCAAGTCTCAGGAATTTAAACAGCAGCATCACAAATTATACTGAATGTGCTTGGAGGATTTGAGTCCCAGTGTCATGATGTCTGGGTGTGACTTTGAATAATTTATCTGAATTCCCTAAGTTCCATTATTTTGTCTGTAAAACGAGGCAATGATAGTACCCACTCTCTACAGTTCCCGTGATGATCGCCTGAGAATCTGGGGCATACTGAGCTCACTGTAAGTGATAAGCTACTGGAGTAGAGCTCTTTCCCCATCTGGTGTCCTGTTCAGGGTTGACAGCTGTACCCTCTGTTGCCCTGACACTATGGCTTGTCACCATCTCATTCATTCTGCTGGGGTGGAGTGGCTTATCAGGTTGATGAATTTGGAAGCAGAATCTCAACGTTCTTTGTCCAGCCCCTTCTCTCTGATTTCTTTTGGGAGTGAATTTGACCTTATAAATCTTACATTTTCTATTGTTCTCAGCTCGGCAGTAAGCTTAATGATGTATACCTACAACGGTCAGTCCATCCAGTTTTGGGGGTCAGAAGGCAACCATATTCTTTATGTCAGTTTCATCACTAATGAAGGTGTGTGCATGAGTGTGTGTGCTTGTGTGTGTGTGTGTGTGTGTGTGTGCGCGCGCGGTTTAGTATCCAAATGCCTTAATCCTTTTTTTTTTTAGTTTTCATTGGGTTCAGCACTCAGTAGAAAAAGGGCACTCATTGACAGGGTTCCTTCAAGCCCTATCAGAGCTTCCAGTTAATTACCATGGGGGTGGGGGGGAGAATAAACCAAGCTGTTTTCACTTTTAGAGAGAAGTGATAGTAGTTTGATTTGACTTTTCCAATAGAAACAAACCAAACTGTCTTCTCTGCGTGGACGTTTTATGAATGGAGTCTTTACCCTTGGCCTCTGAAAATGTGTCTACCACCAGTTGTAGAAGACAGCATTTAGCATTCGGGTTTCCAACCCCTGGTAGAAGCGTGGTCCTGAAGACATATATTTAAATGTTTATTAATTCTTTAGATATTTATTTAGGACTTACTATACTGGAGGGACATGTGGTATAATAGCTAATCACGGGCTTGTTTTCAAATCTGTGAGATTTTTGGCAAATTACTTGCCTTTTCAGTTCACACATTTATAAATTGGAAATAACAGTACTTACGTTTTATGCTTGTTGTGAGGATTCCATAAGCATTTATTAGACACCTAACATACGAAAGCATGCAATAGCTCTTAACTGGTTAAGGCAATTTTTTAAAAAGGATGCAAGGCATTGGGTTTGTTGTTCTAATGAAAGTGAACACTGAAAGTTTCATTTAGGACTGAGATACATTGTTGAAGTCTAAGTTTCCATTCTTTACTATTTTAATTCACTGAGCACTTCCAAGATAAGTACAATGAATGACAGAAATCAATACGTGGTTTAAGATCAACATTTAAACTGCATTTTAATAGCGTTCTGTTTTTCATAAAGTGAATCGAACCATTTTTACTCTAAGAACATTATGCAAACTATCTAGGTGGCCAAAGTTTATTTTCTGGCTCGAAAACTAAAACTTGTTCTATGATTTTCTGAAATGTTCTAGATATTTAGAATAATAGATATTTTAAATGAAGAAAATTTTCCAAAAAAATATAATTCAGATGGAATGGTTGCAAGGTGCAAATGTCTTTCCATGTGGCACCAGGATCGTCCACACAGGATCCAGCTTGAGCTTGCTCCCTCCTGATGCAGGGAAATCTGTTTCAAAAACAGGAGGCATTTGGTGATGGCAGCGTCGATACGTGCGTTAGTTTTCAAAATAGTGTTGTCAACCGTTCCTAACAGAAGTAGGAAGGGGAAAAAAAATAAACACATGTAAAAGAACTTTGGAATCTTTCGACATTGACTTATAACCCCAAAACAGGATACATGAGAGGGTCAGTTTCATTCCCACAGGAAACACCTCCTGGCCATTATTGTTAAACATGAGGACATTAGGTGAATATGAGTCACTCCTCATTCACAAAGTGGTGGTGGTGTTCTTTATACTGGGAGTCAGAGTCTGGGAAGCCACTGGGGCCTGCTGAACTGGACAGGGACAGTTTATGGACTGTCAGGAGCATGTGTCATTGTGGGACACACAGTCTCAGCTCTGGCTGTTACCTCTCCTCCTCACGGCACTGGGATGACTGAGTGTAAGGAGTGGCAGAAAGGAGCAGACAGCGTTCAGATAATGTATATTTGAATAATGCTTGGTAGTTTTACAATCATGTTTTTCATTACAAGACCAATAAAACTATGTAAAATAAGATCCCTACTCTTACCCTTCTAACACCTAATTGAAACATTTGGGTTTACCTTTCTGGACCATTTTTGTGTTAAAAAAGCTGTATGTAAAGGTTTGCCTTCCTTTTAATATTTTACATTGTACTGTGTACATTAATCTTTTTAATGGCTGGATGATAGTTCCTCTAATGGATGATCTGTAGTGAAATGATATCCTTTCTTACTATTGGACATGTGGGACTCTTTGTAATTTTTGCCATTAGAAATACTGGTCACTGGGGGCGCCTGGGCGGCTTAGTCGGTTAAGCGTCCGACTTTCGCTTAGGTCATGATCTCGCGATTCGTGGGTTCGAGCCCCGCATCGGGCTCTGTGCTGACTGCCAGCTCGGAGCCTGGAGCCTGTTTCCGAGTCTGTGTCTCCCTCTCTCTCTGACCCTCCCCTGCTCACGCTGTCTCTCTCTCTCCTAGAAATAAATAAAACATTAAAAAAAAAATACTGGTCACTGGACAGTTTGTACATAGGTCTACTTCACTACTTTGGATTATTCTCTTTGGATTGGTTCCCAAAAGCAAATTCATGGAGTCAAAGTATATGAACATTTTTATGACTTTTGTTTCAAATTCCTTTTACTCATCTACCAGCAAAATATAAGAAACCAAGTATCACTGTATTTTCATTTCTATTTCATCAAATCTATTTCTTTTTTTAACTTTCAAAAAATGTTTATTTATTTTTGAGAGAGGCAGAGACAGAGACAGAACATGAGTGGGGGAGGGGCAGAGAAAGAGGGAGACCCAGAATCCGAAGCAGGATCCAGGCTCTGAGCTGTCAGCACAGAGCCTGACATGGGACTCAAATTCACGAACCATAAGATTATGACCTGAGGTGAAGTCAGACGCTTAACTGACTCAGCCACCCCAGTGCCCTTCATCAACTCTATTTCAAAGGAAATAGATGTTATCATCGATAAAAATTTGTTAATTTGAAAAGGCAAATGTTAATACTTCATTGTTGTTTTATTTTGTACTTATTTTCTCTCTATTCTTAGTATTGTCTTTTTCCTGAATTGGCTGTTCTTAAATTTGCCTATTGGAGTCATGGTGTTTTTTCCTCATCATTTTGCATACATTATTTCCAGGTAAAGATACTGACCATATTACACGTAATTCTTACAAATAGTTTTTCATAGTTTCTTGTTACACTTTAAATCTATTTTTATTTTTTTATTTAAAATTTTTTGAAGTACACATTAGGTAATTCACATACAGATTTTAAAAGGCTAGGTATGACCCAGATCAACTTTTAATATAAAAATATTAACCTTTACATTCAATGACAAGAATAACAAAATTAGAGTATATCTATTTATTCTTTAATTTTTTGAGATTTATATAGTCCTGTTTATTCTTTTTTTAAAAATGTTATAGTTTACTTTTGAGACAGAGAGAGACAATGCATGAGTGGGGGAGGGTCAGAGAGAGAGGGAGACACAGAATTCGAAACAGGGTCCAGACTGAGCTGTCAGCACAGAGCCCAATGTGGGGTTCGAACCCACAAACTGTGAGATCTGACCTGAGCTGAAGTCAGATGCTTAACCAACTGAGCCACCCAGGCACCCCTAGTTCTGTTTGTTCTTCTGTGTACATTTACTGACATCCTTTATCTCTTTTTTGTTTATTTTTTATGAATATAATTTATTGTCAAATTGGCTTACATACAACCCCTAGTGCTCACTCCAACAAGTGCCCTTTCACCCATTTTCCCTCTCTCCCACACCCCCAGTACACCCTTAGTTTGTTCTCTGTATTTAAGAGTCTCTTGTGGCTTGCCTTCCTTTCTGTTTGAACCATTTTTCCCCTTTCCTTTCCCCATGTTAAGTTTCTCAAGATCTACATATAAGTGAAAATATATAATATCTGTCCTTCTTTGCCTGACTTATTTCACTCAGCATAATACCTTCCAGTTCTATCCAGATTGCTGTCAATGGCATGGTTTCATTCTTTGTCATTGCCAAGTAGTATTCCATTATATATAAACCACATATTTATTTTAAGAGTGAGAGAACAAACCATGAGGTGGGGGGGAGGGAAGAGCAGAGAGAGCAGGAGAGAAAGAACCCCAGACAGGCTCTACTCTCGGCTCAGAGCCGGACATGGAGTATGATCCCACAACTTTGAGGTCATGACCTGAGTCGAAATCAAGAGTCAGACGGAGCCACGCACGGGTCGCTAATCTATTTTTAAATATGGTCTGTCACAGGATGTAACATGTGAGAGTTAGCATTTATAAATGGAGATACAAAGATTTATATGAAGGTCATTTTTTAATCCAGCGATATGCTTTATTATTTATTTATTTATTTATTTATTTATTTATTTTTTAAATGTTTATTTATTTCTAGGAGACAGAGAGAGAGAGACAGCGTGAGCAGGGGAGGGTCAGAGAGAGAGGGAGTCACAGACTCTGAAACAGGCTCCAGGCTCCGAGTTGGCAGTCAGCACAGAGCCCGACGCGGGGCTCGAACCCACGAACCGCGAGATCATGATCCAAGTGAAAGTCGGACGCTTAACTGACTAAGCCACCCAGGCGCCCCTATTATTTATTATCTTTATGTAGATTAGAATCATATAAAGCCCGCGTGCGGGTGCGTGCGCGCACACACACACACACACACACACACACACACACACACACAGATGCCTTCATTGGTGCTACATTTTGAACAGCCAAGAGCCAGCCTAGGTTACTCATTGGTCCCCAACTGTCTTGCTCTCTTGTGTATCTTTTCTAAACATCCTCTTCCCTTCTCCACAAAGGCTGTGTTTATGTTAAACAGCAGTTGTTTCTCTCTGGATTCCTTTCAGTTTCAGTTGGCACTCTCCACGGTGTATCTTGTATTGTTATTTAACTGCCTGCTAATCAGTTTTGTTTCTTTTGCTGGAATAGAAAGTCTTGAAAATTAAAGTCATCACGAAATACCTGTTTATATCTTCCATCAGGCATGGCAGCCTGAGATGACCTCCTGGATGGGGGGCACTTGGCGTTGCTTGTGCAATTAAGTAGCAGAATGTAGAGAGGAGACCATGAGTCTATAAAGTTTTCAGAAATCCAGATCAAGGAATCTTATTTTAAAGTTAATTTTCCAAGTTAGAATTTAGAAATAGTGTCATGAGAAGAAGGAATGGGCTATTGGAAAGTGATCATATAGTGAATAATGGCTAGTGGAAAGTGGGTAATTTACACTGTCACAAAGGAGCACGCAACCGTCTGGCTTCAGCCTGTATCTCCAGAGACAGGCCTGATCGGGGCAAACTGAGGAAACTGAGGCCGCTTACCAGATATTCATTTTTCATGATAGGTGACCTCATAGATGTCCATGTCCTCCTTGAAATTATCAAGTAACCCTGTAGACTCTTGAATCTAGAAATTGAGAAAGGAGACAGCAGTCAAATTCCGAGACTATTAGTAAGAGTCAGGTTTATAAAGCAGGGCACATGTCAAATCCGGGTTACGGAGCAGGAGGCTGAGGAGGAGAACTTCCGGTATTGGCAGTGCTGTGTGCTCCATCCTGGACACCAAAACACTTTGTAAGGAGCTGCTGGATTTGGGGGATGGGCCTTTTTATGAAGTAAAGGTATAGCCCCAGTTCTGGGTGTGGTGGGGGGAGGAGCTGGGGGAGCAGGACGAGAGCGGGCCCAGAAACACCCATAACTAGGATCTAACCTCAGAGAGAAAAGGCACTTAATAAATAACACAAGTTGACAGTTGTCTCCTAAGACTCACAGATGCTTCTACCATTTAATAAACTGTCTCTCACTTCCACACTACTTTATATTAACAGCCTCATGCAATCAGTTTTTTTTTTCTTTAATTATGAAAAAGCATTTTGGGGGACTCTCTACAGGGAGAGCATTAGCTTCTCTGGCTCCTCACTCACTCTTCAATATCTGCTAGTAAGCAGATTCCTCCACGCGTGGCACCCTTGCCCAGGCTGCGGAGAAGGAAAGGCTAACCAGTGGCCCCCGGGCGCCGTCTGATATTTTATCTTAAGTGTTCGCCTCTTCTTCCATTTTTTATTTTTTATTATTTATTTTTATTATTTTTTTTAAATGTTTTATTTATTTCTAGGAGAGAGAGAGAGACAGCGTGAGCAGGGGAGGGTCAGAGAGAGAGGGAGTCACAGACTGAAACAGGCTCCAGGCTCCGAGCTGGCAGTCAGCACAGAGCCCGACGCAGGGCTCGAACCCACGAACCGCGAGATCATGACCTAAGCGAAAGTCGGAAAGTCGGTCGCTTAACCGACTAAGCCACCCAGGCGCCCCTCTTCTTCCATTTTTTAAATTGTCATTTCCTTTTATTATTTCTTAGTCTTCAGCAGCAACCGTGTTTGAGAGAATTAGATGAGATGCCTGCCTCCATATGTTTTAGAAATTTACTATCTGGAGAACACAAGAAGTTTGGAGAAGTCGTTTTCCATGTTAAGAAGCGGGTAGCAGAGAATGACAGAAGTTCTGGGCACAGATTGCTTGTTATGTGCCAAACACTATGCAGCCTCCTTTCTGTTTGTTGAATCAGCATGGCGTCACTACACGAGATACACATGGTTATCATTCCTATTGTACAGATGCTTAAACAGGTTAGGAAATCTGTCCGAGGTCACACAGCTAATAAGTAACGGAAGCCAGGAAGCAAACTAGGAGTCTCACGCCAGAGCCCGTACTCTTAGCTCCTATGCTATTGACTCTGCCTTTCCAGGCACTGAGCCACATCCAGGAAAGGTCTGAGGAAAGCTTCCCCAGAAAGATGGCAAAATATTTAGGGAGTTAGTGAACTTCCTGCTTTTATTCAGAGGAAGGGCAATGAGTACTAAAGAAAACGTGTTGGCCTCTTGTAGATCAGAGAGGCACAAGAGAACACGTTCCGCCTCCCCCACAAAACCTGTAATCGCGTTTCATTCAACACACACTTGTGAGGAAAGTTTCGGGGGAGAAGGAGCGGGCATTCTCAGAGTCATGTGTACAGTGCTAATAAAGAAGATGGACTTGATGTAAAACATATTTCTAACAACCAAATACACAATTTTCTGGCTTGTCTATTTGTAGCAGACATCCCTCTCAGGCCTTGCTTTTATAATCCGCATCTCCTGGAGTAATACAACCAGCTTGGCACAAACCGTATTTAGAAATAAATTCTCGGGGCGCCTGGGTGGCTTAGTCGGGTAAGCATCCGGCTTTCCGACTTTCGCTCAGGTCATGATCTTGCGGTTCGTGGGTTCGGGCCCCACGACGGGCTCTGTGCTGACTGCCAGCTCAGAGCCTGGAGCCTGTTTCAGTCTGTGACTCCCTCTCTCTCTGACCCTCCCCTGCTCACGCTGTCTCTCTCTCCTAGAAATAAATAATAAAAACATTAAAAAATAATAATAATAAATAAATAAATAAATAAATTCTCTACCCCATCTGGAGCTCCCCAGGATTCAGTCAGTAGGCAATCTGGTGTAGATGTAATGAGGTACTTCCATTCTATTTCTCTGTGCCCCAGTTTCATTTCCAGGACCCTATAGTGTTTCATAACTTGGACCCTATAGTGTTTCATAACTTGGGATCTTGTTGTAAAGTTGGCCCAGGTGTTTGAAGATCCCGAGATCTCCAAGTGACCTAAGTTCATAGCAGAGTGTAAAATTATATTTATGGGATTTTCTGAATAACTTAGGTTAGCCTGGGATAGATTAGATTAGCGCATTTATCGCTGAGCTCCTGCTTTGTTACAGGCATTGTGAAGGCAAAGCGTCTTCAGGTTGCGAGATACTGGATGCGAAGCTGAGGGAGCAGTGAAGGCTTCAGACCAGTCAAAGTTTCAGCCCAAGGTGGAAAAGTGGGAAGAACTCTTGTACATGGCAACCCTCACCACCCCAGTAGTACGCGGTGGCTAATGTGATTCAAAAGGAACATCTGGTATCTTCTGAACTTTCTTTTTCTTTGTCATTTATTTGATATTTACCTAAAAATAGAAAACCAATTTCCACTGTACTGGTCTAAGAGACAGTGCTCATATTGAAATCTATAAAATGATTAGCAGTTAAACTCCTCCAGGTTAAGAGTTTAAATTCCAGACTTTCTTTTTCCCCAAAATAAAACTTTTAAAAATACAATTTTAACTTACCTCACTATTTGCTCTAAACCGAAGATCTGTATATAGCCTGTTTGTAGCTGGTGGAAAAAAGACCATGTTAGTTCAAGCACTGAAACAAAGTGCTTTCAATTAATCCAACTATCACATTAGACCAGGTGTCATCATTCACTCTCAGGGCCCGTGGTTTGAAATTGCTGGTAAACTCAATTGGTGGGAAGAGGGTCACTTTAAAAAAAAAAAAAGGCTTAAAAGTCTTTTATTATAAAGATTATGAAGTGGTGCCTGTGTGGGTCAGTTGTCCCACTCTTGATTTTAGCTCAGGTCATGATCTCACGGTTCATGAGCTCAAGCCCCACCTCTGGCTCTGTGCTGTCAGCACAGATTGAGATTCTCAATCTCCCTCTCTCCCTGCCCCTCCCTTGCTTGCTCATGCTCTCTCTCTCAAAATAAATAAATAAATAAATAAATAAATAAATAAATAAATAAATAAATAAATAAACAAACAAACAAACAAACAAACAAATAAATAAATAAATAAATAAATAAATTTTAAAAGAAGATTATGTAACAAATATGCAGGGAGTTTGGAAAGAGAGAAAAAATTACCTATAGTTCCATCATTTCAAACACATTTATGGTACTGTGTATTTGAGAATGAATGCCAGGCCCACTGGTGATTGGAGCAGTCATACTGTACACTATTTTCATTATTACTAATCTGTAAAATATTTTAATTTGAGGGAAGAGCTAAAATTCCCTCATTAATCTTTTTTTCCCATATTATTTTGATAACTATACATGTTTATTCTTATAGATGAAATATAGAATAATTTCTACCGTAACATGGATATTCTGTCTGAATTCGCCCATTGGATATCAAATATGGCAATTAAAAAGATTTCTCAATGCTCTATGTAGAATGCATACCACAGTTTCTGACACATACATACACTTACATAAATGGAAAGTAAGTTCTCAGTTACTCAGTGAAATCGAACTCACATGATGGTGCTGTCGGAAGAGATGCTTTACGTGAAGGTACATACTTTCTAGTGTTCCATCTGAACTTTGTCACATCAACCAAAGTTTGAACAATCATTACCTTTGTGAAATCATCAGTGCCTTGCACCTGAAGTTTGACAGAATATAAGTTAATAGATGAGTATATATCATACAATTTAATGTTTCTCTGGTAAGCTCCCATCTCAGAACCTCTCTAAATATAGGGGCCGAAAAGTAAACATGTCTATATTAGAGAGATATCTTAAACTACCTGGATATGTTGGCTTTTTGAAATGCAATATTCCATATAATTACTTTTTAAAAAGTATTTATTATCTTTGAGAGACAGAGCATGATTAGGGGAGAGGCAGAGAGAGAGGGAGGAGACAAGGATTCTGAAGCAGGCTCTAGGCTCTGAGCTGTCAGCACAGAGCCTGACCCATGGACCGTGAGATCATGACCTGAGCTGAAGTCGGACACTTAACCAACTGAGCCACCCAGGCATCCCTACTTTCATTGATTTTTTAAAAGTTTTGCTCATTTCTCTTACAAATGAGAAAAACCAATTAAGAGTTAATCATTAATGATCCTTTAAAATATCACCCAGAGAGATTTTCTATGTGGCAAAAAGAAAGTTAAAAAACAGTGGATTTCAGGGCAACTGTGTGGCTTAGTTGGTTAAGCATCGAAATTGGGCTCAAGTCATGATTTCATAGCTCTTGAGTTCAAGCCTTGTGTCAGGTTCTGTGCTGACAGCTTGGAGCCTGGAGCCTGCTTCAGATTCTGTGTCTCCCTCTCTCTCCAAAAATAAATAAACATTAAGGTTTTTTTTTTTTTTAATGTGGATTTCAAGAAATCCTTCAGCTTATAGTTGTTTTTGGTATGCTTTGAATCACATTGGTACCCAAATCTACTATAAGCAGAGCTTTCTGTCTAGGAGAGTATACAGAGTTGGGTAGATTTTAGGCTGCCTTGAGAATCTCTTGGTTGGCCATCTAAATTCCCAACGGGCACCCAACTCAAGTTCTGTTATTAAATACTCAAGAATAGAGGTAGAGAGCAACATAGTCAAGAGTAATGTCTTACTTCCTCTCATATGGGTATCACGTTGGTGATAGAAAATTTTTCTTGTGACCCTTTCTCACCTTGGGGTTCCTCTTATCCCCACCTCATGTTTCTCTTGTGTCTCAAATCTACCCTGTTCTTTCTATCAAAGCTGCACATGTTTTATTAATATATTTATATATTTTTCTTTTCACTTGATTGAGAGATATTTTTTAAGGGCAAGTTGCAAATCTCACTCTCTTGACCACTTTAGCATCCAGCATTGTTTCTGTGATATATTAATTGCTTAAACACAGATGTCTAATTTATTTTTTTATTTTTTATTTTTTTTTAAAATGTTTTATTTATTTCTAGGAGAGAGAGAGACAGCGTGAGCAGGGGAGGGTCAGAGAGAGAGGGAGTCACAGGCTGAAACGGGCTCCAGGCTCTGAGCTGGCAGTCAGCCCAGAGCCCGACGCGGGGCTCGAACCCACGAACCGCGAGATCATGACCTAAGCGAAAGTCGGACGCTTAACCGACTAAGCCACCCAGGCGCCCCCACAGATGTCTAATTTAATTGACTCTAGGTGCCTCTTTCAATTTACTTTCTGTAGCTATATTTTGTATGTCCCGATTCCTCCTGACGTATGCCTCTCTTATGCTACCCAACACACACACACACACACACACACACACAGCTTAAATATGAGGAATGTTTCACTTCTATATTCACTTGAAAAGTAGCTGAAGAAATACCACTGAAACTCAGTTCAGCACGGGCCTGGCAGAACCTTTCTAGAGTACCGTTGATGCAGTCCAGAGAAAGTGGTCCTTCTGCGTTGCATAAATGAACAGGCCCTCTTTTGCTATTTGCAACAGCACCACAATCTAACTATGGCCAAAATGTACAGGTTGGCCAGCCTCATTGACATCAAACAGGAATATCTAGGTGTTTGGGCTATTCAGTGCCAAAGCAATCAGTGAACTTCTGTGTGTGGGGTGTGTATGTGTGTTTCTGGAGTGGTAGGGGAAAGGGAGAGGATGGGAAGGTGGAAAAGTGACAATTTTTCTAATGTGAACCCATCGTTGGACATATGGCATATTGACCTGAAGACACAAATCAACATTTCTTTACCTGATAGCATGTTATAGGAATTACGGAAGGTGCCTTATAAGCTTTCCGTAACTGACAATCTTCTAGGGCACCATGTATGAGGATGACATAGATTACAGTTTCATCATAGATATCAGTCTTGGTGTTCTTTGGTATGTCTCTGATGCAAACGTTACAGAGTTTTAATTGCATCTTGTAGTTCCAGTCCTACAAGGAAAACACAGTTTCATAATCTACTGTTTATAAGGCTTCATGTAAATTCCTAAGTAGTTCATTAGTAACAGTACTTTATTTTTTTAAAAAAGATTTTATTTATTTTTTTAATGTTTTTTTTTTTTAATTTCTAGGAGAGAGAGAGAGAGAGAGACAGCGTGAGCAGGGGAGGGTCAGAGAGAGAGGGAGACACAGACTCGAAACAGGCTCCAGGCTCTGAGCTGGCAGTCAGCACAGAGCCCGACGCGGGGCTCGAACCCACGAACCGCAAGATCATGACCTAAGCGAAAGTCGGACGCTTAACCAACTAAGCCACCCAGGCGCCCCATTAGTAACAGTACTTTAATACAACTCCATTCAGAGAGAAGGGTGAGTTCAAGTAAACACTTCTTACCTCATAAGATAAATGTTCCCTAATTTTTTTGGCAGTAATAGAAAGGCCAAGTTTTAGCCACATTTTATATTCAATGTGAGGACAACATTGCTCAAAAGCTTCATATAAGTGATTTTTGGAAATAAAACATGTCTGAAAAAAGGAGGATACAAATTTAATATTTCATTCTGTACAACTATAGTTTAAGGATGTAAGATTTTCTCATTTTCATATAACATTAAAATGAAGAATTTAAATGATGTAAGATTCATGTTGTTGCCTGTTTATCTGATAAAATGTGTATAATTGTAAATATCGGTGTGATCGTGTCATAAATTAAATATTAAAAGGCCTCATGTTCCAATGAGACATTCTTTATTATTCTTATAAATTCTGAAAAAGTAGAAATCATAGTATCAAAAATTATTTAAACTTTAACTAAAGATATGAATATTTCTAAATATACATTATTTTAAAGAAGTAAACTTTTTAACTAAAAGTAAAATGCCAATGCTAACAATGATCAGAATAGTGACTATCAGGAATAAGCTGCTATGAATATATAAGACACTGTGCTTGATGGTTTTTATTTCTCATGGGTAAGTATGCATGAGGGGCGTTGCTGGGTAATATGGTAATTGTGTGTTTAACTTTATAAGAAAAGAAAGGGTTGAGACATTTTACAATCTCATCAGCCATGGATGGGAATTTTAGTTGCTCTCCATCCTTGCCAAGACGTAGTACTCATTATTTTTATTTGTAGTCAAAGGAGTCAGTATGTAGTGATACCTCATCATGATTTTTAATCTGAATTTCTCTGAGAGCTAAATTATATCAAGCATCTTCTTTCTGTGCTTATTGGCCCTTTGTATGTTCTTTTGTGAAATGTTTGTTCAAATCCTTTGCCTAACTTTTATTTTTAAAATGTAAGTTTATTTTCTTTATTTTGAGAGAGACAGAGACAGTGTGGGCAGGGGAAGGGCAGAGAGAGAGAATCCAAAGGAGGTTTCATACTGCCTGTGCAGGCTGATGCGGGGCTCAAACTCAAGATCGTGACCTGAGCCAAAAGTTGGAGGACACTTAGCCAACTGAGCCACCCAGGCACCCCATTTTGCCCAATTTTTAATTTGGTGACTTGCCTTATTTTTGAGTTGTAAGAATTTTTTATAGGTTCCATTGTAAATTAATTTTTCAGATAAAGGTGTTGTGAAAAACTCCCCACAGTCTGTGGCTTGCTTTTTCCATATTCTTTAAGGTGTCTTTTTAAAAGGAAGAAGATTTTAATCTAGTGACATTAAATTTATCAGTGTTTCCTTTTATGGTTAGTGCTTTTTGTATCCTGGCTAAGAAAACTTTGCCTACATTAAGATCTTTGTTTCTCTTTAGAATTTTTATAACTATAATTTTTGTTTAGGTCTATGATCATTCCAGATCAATTTTTGTGTGTAGTGTATGGGGTCAAGACTCAAAGCTTCCATATGGATATTTGGGATTTTCAGGATCATTTGTTGAAAATGATATTATTGTTAAAGATCTAGTGACTGTGTATATATGAATCTATTTCTGGATTCTCTTCCTTATTCCATGGATCTATATTGTCTTAATCTTAAGCTAATACCACGTGGTTTTGATTATAAGGATTTATAATCAGGCTTTAAGTCAGACAATGTAAGTCATCTAACATTATTCTTTTTAAACTTTTAATTCCAGTGTATTTCATATATAGTGTTATATTAATTTCAGGTGTACAATATAGTGACTCAGCAATTCCATATATTAGTCCATGCTCATCAAGATAAGTGTACTCCTGGGGCATCTCTGGGTGGCTCAGTCAGTTAAGCATCTGACTTCAGCTCAGGTCATGATCTCATGGTTCATGAGTTCAAGCCCTGCATCAGGTTCTGTGCTGACAGCTCGGAGCCTGGAGCCTGCTTCGGATTCTGTGTCTCCTTTTATCTCTGCCCCTCCTGTGCTTACTCTCTGTGTCTGTCTCTGTCTCTCTCTTTCAAAAATAAATAAACATTAAAAAATTTTTAGGGGCACCTGGGTGGCTCAGTCGGTTAGGCATCCGACTTTGGCTCAGGTCATGATCCACGATTTGTGGGTTCGATCCCTGCATCAGGCTCTGTGCTGACAGCTCAGAGCCTGGAGCCTGCTTTGGATTCTGTGTCTCCCTCCCTCTCTGCCCCTGCCCCACTCACACTCTGTCTCTCTGTCTCTCTTTCAAAAATAAACATTTAAATTTTTTTAAAAAGATAAGTGTACTCTAAATTCTCTTCACCTATTTCACACATCCCCCCATCTACCTCTCCTCTGATAACTACCTGTTTATTCTCTAACGTTAAGAGTCTGTTTTTCAGTTTGTCTCTCTTTTTTAACCCTTTGTTTGTTTGTTTGGTTTTCTTAAATTCCAATGAAATCATATGCTATTTGCCTTTCTCTGACTGACTTATTTCATTTAGCAATATACCCTCTAGATCTACCCATGTTGTTGCAAATGGCAAGATTTCATTCTTTTTTATGGCTGAATAACATTCCATTGTATAATATTCTTGTTTATCCATTCATCTATTGATGGACTCTTGGGCTGCTTCGATGATTTGGCTTTTGTGAGGGGTGCATATATTCCTTCAAATTAGTGTTTTCAAATTCTTTGTGTAAATACCTCGTGCAATTACTGTATCTTAAGGTAGCTGTATTCTTAATATTTTTGAGGAAACTCCATACTCTCTTCTACAGTGGCTCCACTAATTTGCATTTCCACCAATAGTGCACAAGGGGTCCTTTTTCCCCACATTTTTGTGAACATTTCTTGTTTCTTGAGGTTTTGATTTTAGCTGTTCTGAGAGGTGTGAGGAGATATCTCATTGTAGTTTTGGTCTACATTTCTGATAATAAGTGCTGTGTCTGTTAGCCATCTGTATGTCTTCTTTGAAAAAATGTCTTTTTGTGTGTTTTGCCTGTTTTAAAATTGGATTATTATTTATTTTTTGGTGTTGAGTTTATAAGTTCTTTATATATTTTGGGAACTATCAAATATGTCATTTGTAAATATCTTCTCCCATTTTCCAAAAGTAGGTTACCTTTTAGTGTTCTGTTTTGTTTTTTGAGAGAGGGAGGGTGCAAGTGACTGGAGGGCAGAAAAGGTGAGGGAGGGAGAGGGAGAGAGAATCCCATTAGGGGCAAAGAGAGATAGAGAATGAGATAGATAAGTGGGACTCACCCGAAGTAGGGCTCATGTGCACCCGAAGCGGAGTTCGAGCTCACTCTAAGCAGGACTTGAACTTATGAACTATGAGATCATTACGTGTGCCGAATTTAGATGCTTAACCAACTGAGACACTCAGACACCTGGTTATAACTTTTAATTTTGTTGGTTGTTTCTTTCACTGCACAGAAACTTTTTATTTTCATGTAGTCCACTAGTTTATTTTTGTTTTTGTTTCCCTTGTGTCAGGAGACATAATTAGAAAGATATTACAGCCAATGTTAGAGAAATTACTACCTGTTCTCTTTTCTAAAATTTTATTATTCATTCATTCATTCATTCATTCATTTATTAGGTCATCTCTATGCCCAACATGGGGCTTAAACTTATGACCCTGAGATCAGGAGTCACATGATCTACTGACTGAGCCAGCCAGGTACCTCTATTCTAGGATTTTTATAGTTTCAGGTCTCACGTTTAGGTCCTTAATCCATGTTGAGTTTATTTTTGTGTATAATGTAAAAAAGTGGCCTACTTTCACTTTTTTGCCTGTAGCTGTCCTATTTTCCCAGCACCATTTATTGAAGATACTGGTTCCCCCCTCCCCGCCATTTCTTTTTCTTGTCTCCTTTGTCAAAGATTAATTGACCATATAATTGTGGGCTTATTTCTGGATTTTCTATTCTATTCCATTGATCTATGTGTTTCTTTTTGTGCCGGTATCATACTGTTTTGATTACTACAACTTTGTATTATAATGTGAAATCTGGAATTATGATACCTACAGCTCTGTTTTTCAAGATTGCTTTTACTATTTGAATTCTTTTGTGGTTTTATTCAAATTTTAGGAATGTTTGTTCTAGTTCTGTGAAAAAATACTGTTGATATTTTAATAGGAATTGCATTGAACCTATAGATTACTTTGGGTTGTACAGACACTGTAACAGTATTTGTTACTCCAAGCCAAGAACATGGAACATCTTAACTCCTTTCATCAGATCAGGCTGAGGGGAGGGGTTAAAATGGCCAAAAAGGAGGGGGGCCAGGATTTTTCTTGTCCCTCAAGCACATCTGAATTGAGGTCGGATCACTTGGAACACCCAGAAAATCAATCTGTGGAGTGGCAGACGGATCTCCACAGGTGGAGAGAGACAGCATGGTGGGATTGGGGTACGTGTATGTGAAATGGGGAGATAAAATGGCATAGGCACAGAGGGTAAGGAACCCCTTCTGTGGAGAGATGAAAGGGAGAAAAAGACAGAAATGTGAAATTGCAGTATTGAGTTAGCACAAGAGGAAAACCTTTCCGGACCATAGACTGGCAAATGAGAACTATGGAGAGAGCCAGTTTCTATTTTGCAAACAGCCTTTGGAAACTTGAAGGTTTCAAAAGTGCACAACTTTCTCCCGACCAGAGCCAGCCATTGTGTGCACCTGGTGTGGAGGGGAGCCAGCTCCAGGGCAGGACCTGAACACATGAATTGTGAGATTATGACCTAAGTGGAAGAGGTTGGATGCCCAACTGACTGGACCACCCAAGGGAAATTTCCTTTCCCTCCTTTTTTCAGCTTCATCATTTTCCATAATTTTATCTTCTATTTCACCTATTCTCTCATTATTTCTACTATTTGTCTTATAGTTCACTGACTCTTTTTTAAAAAAATATTTTAATGTTTTATTTATTCTTGAGAAAGAGAAAGACAGACAGACAGAGCATGAGTGGGGGTGGGGGCAGAGAGAGAGGGAGACACAGAATTTGAAGCAGGCTCCAGGCTCTGAGCTGTCAGCATAGAGCCTGACGTGGGGCTCGAACTCACAAACCCTGAGCCGAAGTCAGACACGTAACTGACTGAGCCACTCAGGCACCCCTAATTCTTTTTCACTGCCATCTCCAATCAGGTGTTTTTAGTTCTGAAATTTCTATTTGACTCTTTTCCCTATTTCCACAATATGCTGATATTTCCTATCTCTTTTTTCATTAAGGATATATTTTTCTTTAATTTTTTGAACGTATTTCAAAGAACATAATTCTTCAAATCTTTTGTTAATAACTTTTTACTGTCCTTCTGCCTAATCCATATTTTGCACAATTTCAATGTTGTTTTCTATCCATTGTGCACTTTTTTCATACTATAGATCTCTGCTTGTTTAGTAATTCATTTTTGTTCTTCTGTAACCAGAAACAGCAGGCTATAGTATATTTATGCAAACCTCAGGTATCATATAATTTTATTTGTAAATATTCTAATATGCATCACTGAATAATAGACACATAAAGATTTCCCTTACCCTCTTCTTTCTCCCCTCCCCCTTTATATGTCATTGATCCCTTGAGGGGGAAAAAAAACCAGATCATTCAATCTGTGGACCTCCCCCATTTTGGATTTAGCTAATTATCAGAAGGGTCTGATGTCAATTAACTTGTTTCTCTCCTTCCTGAATCTTCTTTAAACCGGTTAGATCTACATGGTTTCACTCTTCTCAAAAACTCTTTTAGTATTTGTGCTGCTGAAGCGAGCACACAAATTTTTTTTTTAACTAAAGGGGGTGCCTTGGTGACTCAGTTCGTTAACATGCATCTCTTGGTTTTGGTTCAATCATGACATTGTGGTTTGTGAGTTTAAGCCCTGTGTCAGGCTCTGCACTGACATCATGGAGCCTGTTTGGGATTTTCTCTCTCCCTCTCTCTAGCTCTCCCTGACTCCCACAGGTGCACTCTCTCTCAAAAAAACAAAACCCAAAAATCAAATATATATGTATTATATTATTATATATGTATATATGTATGATGGGTTGTGCCATACTTCTGCCGCATGATATCATGAGGTACGTGATGCCCAGTTGTTCAACTTCTAGTGATGCTACAATTGTCTTTAGGTGGTGCCAGCCTGGTCCTTTCATTATAATCTTTCTCATTAACATTTCACTTAGTAGTTTCAGCAGCAATTGATGGCTATTGCCCAGATCCATTATTTCATTTCAGATGGCAAAATGAAGATAGAAATTCTAAGTCTCGGCTTCTATATTTGCTAGCTGGAATTCTGTATAGAAGAATATTACTTCTTTTTTTTTTTGGTATCTTGAAAATTTTCATAGAGGAAAGGAAGGATAAATGTTTAATTCTTTCTATTTTTTAAATAATAATCAATTTTTAGAGTAATAGGTTGATATTCTAACAACCTTATTGAAACTTAAATAAATTTTGGTTTCATTATCAACTTATTGATTTTTATATATTGTGGGGTTCAACTGCTTGCAGTCATTGTTCTTTTAGAGTTCAACTTAAGCCAGTGAGAGCCCCTATTTTGCTAAGAGAATTTGTACTCATGGTGTCTAGGGAAACTTCCATCCACTTTGTTCAACTTCTTTATTAATAGCTATTAGTTATCTTTTTCCTTACTTATCCCCCCAATTATGGTATTGATAGTTAAAATAGCTCCTCTAATTTCCCCGTGAGAGACCTCATTTAATCAGTTTCCAGTTAAATCTTTTTTCAATATGGGGGTCAATATTTGTAAGCCATTTTGCCAGGGCATTATACTGGGTAAATATAATTTAGTAACAAGTTTTGTTCCCTTACTATTCTTATTTGTTTAAATTATCACCACAGAGTAAACATATGCTAAATACAGAAATAACCTTAAATTTGATACTAAATACTGAATAAGATACAACAGTAAGACATAATATGATGTTTTCTGACCTCCACTACGGTTTTGCAGGTAGCAGAACATATCATGGGTTTATTAGTTAAACAGTTTAGCTCTCCTATTATTTCCCCACTGATCACAAAGTCTGTGTAAGTTATCTGACAGTCGGTCTCCTCTGACTCCCAGAGCATTTGGTCAATTACCAAGCCAGGCTTTGATCTTTGAAGCTGTTCAGGAACAAATAAAGAGAAAAAAACATATGCCAGTTAATTACCCAAACTGTTTAAATTTTGACTTTTTCCCTTTGGTTTTAACAATTTTAATACGTACATATTGTTTTGAGGACACTTATTACTTGTACATTTTAAAGCAAATTTATTAAACTAGCAATAACTTAGAAAGAAAAGAATTCGTAGATATTGGGATCTTTCTGATTTCTTCTACTCAGCCAAACTATACCTGCTTTAGGGTGCCTAATAAACATAAGATGAAAACAACTGATATTATAATATTTCATCATAAAGATGATCCTTTGGATGGTTTCTTATTATCTATGGGAAAGTATCACCTAAAAGGTGATAAATAATGTTAACCATTATGTTTGAATAAGAAAATTGGATGGTAGCTGTTGTCCTAAAGAAAGAACAATGCAGTTCTTAACATGGAAAACTATGAATCCTCAATTTTATAGAGTTTTAAACTAATGTTCACAAGTGCATTTATGAATAATTCTGACTTACCTTCACCATACCTGATAGTATTATATAAATTCCTTTGGGCTCATCACCTTCTTCAAATATATCATTTCCACAATCAAATGTTACAACTCTGGCTCTTTCCTTAAAAATATCACCAAATATATAAGATATAAGTACTATTTTAGCAGTGGTTGGTGATGTTGAAGTTTATATTTTAATAAAAGTTTTTGCATTTTAAAATATCACTCAATAAGACCTGACGTGTTGTGTTAATAATACATTTATGAGAAAATAGGAATTATGAATATCAAAGAGAGGAAGGTGGATATTCAGAGATCTATATAACTTTAGATGGGGTATTTATACATGGATTAGAAAAGAAATAATCTAATGTAAGAATAAGAATGTAAGAGAAAGATAAAAATATTTCAATTGGATGGACAATAATCAGAACAGATGCAGGCTAATGTCATATGCATGTCTCATACATAGTTATGCTCTAAACGCTGATGAATAAAAAATTCATTCATTCAAAATATTTTAAGCATGTGGAAAAATATAACTGGCCCTTTGGCACCAAGTAGATACAGAAAAAGAATGTTATTAGAACAAGTTAGACCTATTTATTTGTTTATTCAAGAAATACTCTTTAAGCACCCTCTATGTAATATGCAGAGTGCTAGGGGCTGGGTATAAAAAATGTGGATGAGCTAAAGAGTATAGTACAGAAGAGAGCTGTAAAGGTAATTATAATGCAATGTACTTAATGCTGTAATGAGAGTATATAATGGATACAATGCTGACACCTTTGGTCCTCCAAACTCAGAAAGGACCACAGGATGGTCTTCTATTGGTGGGATATTTGCCTCCAAAGCTTATTTTTCTGAGTATTTCGTAAGGATTTTTCCAGAGAAAAAGATTTGGTGGTGGTGGTGGTGTGTGGGGGGGAACAAAGGGCATTTCAAGAAAAGTAAACAGCACCCCCAGAGGAATGGAATTAGAAAATTGTGTAAAAAGGGTTGGGGTGCCATGCAAGGTTCGGTATGAGGTATATGATGAATGGCCAATGGAAGATGAAAATGGAAAGGGAGGCAAGAGATAGATTGTGGATAGACTTTGCATGTCATTTAAAGGGACTTTTGGGATTTTATCCTACAGGCAATAAAGGACATTTAAAGAGTTTTAAGCTGGAGAGTATCATAGTCTCTTTTTAAAAAAAAAAAAAAATCATGTGTTGGTACATTAAAAATGGTATTACCAGGAAATAAAAATATTACCCGAATGTAGCTTATATGATCTTTTTCTTTATCTAGCCATGGAATATTGTAGAGTGCTTCTTCAACAGTAAGGGGCTTGATAACAGGTTGAAAATCAAGTGTCTCTCTTTTTTTGGCCATTATTAACTAGAACCATAAAATTTAAGAAAAAGGATGAGCGAAATCATGTTCAAAAAATGTTTAAAAACATGGCTTTGTACTGTTTCTTTTTCTTTCTCTTCTGAGATTTTTGTTCTTCTACAGAACCCTTCAACCTCTCCCCAGTGATAGCATTTTTCTGGTATCATTATTCTGAAGTCATAGATTAAACACTTAAAACTAAAGTTTTTTACAGAACTCTAGCAGACAAACAAAAAGTGCACAAATTACAAATGTCCACAAAAGAACACTTACAATATGAAAAGATCTGGGTAACCAGCACCCATATTAAGAAATAAAACATTTCCTACATGCTAAAATCCTGTCTCATATTCTCTTCTAGTCCTTCCTGGTACCCAAAGACAGCCATCCTTCTATCACAAGAGTTTGGCTTTGTTTGGTTTTGAGCTTTATCTGCATGAAATCAATGAGTATGTACTTGTTGGTGTCTAGTTTGTTTACTATTGATATATTATTCACCAACATTTGGGGTGCTCCAGTTTTGGGCTTTTGTAATGCTGTTGTATTCACTTGCTGTACATATGTGCACATTTCTGTGGATATATGGTTCTGTAATCCAATTGCTGTGCCATATATGTCTGTTCAAATCTAGAAGATTCTGCCTATCAATTTTTCAAAGTGATCGCATTACTTTGCACTCTCACTCTGATGTTCCAGTTGTTCCACATGATTGCCTACAGTTGATTTTGTCAGTTAAAAGCAATCAGGTATTCTAGACATGAGCCCTTTCTTGGATATATTTGTTTTGAAAATATCCCCTATCTTTTTGTGGGTTGTCTTTTAATTCTCTTATTTTCTTAATAAAGAGAACATAATTTTTTATGTTCTTTAAATCCAGTTTTCTATCCTGTTTAAGAAATCTTTGCCTATGCCAATGTCATAAAAATTATCTTATGTTACTTCTAGAAGCTTACTGTTTTACCTCTTACAGTCAGGTACAATCCATCCGAAATTGATTTTTTCTGTGTGTGATCTGAGATAAGAGTTCAGGTTCATGAGTGAAATAGGTTGAAGAACAGAAAAACACAAGAACTATTGAGAAAGTTAAAACTAAAGTGGAGAGATATGTTAATAGATTGTCAACATTACTAAGATGTCACATATCTCTAAATTGACATACGGGCTTCTTGGAATCCCACTGGGAAGTTCATTAGGCTATTTAATGGAAATTGACAAGTTTATTCTAATGTTTATTTGAAAATACAAAATGCCAAAACTAGTCAAAATAATCTTGAAGAAAAAGCAAAAGCTAGAAAATACACAAAATCAGATATGAAGATTTATTATTAAGTTTCAGTGTAAGATGGTGTGATATACATCGAGAACGATTCAATGATAGAGACATAAAACAATGACGCAAGAGTCCAGAAACCCATCCATACATACACAGTTATTTAATTCATGAAATACTCTACTGAGGTATAAAAGGGTATGATAGTCATTTCTATAAATGAGGTTGTGTCAATTGATTACCCATATAGGAAAAAAATGTTAATTTTAACCTGGCATTGTTATGTAAGGCATTCTTGAGACCCTTCACCATAGAGAACAAACTGAGGGTTGATGGAGGGAGGTGTGCGGGGTGATGGGCTAAATGGGTGATGGGTATTAAGGAAGGCACTTGTGTTGAGCACGGGGTGTTATATGTAAGTGAGGAATTACTAAATTCTACTCCTGAAACCAATATTACGTGATAGTTAACTAACTAGAATTTAAATAAAAATTTGAAAGAGAGAGAGAGAGAGAGGCAGAGAGAGAGAGAGAGTGCACCTGATGTGCGTCTTGAACTCAGGAGATCGTGCCCTGAGCCGAAATCAAGAGTATAACATGTAACCAACTGAGCCACCCAGGTGAATCCAGTCTTTTTTTAATTTATTTTAAAATATTTTATTTATTTCTGAGAGAGAAAGAGAGACAGCATGAGCAGGAGAGGGCCAGAGAGAGAGGGAGACACAGAATCCAAAACAGGTTCGAGGTTCTGAGATAGCTGTCAGCACAGAACCCGATGCGGGGCTCAAACCCACAAACTGTGAGATCACGACCTGAGCCGAAGTGGGACACTTAACTGGCTGAGCTACCCAGGCACCGCTTTAATTTTACTTTTTAAATTTTTTTATTTTAGGAAGAGAGAAACAGAGGCGGGGCGGGGGAGAGAGAGAGAGAGAAAGAGAGAGAGACCACGAGTGGGAAGAGGGACAGAAGGAGAAAGAGAATCCCAAGCAGGCTCCACACTCAGCATAGAGCCCAACACAGAACTCAATCCCATGATCCTGGGATGATGACCTGAGCTGAAATCAAGAATCAGACATTCAACCAGCTGCATCACCCAAGTGCCACTCTGCAGATCTTCTTTAAAAATCAGTTTACTTATTGTATAAGTGACATAGGAGAACACTTCCAAGTAAAAGTGTCAAGAGTTATGAAGAATATACATAAAATAGCTAAGTCTCCCTCTATCCTCTCTTTTCCTTACCACTCTCTCCTCCAGGTGCAACCCATGTTAAGAGTTTCTTATATTTTTTTCTAGATTTTTTTCCAAAATAGTACATACATATCTGTATATCCAGAAGTTAAAAAAAAATATCTATTTTGGGGGTACCTGGCTGGGTTAGTTGGAAGAATATACAACTCTTGATATCAGGGTCATGGGTTTGAGCTCCATGTTGGGTGTGGAGACAACTAACTAACTAACTAACCTTAAAAAAATCTAAGTTGATCATATTATATATACTGTTTTACAAATTACTTTTTCCTACTAACAGTGTATTGTGGTACATTTTTTTCATGTCAGTACACATGGATTTTTCTTATTCTTATTAATTTATATATAACATTTATTTGCATGGATATATCACAATTTACATAATCATTCCCAGTTTCTTTTTTTTTTTTTTTTATTTCTAGGAGAGAGAGAGAAACAACGTGAGCAGGGGAGGGTCAGTGAGAGAGGGAGTCACAGACCGAAACAGGCTCCAGGCTCTGAGCCGGCAGTCAGCACAGAGCCCGACGCGGGGCCCGAACCCACGAACCGCGAGATCATGACCCAAGCGAAAGTCGGACGCTTAACCGACTAAGCCACCCAGGCGCCCCTAATCATTCCCAGTTTGATGAACATGTAGGTTGTTTCTAACATATATCTTTGTTTACTTTTAAAATATCTGAATATTTTTACATGTATAATTTTTGGTTTAAAGGGTCTATATTTTTAAAGTTTTTACTTGCTACATTGCCCTCCAGAAATGGTGCATTCATTTCTATTTCATTATGCCCTACTTAAAATTTTCTAATTTTTTTAAAACATTTCTTTGTGTGTGTGTGTGTGTGTGTGTGTGAGAGAGAGAGACAGAGACAGAGACAGAGAGAAAGCATGAGTGGGGGAGGAACAGTAGGCACAGAATCTGAAGCAGGCTCCAGGCTCTGAGCTGTCAGCCCAGAGCCTGGCGGAGCTGGAACTCAGAAGCCATATCGCGACCCCAACTGAAGTTGGACGCTCAGCTGACTGAGCCACCCAGGTGTCCCATCATTCTGCTCCATTTAAATTTATTTTCTTATAACCTCATTAGCATTGAAAACTGACTCTACCCCCCTCCCCCATTATTGCTTATTTAATGGGCAAAATGTGGTATCTATTAATAATTCAGTTTCTAGGGGCGCCTGGGTGGCTCCGTTGGCTAAGCATCCGACTTCAGCTCAGGTCATGATCTCACGGTTGTGGGTTTGAGCCCCGCGTCGGGCTCTTGTGCTGACAGCTAGCTAAGAGCCTGGAGCCTGCTTCAGATACTGTATCTCCCTCTCTCTCTGACCCTCCCTTGCTCACACTGTCTCTCTCTCAGAAATAAATTTTAAAAAACATTACAAAATAAAATAAAAATAATTCAGTTTCCATTGGATATTTTTCCCTGCTTTGTCAAATATCAGTTGGCTGTATACTTTTGGGTCCACTTCTGAGTTCTCAATTCTGTCCCAGATGGCCAACAAACATATGAAACCATGCTCGGCATCCCTACTCATCAGGGAAATATAAATCAAAACCACACTGAGATACCACCTCACACCAGTCAGAGTGGCTAAAATGAGCCAATCAGAGAACTCTAGATGCTGGCGAGGATGTGGAGAAACGGGCACCCTCCTACACTGTTGGTGGGAATGTAAACTGGTACAGCCCCTCTGGAAAACAGTGTGGAGGTTCCTAAGGAAACTAACAATAGAACTCCCCTATGACCCAGCAATAGCACTGCTAGGAATTTACCCAAGGGATACAGAAATGCTGATGCACAGGAGCACATGTACCCCAATGTTCATAGCAGCACTCTCCACAATAGCCAAAACATGGAAAGAGCCTAAGTGTCCATCAACAGACGAATGGATCAAGAAGATGTGGTTTGTCTATACCATGGAATACTACATGGCAATGAGAAACAATGAAATCTTGCCATGTGTAGCAACATGGATGGACCTAGAGGGTGTTATGCTGAGTGAAATAAGTCAGGCAGAGAAGGACAAATATCACATGTTTGCACGTATAGGAGGATTAGGAGGAACTTGACGGAGGAACAAGGGGGAGAAGAAGGGCGGAAATGGTGGGGGAAAGGGAGAGAGGCAAACCATGAGAGACTCTTGAATGCTGACAAAAACTGAGGACTGATGGATGTGGGGGGGAGGAGGGGGGATGGGCATGGAGGAGGACACTTGTGGGGATGAGCACTGGGTGTTATGTGGAAACTAATTTGACAATAAACTATTTGTAAAAAAATAAATAAATAAAATGCTACTATGGAAAAAAAATAATTCAGTTTCTATTTCCTTAGTTATCAGAGATGTCAAATATACTTTCAAACTCATTGACAACTTTTCTTTTTGCATCTGTGAAATGCCTGTTTCATATCCTTTTCTCACTTTCTATAGGATTCCTTGTCATTGATTTGTGGGGATTTTTTAGGCATTATTGCCCTCACTACATTGTGTGTAATTTTGTTGCAAGTATCTCCCAAACTGTGCCTTGCTTCTTAACTTGTTTGTAATATTTCAATATGTGACATTTCAGGTTGTATGCAATATTATCTACTCATCTTTTGATTAATGGTCTCTGGGTTTTGTGACTAGTTTAATAAAGCTTTTCTTACATCAAGAATATAAAGATATTCTCTATATTTGATTATAACATTTAAGTAATCTTTTATGCTTAAGTCATCATTACATCTGGAAAATATTCTTTATCTGATGGGAAGTATAGATCTAATATTGCTTTCTCCATGGGAATTTGAATGTCTCAGGACTTACTGAATAATCTATTGCTTTTCCTAGTTTGCAATGTTAACTTAATATATACTAGGTCATCATATGCATTAGGGTCTGTTCCTGGGTTTAAGTCTCTTCCATTGATATATTTTTTTCTAATCCTTTTCTAATTCCACATTATTTATTATGGATTTAGAGCATGTGTTACTATCTAGTAAGGTAAACACTGCCTCACTGTTTTTTCCTCGTATTTAAATTTTGTGATAAAATACATAAAATATAAAATTTACTATCTTAACTATTTTAAGTGTATAGTTCTGGTATTAAGTACACTCCTACTGTGGAACCATAGCACTATTCGTTTTCTTATACTATTCCCAATTTGGGGAATAAATTTTCTACTTACAGGATTAATTGGGACCCTCTATTTTTTATATGTCATGGTACCAATAAATAACTCAGAGAAAGGAAATTTAGGGAAGGATATCTATAATAGAGTTTTCTTATAAATCAGGGATTCTATGGGAAAAGCTGTTTCAGTGGCACAGATAATTCTCAGGAAAATATTGATACCCACTCTAGCCTAGTGAGGAGTTGTTTTATCATACCCTTGATTTGGGAGCAAAGCATAGAAAGAGATGGTCCCTTACTGTGGCAAGAAAGGGAAATAAAATTTGACCACTGGACCTTGGGAAGGGAATGCTTTATGGTAGGTATTTTTCTTTAGATAATTATTTTAACGTAGATATTCATATCTCAGAATGGAAAATCAATAGTAGGTTTGGGGATCATGAATGACTATATATCAAATAAGTATATATTTTTAAAAATATGCTACCTTACCTTATTAATTTCAGAACCTTCAATTTTATGAATAATCCCTTTTGACCTAAAAACCTTAACAATTTCTCTAGCCAGATTGAGCATGACATTGATCTCCTCCTTTGTTTTCATAGTAATAGCAATTTCCGGGTGATCATACTCTAAGTAGCCTGAAAAATAACACAATATTTTCAGAAAAAATAAGAACATTCTTTACATATTTCATTTGGACAATAAGCGCAATGTTTTTGCTCTAAATCCATGAAGTACAGCCCTCAACACAGACAAATGTATCTCTCCCTGATGAGTCCTCTGTAAGCAATCATAATTCACCAGTAGCTGCATAGTTCCATTTACCATCTTCTTGTCAGCTTGTACTTATACCTGCCCATGAGGAAGGACAGACAACCCCAGTCGGAGAATTAGCAATTATATTCATCCACCTGCTTGCAACACTGAGAGGCTCTTCTGGACTCTAGGTCTGGGGTTTACGTCCCGCTTTTCCATTCTGTTTGAATTAGGATTTTTGACTACAAACTGTGCACTTAGATATGGCTTCTGATTGAGTCCTCTCGTCCGTCCTGAGTCACTGTCCACCCAGCGTGCCTGCACGTCTAGATGACTCACCCGTCTGTGCTCTGCTGCCTGTCTTATCTGGATTCTTGAATGCCCACAGACTTTCATTCACTTAGATTCTATATTTGGACTTTTTCTTGATGATGCCTTCGTGTCTGGCTCGACGAGTATCTGCCATGCAAGATCTCTCAAGTCCGGTTCCCTTCTTAGGCTAGCTGTGCCCTTTGACTGCCCACCATCTGGTTCCAAACCCCCTTCTTCTCCTCACACATGAACATTATACTCTAGGAGTGTGTCTGGTCCACTTCCAGTATTGGCCCTGTACTAGGAGCATGATGTGACGTGACTCAGGGGAAAAACCGTTGTCATGTTTAGGCATAGAAGCTCCCAGCAGACATATCAGAGATCTGGGAAGCTCTGTTCTGATTTCAACTTATAAAACTAAATCCTCAGATGGCAGTCCAATGGCAAGTGGAGAGAAGAAAAGAACTTTTTTCCTTGTACTTCACAGGAAGGTATGTGTACTTTTGGCTTGGAAGAAAATAGAATTTATAAGGTGAAGAGAAATTGAACAGTCTTGAATGAGGTACAGGGCAGGAAGAACAAATGTGGGGAGGTAATATTACACTAACCCCCTGCAGCCAAAGATATGATCATGTTGATTGCTGAACTTGCCCACTTTATTACTAGTAATAAATAGGTTTCCTAAAAGATCGGTTTTGTTATCAAAACGATTGCCTTTCAGAAGTAATGATTGTAAGAGATGCTTGTTCTTAATCTTTAGAATGAGGGTTACCTACCTAGCTCTTTCAGAGCATGTACTGTGTTCTTCATTATCCTTCTTAATAACATCTACGAAACAAAAGAAGCATTATCCCCATTGGAAAACAAGCTGTTATAAAATGTCTTCCCATTTGCAACTGTTGGATTTTTTTTTAAATGCTTGTTTATTTTTAAGAGAGAGAGAGAGAGACAGAATCTGAAGCAGGCTCCAGGCTCTGAGCTGTCAGCACAGAACCTGATGTGAGGCTCAAACTCAGAAACTGTGAGATCATGATCTAAACTGAAGTCGGACGCTTAACCAACTGAGCCACCCAGGTACCCCGCAACTGATGGATTTTTAACCCAACTAATAACTTTAAAGAAAAATATAATGGGGAGCTTTTTGGGATTAGAAATGAATTTTGTGCAATAACCTTAATTTGCTCCAGGAAGAGTGGTGGAGAGAATAAAAAGTGGCATCACAAGTTGATTTTGAGAAGCCTGAAGACAAGTCAGATTTTTTTTCCTAAAAATAACTTGCTTTAGGGTGCTACTGATTTTGAAAAACACAAGCATAATAGATACTTTTCTCTTCAACGTTATTAAAGCCTCCAAATTGGGGATACAGGGGAGACTTTCAATCTTAAGTAAGGTAAAAGGTTTGGCCAAGCTGTGTAAGAGCAGAAATAGGGACTGAAACCAGACAATATCTTAGAGATTCAGGTCCTTTTATATTTCCTACTGCATATTCTCAAATTCTAGGGCTAAATATCCTTTTTCCAGATTAGAAAAGGTAACAAAATTCAGGAAAACAGTTTCATTTATTTATGTTTATTTATTTATTTTGAGAGAGACAGAGACAGTGTGAGTGGGGAAGGGTCAGAGAGAGAGAATCCCAAGCAAGCTCTGCAATGTCAACTCAGCACCTGACATGGGGCTCAAACCCATGAACCATGAGATCATGACCCAAGCCAAAACCAAGAGTTGGACGTTCAACCAACTGAGCCACCAAGTGCCCTCAGGAAAACAGTATTAAAGTTCCAGGTGGTAAGGAAAGAAAGAAAATATACTTTTGTGTTCAACTACATATCTTATGTTCAATTTTCTCCACTACAGAGATTTGGGGACATTACACAGAATTAAAATTTTTTTCAAAAAATATTTATTTGTTTTTGTGTGAGAGAGAGAGAGACAGAGCATGAGTTGAGGAGAGGCAGAGAGAGAGAGAGAGAGGGAGACACAGAATCTTAAGCAGGCTCCAGGCTCTGAGCTGTCAGGACAGAGCTGGATGCAGGGCTAGAAACCCACAAACCGTGAGATCATGACCTGAGCCGAAGTCAGACACTTAACCCACTGAGTCACCCAGGTGCTCTGACGTTACACAGAATTTAGATGTTCCAAATTGTCTTGAAAGATAAATGTCTCACACAGTTGACAGACTTGTGAGAACGTAGTGTTAATCTGCCTCAGTCAAACAAGTAAAAAACAAAATCTAAGGGGTGTCTGCTGGTTCAGTCTGTAGTGCATGCAACTGCTGATCCTAGAGTTGCAAGTCTGAGGCACACATTGAGTGTAGAGCTCACTAAAAAAAAAAAGAGGAAGAAAAAAGAAGGAAAAAAATGAAAAAAGAAAAAGAAAAAAAGAAAATTTAGAACGTAGGCCCTAGAATTCTCTTTGCTGTTTACTAGCCATGTAACTTTGAGCATAATCATTCAACCTCTCTTGGCTTTTTTTTTTCCTTAACTGTAATGAAAGAATTAGACAAAGTTTCCTTCTAGATGAACTATTACTACTTTTCCCAGTTTCCAGATTCCCATCCTTTGCTTCTATTACTATTTACTGTGGGAAAATCAGGCATGGAGACAGAAGGGCAACTTTTGGGAGCAATGAGGGGGCACTGGCTGCCCGACACCTGCCATCACGTCTCATCCTCCGTTATTTCCCGTCGAGCACATCTGGAGCGGAAAGCTCCTGCAACTCCATCAGGAGGAGCTGCCCACTGCACCCACGTTTCACAAGAGCTTCCACAAGAACCAAAAGGTGGATTGCAAAAGCCTCCTAACTTGCTACTGTGCCACAGACTTTTCAGTAAGGAGGCATTTGAGGAAGACAAATGTAGACTAGTTTAAGTTTTTACAGAAATTACTTTGGAAGTCAGGCATCAAGAACCGCATCTACATATATAGACAGAGAACATAATGGGTGGGGGCAATTGAAGGACTGGAGGAACACACCCTTTCTTTAGTATTTAAAGCTTTTCTCACCTGTTTAACTTGCTTAGAACTTGAAATTTGATCGATTATAGTCATTATGTCTGCCTCACCTTGGACATATCCTTTTAGTATAGCATATTTGAAGGACAGCTGATGACTCATCTTTCTATCTATTATTTGCAGCAACTTGGGGGTTATGAGCTGAAAAAAGAGAGCTACTATTTACTATAAATTGTATACATTTAGTTAATTATATGTTGATTAGTCTACCTAAAGTAGATAATAATAAGAAATAACAATCTTTCAATGGTAACTATAGTAACCTGTCTAGGTTCTTAGTTATTTTATTCATGATAACTTCATAACTTCAGGACTATGGCTATTTCCTTATAACTAATAACGTTGGGCACTTATGTGAAGTGATGACGTTACCCTTTACTTGTGTCCCTTAGAGAGAACTGGATGTTATTTTCAACTGGTTTACAGTTTTGGAAAACAATGCAATTAATCTTCTGGGCTTAAGTCAAAAATTGTCTATAAAATACTGCTACTTTTACCTGCAAGATCTCGTACTGACCTTCTTACTAGAAGGTTTATTCAGTGGTTAGAACCCGCCACCATTATGCTTCTTGTGTGACCCCACCATTAACTTCTCATTGTTTCTTTGATGAGAGTTTACGTTTCCAGATTATCTCTTACCACTGAGCAATCCCCTCACTTCAGTAGAGTCGGCTATTTATGTTTTCCTGTCTATACTCCATAAACTCCACAGTCTGCCCTCCAACCACCTGCCATTAATCCTCGAAGAGCTAGTTTATGCTCATTCTTTGAGATTCAGTTCAAGTATCACAAGTATCACCTAATAAAGGAAGTCTTTTTTCAAAAAAAAATATCATCAGCATTCTATACATACTCTGTTTTGCACTTATCCTACAATATACCATTGGAACATCTAGATGACATATCATTTCCCTTCTACAATGAGCTCTCTAGGGGTAGAGATTATAGCTAATTTGTCTTCGTGTTCCAAGGACTACCATCTGACATAAGATAAAGGTTCAGAGTTTCCTGAATATGTATACAAACTTTTCTTAAGTTGTTTACCAGTTATTTTCATTTAAGATACTTGGTAGACTCTGCATAGCCTCCAATAAGAAAGAATTAAGTAGTCACTGAATACACTTTACTCGCCTTCCTTAGGTCAAATTCCACATTAGTGTTACTTAGAGTCACACTTAATACTACAACGGGAAAAGCTACAAGTTGCATACTTTTAGACCTAGTTGATTTATTTCTCTTGGTAGCAAAATTATTTTTTTAAGCATATGTAAGAAAACTCTAAGTTGAAAAATTCTAACCTACTAGTTTTATTTCTAGATGAACTATGTCTTACTTAGCTTTGTATCTCACAGTGCTTGTATATGTATGTATCTTGTTTGTGTATGAAGAGAGAGAAAGGCAGTGAGAGAGAGGGAGAGTATATCTGTATCCATATATACACTTTTTATGCTTTGTGATGAGTGAGTTTCATGTCATGGAAATAATTGTATAGAAAAAATATCATACTTATTATAGAAAAGTGTATTAGATAATCAAAGGTCATTTTGATGCTGTGATTTTATGTTACTATGAATTTATATAACACAAAATGTGTAATTTTTGGTTTCTTGATGTGTATGAATTTGTGCTATTTGCTTTGCCATGGGAAATGGTTTGCATGGTTGTTTTGTTGATTTATACCAGGTATCTATAAAAATATACATAATTTGGGGGTTAATTTATATTTACATTATTTGTATATAATATACAAATATTTATATATTTATGTAAATATATAAATATATTTATACGTATAATATAATGTATAAATATATGTAAATACATATATTTACATTAATATGAAATTTTTCACGTACTTTATATTCAAGGAAAAGCTGTGATGAACATTTCTATATTTTCATAAGCTAAGTAAACTACAAATATAATTTGGATATTCCTAAAACACTGTTATAAAATTTAATTTGTGAAAGGGATATCACATTTGAAATATAAACATTCCAATAGAAAGTGGAAGCTGTAACTAGTAAACTTTAGTCCATACCTCATAAAGCAGTCATTAGAATTTGAAAATAAATGATTTAACAGTTCTTTACCTTTAAAATACGTAGTATGCGAAGAAATCGAACAATTCTAAAAAAGACTACAGCTTGAATAAAATCAAAAGTATAAGTAACGTAAGTTGTCTCAACAAGAATTATATCTATAATGCCAACTAATGTAATTGTCAACTCAAATACATTCCAGGCATGTAAAAAATATTTCTTCCTCATTGCAGCCATCTGTTGATTTAAAAAAAAACCCACATTATCTTGTTTGTTTTTGCTTTTATTGCAACATTTTCTACAATAACTGAAATATCATTAGTTAGGTCTTTTCTCTGATCTACTTTAAGATTACTTGTCTGAAATACTAGTAAGTAATCATATTAACTTGAGATTAAAATGATTGAAATATGGAAGCATCCATTCAAAGGGAGAAAATATTCAAAATTCCCTTTTTATGACAGTTCTTTCATTCATTCCTTCTTTATTTCAGAAAAATTTTATAGAAAACCTACGATAGCTAAATGAATGGGAAGTATTAAAAATGACTGTGGATCCAAGTCTGGGAAGTTGGGTTTCCAGTGGAATTTTGAAGGGAGAGTAGGTTTACAGAAGATAAATTTGTTAAGAATATGCTGTTTGAGATGTTTGTACAGTATTTGGTTGGAGAGAGTCATCAGTTGTTTATATGATCTGAGGTTCTTGATAAAATCTGAGCTGGGAACATGAATTGGGAAGTCATTGGATTATAAATGGTAGTTGGTACCAGGGAACTGAATGAGAAAGCATGGCGTGTGAAGCTATTCTTTATGTCCACATCTCCTATCTCATATTCCATATCCTTCACACAAATCTAACCCTTCTCCCTCCATCTGCATGCTTCCGCTCCCATCCCTAAGCTCCAGTCCCTGGGAGTGATGTTCCGTGCGGGTGTCCTGGTGTTACTTCTAAGTTTTCCCTTATTTTTGTCCATCATGCTATGTACTCACAAAGTCAATCTCTACTTTTCGATCCATGTAACACATTACTATTATCAGTATGTGGAGGTTCTCTCCCTCACTTTATAACTACCTTTATATTAGATTAAAAATCAAATCATGAAATGTTTTTCAAGTTTACAAGGATATCTATCACTCTACCTATTGATCTGTTTAGCTTATCTAACATTGAAAAAAGAAAATAAATACTACTATCCTGCTAAGTTTAAGAACACTGCCAATCCCTTTGAAACTCTCTTTAACACACACCATTTTAAAATTTAATTTTGCAAATACAAAATTGATTCTTAAAGTATGGATGCTTTCTATTGCGTTGCCTTAAAAATTTACTTCCTTTAACATTTTGTTTATTTTTAAGAAAGCGCGAGTGAGGGAGGGGCAGAAAAGAGGGAGACACAGAATCTGAAGTAGGCTCCAGGCTTCCAGCTGTCAGCACAGAGCCGGGTGTGGGGCTCAAACTCATGGACCATGAGATCAAGACCTGAGCCAAAGTTGGATGCTAAACCAACTGAATAACCCAGGTGCCCAAAAATTTGCCTTTAAAAATTATGGTTCTTTGTTTGAGTAGTGAGAGAGAAGTTCATATATTCGTTTAGAAAATTGTGTGTAGCTAATGTTGGAAAATGAAGTTAGGGAATCTCTCTGTGGACATACAGCCTGTTCGCTCACACACACACACAATTTTGGATTACCTTAAGTAGGTCCTCCATGATATAAAATGTAAGAAAAAGGTAGTTGGAATATTGTAATTCATGCTCATAGATATAATTTAATTCAGGTATCCAAGAAATTGTAATCGGAAACATATTCATTAATATCACAAGATATCCAGCATACTCAAATTCATTAGTAAATACGATTTTATGGCATGCCCGAAGAAAGCAATATCTGCAAAAAAAAAAAAAAGAGTTTTTATCTGATAAAATAATTATACTGAATTATTTTCATTATATCCTCATTTATGTTCTAATCATCTGTTGCACAGAACCCAGCTTAGTTCTGGGTAGGAGCAATCACTACCTAACACTTTCTGGCATCCCACTTCAGATACTGTCCTTTTAATTTCTTCCTCTGCTAAATGTCTTGAGGCTGATTTCCTTTCTTTTCCCCCCACCTTTCTCAACTCTCATCCACTTTTACTTTTTCTTTTTAACATTTATTTATTTTTGAGAAGCAGAGAGAACAAAGCGTGAACGGGGAGGGATGGAGAAAGAGGGAGACACAGAATCTAAAGCAAGTTCCAGGCTCTGAGCTGTCAGCACAGAGACCCTCATGGGGCTTGAACTCACAGACGGTGAGATCATGACCTGAGCCAAAGTTGGACACTCAATGGACTGAGCCACCCAGGTGCCCCCCACTTTTACTTTTAATAGAAATACTTTTGGTCATAAATGGGAATAATGCATACTGAAAGTACTTTAAAAAATCATAAAACAGGGGCACCTGGGTGGCTCAGGTCATGATCTCAGCATTGGTGAGTTTGAGCCCCTCGTAGGTCTCTGTGCTGACAGCTCAGAGCCTAGAGCCTGCTCCGGATTCTGTGTCTCCCTTTCTCAATGCCCCTCCCCTGTTCACACTCTGTCTGTCTCTCTCTCTCAAAAATAAATAAATATTGGGGCACTTGGGCTCAGTCAGTTAAGCCTCAGACTTTGGCTCAGGTCACGATCTCACCATTCATGAGTTCAAGCCCCACGTCGTGCTCTGTGCTGACAGCTCAAAGCCTGGAGCCTGCTTGGGGTTCTGGGTCTTCCTCTCTCTCCCTGCGCTTTTGCCACTCACACTCAGACTCTCTCTCTCTCTCAAAAATAAATAAATATTAAAAATAAATAAATATTTTTTAAAAATTATAAAACAAAGGGAATCCCTTCCACCTTCCAAAGATACTATGATTAATAGTTTGAATACTGTTCTGATTTTTTTATGTAATCATTATCTATGAACACAAAAGAAATTATACATATTGTTCTGTAATTTTTTTCTCTCTTAACAATGTGTCATTAGCATCTTTCTTTGTCAAAGCACAAAATCTGGAGGAAAAAATCCCAGGATGTATGGAAGTGGAAGAGTATGCGCCCACACTTTAACAAAACAGGTAAACTCATGTATAGTTTCTGTACCAAGTGTGTCAGGCAGTGGAATTGTGGATGAAAGGACTTACTTATGTATTTTTATTTTTTCATTTTTCAAGTAACATAATAATGCATTATTATTGTTAAAACTCAAGTGACATGATTAGTCAGCTGCTAATTTGAGATTAGGTAAGTAACGGATCCCTTCTCCATTCTCAGACGTAGATCTGTATTACTCAGGACCTGAAACGTTTACAAGTTGGGACCCTGAAGGTGAAATTAGGAATAAATTATGATTCTGTCTTCACATTCCTAGGGACTCTAAGGCCTCTGGCAGTGACTGTGTGAGGCAGGAGCCATCAAGTGAAGCCTTGTTAAAAGGTGAACTATTTAAATGATTTGAAGAGAAATCAGAGTATAAGCGAAGTCTTGTCAAATTCTGCCCATTTCAGTTTTATCTCCAGAATGCTATTTTTATCTTTTTTAAAATTTCAGCTGTGTTGGAGTATAATTAATATATAAAATTGTATATATTTAAAGTGTACATTGTGGTGATTTAATGGACACATTGTGAAAAGAGTCCCCGCACTAATTGATGAACACTTCGATCAAGTCACATGATGACCTTTCGTGGGGGATGAGACCATTCAGGTTCTACTCTTTTAACAAATTTCAAGTATACAGTACACGGTTTTCAGCTAGAGTCACTGGGTCTTATATCAGAGTCTTAGACCAGATTCATCTTCTAGCTGAAATTTTGTAACTTTTTACCATCCATTCTTTATTTCCCCACCCCTTCAGCTGGTAACCAGGTAACCACTTTGCTATTTTCTATTTCTATGAGTTGATTTTTTTCTTTCTTTTGTATATTCAACACATTAGTGATATCATGCAGTGTTTGTCTTTCTCTGGCTTATTTTCACTTAGCGTAATGCCCTCGACGTCCATCCATGTTGTAAATGGAAGGATTTCCTTCTTTCTCGTGGTAAATAATATTCTCATATATATATACATATATATACACACACCTTATTTTCTTTATTCAATCATACATTGATGGCCAGTTAGGTTATTTTCATATCTTAGCTCCTGTGAATAATGCTGCACTGAACACGAGAGTACAGATCTCTTTGATATCTTATTTTCACTTCCCTTGGATGTGAAAGGAATTTTCATGGAATTGCTAGATCATATAGTCGTTCTACTTGGATTATTTTTAAAATTTTTTTTAATGTTTTATTTATTTCAGAGAGAGAGAGAGAGACAGCGTGAGCAGGGGAGAGAGGGAGACACAGAATCTGAAGCAGGCTCTAGGCTCTGAGCTGTCAGCACAGAGCTTGACGCGGGGCTCAAACCCGAACCGTGAGATCATGACCTGAGCCAAAGTCAGAAGCCTAACCAACTGACCCACCCAGGCGCCCCTATTTAGATTATTCTGAGGAATCTCCAAATTGCTTTCCACAGTGGATGTACCAATTTACATACCTATCAAGAGTGCATAAGAGTTTCCTTTCTTCCACATCCTTGCCAACATGTACTCTTATCTTTTTGATGATAGGCATTCTAACACGTGTGAGATGATATTTCATTGCATTTTGATTTGCATTCCCCTGATGATTAGTGATATTAAGCACATTTTCAGGCATTTTTTGGCCATTTATATGTCTTCTTTGGAAAAGTATCTACTTGGTTCCTCTGACCATCATTTAACAGGGTGTTGTTGCTGTTTGTTGTTGTTGCTGTTATTATTGAATTGTATGAGCTCTTTGCACATATCAGATACTAACCTCTTATCAGATATATGATTTGCAAATATTTTCTCCCATAGCTTTTCATTCTGTTGCTTTTCCGTGCAGATGCTTTCTATTTTTTATTTATTTTGATTTTAAGATCACTTGTTTTATTTACTTAAATTAAAAAATATTTGTTAATGTTTATTTATTTTTGAAGAAAAGAGATAGAGTGTGAGCAACGGAGAGGCAGAGAGAGGGGAAGACATAGAATCCAAAGCAGGCTCCAGGCTCTAAGCTGTCAGCGCAGAGCCCAATATGGGGCTCAAATCCACAGCCGTGAGATCATGACATGAACCGAAGTCGGACGCTCAACTGACTAAGCTACCCAGGTGCCCCTTTTTATTTATTTTTGAGAGAGAGAGAGAGCACATGCACACACATGAGTGAGAGAAGGGCAAAGGGAAAGGGAGAGAGACTCCATGCCCAGTGGGGAGCCTGATGTGGGGGGCCAGAAGTGGGGCGTGGGGGACAGGGGGGCATACCCTGACTGTGAGATTGTGACCTGAGCCAAAATCAAGAGTTGGACGCTTAACCAACTGAGCCACCCAGGAGACCACATGCAGGACTTTTTAGCTGATGTAGTACCACTTGTTTATTTTTGCTTTTGTTGACTTTGTTTTTTGGTGCCAAATCCAAAGTCATTGCCAAGACTGCTATCATGGAGCTTATCTCCCATGTTTTCCTCTAGGAGTTTTATGGTTTCATGTCTTACATTCAAGACTTTATTCCATTTCAAGATTATTTTTGTGTATGGTGTCAAATAGTGGTCTAGTTTCCTTATTTTGCATGTGGCTGCCCAGTTTCCCCAGCGTCATTTACTGAAGAGATTATCGTTTCCTCATTGTATATCATTGACACTTTTGTCACAAATTAATTGACTATATCTTCATGGGATTATTTCTGGGCTCTCTATTCTGTCCCATTGATCTATATGTCTGTTTTTATGCTAATACCATACTATTTGTTTACTACAGATTTTTTTTAAATTTATTTTTCAGAGACACAGAAAGAAGGGGCTCAAGCTGGAGAGGGGCAGAGAGACAGAGGATCTGAAGTGGGGACTGCACTGACAGCAGAGAGCCCAATGTGGAGCTTGAACTCACAACCTGTGAGTTCATGACTTGAGTTGAAGTCGGACACTTAATTGACTGTATCACCCAGGCGACCCTAGTATAGATTTTTAACATAGCTTGAAATCAGGTAATGTGATGCCTCCAGTTTAATTTTTCTGTCTCAAGATTTCTTTGGCTATTATGAGTCTGTTGTGATTCCATACAAATTTTAGGATTAAAAAATTTTTTTGTAAAAAAAAAAAAATTTTTTTGTAAAAAATGCAATTGGAATTTTAATAAGTATTGCATTGAATCTGTAGATTATTTTGGGTAGTATGATCATTTTAACAATATTGATCCTTTCCAATCATGAGCACAGAGTATCTTTCCACTTATCTTGTAATTTCTTCAATTTCTTTCATCAGTGTCTTACAGTAATCAATGTATAGGTCTTTTGCCTCCTTCATTAAATTTATTCCTAGGTATTTTATTCTTTTTGATGCAATTGTAAATGGAATTGTTTTCTTAATTTCTCTCTTAATAGTTTGTTATTGTTGTATAGAAACACTAATGACGTTTGTGTATTGATTTTTGTAATCAGCAACTTTACTGAATTTGTTTATTTAGTTCTAAATTTTTTGTTTGTGTGTTCTTAGGGTTTTCTTATGTATCATGGCATCTGCAGAAAATGTCAATTTTATTCGTTTCTTTCTGATTTGGATGACTTTTTTTTTCTTACCTAATTACACTAAGACTTCCAACACTATGTTTAATAAAAAATGAAAGTGGGCCTTTTTATCTTATTCCTGATCTAGAGGGAAAGCTTTCAGCTTTCAGCTTTTCTCTGTTGACTGTGATGTTAGCTGCATGTCTCTCACCTGTGACCTTTGTTGAGGTACAATCCATTTTTACCCGGTTTGTTGAGAGACATAATTTATATTTACCTCTTTTTATCGTGTGTGTCCATTAGTAAATTATTGCAGCTCTAGTTGTTTTTTTTTAAATACATTTGACTTTTAACCTTTATGTTAGACTTGTATGTGATTTACCCACACTGTTACAATATTAGAGTATTCTGAGTTTTATTACGCATTTATCTTTACCAGTGAGATTTAGGATTTTCTATGTTTTTCTGTTACTAATAAGGGGTGTATTCTCTGGATGGCAATCACAAAAGCCAGGGTGCCAAACTTTTGCACAAATTCATTTCAGGGACACACTGTCCTTGCAAACTTGTTAAGAACTGTTCCTTTGTCTGTTCTGGTCTTGTGGCTTTTGCAGACATAAGCCCAATTAGCTCTCAGAGCTAAATGTTTTGAGGGTTCATCTCTCAAGTGGAAGTCTTAAAAGTTGGGACATTATATGTTGGGTCCCAAACCCTTTACTTCTCATGGAGAAGCTCGAAGCCATGAGTTCCCTTTTGACTGCATGCCGTGGTGCCAGGGGGGTGAGGTTTATGTTGACAGTATGTCTCGGTCTTTCCTGTTTCAGTGTAGGTGTTTTCTCATTAGCCTGATATGTAGGAATCACTGAGCTAGTTTCTGGATTTCTTTCAGAGGGAAGTGATCCACGTGTGACTGTGGATCTGGCGTGTCCATGAAGGGCGTTGAGTGCAGCAGCCTCCTCTGTCACTATCTTGGACGAGAATACAGACTGCTTTTCTGGATTTCTTCCAGCAATAAAATCATATCTGGCACAGCATTGCACTTGAGGTTATCTTTTGCTTAAATTTATAATTGACTACACTTGGACTTGTTTATGTCAGATGGATGAATTGAAAAGGGTACGATGCAGGGTGGGGCGGCACCTGGGTGGCTCCATCAGTTATGTGTCTATGTCTTGATTTCAGCTCAGATCATGATCTTACAGTCGTGAGATGGAGCCCCACATCGGGCACAGAGCTGACAGTGCGGAGCCTGCTTGTGATCCTCTCTCCCCCTCTCTCTCTGCCCTTTTCCTGTTCATGCTCTGTCTCTCTCAAAATCAATAAATAATTTTTAAAAATAAAAGAAAGAGAAAGAAAGAAAGAAAGAAAGAAAGAAAGAAAGAAAGAAAGAAAGAAAGAAAGAAAGGAAGAAAGGAAGAAAGAAAGGAAGAAAGAAAGAAAGAAAGAAAGAAAGAAAGAAAGAAAGAAAGAAAGAAAGAAAGAAAGAAAGAAAGAGAAAAAGAAACAAAGGGATATGATGGGAATTACTAACAGTTCCTTTAAATCTTTAATGTTGGTGTTAATTTTTTTACTCCTTCTGAAATACTATATTGCTTCTTATTACTATTTTGGCCAGGGTTCCACTTGGTCACTTGGTCCTTCTGCCTTAATAATTCTTATTCTATAGGTCAGCAAGAAAATGTGAACACTCAGCTAGACGCTAACTATATTCATTCCAACTATACACTTGGGGATTCAGGGAAATAACCACACAGTGGACTGATGGATTATTATGAAACTGACTGGGTCAGAGACTCCATATATTATCTAGTCTAAAAGCTTCCTGTGTAACTTGAGAGCTAAAATAACATTTCAAGCCTTTGGTATCAGTACCATTTTAAATGCCATATCCCAAAGTCTTTTTAAAAGTCTGGGGCTGGGGCGCCTGGGTGGCTTAGTCGGTTAAGCGTCCGACTTTCGCTTAGGTCATGATCTCGCGGTTCGTGGGTTCGAGCCCCGCGTCGGGCTCTGTGCTGACTGCCAGCTCAGAGCCTGGAGCCTGTTTCAGTCTGTGACTCCCTCTCTCTCCGACCCTCCCCTGCTCACGCTGTCTCTCTCTCTCTCTCCTAGAAATAAATAAAACATTAAAAAAAAAAATAAAAGTCTGGGTATTCTCTTTTTCTCAATGCAAAGTAAAGTCACTCTAGTAAAGTGACTAAAGGTCCATCTGAGAAAAGATTGTGGCATTATTTATCTTATGTACTTGTGGTATTGTTCTAGACCTTTCTCGTGGGCTCTGGTTCTGAGTACTGACTTAGAGGGAAAGGGTGGGGAATCATGATCTTCCTTTGCAGTGGCTGATCTCATCTCTTTGCTCACCAGTTCTCTATCTTTAGAAAAGCCAAGTCGAATGTAGTTAACTATTTGTCTCTATTGCCCTTTGACACACATTATTTGTTAGCCATTCCCAGGTCGAGATACTCTGACTGCTACTCTGGGATTGCTGTCCACAAAAGAAAGTATGCCCGTCTTGCTTCTGACACTTAATTGCTGCTATCTGTCTTCTGCTATCCCCAACCCTTTTGGTACTAGTAAGATGAATTCCATGACAGCCCCCACTACTGTCAGCCGTGCCTTGCAGAGAACATCTATCATCGAGTTTTTCAGTGTTGCCTCATGGAAGTAAATGTCCTCTGCCTTTCCAGGGAGCAAAGTCATCTGGTGGGTCCTTCACTGTCATATATAATCTAGTTAAATATTCCAATTTCTATCACCTGCACTTCGTTTGCTGTAATTTATTGGTTTGGTCAAGCTTCCAAGAACCATCCCAAGAGTGTAATAGTACCAGCTCCAAGTGTCCTGGACAGAATGGGGAACCCTGAATCATCGCGGATAAGACCACAATGCCAATAAATTCTCCCGAGTCTGGCCTTATGTTATAACCTTGTGGTCCCGTACCTTCTAGATCCATTCTCTTCTATGTTCTACTAGTATTTGGTAGTATTAGTCAGTCCCTGTAATTCCTTTAATAGATAAGCTGTAGTCTCCTAAAGAAGGCACCATATTTTCCCCTCTGACTGTGTTGAAATCTGACCTGGGTAATTACCTTGGAAGCAGTGAAAGGTGGTAGAGAATAACCTTGAAAGAAAGAAAAACTTTACCTTCTGATGTATTTGTACCAACTGAAGGTGACAGAAGGCTATTATCCTTTAGCAGGAGAGAGGGGGCTCCCCTGCTAGGCTAGAGTGTTGGTAAGAATGTGGAGAATGTTTATCCATCCAAGTGTTACCACTTTAGATCTCAGTGTCCTGATCTTTTTCTCTCAGAGCACTGACATTGATACAAGAGCCTTGTCAGTGCTTTGCATTTATTCTTCTTTGCACAGCTCTAGCTGCAGCCCCTCAAAACAGATACACTAGAGCCACTTTTTATTCAATTCTGAAACATGTAAGTTGAATTTTTAATTTTAAGAATCCTGTGTGTTTTTCTATTCGGTTTCTTTTGGTGAGTAGACTTGTTTGTGTTTGTGATTCCATCACATATTAATTTCAACATTTCGGTAATATTTGCAGTACTGGAATGTTATCCAGCACTTAGTAATACATGCTCATCTCTGGTAAGTGTTTACCAGTGCTATTCCCTGGACTAGGTGCTTCTAAACACACTGTTTATGTACTCTTTCCCACAGTCCCATGAAGAAACAGAGGAGAACCCAACTGGCATACTTTGGTACCCACTATGTGTCAGTTACCTTGCCAGAGGCCTTATGTATCAGCTTGTAGAATATGACTCACATGCTGAGAACTGAAAAGCTCATTCAGATCATAAATGCTAGAGACTGAGATTCTAAACCAAGCAGACTGGATTCTCTGACTCCAGAATCTGTACTGCTTCTTTGAGACGAATGACATTAGAGAGAGCCTACAGGGTACACTATCAATTACAGTTTTTAAAATCTCCCTTTCTTTAAGTTGCATCAACACAAATAATTACTCAAAAAGTTATAGCTTTAGTCAGTATGGAAGGCTTAAAATACAATAATATGAAAATATCTTTCTGGTATTTATTGGGTATGGTAGATTAAAAAGAGCCGCATAAACTTTGCTACTTTTATTGAGAAGAAGGGTCTATACTTCCTCCATTTGCATCTAAGAAAAGAAATAAAAGGCATACAAATTGGAAAGGAGGAAGTAAAATTTTCTCTATTCATAGATGACATGATCTCATATATAGAAAATCCTGGTAAATTCACAAAAAAGCAGGAGAGCTAATCAGTGAATTCAGCAAAGCTTCAGGATACCAAGTCAAAATACAAAAATCATATACTAGAAATGGACAACCCAAAAATGAAATTAAGAAAACAGCTTTGGGGTACTTGGGTGGCTTAGTCAGTTAAGCATCCAGCTCCTGGTTTCGGCTCAGGTTATAATCTTGCGGTTTGTGAGTTTGAGCCCCTCATCGGGCTCTGCACTGACAGTGTAGAGTCTGCTTGGTATCCTGTCTCCTTTCGTCTCTCTGCCCATCCCCTGCTTATGGTCTCTCTCTCTCTCAAAATAAATAAGTAAGTAAGTAAATAACCTAAAAAATTTTTTAAAGAAAAGTTTCATTTACAATAGCATCAAAAAGAAAAAAATATGTAGGATTAACTCTAACCGAAGATTTCTTTACTGAAAACTACAAGATATTCCTGAAACAAATTACAGACCTAAATAAATGAAAAGTTACCTCATGTACACGAATTGGAAACCTTCTTATTGTTTAGATGGCAATACCGCAGATTCAGTGCAACCCCTATGAAAGTCTCAATGACATTTTTTTTTGCAGAATTAAGAAAATCCTAAAATTTATATGGTATTACATTTATATGGAAATACCATCACTACCCCAAACTTGAAAAATAAAGTAAAGTTGATAGATTTATATTTCTTGATTTTGAAATTGTCTAATAGCTATGGAAAACAATTTGGTGGTTCCTCAATAAATTAAACATAAAATTATCATATGGTCCAGCAATTTCACTCTTAGTGCATACCCAGACAATGGAAAGCAGGTATTCAAATACTTATACAAAGGGGCACCTGCGTGGCTCAGTTGGTTAAGTGGGTGACTTCAGCTCAGGTCATGATCTCACAGCTCGTGGGTTCCAGCTCCGTGTCAGGCTCTGTGCTGACAGCTGTCTCAGAGCCTGGAGCCTGCTTCGGATTCTGTGTCTCCCTCTCTCCCTGCCCCTCCCTCTCTCATGCTCTGTCTCTCTCTCTCTCTCAAAAATAAATAAACATAAATTTTTTTAAATTAAAAAAAAAACATGTAAATGAATGCTCGTAGCAGCGCTGTTGCCCTGTTCACAATAGCCAAAAGGTGAAAACAACCCAAGTGCTCTTCAACGATTAATAAGTAAGCAAAATATGGTATGTCTGTACAATTTAGCTATAAGAAGGAATAAAGTCTTGTTACATGCTACAAAGTGGATGAAACTCACGTTACTGCACATTCTATCATGTGGATGAAAACATTATGTTGAGTGCAAGAAGCCAGAAACAAACGGCAATGTATTGTATGATTCTAGTTATATGAAACATTCGGAACAGGTAAATTCATAAGAGACACAGCGGACTCGTGCGATGCAGGAGCTGGGGAGCAAGGGGATTGGGGAGGGACTGCTTAATGGGTGCTGGATTTACACTGGAGGCAATAAAAATGTCGTGGAATTTGATAGAGATGATGGTTGCCCAGCATTGTGAATGTACTAAATAACACTGAACGGTACACTTAAAAATGGTTAATCTTGTTATGTGACATTTATTTCCACAATAAAAAAGATATTATACTATTTCTTTTTTCCGTAAGTAACTTCTTGCATGAATATAAGTAAGTTATTTACAAATTACCCCCAAATATTTGCCAATTTATTCAGGATATAATTTTAAAAAATTTTTTTAAGATTTTATTTTTAAGTAATCTCCACACCGTGTGAGTCTTGAACTTACAACCCTGAGATCAAGAGTCACATGCTCTATTGACTGAGTGAGCCAGGCACTCCCAAGATATAAATTTTAAAAATAAAAAGGAAATTTAAAATCAATATAATAGCATTTCTAGTAAGGTTTAAAATCACTTACCTTGATGCGATCCCTTTTTCCTTTTTAGTATTGTACACCCAATTGAGCAATACTTTTCTAATAAAGGTAAGAAATTTTTGGCTTTCAGAATAAGTCTTTATTGTCTCAGGACTCATATATCTGGTGAAAAAAAAAGGCAATCATTAAATGTGCTTTAAAATTTGGAGGACAGATATAATGCAGTATTGTCAGAAAGTAGCATAATCATTCTGTCCATTGATAACTGGGACTTGGACCCTCTCATTAGCATGAGTCGAAGTCACAAAGTTGTAGCTATAAGTGGATATATAATTATGAATTTAGATTGTGAGGCTCACTCATTACAGTATAAAAAATGGTAGATACATGGTTTCAAATGGAGAGGTCAAGGATCAGGGAAGGAAAGAATAACATGATTTAAATATTTGGAATTCAAATACATCCAGGTTTTCATGTTAGCTCCCCCATTACCTGGTGAAGCAAGAAACAAATTACCTCACTAACCTATTTGCTCTATGAAATACATGTAAAGATATACATGCCATTCAGGGATAATTAAATAAGAAAGTATATATGAAACACCCATCCTATTTCACACATTCTCTTAGTTCTTTGATTTTGCCTTCTGGGCAGGTAGTTGGGGAACTTATGGGGAAAATACACGTGGTGGGGGTAAAGGGTTATGTTTACTTAGAGAAATCATTGGCCATAAAACCCCAAAAGACAATTTGGTAGCACGTATCCCATTGTATCTAGGTTTATGCTGGCTTTTCTATTGAGGCAGCTCAGATCTACATGTTATGATTTTGTCTTGCTTAGGCAAATCCCTTGGTTTTCATTATCTTCATCAGAGGGAGGATACAGTTTTGTCGTTGGGTCTGGAGTCCCACTTTAAAATATGTCTTAATAGAGGGGGCGCCTGGGTGGCTAGGTCGGTTAAGCGTCAGACTTCAGCTCAGGTCATGATCACACAGTTCATGAGTTCGAGCCCCACGTTGGGTTCTGTACTGACAGCTAGCTCAGAGCTCAGAGCCTGGAGCCTGCTTCAGATGCTGTGTGTGTCTCTCTCTGACCCTCCCTTGCTCACACTCTTTCCCTCTCTCAGAAATAAAATATGCCTTAATAGAACGGCATTGGTGACTTGCATTCAAAGGCAGACCTTGCCCTTCCTATTGATTATATTACTCTGACTCTGAAATCTGAGCAATTTGTCTGCTGCATGGATACAGATGTAATTGGAAAGAAGAAAGTCACTGAATTCTTTGTGACTCAATAGAATAATGTAGTAATTACATGAAAAATAACCAACGTATATGGGACTTGATTTGTTCCCAATTTTAAAAATATTTATTGAACATATTCTGCTTGCTAAAAGCTGGGGAGAAGCCATAATCGAATACAGATCTCTGCCCTTAAGGATCCAACAGATAAGTGAAGTAAAACATGCAAATAACAATTACAGTGAAGGGCAGTCAGTGTTGTTGGGGAGATGATAAACAATAGGGCACTTTGGATCCATCAAGTGGGGGACATTTAATATAGTCTTGGGGAATCTGGAAACCCTCCTGAAGAAATTAATGACTCCACTAAGATCTGGTCATTTCATTAGTTCCTATGAACCCTAGAATTCTAAGATACCAGTAATTATGTGGTATTTTATAGCCCAAATGACTAATTCAAGCTCCTGGATTCTTATTTTTTATCAACATATTTACTGCTTAGGAATATTTCCTGATTTAGGAAAATAGTTATGATCTCTTTGGTTGGATAGCGAGGCAGCTTAAACCTTAAGCTCTGTAATTTGTTTGTCAAGTGACCTGGGGTAAATTGTTGTAATCTCTTTGTGCCTCACATCTCTCACCTGCAAAATGAAGATAATACTGGCACTTACCTCATAGGACTTTTAGAACATTAAATTGGTAATACATGTAACATGTTTAAAACTGTGCTTGGGGGCGCCTGGGTGGCTTAGTCGGTTAAGCGTCCGACTTTCGCTTAGGTCATGATCTCGCGGTTCGTGGGTTCGAGCCCCGCGTCGGGCTCTGTGCTGACTGCCAGCTCAGAGCCTGGAGCCTGTTTCAGTCTGTGACTCCCTCTCTCTCTGACCCTCCCCTGCTCACGCTGTCTCTCTCTCTCTCCTAGAAATAAATAAAACATTAAAAAAAATAAAATAAAATAAAACTGTGCTTGGCACAGCACTTAATAAATCTAAGCTCACTCTGCAAAGAATTCTTTCTTAGGTAATTACACAGGCAGTTACCAAAGGTCCTGGTGCCCCTGTTTAAATCCCCAACTTTTCATCTCCTTAGGCTTGTTTTCTTGCCACAGGACACACCAACACATGGGGCTAATGATACGAATGACCAGCAAGTGGCAAAGTCAACACCATGGCAGCAAAGAAGCATGTACTAAATATAAGTGTAATTAACAGGAAGCTCTCTGGGGATTAGGACACTATTCCACTTATCTTGACAGTCCTCACAGAGCTTGACATACACCTTTGCACTCATTAGTATTTCATATTTATCTCTTTTATGTGTGACTAAAAAATAATATATTCTAAAATTTGCCACTATGAGTCTTTTCAACACTTTGACCCCCTTCTCCCACTGCTGGCTTCCTTGCTCTGGGTCTTCATAGGCATATATTGCTCCTGCCTTCCTGGGGGACTTAAAGAGGGAAAATCCAGGCATTGGGTTGAATTGCTCGATGCTGCTTTTTTAATATTAAGTTCTCCTGAACAATGCAATGATAATGCTTTTCAGCATGTTATATCATTCCTTTATAAACTTCCACTGTACAGTGGGCATCTGCCTTCTTTAAAGTATTCATCATATTGTTTTAATTTTTTTACTGTTTTTATTTTTGAGAGACAAAGAAACAGAGTACGAATGGGGGAGAGGTAGAGAGAGAGTGAGACACAGAATCTGAAGGAGGCTCCAGGCTCTGAGCTGTCAGGAGAGCTCGTACACGGTGGGGCTTGAACTCATGAACTGAGAGATCATGACCTGAGCCGAAGATGGGCACTTAGCCGACTGAGCCACCCCAGGCGCCCCCATCATATTATTTTTAAGTGATCACATTTGCCCAGCCCTCCTCCCCAGTCCCCCAATGCCACTGAGGTCCTGTAAGCACTTGAATGGCCCAGAGCTGGGGGCAAATGGAGACCCTTGTACTTATACTCATCAAGAAACAAAATTTTTAGCAAGATGTATTTTAACTTCCTACCTTGATAAGTATAATGTTATAATGATTTGTATGGCTAGGCTTGAAAAGGAATCTCTTATAGTCTTTGACATCTGTACTTGAACTGCAATGAGACCGTGCTCCAGTGTCCGGCTGCTTCTCTTCCCACACACAGCTTTATCTCTCTCTGTTGCCACAGGCCAGTACTTGTGAGTGGACACCAGGTACTTCTCTTGGCTCTCAGGCCTAGTTTGCCTGTGAGGTAATGGCCCAGGGGAAAAGGCTCAAGAAGACCTTACAAACGAGCTGAGGACCATCTGAGCAGGGAATACTGGTGTCCTTAGTACCAGGGGTGTGATCTAGAACAAGAAGGTATGTCCGGGCTTTGGGTGGACATAGTGAATCTACATGACAGTTTAATTCTTCCCTTTGCCCACTCAAATATCCTTCATCTTTCCAAGGGGATCTGAGGCTATCCCTAATATGCTGACTTTAAGGAACTTGCTATGTGCTATGGAGGCTTATGGCAAAAGAAACTATTATAAGAACAAGCTGAGGATTAACAGAGAACATATAGGAGCATCTGGATGGCTCAGTCAGTTGAGCATCCGACTCTTGGTTTTGGCTCAGATCTTGATCTCAGGATCATGCGTTCAAGCCCTGCATTGGGCTCCACACTGGGGCATGAAGCCTATTTTAAAAATAAAAATAAAAAAAGAGAGAACATGCATTGAAAGATGTGCCTGGAGGAATTAAGGAAGTCTTTGACCTTACTGAGGTATTCAAGTAGTCTAAAACAGTCTTTTTTGATCAGCTGTGAGGGCAAAAGGAAGGAGAATCTCAGTCAGAAGGAGAAAGGAAGAGCATCTCAGTCAGAAGAAGCAGCTTGTTCAAATGTACAGAAGTATGAAAAAGTAGAGCAAGTTGGGAAATTATAAGTAGGTCATTTGACTTGATTTGGGGGTGCAGAGCATGGAGTGGCTTTCCCACATAATATGGGATGATCCCAAGTTATCAGAAAGAGCAGAAAAACTCACTTGCACAATTTCCTAAATGCAATGGCTTAGGATGGAAGCTTTCTCCTGCCAATATACTTACTCTCCCTTCTTTTCACCAAAACTTCCCGCTGCACCCACCAGCACCTGAGCAGCACTCTGGGACAGAGTCTCATTCCTGTATTGTCTCTGGTAGCTTGCCTAAAAGAAATGTGCAGTCAAGTTATTATACAGCATAGATAATGATAACAACTTAGTATTCCCCTTATGGAAAAATAGCCTGTGAGAAAAAAGTCAAAATCTAGTATCATTATAAAAAGAATGTTTCTGTAGAGTCCAGACCTTGAGATCAGTGCAGAAGGTCCGTCTGCACTTTGGGTGGAATCAGACTGGTTCTGTGGAAAACTAGGTTCTGTGGAAAATCTAGGTTCCTGCTAGATGTGAACTAGGCTTTCAATAATCAGTGGAGTTTTCCCACACCCCAAAAACAAATAATCCAGTGAAGAAATGGGCAGAAGACAAGAACAGACACTTCTCCAAAGAGGACATCCAGATGGCCAACAGACACATGAAATGACGTTCAATGTCCCTCATCATCAGGGAAATATAAATCAAAACCGCAGTGAGATGCCACCTCATGCCAGTCAGAGTGGCTAATATGAACAAATCAGGAGACTATAGATCTTGGCAAGGATGTGGAGAAACGGGCACCCTCCTACACTGTTGGTGGGAATGCAAACTGGAGCAGCCTCTCCGGAAAACAGTGTGGAGGTTCCTCAAAAAATTAACAGTAGAACTCCCCTATGACCCAGCAATAGCACTGCTAGGAATTGACCCAAGGGATACAGGAGTGCTGATGCCTAGGGGCACATGTACCCCAATGTTCATAGCAGCACTCTCAACAATAGCCAAATCATGGAAAGAGCCTAAGTGTCCATCAGCTGATGAATGGATCAAGAAGATGTGGCTTATCTATACAATGAAATACTACATGGCAACGAGAAAGAATGAAATCTGGCCTTTTGTAACAGCATGGATGGAACTGGAGGGTATTATGCTAAGTGAAATAAGTCAGGCAGAGAAAGACAGATACCATATGTTTTCACTCATATGTGGATCAGGAGAAACTTAACGAAGGACCATGGGTGAGGGGAAGGGGAAAAAATAGTCGGGGAGAGGGAGGGAGGCAAATCATAAGAGACTCTTGAATACTGAGAACAAACTGAGGGCTGATCGGGGTGGGGAATGGGGGAAGGGGGGTAAAGGGCATGGAGGAGGGCACTTGTTGGAATGAGCACTGGGTGGTATATGGAAACTAACTTGACAATAAACTATATTAAAGAAAAAAGAATAAGTGGAGTTCTGGGGACAAATAAATGTGGGAACTTCCTGCTGCAAGTATATCCCTATCTTAAAAGCTTATAATGCATATTAGAAAATCAAAGGCTCAGAGAAATCCTGTAGTAGAGGATCCTGGTTTATATCTTTAATTTTTCTAAATATTTTGATGACAGAACTCTCTTTTCTCTAGTCTATTATAAGTATTAAATGAACTGCCACTGTTGTACAGAAAACAGCCATTTGTTCATTCCATCTGTATATTGAGAGACCACTTTGCTTCAGGCACTACTTTTGATGCTGGAGAAAGCACTGGCCTCAGAGGGCTGAACACTGTTAAAAAATCTCTATATGAACCAACTTCCTAAATTGGAATGCATGATGTAACTAAAGACTTATGCTTCCATAGAACATATCCTGTCTGTACTGGATATGGATATGAACATGCAGTTTTGTTCTTGGGGATACCAGAAGGAAATAGAACTAATTTTAAGAATGAGGGAACAAAAGGTTATTTGTCCATGATACAGGAATTCAACAGGGTAACAGTCTTCTTAAGCTTCATTAAAATACTTATAAAATATTGTGAGATTAACATATTTTCGATATCTTCAAAGGTGAACACCATAGTATGTAGAAAAATAAGGAAGCCAAAAGTAATATGGAACTCATGAAAGCTTGGCAACACAAAGGACACAGCAGTTAAGATACTAGAAAAATGTTGATTCTTAAATGATAATTCACAACAAAATGTGAGAATAATTTAGAGAATGGCTGATTCCTTAAAAGAACATAAAGATCCAACTTACCTTAAGAAATAAGGGTTTCCTGGGGTACCTGAGTGCCTCAGCAGGCTGAATGTCTGACTCTTGATTTTGGTTCAGGTCATGATCTCATGGTTGTTGGGAGTGAGGCCTGCTTTGGGCTCTGCGCTGCTAGCATAGAGCCTCTCTCGTCCTCTCTCTCTGCCTCTCTCCCCATTTGTGCTCCCATGCTCACTCTCTCTCTCTCTCTCTCTCTCTCTCAAATAAATAAACAACAACAACAACAAAAAACAAACAAACAAACAAATGTATTTCCCAATTAAGACCCAACTCATAGCACAAAAATCAACAAAGACATAATGGTAGAAAACAAACACTTAGGGCAAGAAACCAAAAATATGCATCCTGGATATGCTGCAGAAAATCTGAGAGTTCCTGCACTTAGCATTTTCCTATTTTATGAATGGAGAGAATAAAGACTCAAAAAGAATAATGGAGAGAATAAAGACTCAGAATAAATCCTCAGACATATATCATATTATTAATGAAAAGCAAGACCCCAAATGGAATGTCCTGTGTTGCTATTGAGGGATCTTGAAAACATATTTTCCTGAAATAAATTAAAAATCTGGAAGTGACTCAGACACGATGTCATAAAATCTGCTGGTGGAGCAAAGCACCATATGGGCATAAGTTCATTCTTATGGCACTGCCTCAATTGATTAATGACATTATTCAGGTCCTTGGAAAATCTGCCTTTGAGATTCAACCCATCTGCCAGGATGGGTTCTGCCAGGTTCTGAAGACAGAACCATCATGTCCTATACACCTTCCATCTCCCAAGTTAGATTGAACATGCAGAAGGCTTGGAATCCTGTACGGTTTGAGTAGATGAGACATTATGACCATTACATATCCAATGAGGAAGGCCCAGCATGAACAATAGTAAACAGGTCATTAACAATTTCCCACAGAGTCTGCTATGCTGCTGTGCCACAGAACCTCTCTAATTTTTTTTCAAGATTTGATCTGGAAGCCACTACTCTCTTTTTGCGGTTATCAGCAGACTTGGTGGTATCTGGCATGGACCTGGAGGTGGATGGTGTCATCGAAATGACCGCATAACACATGTAAAGGTTGAATTCAGCTGTAATTCCTCCCAGGGGGATCTGTGAAATTCCGAAATCCTTTTAATAAAACACCTTTTACTTAGGCTAATTTGGATGGATCTATTTTTCTTTTCTTTCTTTTGGCAATCAAGCAGATTCCTAAGACAATGCCAAACTTTCCTTTGCCTTTATAACAATCTATTCAGCTCAGCAGGTAAGCATAATCAAGATGTCTTTAACAAGGGAGAAAGCTTTTGGTATAATTTTAGGCCAAAAAATCATTTTATTCTTTTTAATTTTAGAGAGAGAGTGCAAGCAGGAGAGAGAGGCAGAGGAAGAGGGAAAGGGAGAGAGAGAGAATCCCAAGCACGGCCCATGCTATCAGTGCAGAGCCTGATGTAGGGCTCAATTTCAGGACCCTAGGATCATGACCTGAGTCAAAATCAAGAGTTGGATACTCGACCGACTCAGCCACCCAGAAGCCCCCCAAATATCATTTTATTTTACTTATTTTAAAAATGTTTTATTTATTTCTTGGAGAGAAAGAGAGACAGCGTGAGCAGGGGAGGGTCAGAGAGAGAGGGAGACCCAGGATTTGTAGCCGGCTCCAGGCTCTGAGCTGCCAGCACAGAGCCCGATGCAGTGCTCAAACTCACAAACCATGAGATCATGACCTGAGCTGAAGTATGACACTCAACCGACTGAGCCACCCAGGTGCCCCTCTTTTATTTTATTTTATTTTATTTTATTTTATTTTATTTTATTTTATTTTATTATTTTTTTAATGTGTAAATGTAATGTTTACAATTTTTTATTTTTAGTATATTCAATTTTTTTTAACAAATAGTTTATTGTCAAATTAGTTTCCACATAACACCCAGTGCTCATCATTTCAAAAGTATATAATCAAGTACTAACTATTTGTGCTGACAAGAGACGCCTGTTGGCCAGCTCCATTGCTTCAACGTTAAGGGTCTCATCTATTTCCTTGTTACAGGATAGACATTTCACCTTTTGGTGCTCTGTTGTTTCTCCTTGGCTCAACTAAGTAGAACAGAAATAAAAACCAAAAAAATAACGTAGAAATATTAATATATTGTTTGGCATAACCCTCAAGCAATTCACATAACAATCTGATTTGAAAAATTATAGAAAATCTGCTAGATACAGAAAAAATGTTAAGGTGAGTTTCCTTATCATTTCACAGTTATCTAGAAGGTAAAATAATTGCCAGTTTTGGGGGAAAGGAGTTATATCATATTTTTATCTTTACATGGCATTATTGACAGTTTATAAAGCTACCACACATATAATCCCACATTAAGCCAATGGTTCTGAAATTGTGGTCCCCCAGCAGTCTTGGAATCCCCTGGAAATAATTAGAAATGCACATTCTCAGACCCCAACAGAGGCTTACTAAATCACAAACTCTGGGAGAACAGGGATTTTACAAACCCATTCCATGATTCTTGCTGCATGTAGAGTTTGACAATCACTGCTTTAACCTAATCACTTAAGATAGAATAGAAAATGAACTTGGCATTAGGAGATGGGAATTACGGATAATTTCATTTTACATATGAGAAAAGCTGAAGCTTAGAGAAAATAAAACATTTGCTCAAGATCACAAAGCTATTTACTAAGCAACAAAGCTGGAAATGAACCCAGAATTTCCAAGTCCAAGGCCCGTGCTCTATCTGTTAACACTGTAATAGTCCCCTGTGTCTGCACTGTAAATAGGAGAAAGCAGTTGTTTGATCATCTGCCTTCTGAAACAGATCAAGTATCAGACTGCGGGCCTCAACCTTGACTCTGCAGTAAAATCTGCTGGGTAAATGGAATAAAAATACATATGGACCCTCCTCAGACCACCTGCATCAGAATCTCCAGGCGGGAGGCTGAGAAATAAAACCATATTTTAGTAAACTTTCTAAATGATTCTGCTGCAGCCAGATTAGCAAAAGGCCACAATCAGAAATTGGGAGCTATTATAGAAAATAATTAGATTTCACTTGGTACTTGTCTTATCCAGAAATCTTTATTCCTGTAGGTGGGGGGCTTGCTTCTGGATCCCCAGCTGGAGCTTTAAGTACTGGTTAGTGGATACGAAATGGATTTTGAGGAATCCTATTTTATAGAAACCAATTATCATATGTCTACACTCCTAGAAGTTGGCTTCTCATATTGTATGCTGCAGACAAACATTGCAAAAGCTGCATCATAAAATATGTATGCATTGAAACACTGCACTGAAAGCTGGACCTGACATAGGAGAAAGCAAAACAGCAATAACATTGAGAAGATTCAAGAACAACTCTCATTATGGCAACCATGACTAATTGGTGAGTTACATACACTTCAACCACAGATATTCTAAAGCATGTCTCAGAAGCAGGAGGTGACATCTCACTCACAGTCAAATTCATGAGACTGGCTTTGAATTCTATTTTTTTTTAAATATTTTATTTATTTCTAGGAAAGAGAGAGACAGCGTGAACAGGGGAGGGTCAGAGAGAGAGGGAGTCACAGACTGAAACAGGCTCCAGGCTCTGAGCTGGCAGTCAGCACAGAGCCCGACGCGGGGCTCGAACCCACAAACCGCGAGATCATGACCCAAGCGAAAGTCGGACGCTTAACCGACTAAGCCACCCAGGTGCCCCTGAATTCTATTTTATACCAGAAATAATATTAATCATAAGTTAGGGGCTAGCAAATTCTTGGCATATACACTAGTGTAAATCAGTGCTGAACAAAGGCACCTGTCCACTGTCAATCTAGCAAAAAACTTGCATTTTCTAAGGCTCACTTTCCTCTTGATGGTAACTTTCAAAGGAAGCTTGAATTCAGCACTCCTTCTTTTGAATTTATTCCACTTATTTTCTGCTCACTCAAAGAGATTGTCACTTCTATGCTGCCCCCCAAGGATCACAAAATTGCCTAACGTCCCCTCCTTACTACTATGACTGTGAGCTAACAGCACAACTTCTCTATTACAAGTATTAAAAGTTGTGAATGAATAACATTTATACTTACTTAAGGTAATTAATTATATTTGCTTTGAAAGAATCAATGAAAGACATTATTTGCTTACTGCATATGGGTTTTGAAGGATAATTGCTTTCTCAACCATATTCCAATCTGCATTAGCAAGATCTTTGTCAAATTTGAGTGCAGAGGCTGCAGATTTGGTTAGCTCTTGAAAATGTTGAAATGTACAATGAAGCGATTTATATTTTGTTGATGTGACATCACGAAGACCTTTGATACAAAGAGTATGTTTTATCAATAATAAGGACAACACCATTTTGAATATGGATTATAAGTTTCCCTTTGTCCTTACTTGTCACCAAGTATTTTCATTTAAGTTAAAGACTCAGCATACATTGTTTCATAATGGGAACCCTAACAATTTTAAGCTTTTCTACTTTCGTACTCAAAAAAACTGAGGTATATGATGGTAACAGTAATAGTTAATAATTATTGAATGCTTCCTATGTGCTGAAACAACACATCTCAGCACCTTGAATGTATTGTCTCTGATTACCGTATCTACCTTTTAATCTAAGTTCCTTTCCCAGTTTGATAGATGAGGAGACAGAAGATAAGATGTGTGACAATTAATTTTATGTGTCAACTTGACTGGGTTACAAGATACCCAGATATTTGGTGTGTCTCTGAAGATGTTTCTGGATAAGAATCATATTTAACTTGGTAGACTGAGCAAAGCAGATTGGCCTCCTCAATGCAGGCAGGCCTCATCAAAACCATTGGAGGCCAGAATAGAACAAAAGAAAATTCACTCTGCCTCATGGTCTTTGAGGTGGGACTCAGTCCTCTCCTGCCTTCATAATTTAGATAGAAACTTACACTCAGTTGGCTTTCCCGGTTCTCAGACTTTTGGACTGTAGATCTTGGGACTTTTCAGCTTCCATAATCATGTGAGCCAACTTCTTATTGTAAATCTCTTTATAAGTATATGATATATACGTATAATATCATATACATATATACACAGAATAGATGACACATACATACATATATATATATATGAGATATAGGAGATATATATCTGCACATACATATACCTATACTTCTGACATATACATCCCTGACATATATATCTTATGTGTACATATGTACAAATATACAGAATATATGTAAATATACATATATGCAGGAGATATACATGTAGGAAGTATTGATATATATATACAGAGTATATATACATATACACATCTATCCTATTAAATATAATATTGTATATAATTATGATAAGTATTTGATATCTATTTGTCTCCAGATCTCATTAAGATTTGAAGGACTCTCACAATTAGACACAAATTCCTTTGTATGAGCCATAGAAGCTTCCTTGGAAAGCAACAATTGTTCTGTGAACAAATATTCACTGCTCTTAGTGCAAGTAAACATACTCCACAATAAGAATTTTAAGTTTATTTAGCTACTAAGTAGAACATATGATACTCTTTGCAAAACTTTATTTAATCTTTTCTTCCAAGTTTACAATGTTAGGGCTCAGAGACTTTAAAAAAGAAAAAAGAAAAGGTTTTGTTACTAATACAAGGAAGGAATGCAGATTGGGTAATGCAATGTCATTCATAAAGATGACTCAGATTGATTAAAATGCCATTAGAGGGGTACATGGGTGGCTCAGTTGGTTAAGCCTCTGGCTTTTTATTTTTGGCTTATGTCATGATCTCACAGTTTCATGAGTTGGAGTCCTGTGTCTGGCTCTGCACTGATAGCATAGAATCTTCTTGGGATTCTCTCTGTGCATTGCACTCTGCTCCTCCCCCACTCATTCTCTCTCTCTCTCTCTCTCTCTCTCTCTCTCTCTCTCCCTCCCTCCCTCCCTCTCTCTCTCTCTCTCTCTCCCTCTCTCTCTTTTAAATAAAAAAAAATTGCCATTAGAGTGAAAACACTGTGTGTAATGGGAAGGATGATAGAGCAGTTGAGAATATAATGGATTAAGAGCATCAGAGCCTTTTTTTTTTTTCTAGTTCTTCAACTGTCACATGAATTTTTAATTCTCTAGATCCCAATTTTTCAATTGTTAAAAAGTAGGGGATGAAAATGGCCATATTGCATAATGCAGTTGCCTCCTAAAATTGCTATTTCTGCTTCAATATCCTCACACCCCGCAATCAGTTATACATAGAACTAGAGTTAACTACATAGCTATGCTTACTTGCTTAAAACCAGCCAAGGAGTTCCTTTTCCTGACAGCACAGAGCCTGCTTGGGATTCTCTCTTCCTCCCTCCCCCTCAGCCCCCACCCCTCATTCTCTCTCTCTCTCTCTCTCCCCGACTTTCCTTCCCCCAGTTGAGCTCTCTCTGTCTCTTTCAAAATAAATAAACATTTTAAAAATGTTATTAGAATATGTTTCTCCTCACTCAGAATAGTAATTAGTTGGGCTTACCTAGTTTACTAACTGCCATTGGCAAAATAAATCTATTGACAATCAAGGTAACTAAGCACACCGACACTCCATGAAATAGTATCTAGAGTATAAAGAAAAATACAAAGTAAGTATTCATGACAATTTCATGTAATATATTCTATATTTGCTAATGTAAGTTAAACTAGGTTCTATTAGGTCAATAAATGGTCATAGTAAGGGAGAATATGAATGTCAGGCATGATGAAATTACTCTGGGTGTTCTCTATCTCCTTGCATAGATTTTAATCATGCTTTTGGAACCAAATCAAAACTCAGGACACATGATCTGAGAAGTAAACAAATACTTAAAGACACATTGGGAAAATAAAAAGCTTGTCCTTAAATGTCACTGCTGCACTTTTTGAGCCTTGGGACTATGCTTGTACTTTATCAATTCTTACTCATTATACACACTATCGTGTGCACAGCCATGCAGTTCTGGGTTCAACATTACCAGCACCTCCGTATCAAATAATTCTCTTCATCTGGGGAAAATGGACAGCTCAGGGGTCTTGCTGTGTTCTCCTCACCTCATGTTTTGCTTCTCTGCCATCCCTTCATCGTCAAGAGGAGGAAAAATTGATATCTCTGGTGCCACTTGATTTTTTTTTCTCTGCTTATATTCCCAGTTGGAGCAACACTTTTCAATCTAAGATCGCACACTTCTGTTGACTTCCATAACTCTAATGTCCAGAACTTATGTTATACCCCTAGCCTTTCCTTTTTTTGTGGCTACAGATGGAGGTTAGAGACAGAGCATGAAACCACACCAGACGTTCTCCAGGAGGAGAGAATCATTGGGAAGCTTTAAAATACTGATGCCCAGGATGCTCCCATTGAACTTCTGATTTATTCAAGGGTGGAGTCCAAGCATTAGAAATTAGAAAAACTGAGGTGTAATACATTGAAATGTACTTTTGTACCATTTGACAACGTTTGACAGTGTATATACCCATGCAACCTTCAATCCTATCAAGATGTTCAATATTCTTATATCCCCCCCAAATATCTCTAGTTCTCCTGTCCAATCAGTCCCCTACCCCACAAGAGGTCTGATTTCTATTTCTATAGAGAGGAATTACCAGTTCTAAAACCTTCATGTAAATTGAACATTATGTTTCTCATTGTCGTTTTAATTTGCATTTCCCTAAAGTAATGATGTTGAGCATTTTTAACATGCTTAGTGGTATATATCTTTCTCTATGAGGTGTCTGTTTAACTCTTTTGCCTGTTTTAAAAAATTTGGTTGTTTTTCTTTTATTGTAAAATTGTAGAAATTTTGAAAACTATATTCAATTGCTTCATCTATTTTAACCAGTTTTATAGTTGTTTACTATAGGAAATAAGTCTGATATCCACTATTCATCATACCCATGGCCAGAATTCACAGGCATTCATAATTTTCTAAAAGTTCCTAAAGCATTCTAAAGTATGTTCAAAGTTGAGGATCACTAAGTTAGTCAATTTAATAGTAATAAAAACTAACATCTATATAGTAAGCATAGAGCACAGTATATCAGGCTTATTTAATCCTTACAACAGTTCTATGAAGTGAATACCAATATAGTCCAGTCGTACAGGTGGGAAACTCAGGCACTGTCACTTAGCCAAGGTCAATAAACTTGTGAGTAGTAGACACAAGATTAAGTTAGTTTTAACCTTTTACTCTAGTGCTGCTTTGTGAATATTAAAAAGTTAGCTATAGGGTTCAGCCCAATTAAATGAAGAAATGTTACTTTCTTTTCAACCAGTTACTACTCTAGTGAGGACATCTCACTACATGATTTTATTTACGAAGGTTTTATCTCAAAGCATTATCATCATCAATATAGCTCATATTTATTGTATACTTATTATATGCTAAACAATGTGTTAAGCATTTTCTGTACATTTTCTGTTTCTCATGCTAACACTCTGAGATAGTGGCATGCTAGGGCTGGCTTTTCCCAGTTCGTAAGAACTGATCATTCAATTTTCAAGAAGTTGTTATTGAGATAATTGATGTTCTCTTAGTGAGAATGATTATACCATGGAAACTGGTAAATACTACAAATTAGGACTCCCTCTGACCCCTAAAAAAGTTATTTGTTAAACATTTGCTAGAAAACCATTGGTACTATTAAGTCTCTTTTGTAATGAGGAAACTGACATGTGCAGTGAGAGAGGAATTAAATAACTTGCTAATGGCCACATGGCAAATAGCAGCCAACTAGAAATTTCAGAACCCAGATCCAAGCATGATGTCTAACATTGCACTGGTCAGTATGTATGGTAAGGAACTGACCTTGATCATTTAGGCGTGTGGATATAGGTTAAAAAGAAGGAGGAGGTCATGGAATGGCAGATAATTTTGGTTTTTAAAAGCAGTGTTTGGATATTTAATATTTTAATGTTTGGACTATTATCTAATTAAGACATACAATAATCCCTTTGCTGCTCTTCCCTTTCTATTTGGGATTGACATGTAAAAAAAAAAAAAAAAACCCACAATGGAAGTATTAGATGCATTGTGATATCTGCACAGGAAATTTCTTACAGAGCTCCTTGTAATGATCTTACCTTGAAATAAGGTAGATGGAGAGTCATGCCCATTGTTCTGTTAGGCAGAATTTGAGGCTACTGTAAGTGAATAGGTAACTTCTCTTGACTCCTAGCATTAATTAATGGGGTTTCACAAAGTTATAGAAAGCAATGGAGCCAATAATAAGTAGGTTCCTGTTTTTCTCAAATGGGTATTAGGAGTAAGTAAAAATAAGAACACTTATTAAGGACATACTCTATATTAGGTACTATTTTAAATTATTTGTAAGTATTTTTTAGGTTCATTTATTCATTTTGAGAGAAAGACAGAGAGAGAGCACCTGTGCTTGTGCACATGGCAAAAGGGCAGAGAGAGAGGGAGAGAGAATCCCAAGCAAGCTCCATGGGGCTCTAGCCCGTGACCATGAGATCATGACCTGAGCCAAAATCAAGAGTTAGATGCTTAGCAAACTGAGCCCCCAGGTGCTCCTTAAATTATTTGAGTTTTAATTTCTTTAACCTTTGTAATAAACCTATTTTAAGAGCATAACGTGGGGCACCTGGGTGGCTCAGTCGGTTAAGCGTCCGACTTCAGCTCAGGTCGTGATCTCACGGTTTGCAGGTTCGAGCCCCACATCGGGCTCTGTGCTGATAGCCAGCTCAGAGCCTGGAGCCTGTTTCGTATTCTGTGTTTCCCTCTCTCTCTGACCCTCCCCTGCTCATGCTGTCTCTCTCTCAGAAATAAATAAAACAGTAAAAAAAATTTTTTTTTGAAAATAAGAGTGTAACGAAAGGATTTAGGTATTCCTAAGTCAGAATGTTCCCTAGGAAATGGAAAGTTGCCTGGTGTTCTTCTTCTCTCCAATCTTGCCATCATGGCTAAATCACTCCCACAGTGCAAGTGGCAATGAGCTACCTCACTACTAAAGTGTATTTTAAGTATGCAGCAACAGTATCCATAAAATGTTTGAATAAAAACAAATCATTTATCTTTACTTGAGATTTTTCCCTCTCGCTTCCAAGAGAAATGTCAGAGTAGGCAAGGAAAAGAGCCATGTTTATATTAGGCGTTCCTTTCATTTCACTCCAGACCATTATGAAAGCCCAACGCCAGCTGAACCCATGACCAAGTCGAGACAAAAGAGGGCTCATTAGTAGAAAAACCAGAAGTCTAAAAGACAAAAGATATTTTTAAAAGTTATTTTTGCCATAGGTATTTTCACCACCTCCTCACTTCATTCTGTTCTATTCCAGTCTATTCTGTGTGGAATGCCACCTCAGACAAATGAGCCATCTTTCACACACTGTTAGCAAGGCACCAAAAACAGATGGAAGAGCATTTCATGGACAGACAAGAGTATGGAAATTTTCTCTTCCTTTCTTTCTGTTAGACTTGTAGAAGGCTAATTCCACATCACCTTGAGTGGTGTTTCTTGAGTTGGAAAAGAAAAAGTTAGAGATGTTTCATTAATATATTTTTATCTAGATATATTCTAGATCCCAAAAAGAAATAAAAGCAAATCTAATGAGTGAGACGTGAAGGGGGAGAATGTCCTTCTTTCTTTGTCTTTGTAGATTTTAATCTTACTGAGTCTTTCCAATATTGGTCAATTCATTTTTATTTTTTTCTTTTAATCACTCATCTCCTACACTTTACACTAGTTGTATCTGATAATTTGGGACTCATTTCCATTTAATCAGCAGTAGCCACCTGATGCCCACTCCCTATTAATTTTCCTAGATGGAAGTAGTGTGTTAACAACGCGAGTGATGGAGATTCAAGAATCCTGAGACTGCAGTCATGGTGGTTTTCCTCCTCTGTGTCACCCCCTTTTCCCTTACACGGGCCAACTCTTTCCTACCTCTTACCATTGAAAAGAGAACTACAAAAATTATTTAAGCAAAAGGACATTTACACGGAAGATATCCTTTTGATTGTCAAAAAATCTATTTCTAATTATAATTTAAACACAACAGGGAATTATTTGTTATATAATATTAGGCAAACAAGGCAACATAAAATTTTTACTTAAGATCAGTGTTGAACTTTATGAGACCTCAACTTGATTAACCAAATATTTATAGCAGTTGCCTCTAGGTAGTAAAATTATGAAAGGTATTTTTCTTCTAATTATCAAAAATGCTATAAGGTGTTTAGATTGCTTTGAAATTCAGTTAAAAGCTGCATTAATGCAGTTACAAAAAACACTAAAACTCTAGTTTACTAATGATTCCTTGGCAAGTTAAGAGGCAATTTGTCATATTCGCACCAAGGAATGAAACATTTCTATTTTAAAAATCTCTTTGGGCTTAGTCAATGTACTATAAATAGAAAAATTCAAATGACAATCTTACCTTAAAACAATAAGTGTGAAATAGATATTTAATGTATAATATATATCAGAAAATGATATATATAAATATGTATGTGCAGGAATTAGAAGTCCAATGAAGGTAAACACCATAAGAAAAGCAACAAATGATAGACAGTTCCAGAATCTGCATTTTCAGGAAAAAATATATAGTTAATTGTAGTTAACTAATATATAATTATCACAAGGCTTATCTACGTGAGGCATTGTGCTAGGCCTAGTCAAAAAAGTAAAGATAGGGGCACATGTGTGGGTCAGTTGGTTGAGTGTCCGATTTTAGCTCAGGTCATGATCTCATGGTTTGTGAATCTGAGCCCTCTATTGGGCTCACTGCTGTCAATGCAGAGCCGGTTTCAGATTCTCTCTCCCCTTCTGTCTGCCTCTCCTCCTCCTCTTCCTCTCTCTCTTTCTCTCTCTCTCTCTATCTCTCTCTCTCTTTTTCCTCAAGAATAAATAAAACATTAAGATAATAATAATAATAGGAAAAAGAAAATAAAGATAAATAAGGCTTATAATTTAACTCCCCAGTTAAATTTAACTGGGGAGTTAAATTATAACTCAGGCAAGTAAATAAATAAATTCTAAATCAATTCTAAATCAGTTTTAATTGGCTTACACTACATGTAAATTGGTGCCTTTCTTTTGGGATTGATTTTGAGACATGTTTTGGTTGTATTTGTACTTGTACTATTTGACAGAATTTATTCAGGGATTGTGGTTCACGTAGCTTGAAAATACTGATTGTGAACTCTTTGTATCATCGAAAAGAGCTAAAATCATTTATCTTTAAGTGGAATACTAAACTGCCAGTCTGCTTTACACAGTGATAGAATGAAGGCTTATCCTAAAATCTGGCTGGGACTTAGAAGATGTGAATTAATCCTTTATTCTAATGAGTGCCCTTTGTAGATTTTCTACTGGGGATTTGTGAGCATGTGTACATCTTATGTGTTTCATGTACTTAATGTCACAATATTATATTTAAAACAAAATAAATTGAAAAGATTATAAGGGTACATGATTACCATTTTTTGAGATGAAGGTAGCTTGGCTTAGCCATATACTACCTTGAAACCCTTCAAAGATAATGATTGTCCCTCCTCCAGAAATACTGATTTGCCAGAAAACAATTCAGTACAAAAATCCAATCTTTCCATGTTACATTAATAAGAATTTTCAGGGGTGCCTGGGTGGCTCAGTCAGTTAAATGTCTGACTTCAGTTCAGGTTATGATCTCATGGTTTGTGAGTTCGAGCCCCACAATGGGGTTTTGCACTGAGGATGCAATGCCTGCTTGAGATTCTTCTCTCTCTCCTTCACCACCACCCCTCCCCACCCCCGCCCTCTCTCTCTTCCCCTTCTGCTCTCTCTCTCTCTCTCTCAAAATAAATACATAAACTTAAAAAAAAAGAACCTTCAGTTTTGAACTATATTTAAGAACCACAAATACCTAAGCATTATTCGAGAAAAATTCAATATAAAACATTCTAGACTAGGAAATATTAAGTCAAATCATTCAAAATACTTTCTTTGTGATTGAAGTTAGGCTGATTACTCTAGGCTATGACCTATCATCTCTTTCTTACATATGTATGACCATAGTTTAAATTCTGTTATTGTCTGGATTTAAATGTTGCATTCAACATTAACTTGGAAGGAAACACATTAAGATATATATCATGACAGTGTGTAATATTTATGGTTTTAATCCTTCTTTTGACGTCACTATCAAAAGCAACCACAGTTGCTACACCATATACAATAAGCACCCTCCAAAAATCTCTCAAATCATTATACGCACTTACTCATACAATTAATGAAATCACTTGTAAACATTAATTAAGTAAGATAATTTGGTCAAGTGAATGGTGAATATGACTACTATCATACTTTTCTCTTCAGTTAACAACTACATAATTAAAATTTTTTCCAAACATTGTGGGGAAATGCTGCTCAATACCAAATGTAGCAGTCTCATTAACGAGCATAAAACATAATCAAATCCATTAAGCAACAAGTATTGAGGAGCCGTCAAGACCCCTTCATAGGTGGTAGAGATTAATGGGAGAAACCTGATGAGGAGGAAACCAAATTCTTTAAGGAATCAGTTGTTAACAAATTCAGAGTCAGTGTGAGCCAAACAACCAGGCTCCAGCCCATCTAATGGATGTGTGTGTGTGCGCGCGCGCACGTGTGCGATAAGTCAGGCACACTGAGAAAGAGCTTCTGACCTTTTTTTTAAAAAAAAGTCCCTCTTTTTTATTTGGTGATCATGAGTATCCTAATAAATCTAAATCTTTTATGGTAGCAAAGGGTTACAATCCTGTCTGTATGTAAGTGTCATTAGGGGAGAATTTTTAAAGATCAGAAGTCCTATGCATTCACCCTCTAGAATCTGATTCAACAGGTCCAGGCAACCGCATTATTTTTATTGCCTGAGGTTGCACAGCCACTAGCCTAGAGACCTTGAGCCACTAGATATGACCTTGTGGACCCAATGCTGTAGGAATGTCAGTTTGTCAGGAATAAAAGATTATACAGGCCGGCAAGGAAGTAGTTTTTTTGGGGGGGAATTTCTTTCCCACAAGGTGATAGACAAATAGAAGCATGCTTCACTTACTGAGCCACACAGGTGCCCCTTTAAACAGAAGCACGAAAGAATGGAGGCAGCCTCTCCGCCAGCATGCAGGGGGAGCACATTTCGGGAGCAGAAAGGCAAGGACAGAAGTCCAAATAGGGAGCTTGTTTGCCACGTGTAAGGAATAGCAAAGTGTTCGGAGTGGCTGGGGCAAGATGGGTGGGAGTGGTGGAAACGAGGGGACACCGGACTTTGCCGCTGGAAAAGCTTTGACCTGACCACTTGAGGCTTTTAACCTTAAAAGGAAGCCAGCCTTGAGAGGAGTCAAGATGACAGCGCAGTATGGAGACCCTGAGCTTGTCTCATCCCTGAAATGCAACTAGATCAGCACTTAACCAATTTTTTTTTTAGTTTTTTCTAAATGTTTTTATTTTATTTTTAGGAGAGAGAGAGAGACAGCGTGAGCAGGGGAGGGTCAGAGAGAGAGGGAGTCACAGACTGAAACAGGCTCCAGGCTCTGAGCTGGCAGTCAGCACAGAGCCCGACGCGGGGCTCGAACCACGAACCGCGAGATCATGACCTAAGCGAAAGTCGGACGCTTAACCGACTAAGCCACCCAGGCGCCCCAGCACTTAACCATTTTTGAACACCTAGGAAGTTGATCTGAGGATAAATGCAATCATCTTCACAAGTTGATCTACAGACCTCAGCAGGTATGTGGGGCAGAGAGGTGAACTGAGGGAGAGAAAAGCCTCGGAAGTTAGGGAGCCCTAACCGAGAGAGGAGAAAGGACAGAAAGAGGAAGGGCGAGAGTGGCGTTCATTGAGATCATGCAAGAAAAGCACTCCCTCCAAAGGAGGCTGGAGAGAAAGAGTGAAAACACTTGCCCGGGACTGAACAAGAAATCTGTTCTCCAAAACCACTGACGGGGAGAAAGGAGAGGGTGTCAATACTGCCAGGCTTCTATAGTGGAGCGCAGAGTCTGAAGTTTCAGGGCTCAGTGCCTGGCAGTGCTCTGGTGAGGAAGTAGGGCGAATCCCCAGGAGCAGGCAGAGGGGTCTGAGGGGTCCGTATGTCACAGACACCAGATGGCCTGCTCACAGGCAAAGGTCCCAGCGGACCCCAGAGAGCAGCCATGTTTGCTGGTATTGAGACAAAGATGCCAGAGTGCAGTGCAACTCGGTGCTTGGCTGTGTGTTGTGATTTGCCATAAGCTCTGAACCTCTGCCGCTGTGTGATCACACGAACGTTTTCTGGGGCAAGCCAGCATCAGGCCATTGCTCAGCGGGACACTCTCCCAGAGACTAGGGGAAACACAATTCCTTCTGAGATAAAACTCTGGAGGGAGGTGCCTCCTGGCAGGTGGACAGCTTGGACAGCTATCCCATCAGGCTTTGGGTAGAAGAATGCATGATGGGCATGAAGGAGGACATTTATTGGTATGAGCACTGGGTGTTATAGGTAAGTGATGAGTCACTAAATTCCACTCCTGAAACCATTATTGCACTACATATTAACTAACTTGGATTTAAGTTTTAAAAATTAATTTTAAAAAAAGTATAAAAAATACAGATAAAAATCTTTTAAAAAGATTTTACCTGCTGCTAAAAAAGATAAGTTATTAGATGGTTTTAAACAAGAAATGATCTGGGTAAGCAGGAAGTAGGGTGGATGAAGATCAGTAAAAGATCGTAAGATCGACACAGTGTAGTCAGTGTAGTCTCATTGTATTTGCAAAACCGTTCAAATCAGGGTCCTAGAGGCTGTAAGCTGAAAACAAGGGATAGATGCTCCTTTTCTCTTCGAGAGTCGCAAGGACCTGCCGCAGACTATTGTAGGATATAGGAGGATTTGCCAGTGTCATCTTAGAATTTTACTGTCTTGGAGAGTAAGAACTGACATGTGTCATATTTTCAACAGTAAGATTCTTGAAATTGAGATTATGAAGTGGTCATTTATAGGACCATGTTCATGGTTGGCTGAAGCAGGGGGCTCTGAACAGACTCAGGAGGAGAGGAGGTCCAGGAACTGAAAGGTGAAACAGAAGGATCAACTGTGTGGATATTAACCGTCATCACTGAGAACGGTGATAGGGTAATGCTGCTGGAGAGTCACAGTGAGAGGGTGGTCAAAATCTTCACGAAATGTGAAGAGTGTGATTCAGGGATCTATGGATAACTACAAGCAAGAGAGTGGCAGGTGGCAAAATCTGATGGCATGAGCTTCAAAATTGGGTTATTCTCAGGAAGAATGAGAAAGAATGATCTATAAATGACGTTAAGGTACAGCAAGATTACCTACCTCAACTCTGGGCTCAGTAGTACCAGGGATGTGGGTGAGGAAAACACAACTTTCAAGGGAGTGAGTGCCTTCAGGGGAGATCCAGCTTTTAGTTAGAGCAAAAGAGTAAAGGCAGATGTCAGAATCACTTCCTAAAATCAGATTTAAAACACGTAATGTTTTTAGTTCTTCCTGCTGTAATTAATTGTGACCCAAGTAATTCTCCCTAGGTGCTGGTACCATTGCTTCCATTGTAATGGACGTGAAATTTTAGTAAAGTGTTCCAACATTCTGTAAGATCCTATACTTTCAGACTTCTGACTTCTGAATTTATTCTGTCTTCTTTAACATTCTCCTAAACTCCAAAAATCATTGATTATGTTCAGGGCCTCTGTTAACATACGTTACCGTTGTGTGAGTGAAGTCAAATCCTCAGCCTGTGTGTCGTATCATCACAGAAAACACCCTTCTACCAGGCTGGCACAAATTCCACTCTCCCCTAAGCTGATGCCCCTGAGCAAGGCACAATTTGTAAATTTGTACATTTGGCCATACTTTCTTTTATAACACTGCCAATCCTCTTCAAAGGCCCCAGCTTAATCTTTTAATTTGCTTTGCATGCCATCGCTTTGTTGTCCTTAAAATATTGGTCTATTATAGCAGCAGTGCCATGCTGAGTCATATTGGAGCCTGAGGCAATGAACGATCAGTAATCTTGTTCTAATATTTCTTTAAAATGGTTACATTTTCTTTTTTTGCATTAATTTCTTTCTTTTCCAAAAATAATGCGTTAAAATTTAATTTAAAAATGTTTTTAATGTTTATTTATTTATTTTTAAATATTTTTATTTTTTTCTAGGAGAGAGAGACAGCGTGAAGAGGGGAGGGTCAGAGAGAGAGAGGGAGACACAGACTTGGAAATAGGCTCCAGGCTCTGAGCTGGCAGTCAGCACAGAGCCCGACGCGGGGCTCGAACCCACGAACCGCGAGATCATGACCTAAGCGAAAGTCGGACGCTTAACCGACTAAGCCACCCAGGCGCCCCAATGTTTGTTTATTTTTGAGAGAGTTAGAGCCAGATCATGAGCAGGGGAGGGGCAAAGAGAGAGGGTGACACAGAATTGGAAGCAGGTTCAAAGCTCTGAGCTGTCAGCACAGATCAGGCGCAGGGCTCAAACCCACGAACCATGAGATCATGACATGACCTGAAGTCGGACGCTTAACTGACTGAGCCACCCAGGTGCCCCCAAAAATATTACATTAAAAGATTATCTTGATTACTGAGTTTTTTGGCACCTTCTTAAATTTTGTGCCTGAGATGAGTGCCTCACTTGCCTTACCTTAATCCTGGCCTTGTCCAGTGGGATTATACTGGAAATTACTGAATAGAGGGTCAGAGACTTGAGAGAATTAGTGGGAAAATAGAGCCAACGTGAACTCAGGTAAAGTTACAAATTTTGCCTAAAATTAGAAGATTAGAGGACACAAGCGATAGAGTTTCTAGGAAAGGTTTTTAGTTGAGTAGTTTTCAAGTCAGTGTCTTACTTTGACCAATGTAGATATAGATTTAGCTACTATTTCAATATTATAGCATCCAATGCATAAACAATTATAAAAATATGCTAGCTACTCACTCAAGAAGAAGTGCTTCAACTCCTGGTTTAAAACTGGTAGAATTTAAAAAAAGTCCCATAATGGCCAGGGTAAATATTCCAGACATTCCGACTAGCTCACCTATTTTAAAAAGAAATAAAGTATTACTTTAGGATCAACAGTGGTACAAATTTTGCTCGAGCTGAAAATATCAGATATCTTGAGAGTAGAGTAAATTTATAGAGAGGCTACTCTACTTGGTTTCAACTGGATTATATTGCAGATTACTACCACCACCTATCGTTCTTCTTCCTCCTCAGATTCACACCCAACTGTGCTGTGGAGTCTAACATCCTTGCCCTGCTTTGGTTTTGGATTCTTGCCAACAATTTGAAGCTCACCAAACTTCTACCATGGCCTCGTGCAGCCAAAGCGCTCACTACAGGAGTCATTTTATCAGACCGGCTCTGGAGGAATAAAATGGAAGTGAACAAATGAGTTCTTCATGAACTAGCCCATTTCATATGCTTTCTTCTTGGGAGGCAGTAGGAGATAGGAATGGTTAGACGTTGTGGAGGACTAAGGGAATCGAAGTGGTAGAAACCCAATATGGTTATGCTTCCCCGGTTTAATTTTGTTTTGGTGCATTTACTGTGTGGGAATGAAAAGCATGAAAAACTGGAATATTCTTAAAAGTAGCTGTAGTACAGTTATATTCCCCCTTGCAATATGAAAGTAGTATATTATCAATGTAAAAAAAAATCCAAATAATATGGTACAGTGTAGAGATTGTGTGTGTGTGTTTTATTTTGTAAAGTTTTAAAAAATGTTTTTATTTATTTTTGAGAGTCAGAGAGAGACAGCACATGCAGAGAGAGAGAGGAAGATACAGAATCCAAAGACAAGCTCCGGGCTCTGAGCTAGCTGTCAGCACAGAGCCCGTCGCAAGGCTCGAACCCACAAACCGTGAGATCATGACCTGAGCCAAGTCGGACGCTTAACCGACTGAGCCACCCAGTATATGTGTGTTCCATGTACATGTATGTGTTTTAAAGAGGACCCATAATTCAACTACCAAGACTTCAGGTCCAGATCATCCCCAACATATGCAAGTTTGACTTATAATTTTTCGACTTTACAATGGTGTGAAAGCAGTATGCATTCAGTAGAAACAGTACTTCACATTTTGAATATTGATTTTCCTCTCAGGCTAGCAAGATGCGGTAACATGATCTCTTGTGTCGGTGGGCAGTGGCAGTGAGCCACAGCTCCCAATCAACCAGGCGATCATGAGGATGAGTGGCCGATACACTTAGAACCATTCTCTACCCATGCAGTCATACTGCTTTTCACTTTGAGTCACCACTCAATAGATTACACAAGATCTACACTATCATAAAATGGACTTTGTGTGAGATGATTTGCTCAACTGTAGGCTAATGTAAATGTTCTGAGCATGTTTAAGGTAGACTGGGCTAAGCTATGATGTTCAGTAGGTTAGGAGTACCGAATGTATTTGTGACTTATGAAATTTTTAACTTAAGATGGGTGTATTAAGACAGAGGCCCATTGTAAGTCCAGCAGGATAGGTATAATTTTAAAGAAAATTTTTATTGGAATTTCTATAATGGAGAGGACTACATTTGCTTAGAAGAAATAATTTGATAAGCTAGTTGAGAGTGGAGAACAAGACCCAAAAGGCAGCTTCAAACATTAAAGGATACTTGCTGAATTTCTATACTGGACACAAGTAGTAAAAATTAAGCAGGAAGGGGGCGCCTGGGTGGCTTAGTTAAGCGTCCGACTTTCGCTTAGGGCATGATCATGATCTCGCGGTTCGTGGGTTCGAGCCCCGCGTCGGGCTCTGTGCTGACTGCCAGCTCAGAGCCTGGAGCCTGTTTCAGTCTGACTCCCACTCTCTCTGACCCTCCCCTGCTCACGCTGTCTCTCTCTCCTAGAAATAAATAAAACATTAAAAAAAAATTAAGCAGGAAGCATGGAAAAGTGAGAAATGAAAAGTGGCCCTCAGGTTTTATAAAATCATGAATTACATAATGTCACTTCCTCTGTGAGCTCCCTTGTCCCCATCTTCAGTAAAGTTTACTAAAACCAAAACTGTCTGTATATTTAAAGGAGATAGCAGAGATCATGAGGAACTAACCTACAAAAATTTTCAGAAATTGTGAGGAGATCTTTGGGTGCTCAGAGGCTAAAGATCTGGGAATTTAAGATAATTGGTCAAGAAATTCGAGAGCAGTGGAGTGAGCTCACAGTGAACACTCAGCATGGCATACATCAAGCATACATACCCACCAGGTCACACATTTCCAAAAGCTGTAATGAGGTTATACAGTAATAGAGCTCTGTAACAAGTTTCTTTTTTCTACTTACTGTTTAGCCGACATTGTTCTAGTTAATAAAAATTAAAAGTTTTGTTTTAATAGTAAAGAGAATTGTGGATATGCTACCTTTCTGTCATTATCTGTCAATTGCCAGGCATATCTGAAGCAGTTATTTGCCCTTCCATTTCTTTGGCTTACTTTACATTGCTTTGTTACAACAGTTGCATTTTAATTACTGGTGGCTTGTTAAATGTTTAATACCTACCTAGTAGGGAAAGTTGTCCATTTTTTAAAAAAGTTATCTTGTCTATTCTCCCATTTGTATTTCCAGATGATATTTCAAATTGTTTTGTAAAATTTCAACCTCTCCCCTCAAATTTCTATTATTGTTTGATTCAGACTGTAATACATTTTAATTTTATGAAATTAGTATCATTATCACACTACTGAGTCTTTCCCTTGATGGAAAATTACAAATTTTATATTCTTTATTTTAGTCCTGGCTAGAAATGGTACCTAAGCCAGAAACTAACACTTTGGTTAGTCAGTTTTGAATTATAAAAGTTGAGGAAAGTGTGGACACAGGCACTTGGAGGAGATCAAGTCCTGGACTAGTCATTATAATTTATTAGGTAATAGTGACACCTGGAAAATATTTCTAGTGAATATCCTGAAGATACTAATAATATAAACATTAAGCCAGGTCAGAGTGAAAGTCCTTTTACATTAGATTTATGTTTTCTCTGTACTTTGTTTTCAGGAAATTCTGTCCTAGAAGTTTTCTTTCTAAAATATTTATAGAGATATTTTAAGTCTACAGAATTATAATTATTTTGGGGGTATATCCCTTAACCCTTACTAATTAACATTAGAGAAAATTATATTTTTTGGAATATATTTTTGTAGAAATTTAGGTATCCACAATTAAAGTAGTACATTGTGAATGTATCTTAACTGGCATTCCTTTGATGTCTATTAATTCATTAATTTGATTCTATAAACTCACTTGGTTATAACTGGCTTTAATCTCCTGATTAGGTAGGAAGCCTCAAGATCTTATATTCTGCCTTTCCTTTCTCAGACAAGGAAATAATGAATCTTGTTATTCTAGCAATTCTAAAAAGATTTTCTGTTTTAGTTTATTCCAGTTTTATATTTCTCAGTAAACTCATAATTTTCCATGTTTACACTCAAACTTCTTACGTTTATTCCTTTATATTTTATAGCTTTTTGCCAATCTAACAAGGATAAAATTTTCATTATATTTTCTAACTAGCTCCTGCTAGCTTATAAGAACACTTTTTTTTTGTATATTTATCTTTTATCAAGTTATTAAAAAGCCTTTTGGGCTTAGTTTACTAATTAATTCTTTTGGGTTTTCTATGTAGTTTAAAATAGTGTCACTAATGAAATCATTTTCTCTTTTAAAATTATGGATAAAGGTTTTTTTTCCTTAATGAATTAGCTAGAGCTTCTGTTTTAAATAGCTATTTTAATTAGCTAAAGAACTATTTTAAATCATGGATATGAGAATAGGTAACATTGTCTTACTCCTAAATGTAAATGGAAGTGCATAATATAAGTTGGTAACTAGATAACTAGGTATTACAGTAAAACCTTGGAGTACGAGTAACTTGTTCTGTGAGTGTTCCACAAGACGAGCAAATATTTCCAATAAATTTTAACTTGGTAAATGAGCGATGTCTTGCCATACGAGTAGTATGTGACAATGAAAGTCATGTGGTCACAACTGGGCCAACGGTTCTTGAAATTCGCTTTGATATACTTTGTGCACTTTGTGTAATCCAAAGCGCTTTGCATTACAAGCATGTTTCTGGAAAGAATTATGCTCACAAACCAAGGTTTTACTGTATTTACTACACATGCTAGCTCCAAGTCATTTACAGGGTTGTCTTGAAGAGCTGGGTTGAATGAGATTCTGAGGCCTCATCAGAAAACAATAATGTGATGAATTATGAATATCTACCACACTCTGTGAGGAGGAAATGGTGGCAAAGTAATTAATAATATTGATGGATTTTCTAATATTTAACCTTACTTGATCTGCGACTTCTATTCTGATTTCCTTTTTGATCTAAAAGCTATCAAGAAAAGTATATATAACTTCAAGCTATTAGGATGACTATTTTTAAAGACCTTCCTTCTGTAATTAAAAGTTTAAGTTGCATTGGGATTGAACAGTGTTTGGGATTTTATTAAAATGCTCTTCGAGTCTGGTTCATTTCTGTAAATGGTCTCTGGGTATATATGTAAAGGATATGTATTCGCTTTGGAGAGATAAAACTATACATCTTATAAACCAAGCTCTTAAGTTTTTATTTATATCTTTTTATAGTCATAATTATTTTTTGTTCAATTGCTTATAAAATTATCTGGGAAAGGCATGATAAAGTATCTCATTGTAATTTTGATTTTGTCAAATTTCTTTGCCTTTTATAATGGCATTTGCTTTATACATCTTGACATTGATTTCTGTTGTATAGATACTAATATTTTTATATCTTTTGATAGTTTATTTTAAAAAAAATCCTCCAGATAAATCGAATGGTTTGTTTTACCAACTCTGCCTGGTATATCTCTTCCCATATCTTTGTATTGAGTTTTTCTGTGTCATTTAATTTTAGGCATTGGCCTCAGACTTACAAATAAAAAAGACGAGGTACAGAATTGAAAAGCTGAGACTTATGTGATTGACATCATCACCGAAAACAGTAGCCATCCACAACTGAATCAGTTTTGAACTTAGAATTCCAAACAAGAAACTTGCTAGAAAATAAGACCAGATTTCCAATAGGATGTCCAAAACTGAAAGAAAGGGGAACAAACGGAAATTAGTTAATAGAACTCACTTGATCTTACCTTTAACTGATACTCTGGGTCAACTTTTTTTTCTGTTGTGATCTTTAAAACTAGCCCATCCCCACTGGGGTAGATGTATGGTATTTTCTTATTCCTACATTCAAAGAGTTTCTATTCAAATGCTGGAAGCCATACAAGTTTGCAAAATTCAGTCAGTTTCATTAAAGAGTTTCTTTTGATCCCCAGTAAGAAATATACATTTATTCAGTGCCAAATAGTACAATGCATTTTGGAGCTACAGTAAAGAATAAGAAGTAGAAAGTCCCCAAACTCTTAGAACTTATATTCTATATCAAACACGATAGACACAGGAAATACAGAAAAAGGAATGCCACTGGGTCCCAGCTGAGTGAATCTTCTGTATTGGTTTGGTTTGTCAAACCAATTGATTGGTTGAGTATTATTGTTGAGTATTTCATTTATTTCCAGTTTTTTCCCTGATAAAATGCTGCATCATATGTATATTGTGTATATTTCTGTACATGATTTTTTGTACTTCTCTAATTACTTCCTTAGGCTCCAGAAGTAGAATATGCACTAAAGAATAGTTGCTCCTTTACTGAATATTGTTATATTTCACCAAATTTTTTTCCACAATCATTACAACGTCCTTCCCAGGAAAACAGGAAGCCTAAGCTGTGGGAGCCCAACAGTGACCACAAGAAAGCGTGGTTAGGGACACAGAGATGTGCCTGCACACGAGACTCTCTGCCTGGGCAGATCATGCCTGCAAACAGGATGTTCTGCCAAGGGGCCTGCACACAATATCCAAGGTTAATGATCCGCTCACACACGAGGGAATATGCCCTCCTTAGATATAAGGAGGAGGCTGGAATTGTGAGCAGGCCTCTTAGTAAGCATGTTGTGGTCGCTTCCTCCCTTTGCTCGGCCCTGTCCTTGGAATGTGTTTGGCTCCTTGCCCTTATTTGGTAAAGGAATGCATCTTGTAGATTTCAGTTTGTATCCAGTTACCGGGGTATAAAATAAACTGCAAGAGGGGCTTGCTTAGAATTGTTCCTCTGGCCGGAGTTGTGTCTGTGTCTGTCTTTTGTGTGTGTCTTGTCATTGTGTCATTTCGTCCGCAACATCTGGCGCCCAACGTGGGGCTCGAGGGCGAACGAAACCGAAAGGGTGAATACCCCTTGGGGATTGTAGGTCCAAGGCAGGGGAACTTTCGGGAAAATTATGGAGAATTCCCCATCAGCAAAGGCACAATACATGGAGCTAGTCAAAAGACTTCTCCACTCCATCGGGGTGTAGGTATCTAGTCGCCGTTCATCTGAGTTATTTCGCCTTGTGGAGCAGCATTGTTATGGGTTTAAGTGCCAACCCAAAGTACAATTAAACTTAAAGGAATGGAAATTAATACAGAAGGAATTACGGCAACAGCATCAGAAGGGTAACATAATTCCTTTGAAATTGTGGACTCTATGTAGTGCTATCACTCAAGCACTTGCATTGCTTTCTGCAATTAAGGAGTTGGTGGGAAGAGGAAGTCTGAAAGCAGGCTCTAATTAATGAGGGACAGAACCCTCCTGGTCCTCTGGAGGATAAATTGGTGGGAGAGGGACAGTTTGAGCCTTGAGAGAACAGGCTCGATTTTCCGACCAGGATTTACAGCAGGTGTGCCAGGTATTTCTTAGGGCTTGGCGCTGTGTTGTACCTACTGGCCACGCTCAGCCTTCTTTAACAAAAACTTTACAAGGACCCAATGAACCCTATACTGATTTTCTTGCTAGATTGCGGGTGGCTGTTGAGTGGGCTGTTGGACGTGATGAAATCTCAGAGATACTTTTGCAGACACTTGCTTCTGAAAATGCAAACCTGGAATGTAAACGTGTTTTGGGCCCTTTAAAAGGGCAGGGAGCTTCTATAGCTGAATATATTAGAGCTTGTTCGGGAGTGGGAGGAACTGAACATAATGCTGCTGTTTTTGCTACTGCTTTGGCTCAGGCTATGAAGCCCTCTAAGGGCGGAAATTGTTACCATTGTGGGAAGCCTGGACATATGAAAAAGGATTGCAGAAAATTGAAGGCAAAACAAGGATATACAAAATGAAATAAGCCCCCTGGGCTTTGCTGCCGATGCGGCAAGGGGCTTCATTGGACCAATGAATGTCGTTCTAAAACTGATAAATACGGCAATCCTATTGGCAACCCACATTCGGGAAACTACTTAGCAGGCCTCAGTCCCCGGGGCCCAGGAACAATGTCGGGGACTCAATTGGCTGCACCTCCCACTCCTCAAGTAACCCCTTTGTTTTCCAACAACCCTTAGAAATGGCTACTACATCAGGAATAGCCAAACCTCTAAGGGTGTCACATTTACGCTCTGCAACCTCAGGGGGTGCGGCTGCTGATTTGCCTCTCGCTGAGAATGTTCCTTTGTCTCTGGGAGGTGGCATTTATAAATTAAGAACAAACATATTTGGCCCACTGCCTAAAGGCACGTTTGGCTTAATATTGGGCTGCAGCAGCGCAGCTGTAAGAGGCCTAACCGTAATTCCTGGAGTTATAGACTCTGATTTTGTTGGAGAAATTTTAATCATGGTTTCTACTTCTGTTACACTTTCATTGTTGGCTGGAGAATGTGTAGCACAAATACTTATCTTCCCTTTTCTGCTCTTCCTAATGAAAGGTCAGGAGGTTTTGGAAGTACTGGGCAACATATATTTTGGGAAATGCTTATCAGGGATTCTCGCCCCGTTCTTTCCTTGACAATACAGGGAAGGAACTTTGAGGGGTTAATAGACACAGGGGCAGATGTTTCAGTCATTTCCTCTCAACAGTGGCCCCGGGACTGGAACAAAGAAAAAAGCCCTCTAATGTTGAAGGATTGGGCTCCATTGCAGATGTTTGGAAAAGTACTCGTCCTTTACAATGCCAGTTCCATAATGGAAAAAAAGCTTTTGTCACTTTTTATATTGTTAGTATACCTGTTAATATATGGGGAAGGGATCTTCTCTCTCCCATGGGGGCTTCTGTAACCATTCCGCTGGAAAACTAGTGGCCACTGCTCAAGTTCCTCGGGCACTCCCATTAAAATGGATAATTAATACTCCTAAATGGGTTGAGCCGTGGTCATTACCAAAAATGAAGCTCGAGGCCTTAGAGCAATTAGTATCAGAGCTCGAACACACAACCTGGCCATTGTTCCTGTTGCTACTGACCCAATAACTTGAAAGTCAGATACTCCTGTTTGGGTACAACAATGGCCCTTCTCAAAAAAATAGCAGCAATAGAGCGAAATAAGTCAGGCAGAGAAGGACAAATATCATATGTGTGCACGTATAGGAGGATTAGGAGGAACTTAACAGAGGACCAAGGGGGAGAAGAAGGGTGGAAATGGTGGGGGAAAGGGAGAGAGGCAAACCATGAGAGACTCTTGAATGCTGACAAAAACTGAGGACTGGTGGATGTGGGGGGAGGAGGGATGGGCATGGAGGAGGGCACTTGTGGGGATGAGCACTGGGTGTTATGTGGAAACTAATTTGACAATAAACTATTTGTAAAAAAAAAAAAAAAGCTAGATGGACGTTTGGACATCAGATTAAACTCCTTATTTGACAAACGAAAAAAAAGAAATTCTGGAAAAAAAAATAGCAGCAATACACCTTATGGAACAACAGCTTAAAGAAGGACATACCGAGCCTTCCAATAGTCCATGGAATACTCCCATTTTTGTTAAGAAAAAATGAGGTAAATCAACTTATCATCTGGATCCTTAAATGCACATGCGCTTCTGTCTGGGGGATTAAATGGAAGGCTGGACGCAGCTACTTCCCTCCCCCAGGGCACACCGAGACGTCGGTTGGCCCTTCAGCAAACTCATACACCTGTTTTGTGGCCACTTCTGTATCTGTTTTGTCCTGTTTGTCATTGTCATTGTCATTGTTAGTCTTATCTGTAGAATTTCTGTGGGAGGGAATATAGTAACCTCTCGTGTATATATATATATATAGATGTGACTATGCAATTCGGTCTGGCTTGCCTGCTGGGTTTGATTCTGTGGCTCCACGGGTGGGCACCCTTAAGGTCCCCAAAAGCCTATGGAGTCTGAGTGTGCCTGTCTGCGATTTTGTGGTAAACGGCATACAGTCTATGGTGGCATCGGAATAGTTTCCAACGCTGAGACCACTACAGCTAAGCATCCCTTAAGTTCTTTTGGGACAAGTCCAAACTGACATCTGACTGGTCTCATTAGAGAGGGCACCCCTCAACCCTTTGTCTGTCTTTGTGACATTGCCTCACTAAAAGAGTGCCCAACCAATATCCGGAAAAACCTCATAAAGGGGACCTTATTGGTCTGGCTGAAATAAATTTAGACTGAAGGGGATGTTAACTCTCTCCTGTTCTCTGTTCCTCTTTCTAGCAAATGTTGAGGGCTCCTCACCCATTCTTTTCCCAGATTAATAGCTATAATTGAAGCCAACTGTGGCTGGTTTACCTCGGGATGGGGACTTTAAGGAATATTCCCAAGCAGCTGCCGAAACTCCTTTTGTTTCGGGGAAGTTCCTTGTCTTCTCCAGACTGATATAGACTGCCTAACAAACCTTAAGTCTTCTCCTCTGTCTAAGCTCACAAAAGTTAAAACTGCTAATTCTCTTTCTCTGCCTCCTGCTGTCAACTTGCCTCTTCTGCCTTCCCCTCCCCCTCCTGTTTCCAAATAGAATCCATAAAACAACAGAAAAACTGGGTGGATCTTCCACACCAGATTGTTACTCAATTAACGAATGCTCAGATATCTTTATGTTTACAGTTTAATGAAAATTGGCAGATTTCCCTTGCTTCATTTCCTGGTTCATTTTCTAATCACTATCCGTCATCTGGATTGATTTTCTTCGAACTAACCCCATGATACCTCAATCTCCGATTTCGGATGTTCCAGTTAAAGAACCCACTGTTTTTACTGATGCAAATAAAAACACCGCTGGATATTGGACCTTTGAACGTTCTAAAGTCCTTCCCCATTCATTCTCCTCTGTACCACCTGCTGAGCTGCGGGCTGTTTATTTAGTTCTGCAAGATTTTCCTCAACTCCCTGTTAACATTGTTTCAGATTCCCGGTATGCTGTTCTCTCTTGTTTGCAGCTTCCTCAGGTTTCACTGCCTGTAACTCTTAAGACAGATATTGACAAGTTGTTTTATCAGGTACAACAATCGCTTCTGCGCGTTCAGAATCAATTTTCTTTACCCATATCCGTGCACATTTCCGCCCTTCCTGGACCCTCGTCATTCGGAAACGCTATAATTGATGCATTGCTTTTATCCTATAGAAGCAGCAAAAACAAGAGCATCGTCTGCAACATACTAATTCTAAAGGATTAAAAAAAATCTTATGCTATTACTCGAAAACAAGCTCAAAATATTGTTCGCTCTTGTTCTATTTGTGCACCTTTTACCTTACCATTTACCCCACCAGGTGTCAACATAAGAGGATTGCAAGCAAATCAGGTATGGCAAATGGATGTAATTTTTATTTCATCCTTTGGACAACAAAAATGCGCCCATCATACTATAGATACATGCACACATTTCCAATGGGCTACTGCATTCCATTCTGAAAAGGCTGACGCTGTTATTACTCATTTATTATCTTGTTTTGCAGTTATGGGGGTCCCAATTGAATTGAAAACTGATAATGCACCCGCCTACCAATCTGCAAAATTAGCTCATTTTTTCATCCCAATATCATGTAATTCATACTTTTGACATCCCTTAGAATAGTCAAGGACAAGCTATTATTGAAAGAGCTAACCGTACTTTACGTGAGTATATTGAAAAAATAAAAAAGGGGGAACAGGAGAGATGTATGAAACCAAAAGACATCTTGAATAAAACTTTACTTACTTTAAATTTTCTGAATATTTGAAGCAAAGAAAATCTATCAGCAGCAGAATTGCATTTTCGAAGGAAAGAAGAGGAGAAGATGGCTGTGGTTACCTGTCAGGTAATGTATGCGCAAGCGATAGAATATACTTATCGGGCTTATGTTCCTAATCCTCCTCTTATGAGAGCTGTCTCTTGGGGTGAACCTGAAGTACAGGTAGGCACCAATGAAACTGCATTCTTCCCACCACCCACGTGTGGAGAAATTGAGCATTTGCATCATCATAATAATCAATATAGCATAAGTAATGTTACTGTTGCAGTGGAGGGTCTCCCCTTGTGCATCGGAGGACATCCCTTTTGCCTCTCTACAAGAAAGCATAATCATTACTCTTATAATACCTGGGGGGTAACATATAATAATTATCATCCTGCTGTCTTTACTGTGCTTGTTTCCACCAGGGGATTCAACACCTCTACAATGCCAATGAGTCACCATCCTGATACCTTTATACCATTATGCCCTTCTAATTTTTTTATTCCTTCTCTAGAATCTTTGGAGGGAAAGATGCTGAAGTCATCGGCCCTTTAAGGTCATGAATTATTCTGGATTTGTTATTGTAGATTGGAGCCCTGATCATGGTCAAATTTTGGAAAAATGGTCTAACAAAACTTTCAAACAGCATCGAATTAATGGTACTTTAATGGGTAACGGTAATGAAACCGTAAAATGGCAGCAGTTTGCACTCGTTCCCCCTCAGTTGCAATTGTTAGGGTATCCCCATTTTCAAGGGAATATTTGGAAATTATGGGCAGTTTCAGGGAATCTCACTGTATGGTCGGGAAACTATACTTTGAATGAGACTGACAGTTCAGGTCCCTTTCATGTTAACCTGCATGTTAATAAATCCTATTCTGCTACGGCTTGTCTAAAATACCCCTTTGCATTGCTGTATGGGAATTGGACTTGGAATGCTACAGAGGGATCTATATCATGTAATCATGGTAATTTAACACAATGTGTAAATCAGTCATGGTGGAAAAATTTTGAAACACAAATCAAGAACTCTAATTTTTCATTGGTGATTGTTAAAACCTGAACCGAAGTATGGCTACCTGTAAATTTGACAAGACCTTAGTTGGACTCTTTTGCTGTATCTCATTTGGTGACTGCTATACAAACTTTGCTTCACCGGTCCCAACGCATGCTTGGAATAATCATAGCTTCCGTTCTTGCAGTGGCTGCAGTTACTGCAACTGCTGCCGTGGCTGGACTTGCTTTGCATCAAGGGATTCAAACAGCCGACTTTGTACGGGAATGGCATAAAGACTCTCATTTATTATGGCAACAACAACGAGATCTGGATGTACAACTTGCAACTGATGTACTCAATCTTCAACATACTGTTTCGTGGCTTGGGGATCAATTAACTGTCTTATCCACAAAAAGTGTATTGAAATGTGATTGGAACTCCTCTCAATTATGTGTAACCTCTGTGCCTTTCAACATGAGTGAGGGTTGGGAAAAGGTGAAACGGTCATCAACAGGGCATCAAAACCTAACTAAGGAAATTATGGAGTTAGAGCAGCAAATTTTGTCTACATTTAGCAAAACGCTACCTGACATTACTGGGTCCGATCTGTTAAGGGATTTACAGAAAGGGATGAATAATTTGAATCCTCTTGGGCATGTGTCTACCCTAATTGGAACTGTTCTTGTGAATGCTTTATTCATAATACTTTTATGCTGTGTTATTATTTTAGTCTTCCGGTGCTGGTGAAGAAGGCAACAACTAAAAGAGGATAGACAACGCATTCTCGCCGCCTTACAGTTTGCTACCGCTTCTCAGAAAAAAGGGGGAGATGTGGGAGCCCGACAGTGACCATAAGAAAGCATGGTTAGGGACGCAGAGATGTGCCTGCACACGGGACTCTCTGCCTGGGCAGATCATGCCTGCAAACAGGATGTTCTGTCAAGGGGCCTGCACACAATATCCAAGGTTAATGATCCACTCGCACACGAGGGAACAGGCCTCCTTAGAAATAAGGAGGAGGCTGGAATTGTGAGCAGGCCTCTTAGTAAACATGTTGTGGTTGCTTCCTCCCTTTGCTCGCCCCAGTCCTTGGAATGTATTTGGCTCCTTGCCCTTATATGGTAAAGGAATGCATCTTGTAGATTTCAGTTTGTATCCAGTTACCGGGGTATAAAATAAACCGCAAGAGGGGTTTGCTTAGAATTGTTCCTCTGGCCAGAGTTGTGTCTGTGTCTGTCTTTTGTGTGTGTCTTGTCTTTGTGTCATTTCGTCCGCAACACTAAGCCCTTGGTGGCCTTGGTTGCCGGAATCAGGCATGCCAGTGGGTGAGGAAATCCCCCACTTTACAAGGTGAGGAACAGAGAAATAGAATTTGAATCTCAGATAAAAGCAAGTCTTGGGAGTCACAAAGCACAAGGGTCAAGTGCAACAGAATAGGTGGGGAGCAAGAACAAAACCAAAACCACGAATGGCCAACAGAACATAGTAAGAGCAACTAGAACAAAAAATGAGACTAAATATGAGAATAAGTAAACCTAGAACTGTGTTCTGAGGTGGCAAAATGAAAGAGAAAAAAATTTTTATGAGTCCTATTCATGAACGTCCCCGGGGGGGTGGGGGGAGGACACTATTTGGAGTGCTGAGACAATTTAGATTCCTTTTTACCTAGTCCCGTGCCCATGTTTCTAGGTCTGCTGAGTGGAAAGATGTAGCATCTGTAGAGATAGTATGAAGATGGAAGGAGAGTGTCAGGAATGGCCTTCTAGGTCATACCTCTTCTATGCATGAGATTAGCTATAATGGGCATTTGGGGAGTCTGGTACCTCCTGCAACTGAAACATAGAATGGTGGTTGACTCTGGTTTCAGAAGGATGCAGGGAATGGGAGTTAGAAGAGCCAATTTGAAAGTTGCTTTCTTTTTTGGGGTGCCTGCATGGTTCATTTGGTTAAGTGTTCGACTTTTGATTTGGGCTCAGATAATGATCTCATGGTTCGTGAGTTCGAGCCATTCATTGGGTTCTGCACTGGCAGCTTGGATCCTGCTTGAGCTTCTCTGTTACCCTTTCTCTCTGCCCCTCCCCCACTTGCACCCCCAGGCCTGCAGGTACATGCTCTCACTCTCTCTCAAAATAAAATAAACAACAATAAGGAAAGTTGCTTTCTTCTTCTTTTTTCAATGTTTATTTTTGAGAAAGAGAGACAGAGTATGAGTGGGGTAGGGGAAGAGAGAGGGGAAGACACAGAATCTGAAGCAGACTCCAGGCTCTGAGCTGTCAGCACAGAGCCTGTCGCAGGGCTTGAACTCAGAAACCTAACTGTGAGAACATGATCAAAGTCAGGTGCCTAACCGACTGAGCCACCTAGGCACGCCGGTTTCATTTTTAAGAAAGGAAAATAGTTTCTAATCAGTAAAATGTTTACTGAATGGATTTATTAGACCAGGAAAAGCCTCAAAGCAAATCCAATATTTCTTAAAACTTTTTTAAACTCCTAATATGTAAGTTGGAAAAGATAGACCTTTGAGTACAGTAACTCTTAATTTTTCTCTTTATGAAATACGCACTAACTTCAAAGATAAAACAATACTTTAAAATAATTACATGAATTTCTAAAGATAATTATTATGAAAATTATTGATTTACTATTGTGTCAATTGATACAAATGAAATAATCAGCAATACTTGTCATACATTTTTTTCTTTATTTTCTAAAGATTTTTTTTAACATTTATTTATTTTTGAGAGACTGAGAGAGACAGAGCATGAACAGGGGAGAGTCAGAGAGAGAGGGAGATACAGAATCTGAAGCAGGCTCCAGGCTCTGAGCTGTCAGCACAGAGCCTGACGTGGGGCACGAACCCACGAGCTGTGAGATCATGACCTGAGCCGAAGTCGGACGCTCAATCAACTGAGCCACCCAGGCGCCCCCATACATTTTTTTTCTTAAAGGAAATTTTTCTTTCAAAGCTGTTAGAAATTCAGAGAAACTCCTAATGGCTGAGGGAATAAGTTCTCACTGTTTTCTTCCTCCTTCACCAGAGTTTTTATTATTTTAGTTGTTACTATTATTATTTAAATAGAGTGACTATTTATAGTTTTTACTTCTCTGACACCTAAACACAAAATTTTATTCCATTAATTATTATCAAAATTATGAAGCAAGCTCTGTGAAAGCAGGGACTATTATGTTCATGGTTGAAGCACCAAGGGCTAGAATAGGAACTATCACATAGTTCATATCAATAAATAATTGTATTAATGAATGGATGGATTAATGAATGAATTTCCATATCAGTACCCCCTTTTTTCTTTTGGCTTGCCAATGAATATAAAAAATGTTCTGTTGATTAGACTGTAGATGGTCTAATCAGAGTCTGTAGAACTCTGATAAGGTTCCAGGAAGTTCTGTGGTCAATATTTACTATCTTAAATGGAGTCTAGTAGAGTATTGGCCCAGGTTTGGGGACTGGGCATGGATCCTTCCAGCCAGCATGTATGATGATACCTCTTTGCATTTTTCAGTTTCCCCCAAGAGTGGTCCTTGAGTTTTTAAGATGCTTCTGAATACAAACATCTCTGTGCTGCTCACCTCAGTCTTCTTTAGGAAAGCCCTATCTTCAGGAGGTCTTATGGTAAAAGCTCTCTGAGTGACATATATCATTCCCCTTTGTGGTCTGAATTTTGGAAGAGGTTGAATGTCTGTGGTGGTTTGACTTTCTCACACACCACAGATGGAATATATGAAGCACTTCAAGAAGATGTACTTTTCTGTGCTACGCTGGGGGCCCAGGCTCACCACACATGTTCCAAGTTGCCATGGCCTAGGGAAATTAATTGGATATAAAACAAGGCTAAAGGTGAGTTCTCTTTATGCCCATGTAGGGTAACTGTCTAGCATGCGGACCAGCTCCCTTGAGGAAGACATGAGAGGTGTGATGATCCCTGGAGTGTGTGTTCACTAGAAAAAATAATCTTTAATTCTTAATTTTTGGCATTGATTATAAAGATGTAATGCAAAGATGGGTCAGAATAGAGGGAAACAGGAACATTGGCTGCCCAACAACCAGGTACTTTCCAGGGACCAGGAAAGCAACTACATACAGTTAAAGCTTCCTCTTCCTGAGTGATTAGAGAAGTAATTTGAGACATGCTTAATTGCTGGGAAAGGGGGTAGTAGAAGGATCTGACTCCAATATAACATATTATTTGGCATCTTACAGACTCCTTTGATGCACTAGAATGTAGTCTGGAAGCACCTCCTAAATGCTCTTTTCTTCAGGAGGATAGAAAGGTGAAATGAGATAATGCTGCAGAAGGTCTTAGGACACGAAAGACATGCAGTGAGTAGAACAGTATATGTCAACCATTTTCTCCAGAAGCCTATAACCATCACTTGTCCAAAATCAGTGCAAATGGCAACACACTAAAAAAAAAGTAAATAACTTCTTAATATCACGTTGAAAATATTTGACTTCATGGACATCCTTAAAGGATCCTGTGGACACCGTCTCCCATCACCCTGCCCAAGGTAGTGACTATATTTTGAGAAGCACTGTTGCAGGAAGAAGGGTATGGGGTTTTGATCAGGGAGGGGCATAGAAGATGCTTCTGGGATTGCTGGTGCACTATATTTCTTGCCTTGAGTGATAATTACACATCTGTATATTTTATTTTATTTATTTATTTTAAATGTTTTATTTATTTTTAGGAGAGAGAGAGAGACAGTGTGAGCAGGGGAGGGTCAGAGAGAGAGGGAGTCACAGACTGAAACAGCCTCCAGGCTCTGAACTGGCAGTCAGCACAGAGCCCAACGTGGGGCTCGAACCCACGAACCCCGAGATCATGACCCAAGCGAAAGTCGGACTCTTAACCGACTAAGCCACCCAGGCGCCTCCATATCTGTATATTTTATAATCATTCCTCAGAGTGTGAACATATCATTCATTATATATAAAAATATGTATGCATATATATATATAATACACAGACATATGATAAAATAATCAAAGATACTTAGGTACAGGGCTTTCTGAAAGTGGTAACTGAGCTCATGAATGCCTTGTAATCTCTGTGCTTACAAGCGCTATTCTCAGGCCTTGGAGACGGTCATGTAACTCACACTTGCTCTTTAAGCTAACAGCTTTCCATGTTGCCCCAGTGAAGGGAAGGGTAACTAACGGTTGCATCCCTCTCACCACTGGCGGGGGCATTACCTGGCTTGTCTTCTGAGTTCATCTTCAACACAGAAAAAACATCTCTCATTCCTGTTGTTGAGCATTCTGACTCAGCCTAGGTCTGTAGAATGCTGCCCCTGTAGGCATCCTCATGAAAAGTCTCAACCCAGTCTCACAACAGAAGCACAAAAAAGAGTAAATAAGGGATATGTGGCAGTGCTTTGTCAAGGGTAAATCCCCTTACTAATGCTGATTATATTTGTACGGGCATAACTTATGATCAAACATTACAATATCCATATCAGCTTTTAGAAAATACAAGATTCTAATTTTAAGAAATTTCGGGGAAAACAAAGGTCCTTACCTAATGAATGGTTCACCTTATGCAAGTTGGCGTTAATATCCTCAATACCACTAAACATAATCAAGGACATTATAGAGGTCATCAGACATTCTCCATTAATTAAATTGATGAGGCTTCTAGAAAGACCTGTGGAAAAGAAAATATTTTGTTTCATGAAAGAAAATCATCAATATTAAAGAATAAAATCGTATTAGCAAGTAGAAGTATATTCTTAGTTATAGATTTATATCACATTCTTTTCCCATATACTTAAACAAACTTTAGTCATATTTGAAAACTCCCTTCAAGGAAATTTAATTATATATCAACTGTAAGTTAAGTCTAGACTTCATAATTAGGAACCAAATTAATTGTGATTGAGCATGGTTTGTTAAACTAAGATAACAGACTAGAGCTGTCATTCCTTGTTTTAACGCCCAGATGAAAGCATGAAATACATTATTTTTTTTAATTTGGTGACTTAGCCAATATAAATACTCTTTCTATATTTAGGGAAAAATAAGGAACAATGGCAGAGGGATAAAGGAAATGTGTAAGCCAAGCTTTCTAACATAGTGCCTAAGCAAAGTATTAATGCAATTGTCAAGATAATCACTATGATTAGAAATTCTCTTACTTTAGCATACATTCCTGTCAAAAGTTTTAGAAATCAAGCTCTATGAAATCGATAGCATTCTGATATTATGTACTCCCATCTTCATTTCCCTCCGTTTGTGATGATACTCTAAGTTTAGAGACCTATCAATTATCATTTTTCTCTGCTATTAAACATGCCTGTAGTGGCAAAACTGTAACTTTGAGCATCTTTAATGACTTTCTAAATGTACATAGGAAGGAAATGTTATTTCATAACCCAACCATTCTATGATCACAACCTAACACACTAAGTATGCTGCTGCAAGAAAAGTCAAGGCAGTCTGTTCTTGTGGAAGGTCAAGTGCACTGGTGGCCTAATTCTTCACCTCATTACACATCCATGCACTTTGCTGTAAAACTGCAGTTTCTCTCCCATAAGAGATCCAGTCTGTTCTGAGACTTGATGCAAGCAGACGCTTGAGAAGGATTTCTGCTTCCTATATCTTGTACCTCTGTCACCATCATTATAATGTTCGCTAGCTGTGCCACTGGAGGAGTGTGAGAAATATGTGGAAGAAAGGAGGATTTTCTCATTTGAGTCCATCCTAGATCACTTAGCCCCTGGACGATCCTCCATCTGACTGTAGATTCATTAGTGAGCCCAGACCATATCATCAGAACTGCCAGACTGATGAAAAATAAATAACTGTTGTGTTAAGCCGCCATGTTTTTTCTTACTAGGTTGTTGAAATTCAGAGTTGTTCTTTACTGAGAAAAACCTAACTGGTACTGTTGTATAATTATTCCAGCTTGGAAAATAGAACTATAACAAACTAAATATATGAAAATAAACAACTGTCACAGGGGCATAAGAGTCAACAGACCATTGAAAGCTCAAAACAACGTGAATGTACTCATGTACTCATAAGCATAGGCAGATTTTGTATGTGTATGAGAGTAAAATAAAATAAATATAAAAATTATGCTTTGTCAACTCAGGCAAAAATGTTGCCAAGAGAAAAATACTTTATTTTTTATTTTTTTACAAACTACAAAGAGAGGAGAAGAACAATATTCCAAATGTCATGGCAAGGTGGCCAAAATGTATGAGCATCACCTTGCAAGATACCCATTATTTAAATTTAACAATGATAGGCCAGGAAAATTAGTGGAATACTAACTAGATTACAAGATTATAAAGTTGAAACAGAAGTATGTAATGCAGTCAGGTAGCACAGAACTTCACCAAATCTTGTGAGTGGAAAAGGGGCGGGCATTGACAGAGTTGGGTTGGGTTGGGTTGGGTGATCGATGGTGGTGCCTCCTCTTCCTTTGTTTTTAAAATTTATTTATTTAAAAATGTTGTTTAATGTTTATTTATTCTTGAGAGAGACAGAGTGACAGAGCATGAACAGGGGAGGGACAGAAAAAGGGAGACCCAGAATCCGAGGCAGGCTCCAGGCTCTGGCCAATGGTGAGATTGTGATCTGAGCCGAGGTCGGACACTTAATCGACTGAGCCACCCAGGCGCCAAAACTCTTAACCTCACAATCTTAATCTCTCTGTTTTGGAGAATTGGCTTTCCTTTATTCATTTAGGTACACTGATGTGTCGTCTTTATTCTATTTCTACTTCCCTCAAGTAGCTTTTCCCCTGGTAATGGCCATAAAATGAAAAATGTGTGTGTTACATTGACTTGGTACTTTATTTTTAAAAAATTTTAATGTTTATTTATTTTTGAGAGAGACATACAGACAGAGCACTAGTGGGGGTGAGGCAGAGAGAGGGAGATACAGAGTCTGAAACAGACCCCAGTTTCTGAGCTGTCAGAACAGAGCCTGATGTGGGGCTGGAACTTGGGAACAGTGAAATCATGACTGAGGCCACAGTCAGAGGCTTAACCAACTGAGCCACCCAGGTACCCTGACTTGGTACTTAGTTTTAAATATAGATTTCTCCTAAAATAGTACACTCTGAAACTACTGTAAGATAAGTGATTTTACTATTTTTGACTTTTTACATTTTTTGGTCTTAATGGTGACAATGACTCTAAAGAATTTTTTTTTTTTACAAATGGCATTATCCTAATTACAGTATTTTCAAATGAAAAGTGGTATTGGACAATAGAAATGTCATCACAATGTATATGCAAATTGTTCACCATCAGAACTTTTGGCTTGAGGTAGAAGCACGTATAAAGTCAAGGATTCCAAATAATCCTGTTTTATTCCACAACAGGATGAAAGACTTTAAAGTATATATACTTAAAAAAAAATATATATATATATATAATATTTATATATTTAGGTAACCCCACCACTTGCATTTCATTTTGTTCTAAGCATTACTAACTTGAATCTCTATGCTCAATTCCCAATGTCTCACTTAATATAGTGAAAAGCTACAGTGAGCAAAAAATCTTAACACGAGACACATTAAATACAGAATATGGTATTTTAAATGTAGAAAAAATGGAAAACATATACGTACCAAGGTTTCTTACAGCAGCTGCAGTCAGCATGGGATCTGAACTCATGAGGATGGTTGCAAAAAATAACCATGGAGTGGTTTTCAAAAGTAATTTATTCATAGATGCCAGATACCAAAGAATTAAGATATAATTCATTAAAAAGCCAGGAATTGTAATTAAAAGTATCTGCAAATAAATTTTATGAAAAGAAAAATCATAGTGCCTTTTTATCCTATTTTACAAAGCAGATTAACAGGATTATTAGAGATAACGGACTCACACTGAATCCATCAAAGGGAGATTTTAAGTTATTTAACAAATATGTTCTTCTAAGTCTGGAAATAAGAGGCAAATACTGCAATGAGATTCTTAGAACCTAAGACATGATACTTGTAGGAAATATCATATAATTACAAGGGAACTTTTAAATTTCTTAATAAGGGTGTTGAATATCAATATGTATGTGTAAAGGTATATGACACACACCATATAAACTCACACGTATATATCCACATTTCACTGTGTATAAAACTGAAACCTAACCTACTAACAGAGAGAAAAAGAACACAAATTTAGAAAAAAGTTACAAAAAAGGAAAAGAAGGAGAAAATAGAAAGAATGTGGAAAATTGGCAGGACTATAGAAAAGATGGGAAGAAAAATTCTCTTCTTCTAGAACTGGAACCTGGCCTCTGCCTTCCCACGATTGCCTCGTGCTTTCTTTTATCCTTTCAGTGGCATCTGTGTAGTACGATTTCATTGCCAGATGGACTTGGAAAAATGTGATTGTGCCTGAAGCTCCCTGTAAGAATTCAAAACTGCACTCCCATGGTCATTACAATGGTTCCTTACAATAATGTGAATTTACACTATTTACAATACTCATTTACCATAATAAGACATGGAAGCAACCTAAGTGTCTATAGAGAAGTGAGTGGATAAAGAAAATGTATTGTATATGCAATGGAATATTACTCAACCTTAAAAAAGAAGGGATTCTTGCCATTTGGGACAGCATGGATGAAACTTGAAGGCATTATGCTGCATGAGATCATATAGAAAAAAGCAAATGCTGTATGACCTAACTTATATGTGGAATCTTAAAACAAAACAAAACAAAACAAAACCTTGAGCTCACTGATAAAAAGAACAGATTGGCAATTGCCAGAGTAGGGGCTCCGGAGGTTGGGAAAACGGATGAAAAGGGTCAAAAGGTACAATCTTCCAGTTATAAAATAAATAAGTCCTGGGATTTGATGTATAGCATGGTGACTATAGTGTACTATATATTTAAAAGTTGCTAAGAGAGTAGGTCTTAAAAGTTACGATAAAAAATATGTAATACTGTGGTGATGGATGTTAACTAGTTTTATTTTGGTGATCATTTCAAAATACAAGTATCAAATCATTACGTTGTACATCTGAAACTAATATAATGTTGTATATCAATTATATCTCAATTAAAAAATAAAGAATAATTATAAAAATTTTGTAGTGATGTGGAAAAGTGCTTGTGCTACCAATATTAAATAAAAACAGCAATATCTATGTATATGTCTAGAAATGTAGTTTATTACAATAGTTTCGCTTCTAACGTAGTTTAGGTAATGCCCTCATATTTATGAAGTTGTTACTTTGAAAGAAATGTATACCCTGCTTAAGATTTGTAGTATTTTGTCTTCAAGATCTTTCCCTGATGAGATTCAAATATCACATGATTAGGAAAACATAACAATTTGTGAAATAGAGTTAGAGGTGTTTCTATGAGTATTTTGATTTTGTTCATGTGGGTAAGGGAAGTTTTAGAAAGTGGATATTTAAGAAACTACTTTTATAAAAAATAATTTAAAAACTGCACCAAACATTTTCGTAATAGCTCTCTAATAACATCTCAGGGTTAAAATTGTAAGAGGCATTAAGCTCTGCAAATCAGGTTTTCAGAATTAGTTTTTTTCCTCTGTAAGTTTTTTCTTTAACCTGAGCATTCAATATGCTGGTCAATCACTAAGATATGGTTTATTCACTAAGATATAAAGCTAAATTTATTTCTCTCACACTTCGTACATTTTCCTTGTCTTTTTTGTTATAATTTATAGTTTGGAGCAATTAAAAAAAATTTTTTTTAATGTTTATTTATTTTTGAGAGAGAGAGAGAGACAGAGTGCAAGTGGGGAGGGGCCAGAGAAAGAGGGAGACACAGAATCAGAAGCAAGCTTCAGGTTCTGAGCTTTCAGAAAAGCTCAGAAATTAGGAACAGCGAGATCATGACTTAAGCCAAAGTTGGATGCTCAGCCGACTGAGCCACTCAGGCGCCCCTTTGGAGCAAAATTTTAAAAATACTGAGCACAGATAACATATAATAGTTCATGAGTGAATGATATTACTGAAAAGGACTACTTCTTACCTGCCAAAATAACTTTTGGAGCATGTAAACATCCATGTCAAATGCAACATTAAAGATAATTATTGGTGTAAATGTAGAAAAAAATAATTTTGGACTCATCCATTGTATGGCCTCTGCATATCTTTGTACCTAATAATATAAAAATACATCATTTTCTCACGTATCCATCATTCTATTAACATAGAATACATGCCAGATACTCTTATCTCTAGCAAAAGAGAAAAAAATACATCACAATTTAATAGGTGTTAAAGTCTTAACTCTATGGCATTTTTGTAATTTTCCATCTGCTTATTATCAGTAACAGAGGAAAGTTAATGCACATATCCATGCCCATTTTATTTTTTTAAAAGGCAGATGTAGGAAGTACATTGATATGGGTACAAGAGTACGTGTAGGAGATTCTCAGGCACACAAAAGGAAGACAGGTTTCAGGTAGATGAGTTATCATGCACAATATCTACAAATGAGTAAACAATCATATCGAACTTCAGAAACTACAAATAATTAACCATGGCTTATATGGAAAATGTGCGTGGAAGAACAGTAGGAATGAAAACTCAGAAGTTAGTACTGTTAGTGACGTAGCTAATTAATCATGTTTGTCATAAAATATTTAGTTGGTATTGGTAAATCCTCTTATGGGCATCCACTCAACATTTGTTCATTAAGGAAACACTGATTACTTGCTGTGTGAGGTGATACCTTTGACCTTGGGAAATGATTCTCCCTGGGTCGGTTGTGTTTCCCCATATCTTATGAATGGAGTCATTGATTGCTTTTCTTCCAGACTATCTTTCAAAAATATCTGTATGGCTAACAGCTTTGGAAGGGAACACCAAGCTTCTCCTTCTAGAGCAAATAATTGGCTTACTATCCTGTACAGTGCAATAAAGACAGCGTCTCCCTCTAGGGCAAGAGGTCGGAGGAGTTTACCGCCCATCACAAAATATTCACATTCTCTAAAGTAAGGTTTCTTCTCCTGTAATGCAATCCATTGTGTATGTAGGTTTCACTGGGCCCTCTCTGCTTCTCCCTGCGGGTACTGAGGCTCATAGAACAGGCACAAGAAATGCTGAGATTCTGGCTTCTGCTATCACTGTCAGTACCAAAGTCCTTTGTTTCAGACCCAGAAGTGCTGTATTTTTTGCCAGGACCATGAAACTGTGACCGGTTATCTTATTACTCGCAAGTAGAGTAAAATCTTAGACCCTTCACAGTTTGACTTATGGTCTCTTCTTCTAAAAGGTTATTGACAAATAAAAAAGTTAAGTTTATTGAAGTACTTAATATTGCATATAAGTCAAAATCGTATGGTTACAAAACGTGTTCATAACAAATGAAGTTAGAATCTGCTTCTGGTTCTTATATGAATACGTGTTTTCCATAATGTTTGCTAAGATCACTAGTTACACTTGCTTGTTCTCGTTCATGTTCTGATTGACTAAATTAGATGTTGGCAAACTATGGCCCTGGGCCAAATCTGACTCAATGCCTGTTTTTGTAAAGTCTTATTGAAACACACAGCCAAGCCATGTCGTATATATTGTCTATGGTTGTTTTTAAACCATAATGGCAGAGTTGAGTAACTGTGACAGAGCTCATACGGCCTGTATAATCTAAAATATTTACTATATGCTCTTTAATAGAAAAAGTTTGCTGCCAACCCTGGGGATAGAGAACTATTTAATGTGTCAATAATGCATTCTATATCCCTTCTAGTAAAGATAGTCGCTCTTCTACCCAACTCCAGCTCTTCTCAACTTTTTATAACAATGCAGCTGCCGTGACTGGATCTGTAGTTTGCCTTCCTCCTTACTTCCAAATCCAGGTAAGTGGTCCAACACCTGTTTCTTGAAATCGTGTAAGCTATACACACTTAAAGACTGGCCTCTGTTGTAATGGGAACCCCGTAAAATATTTCTGAGGCAGTAGATTGGTTTAATGTCAGAATCATCTTGCTACTAAAGTCCTATACCAGCAGCTCAATCTCTCTGGGCTGCTACTGCTGCTTCTTCCCTTTTCTTCTTCTTCTTCTTTTAATTTTTTAATGTTTTTATTTATTTTTGAAAGAGAGAGAGAGAGAGAATAAGTTGGGGAGAACCAGAGAGAGAGAGGGAGACACAGAATCCAAAGCAGGCTCCAGGCTCTGACCTGTCAGCACAGAGTTCAGCATGGGGCTTGAACCCATGAGTCGGAGGATCATGACTTGAGCCAAAGTCTGACACTTAACTGACCGATCCATCCAGGTGCTCCCTCTCTGGGCCTCTATCTTATGTACCAGTTCTTGTCTAAACTTTGAATTCTGCTTAAACTCTCATTAGCTGCTCACACTCTCAGTAGCTGTATGTGCACTCATTCTCTGAGTTGCCCACCTCCTTCCGGACAGAGGCTCTGTTTTGACAATGTTTGGCTGGATCTCAGCTCTTCTATTTCTGGTTCCCTTTTTCACATATCTGATCTGATGGTATCCATATCACAAGCATCTATCAACTGGCAGAACAGTGAATTGACAAGTAGTTTTTACATATTTCCTTAAGCCATCTTTGAATTTGTATGAATCTGAGGTATAGCACAAAATACTAATATTTAATATACACACCTTGTCAGATGTAAAACTTAATATTTCAAAACTGCATCCAATTAAAAATAATATCACAGGAAGAGGAATTGGAAAGTCTTTTAAGTGTAGGTTCAAAAATGCTGCAAAAAAATACATTTTTACTGAAAGACATTGAAATATCACACTTACAGAACTTTAATTTGATATACTTTCTTAATGCTGAGGACAGTGAAATGCTGTTCCACTTTTTACTTATTTAATTCCAGTAATTGATACCCTCCCTCACACTTAAGCACACTGAATCAGTGTAATTGTTAATATGCTAGATTCTGTATTTACCTCTTCAATGAAGTATCTCATTTCCTTAGACACTTTAGTAAATATTGCTAGCAATCACTGGCTCTTGGGTCATTACCAAATGCTTATAGCAATTTTTTGTACATGCTATAAATCAGATATTAGTTTCTTCAGCAATCTTGCAGCAAGAGGTTAATAAATAACTAAACTTTAATGAAATCTCCTGTATGAGTTTCAAAATAACAGTGAGGAACTAGGTATGATAATTTGCCCAATAAAAAAACCAGCTTCCTATTACTGGCTATCTATTACACATTAGGAAGCCTATAATGAATTGTTATCAAATTGCAATAAGCAATATCATCACATTTCCTTCAGTGTAATATTTTCTTTTTTCCATTTCTTTGTAATATAATTTCTTATCAAGTCAAAGAATGCAAAAAAAAAAAGAAATCTTTTGATTTATATAGTATTCTTTTCTTCTCATAAGGGCTAGACATAATTTATCATTTGAACAAAACCTATGGGACACCCTACCAAATAATTAAAAAGTAACTGACACACTCAGAAGACCCAAAAATTATTTTCCAAGTGAATAAAGTAGTACATAACTAGCTTTAGTATGTGAATGGAAGTATAATTTATAATAAAGCAGATAGTAAGAAAACTCTACAAACTCTTGGTTTTTTGATCATCTGCTTCAGTTCTTTCCTTCATTTAAATCTAACCATGACCATGGGGCGCCTGGGTGGTTTAGTCTGCTAAGCGTCCGACTTTCGCTTAGGTCATGATCTCATGGTTGGTGGGTTCGAGCCCCGCGTCGGGCTCTGTGCTAACTGCCAGCTCAGAGCCTGGAGCCTGCTTCGGATTCTGTGTCTCCCTCTCTCTCTGACCCTCCCCTGCTCACGCTGTCTCTCTCTCTCCTAATAAATAAAATAATAATATTTAAAAAAAAATCTAACCATGACCTACCAACTAAAAAGATGTGAATACTTTGAATCCAAAGAGGATGAAGACTATGAATCAGACCCTACATGTCTCTTCTCAGAGGCAGATTATCATTGAATTCATTTGGTTGATTACCTTGGGTTAAAAGTATAAATTTAGGAACAAAATTCTAATATTCCATTACTGTCCTCAATTCTATATGGTGACATTTACAAGATATATCCATAAAACAAACTCAAACAGATAGAGTTACACCTACCTCCAACGGTGCAGATCAAAGACAGTATTAGAATGATTTCTGGGAGGTCATCAGATGTAGTCATAAATGTAGTTCTGAGAAAATGCACCCATGTGTCAGAAACTACTTTGTTAAGAAAACTGGTATTAGACACGCTGGGATTCAAATCCATTTTGTTGTTTCTCACAGACCATCTAATTTCAACTCTTAGGACTTGGTAAAACTCTCAAAGGATCATAGGATTGTAAAATGTGCCTTAGTGGTGTCCTTCTTGCTTTTCCTTAAAGAAAAAAAGAAAGAAGGAAAAAGAAGCTCAGACTTCTCAATTACTTCCAGCGATATCTTAGGGTCCACCAAATTTAGGAAAGCTTCCCCTTTCTATGTTGCTTTCATCTTAAAGAGATCGGTAAGGTACAACCCCAAGGGATAGAGACTAACCAGTGGCATCTTGTGTTTTCTCACAATGCAAAACACTGTTCAGCTATTATTCACCCTGAATCTATCCAACGGGCTGAAAGGGGTTTCCACCTAATCAATCACTAGGACCATCAACGGGTGCAGGTTACTTAGTTCTGGGGATGGACAACTGAGGGGTTTACCTCAGCTTCTCTGAGCCTCTGAAAGCATGTCCTGGCAGCTCTTCCAAAGTGGGAAGTGGGATGGGGTCAGAATATTCTCGTCTCTGGAGGAGTTAAGATGGCAGAGAAGTAGGGAGACCTTGGGCTTTCCTTGTCCCTGTATTGAGCTCAGATCACTTGGAAACCCCAGGAAATAGATCTGAATCTGAATAGTGGCAGAAAGATCTCTACCATTGGAGGGAGACCGTTTGGTAGGTGCGAGATGCATGAAAGTGAATTGGGGGAGAGAAATGATGGTGCTGTGGAGGGGATGAAACCTTTTCTATGGAAAGACAAAAGGGAGAGTAAGAGATGGGTTGAGAAACTGCTGCATTGAGTTCATACAAAATGAAAACCTCTCTGGACAACGGAGAGAGGGAGCGAGAAGTACTGAGTGTCCCAGTTTTGTTTTTGTTTTTGTTTGTTTTTGGTTTTTGCAAACAATGTTTGGAGCTCAGACTCTGAGGTTTTGGAATTGTGCAACTTTGTCCAGAGTGGATCTGTGGCTCTCACTCCTGGGAAGGAGTGAGCTGACCCCAGAGGGCATAGTGTGGTGCGGTGATCTCTGGGGTGCACTGGGAGAGAACATTTTATTGCCTCCTAAGAACAAAAGAACCTGCAGGTGCCAGCAAAAGTCCTTTCATCAGCAGAGGACAGAGATGCACCCAGAGGGAATATAGCCTTTGCTGCTTTTAGCAATGCTACATGATAGATGCTGTACACTGCAGGTGTAGAACTGTTTCTCAGGGACAGAGGACTTCACATAGTGTAGAGAGGCTCTACTCTGGAGGAGGGGAGTAGATCCACATGGTACTACGTCCTTTAAGACCTTGGGTTTTTGCAGCAATTTCTTACTTGATACATCCTCAAAGGCAAGGGAATCAAGAGCAAAAGTGAACTATTGGGACCTCATCAAGATAAAAAGCTTCTGCATGGCAAGGGAAACAATCACTAAAACTAATAGGCAACTGACGGGATGGGAAAAGATAGTTGCAAATGACATATCAGATAAAGGGTTAGTATCCAAAATCTATGAGGAACTCCCCAAACACCACACCCAGAAAACAAATAATCCAGTGAAGAAATGGGCAGAAGACATGAACAGACACTTCTCCAAAGAGGACATCCAGATGGCCAACAGACATGAAATGATGCTCAGCATCCCTCCTCCTCAAGGAAATACAAATCAAAACCACACTGAGATACCACCTCATGCTCGTCAGAGTGGCTAAAATGAATAAAGTAGGAGACTCTAGATGCTGGTGAGGATGTGGAGAAACGGGCACCCTCCTACACTGTTAGTGTGAATGTAAACTGGTGCAGCCTCTCTGGAAAACAGTGAGGAGGTTCCTCAAAATATTGACAATAGAACTCCCCAGCAATAGCACTGCTATGAATTTACCCAAGGGATACAGGAGTGCTGATGCCTAGGGGCACATGTACCCCAATGTTCATAGCAGCACTCTCAACAATATCCAAAACATGGAAAGAGCCTAAGTGTCCATCAACGGACGAATGGATCAAGAAGATGTGGTTCATCTATACCATGGAATACTAAATGGCAATGAGAAAGAATGAAATCTGGCCACATGTAGCAACATGGATGGACCTTGAGGGTGTTATGCTGAGTGAAATAAGTCAGGCAGAGAAAGACAGATAACATATGTTTGCACATATAGGTGGATTAAGAGGAACTTAATGGAGGACCATGGGAGAGAAGAAGGGGAAAAATAGCTGGGGAGAGGGAAGGAGGCAAACCATGAGAGATTCTTGAATGCTGAGAACAAACTAAGGCTGATGGAGGTGGGGGAGAGGGGAAGGGGGTGATGGGCATGAAGGAGGGCACTTGTTGGGATGAGCACTGGGTGTTACATGGAAACCAACTTGATAATAAACTATTTAAGAAAAAATAAAAAGACCTTGGGTTTTGAATCCCAGACACATGCCAAAGAAAAAACTCAGGAGAGCTGTGACACAAGGTGAGCTGATTGTCCTCACTATTCTATGAGGGCTGCCTGAACAGTGAGTGTGTCAGATCCTCGGTCTGGGGCTGAGAGATTGGGGTGACACAATTCCCCCCCCCAACACAGTGGGACTTGACAGAGCAACACAGCAGTGTGCAGTGGAGGCAGGACCCGTACACACCAAACCCTGCCCTTATGTCCTGGAAACTAATGCTTATTTTGGGGGGCTAGACTAACTCTGAGCCAAAGCAGGGGACCTCTCCTCCAGACCAGCACAGCCAACATGCACCAAGTGCACTGGAAATCCAGGGCATCAAAATAACACCCAGAGCTCTTTTTTCTTTGTTTCTTTGTTTCTTTCTTTTTTTTTTTTTTTGGAACCAGGCCCATAGTTTCTTGTTTGCTTGTTTATTTGTTTTCTTTTTCTCTTTTTTTAAATCAAGTTTTTTGTTCTTTTTCCTTCTTTTTTTCTCTTCTTCTTCTTCTTCTTCTTCTTCTTCTTCTTCTTCTTCTTCTTCTTCCTTTCTTTCTTTTTCTTTGGAATGGCCTTCTAGTCTTTTTATTCTCTGTTTGGTTTTTTATTCTCTTTTCTCTTTACTCTTTTTATTTGGATCAGGCTTTCCCCTGCCCCCAATATTTTCCAGGGTTACTTGAACAAACAAAGCACACCTAATTAAAGCTCCAAACACCCCACCATTTCAAGCAAAGAGGAGCTCTTCAGGGGACTGACAGAGGGAAAGAACAGCCAAAACACAATAGCAGAGTGCACACAGCATACACTAGAAACACCTCCTGAAGTGCCAGACCCTGGACAGTGTATGAGCCCTTTTTAATATAGCAGTGCTCTCAGTTGCAGAATACAATGAGCTTTTAAAATGTGGAAAAGACAGAAACCTAACCAAAATGACAAGACAGAAGAATTCTCCCCAAAAGAAAGGTCAAGAAGTGGGGCAATCACTGGAGAAGACAAACTTGACCAAAAGAGGAAAAGTATTTTCTGCAACATAGCTAAATATTTATTACATGCTTGCAGAATCTAATACAGCTAAGAAGTCTATTTTCCAAACTAAAAGTAGGGATACATGTTCCCATAAGCATTTTTCTAATTTTTAAAATTGTTTATTTGAAAACTTTAATAAATGCTTACACATTTAACCCTAATCAATTCCTTTCAGGAAAGAATAGCATTACTCCAAGTCTTAATTATCCTTGAAATTCAGGGATCAAGGTTAACAGAATTTCACTATCTGGCTGTAGATATGTGGCAAATACTCAGTTTGGCTTTTTCAACCTATTCTCCAAATTTTCCTAACAAACCTCTCACGGAAGACATGACCTAATTTTAAGTTAACCTGTAAACGCTGATAGTACTGTAGTTTAATATTTTAAAAGATACAGGTAAAGAAGTAGCAGAGAGACTAAACAGATTTTCAATGTAATTGAAACTCTTCTTAAGCTTAAATCGACTTTTGACAACTTTGGAGAAGTTTATGAATCCGTGTCTCATTAAGGAAGAAATATTGATTTGTCTTGAAAATACCAAATAGATCTCCTACATTAATTTTTCAATGAATCCGATAATGCCTCAATTTCCTTTGTGTGTGGAGTTAATTAGTGACAGCTCTCTCAAAAATGATCTGTAGCCTTGTCCTCAACAGCCAGTCTTAAGAAATTCTCTTCGTCATGGAAAAGTGTAAGTCAGACATCTTCCCTGTCCCTGACAACGGGAAGTGTTTCTTTCTTCTAATCATCCTTTTCAGGAATCAGCTGACAAATGTATTCTGAAGAGGCCACTGTGGAACCCAGTTATCTTCACACCTACCTAGCAAGCTCTGGCCTAATGGTTCATGACAGATGCATAACTGGGGTTGGATGGTCTCTTCAGTAAACTCTCCTGCCACACCACACAGCAGCCCTCTTACTCACGGACTCTGAGGCGGCTGTCCGGTCGCCCTCCTAATGCCTCTTCACTCCCAAGGAGTCCTTTCCTCTCAGCTCAACTCCATGCACCTGAGGAGATTGACCACAGCATCGGTGTGCTTTCCTCTCAGTGCCCCAGAAAGGCAAAGAGAATAAATACAAGGCAAGTAAAAAGTGTGGAGGGATGATACAGGAAGAGTAATGGAGGAGGGCCAGGGCCCAAGGGGCAGAAATTCCAACCGAGAGGCTCCTTTGCCTTAATTTCTCTGCCACAGGAAAGGTGGAAACTCAAGGAGGGAATGGCTGGCTGAAAGGGTAGCTGGAATACCGTGGGAGCATTTGCTCCTCCCCTAAGGGAAGGCTGAGGGGGGGAAACCTCTGAGGGAAAGGGCAACTTTCTGAAGGGGAAATTAGGGGAGGGCTCACCGGGCAGAGCCTCAGGAAGAGTATCCTGGAATAGTAAATGAAAAGTGGAGACTAGCTATACTCCTTTCACTTACCAACAGCCACCATCAACTGCAACCTCGCTGGCCGTTACCTTGTCCCAAGCCCCGCCCCTGATCTGCACCCATTGGCTTCAGGGTCATAGCTCCTGACTTGATTGGCTGATGAAGTACACTGGCTGATGCTACTCAGCACCACTGCCATTGCACTACCAAGGCAACCTTTGAAGTCTTAAGGCTGTGCTTATTTAAAAATAATAATAAATAGGTAAATAAAGGTGAAAAGGAACCCCAAAGGTTTTATTGCTATATTAATTTAATGTTTTGGCACAATGTATTTCTGGCAAAGAGCCTGTGGACACTGCTTTCCTAGAATTCTGGAAGGAGTGGGTTTCTCGGATAAGACAGGGTGGTAGACGTCTTGAAATATGAGGAGGCAGGTTGCTGGATTAGAAAAAAAAAGAGAAAGAGGAGAGAATGGCTATTTGGGGGATGTAGGAAAATGGACAGGCAAAATGGACTTTTATTTCTGGATCATTTATGCGGTGAAATTTTTAGGAATACTAATATACTCATCTCTTTTTTCTAAACACAATGTGTAAAGAATATTTTAATTGAAATTAGTCATATTACCATAAAGTCAATTTTTATATTTCCACTCACATCATAAAATATTTTAGGAGAAATTTTGTAATGCTTTTGAAATCTAGATCCTTACTTGGCATATGAGATACCTCTTCATAATTTTACTCACACAAAGGCTTTGTGAACCTATTTTGAGGCCTACGAAAAGGTTTGTGCAGAGAAGAGAGGTCAAAGAGCGGGGAAGTGAAGATGAATCTACCAAAGGCAGAAGTAAATGCTGAAGGGTGAGCCAATGGTGGGGCACCTGGGTGGCTCAGTCGGTTAGGTTTCTGACTTGTGGTTTCAGCTCAGGTCATGGTCTCATGGCTAGTGGGCTGCAGCCCTGCAACATGCAGAAGAACAAACCTGGACCACTTTCTCACACCATACACAAGAATAAACTCAAAATGGATGAAAGATCTAAATAAACGTAAGACAGGAAACCATCAAAGTCCTAGAGGAGAAAACAAGTTGCAACCTTTTTGATTTCAACTGCGGCAACTTCTAACTAGACACATCTCAGGGGGTAAGTGAAACAAAAGCAAAAATGAACCACTGCGGCCTCATCAAGATAAAAAGCGTCTGCACAGCACAGGAAGCAACCAGCATATTAAAGGCAACCAACGGAATGGGAGAAGATACATGCAAAAACATATCAGATAAAGGGTAAATATCCAAAATCTGTGAAGAACTTATCAAACTGAACACCCAAAAAACAAATAATCCAGTGAAGAAATGGTCACAAAACACGAAGAGACACTTCTATACAAAGAAGACATCCAGATGGCTAACAGACAGATGAAAAAATGCTCAACCTCGCTCATCATCAAGGAAATACAAATCAAACCCAGAATAAGATACCACCTCACACCTGTCAGAATGGCTAAAATTAACAACTCAGGAAACAACAGATGTTGGAGAGGCTGTGGAGAAAGAAGAACCTTTTTGCACTGTTGGTAGGAAAGCAAACTAGTGCAGCCACTCTGGAAAGTAGTATGACGTTTCCTCAAAAAATTAAAAAGAAAACTCCCCTACAACCTAGCAAATTGCACTTCTAGGTTTTTATCCAAAGGATACAAAAATGCTGATTCGAAGGGGTACAGGCACCCCAATGCTTACAGCAGCACTATCAACAACAGCCAAAGTATGGAAAGAGCCCAAATTGATATATATATATCAATTATATATATATATAAATTGGAATATTACTCGGTGATCAAAAAGAATGAAATCCTGTCATTTGCAGCAACATGGATGGAACTAGAGTGTATTACACTAAGCAAAATAAGTCAGAATACGATAAATATATGATTTCACTCATATGTGGAATTTAAGAAGCAAACAGGAGAACATAGGAGAAGAGAAGGAAAGCTAAGATAAAAACAGAGATGGAGGCAAACCATAAGAGACTCTTAAATACAGAGAACCAACTGAGGGTTGCTGGAGGGGGGTGGGGTGGGGGAATGGACTAGATGGGTGATGAGAAGCAAGCAGGGCACTTGCTGGGATGAGCCCTGGGTGTTATACGTAAGTGATAAATCACTAAATTCTACTCCTCAAAACATTATTACACTATATGTTAACTTGGATTTAAATAAAAATAAAAAAAAAATAAATCAATAAAGATGACATAGTAGAATCTCTCCCACACCTCCACCCCCCCCCCAAAAAAAAAGAAAAAGAAAAAAAGAAGAAGCAAATGTTGCAGAATGGCTGATTAAACTATCTTCTTGGCTGATAGAGAAGCTTGCACAGCCTTTGCAGGTGGTCTCGTAGTGCCCATAAAGCGAAGACTTTGCTGAAGGAAATTATTTTCACGAAGTTTAAGCAATGTAATTCCATTTGGAGTATGGTCAGTCCGGGAAACTAAGGAAGTCTTTGAAAAGTGATAAAGTGCACATGATGTTTTGATGAAATGAAAGCTGAAATGATTTCTGAGAGACATGCGAGATATCTTGTATTAGAGCTGGAATTAGATTAGCAGATGAAGCAGTCACTATATTTATACATTCATGAGAAAGATGCAAACATTTACTTTAAAGGCTTTTTTATATTTATTATTGTTATTTTTTTCTTTGTATTTCATCTCTGTCTTGAGTCCCACATAATTCCACCCTAATAACTATAAGGAAGATGAACTATATCTCCCCCCTTATTTTCTCTTATTTTTGGGGGTGGAATTCAGTAAAATAAATAATTAGTCATGATTTGTTTCTTTTTTAAATATATTTTTAAGACTTGTATTTATTTTTGAGAGAGAAAGAGACAGAACAAAAGCAGAGGAGGGGAAGAGAGACAGGAAGACACAGAATCTAAAGCAGACTCCAGGCTCTGAGCTGTCAGCACAGAGCCTGACACAGGGCTCAGACTTGTGAACTGCAAGATCATGACCTGAGCCAAAGTGAGATGCTTAAGCAGTTGAGCAACCCAGGTGCCTCAGTCATGATTTGTTTTTATACCTACTGTGAGTGATTACCTCTCATCTCTTATATGTCTTTTAAAATTTTGATTATGCTTTTTAAAAATGTCACCATTATTCAATTTAAATTTTCTTTTTTTTTTTTTAATTTTTTTTAATGCTTTATTTCTAGGAGAGAGAGAGACAGCGCGAGCAAGGGAGGGTCAGAGAGAGAGGGAGTCACAGACTGAAACAGGCTCCAGGCTCTGAGCTGGCAGTCAGCACAGAGCCCGATGCGGGGCTCGAACCCACGAACCGCGAGATCATGACCCAAGCGAAAGTCGGACGCTTAACCGACTAAGCCACCCAGGCGCCCCTCAATTTAAATTTTCAAGTACTAAAACCTATTGATGCCTTTTGTCTATGGTTTCTGTTCACTATTCAGGGAAGTCCACATTTTGTAGCTAAGAAGTTTAATAATCGTGTAGGGACCACAGACAGGCCACCCCAAGATGGGCCACTTTGGCATGAAGATTATTTTGAGTTAAAAAGAAATAAAACCTCAGCTGATTTAGGAAAAGCTCTTTACCTCCCCCTCATCTGCCTAAAAAATTTAGATAGAGGCCCTCCAGGAAGAGAGCTATCACCACAGATAACTACATTATAATCCAAACTAGATGTGGTAGACAGGAAGGACCCCAGCAAGGCCTGTTTAATCAAAGCCGTGTAGGTCTCATTTTTTCCTAAAAGGCCCAGGAAACCTCTATTTATCAAACATTTACTGTTTCATCTTCCTGGGAATTGCATTCCTACACTTTTTTAAATGTTTGTTTATATTCTGAGAGAGAGACAGAGCGTGAGCAGGGGGAGTTATTTTGGTGCATAGTAAATGCCACAGGAGTTCCATAACCTGTGTCCTATAATCATTCCGTAAAAGCAAGGTCATGATCACTTTTGACTCAGATAGTCATTGAAAGTTCTCCAGAGGAGACAGGGCTTGAGTCTTATCAAGACAGAAAGGAACCGGTTGAATGGAAGAGTTTAGTGAAGAAGTGTGGGTCTCTGGCAAAATAAAAGTCACCGTATCTGCATTATTTGTATATACATGGGAGCCTCCAAGAATACAGAGATAGATGATGCAGACAGTTATCAATAGTGTAGAATGTGATGTGGGGGCACTGATGCATGGTCAAGAATTCTTGAGACTTTTTGGGGCAACAGGTACTTTTATTACAGCATGGGGACAGGACCTGGGGATGGGGGGTAGGGTGTAAACAGCTGCACTGAGATTGTGAGGAGTGACTGATGATATACTTTCCTAGTTAGTGGGGTTAAGGATAGCACAAGTCTCTAAGGAATTTGTGCACATTAACAGCAAGGTCTCCAGGAGCTTGGAGGTCTAGCTATTGTTAAGGTAAGGTTGCTTTTATTGTTGTCTAGTAAAACATTAGCCTTGAGACCCGTCAATCGGGTATCAGTGGGTCATATGTTTGAAAGTTCACTGCTGATATATATCTTGGAGGGGGCAGTGTCTATGGTTCTTAGAAGGAAGTAACACTAATGAGAACAAAGTTGCAGCTTTAAAGGAAGTCCTTGAGGGAGCTGGAGGAGTACTGCAATCCCTATGCTTCAGGAATCCTACCTGGAGCTGCAGCCAAGTCCAACCTTTGTTCCGTTTCTCCTGTCAGCATGTATAACATTAAAGCAGTTATGTTAATCATTGTCGAAGGCGGTCATTGAGAGGATATGGCCACTGGTTGACCCGGAAGCTGGACCCAGGCTCCTCCCTCCCTCCCCTGTCCTTGGAATATATAATGCCCGCTGTTCCCACAGTCGGAGCCGTTTTTAAGGATGCAGCCTAAAGAGAGGGCCATGTGTTGAGACTACCTGAGGAGTATGTGTGACAGAGCCCAGGGGAACCCTCTATCTAAACTGTTAGGGCTCTGGCAGGTGGGTACAGAGATCGACGGATCTTGCAACAGCCTAAGGAAGCCTTGTAATCACCTGCTTATTAATCCTGCCGCCTCCCAATCTGGAGTGGCTGTCTCTTTTGTCAATCTCTCCTTGCTCTCCAAACACAGGGGCCAGTTCCAGAGTTCACTCCGGAAGCTCCCCAGTTTGCAAACTGACAATTATTCACGCGGGGAAAGAATGATTTTTTTTTTCTGAGAATTAGAGATTGGCACAAACAAGGTAATGTCTTAGCAGACTTTGATGGATAAACTAAGGCTACATATACATGGACTTTTGTGAAATACTGTGATGTGTTTGGGATAGTCTCCATAGTCTACTGTAGTGAGCAAGGGAGCAATATCATTGGTCTTGATAGACAGGTAGAAGATTGTCTTTCTCTTAAGGAAGGTAAATAGTAAATACAAGGGGGATTAAGATAGACCAGGGAGCTTAGGAATGTCGTTAAAAAAAAAAATCTCAAAAGATCAATGATTCTGGATTCCAAGGATGTCCAATGTATGGCCATTAGAATGTATTACAAAGCGAAATGGAAGAAAATCTTTAAAATATTTTTTTGGTTAAGTTTTAACAAGAACATACACACACATACACGTATTAGTTTTACAACTCAATTAATGTTCACATATATATCAACCCATGAAACTACATCCCATAGAAAGATACAGAGTATTTTCAACAACCCAGAATATTTCCTGTACCTGTTTCCAGTCAGTATCCCTTTCCCAGAATGACCTTTATTGGATTCGTATTACCCTTGAATACATTGCCTATTCTTACATTTCCTACAAATAGTACCAAATAATATGTATTCTTGTGCCCCAACTTCTTCCATTCTTATTATTTTGTGAGATTCATCCATGACATAGTTTTCTTCTTTCTTTTTTATTGCTGTATAGTATCTAATTTTATGAAGATTACTATAATTTACTTATCTTTTCTAGATTTAATACCATTTGAATTGTTTTTAGCTTTGGCTGCCAGAAATAAGACTTCTGTCATAGTTTTGCATATTTCTTTTGGTGGGCATATTAATTAATTTCTCTTGGATGTATATAGCTAGGAGTTAATCAGTGAGTCAAAGGGCATGCAAAATACAACTGTAGTACATACTGCCAAAATGATGGTGCCAATTTAAACTCTCACCAATCTTTTGTTTGTTTGTTTGTTTATTGAGAGAGAAAGAGAGAGAGAATGAGTGGGGAAGGGACAGGGAGGGAGGAACAGAGGGTCTGAAGCAGGCTCTGCGCCGACAGCAAGGAGCCTGATGCTGGGCTCGAATTCACAAAGCTAACATCATGACCCGAGCTGAAGTTGGACACTCAAACGACTGAGCCACCCAAATTCCTAAACTCTCACCAACCTTGCCAATACTCGGTATTGACAATCTTCTAAAAAATGTTAGTTATTTTTTTGGATGTTTGGTATTATTGTGTTTGAATATTTAATTTTCATTTAACTGATGAATAACAATGTTGAGCACTTATCTTTTCATGTGTATTTTGACCACTTGAATATTCTTGTTTATGAAGTGTCTGTTTAAGTCTCTTGCCTGTTGTTAAAAATTGAATTAGGTGGGATTTCCATATCCCAAAAATAGAGTCTGTACTTTTTCCTATCCCTCCCAGTAAGTACAGCTAAAAACCCTGGACATATATGAGAAGAAACTTAAAGATGAAGGGAAGGAAGGCCAGATAGAGACCTTGAGACCTGAATAACTGCATTGAGATGAGTTCCTGGTATTTTTTTTTTGCCTCGTATTATCTTGGACTGGGTACTACAGAAGCTGCAAAACTGGAAATGACAGTTAGTACAGATTTTTTAAAGACCTCAAAAAAAAAAAAAAAAAAAGCCTGCTCTCTCTAGCCACATGACCAAGAATGGGGAATTCTAGAAAGACAGAAAATGTTTACCCATAACTGCTTACACCAGCCAAACTCCAAGGAAAACTTGAACCACACACACACACACACACACACACACACACACACACACACACACACACACACCAGCAAGAACTGAGTGGGAAGCCTAGACTGGACCCATGCCAGACTTTACAAAGTGCCAGAATCTTGCTCCCACTCGCGTCCCTACCTACAAGTTGGCATCAGGAAAGGTCTAGTGGGAGGTAGGAATTTTATATGCACCTTGTGGTAAAGAGGTATCTCAGTCCCCTGTGACTCCATGGAGACCATATTGGAGCCTGGACTTCCACTCCCACCCTATCAAACAACGTACCCCTTGGGGCGCCTGGGTGGCTTAGTCGGTTAAGCGTCCGACTTTCGCTTAGGTCATGATCTCGCGGTTCGTGGGTTCGGGCTCCGCGTCGGGCTCTGTGCTGACTGCCAGCTCAGAGCCTGGAGCCTATTTCGGAGTCTGTGTCTCCCTCTCTCTCTGGCCCTCCCCTGCTCACACTGTCTCTCTCTCTCTCCTAGAAATAAATAAAAATAAAAAAATATATATATGCAAACAACGTACCCCTTGCCCTCCTCACTGGGGTGATGTCAGAGAAGGACAAATGGAAAGTTTGGACATTCACTACATTCAGCTATAAAAAGGTTACTTATCATGGTATAAGTGGAGGCCATACAGGAGCATCAAGAAGGGTACCATTACTGCTTCTTAGCAATAGAGAGACAATTTTCCCTAGCTCTGTGTTAATGAAGGCTAAGTACAGGACTTCAGCTTCCATTCTGACCTGCTAGTACCAAGATAGCATCCCCATTTTTGCCAGAGCAGTGTTAAAGAAGGCCTGCTAAAACATGGGATTTAAATATGGTTCAGTCTTATAATATCCACAAAGTTCAGATGTTAGTTAAAAATTACCCATTGTGCTCCAAGACTTAAGATGGATTTGAAGTTAAATAACAGAAAATAAACACTTAACAAATCAAATGTGACACCAATTTTAGAATTATCTGAAAAGAATTTAACATAACCATTATAAAAAATACTTGAATGAATAGTTATAAGTCCAATTGAGACTAATGACAAAAATAGAAACTCTGGGCAAAGAAATAAAAAGTTACAGAAAAACAAAAAGGTGATATAAAGAAAAACCAAATGGAAATTTCAAAAATAAAATACAATAAGTGAAAAAAAAAAACCTAAAAAGCAACAAATGGGCCCAATAGCAGAATGGAGAAGACAGAAACAAATCATTAAACTTGAGGAGAGAACAATAGGAATGACCAATTCTGAAACACACAGAAAAAAATTGACTGAAAAAAAATGAACACACCTTCAGGAACACATCATACTAAAACAATTCCAGAAGGAGAGGATCAAAAGAGTGGTACAGAAAAAATATTCAAAGAAATAATAATTAAAACTTTCCCAAATTTGGAAAAAGACAGACCTACAGGGTCCAGAAGAGTTAACTCCAAATAGGATAAATTCAAATAAATCCTTGCCAAGACACAAGTTAAATTTCAGAAAGCCAAAAGTGAAGAAGAAAAATCTTGAAAGCAGTTATAGAGAAATGATGTGTTATTTATGGGGGGAAAGAAGTCAAATGATAGCAGAATTTTTATTGTAAATCTTGGAGGCCAGAAGGAAGTTGCATATCATTTCCAGAGCTAAAAAATAATGAATTTATTGAACCCTATATCTGTATCTAGGGAAAATATTCTCCACAAATAAAAGAGAAATCAAGACACTAGCAGATGATAAATGGCCCAGCTATATGCTACCTACAAGAGACTCACTTCAATTATAGAAATATAGGTAGGTTGGAATAAAATTAAGGAAAATGATATACCATGCAAAGTAATTAAGAGGAGACAGGATCAGCTATTAAATATGCCTCAGAACCCATGAACGATGAGATCATGACCTGAGCCAAAACCAAGAGTCTGATGCTTAACCAACTGAGCCACCCAGGCACCCCTTTCCCTTTATTTAAAGTACTATGTAGAGGACGAGTTTATAGAAAGATGAAAGTGATCTGTGTCTTTTTTTTTTTAATTTTAATACATAGAATTTAATTAGAAACTATTTGATGATTTTACTGAAAACTTACTTTTTAAAAAAATTTCCCATTCCAATTTGAAAAGGTGATCATGGGGATTTAGTTTCCATGAGAAGGAATTTTAGAAACCTAGCATACCTCTGCGGAGAGCAGTCTTTTCACTTGACCTCACTCCTTGTGGATAAACTAGCTTGAATTTTATTTTGTACGTAAGTAACAGGACATGAAAAACTGGGGAAAGTTAGTAACAATCCCCCAAAAAGTAATTACATTTACTGGCAAGTTAGCAGGTAAGTTTTCAGAGCCTGTGCATGAATCCTGCGGCAGGCACATATGTTGATGAAAATTATATGCTTAGACCTGAGAGCTCAACAGAATTGGCACCTAAACAGATAAGGAAGTACAAAAAAACGTTGGAAGACTGGGAAAGTTTTATCTGACTTTCTTAACAACTGGTTAATGAGTAACATATTTTGGTAGATATTGTCATTTTCATGTGAAAGTCATTAGAGAATGAAATACTCCACATGTTAGTGACAATTTTATCATCCAAGTTCATGGGCTTTCCATTTCAACTCATTCTCCAGCTCCTCCTGCTTCCCATATGGGCACAGGGATCAGGTAACTCTTCACTTTTTCTTGCATTTGCTTTGAGGCTGGAAATCAATGGCAAAGAAATACCAAGATGGAGTCTTTTCACTTTTATAAAGTTAGGGGAGCAGAGAATTATGTTTGGGTCTGCATGTTAAACATATAGCTATCCAGGTTGTTGGCAACTAGCAGTTTTAAGGTGAGCATATTGAAACAGTGACTTACATAAGCATTGCTTCTGAAGTGAGCTCAAGTAGCTCAAATTAGAGGTCACAAACCTGCTGGAAGCAAATGGTCTCTCTGCTAGCTAGCTGGCTAGTTAGTTAGTTATGCAATATTTCTTGAAGTCCATTTGCCTTTTAAGTCTGAATTTGACTTGTTTTGAGGCTCTCCTTGATCACTAAAAGGTTTATCATTTTTATATTGTCAAATGTGTTCATTGTTTCCTTCATGGGTTTGCTTCTCATTAAAAAGTAAGGTACTCTGAGATGTTAAGGATTTCCTAAATATTCAAGTGCTAATGTTTTCTAGTCATTAAAATTATTTGATTGGAGAGATTTAACTCAATTCCATCTCAAATCTGTTGGGCTTATGGTAAGGGCAATAACTAATGATCTGTAGGAATTCAATTGAGAAAATAAATCATGATTATTTCTAGTTTTTCCTCAAAAAGTATCATGTTTTTAATCGTTTATTGTCAAGTTGGTTTCCATATAACACCCAGTGCTCATCCCCACAAGTGACCTCCTCCATGCCCATCTCCCCCCTTCCCCTCCCCCCATACCCATCAGTCCTCAATTTGTTCTCAGCATTCAAGAGTCTCTCATGGTTTGCCTCCCTCCCTCTCCCCCACTATTTTCCCCCTTCTTCTCCCCCATGGTCCTCCTTTAAGTTCCTCCTAATCCTCCTATACGTGCAAACATATGGTAGCTGTCCTTCTCTGCCTGACTTATTTCGCTCAGCATAACACCCTCTATTTCCATCCATGTTGCTACACATGGCCAGATTTCATTCTTTCTCATTGCCATGTAGTATTCTATTGTATAGATAAACCACATCTTCTTGATCCATTCATCAGTTGATGGGCACTTAGGCTCTTTCCATGTTTTAGCTATTGTGGAGAGTGCTGCTATGAACATTGGGGTACATGTGCTCCTATGCCTCAGCATTTCTGTATCCCTTGGGTAAATTCCTAGCAGTGCTATTGCTGGGTCATGGGGAGTTCTATTGTTAGTTTCCTGAGGAACCTCCACACTGTTTTCCAGAGGGGCTGTACCAGTTTACATTCCCACCAACAGAGTAGGAGGGTGCCCGTTTCTCCACATCCTCGCCAGCATCTAGAGTTCTCTGATTGGCTCATTTTAGCCACTCTGACTGGCGTGAGGTGGTATCTCAGTGTGGTTTTGATGTGTATTTCCCTGATGAGGGATGCTGAGCATCGTTTCATGTGTCTGTTGGCCATCTGGATGTCCTCTTTGGAGAAGTGTGTGTTCATATCTTCTGCTCATTTCTTCACTGGATTGTTTGTTTTTCGGGTGTGGAGTTTGGTGAGTTCCTTACAGATTTTGGATATTAACCCTTTATCTGAAATGTCATTTACAACTATCTTTTCCCATTCCGTTGGTTGCCTATTAGTTTTGTGGGTTGTTTCCTTTGCAGTGCAGAAGCTTTTAATCTTGATGAGGTCCCAATCGTTTATTTTTGCTCTTGATTCTTTTGCTTTTGGGGATGTGTCAAGTAAGAAATTGCTGTGGTGGAGGTCAAGGAGGTTGCTTCCTGCTTTCTCCTCTAGGGTTTTGATGGTTTCCTGTCTCACGTTCAGGTCCTTTATCCATTTTGACTTTATTTTTGTTTATGGTGTGAGAAAATGATCTAGTTTCATTCTTCTGCATGTTGCTGTCCAGTTCTCCCAGCACCATCTGTTAAAGAGGCTGTCTTTTTTCCATTGGATACTCTTTCCTGGTTTGTCAAAGATTAGTTGGTTGTATGCTTTTGGGTCCAATTCTGAGTTCTCAATTCTATTCCACTGGTCGATGTGTCTGTTTTTGTGCCAATACCATACTGTCTTGATGATGACAGCTTGTAGTAGAGGCTAAAGCCTGGGATGGTGATGCCTCCCGTTTTGGTTTTCTTCTTCAATATTACTTTGGCTATTCGGGGTCTTTTGTGCTTCCATACAAATTTTAGGATAGTTTGTTCTAGTTTTGAGAAATATGCTGGTGCAATTTTGATTGGGATTGCATTGAATGTGTAGATTGCTTTGGGTAGTAATGACATTTTGACTATATTTATTCTTCCTATCCATGAGCATGGAATGTTTTTCCATTGCTTTGTGTCTTCTTCAATTACCTTCATAAGTTTTCTATAGTTTTCATCACACAGATCTCTTGTATCCTTGGTTAGGTTTATTCCTAGGTATTCTATGGTTTTTGTGCAATTGTGAATGGGATCAGTTTCTTGATTTCTTTCTGTTGCTTCATTGTTGGTGTATAAAAATGCAACCGATTTCTGCACGTTGATTTTGTACCCTGCAACTTGGCTGAATTCTTGGATCAGTTCTAGTAGGCTTCTAGTGGGGTTTGTCAGGTTTTCTATGTAGAGTATCATGTCATCTGAGAAGAGTGAAAGTTTGACTTCTTTGCCGACTTTGATGCCTTTGATTTCCTTTCGTTGTCTAACGGCTGATGCTAGGACTTCCAAAAAGTAGCATTTGAATTAAATTAGATAATCCAGTCACCAGTTGAACGAGGAGGGACATATGCTGCGAACAAAATGATGTGACAGGAAGAGGGAACCAATATGTCCATGTTATTTCTTAACTGATATTAGCATCTAAAATATAAAATGGAGAACACTGGCTTTGATATTCGATTACTCAAAATCTGTGAATCAGTGAATTTTTGAAAAATATTTGAAAAAGATTTGTTCATAATCTGAATATAAAAGCCTAGAGAAGTGAGTGAAAACCAGAATATAGTCTGAGGTAAGTGGAGTAAAGTTCATGAGAGTTTTGTTGTTGTTGTTGCTTTTACATTTATTTTTATTTTTATTTTCATTTTTTAAAGACAGAGTGAGGCAGGACGTGAGTGGGGGAGGAGCAAAGAGAGAAGGAGACACAGAATCTGAAACAGGCTCCAGGCTCTGAGCTGGCTGTCAGCACAGAGCTTGACGCGGGGCTTGAACCCATTAACTGTGAGATCATGACCAGAGCCAAAGTCGGACGTTCAACCTACTGAGTCACCCAGTCACCCCTTGAGGCTTTTTTTTTTAACCTTTGCATTTAAGACAGACAGACACACAGGAGCGTGTATAAACATAAGTATGCAGTTTGATTAATTTTTGTAATGATTACACCAGAATATCTAGCACAGATCAAGAAGAGAACATTAGCTACATCCCAAGGCTTTATTCATGCTCCCTTCCTTTCTTCCCTACAAATGCCGCTATCCAAATTACTTACACCATAGGTTCATTTTATCTGTTGTTGGTATATAATATATATTGATTCCATATTGATTATGTATGTTAATATATATGTTACATATATTATATACATATAAATATAACCATTTAGCAGTTATTCACTTGTGTCTAATTTCTTTGGCTCAACAACACATCGGTGAGTTTTATCCATATTGTTGAGAGTAAATGTAATTTATTAAATCTCATTGCAGTTTAGTAAATCCCATTATGTAGATACCATAACTTATTTATCAATTCTACTGTTGATTTGCATTTGGGTAATTTCTTTGTTTTGACTATTGCAAATAATGCCTCTATGAACATTTTCATATGTGTGTTTTGAAGAATATAAATAGACATTTCTATTAGATATATACCTAGGAGTAGATTTTCTAATCATAGGATATGCCTATGTTCCACATTTTTAAAATTAAAATGTAGTTGATGCATAATACTTCATTAGTTTCAGGTGTACAAGATGGTAATGTGATAAGTCTAAACATTATGCTATGCTCATCACAGGTGTAGCTACTATCTGTCCATATGCTATTACAGTACCATTGACCATGAGGTCAAAGGGTTTTCTAGTTTCTACTCCCATCAAAGTGTATATGAATTGTGTTTTCTATATATCTTCGCCAAACTTGGTATTGTCTGACTTTCGTGCTAGTCATTCTGGTTATGTGTAGTCCAGGTTTTAATCTGCATTTCTTTGATGACTAAAGAAGTTGAGCGTCTTCTCTGTTGGCCATTTAAACATTCTCTTTTATGATGTGCGTATTCATATATTTTGCTCCATTTTCCATAGAGTTGTCTGTCTTGATATGTAGAATCCAAGTCCTCAGTCATATATACGTATAGCAAATATTCCCTTACTCTATGGGTTGCCTTTTTACTCCTGAAAATGTATCTTTTGATAGACTGAAGTTATTTAGTATTAAAACAGATTAATTGCTTACTTCTAATTTTTAAAAATTTCATATTTCTAAAAAAGGGAATAGGGCATCATATAACTGTTGATGTATGCCCTACTTAAGAAACTGGCTACTCCAGGGGCGCCCGGGTGGCTTAGTTGGTTAAGCGTCCGACTTTCGCTCGGGTCATGATCTCGCGGTTCGTGGGTTCGAGCCCCGCGTCGGGCTCTGTGCTGACTGCCGGCTCAGAGCCTGGAGCCTGTTGACTGACTCCCTCTCTCTGACCCTCCCCCTACTCACGCTGTCTCTCTCTCTTCTCTCTCTCTCCTAGAAATAAATAAAAAACATTTAAAAAAAAAAAAAAAAAGAAATTGGCTACTCCAGCCAAGTAGATGTTCTATAATACTTTATTTTTAAAGCAGTGTTTTATTTTCACATTTACATTTTTAATGGATTTGAAATGGATTGTTGTCTCTAGTTTTAGATAGGACTCAATGCATTTGGAATAGACTTTCGTCTTTAGTCTTAGATAAGAGTCAGTATATAATTTTTCCATATGGATATCTAATTTACACATAATCATTTAGTGGGAAAATAATCTTTTTCCCAAACCTATGCACTGTCTTTTCCATTTGTCATATATATCAGATACACACATATGTGTGCAACTGTTTCTGACTCTATTTCATTGTATTTCATCTATTTCCTTATTCTTGAATAAAAATCACATTGTATTCCTTTAGCTTTATATCTGGATAGTACGTCTTCAGTTTTAGTCCTTGGCTTTTTTAGGATCAGCTTGTAAAATGCCGAATTAAAAAACAAACAAACAAACTGCTTGGGGGCACCTGGGTGGCTCAGTCAGTTAAGTGTCCAACTTCAGCTCAGGTCATGATCTTACAGTTTGTGGGTTCGAGTCCAGCATGCTCAGAGCTGGAGCTGACAACTCAGAATCTGGACCCTGCTTCGGATTCTGTCTCCCTCTCTCTCTGCCCCTCCTCCACTCACATTTTCTCTCTTTCTCTCTCTCAAAAATAAACATTAAAAGTCTTTTTAAGAAACTGCTTTAAATTTTGTTAGATTTACATTGAGCCTAAAAATTAGCTTGAAAAGGATTAACATCATTATTTCCCCCCCTCATCTATGGTATGATGTATCTTTCCATTTATTTAAGACTTCTTTATTTTTTTAGATATATTTTGTAGATTTCAGTAAACAGGTCTTTTTTTTTTTTAATGTTTTATTTATTTCTGAGAGAGAAGAATGAGCGACAGCGTGAGCAGTGGAGTGTCAGAGAAAGAGGGAGATACAGAATCTGAAACAGGCTCCAGGCTCTGAGCTAACTGTCAGCACAGAGCCCAGTGCAGGCACGAACCATGAGATCATGACCTGAGCCGAAGTCCGACTTAACCGACTGAGCCACCCAGGTGCCCCTAATGAGGTTTTATATATTGTGCAATAGACATTACTATGTATTTCATTTTTCTTAACTTGGAGAAGCTATTTTACATGGTATTTTTAATTGTTTTCCATTTGTTTATTGAAGATATATAGAAATACAATTGATTCCTTAAAAAGATTTTATTTTTTATTTATTTTTGAGAGACAGAGAGAAACAGAGAGCGAGCAGGGGAGGGACCGAGAGAGAGATACACAGAATCCAACGCAAGCTCTAGGCTCTGAGTGCTCAGCACAGAGCCCTACATGGGGCTTGGACCCACGAACCGCGAGATCATGACCTAAGCCCATGAGCTGAAGTCAGATGCTTAACCGACTGAGCCACCTTGGTGCCCCAAAACTTTATTTTTTAAAACAGTTTTAGGCTTACAGAAAAACTGAGAAAATAGTACAATATTTCCACATATCCCTTACCCAGCTTTCCCTACTATTAACATCTTACATTAGTATGGTAGATTTGTTATAATTAACAAATTAAATTTGATGTATTTTTCATAACTAAAGTCCACAGTTTTCATATTTCTTGATTTTTAACTTTTTTTGTTTAAGGATCTTGCCCCGAATATTACATTTCTTTTTTTTTTTTAGAATAAAATGTATGCTTTTATTATTATCAACACTGATAGATCAAAGAAGGCATAAATGTTCTTTTAAGCCACACATATTAAACTAGTTTTATTTGCCAAAGATTTACCTTAATTATATCAACTTGGATTCTTAAAATGTCTGAGTTAGTTTCTGTAATTTTTTTTTAGGGTAACACATTTAAAGAATTAGAAATTCAATCCACTCATTCACATTACATTTCTTTATCATGTCTCCTCAGGCTTCTCTTAATTGACCACTATCTCAGAATTTCCTTATTTTTGATGACCTTGACTGTTTTGAAGGGACTGGTCAAGTATATTGTAGAATAGCCCTCTATCAGATATTGTCTGATGCTTTTTTCGTGACTAGAGTGCCTTACGGGTTTAGGGGAGGAAGGCCACAGAGGTCAAATGCCATTTTAATTATGTCATATCAAGTGTATATACTATCAACTTTTACGTCTACATAGGATACATTTGTAATACAGTCAGATTTTCAGGTTTCAGACTGCACTCCTTGGCAACCTCCATCTCCTAAATAATTTTTTTCTTAAACGTTTATTTATTTACTTTGAGAGAGAGTGCACACACGTGCAAGTAAGAGAAGGACATAGAGAGAAAAGAGAGAAACTCAAACAGGCTTCGTATTATCCTGTCAGCATGAGCCTAATGAGGAGCTTGATCTCACAAACCATGAGATTTTGACCTGAACCAATATCAAGGGTTGGATTGCTTAACCGACTGAGCCACCCAGGTGCCCCAATAATTTTTTACATTGTTTGCATTAAGATTCACTTTATGTGCTGTCAATCTCTATACATTTTGACAAATGTGTAAGGTCACTTACCAACAATTACAGTACCATACAGAATCGTTTCATTGCCCTAAAAATCCTGTGTGTCTCACCTATTCAACTCTCCTCCCTACTCCTGAGCCCTTGGTAGCCACTGATCTTCCTACTGTCTCTATAGTTTTACCTTTTCCAAAATGGCATATACTTGGAATCACACAGTGTGTGATTCTTACTTTGGCTTCTTCCACTTAGCCATATGCATTCCACATTTATCCACAGGTTGTATGTGTGGGCGTGATTCAATGGCTCATTTCTTTTTATCGCTGGATAATATTCTGTTGTATAGATGACTACAGTTTACTCATTCACCTATTAAAGTCATCTTGGTGCTTTCCATTTTTGGTGATTATGAATATACTGCTTTAAACATTTACCTGTAGATTTTTATATGGTTATAAGTTTTCAAATCAGTTGGGTGAATACCTAAGAGCACAACTGCTGGATTCCATGGTAGCAATATGTGTAGGTTTGTTAAGAAACTGCTAAATTGTCCTTCCAAAGTGGCTGTCACCTTTTGTACTCCAGTCAACAATGCATTAGAGTTCCTGGTCCTCCGCATCCTCACCAACATTTAGTATTGTGTATATTTTAAAAATCTTAGCCAGTCTAATAGGTGTGTAGTAGAAACTCATTATTATTTTAATATGCGGTTTCCTAACAACAAGAGATTTTGTGCATCCTTTCATGTGTTTTTATGCCAATTATATATTATTTTGGGGGAGGTGTCCATTTGGCCATTTTGCCCATTTTTAAATTATATTGTTCATGTTCTTACTGTTTTTTGTATATTTTGGATACAAGTCTGCTATGGCCTGAGTGTTTATGTCCCCTCAAAATTCACATGTTGAAATTGTAACCCTCAAAGGTTACAGTATAGGCAGGTAGGGCCTTTGGGAAGTGAGTAGGTCATGATGTGGAGCCCTCAAAAATGGGATTAGATTATAAAAAATCCATAGAATTTCCTAGTTCCTCCCACCATGTGAGGACATAACAAGAATTCAATGGCCCAGAAGAGAGCCCTTACTCAAACATGCTGCCCCTCTGATCTCGCATTTCCAGCCTCCAGAACTGTGAGAAACAAATTTCTGTTGTTTATAAACCACTCAGTCTGTATTATTTAATTATAGCAGCCTGAACAGACTATGACAAAGTCCTTTATCAGTTACATGTTTTCCAAATACTTTCTTACAATCTGTGGCTTGTCGTTATATTTTATTCACATTGTCTTTTGCAAAGCAAAGGTCTTTAATTATAATAAAGTCTAACATCAATTTTTTTTCATTCATGAATCATCCTGCTGGTATTTATATCTAATAACTCATCACCAAACACAAGGTCACCTAGATTTTCTCCTGTGTTTTCTTCTAAGTTTTATGGTTTTGCATTTTTCATTTAGGTCTACAATCCTATTGAGTTAATTTTTGTTAGTTAGGTGTTTATCTTTATTTCTTTTAGCATATGGCCATTGTAGTGGGTTGAACAGTGTTCCCAATCCCATTCTTGTCTGTCTAGAACCTCAGAATATGATCTTATTTGGAAATAAGGTCTTTGCAGACATAATTAAGGTAAGGATCTCAGGATGAAATCATTTTGAGTTAGGGTGAGCCCTAAATCAAAACACCTTAATTTAGGACTTCTGACCTCTAGACCTGTGAAAGATAAATTCTATTGTTTCAAGCCACGAAGTTTGTGGTAATTTGTTATGGCAGCCCAAGGAAAAGAATCAGACACCCAACTGTCCCAGTAGCATCATTTTTCAAAAAAGACTATCCTTGGGGCACCTGGATGGCTCATCCTGTTAGGCGAATGACTTCTGCTCAGGTCATGATCTTGCAGTTCGTGAGTTTGAGTCTCTTGTCAGGCTCTGTGCTGATAGCTCAGAGCCTGGAGTCTGCTTTGTATTCTGCGTCTCCCTTTCTCTCTCTGGCTCTCCTTCATTTACGTGTGCTCTTTCTCAAAAATAAATAAGCTTTAAAATTTTTTAATAAAAACGGAATAAAAATAAAATAAATAAAACTTTAAAAGAGGGCTATCCTTTCTCTGTTGAATTTCTTTGCACCTTTGCCAAAGATCAGTTGACTTCATGTGAGTGAGTCCATATCTGGGCTCTGTATTCTGTTCCATTGATCTATTTACTTATTTATTTGTCAATTCCACACTGTGTTGATTACTCTAGTTATAGTAAGTTTTGAAGCTGAATAGTGTTAGCCCTCCAACTTTGTTGTCCTTCCACATTGTGTTGGCTATTCTGGGTCTTTCACTTCTCTATGTAAACTTTAGAATCAGTTTGTCAATGTCCATAAATAACTGGTTAAGATTTTAATTGGGATTGCATTTAATCTACAGATCATGTTGGGAAGAACTGATATCTTGACAATATTGAGTCTTCCTACTCATTAACATGGAATATTTCTTTTATTTAGTTCTTCCTTGATTTGTTCATCAGAGTTTTATAATTTCCCTTATATAGATCTTGTACTTATTTTGTTAGGTTTATACATGAATATTTGATTTGGGAACTGCTTATGTAAATGGTATTATTTATGTTTTAATTATATATTATTGATATACAGGAAATTGATTGACTTTTGTATATTTATTGTGTAATCCTACAACTTTGCTATAATTGCTGATTAGTTCCAGGAGTTTCTTTTGTTGATTCTTTCTACTTTTCTACATAAATAATCATGTCATCTATGAACAAAGACAGTTTTATGTCTTTCTTCCCAACTGGCATACCTTTTGTATCTTTTTCTTACCGTATTGCATTAGAAAGACCTATAAGTATATGTTGGAAAGGATAGGTGAGAGGGGGCATCTTTGCCTTGTACCTGATCTTAGCGGGAAAGCTTCGAGTTTTGCACTATTTAGTGTGATACTAGCTGTAGGGTTTTTGTAGATATTGTTTTTTGTTCGAAAGTGTTCTTTATCAGGTGAAGGAAGTTACCCTCTATTCCTAGTTTACTGTGAGTTTTTATTATGAATTGGTGATGGATTCTAGCAAATGCTTTTTCTGAATCTGTTCATGTGATCTTGTGACTTTTCTATTTTAGTCTGTTGATGTAATGAATTACATTAGTTGAATTTCAAGTGTCGAACCAGCTTTGCATACATGGGATAAATCTCACTTGACCATAGACTTTATTTTTTTAACACTTGTTTGCATTCAATTGGTTTAGGATTTTTGCCTCTCTGTTTATAAGAAATATTGGTCTATAGTTTTATTTTCTTGTAATGTCTTTGGCATTTTCTCTTTATTCGTTTTAGAGTTTCCATATCTATGCTTACATTATTCATATATTCTTGCACATGTCAACCTTTTCCATGAGTCTTTATTATATTAATCATAGTTGATTTTAGTTTTCTGTCTGATAATTACAAAATCTGCACTATTTTTGAGTCTGGCTTGGATGCTTGCTTTGTCTTTTCATATTATTTTCGTCTGGGCTTTTACAATGCCTTTTCTTATTTTAACCCAGACATGATAGATCAGATAAGAACTAAGGCAAATGGAGCTTTAACTTGGGTTTTATGTTACTCTCACAGGGAGTTGGGTTGTGTTTACTGTTTATTGTAGGTCAAGGTATCAAGGGTTTCAAATTCTTGTAGTTTTTCTGTTCTTGTCTCTCCTGTCTGAGCCTTACAACCATATCAGCTGTAATCCACTGTCATTATATTGGAAACCTACTGCTGTGGTGGGGACCAGTTGAGGAGGGAAGTATTTCAAAATCATATGTTTTAATTTCACTCTTGCTGGACCTTAGACCCTTGGATGTAACCTTTACAAGTTTTCCTACCTTTTCCCCTTCCTTCCCCACCTTACATAAGACGGGAAAGCTAAGGGGAACCAGATCTGGATCACTGTCCTTCCACCTATGTGAGATAAGTTCTGGTAAAGTCTTTTCCCTGGAGACTAGGTCTTTTTATGAAAAATGCATTGGACTTATTTCAACATGATTACTTTCCTCTTCCTTTGCCAAAGATATGAGCTGAATTTTCTTGGCTTTTCACTATGAGAACCTGGCTAGGTTCATGCTGGTGGAAACTGGAATTTTAGGTCCTCCCTAAGACCGGAGCCCAGGGGAGTTTGTTACCCTCAAGCTAGTTCACACTCAACCTCCAGAGATTCATCAAAATTGCCATTCTTGTGTTGGTGAATTTATGTTTCAATTTTTGTGCTCAGTAAATATTTATTGCTTATGTAGTATACGCCAGAAATACACTTAGAAACTACTTTTCAATGGTGAAGAAGATAGGAAAGCCCATTTTCTAGTGGGGAAAGACACAAATAAAAAGATAATTATAAAACCGAGAGATATGTGAGTGCTATGACAGGGATAAGTCCAAAGTAGTATGAAAGAACATTGCTCTTAATTCATACTGGGTTTTGTTTTCAGACTCTTCACATAGAATAATATGCAAGAATAATGAAACAGCTGTATTTGGAGAAAACGTGACGATTTTTTGCAACTTAACAACTCCAGCAGATGTTGTGCAAATTACATGGCAGAAGATGCTGGGTTCTTCACCACAAAATATTGGCACATATAGCAGTATGTATGGAGAAAGGATTCTTCCACCATACAGAGATCGGCTGCACTGTGAGGTCATCGAACCCAACTCCTCATTCATAACTATCCGTGAAGTAACATTTGAAGATGAAGCCTGCTACAAATGTCTATTTAATGTGTTTCCGCATGGCAGCCGTAGTGGACAAATCTGCCTTAACATTATAGGTATGCAAATGTTTTATGTAGAGTCAAAATCATGAGGATGTGATCTTTGAAGTTTCGGGTCCAGAGAAAGAATATTAAAGAAGGAAAGCCTACAATAGAGGTCATCCATGTCAAATCTTTTGTTATACAGGAGGAAAAAAAGTGGAAGCCAATGATGGTTACATGGCTTTCTCATTTCCACACAGTTCGGACCAGGCACAGCATTTAAGTCTTCTGACTTCTCATCTAACTTTTTACACTGCATTGATTTTAATCCCTCAGAGAAAAGTTGTAAATGGTATCAGAATTTTCACTGAGAAAGAGAGGAAAGAAAGAGGAAAGAAGACTTAGAGAATAAGAATTTCCTGACAAATTAACTAAATGTTGAAAGAGTAGTGATAGTGACATAGTGTCCCCCTCGTTAATTTGCTATAAATTTAAAGTGTTGGAGATTTAAATAATGTATTTTTAAGGTTGAATTAAAGTGGAGATACCAACTGTGCTCCTCTTAAATTGGAAGATAGTGGATATAAGAGATAGAATTGTGAACTTTTGCAAAATGTGAGGAGAGGTATCTGAGAGGGACATGTTTACAGCATTTCATTGTCATATAGAAATGTGGAGAAGTCCATCTTTAACACTTTAGAAATCCGGTGTGACACATTTTTGTATTTAATTTTGTGTCTCCTTTTTTGTTTCAGCTGTATCTGAAATAAAAACTGAACTCCAGTCCAATCTTGACTCTGAAGATTCTCTTAGATTTATTTACTCAGCTGTGGGAAAGCCTGTTCCTCAGATATCTCTTTTCCCATCAAAAGTCTTGATTAATCCACCAGAAGAATACCTTGCTCAGAACCCAAATGGCACGGTGACTATCACTAAAACATACAACGTCTCCTTGGAGACTGTGAGGTCCCTAAGTCTCCAACACCTGATTGTGCACATGGATCATCCTTTAAAGAATGAAGAGAAGATAGTTCCTCTGTCAGTCAAACAAGAATGTAAGTAGAAATAATAATCAACAAGGGGAAATATTTTAAGAATTCGTATCAAAAGTGTTTGTGTACTCATCTATTTTAGAAAGGTTAACTCATTGTGATACACATGCACGGTTAAAAGAATCAGGCAGTGCAAATGTTCTCTACCCCAGGTCTGCCTCCAGTGGTAACTGTTCTTAAAGGGCAATTTGTTCATTGATCTCCCTTAACTGCTTTCCACTGATTTAGACCACAGTCAGTGAAGACCAGGTTCACTCATACCTCCTTCAACTTTTCCTCCTTCCTATATGGTTCCTTTCTTCCCAATATAGTTCTTTTCACTGCTTACCTCAGCAGCCGTCAGCAGCACGGCAAAGCCTATTTTTTGTTTCATCCACCATGGATGGTCTCTCTTAGCTGCCCATTTCACCTTACCTGTCTTCTACCCAAGCTTTGTCCATCGTACTCTCTGTTTCAAAGCCATAGGTAAACAAGGCATGATTTTTCTTAAAAATTTAAAGAATAATTTCAATGTATTTATGTTTTTATACTTATATAATATAATTGCCCATAAAATTTAAGTAATTGTTTTAATATTTCATCTTAGTAATTTTTCAACACTGAAGCATTTTGTCTTTATATATTAAGTGTAAATACTGATATATTTAGGCTTTCACTTACCACCTTATTATTTGTTTTTTATTTTCTGACCTGTTTTATATTATTTTATCTCCCTGAATTCTTTTGGATTTTTTATTTTTGTTTCATTTACCTCCTCTATTAGTTTGTTAACTATCCATTTCTGCACCCTTCTTTAAGTGGTTGACTTGGAGACTGCAACATACATCTCTTGACTTATTAAAGCTTAATATAATTTATTATTTTTACTACTTTTCAGGTAATGCAATGAGCTTATATGAATGCCCACTCTTTGTGCTATTGTTTTGTGCATTTCATTTATTTACTTATTTGAGTGTAGTTGACAAACAATGTTATATTAGTTTCAGGGGCATATTTTGTTGATTTTAATTCTTTATCTATGCTTAAATTCCAAAATATATCATTGTTTTTGTTTCTGTTACTTAGAATAATATTCTTTTAGATTTATCTTTTCCATTGTTTTTTATTTCTTTGTCCGTGTTCACACTTTTATTTTCCTTCTGCCTAAAGAATTCTTTTTTGTTTTTTTTTTTCTTGGTGAAGATTTATAGATGGTCAATTCCTTTAATATTTTTGGTCATAAAATGTTTTAACTTTTGAAGGCCATTTTTACAGGATTTCTGTTTTCAGTTTGATAGCTATTTCGCATTTTTCATCACCTCGACAATGGTATTTTATTGGCTTCTGACTTTCATGACTTTAGTTGAAAATATATATGTCAATTTTATTGCTGGTCCTTTGAAATGTATCTCCCTTTCATCCTGGCTGCTTTTTAAGATTTTGTCCTTGTATTTGTTTTATGTCAGTTCTATTTTTAATGCTTTGGTGTCACATTCTTTGTATTTATCTTGCTTGTGTTTTCCTAAGCTTCTTGAGCCTTTGGTTAATGTCCTTCATCACTTTTGGGAAAAATGTAAACTCAAGAAACGGTGAGGATAAAATTTCTCCAGAATTTGTCACATTTGTCCAAGAACTAAAAAGCATCACTAGCCATCAATGATATTGATTCATAAAGTTTGAGTGAATGAGTGAAGGACACATCACATCTTTTGGAAGTTTAACAATTTTGCGTATGTAACCAGCTACTGGACTATTGGAATAAGCAGCCTAGTACATAGTCCAAATGGGCTAAACATAACCTCATTTGAACCTAGGACATCTCATTAATTTCTGAATTAAACAGGGGCGCCTGGGTGGCTTAGTCGGTTAAGCGTCCGACTTTCGCTTAGGTCATGATCTCGCGGTTCGTGGGTTCGAGCCCCGCGTCGGGCTCTGTGCTGACTGCCAACTCAGAGCCTGGAGCCTGTTTCAGAGTCTGTGTCTCCCTCTCTCTCTGACCCTCCCCTGTTCACGCTGTCTCTCTCTATCCTAGAAATAAAATAAAAATATTAAAAAAAAATTTTCTGAATTCAACAATCTATGGACTAACCTAAATAAAGCACAAGGTAATAACTAGCACAAAATGAAACTACTCAAAGATATAAGACACTCAGGCCAACATAAATTACTCTTCCATCATTTTCATCTCTCCCCCTCACCCCTACTGCCCAGGTTAGCACAACCTGGTTAAAGCAGAGTCCCCTCAGTACTGTGGAATTAGAGCAGTGGGAAATCTCCCTAGTGACTCTGATAGTCACGCTAACAGGCCACAAGATCTCTCCTCTGGTCTTACAATGCTGTTTCACCTGATTGATAGATAGTTTGCTTGTTACACAACTTCGGTTTAACAACCCTTCTGCCCTCAGAATTAGCAGAGTATTCTGCCATTGTCTTTGCTCATCTATTGTCATTGCCGAGGAGTCAAATGTGAATCAGATAATTGTAACAATAAATATTATCATATCTTCTCTTTGGTAATGGTAATCTTCTCATTATCCTTAGAGCTCTGAAACTTCCTACTGCTATTTTTAGAGTATTTTATTTTATTTCTAATACTTTAATGTAATTGGCATTTGGAGAGTTCACTGAATTTGGAGACTCAAATCTTTAAACTCTGAATATTCTCTCCTTTCTTTGAAAATTTTCCACATGTTCACTTAATTTATTCCCTTTTTATAAACATCAAGTAAGTGGGCATGACATTTACACTGAATCTTATTTTCATCCTTTAAAAATATATGTGTCTTTTTCTTTCCTTCATAATGGTTTTTTTTTTTAATCTTTAAATTTTTTCATTCAAGTTTTCCTTCTTCTGACAATCAGGCTTATAATTTTGAATTGCTTTTACGATTTCAGATTAATTTTATAAATTAAAGTTGGTTTGATTTTTTCATACCCTTCTCTTTCTGCTCTAAGAAAGTAATACCTTGTTAAATCTTTCCAAGAATAATAATTTAGAAGTGTTGTAATTATCTTCTGGTTCTGTAGTTATCTCCTCCACTGCCCACCCTTGGGCTACTACCATCATTTAAATTCTATGTTTCTTTCACTCAATCTTTCTCACTTTGATTATAGGTTTTATTCAAACTCTAATGAGCCCTGACTGGAGCTTTACAGATTCTTTTTGTATCTTGTAAAGAGACAAACTTTTGTTTGTAGCAAACAGGCAGCAACTAGCCAGGAGACTCTAAAAGTCAGAATGAAGGGGCCTGTACTCAAGGTATCTGACCCCCTACCCTACTTAACTGCATTCCCCACCCCTTTTTTCTTTTCTTTTCTTTTCTTTTCTTTTCTTTTCTTTTCTTTTTCTTTCTTTCTTTTTTTTTTTTGGCTGAGGGATAAACACACCTGGCTGTCCAGAACTATGCTTTCAGATAAGGAAATGGGCGCTTTTGACTGTAAGTTTCATTCTGTAATTCACCCCTCCTTCTTTTGTCACCTAAGTTCTAATGCTCTCCAGCTTCTGTGGGGCTCTCTCTGCAGGTGTAGACTGTTTTGTGTGTACATGAGCCTGCAGCTTCTCTTGCTCTGCACCTTCAGAGGCCATTCCTCTATCCACTTCACATCTGTTGTAAATTTGTTTAAATTTCTTGCCAAGGAAGATCACTCTTCTGTCCCTTTGTTGTTTTTCATTGAATCAGTTTATTTTTGTTACTATAATTTTAATGGGGTCTTAGGAAGCGTAAAGGTAAATATTTTTGTTACATGTATTTCTTGAAACATAAGGTAATCAGCTCCTCTTTCCTGTAAAATCTCCTCAGATCATGAGATTGGAGTATGCACATTGAGTAGCATAGGTACATATCTCCCATCAATCTATTGGCTGGATGATTATGGCTAATGTCACTTCTCACTAAGACACAACTGTCTGTAAAGAAGTAACTTATCAATTCAGAAGAGAATTCTTTCTTGCTTGGCTTTGCAACAAATATTAAAGATAGAAATTCCTGATTCTTTTTTCTTTCTTTTCTTTTTTTTTTAAGAGAGAGAGAAAGCACATGAGCAGGTGAGGGGCAGAGGGAAAGAGAGAGAGAATCCCAAGCAGGCTCCAAACTGAGCAGGATGGTGGGCTCGATCCCATGACCCTGGGATCATGACCTGAGCTGAAATCAAGAGTTGGACACTCAACCGACTAAGCCACCCAGGTGCCCCCTATAAATTCCTAATTCTTTTTAAATCTTATAGAAAGCCCTTTTCCCCATGCTTTAATTATTGCTTTAAATAATTATTTAATTATTTCCCATGCTAAATTATTGATTTTAGTGCTGTGTTTATATTTTAGTGCCAATTTCAGGGCTTTCTGCACATTTTATACCCATTCAGCCTTCTTTGCCCCATTTGAGTGGGCTATGTAGTATCTCATTAAAAAAGAGCATAGTTAAGTGGCACCTGGGTGGCCTAGTTGGTTAAGCGTCTGACTTCATCTTGGGTCATGATCTCATGGTTTGTGGATTCAAGCCCTGAGTTGGACTCTGTGCTGACAGCTCAGAGCCTGGATCCTGCTTTGGATTCTGGGTCCCCTTCTCTCTTTTCCCTATCCCCTCTTATGCTCTCTCTCTCTCAAAAATAAATAAACATCAAAAAATTTTAAAAAAGAAAAAGAACATAGTTAAAACTAGAACCTGAGACCAAATGATGTCTGAACAGTCAAAAATAAATAGCACAAAGTTTCTCACATGGATTTTCCTAACAGTATCAGTAAAGAAGTAATCGCTAACAAAAATCTCTCTTCAATGGTAATGGAAAATTCAAAGCAGTAAATTAAAAAGAGATGGGAGGTCATAATAAGCAGAAAAAAGACTCAAAAATCTACCACAAGTAGACCTAAGAATGCAAAATGCATGATAATTAATGCCATTACTATAAGTGCAATTTCCTTACGGCCCATCCACAAAGTGTACAGGTTCGTTTTTATATTATATCTAAGAACTAGCATTGATAATCATGATGACCTTTGGTTAAATTTAAGTTGTCATGAAAAATGGAATTATATTCAGAAGGCTGCACAGATAGAAGTGGATCTGTAATACAATTTGGGAACACTGCGGTCAAAATAGCTACTATAAGGAGTGTTTGTAGGAAACCTGGGTGGCTCAGTTGGTTAGGTGTCAGACTCTTGATTTCGGCTCAGGTCATGGTCTCATGGTTTATGAGATTGGATTCTCTCCCTCTCCCTCTGCCTCTCCACTACTTGTGCTCTTTTTCTCTCAAAATATATAAATCAGAAAAAGAACTTCTCAAACTCAGCACTCCAAAAAACAAATAATCCAGTTAAGAAATGGTTAGAAGACATGAACAGACATTTCTCCAAAGAAGATATACAAATGCCTAACGGACACACAAAAAATGCCCAACATCACTCATCATCAGGGAAATACAAATCAAAACCAAAGTGACATACCACCTCACACCTTTCAGAATGGCTAAAATTAACAACTCAGGAATTAATAGATGTTGGCAAAGATGCAAAGAAAGGGAAACCCTCTTACACTCTTGGTGGGAATGCAAACTGGTGCAGCCACTCTGGAAAACAGTGTGTAAGTTCCTCAAGAAAATTAAAAAATAGAATTAACCTGTGATCAAGCAATTGCACTACTAAGTATTCATCCAAAGGATACCAAAATGCTGATTTGAAGGGGCACATGCATCCCAATGTTTATAGCAGTGCTTTCAATAGCCAAATTATGGAAAGAGCCCAAATGTCTATCAACAGATGAATGGATAAAGAAGATGTGGTAAGTATATACACAATGGAATATCACTCAGCCATCAAAAAGAATGAAATCTTGCCATCTGCAATAACATGAATGGAACTAGAGTGTGTTATGCTAAGTGAAAAAAGTTGATCAGAGAAAGACAAATACCATATGATTTCACACATATGTGGCATTTGAGAAACAAAATAAATGCACATAGAGGAAGGGAAGGAAAAACAAAAAAGATAAAAGCAGAGACGGAGGTAAACCACAAGAGAGTGTTAAAAAGACAACAAACTGAAGGTTTCTGGAGGGGTGGTGGGTGGGATGATGGGTTAAATGGGTGACGGGCGTTAAGGAGGGCACTTGTTGGGAGGAGCACTGGGCATTATGTATACGTAGGTGATGAACCACTAAATTCTACTTCTAAAACCAATACTGTACTATATGTTGACTAACTTCAATTTAAATAAGATCTTGGAATAAAATAAAAAAGAATGTTGATACTCAAAATTTTTTACAACATTCTTTTTCATAAGACCGCAGGCTCTAGAATCAGATAATGCCAAACTTGCTTCCCAATTTTGCCACTAAATCACTATGTATCTTTGGGCAATTTTCTTAACATCTAAGAGCCTCTATTTTCCCATCTGTATCTAATAATTTTACTCCCCTAGTTAATGTAAATAATCCTTATAAGATGCTTATCACATTGCTTAACACATTAATCTTAAGTACTAATTATTATAATTATAAATTTATTTTCTGAGGTTTTTGCAGATTCTTTAAAAATTCCATTTTAATAATTGAATAATATTTCATTGTGACTACATTATATTTTTCTTAAACATTTTCTTGTGATTGATATTTTGGTGGCTATATCTTTTCTCTTTTTTTCTTGAGTGTGATAAAATGGTATTAAATATTGTCTGTCTTCAATTTAAATATGCATTAGTATATTCTTTTATAAAATTGAATATGGTAAATTATAGTATCGATTTGAATATCAACAAAGCAATGGTAAATCAAAAGAGCATTGCAGATTTAAACTATCGTGTATAGAAATGACATATAGTCACAAAGGACGTATTTCTGCTTGTGTCTTTCAGGTACTTCTCGTTCTCCTTATACTCTGTTGTATACGTTTGCTTCATTTGGTGTACTCACATGTTTTCTATGTTTTACACATATCATTTTCCATTTTGTTCGGAGAAAGAAAAAGTAAGTTGTATTACTACCTAACTACGATAGGGAAGGTGGGTAAAAGAGGTCGAATTTTAAATCTAAAAAAATTTTTTTCATGGCACAATTCATCGTGGAAAGAATGATGATGGAAAACTCTTTTCCATATATTTAATAATTCTTGCAGCCAAGGGTTTATTCTTCTTAAAATGACACTCTACTTGGGATTGTTATAAAGGTGGGCTGTTAGTAATTTCTGCTTATGGTTAATTGAGTTTAAGATTCTTTCTTGAGGACAGACTTTGACAGGACAGAGCCTAAGGGCTTCAGGTGACTGGTGGGAGGGGAATCCACTGAGTGGTGAAAAAAGGCTGACTGTGAACAAAGTTTCTTAGAATTCAAGAAGGAACGAAAGGACGTTTTTAAAAGAGATGATTGTCATAGTCAAAATGGAAATCAAAAGTGGTCTGGACTAGGGTGGTAGCAGTGGGAATTGAGGGAATTAGGGATAAGTTTAGGATGACAAGATTTGCTGCTTGCTGGATAAGATGTGGAATAAGGGTAAAAAGGGGAAAATTGTCTTGATGATTCTAAATGTTTGGCATACATTGGAGAAACCTTTTATAAATGGGGAATTATTAGAGGAAGAACAAATTTTGGAGGCAGGATCAAGAGTTCTATTTTGAGCATGTTTATTTGACATCCAAAAGAATATGTCAATTATCTATATGTATGAATCTGGAATTCACAGAGCAGATAAAAACCTGAGGTACAAATTTGAGAGTGTAGAAGGTATGCTCTTCAACAGGACACATCGTAAGTTATGACTCCGCTATAATAGACTGGAAATAACGTGCAAGGTCTGTTAATAGAGTATATTTATGCTGAAGTCAGCATTGAAAAGATACTTTGATCAATCTCTAAGGAGATCTGAATCTCCCATTTTTTTATTCATAGCATACTCTCACAATATACCACCATTAGGGGGAGTGTTTGGGCTGTATTCTTTTTATGGATATACCAATGTCATCATACCTGTAGGTCGGAGAATGGGCCTGAAATCACACCCTCGCTGAGACATCCTGATGGGGAATCCTTAATGAGTCAATCTCTTCCTGTTCACAGGTAATTGGCAGGTGTGTTATTTTTGCTCTCATTTTGTATCCTTCAAATTTAAGACTTAACCTTCCATATTAAATCATCCATTTGGTAGCAGAAACTATCATTTAAAAACTAAGTGGAAACAAAGGTTTCTTTATATAATCCAGTTGCATGAACTAGTGGGTTCAGATGAAATTGTATTAATTTTAATGACTTTGAATATTTCTATTCATTTCCTGATTCAGGATCCCTCCAATCTACACCGGTTGAATGACTTCTTTGATTTGTGGATTCTTTTCCTGATTATTAGTAAGTGTGAGCATGTCTTCATATATTTGTTAGACATTCAGGTTTCCCCTCTTGTGAGGTTCTTGTCTACGTCTTCGTGTAATTTCTTGCTGTTTGTCTCTACTTGCAGAAATTCTTTATATTTTAGATTCTTTATGTACTAGACGTTGATTACTTTTCCCTATTTAGCACCACTCTATCAAATTTCTCAGTTATAGCATTAAAAGAACAGAAACATTTGATGCTTTAATGTTGTTAAATTCAATAATTTTTCAACTAACAGTTTGAGTTTGGGTACTTATTTAAGAAGTCCTTATCCACCTAAATTCACAAAACTAGTATCATATTTATTACCTTCATATTTTTCTATTTTCTACTTAGATCTTTATTTATTTATTTATTTTTAAATGTTTATTTATTTTGAGAGAGAGAGAGGGCACGTAACCCAAGCTGGGAAGGGGCAGAGAGAGAGAGGGAGACAGAGGATCTGAAGCAAGGTCTGCACTGTTATTGGAGTTCAAATGCACCAACTATGAGATGGTGACCTGAGCTGAAGATGGAGGCTTAACCAACTGACTCACCCAGGCACCCAGAATCTCCTGCTTTTTAGGGTTGAGTAGGATTCTATTGCTTGTATATACCATGTTTTCTTTATCCACTGATCAGTTTAGGTTGTTTCCACGTCTTAGCTATTGTGCATAGTGCTGCAATGAACACGGAAATACTAATATCTCTTTGAGATTCTGATTTCACTTCTTTTCCGTATATACCTAGAAGTGGGATTGCATCATATGTATGTTTATTTTTAATTTTTTTGAGGGGGGAGAGGGCTTAAGGGAGGCGGAAAGAGAAACAATCTTAAGCAGGCTCCGCACTAGGTGTGGAGCCCAACGTGGGGCTCAATCTCACAACTGTAAGATCATGAGCTGAGCTGACATCAAGAGTTGGTCGCTTAACCCACTGAGCCACCCAGGCATCCCTATTTTTAACTTTTAAAGAAATCTCCATACTTGTTTCCACATTAGCTTTACCATTTTGTATCCCCCCCAATAGCAAGCAAGGGTTTCAGTTTCTCCACATCCTTACCAACCTATGTTGTCTTTTGTTTCTTGTTTTATTGGTTTAGTTTAGCTTTGTTTCTTTCTAGTTATTAGCAAGTTGTTTTAATTGAAGTAAGTTAACATACAATATTATATATTAGTTTCAAGTGTACAACATAGTGATTTGACAATTACATGTGTTATATATGCTCACCACAATAAGCGTAGTTACTGTCATCACACAAAGTTATTACCATATTATTTACTCTATTCCCTACGTTGTACTTTTCATCCCTGTGACTTAATTATTTTATAACTGGAAGTTTGTACTTCTTAATCCCTTTCATCTGTTTTGCCCATTTCCCCACTGCCTTCCCCTCTGGTAACCATCAGTTTGTTCTCAGCATTTATGAGTCTTTCTGCTTTTTGTTGGTTCATTGGTTTGTTGGTTTGTTTTGTTTTTTAGATTCCACATATAACTGCAACCATATGGTATTTGTCTTTCTCTGTCTGACTTATTTCACTTGGCATAATACCCTCTAGGTTTATCCATGTTGTTGTGAATGGCAAGATTTAATTCTTTTTTATGGCTGAGAAATATATATATATATCTCATATCTTCTTTATGCACTCATCTAGTGGTGGATACTTAGGTTACTTCTATATCTTGGCTATTGTAAATAGCACAGCAATAAACACAGGGGTGCATATATCTTTTTGAATTAGTGTTTCCGCTTTTTTGTGGGTAAATACTCAGAAGTGGAATTACTTAATCATACGGTATTTATATTTTTAATTTTTTGAGGAACCTCCATACTGTTTTCCACCATGGCTACACCAGTTTACATTCCCACCAATAGTGCACGAGGGCTCTCTTCTCTCCACATCCTCTCTGACACTTGTTTTCTCTTATCTTTTTGATAGTAGCCATTCTGACAGGTGTGAGGTGACATGTTAACAATATTAATTCACAGATATCCTAAAGTTAGTCGATGAATCTCCTTCATGGATAGCCCAGGTTCTTTTCAAAAGGCTGCTTCTGTGCTGGGTCTCGGAGTGCTATAGTATGCTGGCCCTTTAAGAGTCTCAATTCCCTATACCCCTCTGGCTCTCCCAAAATTAAGCCCCCCAGTTTTCAAAAGCTCCTAGAGTTATGCCCTGATAGTGAACTCATGGGAGGAAGTGAACTCAGTTCCTCCTACACTGCCATCTCAACCACTCCCCTGTCTTGTTTTCTTGATTAACAGCCATCCTGGCATGTGTCAGGTAATGTCTCATGGAGACACTGATTTGCATTTACCTGATGATTAATGAGATTGAGCACCTCACATCCTTGTTGGCCATTTATATCCTCTTTGAGAAATACCTGTTCAAATTTCAAATCCGTAGCCTATTTTTTTTAAGCGGGTTATTATTTTTTTTGTCTATTGAGTTGCAGTTCTTTATGTGCTTTGGAGAGTAACCTCTTATCAGTCATATGGTTTGAAACTATTTATTTCCAGCAGTCAAGTTATCTTTTATCACTAATGCTGATTAATTTAAAAACACACCTGGAAACATGCCCTGAATAAAATGAAAACTCATTTTAGAAATTCGTTAGGCCAGATGATGAGTGAAATTGAGATAAGAGGCAGAGGCTCAAGGCAATGAACTATTTTCAAGGACTGGAGGCCCATAAACACTTTGGGGTTGATTCAAGGCCTCCGAGTTCCATGTGGAGAACAAATCCTGAGAGCAACCCAAAGTTGCTGCCTGTCCTGGAACTACTCACCAGTGTATCTGAGTAATGGTAGCCACAGCTGGAATACATGTAAATATGTTCCAGTCTCAGATGCATTAATAACAGAGAGAAACCAACATCTGTGTGCTCGTGATGGGTTTTATGACTCTGAAGGCCTCCTGAAAGGCAGACTCACCCATCCTGTACCATTCTGTATGTTGCCCTTTCATTCCGTTAATTGTGTCTTTTGCTGCGCAGAAGCTTTTTAGCTTGATATGGTCCCATCTATCTATTTTTGCTTTTGTTGCCTGTACTTTAAAATTTTTTGAATGTTTGTTTATTTTTGAGAGAGAGGGAGAGAGACGTGGGTGGGGGAGGGTCAGAGAGAGAGAGGGAGACACAGAATCCGAAGCAGGCTCCAAGCTCCAGCTGTCAGCACAGAGCCCAACGTGGGGCTTGAACTCATGAACCATGAGGACATGAGCTGAGCCAAAGTCAGATGCTTAACTGACTGAGCCATCCAAGCACCCTTTGTTGCCTGTACTTTTGTTGTCACATCCATGAAATAATTGCAAAGACCAAACGCATGAAACTTTTTGTCTGTGTTTTTATAGTTTTATAAATTTTATAAAAATTTTATGGTTTCAGGTTTTATACATAAATCTTTTGTCTACTTTTTAAATTTATTATTTCCTGGAGACATTTTTTATTTTTTATTTTATTTTTTAGAGAGAGAGAAAGGGTACAAGTAAGTGAGACCAGAGAGAGAGAGGGAGGGAGAGAAGAAGAGAGAGAGAGAGAAGCGGGGCTCACCCGGGGTTTGTGCTTTTACCTGAAATGGGGCTGGAGCTCATCCAAAGTGGGACATGAGCTCACCTGATGTGGGACTGGCACTCACCAACTGCGAGATCATGAGCTCAGCTGAAGTCAGATGCGCAACGACTGAGCCACCCAGTCTTTATTTTGAGTTGATTTGTCTGATGGTATATAGATGGTAGATAGAAGGGTCCAGTTTCATGCTTTTGAATATGGGTATCTACTTTTCCCAACATTTATTCAAGAGATGAACCTATCTCCATTGTGTGCTCTTGGCAGTCCTATAAATATCAGTTCACCATATATGTGTGGATTTTATTTCTGAGTTCTCTAAACTCTTCCGTTGATCATTATACCTGTTCCACACAGTTTTGATTACTATGGCTTTGCACTGTGTTATGAAATCATGAAGTGTGATGCCTCCAGCTTCATTCTTCTTTCTTAAGGTTGATTTAACTATTTATGATTTTTATGTCCCATATGAATTACAGAATTGTGTTTTTTTTTAAATTTCTGTCAAACACATGCAATGGGAGTTTTGACAGGGATTGCATAAAAACCCAACTCTATTCTTTAAGGACCTAGAAAAAGAACAAAAAAATTGATCTCAAACTACCAGAAGGAATAACAAAGATTAGAGCACAAATACATGAAATCGAAACAACAACAAAAAAAGAAAAATAGTAGAAAAAATTAACAAAACTAAGAGTTGGTCATTTGAAAGGGTAAACAAAATTGGTAAACCATTAGGTAAACTAAGAAAAAAAGGGCAAAGGCTCAAATAAATAAAATCAGAAATGAAAGAAGAGACTAAAGCCACATAAACAAAAAGGATCATAAAAGACTACTATGAACACTTACAAATTTACAACCTGGGTACCTGGAAGAAATGGATAAATTCCTAGAAAAATATAACCTACCATGATTAAACCTTGAAGAAGTAGAAAAGTCTGAATAGACCTATAACTAGTAAGGAGAGTAAATCAGAAATCAAAAATTTTCAACTGAGAAAAGGCCAGGATGACATGGTTTCACTAGTGAATTCTATCAACATTTAAACAAGAATTGGGGCGCCTGGGTGGCTCAGTCAGTTGAGCGTACGACTTTGGCGTAGGTCATGATCTCGCGGTTCATGTATTCAAGCCCCGTGTCAGGCTCTGTGCTGACAGCTCAGAGCCTGGTACCTGTTTCAGATTCTGTGTCTCCCTCTCCTTCTGCCCCTCCCCCATTCGTGCTCTGTGTGTGACTCAAAAATAAGTAAAATATTAAAAAAGAGTTTTAACAAGAGTTAATGCCAATGCTTCTCAAACTCCTTTGAACAATTGAAGGGGAGGGAACACTTCCAAACTCATTTTTTGAAACCAAGATTACCTTGATACCAAAGCCAAAGACATCACAAGAAAACAGAAATAAAAACACAGCTACCAGCCAACATTCCTACAAATATAGATGCCAAAATCTTCAACAACATACCAGCAAACTGAATCCAGTAGCATATTCAAAGGCACACGCACCATGACCAAGTGGGATTTATCTCTGGGATGCAAAGATAATTCAACATCTGTACGATACACCATATTAATTCAATAAAGGCTACAAATCACATCATCTCAATACCTGTAGGAAAAGCATTTGGAAAAAATTCAAGGTACTTTCATGATAAAAATTTTGAACAAAGTAGGAATAGAAGGAATATGTATCTCAACATATTAAATGTCATATATGAAAAAGCCATAGCTAACAACACCTCCAACAGTGAAACACTGAAAGGTTGCCCTCTATGATCAAGAACAAAGCATGAGTGGGGCGCCTGGGTGGCTTAGTCGGTTAAGCGTCCGACTTTCGCTTAGGTCATGATCTCGCGGTTTGTGGGTTCGAGCCCCGCGTCGGGCTCTGTGCTGACTGCCAGCTCAGAGCCTGGAGCCTGTTTCAGTCTGTGACTCCCTCTCTCTCTGACCTCCCCTGCTCACGCTCTCTCTCTCTAGAAATTAAAAAAAAAAAAAAAAGAACAAAGCATGAGTGCTCACTTTCGCCACTTCTATTTAACACAGCACTGGAAATACTGGAAGTCTTAGCTCAGTAATTAGTCAAGAAGAAAAAAACCCATAGAAATCAGGAAGGAAGAAGTAAAACTGTCCTTGTTTGAAGATGCCATGATCTTCTATATACAAAATCCCAGACTCCATAAAAAACGTAGAACAAATAAATGAATGCACTAAAGTCAGAGTATAAAAAATCAACATACAAAAATCAATTGTGTTTCTACACACACAGTGAACTGCCTGTAGAGGAAATTAGAAGAAACAATTCCATTTACAGTAACACCAAAAGAAATAAAATACTTAGGAATAAAACTAACAAAGGAGGTGAAAGACTGGCATACTGACAACTATAAAACAAAAATGAGGGGTGCCTGGCTAGCTCAGTCCAAAGAGCATGTGACTTTTGATGTCATGAGTTCGAGACCCACGTTGGGTGCAGAGATTGCTAAAAATAAATTAATTAAAAATATTAACTAACGGAATTAGAGAAAACACAGCAAATGGGACAACAGCCCAAATTCATGTATTGAAGACTTAATATTGTTAAAGTGTCAGTTATTACATTTTTGTGACCAATTTGTCACTTTCAGAATTTTGTCCATTTTGTGTTTTCAAATTGATATGGATGTTCCTAATATTGTCGTACTTTTTCTATTTGTTACATCAGTGCTAGTTCTCATTTTTCATTTTATATTATTTCTTTTTATTTTGAACTGTCTTAGCAATTTTTGCCACAGATTTGTTCATTTAATTTCTAGACAAAAACCCTTTTATGTTCATTCAACTTCGTTCCTTCTAATTGATTTTTGCCTTTGGTTTTACCAGCAGGCTCCAGTCTCAGTGCGGAGCCCAACATAGGACTTGATCCCACGGCCCTAGGATCATGACCTGAGCTAAAATCAAGAGTCAGATTGCTCAGTTGACACTGACTGAGTCACCCAGATGCCCCTGTCCTAGAATTTTAAATGTCATTTTCCTCTTTTTTTGCAAAATGTTAATTTTATGTAAGCACATTTCTTCTTCTCCAAAGAAGTTTGAAAGCAATAAATATACTTCGTAATGGCGGGGATTTTTTCCCCCCTGATTCACTCTTTCATGTTCTAAGTTTCTATCTTTTGCATTTTTAACCTAGTTGTACATGTTGTAGTTAGTGACATATACAATAGGACATTTTTTCCATTTTATTCTTAAATTTATATTTCATTTCAGTGATATTCTTCTTTATTTCTCCCATAGTATCTGTCATTGGGTTAAATATTCTTTTGTTACCTTCAGTTATATTTTATGCTTAGTCTACTGATGTTCTCTCCTAACTTACTAAGGACAATACTTATATTTATTTTATAATATCAGTTCTTAAACATGTACAATTTGCCATAATTCTCACCTACCTCCCATGATCTCCTTTCCTCCTTCTATGTAGGTTTGAATTATTCAATTATTTTATATAGGGAAATATGTTAGGGTAATTTGCTTTTGGGGGCAATTATAAATTTTGATGAATTATTTATCTTGTCTATGCATCTTTCTATGCTGCATCCTTCTGGGTTCGTGTTCCTTTTTATCTAGAATACTTCTTTTGAAAGTGTTCTCAAGGAGAGTTTTGATGGAATAAATTTTATGAGAATTATATAAATGTATATAAAGCTTTACAGAAACCTTTTTTTATCCTAAAACTTTATAACATTTTGTTCACAGAATATACAAGAGAGTCTTCCCATAGATTTTAGAAATTTAGGTCCAACAAAATATGTGCATGCTTGAGAAAAAAACAATAAAGAAAAATTAAAAACAAAGTGATAGGAAAAGATATAGCTGGCATAAAAAAAATCTAACAGAATGGTATATGTACGTCCACAAAAAGTCATTTATAAGAATATTTATAGCACCACTATTAAAAATAACCCTAACCTGGAAATAAATGTCCATTAACGGTAGCATAGAGAAATAAATGTGGTATATAGTATTTACAGAATGGACAGTCTATAGCAGAGAATGAATGAACCCCAACTAGATGCAATAACAAGAAAAAGTTCTTCAAACCTACTGTTGAGTGAAAGAACCCAGGTAAAATGAGGACATAGTCTTTGATACCATTTATAGGAAGTTCACCAGCAAGTAGGCTTCCTCTAAGAGGTTAAAAGTAGAAGAGATGGAGGGTAGTGGTGACAGCTCTGGAGAGCTGGTAATATACAGTTTTTGAACTGCTTCTGGCTATGTAAGTATGTTTACTCTATGACACTTCAAGTTGTATACTTGTGATGTTTTCACAAGTTTTCTCTACAAATGATACATTTTATTAAAAAAAATTAAATATACCTCTGTAGCAATGTTTATCCAAAGTGGAATTCAAAGTTGTTTTTCCTTAGGAGCGCCTGGATGGCTCGGTTGGTTAAGTGTTGACTCTTGATATTGGCTCAGGTCATGATCTCAGGGTCGTGAGTTCAAGCCCCACATTGGGCTGGGCGCTGACAGCGGGAAGCCTGCCTGGGATTCTGTCTCTCCCGCTCCCCTCCCCTACTCGTTCTCTCTTTTTCACTCTCAAAATTAAAAGAAAGAAAGAAAGAAAGAAAAGTCCTTTTTCTCTAATACGAACATTATCTCATTGACTTCTTGCATTTGACACTGCCTTATGACATTTAACATCACTTTGATCCTTTTTCTTTTATGTGTCTCTCTTCAGTTTTGAAGTTTTCAGAATTTTCTCCTTGATTTTCTTAATTTAATGTCACCATTTTATATATATATCAGTTCTCTCCCTTGGCAGTCCATGAGTCGTTTAATCCTTTCAAAATGTGTACTTCATGTACCCGTTTGGAAAAATCCAGTCATTATAGTATTACTTACAGCCCTCAGATTTACAGCCACAATGGATCCTTAAGTAAAAGCTGTTTCCTAGCGTCTTGTCAAAGGATGGTCCTAGGAAAACAGAAAGACTTCAGAAGGTGAACAGTTCATTGATTTCTCTCTCTCCCTTTCTCTCTCCCTAAGAGCCAAGAACTCTGGAACTTGGTAAAATAAGAAGACTTCTCATCATCAATTCAAGTGGAAAAAAAAAGTCACATCATGAAAGAAGAGATCATTACAGAATTCGGTGCTTGAATGTATTATTTTATACTGGATAAATTGATTGCTTGAATATATAATTTGACTTTGGATAAAAAAATAAATGTACATTTGTTTTTTAAAGTGTCTATTGGTGAAGTTCGGCGACAACAGCTTTGCAAGCAGTTAAATTTCAACAGAGCAACCGGCATTCAGGTCATATGAAGACAGTAAAGTTAATTAACACTTAGTAGGGACAGTTTAATTTGACAGCAGCGATAAAATAATAAGATGGTTATCAGAAGTGGCTCAACTGGTCAGCACCAAATTAGCATCTTTTCTCCTTACCTTCTTTGTCTACGACATGCAAATTACCCCTTCTTTCTCACAATCCCCCTTTTGCTTGCCCTACCAGAGCAACAGTTTTTTGGCTTTCTGAAACCTGTGCTCCCCGAATTGCAATTCCAAGTCCCCAATAAAAAAAGCCTTTGTTCTTTTTCGGTTTCACCTCGCTTTGTGGATTAACACCTGCTGAATAGTGCAGACTGCCATACTTGCGAGTGAGAACGCAACGATCGCTGTCTCCCCACCTCCCCCCATTTCCTCTCCCTGCCTCTGAATGGAAATGGAAAGAGTGTATTTTTTTTCCCAACACTCTGAGTTTCCCCAACTGCCACCTCTGACAAATGCACCGTGTTTAGGATGGGAAATTTTAATTGCCCACAAGACTGGAAACCCCGCGGGGCCGGCTCCTGCTCGTGGGTGTGGCTGCGGGGGCAGCTGCGGGGGCCAGGATTGCAGCGGCAGCTCGCTGTCTGGGCGGGGACCCGCCCGCCTCCTCTGGCCGCCGGGTTCCAGGCCCACGGCCTGCTGCGGTGAGATTCCCCCGGGCTTTCCAGCCGAAGCCGGCAATCGCGCGTGGCCGGGAGCGACGATGGAGGGGCCGGTGAGCCGGGCCGGGCGGGCGCGGGGTGGGCGAGGTCGCGCGCGCGGCCCCGGGGTGGCGGCGGCTCGCCGGGGTCCGGTTCGGCGCCGCGGTTCCTGCCGCCGCCGGTCCCGCCGCGCTTGACCTGGTGGAGGAGCGGAGTTTGCCTTCGGAAGGGAGGTCTACAGGCCGTTCCCGGCGGCCCGGGTCCCTGCCCCCGCGTTCTGGAAGAAGGATGCTGCCAGGCTGGGGCTCCGACACGCGTCTCGTTCGGAGCACGGGGCGGGGAGGCGCGCTGCGGCCGGCGGCTGCTCGGGGCAGGCGGGCGGCCCGGCTTTCTGGCCGCGGCTGGAAGGCAGCAAAGCACCTTCTGTTGTGCGCTGTCCCCAGAAAGGGATGGCGGGGGCTGTTATGGCTCCTCCGTCTTGGCACCCAAAGTTGGGATGGGGCTGCAAGAGTTAAGGCTCGCTCTCCTGCGGAAGCTCGCTCCCTCCTCGGATACACCGGCCTCCGTCTCCATCCTCCGGTCCCTTTTCCTTGGGAGCCATAAAGGACCAGAGGAATCAGGGTTAAACCCCAGGGTATCCAAGAAAGCCAGACCCTTTGTTTATTCAGGATCTGTTTACCGACTGAATAAGAGGCTTTTTATTTACACTGGTATAATGAAAAGAAGTAATAACGATTAATAAAAAAAACCCTTAAAACCCCAATATAACTAATACCTCAAGGTAATTTTTTTCATATGTAGTTTACTGGCAAGACCACACAGCCAGTCATTTTGGTATCTTAACAAAGGAATATGGTGGCCTGCGAGCTAGTTTTTAGCTTCCGCTGGACACAGCTAATCTTCACAGCCTTCAAAGAAGGAATTATTATGTGACTTTACAGGTAAGGGAACAAAAGAGGTTAATTTTTACATGATTTGGACCCAGAAGCTTAGGGAAAGAGGCATGTGTGGGAGCAGTTGGCTGACAGGCAAGGCGACAGTTAAGACCAGGGCTTTGTAAACCTTGGCTTTGTTGGCAAGGGTAGTGGATTTCTCCAGTTTTCGTGTTTGTATCCCCATATATGATTTGGTTAATGTTTTATTTTGTGAGTTACCTAGCGTGACTTGCGATTTACTAAGGCACTGTATTAAGTGCTTTAAAACCTTAATTCACATAGCAACTCAGTGAAATAATAACTCTTCACTCAGGGCTTATCCATAGGACTCATTATTCTGGGACTCTTTCGTGTACTACTTTGTTTAGTCTTTTTAATAAAAGGATTCGGTGCTGTTATTTTGCCCACATCTTGGAGAGGTAAAGTCATTTGTCATGGCTCATGCATCTGGGATTTGTGCTAACCCCAGCTCGTCAGCCAAAATAATTATGCATGTATGTAATAGCAGGGCTTTCCTCCTAATTCTCTTGAATCAATCATTGCGTTTTGCTTCTTAAAAACATTGTTGGCTCCCAGCTCACAAACTGTGTTTTGGTGTGTATCTGTTTTCTCTCTTATCCCAAAATACAGATTTTCACCACGAGAGTCAATCCATTCTGCATTTCTCATCATCTTGCTTTTGATTCCCATGTGAGAGAGAAGCATATGGTTTAGAAAAAAATGACTTGGAATTAGAATGGCAAAGAAGACTTTTTGATTTCAGAAGCCAAGGTGTTGATATAGCAAAAGCCTAAACGTTTGAGTTTTAAAAGCCTAAATATGCCGAAAACCCCAGGACATATGTTATTCCAGATGGGAGGAATGCAGGGTGATGGAGGAAACAGCTTTCCCGACCCTAGTGGAAGTAAATATTTTCTAGGCTAGGAGAGCAAAGAGAGACTAACTGAAGTCTATATTCTGACACAAATTGTGGCCCTGTGCCTGGTCACTTTTGTGAATGGGGAGTTCAGGAGGATGGTGAATAGAGTTGCAGGGTGGTGTTGAAATCCAAGAACACAAAACGCCTGTGCCTTGCCTTCCTGGGGGAAACTGTGGAAAGAGACCAGCCTCCCCATCGCGACAAGTGAACGGTGAGACAAGAGATAGATTGATACATGGGAGTCTAGGCAGAGAGCTTGCAGAATGTCTCTTTGCTGGGCACAGGGAGAATCCAGGAGCACGGAATCAGAACAAAAGAGAAGACATTATAAGCACGAGGTTTAATTGTTTAATTGCTGTGACCATGATGCCCTTCAGGGGAACATGGCCATCTTAGAGAATGGCACCATGGATAGATGGCTGTAACCAAGGCTTAGCAGCCCTGTCCCATGGCTTGGTATCGTGTGAGCCTCTAGGAATTGGAGATGCAATGCCTGAGATTAGGGCACTTGTGAAGTGCTTGGGGTGGCAGAGGGCTGAACTGACAGAGATTATGTGACCTTGACTGAAATCAAGTCTCTACGTCTAGCTGAAATGGCAATGTGAAATAACAATGAACTTTAGTTAAAGAAAAATTCAGAGAAACCCACATTTCTCTATCACAGAAAAATGTAGGGAAAAGTTACATTTCTTGACCGTACCTCTTACAATGCACCCAGACATGTAGAATGAATCCATGGGGCTACTGTAGAGAGAAGTTAATCTGTCTCCATCCTGCCCTCTTGTTTTATAGTAAAATGATACCCAGCATAACATTTAATTAAATATCACCATGTAAAAATGCCAGGGATTTATGCCCGGACACATGGAACAATGAAAAAAAAAATTACTGTGTTTTAAAAGGTACAACTCATAAAATCAGCAGAATTTGCAGGGAAAAATTATTTCAGCAAACTTCAAGGCAGTCAGTCACGTCCTTCTGAAAGGTGATGACCCCTGAGTTACATTTTTAATGTTACCACATGTGGAGTAGTTGAGAAGTAGATGGTTTCTCACAATTGTAGTCTCTGTGTTTTCTGTGTGTATTTATGGCAGTTTCTTCCGCCCCCCTCCATCCCCCACCATCCTAGGTCTTCGAGACCTTGCTCTTGACAATAGTGGCTTTGAGAGCAAGGCCTCAAATTGCTAGGGAAAGCCAAATGGGGGAGCCACGCAGTAGCTTTTCCCTTCCCATATCCTGAGCAGTCTTTTGCTTGGTCCATTTATAGTCCCCGGCTCTGCATCCTCGAAGCCAAAGTTCTCTGGTGGTTAAAACTTCAGCGGTCGCGATGAGATGGAAGCTTCCTGAGCTTCCTGTCCACATCCAAATGCCCATTTTTGTGCCTTGCTTTCTGTCTTCAGGTATTGAGCTGGCTCTTGTGTCATCTGTCTGCCTACAGACTGATTTGGTTCTTCACAGCCGTGGGGCTCTGCAGGGCAACGCAAGGTAAAAACATACCCAATCCCCCTGTGTGGAGTCTAGAAAGCAGAGTTTCTGGGGTGGAAACATTTGGCCACTGTTTGGTCCGTGCCAGTTCATTTGTCTGCGTGAATTATTTAAACATGTAATTTGCTTGGGGGAATGGGAGCGGTTCCTTCTGCTTTCCACAGTTTTGTTTTCCAAGTGGAAAAAGACTGAATATTTAGAAACTGTTTCCATAGATAATACCAGACAGAAGAAAAAATCCTGTCTAAATTTAGATGTTTTTTTGCCTATCAAGTCGAATAACTTTTAAATATTATTTAGACACGATTCCCTAGGTTTGTAAAGATAGGGAAATGCTTGGAGAGTCTGAATTGATATACCCTTTTTAGAAGGTAGTCTGGCAGTAAACCTTTCGATTGGGCGTGGCCCTAGTTACAGAAAACTATGGAAAATAATGAAATATTGAGGTTCCCTAGGTTCACGGTCTGTTATGTAAAACATGCACGTGCTGTTCACTTATCTGCTGAATTTCTTGATTGTGCCGGACCATCTGCTCTGTTCCATAGGAAATCACACCTCACTTTGCTGCTGGCCTTTTATCACCTTTCACGTGATGTTGGCTTAGTTGTCTGACATCAGCCTTTACAGGTGGTGGCAGGGGAGGTTTCACACCATCCACAGCACAGGCTCCACCAACTGACAGGGGGAATCTAAATGGAGTTCTGTAGAAGAAGCATTAAAGAATTGTAAACATTCCACCAAATTATTTCTTCCATAGTCAAAAGAGAAAAATCACCTAAGAAGTTAAAACTCTAGCTTTGATTCCTTTTCTACTCTCCATTCTAAAAGCAGCAGTTTCTTCAGATCTCAGCTCTGTGAAATCTCAAGGAACTTTCCGAAAACCCCAATCCCAACAAGAGGTATTGTTTCCAGAACTTTTCACATCTACCCAGAATAAGCCTCCCTAAAACACTCACGGGCTCCTAAAACACTGCTGTGTCTCCTTACCTTCTCATCCCTGACATTGTTGAAGTCTCATTGAGAGGATATTGTTTATTTGTTTGTGCTTCTTTGTTTCTAATCATGCTAGCCAACATTTTCTCTATGTTATTAATCTTAAAAAAAAAAACCACCACAACAACACATTTTGGTGTTTTTTATTAAGTCTACATTTTGTGTACCATTTCGTTAATTGGGCTTTATCTATATTAATTCACTCCTTTTATTTTTGGGAGGCGATGTGGGATTTTGGATATATGTGTATATTCATTTTTCAATCTCTTGTTTCCTAATGAAGTTAAGATTAAATATTTCTCTCTGAAAACTGCTGTATCAATTTCTTCGGATTTTAATACCTTACATTCTCCTTGTCACTCACAGTAATTGATTATTCTTCTTAATGATTTCTGGTGTAATTAGAGTTAAAAGAAGTGTGTAAATTTCCTGTTTTATTGCATTATGTACAGTGTTCAAGATCATAGGTAGCAGCTTTTTCGGTACCCTTTTTCAAGTTCAATTTTGGGGAAGGTTTGTAGAGATTATATGTTCTCTTTGTTTTTTCATAAATATTTATTTTTGAGAGAGAAAGAGAAGTAGGGGAGGGGCCCAGAGAGAGGGAGACAGAGGATCTGAAGCCGGCTCTGCACTGACAGTAACAAGCTTGATGTGGGGCTCAAACTCACAAACCATGAAATCGTGACCTGAGCCAAAGTTGGATGCTCAATCCAGTGAGCCACCCAGATGCCCCTGTATGTTCTCTTTGAATAAAAGTTTATAAATACGTACCTATATGCATATACATATATAATTTATATGTTGGCTTTTGTATGTTTCACTTATGTTGTAGGCCTATAAAGGTTTATAATTAATATATCTTATTTTAAATTGCTCCCTTTATCATTTTGAAAAATGCCTTTTTGTCTCCCATTCTTCCTTTTCTCTTTTTCTTAAGTTTTGATGATCTAATGCTGAAACATTCTAAGTCTTTGAATTTTTCTTTACTACATTCTGGGAGAATTCCATGATCCGGTGTTCCTACTTTAAGAATTTACTCTTCAGCAATGTCATTTTGCTAAGTGAGCCAAGTTAAGATTTTATAGATGTCATTTTCTACAACTCTAATTTCTACTGTTTACAATGCTGGCTTCTTTTTACACTTAAGCTGTGACATTCATTCATGTCAAAGTGTTTACTGATTTATGATATTTTTATTCACTTGGTAGGAGTTCTGGGTTTGTAGAGTTTAAATTTTCCTTCTTTCTTGGGGCGCCTGGGTGGCTTAGTCGGTTAAGCGTCCGACTTTCGCTTAGGTCATGATCTCGCGGTTCGTGGGTTCAGCCCCGCGTCGGGCTCTGTGCTGACTGCCAGCTCAGAGCCTGGAGCCTGTTTCAGTCTGTGACTCCCTCTCTCTCTGACCCTCCCCTGCTCACGCTCTCTCTCTCTCTCCTAGAAATAAATAAAAATATTTAAAAAAAATAAATGAATAAATTTTCCTTCTTTCCCTGTGTCAGCTTTCTCACACGGCTGCCTGTTCGTTATTATATTGAGGTTTCCCATCAAATCGTCTATCATATCAATATCAGAAGTCAGCATTGTGGGGGAAGAAATTATTGTCATGTCTCATGCTCTGCACTGCACTAAGTAAAAATGTGGGAATGTGTGGATTCTTATTTGCTGTCAGAGCCATCTGAAGCACTGTCCTGAACCCTTCTCTACCTTATGGTGCTGTATTCAGAACTGCTTCCTGGAGGCAGATGCTGCTATTGCTGCTCTTTCTTCTGTAAGGTGTGTATGTGTGTGTGTGGGGGGGTGTGGAATGGATATGGCTGCTGCATCTTCTTCACTTAAACTGATCACTCTGCCAGTCGTCCATTGGCCCTTTCCCTGCTTCTTCCTCTCCAGCCATGAAGACATTCTATTCTATCTGACGGTGTTCCTCTTCAACCTCATTCTATCTACTTTCAGTTTACAGGGATTCTTCCCACAGTTTGTGTTCAGTGAGAGTTTGCTTTCCTGTTTTTCTACTCTGTTACTCTTAAAGATTGAATACATATATTTGAATGTATATTTCTCTAGCAGCATCAGATACATACATAAATATTTCCTTTGTCTTTTTCTCTATTTTTTCTTTTTTTCACTAATATAGGAATTATTTATTTATTTATTTTAAATTCAGGAGAGTTAACATACAGTGTAGTCTTGGCTTCAGGAGTAGAACCCAGTGATTCATCTCTTACATATGCCACCCAGTGCTTGTCCCGAAAAGTGCCCTCCTTAATGCCCATCAGCCATTGAGCCCATCCCCCCACTCCCCTCCCCTCCAGCAACCCTCAGTTTGTTTTTAAGAGTCTCTTATGGTTTGCGTCCCTCTTTGTTTTAATCGTATTTTTCCTTCCCCTCCAATATGTTTATCTGTTGTGTTTCTCAAATTCCACATATGAGTGAAATCATATATTTTTCTTTCTCTCTCTGACTTATTTCACTTAGCATAATACACTCTAGTTCCATCCACATTGTTACAAATGGCAAGACTTCATTATTTTTGACTGCCAAGTAATATTCCATTGTATATATAAACCACATCTTCCTTATCTGTTCATTCAGGCTCTTTCTATAGTTTGGCTATTGTTAATAGTGCTTCTGTAAACATTGAGGTGTATGTCCCCTCTTCGAATCAATATCTTTGTATCCTTCAGATAAAGACCTAGTAGTGCAACTGCTGGGCAGTAGGATAGTTCTATTTTTTAACTTTTTGAGGAACCATCATACTGTTTTCCAGAGTGGATGCACCAATTTGCATTCCCACCAGCAGTGCAAGAGTTTCCCTTTCTCCACATCCTCACCAACATCTTTTGCTTCCTGAGTTATTACTTTTAGGCATTATGATGGGTGTGAGGTGGTATCTCATTGTGGTTTTGATTTCCATTTACCTGATAATGAGTGATGTTGAACATCTTTTCATGTGTCAGTTAGCCATCTGGATGGTTTTTTGTTTTTTGGGTTTTTTTTTTTTTTTTTTTTTTGGAAAAATATCTGTTCATGTCTTCTGCCCCTTTCCTCATTGCATTATTTGTTTTGGGGGGGTGGTGTTGAGTTTGGTAAGTTCTTTATAGATTTTGTATACTAATCATTTATCTGATGTGTCATTTGCAAATACCTTCTCCCATTCTGCTGGTTGCCTTTTAGTTTTGTTCATTGCTTCCTTCACTGTGCAGAAGCTTTTTTATCTTGATGAGGTCCTAATAGCTCATTTTTGCTTTTATTTCCTTTGCCTCCAGCATCATTCTAGTAAGAAGTTGCTGTGGCTGAAGTCAAAAAGGTTGCTGCCTGTTTTCTCCTATAAGATTTTGATGGTTTCCTGTCTCACGTTTAGGTCTTTCATCCATTTTGAATTTATTTTTGTGTGTGGCATAAGAAAGTGGTCCAGTTTCATTCTTCAGTATGTCGCTGTCCAGTTTTCCCAATACATTTGCTGAAGAGATGTCTTTTTCCCATTGAATACTCTTTCCTACTTTGTCGAAGATTAGTTGGCTGTATATTTGTGGGCTGATTTTGGGTTCTGTATTCTCCTCCATTGATCTATGTGTCTGTTTTTGTGCCAATACCATACTGTCTTGATGATGACAGCTTTGTAATACAGTCCAGAGTTGTGATGCCTCTATCTTTGGTTTTCTTTTTCAAATTAATTTGACTTCTCGGGCTCTTTTGTGGTTCCATACAAATTTTAGGATTATTTCTTCTGGCTCTGTGAAGAATACTGCTATTATTTTGATACAGACTGCATTGAATGTTGTAGATCGCTTAGGGTAATATTAACATTTTAACGATATTTGTTCTTCCAGTCCATAAGCATGGAATGTTTTTCCATTTCTTTGTGTCTTCTTCAATTACTTTCCTAAGCTTTTCAGCATATAGATGTTTTCCCTCTTTGATTAGATTTATTCCTAGGTATTCTGTGGTTTTTGGTGCAATTGTAAATGGGCTTGATTCCCTGATTTCTTTCTTCTTCATTATTGGTGTGTAGAAATGCAACCAATTTCTGTACATTGATTTTATAGCCTGTAACTTTGCTGAATACATATATTAGTTCTATCAGTTTTTTGGTGGAGTTTTTTGGGTTTTCCACATAGAGTATCATATATATCACCTATGAAGAGTGAAAGTTTGACTTCTCCCTTCCCGGTTTGGTTGCCTTTTATTTCTTTTTGTTGTCTGATCGCTGAGGCTAGGACCTCCAATGCTATATTGAACAACAGTGGTGAGAGTGGACATCCCTGTCATGTTCCTGATTTAGGAGGAAAGCCCTCAGTTTTTCCCCATTGAGGATGATATTAACAATGGGCCTTTCATATATGGCTTTTATGATGTTAAGGTATGTTCCTTCTATCCCGACTTTCTTAAGGTTTCTTTTTTTTTTTATCGAGAAAGGATGCTGTGTTTTGTCAAATGCATCTTTTTCTGCATCTATCGAAAGGATCTTATTCTATCTTTTATTAATGTGGTATATCACATTGATTGATTTGCAAATATTGAACCAGCCCTTCAGCCTAGGATAAATCCCAGTTGATTATGGTAAATAATTCTTTTGTTTACTATTGAATTCGATTACTCTCCTGTTGAGAATTTTTGCATCCAGGTTCATCAAGGATATTGACCTGTAGTTCTTTTTAGTGCTGTCTTTGTCTGGTTTTGAAATCAAGGTATTGCTAGCTTCAAGGATGAGTCTGGAAGCCTTCTTTCCATTTGTATTTTTTGGAACCGTTTGAGAAGAATAGGTATTACCTCTTCTTTAAGTAGCCTGGTAGAATAGACCTGAGAAGCCCTCTGACCTTGGACTTTTGTTTGTTTAGGGATTTGTGATTACTGATTCTATTTCTTTGCTGGTTATGGGCCTGTTCAAATTTTCTATTTCTTTCTGTTTCAGTTTTCATAGCATGTGAGTGTCTAGGAATTTGTCCATTTCTTCCAGTTTTATGGCATATAAATTTTCATAGTATTATTGTATAATTGTTTGTATTTCTGTGGTATTGGTTGTAATCTCTCCTCTTTCATTCATGATTTTATCTATTTGGGACCTCTCTCTTTTGTTTTTGAGAAGTCTAGCCAGGGGTTTATCAGTTTTGTTTATTCCTTCAAAACAACAGCTCTTAGTTTCATTGACATGTTCTACTGGATTTTTTGATTCTGTATTGTTTATTTCTGCTCCAATCTTTATATTTGCCTTCTTTTGCTGGCTTTGGGCTTTATTTGGTGCTGTTTTTCCAGCTCCTTTAGGTGTATGGTTAAATTGTTTATTTGGGACCTTTCTACCTTTCTTGCTTCCTGAGATAGGCCTGAATTGCAATGTATTTTCCTCTTAGGAGTGCCTTTAGTGCATACCAAAGGGTTTGGACTGTTGTGTTTTCATTTTCATTTGCTTCCACATATTTTTTAACCTTTTTCTTAATTTTCTGGTTAACCCATTCATTCTTTAGTAGGATGTTCTTTACCCTCACATATTTGAGGGCATTCCAGGTTTTCTCTTGTGGTTGATTTCAAGTTTGATAGTGTTGTGATCTAAAAATATACATGGTATTATCTCAGTCTTTCTGTACCTGATGAGGACTGATTTGTGACCCAATATGTGATCTGTTCTGGAGAATGTTCCATGTGCACTGTAAAACAATGTGTCTTCTGCTGCTTTTGGATGAGATTTCTAAATATATCTGTTAAGTCCATCTGGTCCAGTGTGCATTCAGAACCTTTGTTTCCTTTTGATTTTCTGCTTAGATGATCTGTCCTTTGTTGTAAATGGAGTCCTAAAGTCTCCTCCTATTATAGTATTATTATCAATGGGTTTACTTATGTTTGTTATGAATTGATTTATATATTTGGGTGCTCTCAAGTTGGAGGCATAAGTATTTATAATTGTTGGCTCTTCTTGATGGCTAGACCCCTTAATTCTAATATAATGCCCTTCTTCATCTCTTGTGACAGACTTTGTTTTAAAATCTGGTTAGTCTATTATAAGTACGGTACTCTGGCTTTCTTCTGACATCCATTAGCATGAGAGATGGTTCTCTATCTCCTTACTTTATTTTTTCTTTTTCTCTTTTTAAATGTTTATTTATTTTTGAGAGAGAGAGAGAGAGCAAGCAAGGGATGGGCAGAGAGAGAGGGAGACAGAGAATAGAAGCAAACTCTGCACTGTCAGCACAAAGCCTGACATGGGACTCGAACTCACAAACCATAAGATCATGACCTGAGCTAAAGTTGGATACTCAACTGACTGAGCACCCAAGCTCCCCTCCATCCCCTCACTTTCAGTCTGCAGGTGTCCTCAGGTCTACAATGAGTCTGTTGTAGGCAGCATATAGATATATCTTGTCGTTGTTATTTTTTTTTTTTGTCCATTATGATACCCTATGTCTTTTTATTAGGACATTTAGTTCATTTACATTCATAGTGCTTATTGAAAGGTATGAATTTAGTGACATTGTGTTATCTGTAAATTTTGTGTTTCTGGTGATGTTCTCTGGGCCTTTGTAGTCTTCACTGCTTTCCACTCAGAGACACCCCCACCCCTTTAGAATGTTTGCTGGACTGGTTTAGTGGTCACAGATTCCCTTAGTTTTTGTTTGTCTGGGAAACTCTTTATCTCTCCTTCTATTCTAAATGACAACCTTGCTTGATAAAGGATTCTTGGCTGCATATTTTTCTTATTCCGCACATTGAATATTTTCTGGCATTCCCTTCCAGCCTGCCAAGTTTCAGTGGACAGGTCTGTGACTGACCTTATGTGTTTACCCTCATGGGTTAATGACCTTTTGTCCCTCGCTGCTTTCAGAATTCTCTCTTTATCTTTGTATTTTGCAAGTTTCTTTATGGTATATCCTGGTGTTGACCTGTTTGTGTTGATTTTGAAGGGAGGCCTCTATGCCTCTTGGACTTGCATGCCTGTTTCCTTCCCCAGGTTAGGGAAGGTCTCAGCTATAACTTGTTTAAATAAGCCTCTGCTCCCTTTTCTTGGTCTTTTTCTTCTGGGACTCTGTGATATGGATATTGTTTCATTTCATAGAACCACCTAGTTCTCTAATTCTCCCCTCATAGTCTAGTAATTTCCTTTCCCTGTCTTTTTTAGCTTCATTATTTTCCATCATTTTATCTTCTATTTCACCTATTCTCTCCTCTGCCTCTTCAGTTCTCACTGTCACTACATCTAGTTTATTTCGCATCTCAGCTATAGCATTTTTTAAAATTCATCCTGACTAGTTCGCAGGTCTTTGATTTCTGCTGCAAGGGTTTCTCTGGTGTCTTCCATGCTTTTTTCAAGCCCGCTATTAGGCTTATGACTGTGTTCTAAATATATTTATATTGTTTATAACTGTTAGGAGCAAGATATATTGTTTAGATCTGTTTGGAGGAAGTCCCTCACTGTGATTTTTTCTTTATCTTTTTGGGGCGAGAATTCCTCCATCTTATCATTTTGGCTAAGTTTCTGTCTTTTGTGTGTTTTAAAAGCATATTAAGTGTCCTGTAGCTGAGAGTAATGCTATTATTAAAAAAGGGTCATACGCTGTTCAGGCCCGGGCAGTCCGGGAAGTGTTTCTGGTGTTTGTTGCCTGCACTGTGCTCTTGCGTTTTGCCAGCTCTGTCCCGCTGGTCAGTCCTCTGTGGAGCCCCTCCTTGCTCACAGTGTTGGAGTGTGTGCACATTTAGCTAGGCGCGCTTTGATTTGTTTATTGAAGTAACCCCGGGGGGAAAGGGGTAAGGGGAGCCCAATCCCACACAAAGACAAAAAAGAAAGGGGAAAATAGAAAGCCAAACAGAAAACCAAAAACTGTAAGGCTGATTCCAAGGAAAGAGAAAGGAAAAGAAATTAGGGGGAAAAAAAAAAACAGAAGAAAAAGGAAAGGAAGGAAAAAGAAAAGTAAAAAAAAAAAAACCCTCAAAAAATTAAAAAGTATGTAATAAGAAATGACAAAAATCAAATCAGAAAGTATGGGCCTGGTTCCAAAAAAAAAAAAAAAAAGAAAAAGAAAAAGAAGAAGGAAGAAAAAATAGAAAACAAAAAACAAAAAGGAATTGCTGTTGGTATGTGGGGGTGGTGGCTGTGCTGGTCCGGAGGCAAGGCCGGCTATGTTAGGTCAGTCTCGTTTCAGTAAATAAGCAGTTGCCAGGCATGGCGAGGAGGGGTTTGGTGTCAGTGTGTCCCGCTTCCATTGGGGGCCACTGTGCTGCTCTCTGAAGTCCCACTGAGTTGTTGTTAGGGGGGAAGATGGCGTCATGACAATCTCCTCCCGAGACTAGGGCTCTCAACCCATGCTGTACAGGCAGCCCCCACAGAATAGCCAGGGCGGTCAGCTTGCCCTGCGCCACAGTTCTCCTGAACCTTCTCCTTGGCCCTCAGTTGGGATTCAAAACCCAGTCTTAAAGGACTGGCACGGCACCGATCCTCTCTCCTGCTCTGGAATAGAGTCTTTTCACCGGGCCGATGAAAGACTTAGGGCTCACACCTGCAGAGTCTTTTGTCCTTGGCGAGGCAATAAACTCTCTCTAAAGTACTCCAGGAAGGGGACTGTTGTCTTCCAGTGCGCCCCAAAGATCACTGCATCATGCTATGCACTCTGGGACCAGCTCTGCTCGTGCCACAGCTCTGCTCCAAAGAAACTAGTGCACTTCCAGAACCTGAGAGTTTCAGCTCCAAAGACTATTTGCAAAAAAGAACTAGCACACCCAGTACTTTTCGCTCCTTAGTCCATGGTCCAGAGGGGTTTTCCGCTTTTGCTAACTCAGTGCTGTGCTTTCACAACCCCTCTCTCTTTCTCTCCTTTTTGTCTCACCGCAGAAAGTGTTCCCTCTCCTCCATAGCACCACTGTTTTATCTCCCATGACTCACATACATGCCTCTCGATCCGGCCAGGTTGCCTCCCTCCAACTGTGGAGATCCTTCTGCCACTCCGCACATCTATTTCCTGGGAGTTCCAAGTAATCTGACCTCAATAGAGCCAGGTTCGAGGGACGGGGAAAATCCAGGTCCCCCTTCTTCTCAGCCATCTTGACCCTCCCGCCAGCATTTTCCCCGTTTTCTATGTTTAACTTTGAACGTGGACTTTTTCACCAGAAAAATGTGTACCTGTATGTATTACGTTTTAAAATATGAATGTTCTTGGGGTGCCTGGGTGGCTTAGTCGGTTAAGCGTCTGACTTTCACTTAGGTCATGATCTCGCAGTTCGTGGGTTCGAGCCCCACGACGGGCTCTGTGCTGACTGCCAGCTCAGAGCCTGGAACCTGTTTCAGTCTGTGTCTCCCTCTCTCTATGACCCTCCCCTGCTCACGCTGTGTCTCTCTCTCTCTCTCCTAGAAATAAATAAAATATTAAAAAATTAAAAATAAAATAAAATAAAATATGAATGTTCTTTTATGATTCTATGGTAAAAGTGGTGACCCAGGATGAAGAAGAGCTGCTGAACACACCTGCTTCCTTAAGATGCTCTCTGCAGAATTCCGAGGAAGTCTTGATTGTGACGTGGCAGAAAATCAAGGCTGTGAGCCTGGAAAACATGGTCACCTTCAGCAAGAACCAGGGGGTGGTAGTCCAGCCCCCCTACAGGGACAAGATAAACATCACGCAGCTGGAACTCAAGAACTCCACCATTACGTTCTGGAATACCACCCTGGAGGATGAAGGGTGTTACAAGTGCCTCTTCAATACTTTTGGTTCCGGGAAGATCTCAGGAAAAGCCTGCCTCACCCTCTCTGGTGAGAATCTCTGAGAATCCATTGTCTCTGGCTAGAAATGTTATTTTCAAGAATGTTTGGAAGTTGGTGGTGGTGCCTAGTTTTTTAGGATCTTAGTCCCAGAAAGCTGGGTTTATGAGAAGATACTTAGCCTTTCATGTCTACTGTAACTGTAGTGATGGTTATTTGGAGAGTTCGTGGGGCTACAGTGAAACTCTGCCTGGAGTTAGCTTTGCTCTGAGGAACTGTGTTGTCAGCAAGGGTAAGTTTAGGACCATGGTGAGGATAATGGGGATAACTTATCTCCATAAGTAGCAATATGATTCTTTTTTTTCCCTCAGAAATATTTGGAAAGTTTTATTTAAATGTTTTGTGTTCCCTTTTAACCAACACCAAAAAGAGAAAAAAAAAGAATTGCTATTCCAAACAGGAGTGTGGATTCAGAGAGGAGTGGGCATGTGTGTTAAGAGCCGGGATGTGTCTGCCCGTCCAGGTGGCTCTTGCCAGCCCGGGTCACCCTGGGTTGGATGGCCCATCCCAGTTCACTTCCTGGAAGCCTCTGATGGCCTTAGAATGAGTGAGCAAACCCCCATCCTGCGGGGGAGCTCTCGGTCTCCCCTGCGGCTAGGGACATGAGCATGATGGGGCCTGGTGGTTCCAGGAGGGGAGGGGAGTGGGAAGGTCAGATCCGGAATGTTCCATGGAGGCTTTAGGGCCTCCAGGCCTGGAGAAATATGTTTGCTAGAAAAATAAGATGCTTTGCGAATTCCGGCAGTCTGTGTTCTCTGCCTGCCGAGACAGACCTACTCTGCTGGCCAAAGGGGCAGCGGGGGAGGGGAGCAGAGGCTGGAGGCCAGGAACGGCTCTGGTGCCAGTGGAGGGTTCCAGAGGGGAGCCAGGCTGGCGGCAGACTTTGGTTTCCTGGGTCCTCTCTCTGGCAGCTGTTGAGGCTGTGAGCGCCCCTGAGGAGTGGGCTCCCGGGTGGCGGGCCGTGCTGAGAGAGGGAAGCTGGCCGTCTGGCACAGACAAGTCGGTGCCTGGGCCGTGGGCCCTCAGAACAGGATGCCCAAGGCGGGCAGGGCCAGCAGGAGGAACAGGGGGCCTAGAGAGGGGCCACCCGCCGAGCTGGCCGAGACACAGTGGTCAAGGTTGGCACCGATGCAGGCAGCGTAAGCCATTACGTGGGGAATGTAGTTCTGCTCGTGGACGCCATGCAGCAGGTGCGCCATGGGACCCTTGGCGAAGACCGCTACGTCCTCGCCACCGTGGGTCTCATGACGCAGGGGCAGGGCAGACTGCGCCTGGTAGTTGGTGTGGGCGTAGTCCACCATGGAGACGAGTAGCAATATGATTCTGACCTGGGTTTGCTGCTGGCCATCACGTAACCCTGGAAGAGTCCCGTCTACTCTCTGAAGCAGAGTTTATTTGTCTGCACAATAAGTATAAAATAGATCATCTGTAAAGTCCTTAACGGCTTAAACATTTTTAGATCTAAGGACAGAGCCAGATTGGGATAACCTGAAGCCAGTTATGGTGGTACCTCTCATTCTGTTTTAATGCAGTTCTCTCGGTACTGATACGGGGACATACCACAGAAGCCCTCTATACCTGACGCCAACTATAGAGTTAACTGGATAATAAGCATTCTTTTACAACCCAAGAGGGTTAGTTTGACAAGATTCCTTTCCTTTTAACTGACACATAGCTGAGATGGAGAATTAAGAAGTGGGAATAAGGTATAGCTTTGGAGCATGGTTCAGTTGATGGTGGTTTTAGAGGGGGAAAGACAAATTTAGAGAGAGTTATCAGGAATGTTAAAGTGAGAGTTTGAACACACTAAGAATATTGGACACGGCGCTCAGCAGACAAGAGTGCAAGGGACATATGGCAACACCAAAAAAATAGAAGTTCTTTCACTTATTTTTGCCTATAGTGAATCCTCTCTGCAGGATCTTATGTCAGATTTTCTTCTTGATTCTATTTCTTTCCTTCTCATTGTCTCTTTGTCTCCTTTTTTCCTCTCTCCCCTCCCTCCAATGCTTCTTCCTTCTTTCCTTTCCTTTTTTTCTCCTTCCTTCCTTCCTTCCTTTCTTCCTTCCTCTCCCCTTCCTCATCACTTTTCTTCTTTTTCCTTCTTGTGTCATGTTTTCTCATTTCTGTTACATTTTCTTCTTCCGTTCCTTCCCCCCTCCTCCTCTTCCTCTTCCTCCTCCTCCTCCTTCTTCATTTTCTCCTTTTCCTCTTCCTTTTTCTTCTTCTTCTTCTTCTTCTTCTTTTTCATCTTTCTCCCTTCTCCTGCCCATCCTTTACCCTTAATCTTTTTTATTATTTTTTGTCTGAAAACCTCACTTCCCTCAGTCTTCTGGGTAGGAACCCCATTCTTTTCCATTCTGACCCTTTCTAACTACATTTTATAGCCTTGGATATACCAGAACGCCCTGCCACCCAGTCTCACCATGTCAACCCTCCTCATTTTCCCTCACTTTTATCTGTCTTCCCCTAGCTCCCCTTGATGTTAGTATCTGGGTACTATTTGGAAAAAGCCAAGCCCTTTGGCCCCATTTCCTCCAACCAATTGCCGCCCTCCCAGCTCTTGAACTTCTAAGCAAAGACCAGGCCTTCATTGAGTTACTGCCTTTTAATTATCTTGAGGGCTCCAAAGTAACCACAAGAAAGCAAAACTGCATTTGCCCAGCCGAGACGAACTGCACACTGAAAAATATACAATGACAATGAATTCATCAGTCAAGGGACTTTTAATGTCCTTTTCTCATAAGCTGGTTGTTTTCTCTTAACTCCGTAAGGTGATCTCCAAGGTTTTTCCAACTGTCATTCTGTGATTTTCTGGTTATGGGCAATGAATTTCTAATTTACATTTTCTACGGATATCCTAAGCAGGGACTTTCCAGGTCTCCTCCATGCATCTCATTCCCTGGTCCAGCTCCAAGCAGAGAAAGACCATCTCTAAGCAGTAGCCCCTCTATGGGCTTTCTGTTCTGACACTGCCCTGGTACTTCTGAGAAGTGCAGGCTACCTGTACAGAAGTGCTGATTGGCAACTACTGTCCACCTATGAGAGGGATGCCCAAAAGAAGGTAGAGATGCTGCATTGCTCGTGGAAAAGGAGAACAGAATAAGTAGGCTCTGGACTGTATGGGAAAGAAGATGCCCTTTATCCATTCAGCTAATTCCCCTGCAGAGAAACTACAGAGAGGGCTTTTCTTGTTACGGGGTTGTACTAGGCCAGTTTCTGTCCTGCCAGCCAGAGAATTAGACACAGGAAGAACTGAGAAGCCCCAGTTTGGGTTGGATGTGCCATTTTACCTCTTGAGCCCCCAGTGTCTTTCTGTAAAGATCCTTCTTCATCCTCTGAGGAGAAAGTGGTGCTTAACTGATGGCAGACCATGATTTGTTTTTTGTCCCAGTACAGCCCACAGTGTTCCTTCACTATAAGTTTTTCGAAGACCACGTAAATATCACATGCTCTGCCAATGCCCGCCCAGCCCCTGAGATCTCCTGGAAGGTCCCTGGGTCAGGGATTGAAAACAGTACTGAGATCCTCTCACACTCCAATGGGACCACGTCTGTCACGAGTGTCCTCCAGATCAAAGACCCCAAGAGCCAGGTGGGGAAGGAGGTGATCTGCCAGGTGCTGCACCTGGGGACTGTGACCAGCGTCAGTCAAACTTTGGACAAAGGTAAGAGAAGGTGGGCCAAGATGGCTGTCATTGCCTCTGTGAGCACACCTGGAAGGTGGTGAATGTTTTGCGAGCCTTTTGGTTTCTTAGCAAAGGAGCTAATAAGAGAGAGAATGGCATACGTGGGGAAAGAAAAACAGGGTGGAGAAAGTCAATAAATTTTACTTTGTACCAATTTTACTTTGGTAAATGTGGTATGTTGCCCACGTAACAAATGCTTTTGCCAAGATCCATCCATTCATTCATTTCCACACTGCTAACATTTACTGAGTATCTGTTCTGTACCAGGCTTTGGGGCTGTTGAAATGTGACAGTAAGCAAGGCTCAGTCCCTTTGCTCAGAGAGCTTCTAGTCTACTGGGAATACAGAATGGGCAATTATAAAACTGCATGTTAAATGCTTCAATAAGAAAGCTACGGTGCACCCTGGGGGGGGATTGAGGACAGGGAGGAGGGACATGAGCTCAATCTGGAGGAATCGTGGAGATTTCCCAGAAGAAGCGACATCTCCGATGATGGCTTTGATCATCTACACTGTGGAAAAGGGGCAACAGAGGTTTTAAGAAAGGGGCCGGTCTGACGATGTTTTCCTCACCCCTTTGAAAGAAACTGCATCCTGTTCAAAACTCCTTTTGCTCTCTTGTGTTTTTCTCTAAACTGCTGTCTCTGGGTCTTATGGATACAGGAAGGGTTGTGGGTAGAAGAATAAAAGGAGCGGCCTTTTTAGCAGCAAGGCACTTTGGAAATAGTCACGGTTTTCTTTCTCTATGTGGTTCTGAAGCACTAGCTCCAGATGAGGCTGTCTGTAATAAGCCTCCTAAAAAGGGATTGATGGTTCCCCCCCATCCCTCTGGGGAGGATTTTATGCAGTAGAGCTTGGAAAAGCTTTTTCCCATGTACGCCTCTAAGCAGCATTTCCTGTAGTCATTGCTGGGGTCCTTGTAAAAAGCAGACTAATCAAAAAGTCAACATTTAGGTAAGCTTGGTCAAAAGATTTGCAGTGTTAGATCTGGATGTTCGTGAAGAGATCCTCATTTTCAGCCAAGGCAAAGGGTCCATTTCCCTACAAAACAAATACCTGCAAAGGAACAGGTCTTCTTTCCCAAGCATGCCAAAATCGACGCCAACCGTTTATAGTATGTGTACATCAGCTCCGTAATGTTTGTTTCTTCTGCGAACGCTTACTAAAAGTCTTCTGCGCTTCAAGCACGTATCCGGTATGGAGACTGGGGAACTTAGACACATCTCTGTGTGAAGGTGCTCGATTCAAGTATGATGTGACAGCTCCCTTTACAGAGGTATGGGGAAGATGCTGGAAACTCTGGAATCAGGAGGCTCTTCCTCGGTCTTAGTATTGCACCGTATGCTGAGGAACTCCGTTTATTGGCTGTTGGAAAGAGCTTTACTAACAAAAACGCAGATTAGAAGAAATAGAGTAAAAGCATTGAGATGAGTTACTCCTGGGGTCAGAATCATGAGACGCTTGATTTTTTTCCCATTCTATTTCTCTGTAATTTCCAAAGCTTCCTCGATAAATATATGACTTTAATGGATCGGAAGGCAAAACATAGATGCTTTCGAGGCAAACTGAGCTCTGACCAAAGCCTTGCTTCTCCACTTACTACTCTGATTCCGAGCTTACTTAACTTCTCTGTTTTTTGTCCTATTGCTGTTGTATGTATATGTGAGGTGATCATAATAATATCTAACTCTTGGGGCTGTTTGAGGACTAAATGAAATCACACCTTCGAAGTTCTAAAGAGAGAGTAACCACATAGACCATGTGGTTAGATTATTATTAACTAAATGCTATCGAAATAATATGAAGCCATGAATGTAGACCTCAAAAGGTATATGTTTAAGAATAGTTAAAAAAAAAAAAAAAAGAATAGTTTTCAGTGCTCGCTTCTGCAGCACATATACTAAAAGAATCGTTTTCATTTTAAGCTCAGTTCTAGGAAGAAGTCACCACAACTATTGCTCTATCCTTTTTTGCCTCGACAGCTTCTTCTTATGACTTTGTTTCTCCTTTTTCCCCTCAACATCTTTAGGCTTTTGGTTTTCAGTTCCGCTATTGTTAAGTATTGTTTCCCTGGTCATTCTCCTCGTCTTAATCTCAATCTTATTATATTGGAAACGTCGTCGGAACCAAGACCGAGGTGAGTGATCACAGGAAGTACTAAGAAGGAAACATCTGATTTTTAAATAGCAATTTGGGGGTCACATGAAGATGTGACTAAGGGGTGGCAACAATGTGTTTTGTTTGCTACTTCGAAAATACGTAAATGTTTCTGGTATTTCAGAACACTTCAGCATCGTTTTCTTGCAATTGGACATTAACAGTGGATGTTTCTGGTTTTTATTTCCTAAGATCATTTAGTGGCTAATTATTTGTAAATTGAGAGTAAGAGTTGATGAGAGGAAATGTGGAAGATGTTTATCCAATCAGTGTTGAATCAGCTGATGGCAAAACCAGGAAAAGAAGTCGCAGCACCCACACTGTGTTTTTCTACTCCTTACTGAGGACAATCCCTTTTCTTTTACAGCGTTCCCCAGGGCCAGCTACTCCATCTAAGAGACTCTGAACTTGTCCAACACACTCACTAATTAAACAGTATTTTCTATGTTATACCCTTACTATGTCTCAAACACTATAGGCAACACACAGATGATCCAACTTAGATCTACATTATGTCATCCTGTCCTCATAGACTACAGATCTTCTCTCTGTCCCCTACGACACCTATCACAGTGTCTTATGTATATTGTTAGGTGCCCAATAGATGCTCATTCAAACAGTTAATGAATCATTGGATGGATGGATGGATGGATGGATGGATGGATGATGGATGGAAGGGTAGATTTTCAAGGCGATCTTTTCAATTCTTTTTTTCTTATTGTAATTTCAGTGTTAATAAATGCTGAGTCTAAAATATTGTGAGATATTATAAAATGAGACACTGTAAAACAAGAAGAGTCAGCCCGAAAGAGAATTAATTTTTTTTTCTGAAGACCGTGCATAATTTATTAAAGTCTACGCAAAGCTGCAGTTTATAGTGTGTTGATGGGGGTTTCCAAGGGTGAAAGGCTGATATGGGAGTTTTTGCCATCTCAGATAACTGCAAGGCAAGGAAGAAAATGTTGGTTTAGAGTGTGATCTTAAATTTCTATTAAAAACTTCACTTAAGCTCTACTTTTCTCCCCTTTTTAATGTCTCATGAGCTCTCTCTCATGTGCTAGGTTTTTCAAACACTTAATTTTGTGTGAGCTTTATATAAACCTCAGATTAATGTCATTTTATTAAAAAAAAACAACCAAATCTTCAGTGCCAATGACCGCTTTGCAAAAGTAGTCATAACTATGTGTTCTGTGGGGAGAAGGCATTACACATTAGATAATTTTATTGCATATAAACAGAAGCCCATAGAATTCATTAGTGCTCTACAGAATGTCAAAGGCAGAGGCCTAGTTTGACTCTACTTTATCTAAAGATTTCATTTTTCCAGTTAGGAATTGAAGCCAGAGATGGAAATTGACTTCCTTCCTTAAGGTCACACAGCTAGTTAACCAGCTGTGGTCTTGGTCTTCTGACCTCTGCCAGAATGTTCTTCCAGCAGGACACCCTGGAGTCCTGACTTGAAAGGTGTTACTGGGTTGCATTTATTTTAGTCCTAGCTTGCTGTTACTGCTGTATTCTTCTGGAAAGTATGAGGCAAAATTATGAAGTGTTCGAATTCGTTTTAAAAAGTCCCTGTTGAACAAGAATCTTATAATACAATCTATTCAAGCCCAAGGTAAATTCCACTAGAATGGGGCATTAGCGAAATAATTGTCTTTTGTTCATTAAGTAAGTCTGAGGTTTTCTGGGGAAAAGAATTGTTCAATGCCTTTTCCAGTTCCTGAAGCAAAGGGAGTCAGCTTATCTTTGTACCCAAGCTTTTTCGCATGCATGAAATAAACTCTTGTACCTCTATAGAATCTTGTAAGCACTAGGATTGCTGTTTACTGATGAAGTCTTCGTGACTTATGGCCAACTAGTTAATTACACTGAATGTGCAGTGACATATTTTGGGTGACTGAATTGTTTTGTGGGTTTCAGAAATGTCAATAGGCCCCATTTACTTAACTTGCTAGCAAAACCAAGTGTTTATTATGCTGGAGACTAGAACACTCAGGACCAGAACTTAAGTTATACAAAAAATTGGCAGAAAGAGATGGAAACCATGGAAGATACTGACATTTACAATTTCTTTAAGTAACAAATATTGATTATCAATTTGTGATGAAAGTGAACAGCCCTACTACATTTGCTTCCTATTTTTCCCTACCTTTACTTTGGGTTTTCTTTTTCTCTTCTCTTTGCCTTCCATCGTCCCCTAAAAACATACAACTTTTGGATTGCCAGGGGAACATGATGATCAAAATGACACCAAATTCTGGACCTGATGACTGGAAAAATGGCAACCATTCAGAAATAAGGAAGTGAAGGGGGGGCGCCTGGGTGGCTCAGTCGGTTAAGCGTCCAACTTTGGCTCAGGTCACGATCTCACAGTTTGTGGGTTCAAGCTCCGCGTTCGATGCTGTGCTGACAGCTAGCTCAGAGCCTGGAGCCTGTCTTTGGATTCTGTGACTCCCTCTCTCTCTGATCCTCCCCTGCTCATGCTGTCTCTCTCTCTCTCTCTCTCAGAAATTAAAATAAATAAATAAATAAGAAATAAGGAAGTCAAGAGGGGGAACTAAGTGTGTGTGTGTGTGTGTGTGTGTGTGTGTGTGTGTGTGTGTGTGTGTATGTGTGTTCAGAGTTCATGGAGAAAGAGAGGAGAGGAAGGATGAATTAATTCTTACAACTAACTGAATGTGAGCAGATGAAGAAATCCTCTCTGGCGGTGAGACAAATCTAGTTAGTTAAGTAAGGTTTGCCTCTTTGTTAGGTCCATAACAAACACAACAAAAAAGCTTTTTTTAGATCAAAATCACTTAATCATTGCTCACAAAAGCGCAGGCAAACTTACAGTCTTGGGATAGAGGGGTAACCTGTAATGATGGTGTTATTTTTGTACAAATCAGGATCTATTTTCCTTGTGATTCTGTTTAATCTCAGAGAGAATGCTGTTGTTCTTTTCACCAGTAACGGTGTGCTCTGGAGGAAGGTATGATAAGTTAGAGGCCGTTTCTCTTTGTTCCATTCCTGATCGGATCAGATCACAGTTACTTCGCATGAGTCTACAACAATCAGATAATAGGTTGATAGGTTTAAAAAAAAAAACCCTTTTATTTTCTTTCATGAATGTAGTGCTTTGTTACTGAAACAGAAAGTGAAAAAAAATAAAATTTCCTAGGGAGAATTTCCCCTAATCTACAATATTCTATTAAAACCCAACTGAGGTCATAAGTTTGTCCCTTCCACGTATGCTACAATGAAGTTAAATTTGGGATTGAAAAAAACCTTTTATTTCTCGTTAATTAGCCCACCAATGATTACGTGCTTCTCAGTAACAAAAACCTCACTTGGGGGCAGATCTGAATAGACAACCACCTCCCTTTTTGAAATGTTTGAGTAACAGTTTTCTTTTGATCGAGTCAAAATATAATTGGAAAACAGTAAAAACTTTACACAGCCATAGGAAATGCCCATTCCAGACTTCACGTTTTCTTCGAATCATCTAGCTATTTTGTAACAAAGTGTTTTTTCTTTCACCCACATTATCTGTATACTTACCGTGAATTCTTACACTTCACTTCATAATAACCTAACCTTTACATGGGCTCTCCTTTCAATGATAACAATGGCGGTATTAATAAAACACTGTGTCCTCGGTGGAATCATGTCACTTTCTCTTATTTTAAGCTTAGTACTATATCAAATAACAGAAGTGCTCAATAATTTTGATAGTGAAATTGGTGATTAGTTGGAAGTGCAATACAAAAAAGATTTGTTTCCAAAAACAAATTAAAATCTTTGCTCTGTGTAATAATTGTGTCTGTGTCTCCCTGACGCAGAATGGTGGGGTGGTGGTCCTTACCCCCAACCCAGTTTCCTCAGAGCTCCAAGCAGAAGAGATGTGGCACTTTCTATGAAAAAAAAAAATGTTAAGCAACCTTTATTGAACTATTTGGGTCAAAACTGCTGGGAGAAATCTTGCCTTCCAACGGATTTTTCTCCAAAAGTTTACTCTTGAATGGGTGCAGAAGCCATCCATCATATCAAAATGGATTACAAATGTCACTGGCTAACAGAATCGTAAGCCCAGACATTCTTGCCTGAGCTGTTCTATGTCTTTGATCACAGATAGTGGATACTGGACAAGTTAACAAATTTAAAACACTGCAGCTTCTGGTGAAGAGTTACTTAAGATGACACAGAGAATGAGAGGTGGCACCAAGATAAAACCCTAGATCTTTTACTTCACTAACTACATGCCTTGAAGGGAAGCCCACATCCTTTTAGTTTCTGTGCTAGAAATCTGCTAGCCCCTGAAAGGCTCTCCATGTGTCTTTGTGACACTTGAACGCCACCCAATGTCTAGTAAGCTAGTATCCACAGGAAACAAAGCTCAAGGTCTTATAAATAAAATACACATAGATCATTTGGAATTCTTTAACGTGTTTTCACTTGTAGTCTTAAGTGATTCTGCAAAACGTTTTTTCCTAGAATTACCTGTCCTTTTATTTTTAAACAATTAAAACAATTTTTTGATGTTTATTTATTTTTGAGAGAGAGTGGAGAGGGGCATAGAGAGAGGGGGACAGAGGATCTGAAACTGCCTCTGTTCTGATAACAGAGAGACCTATATGAGGGTCAAACTCATGAACCGTGAGATCGTGACCTGAGCCAAGGTCAGTCGCTTAACCGACTGAGCCACCCAGGTGCCCCTACCTATACCCTTTTAAAGAGTCACAGTGTCCTTACATCATATTTGATCAGGAAATGTCCTTATATTTGCCAGTTAAATATGCCCAGGAGTATTCTATGTTTACTGATCCTTTTGTTACTTATAGAAATATATACAAATATGTATAGAAATTATACATGTTTGAAGTTAATATCTTGAACTTTCTCTTATCCAGTGCCCTAGAGGAGTCCCACAGAACCCTGAATATTATGTCCTGGACTACTTGAATGTGCTTTAGAAGAAAGGCAGGAGGAAAAGGGTCAGTCTCCAAGAACAAAAGAGGCAGTGGTAAAAGACCTAAGAATTTCAAGATTTTCCTCTGCCATGTGAGTGACCCACTGCTGGTGAGCGTTCCAAAAGGAAGTTACTTCACCTCTCAAGTCTGTTGTAGGACTTGATTTTGTGAAACAGTGCCGTGTTGTGCTGTTGTATGGACTGTGGATCTGTAGCCACAACTCAGAGATGGACTCTGGCTCCAGCCGATGGCCGCCCTGTGTTCATCACTTCATCTCAATGAGCTTCCACATCTGCACCCACAAAATTAAGAAGCTGGGCCAGATCATTTGCCGTTCTGCTCTAAAATCTGATGTAAGTCCAGGAAAGAAAAAGGATAATGAAATGAAAAAGAGAACGGAGGATACAGAAAGGTGTTGAGGACCAAAGAACTTTCCTGAGACTACCTTTTACCTTTCTGTTGATGTTCCTTCTCTTCTTCCATATTGTTCGTAGGTCCATGAGTCTCTTTCCTCGTGTGTTTCCTCACTGCATTGCTAATAGCTGGTCTTTCTAAAATCCTTGGTTTCACTGCTATTCTTCATGTTCTTCTGTGATGTTTACCATAATGAATATGGGACTGAATTTATTGCAAGATAATATCGGCAACCTTAACTTTATTTATCTATTTTTATAGAAGAATAAGTATTGTTAACCCAGCAGCTCACATATTTAAAAAAGCTTGCATTTCCTGTCCCATTTGACTCATAAGATGATGACCAAGTCCTATTTTAGTCATTGTGAATTTAACATAGTGTAATGAAAATGTATGATAAAAATAGGCATTTAGGAGGTTTTATAAGTAACAGTCAGTCAATTCAAATGCTTTTCTCTTCTGGCTTCTTTTCTCATGAGTTAGCTTCTCATAATAGCAGAGAAGGCATGAATGGGTTTACAGATCCCTTTGTTCTAAATAGATTTTTCTTTTCTTTTCTTCTTATTTATTTTGGGGGAGGGGGGGATAGGAGAGAGAGAGAGAGAGAGAGAGAGAGAGAGAAACTCAAGCAGGCTTCATGCCCACCACCCTAGGATCATGACCCAAGATGAAGTCAGGAGTCAGGCACTCAACCGACGGAGCCACCCAGGTGACCCGTAAATAGATTTTTCTAACTAGTGGACTCTTATTAATCTTTTGAACTCTTATTAATTACAAGACAAAATTAGTGACTTTTTCTGTACTGCTTGTTTTCTTCTCTCTATTCAGTGGCTAAAACTTAACTTGTTTTCTCTGTTGAATTGGATATTTGTATATTTAAACTTTTCATATGTTATTTAATTCTGTATATTTTGTTTATTTGTATTAAAATGCTGAATGGTTAAAAGTAGAAGTGTCAAGGCTAAATACTTGGTTCATGATACTCTTGAGGAATGTGGTGGACATTAATGATAATCTTTATACTTTCCCTATGTGTGTGAAACCCTCCCCTCTCTCACCCACTAAAAGATGCCACTAACATTTCAGATAATCACAAAGTCACAAATCAGATATCCCTGATCTGGCCAGCAGGAGCTCCATCAGTTTGGTAATTGTGTCCATTTGATGTGATGTGGTCAATTTTGGAGCACTTCCTTGTATATGCTCTTTTGATTTTGCTTTTTGATACTAACCTTTGCAAACTGATTAGCTTACATGATTTTGAATTTAATACGAGCCACCACCCTGCCTCTGGTTTTGTTGTGTTTCTGTATCTCTGCATCTCAACTGCCAGATCAGGCAGGATAACTAAAGCAGCAGTTCTCCAACATTTAGAACATCCTTAGAAACATGATTGAGGAACCTAGAGGGCTTTCTTATAGAGAGAAGTATTTGCTGATATTTACCACATTTGAAATTAAAGCTTACACATTTAAAAAACAAAAATACACAAGAATGTATTCTATTAGCTGTCGGAGTGATGTCAACATTACATATCATGTAGTTTCTGGAAATGCTACAGCACACTTGAGAGAATGAAAGTGAAAATAGACAAATGATGTTTTTGTGTGATGGTGACAATAGTTTTGACTTTGTGGCCCCCCCAAAGTGGTCTCAAGGACAATATTAAAGACTGATCGCTTAAAGTATATGCAAAGAAGGAGACCACCTGATAAGAAGATTTCATGAGTCTTTCCCAAAGAAACTCCTTGTTAAATGGATACCTTCACAGTAAACAACTCATGATTACATCATAACTTAGTGCAGAGAACCTAGGACTGACTAATCCTTCTTCATCACTAATCCAGGGGTACCTCAGAGATACTGTGGTTTGGTTCCAGATCTCTGCAAAAAAGTAAATATCATTTTTTAAAAAGGCTCAAATGAATTTCTTGGTTTCCCAGGACATATAAAAATTATGTTGACACTACTGTAATATTAAGTGTGCATTAACATTATGCCTACAAAACCAATGCACATATCTTAATCAAAAAATACCTTATTGCTCAAAAGTGCTAGCCATCCTCTGAGCTTTCAACGAGTCATAATCACTGCTCACAGATCCCCTAACAAATAGAATAATAATTAAAACGTTTGAAATATTGCAAGAATTACCAAATGTGACACAGAGACATGAAAGGACCAAACGCTTTTGGGAACATGGCACCCACGGACTTGCTTAAGGCAGGGTCGGCCCAAATTTGCAATTTGTAAAAGACACAATATCTGTGGAGTGTCATAAAACAAGGCACCCTTGTCATTCAATTAAATTGGCTTATCAAATTGCTTATCAGTTACCTTGGAGGATATTGAGAGACTTGGACTTAGAACAGTAGGTTGTGATGGAAAAAACCTGGGAAGATCATAGCCAATGAAGGCAGGAGAAGGAAGGGGTCGCCCAGAGCATGCGGGTCGGCCTGAGAAGGCAGATGCAAGTGGAACATCTGTCTTGCCCTGGGGCCCCTGCCCTGTCACCCCTGGGAGAAGCTCACCAGCTCTCCCATACTTATCCTAAACATTTCTTTCTTTCTTCTTCTTCTTTTTTTTTTTTTTTTTAGTGTTTATTTATTTATTTCTGGGGGGGGTGGAGAAAGAGAGAGAGAGAGGCAGCATGAGCAAGGGAGGGTAGAGAGAGAGGGAGACACAGAATCAGAAGCAATCTCCAGGCTCTGAGCTAGTTGTCAACACAGAGCCCGACGCGGGGCTCGAACCCACGAACCGTGTGATCATGACCTGAGCCAAAGTCGGACGCTTAGCCGACTGAGCCACCCAGGAGCCCCCTGAACATTTCAATTAGGGGTGCTTTTTCTGAATTCGTGAATTGGAAAGAGGCAGCTTGGGCTCTGTATGCTTAAGTAATACTGGGAAAGTTGTAAGCATTTGAGTCATTTAGGACTACTCAATTGCACAGTCCTCTTGGTAAAAATTTAGAAAAATTCCAAGGTGGTGATAAACCTGCTCAGAGACAGGGAAAGCAAAAGAAGCTTTTTGTGCTTTTAAATAAAACTAAAACTGAAGATGAGAATTTGGGGGAGGATGTAAACATGTATTAATAACCAACAAGGTAACATTTATAAATACAGGTTCAGAGAGTACAAAATCCATATCATAACAAGGGATCATAAAGCTCTGGTTCAAACTGTTTCCTTGAGCAAACTTTCTTCTCTGGCTATCCTTAGCCTACCAAGAAAGAGATTTAACTTTTTAAAAGTAAAGCTCCCTTAATTAATTTCTCACAATGGTAATGTTTTTTGGGGGTTTTGGTTTTTATATTTGCTCCCAAGATATTTCAGATTTGACCACAGCCTCCCCGCTGCAGTTGCTCAGGCCAATGAACTTGCATGAGGTCACACAGAGCTGTGATTCATTTCTAAGAAAACCCATTTTTGCACACACATCACATACATCCGACACTTGTGCGGTCAAGAAGGAGCTAAAGCCCATTGTTCTAGGGGTGAAAAATGAGGCCCTAAGCTTTTCCGTGCCTCTCCTCAGGTAAGTACCTTTGTAAATGTCAGATGGGCTGAAACTCAACAGAGAAGCCCAGGCGTCCCGCCCTCAGGGCCTTCTCTACCCTCCATTCGTCCTGATTCAGCCCACACTCTACTTATCAGCAGATTCTGTTTATTCTACCAATATATTCAGAGTCCAACTCCTACCACCTGGCCCAAAACCAACGCTATCTTTCTCCTAGACTGTTGTAGCTTTCTAGTTAGTCTCCTTGCTCTTCTATCTCCCCTTTTCAGTCTATCCTCCTAACTGTTTTAAAATAGGAGTCAGTACAAATCATGTCATCTGCACAAAATGTCCAAATGCTTCTGGTGTCATAAGCCAAGGTCTTAACATGGGCTATAAGGCTCTCCATGACTGGGTCCCCTGATAACTCTCTGAAATCATCTACCCCTCTTTCTCCTCATCACGCCTTGCCAGCTACACTAGCCTCCTTACCATTTCACCGCCATTCAGGCATGCTTATGCCACAGGACCTTGCCACCTACTCTTTTCTCTGCCTGGAATGTTCTTCCTGAAGATTGCCACATAAGCCCTTTCCCCAACAAATGCTCTTCATCTCCTTCGCCGTTTTACTTGTCTCCATTGCCCACGCCACCTAGCACACTCTGTGCTTTATTTATTTCACTTATTATCTGTCTTCTCCCATTACTTGGTAAGCCTCATGACGGGGAGCAGAGATTTTTGTCTGCTTCCTTGCTTGCTCTTTTCTAACACCTAGTACAGGTGGTCAACAAATATTTTTTTGGATAAATTAATTTTATGCTAATATGTTTTCAGAGGGAGGAGTACTTCAAACAGCTTTACACTGGAACATCCTTCCTACCATATGGAAAAGCATGATTGGCCTAGACAGCAGGAAAAGGACTTTTAGAAATTAACAGTCATGAAGGCTAGGGACAAGCATGATGGATTTAGAGCCCAAAGAGGGGGTATATCTGAACGGTATCTGGTGTGTTGAGAGGGAGAGAAAGCAAGATGACAGAGAAGTAGGGAGCTCTGTACATTTCTCAGGCACACATCTCTCAAACGGAGAAGGCCTGAAGCCACGGCAACCTTTGCAGAATCCAGGAGTTTGGGGGCACCTGGTGGCTCAGTCAGTTGAGTGTCCGACTTCGGCTCAAGTCATGATCTCACGGATTGTGGGTTCAAGCCCCAAGTTGGGCTCTGTGCTAACAGCTAGCTTAGAGCTTGTAGCCTGCTTCAGATTCTGTGTCTCCCTCTCTCTCTAACTCTCCCCTGCTCATGCTGTCTCTCTCTCTCTCAGAAATAAATAAAACATTTAAAAATTTTAGAAAAAGAAGAGACAGAGAGGAGAATGGGTGAATTAGAAGACACAGTTACAGAAAAAGAGGAAGCCGAGAAAAAGAGAGAGAAACTGATCCAAGAACATGAAAGGAGAGTTCCAGAGCTGAGTGATACAATCAAATAGAACAATATCCATATCATAGGAATTCCAGAAGAGGAAGAGAGAAAGGAAAGGCACTAAAGGAGTCCTTGAACAAATTATAGCTGAGAACTTCCCCAATCCGGAGAAGGAAACAGACATTGAAATCCAAGAAGCACAGAGAACACCCCTCAGACATAATTGAATCGATCTTATGCAGGACATATCATAGTGAAACTGACAAAATATAAGGACAAAGTGAACAGTATCTGATCTGCCTCATTGACAAACCCTGTCATTCCCAACAAGCTTCCATGAGTTTGCTAATGAAACTAAGGAGGCCTCTTAATCTTAAATGACACGATGGAACCATTCAAAGTAATGTGATCATTGTTCTCAGTATTGTCTCCTCCCTGGGCTTTTGATTGGCCATGGTGAGTCTCCTCAGCTCCTACTGCACAAAAGAGGTCCCAGGTTCATACTGAATAAGCCCACAAACAGGACCAGGAGCAGCAGAAGAAGGTGGCAGCGGTAGTGGAGGGAAGTGGTATTGGCTTTCTGATCATAGTTTTTCCATCTTCTTCTGGAGTATTAACAGCCAGGACTCTCCATCAGCGATGGCAGAATGCCCTCCAAAACACTTACAGAGGATGCCAAACCTGACATCCCTGAATTTCTCTCCCTAGACGTCACGTTCCTTCACCAGATCCGCTACTATGTCATGACAGAAGGACCTTGCCAGAACTTGAAAGGTTCCAGAGAACTCATTCGGCTGAAAGTTATCCTAGACTTTTATTTCCCCTTTTCCATTTGTCCCCATGGGTTTCTGAGAAGCCAAGCCAGTTGCACCGATACCTAGACATGGTTGGAACTGCCTGGGGAGAGAAGATGCTTCTCTCTACTTCATCTTAGAGCTAACTTTAATTTAAAAACCCCTTGGAAAGACAGAATGCATTCCCCAAGGGAACTCCACACCTGTCAAGTCGTATTTGAGTATTGTTGATGTGGCCGGGTTCTGTCCCCAAAGTATCATCAAAAGCCACCATCTTGTATAAAAAATGGCAACAGCAGTTTGAGACTTAACGTCTCAGAAGACGGTTGGCATATGGTTCTAGGTAAGTTGAAACTTCCTGATAGATGCAAAAAGGGGCACAGCCTCCTGTGAGTTCCCATTCAAGAGACCGAGTAGGAATCACAAAAAGTCAGCATTAAAAGTAATTTCAGAGATGGGAAACTAAGGCCTGGAGGTGTCGAGTAACTCACTGAAACTTCATAAGATTCATTCCTTTACCAGGAGAGAGGAAAGAAACAGGGAGTAGAAATTTCCAACATAGCTCAGATAAGACTCTTCTGTGGCCTGAAAAGCTAGCTAAGGGTACTGACTCAGCCAAGAAAAAACATTTCTTAAGTTTAAATATAGCTTCAGGAGGTCAGGGCTTTACTGGAACCCCAAATTTTCCTGAATTGCCTCCTTCTGCATGTGGTTCAAAGCTATTCCCATCACCGGTTTTTGATGTACTTCCAATTTCTCTCACAGTGAACAGGTAAACATCTGGTTTGATAGATATTACATACAGTTCTGATCTTACACTTAACTTCTGGAGAATTCTTTCCCTTGGCTGACACAGTCTGAATTGCTTTCAGCAAACATATTTTTTGCCTTGGATTTTGACAATGGTGGGAGGGTGGCACATTCTTGGTCAGGGAGAGGAAAGTTTTTGTATATACATCAGGTTAAAAATAAACAAAGAAAACCAAGAGTCACTTATGAAGTGAAAATGTACAAGCCAGGCTTGAACGAATTTGCATTCACTTTCATCAAGTTTCAAAAGCTAAATGTTTCAGAGAGAACATTCCAACAGTGGTGAAAGATGAATAGAAAGGAAACATATGATTTCATATCTGAGCTCATGTTTGGCTTCACATTTTGAAGAAAGGGTTGGAGGAGGGGTAATGTCATTAGATGAAGCTTGTGATGATTGGTTTTTAGAACAATTAAGTATAGAATATGTTCTCTCTTTTTCAAGTTTATTTATTTATTTTGAGAGAGAGAGAAAGAGAGAGAGCACTTGTGCCCACGCATGCACAAGTGGGGGAGGGGCAGAGAGAGACAGAGAGAGAGAGAGAGAGAGAGAGATTGAGGATCTCAGTCTGGCTCAGCACTGTCAGCATAAAGCCTAACCCAAGGCTGGATCTCACAACCTTGAGATCATGATCTGAGTCAAAATCAAGAGTTGGACATTTAACTGACTGAGCCACCAAGGCGTCCCAAGCATAGAGTATTTTCTATATTAGGAATTATTAGGAAGTGACATTGCATTTCTTTTTATCATTTTACATATTTCCTTCTGCTAGTTGCATTTATCGTGATCAGCATGTATTTCGAAGCAGGTAGCGTTTATCAAGAACTATTCCTGCTTCCCTGCTGTACTGGGTCCTGAGAGATAGTGGCAGAGAGAAGCACTAATAAAATTTTTTCCCTGGAGAAATTTAATACTTAATGACAGGCAAATTAACTTATCTGTATGTATTTAAAAGCAACTTGTGAGATACGAAGTAATATCATGAATGAGAAATAAAATTTAGAAATGTGCTTATTATAAGTCAGCTTATATTTTGATTACATATGTAATGGTAGGATGTCTTGGGTATGGATGATAGGGAATGAGATCGTGTTGAAACTGAGGTTCATTACACTCTTCTGTCTAGTTTTGTGTATGTTTGAAAATCTCCTAATCCAAACTTTAAAACGAAGAACCGAGCTCCAACTTTGTGATTAACTGGCTCTTTGAGGGCGGTCTTTCATATAAGCAAGAACATTTCCTCTTCTATTTTCACAATCTAGTCATCTCCTGCTTTCTTTTCATGTGGCTTCCAAATAAAATCTTTCTTCAGACAATAACCTTGAACTCCATTACTGTAGACCTCTATCAGTGAAAATATAATCCCAATACAATATTATTACAAAACTTTAAACATGTATTTTATTTGTCATCCTCAGATACTCAAAACTATTATAGCCAGCTCTGAGCACACTTTCAAACTCAGTGCTGATGAACCAGATCCAGGAATCATGCCTTTCTAACTTGTTTCACAGCGATCTTTAGGAGTAATTGACTAAAGACACATAGTCCATTTACTGGGCATATATTCTCAGACCACATAATCTTGGCCCATTATAGAATCACTTACAACTTCTGCTGCTTTTGAACAATGCCACAAGAAGCATTCATGAGTATTTGTGGGGAATGAGAGCATTGTATTACTTAGTGCTTTGAGTGAAAACCAGTACTAGAAAAACTGTTACTTTCCCGAAGGAATTGACCTACTACCTCCTCTCTGATTCTAATTATCTAAATGATTGATTTCCCCCTTTTTGCCTTGACTATCAAGAAGGGAAAGTCCAACTAAGAAGTTACTTTCCAATTGAAAATAAATAATACATGCCTCTTTTTAGAAAAGTCGTAAAATACCCAAGGAATAAAAACCAGGGAAAGAGAGGCATAAAAAAATTAACCCATTGTCCCATCATCCAGAAAAGCCGCTGTTAATGCTTTTTGTAAGAGCCACCTATGATACTCAGTTAATGGAATTGCATTTACCATTATGGTTGATATGAGCGCTCACCTTTTACTTGGTTCTGATTTTCTCAATTTCCTACTTTTTAAAGTATATGTATTTTGAAACTGTTTCAAGTCATTTTGGGGAAGAAGAGGTGCAAATAAAAGTTAATCCTTAAACTAAAATGGTGGTAATATGAGGCAACTATTGCCAAGTTTGGGTGTCCCTGATATAATGCCTACTTTCTATGGGATTATGAGGATTATATCAAGTAAGGCACCTGTTACACATTGAAAATTTCAAAGTACTATAAAATAATGATAATAAAAATGGCTAACACTGATTGAGTACTTTGCTATTTTTCTAGGCACAAAAACCTTACCAAATGCTACTGTTTTAGCATTTCAGCCTTTGGAGTTATTAAACAGTTCACTATTTTATGGAGTAATGAGTTCTTTGCCTTAATCTCTATAAACTCAGAATGTGATCTTCTCTGAAAACAGGTCTGTACAGATGTAATTTAAAATAATCACCTTGTGATCAGATCATCCTGACTTATCACAGGATGCCCTAAGTTCAATGAAACGTACCTTTACAAGACATACCTCAGAGGAAAAGTAATGTGATCATGGAAGCAGAGATTGGAACGCTGTGGCATCAGGCCAAGGAATGCCTGGAGCCACCCAAAACTAGACAAGGCAAAGAACCGATTGCCCATAGAGCCTTTAGAGGACGTGAGCCATATGGACAACTTTGCTTTCAGACTTCTAGCTCCCAGAACTGGGAAAGAATATGATTCTGTTGTTTAAAGCCACTAAATTCATGGTCATTTGTTACGGTGGCCCTAGGAAGTTGATACATAGATCTAGAAAACAGAACTGGAATAAGTTGAGAGGAAGAAAAAAATGAACTTTCTAATTATTGGAACTGTTCAAGACAGTGAGAGGCTAAGTTATGAACTCATGGGCCTCTGGCAAGTGGAGTAGTGGATTAGAAGTTAAATGGCCAGGAGGAAACGGCTTAAGACTCCTTTACACTTTTCCCCCCCTCAGATTTACATATTTCTGATCATAGTTTTCTGGAATCACTTCTCAAAAACCCCCAGATTTTACTCACATCATTCTCCAGTATCCCTGGTTGGGGTAAAAATAATGCAGTTAGGTCCAAACAAGAAGGTTAGTTTCCAGCACCGGAAGAAGCCAATGCTGACCATGCCTGGCAAAGAGATTGGGAATACCTGGCAGAGATTTATAATTGTGCAACCACGTCCCTGAAGTGGATTCATCTGCTGCTTTCCACATTTGTAGAGGAACAGACTTTAGGCTCTAGCACAGTCAACATTATGAACGATGCCCGCAGACAGATTAAGTCTCACCCTCTTAGCATGTGCCTCTCCCGTCATATCCTATAGTATACTTCTAGAATGCTCTTTAATTTGTCATTTCTTTGGTCAAGTCTACTGTCTTCTGTGTTTCCATTTGGGGGATTACTTGTGGCACTACAATTACGTAGCCAACAGCACAATAATTCCACATAAACAAAATCTTTCTCCCACAATTCCAAGACTGGGAAAAGTGGTAAAGCGCTGTTTCTATAACCCCAAGCCCTGTAATTTGGAACAACCATTTGGAACAGAATTTAAGCTTTCACAGTATATTTTCTTTGTCTAAACAAATCCCGTTTCCCCTTCAAGGTACAGTTTAAATGTTCCTCTCCTCTTGAAGAATGTTCTCAGATTTTCCAGGCTAAGATCACATAGCACTTTTATAGATTTTTATTTTAGTTCTTAATATAGTAATTAATATATTTTTTTATTACTTGTCCTGTGGAACAAAATGTACATCTTAATTTTCTTGGGGTCTCCAGTGGCCATCAGAACTAGGCACATAGAAGGTGCTCAATAAATATTTGTGAAATACACTAAAGTTGCTTCACATTTGGGGCATCATAAAATGAACTTAAGTTGTTTCTATTTGAAATAATGGGGGTAAGAAAAGAAATTGTTACAATGTATTACATGTGATAAGGCCAAATGCTCAAGAGTCTGAATTCTGGGTCAGGATGTTAAATATATTTCTTCTTGTGGGTTAATTGAAAATGTGAAAAACCTTGAATTAAAGTATGGCTGTTAATAATATCTACACAACTGAGCAGATATTTTTAGCATATATTTTGGTAACTTTTGTTAAAAATCCAAGTGTGCCCGTCATTTTTTGACCTCCACAGCTATCTTTCTCCCTAGGAAATTTCAGATAACACGTGGAGATCCTCCTATGGCCAGCTGATTATACGGACACAATCAACTTCTGGGGGTTAATGAAGACAGACAAACACGCGGCGTCTGAGATTAATGAGAAAGACAAAAGTCATTCCTCTTTCTTAGTAGCAGAGCTGGGATACAGACCCAGTTGAACAGGCTCCAAAGCCAGAGCTCATTTTTCTCTGTCTTATTATTGAAATGACTTCCTGAAGAAGCAGAAGCTTTCCAGAGAGCTGCCTGTCAGAGCCTTGCAAGCAACGATGCTGAATATCCATCCTCAGGGATCAAAAGGAAGCCCGAAGCATTTATGTACTCCTTACAGGACCTCACATCCCACATTTCCCAAATACACTCTTTGTCACCATTACCTAACTTGTCTTTATCCCTGTTTATGGCAGTCACTACCAGAAGCCCAGAAAGGCACTCATTCCTCCAGGCACGGTGGTTCCCTTTCCTGACTCTGTTTCCCACCAACCCCTAATTCCTGAAATCCTTTGCCTCTGTTCCCTAGAACTCAGGGCCAGTCATTAGCAAACTCCCCTGTGTCCACACCTTTTCTTTCTTTTTTATTTTTTTACATTGATTAATTGATTGAAGAATAATTTATATACAATATTATATTAGTTTCAGGTGCACAACATATTGATTCAACAGTTCTATACATTACCCAGTGCTTACCATGGGAAGTATGATTACCATATATGCTATGACAATATTACTGACCATATTCTTTATGCTGTACCTGTCATCCATGACTTATCTATTTTATGACTGCAGGCTTATATCCCTTAATTCCCTTTATCGATATCCACATTTTCCCGAATGTTTCCTTTCATCTTTTGCACTAACTGAGCCCATGGCCCCCTGTGGACAGAGCCCCCAGCAGCTCCTGAGGGGGTTTGGCTGGACTTAGTTATGGTGTGAGGAGGCATGTTTTCTGCCCGTCTATGACACTTCTCGGCCATTTTCCTTTATGACTCCATGAAAATCCTTTTCTTTGAATCTCAAATCTTCAAATAATTTACTACCCCCTCCTCCTGCTTACAGTCACCTACCTTTCCAGGTCATCTCCTGTATTTATTGGTGATGTTTGTCCCTGACTAACTGCTATCGTCTCCAAAACTACTTCTGTTGTAATTATTGGTAATATGTACATAGATGGCTTTTCAATTCCCTGCCTCTTCCTCTCCACTGACCTAATCCTAGTCCTCACCCTTTCTCAGGCACTTATTTATATGCTCATGTTCTAATCTTTGTTCTCACAGAAACTTCTGCTCATTCATGATCCCATTTCACATTTCCCACTGCTGTAAGGCAGTTCCCTATTTTTCCTGTTTACTTCCTCAAGTGCTCCAACTCCAGCTAATATTAATCTGTGATTTTCTTTATTCTTTACCTGTTACTCTGGACCAAAGGCAATTTTGACCCTCAACCCCAACCTTAGGAGACATTTGGAAATGTCTGGAGACATGTATGGTTGTCTCAGCTGGATGCTAAATGTTATTGACATCTACTAGGTAGAAGCCAGAGATGCTGCTAAACATTCTACAACGCACAAGGCACCCTCCGCACCCAAGCGTTATCCAGTCCCCACTGCCAATAGTGCCAAGGTTGAGAAACTGCTCAACGTGATCAGGATTCTCAATAGATTGATTCTTCCATGGCATATGGATTGAATTGTGTCCTCAGAAAAAGGATACGTTGAAGTCCCAATGCCCAGTTCCTCAGAACATGAATTTATTTGGAGATAGTCATCGCAGGTATAGTTAAGACAGGGTCATGCTGGAGCAGGATGGGTTTCTAATCCAATGACTGGTGTTCTTATAAAGAGAATACCATGTGGAGATACAGAAGCACAGGGAGAATTTCATGTAAGGATAGAATGATGCACTTGAAAGTCATGGAATGCCAAAAATGGCCAGGCAACCACCAGCAGTTAGGAAGAGTCAAGGAAGCGTTCTTCCCTACAGGTGTCAGAGAGAGCATGGCTCTACTGACACCTTGATTTTGGACTTTGACCCTTCAGAACAGTGATGCAAGAAGCAGTCCAGTTTGTAATGCTTTGTTCTGGCAGTTCTAGGAAGCTAATACTTATGGTTTCACTGAACTTTACTCCATTAATGTCCTCACCTGTTGCCTTGCCCAGTTGAAATAATGGTGGTTGCTAATGCAATGGAATATACAATCTTGCACAACTCTATTTATTTCGATCAGGAAGCAAAGAGACTGAAATCTGGGTATATGTTACAGTACTTATCTATCCAAATCAAGTAATAAAATGTTGCAAGCAAATATGATAAAAAGTTTGCTTAAGGATGAAACTGGAAAGAAGGCAAAGACTTATGGGATTCACTAAATTGACATACCAGTGACATAGCAGAACCCTTGAAAAGGGCCTTACCTTGTACTCCTAAGCTGACTTTTCTTGGGTTATGCTTTGTCCTGCTTCACGTAATCCAGATTTTAATCCCTTGACCAATGACCAAGAACCCCAAATCCACAGCGTTGGTGTCAAATCTCTGACCAAGGACTTCAACTATATAATCTCAGCTACTGGGCTGGGTCTGAAATAATGATTTTGTTACACTTTGTTGATTAAATGACTTTGAACCTGTGACTGTACAAAAATAAATAAGTAAACACAGAGATGATGAAAAAATAGATACGGTGCTGGTTTTATGTGTAAATTTATTTTTATGCAAATATAACAAGTTTAAAAATAATTTTACTGCTTTGTATATTCTTTATATTCATGACATTTAAGAGAAATTAACATAGTAAACACATTATTTTAATTGAAATACTTTTTACCCATTTTCAGTCAGTTTTCAATACTTAATGTAATCTTATTTACTAAATTTATGAGTTTAAGGTTTGAAATATTTTTTCATTATTGCTGAGGTATAATTGACATGCCACATTGTATTAATTTCAAGTGTACAACATATTGATTTGACAAATCTATGCATTACTTAGTCCTCATGTTAAGTGTAGTCACCGTCTGTCACTATTATGTTAATACAGTATTATTGACTATATTCTCTATGCTGTACTTTCCCATCTCCATGACTTAATTTATCACTGAAGTTTGTACCTCTTAATCTCCTCTGTCTCTCTCATCCATTCCCCAGCCTGCCTCCCTTCTGGCAACCACCAGTTCATACTCTGTATTTAAGAGTCTGTTTGCTTGTTTGTTGTTCATTTGTTTTGTTTTTTAGATTGTACAAATGAATGAAGTCATATGGTATCTGTATTTCTCTGTCTGACTTATTTCACTTAGCATAATACCCTCCAGGTCCCTTCAAGTTGTTGCAAACGGCAAAAGCTTTTTGTGGCTGAGTAATATTGTGCAATATGTATCACAGAACGCCCAGTAATTTTTGACGAATCTCCAACCACAATGGTTGTATAAGTTTACATTCCTACCAAAAATGCACAAGATTTTCCTTTTCTCCACATCCTCTCCAACTTATTATTTCTTGTCCTTTTGATACTAGCCATTGTGACTATCTCATTGTGGTTTTGCTTTGCATTTCCCTGATGATTGTTCTTGTTGAACCTCTTCTCACATGTCTGTTGACCATCTGTATGTCTTCTTAGGAAAAATATTTGTTCAGGTCCTCTACCCATTTCTGAATTAAAAAAATTTTGGGGGCTGTTGAGTTGTTTAAGTTTATATAGATGCGTATATATATTCACTAGGTTGCCTTTTTGTTGTTGATGGTTTTCTTTGCTATGCGAAGCTTTTTTGTTCTGTGTAGTCCCAATAGTTTAGTTTTTACTTTTGTTTCCCTTGTCAACATATCCATAAATATGTTGCTAAGGCTGATATCCAAGAGATTACTGCCTAGGTTTTCTTTTAGGGGTTTTATGGTGTCAGGTCTAGTTTAGTTTTGCACATGGTATAAGAGAGTAGTTTGGTATTATTATTCTACACTTAGCTGTCTAGTTTCCCAAACATCATGTGCTGAAAAGACTCTTTCCCACTGCAAACTTGTGCCTCCTTTGTCATGGATTAATTGACCATACAAGCATGGGGTTTATTTCTGGGGTTTCTATTCTGTTCTATTGGTCTATATGTCTATTTTTGTGCCGGCATCATACTGTGTTTTGATTATACAACTTTTTGTATATTGTGAAATCTGCGATTGTTGATACCTCTAGCTTTGTTCTTCTTCCTCAAGATTGCTCTGGTGAGTTTAGCTTTTAAAAAGCTGAAATGCATAAGAGAATTACATATAAATATAAAAATTTTATATTTAGCTTTATTAAAGTTGTTTATGTTCTCTGGAGAGTTTGTTAATGGGTTTTGTATGTCTGTTTTCTTGAGTGCTTGAGATTTTTGAGGAGGTACATTATATGAAATGTGACTGCAGCTAGAATACTCACAAAAATGTAAGTAACTAGGTCTTTAAAATATGTTTAAATGTCCAGGAACATTCAAATTATCAGATTTTTACATTCATTTATTGAATTATATGCTTTTAAAGTATAAAATAATATACATAGTATCTGGAGTATGCAAATTTTGCTTGTCAAATGTATAAGCTAACCTAAAATAAGTACAAACTGCATTTAATTTCAAACTAAAGATTCTTAATTTACTAGATTTTTGCAATTGTGTTTAAAAGCTTAGAAAAAGTAAGTTTTTCACTTTACAACTGTAGGCGATTGAATGTCAATGATAACACAGGCTACTGTAAGTATTGTTTTCTGTACACAAAAGCCTCTATGAGATTTAAATTAAAAAAAAAAAAAAAAAGCCCAAATGATGTCAGCCAGGGACGGATCTGAGAAATCTTTCTGATGAAAGTGACTCTGAGGCTGGAAATAAGGAACCTGAAAAAGTTAGCCAGGATAGTGAGAGCCTGAGCAGGAGAGAGGAATGACTATATGTAGGGGAACACAGAATTTTAGTCTTACCAGAAATAAAGGATGAAAGAGGAATCCCTAGGGAGGTAAGTGCCAAAACTCCCTTTTTGGAAAACTATTCAAGAGGCAGCTAAAAACAGCCTACAAAGTGCCTCCCACTTCTAAAACAGAGTAGACATACTTGGTATGGTTAAAATGAATCTAAGTGCTTCCTTCCAGAACTCTTTCCCATGAAGAAGCGATGGTGGGCAATGCCAGTTGGGAAACAAGGATTTGGTTTGTGCCGCCTTCAGCAGAGCCTGGTGCCAGCTCTGTGGCTCAGGAAACAGAGCTCAATTGTGTCTTCCACTCCTCTCTCTTTTTAACCTAATAAACTTTTCTGACGGGCCATGGTACCGCTCAGGCCTCACCACTGGCAGCCATATCATCTGCATCTGCACTGAGGTCAGCTCATAGGTGTAAATGGGAGGAAGCAGAAAGCAGATCAGGAGAAAACACATGAATGGAATAAAATGAAAACCAGACTTCTGTCCTGCCTCTGGCCCTCCCAGGCTCCCAGAGACTCTTCCTCCTGGCAGCCCTCTTCTAGAGCCTTCTCTTAGATTCTCTGGGGCTCAACCACAGGTAGCTTTGGCTGCTTCCAGGCATCTGTGCATTCCCAACCCAGGGCCTTCATTCACATTAGCTGTTTCTTCTACTGGAATATGAACCTTCCCTGTCTCGTCCACTGCTATACTTCCAGTGCCCAGAACAGCATCTTCACATAATAGCCTCTCAGAGAACACGTGTGGGTGCCTGAATGCAGAGTAGGAAGCATGAGAACATTCTTTCAATGGCCTCTTCAGCATCTTCTGTGTTGTTTTATTTTGTTTTGTTTTTTTTTTCATTTCGCAGGGCAGCAAGGGCGCTTCTGGGCAGCACTAAATTTGCTCTCTGCTCTCCAGGGGCTACTTTTTGGAAAACTAACAAGGCGAAGTCTTAAAGGCACAGGTGGACTGTGTGTACTCAATCTTTTGTTCCAAGTCCTGCTTAGCCCCAGGGAATAAGAGACTAAATAAAGTGTAACCAAACCCAATACATCAGCCCCATGTGTGGCAAAGCCAATCACTGAGACATCAGGTTTGCAGCAAGGAAGGTGTGAGGCAGTGAAAACAAGGAGAGGGGATAGGAAGACAAGCCTCAAATCTGCCTCCTTGAAGGGGGACAGAACAAGATTTTTAGAGTCATAGGGGGTGAGATTACATACATATTGATGAAGAAGGTTGAGAAACAGGACTATTCATGAGGAAGGATGGAGCATGCACATGGACAGACTTAGCATTGGAATGAGGCAAAATTCAGCCCTTGACATCAGGAGGTTACTTAGGATGTCCTGAGAGCCAATATAAACTGGGTGGAGTCTTAGGCTCATAACCTGGGGTAAGGAAAGCAGGGCCTTGCTTGTTCATGGGTTAGAAATGTTATCAGTTGAGCTTGAGATCAGGTTTTGGCAGAGAAAGCTAGTGGATTTGTTGGTGGGGTCTGAAAAGATATAATACTGATTAGGAAGAAACAGTTCTCTGAGAAACAAGCTTTAAACAAGATTTCAATCTTATTAACCCTACGGTTTCAAAAAAGAGTGCCAGGGTGCAAGAACTTTGGGTTGACACTGTCTCCTCTATTTACTTGCTCTGGGAGCTTGAGTAACTTTGATTTTCTTTGTACACCCACATAAAATGAGTTAAGAAAATACTTGGCTCATATGGTTGCAGTGTGGAACAAAGAATATAACGTTTGCAAAGGTTTAGTAAAGTTCCTTAGGAGGTGTTAGGTGTAATGCTAACATACGTATTATATATTATATGTTATATGTATTGTAATACAATAAATGTATTGTAGTTTTTATTATGTATTATTAGTTATAAAATGAAGGAAAGTCTCATTTGGTGGGTTTCAAACTATTTTAGATGACTAAAGATTTCCTAGAGGCACTTCAGGTCCTGCAAATGTTTAATTCTATTTCTTAATAAACATTTTTACCTTATTGTTGTTGTTGTTGTTGTTTAAACTTTAGTTTGGGGCACCTACATGTGTCAGTCAATTAAGCATCTGACTTTTTATTTTGGCTCAGGTCATGATCTCACATTTCATGAGGTTGAACCCCAAGTCTGGCTCCGTGCTGACAAAGCAGAGCCTGGCTGAGATTCTCTCTCTCCCTCTCTACCCCTCCCCCACCCGTTCAAGCACTCTCTCTCTCTCAAAATAAATAATTGGTCTTCTGACTTTGTTCTTCTCCTTCAATATTGTGTTGGCTATTCTGAGTCTTTTGCCAATTAACATAAACTTTAGAATCCATTTGCTGATACCCCCAAAATAATTTGTTGAAATTTTGATTGCAATTGTATTGAATCTATAGATCGAGTCAAGAATAGTTAACATCTTGACAATAATGAGTCTCCCTATCTATGACCATGGGATATCTCCCCATTTAGTTCTTCTTTGATTTCTTTCCATAAGAGTTTTATAGTTTTCCTCATATAGTTCTTATATATATTTTGTTTTATTTACACCTAAGAATTAAAAAAAAAAAGTTTTTAATGTTTATTTATTTTTGAGAGACAGAGAGACAGATCATGAGCAGAGCAGGGCAGATAGAGAGGGAGACACAGAATCCAAAGCAGGATCCTGGCTGTGAGCTGTCAGCACAGAGCCCGATGCAGGGCTTGAAGCCACAAACTATGGGATGGTGACCTGAGCTGAAATCAGATGCTTAACTGACTGAGCCACCCAGGTGCCCCACCTAAGAATTTTATTTTAGGGGTAATAACATAAATCTCATTCTGTTTTGAATTTCAAAATTCAATTGTTCCTTGCTGGTATATAAAAAGTGATTGATTTTCATATATTAATCTTGAATACTGTAATCTTGCTATAATCACTTCTTTAGTCAAGTTTTTTGGCAATTCTGTCTTTCTACATAATTATGTTATCTGTGAGCAAAGACAGTTTTATTTCTTCCTTCTCAATCTATATGCCCTTTGTTTCCTTATTTGTCTTACTGCATTAGCTAGGACTTCAAGTTCAGTGTTGAAAAGGAGTGGTGAGAGGGGACATGCTCGCTCTTTTCCTGATCTTAGCAGGGAAGTTCTGCTTTTTCACCATTAAGTATCATGTTAGGTAAATTCTATTTTTAAAAGTACTTTTAAAAAAAAACTTTTTAAATGTTTTTATTTATTTCTAGGAGAGAAAGAGAGAGAGAGAGAGAGACAGCGTGAGCAGGGGAGGGTCAGAGAGAGGGAGTCACAGACTCTAAAACAGGCTCCAGGCTCTGAGCTGGCAGTCAGCACAGAGCCCGACGCGGGGCTCAAACCCACGAACCGTGAGATCATGACCTAAGTGAAAGGCGGACGCTTAACCGACTAAGCCACCCAGGCGCCCCTAAAAGTACTTTTTAAGTCGTAATAAACTTGAATAGAAAAATAACATTCAAGTATGTTTGCATGCCTAATTTTAAATAACTTCTTAAGGTTTAAATAACAGTTAAGGTACTAAGGTATTTTTCTTCCAAGGTGACTTCTGGGCAGTCTTGGAACGAAGCCCACTCCTGCATTCCTGATATTCTAATAAAATTGTCATTGATTAAGAACACTTTATGTCTTGAGTGGTTTTCACTTCCTTGGAAGACAATGCTGAACTTGCTCAGGGGTCCTCTTGGTGAAGATGCCAGTAGATGAATGGACTATAACTGACTCAATCAAATTTTGATCAAACTGCAGAAAACTTCGACATGGAATTCAGACTAATAGCTGGTTTAAACTGGAAAAAGGCTCGTCTCCTTAGTGTAGACCCTGCGCTTCTCAGTACTGAAGTCAGTGGCAGATATAAACCATCTTAAAGTGCCTCCATACTACCTTCTGTAGAGTCATGTCAGTGTCATGGGTTCTACAGGGCATTTAAAAAATAATGTATTTTGTCAAATGTTCAGACTTTTTACAAAATTTTATTATGGGTAGAAAACAGAGAAATGAACTGATTGGTAAAATCCTCCCAAATGCCAGCAGAATGGACTCCATAATATTCCTAGACTCTCTGCATAGAAGGGCTCACTCTCTCTCGGGGCGCCTGGGTGGCTTAGTCGGTTAGGCGTCCGACTTTCGCTTGGGTCATGATCTCACAGTTCGTGGGTTCGAGCCCCGCGTCGGGCTCTGTGCTTACTGCCAGCTCGGAGCCAGGAGGCTGTTTCAGAGTCTGTGACTCCCTCTCTCTCTGACCCTCCCCTGCTCACGCTGTCTCTTTCTCCCCTAGAAATAAATAAAACATTAAAAAAAAAAAAAAAAGAAGGGCTCACTCTCCTTCAACATCAGCTTCAGCTATCATCTTTCTCTAACCCAAGAGATTGGCAGGGAACAAGCAATGAGTTTTGGGGTTTTTTTTTTTAATTCATAAAGCTTAATTTTACTTATTTTAAACTAATTTACTAAGAAAGAATTTATAAGGGGGCGCCTGGGTGGCTCAGTCAGTTAAGCATCTGACTTTGGCTCAGGTCATAATCTCGCGGTTCGTGAGTTTAAGCCCCATGTGAGGCTCTGTGCTGACAGCTGACATCCTGGAGCTTGTTTCAGATCCAGTGTCCCCTATCTCTCTGCCCATCTTCTGCTCCCACTCTGTCTCTGTCTCTGTCTCTCTCAAAAATAAATTAACATTTTAAAAAAACGTTAATATAAAAAATAAAGGATTTCTAAAGAATATAAGATGATACAATAAACATGTAATATGACCCCACAAATTTTAAGAAATAGATCATTGTCAATTACTAACATTGTTTAAACTCAAAGAAAGGCAATCTTAGTACTTATTTCTTTTACTACATTATTAGAGTTGTTTCTTAAATTGCCTTCGGAAGTAATAAAATCATATGTGGGAACCAGATGCCTGGTTATTGTGCCATCAGGCAGTATGTTTACTGCCAAACAGGGACACTTGTCATAATGACTTTGATTCATTTACCTATTCATTCAGTAAACATTTATTGAGCTCCTATTATATGACAGGTGCTTTTGTTTTACTTAGCATCCTGTGATGGTGCTCTTAACTTGAGTGGAGATGATTCCCATGGCCTATGTCTTGTCTCATACTGTCAGTCTTGGGGTTCTTTCAATTCTACCTCTGGGCAACACTTTTGCATCTTCATCCTTCTCCCAGGTAAATGGATCCTCCTTGTTCTTGTTTATACCTACATACTTGTTATAATTGCTAACCATCTTCCATGGATTTTCAGGGGCATGTCGGTGTTCAAACTTCTGGCTTATAAAATATGCTAATTACAGTTATGTGTAAATAACTTCCTTGGATTTGGCTTTGCTGAGAATATAACATGGATATTTGTCACATGAGGGACAACACTCTATAAATACTTTTAATAAATTGATAACTATGGCTTAATTAGAGGCAGAATTTATTAAAAGAAAAATGTATCACACTTAATTTTCAGCTAGAATGTTTATTTATTCATTTTGATTGATTGAAAGAGAGAGGACAGAAGTGGGGGAGGGACAGAGAGAGAAGGAGAGAAAGAATCCCAAGCAGACTCTGTGCTGTTAGCACAGAGCCCAACCAGGGGTGGGATCTCATGAACCGAGAGACTGTGACCTGAGCCAAAATCAAGAGTCAGATGCTTAACCAACTGAGCCACGCAGCTACCCCTAGGTTGGAGTACTTTTAAGGAGAAAACAAAATCCTTATCAGCTCAAGATTGTACTTCTGCCCGTATCTGCCTCAAGTCTCTGTTACAATCTTTTATATTGCTGTGTTTGTGTTCATAGGTACACTTTTCTCACCAGGGTGAACTGTCTCTCCACTCCCGCTCCACTTATGTAAATCTTTCCCATCCTTCAGAAGTGGTTCCTCCACAAAATTTATCCAGGATTAGTCTCTAGGCTTTTATTGACCAGCCACTAGACATGTAAAGACGTAGCGATAAAAAGGGAAAAATTCAGATGATTTTTTCTAAACTTTTGATTCCCATTATTTCCTAACTTCTAAAAAATTAGAAAATAAGAGTAAGTGGACTTCTTTTCTCCACATTTTTTTCGTAATACAAGTATATATTGTATCCTAAATATAACAAACTAAATTGTTTACATAAGCAAAGTGTTACATAAAAGGTTTTCATGTCCCCAAACAATGTAAGTTTAGATTTGTTCAAGTCACAAAAAGTAAAGAGCTTTGTATATGTTTCCTTTAAAAATCATTTCTACCCTCACTCTCCTACGTTATAGCTTTTGATGCACATTTGGAAATTAAACATGTACTTCCTCATGACATGATCTATATCATGTTAATGTCTGTAGAGTTGTTTAATAGTTCATTATTTTCTTAAAAGTTTATGTGTTATTGAGAGACAGAGAGAGACAGAATGAACATGGGAGGGGCAGAGAGAGGAGGAGACACAGAATCTGAAGCAGGCTCCAGGCTCTGAGCTGTCAGCACAGAGCCCGATAGGGGACTTGAACTCACAAACTGTGAGATCATGACCTGAGCTGAAGTCGGAAGCCTAACCAACAGAGCCACCCAGGTGCCCCCAATTGTTCATTAATTATGCAACATGGTAAGGGTACTAAGAACATAGTTAAGTTCTCTGGAAATCTTGGAAGGAGAGGAATTACTTTGGGACTGATTAAAGTTTTGAGGCACTGGAATTAAGATTCCTGAGTGAAAAGAAAAGGAAAAAAGAAAAGAAAAGGAATGTAATTTAAGTTTGTTTATGCCTCTAGTGTGGATACTGCAATTTCAGATGCCTATACAAGTCAGGGGAGATAAATTAAAATAAATGATTTACTAAGAATAGGGAGTTGTAGGCTCAGTGTCAAATTTGGACTTAAGCAATGGGTAGTAAGAAATAGAATGGCTAGGAGAATAGGGAACTGCTCTTGTGACACTGAAATATTAGTTTGTGACTCATGAAAATGAATATTTTTAGGCATAAGTCTTGTTGGTATTGCTTATATGTCCTCACATGCCCTTTGCCTGAGCCCAGGATAATTTTCTGTTTCTCAGTGGAGTATCCAACTTTCCTTGAAGTTCTTGAGACCTCATTCCCCTCCCTCCCACTTGGAATTGAATTTTTAAAATTTTATTTATTTATTTCATTATACAAAGAGAAAGAGAGCAAGAGTGAGAGAGAGGGGGTAGAAGGAGAGAGAGAGAGAGAAAAAAACAATTTTTTTTCATTTTTAATGTGCATTTATTTTTGAGAGAGAGAGAGAGAGAGCATGCATACAAGCAGGAGAGGGACAGAGAGATGGAGACACAGAATCTGAAGCAGGTTCCAAGCTCTGAGCTGTCAGCACAGAGCGTGATGCAAGACTCAAACTCATAAACTGTTAGATTATGACTTGAGCCGAAGTCAAACATACAGCCAACTGGGCCACCCAGGTGCTCCAAGAGAGAGAAACAATCTTAAGCAGGTTCCATTCTCAGCGTGGAGCTCAATGTGGACTTGATCTCATGACCCTGGGATTATGACCTGAGGTGAAATCAAGAGTCATATGTTCAGCCAACTGAGCCACCCAGGTGCCCCTGAAATTGAGATTTTAAAATGAAGAATAAAGAGATTAGAACAAAATTGGTGTCCCTGGACTTCTAAAAAAAAGGTGTTCTATCTAGGGTGCTTTAAAAAACTCATGTTCTGTCTTTGTAAGCACTTCAAGGCTGGCCATTGCCTTTCTCTTCACCTTGGTCCTGGGCTCTTGGCCTTAGAGTTGATTTTTTCACATGGCTCATCCCTTTGCCCTTTAGAAAAAGTTCATATTTGTACTACTTGACTCCCAACTTCACTTTCCCCAAGATCCTGGCCTCCAGTTTCCCCTTTGCTCTACAATCTATTCCTCTGTGAAGCTTCAAGTTATTATTAAACGCAGTGAGAATTTTCAGAACCTCAATGTTACCCAACCTTTCAGAACCCCAATGTTACTCAAACTGAGGAAGAGCTCCAGTAGGAGTGGATAAGTGAAGAGAGCTTTCTCCCCTTGGCAGCCAGCAGGACTGGTTTCTGCCAACTGTTAGGCTCTCCGGGTAGCAGCAAGGTTCCTGCCTCCGCAGTGCAAACAGTCTGATTGTGTTTGAACTTCTCATTAAATATGGTCATAGCAAGTGAGGGGAGAGGGGTAGCATATCTCCAGGATGAGAAAGCCCAGATACCTACCAGGGTGAATATAAAAGACTCTCAGTGGAGAAGAGGAAGGAAAAGGAGGAGGGACGATTCTTGAAATGGTTAGTGTAAGGAAACCACTGTCAAAGATAACTGAGAAAGCTTGCATACTCTTTATTGTCCTCCCCTTAATGCTCTGCCCCCAGGAAGAAAAAGCTACAGATGTTTCCTGAACAGAGCAGAATCATGCAGCTATTCTAGACTTGGAACCAGAAGACAGGTTCAAGTTCTGGCAAAAGCACCACCGTGCCATTTCCCACGTCAGTTACCTCTCTAAACCTTGACTGCTCCGTTTTTTTAAAACAGAAATGATGTAAGATTATCCATCTAATACTGTCAAGAAAAATGTAAGAGGTACTGTATATAAAAGAACCTTCAAATACTAAAAGATCCCACTGATTCGACGCTGTATTATGACTTCTTCATATTTTAATACTTAATGGTGTTCATACCAAGTATTTGTAATTTATTGTTTATTTTTTTAATGTTTATTTTTGAAAAAGAGAGAGAGAGAGAGAACACGCACAAGCAGGGGAGAAGCAGAGAGAGGGAGACACAGAAGCTGAAGCAGGCTCCAGGCCTTGAGCTGTCAGCACAGAGCCCGAGGTGGGGCTCAAACCCATGAGATCATGACCTGAGCTGAAGCTGGGTTGCCAACCGACTAAGCCACACAGCCTCCCCAAGTACTTGAGATTTAAATGATACAGGTTAAAAATAAAATTTGGATTTTTAATCCAAAAAAAAGTGTGAGTATTCAAAGAGACTTCCAGCAGTAGGATAACAGCATAATGGGTTTCAGAGCCACATTCCTGCAAATTCAAGATCTGCAACAGACTATATAATCATAGGTATCACTTTTCATGCCACATGTCCTCATCTGTGAATAATTCTTTGCACTGTTTTCCAGGGTTAAATGTAAAGGCATAGTGGAGCATAATGTTTGTTTTCTTTCCTTTCCTTTCTTCTACCATTTGACATGCTTTCTCCATTTCCCAAGCTCATTAAAACCTGAAAGAGAAAACTTACCTTAGTGGATCCAAACAAGAGATACCGGCATGGGAATATCATGGAGCTATGTGGAGAATGAATGTTTCGCGCATGGCAGACAATGCTAGATTCTGCTTCTGCACCTGCAGTGTGGGGTATCATTTGTACTCTCACAAATCCGTAATGCTTAGTTTAAAGAAGTTTCGGGTGATGCAAGATTGACTTGACAGCATGCAGCTGTCATTATAAAGAGAGATGCAGGGCTATAAAGGAAAACAATGTATCCATGACTCACTGTGATTTTAAAGGTTTGTTTTTCCTCAGCTGACGCAAAGATGTACCTCATAAGCTCATGCCTTACAATTTGAGGGATTTATTATCAACTCAACTGGTTGTCCTATTTATGCTTATTTATAGTTATGGCACTGTATTTATTAGTCTGTGGTATGAATAGTTAAGCCTCCATCAATGATATAGTAGACTGAGAGGCTAAAGCAATGACACAGTTGCCCAATAAATATAAATGGGTACTACAATATTTTAAACACAGTGTAGTGGAAAAGTGTCTGGGAAGGCAGAATCTAGTATGTTTCTAATTCCTACATATGTGGAAAGAACAAATTTCCTTAAAATCCAGGCCTATTTTGCCATGCAAAACTTATCATTGGGTGTATCTCTCCCAGGGAAGCATAAGTTACTATTTTTTCCTTCCAGTGTATACCCTGAGAAACTACTACAGGACAAACAGGTTGGCAAGAAACAATGAATGCAACTGTCTGGCTCTGTGGGAGCATTAAGGTGGGGTGTCCCTCTTCTCCCTCAAGAAGTTCTTGGCATCAGGGCTGACACTAGGAAATGAATGGAAACAAAGTGCTTTAAGGGGTCCAGTGATAGCAACAACCCAGTGCTCTTCAGAGTCATAGACATTTTGTTTCAAGATTTCCCAGAGGAGCATCAGTGCCAGGAGGAAAACAAAGCCAACCTAAAGAAATCTCCTGTACGTGGCCAGAGTTATTGCATAGCAGCTGCAGCAACATCAGTGAGGGGAGAATTTTGTTGAAAATAGCCTTCAATAGGGGTGCTTGGGTGGCTCAGTCAATTAGGTGTCCAACTTTGACTTAGGTCAGGACCTTGCAGTTCATGAGTTCGAACCCCACATTGGGCTCTGTGCTGACAGCTCAGAGCCTAGAGCTTGTTTAGGATTCTGTGTCTTTGTCCCTCTACCACTCTCACTCTGTCTCATTCTCTCTCAAAAATTAAAAGCATGAAAACATTTGAAAAGCCATTAAAAACATTTAAAAATTTAAAAAAAGAAATGAAAAGAAAATAGCCTTCACTTTAGGCCATAAAGCATGACCCAGAGAGCGAGTTTATGGAAGCAGTTTTGACACCAGTTTCAAGATGAAGTGCTTCCTTACAGGATATGATAAATATGTGTAGGCTTTCTGGGCAATTAGGTTTACCATAAAGAAGATGACTACAAGGGAAGAGAGAAAGCTTACTATCATGAAGGGCAGGCCAGTATGAAGGCTTAATCTGGTTTGATTTGAATAATAACATAGCACCTTACTTGTCCCCTTATTTGAAGTGGGTTCAAGGATTACCCTACTAGGTGTGTTTAAGAATACAGTGAGTTGAATCTCAAACTATAAGCTCAGATGTGCAAGATACCACATTTCTTGTATGTAAGAAAAATCAACTTATCTTACTTTGTCCTTGGTTTCCAAATCAAAACTTATTTTGTTACACAGAGAAGAAAAAGCCTACTTTGGAGAGAAAATTGAACTTGAGTCTCCTTGAACTCTAAGAAAATATGATCATAATTCTACAAAGAAATAAAAACACCATACATGTGCTAAATCATAGTCACTCTTGTCACTCAACATATTGGCCTCTAATAATATTGAAGGACCCACACAGGTAGGCCACTGACTTTAAAAAATAATCATACTGGGTGACTCAGTCAGTTAAGCATAGACTTGGGTTCAGGTCATGATCTCATGGTTCATGAGTTCGAGCCCTGCATTGGGCTTTGTGCTGACAGTTCAGAGCCTGGACCTTGCTTCGGATTCTGTGTCTCCCTCTTTCTCTGTACCTTCCCCACTCACTCTGCCTCTCTTGTTCAAAAATAAACATTTTAACCACTCTGACCAGTGTTAGGTGGTATCTCAGTGAGGCTTTGATTTGTTATTTCCCTGATGACGAGAGTCTTTAGCATCTTTTAATGTGTCTGTTTGCCATCTGGATGCCTTCTTTGGAAAAATGTCTATTCATGTCTTCTGCTCATTTCTTCACTGGATTATTTGTTTTTCAGCTGTTGAGTCTGGTAAATTCTTTATAGATTTTGGATACTAACCCTTTATTTGATATGTCATTCGGAAATATCTTTTCCCATTCCATCAGTTGCCTTTCAGTTCTGGTGATTGTTTCCTTTGCAGTGCAGAAGCTACTTATCTCATTGAGGCCCCAGTAGTTCATTTTTGTTTTTATTTCCCTTTCCTCTGGAGACAGGTTGAGCAAGAAATTGATGTGGCTTAAGTCAAAGAGGTTGATGCCCTCTAACTCCTCTAGGGTTTTGATGGTTTCCTGTCTCACATTTAGGTCATTCAGCCATTTTGAGTTTATTTTAGTGTATGGTGTAAGAAAGTAGTCTAGTTTCATTCTTCTGCATGTTGCTGTCCAGTTCTCCCAGCACCATCTGTTAAAGAGACTGTCTTTTTTTCCATTGGATGTTCTTCCCTGTTTTGTCAAGGATTAGTTGGCCATACATTTGTGAGTCCAATCCTGGGTTCTTTATTCTATTTCATTGGTTTAGGTGTCTGTTTTTGTCTTAGTATCATACTCTCTTGATGATTACAGCTTTGTAGTAGAGACTAAAGTCTGGGATTGTGATGTTTCCTGCTTTGGTTTTCTTCTTCAGTGTTACTTTGGCTATTTGGGGTCTTTTGTTTTTTCCATTCAAATTTTAGGATTGTTTGTTCTAGCTTCAAGAAGAATGCTGGTGCAATTTTGATTGGGATTGCATTGAATGTGTAGATTGCTTTGGGTAGTATTGACATTTTAACAATATTTATTCTTTCAACCCATGAGCATAGAATGTGTTTCCATTTCTTTTTGCCTTCTTCCATTTCCTTTATAAGCTTTCTATAATTTTCAGCATACAGATCTTTTACATCTTTAGTTATGGTTATTCCTAGGTATTTTAAGATTCTTGGTGCAATTGTAAATGGGATCAGTTTCTTTAATTCTCTTTCTATTGCTTCATTATTGGTGTATAGTAATGCAACCAATTTCTGTACATTAATTTTGTACCCTGCAACTTTGTTGAATTTATGTATCAGTTCTAGTAGTCTTTTGGTGGAGTCTTTTGGGTTTTCCATGTAGAGTATCATGTCATCTACACATAGTGAAAGTTTGACTTTTTCTTTGTCAATTGTGATGCATTTTATTTCATTTTGTTGTCTAATTGCTGAGGCTCGGACTTTGAACACTATGTAAAACAGCAGTGGTGAGAGTGAACATCCTTGTCATGTTCCTGATCTTGGGGAGAAAGCTCTCAGGTTTTACCCATGAAAGATGGTATTAGCTGTGGGCTTTTCATATATGGCTTTTCTTATGTTTAAATATATTCTTTGTATCCCAACTTTCTTGAAGGTTTTTATTAAGAAAGATGATGTATTTTGTCAAATGCTTTTTCTGATTCTACTGACAGAATCATATGGTTCTTATCCTTTCTTTTATGTGATGTTGTCACATTGATTGATTTGTGAATATTGAACCAGCCCTGCAGCCCAGGAATGAATCCCACTTGATCATGGTAATTCTTTTTATATGCTGTTGAATTTGATTTGCTAGTATCTTGTTGAGAACTTTTGCATTCATGTTCATCAGGGATATTGGTGTGTAATTCTCTTTTTATGTAATTCTCTTTTTATTCTCTCTGTCTGGTTTTGGAATCAAGGTAATGCTGGCTTCATAGAATAAGTCCAGAAGTTTTCCTTCCATTTCTAGTTTCTGGAACAGCTTGAGAAGGATAGGTATTAACTCTGCTTTAAATACCTGGTAGAATTCCTCAGGGAAGCCATCTGGTCCAGGGCTCTTATTTGTTGGGAGACTTTTTGATAACTGATTCAATTACTCCACTAGTTGTAGGTCTGTTAAAATTTTCTATTTCTTCCCATTTGAGTTTTGTGTGTGGGTGTCTAGGAATTTGTCCATTTCTTCCAAGTTGTCAGGTTTGTTGGCATATAATTTTACATAGTATTAATTGATTGTATTTCTGAGGGATTGGTTGTGATAAATCTATTTTCATTCATGATTTTATTTATTTGGATCCTCCTTCTTTTCTTTTTGAGAAGCCTGGCTCAGGGTTTATTAATTTTGTTTATGTTTTCAAAAAATCAACTCTTTGTTTCATTTATCTGTTCTGCTGGGGTTTTTTGGATTCTATACTATTTATTTCTGCTCTGATCTTTATTATTTCTCTTCTTCTGCTGGGTTTGCAGTTTCTTTCTTGTTCTGCTTCTAGTTCCTTTAAGTGTGCTGTAAGATTTCATATTTGGGATTTTGAATGCTGGCAAGGATGTGGAGAAATGGAAATCCTCTTATACTGTTGGTAGGAATGCAAACTGGTGCAGCCGTTCTGGAAAACAACGTGGAGGTCCTTCAAAAAATTAAAAATAGAACTACCCTATGAGCCAGCAATAACACTACTAAGAATTTACCCAAGTGATACAAGAGTGCTGATGCATAAAGGAACATGTACCCCAATGTTTACAGCAGTACTTTCACCAATAGCCAAATTATGGAAAGAGCCTAAATGTCTGTCAACTAACGAATGGATAAAGAAAATGTGGTTTATATATACAATGGAATACTACTTGGAGATGAGAAAGAATTCAATCATGCCACTTGCAGCAACATGGATAGAATAGGAAGGTATTATGCTAAGTGAAATAAGTCAGTCAGAGAAGGACAGATATCATATGTTTTCACTCACATGTGGATCTTAAGAAACTTAACAGACTCTGGGGAAAGGGAATGGGGAAAAAAATAGTTACCGACAAGAAGGGAGGGAGGCAAACCGTAAGACACTCTTAAATACAGAGAACAGACTGAAGGTGAATGGGGGATGGGGTGGAGGAGAGGAAAAATGAGTGATGGGCATGGAGGAGGACACTTGTTGGGATGAACACTGGGTGTTGTATGCAAGCCAATTTAACAATAAATTATATTAAATGAGTAAATAAATAAATAAACATTTAAAATAAAAAAAAAATCATACCGATTAAGGCCAATGTTTGAGCAACTCAAAATGTAGCTTGATTTGACTTGGGATTTTCCACATTTTGAACTGCTGAAGCTCAGTAAATTGTATATAGTGGTTTCCAATTACTATTTATTGGATGAATGAATAAATACCAAAAAAATTTTAAACTTTCCACTTTGAGTGAGCTTGTTACTCTTGAACTTTGACTTAGTAATTTTCTTTCTTCTTGTCAGGAATCACAGAAGAAAGAGTTCTAGTCTTTCAAATTGCACAAATCTACAAGGCCTGAATTTTTTAAAAGATATTATAGTAGAAAAATGAATGAATTAGAAATAAGTTCTAATCCATGTTTTGAAAGAGCTGTTCTACTTTTTAAATTAGAAAGTTTCTCAACTCAAAGCAAACTTTAAATTCTGAAATTAACAATTTAATACTGAACTCCATAGTTTTGGTCTTATTTTGAAAAATAAGAGGAAAACCCAACATATTTTAAACAAGTTTAAAGTATATACTTTCTTGACATCAAGTATGTTAATTAGAAATATATCTGTTATTGCTACACATCTCATTATATTTGTCTTGCATTTGTTACTCTGGAAGGAATAAATGGGGTTAAGGTAAAAGTTTCTTTAAAAGCTTTTTTGGAAGAGTGGAGAGGGTCATTCTAGGCATAGATGAGAATCAGTAACTGAGCAGTTCTGTCTTGCCAGGAATGAGGAAAGGGGAGCTGAGGAGACAGGAATCACTGTGTTATTATGACAATATTTTTGTGATGGAAAAAAAGAATAAATTTAGGCAAAGACTGGAAGTAATTTCTCAGACAATCTCTCCTCAAGGGTCAATCAAGCAAATCTTACCAAAAGATTGAGAGAACTCACTCAGGGAGGAAGAATAAAACTTGAGTTTTAGTGATAAAGATAGAAGAATGTCTCATTTTATAGGTGCTTTTCTAAACATGTCTGTAATAATAATTTGTTTTGCTTACTTAATTATAAGAGCATCAAGTTTGTATTTATTTATTTTTAATGTTTATTCATTTTTGAGAGACTGGGAGAGACAGAACATGAGTGGGGAAGGGGCAGAGAGGGACAGGGAGACACAGAATCCGAAGGAGGCTCCCGGCTCTGAGCTGCCAGCACAGAGCCTGACGCAGGGCTCAAAGATTAAGAAAAGGAAAAGAACTGCTAAAATAAGAGGTATATAAAGGGAATTATTTTTATAACATGTGCTCAAACTGATCGAACAACATTCGACAATAGATCGACCGCTTACTTCACCTATTTAATGTCTACTCTCATGTCAAATCCATTTAACACTTAAAAAATGTAACTGAGAGCTTATCATTTATCTCATCTCTATATAGTTTATATGTTGGAAACTGTCCTCAAATATGACACAAGCTATATTTTTAATTCTGGGATCCCCAGGGCTCAGAACAAAGCCTGGCACACATTGGATACTTAATAAATGTTTGTTGAATGAATGAATGAACTATGCCTTGGTGATGGGAGGCTGAGAGGAATCATGAAAGAAAGGAAGAGAAATCATGTGTCACAGACATGACCTTCCTTCTCTTTCATGCTTGGATGCTGGCAACAAAATATTACCCAATGTTGGCAACAGTAGAAACTTCATTGGGAAATTTTCTGGTCTTTCAGAAATGGGATGTCTCTTTTCCAAGGAAGTCAAAGAGTGAAGTTTACTGAATATCGTTTCCTTCTGCATTCAAGTGTTATTAACAATGGAACTCATAAAGACATTTCTATTGAATATCAAAAGCAAAAACTGCAAGGAAATGATCTACTTCCCATAAACATTTTTCTTGAGTTATTTGAGTGCAGAGCTTCTCAACCTCTAGTGTGCCTGTAAATCACCTGGTGAACTTACCAAAAAATGGGGCTTGCAAGTTATGATTCAATGAGTCCACAATGGGGGACTGAGATCCTGCACTGCTAACAGCTCCCAAACGAAGTCAGTGCTGCAGACCTGGAGGTCACACTTTGGGTCACATGTGTTTGTTTACTTTTGGAAGGGAGTCCCATCTTTTCCTTTATCTTTGCTCAAAGCCTCACAATGTCAACATACTCATTGTCAAACATAAAAGTCTGAAATATCCTCTCAACGAATCCTTAGATTGATGCTTTATTCTTCCTGTACCGATTATATTTAGGTCACCACATCAGGCTGTTGATGTGACATGTTGTGGTTGGTCAATCTTATTATCATGACATTTTTCATTATTGAGAAATCCAAATTAATCACTTGAGGAAACTGCTCACATTACATCTGAGTATTACCTTCCAATAAGTACAGCTTCATTTAACAGGTTATCCAGTCAGCAGAAAATTTCTCTTTATTTCCCATTTTTACAGTTTCTTTCTTTCTTTTTTTTAAACTTTATTTATTTACTTTTGAGAGAGAGAGAGAGAGAGAGGAGAGAATATGAGTGGGGAAGGGACAGAGAGAAAGGGAAAGAGAATCCCAAGCAGGCTCCATGCTGTTAGCACAGAGCCTGAAGGGGTGCTCGAACCCATGAACTGTGAGATCATGACTTGAGCTGAAACCAAGAGTCAAATGCCTAACTGACTTAGCCACTCAGGTGCCCCTTTTCAGTTTATTTCTATTACCTGGGGCTATGGGCTGCACCACTCCTCTCTGCAAAGTAAAGCTTAGAAACTATTAATCAATCACGATCCCTTTAAGTTGTGAAGCATTTCAAAAATAATTGTGGAAAACTGAATATAATAAAACAGTGAAATTGGCAAGCAACACTTAAAAATTTAGTCCATTCAAGGTTATCTCTCTAACAATAGTTTTCAGACTTGAGAATCACTCAGAATCACCTGGAAGACTTCTGAGACCACAGATGCTGGGGCTTTCTCATGGTTTCTGTTTCATTAAGCCTGGATGATTAGCACCTCTAACAAATACCCAGGTAATATTCCATGCCACAGTCTCTCAACCTCAACACTATTGACATTTCAGGGTGAATAATTCTTTGTAATGAGGGCTGTCCTCAGCATCATAGGATGTTTAGCAACATCCTTGAGCCCTTCCCACTTAATGTCAGTAATACTCCCACCCCTGCAGTTGTGAGAATCAAAATGTTTTCAGGCTTTGAGGTGCGCCTGGATGACTCAGTCAGTTAAGCAACTGACTGGCTCAGGTCATGATCTCGCGGTTTGTGGGTTTGAGCCTCGCATCGGGCTCTGTGCTGACAGCTTAGAGACTGGAGCCTGCTCTGGATTCTGTCTGTCTGTCTGTCTGTCTCTCTCTCAAAAATAAATAAATGTTAAAAAATGTTTTAAAAAATGTTTTCAGGTGTTGACAAATGTTCCCCAAAGATGAATCTACCCTTGGCTGAGAACCACTGTTCTGAGCTATGTCATTCTCATTAATGTGTATTTAATATGCTTTATTAAGGATGTGCCAACTCTGGTATAAGTGCAAAGTTGTGTGGTAACTATGCACAACATTTCTCGTGAATGTTTTCAGGTAGGAGCTGGTTATTACTGATGCTTAAGATCACTACTATCCTACTCAACATTGTTCCAACACAAATGAACTTTTGGAACATAATCCATTCTTATGCCAGGGCAATCTCTAGGTATGAAGTAGGGTGTCTAGAAAGTACATGCGATTACTGTCAGATCATTCTGTCTCTCTGTCTGTCTCTCTTTTTTGCTCTCTTTCACTGAACTGTGCTTTCTCCGTGTTTAGACATTGTTTTTTGAATTTGCCTTTGGATCTCACATTAAAATGTTATCTTTGTATTCAAGAAGTATTATGCAATCTGTGTGTCTTCATTGATTACGTAGTTCCTTCATTTAATTCACTGAATTGCTTCTCAGGAGAAAAATGTTGAAAAGACTCATGGATAATCCAATAAAGAATGATGCTATTCATATTGATAAAGGGCAGCTTTTCCCTGTTTCACTCTCCTTCTCATATTGGCTCAGAATTCTTACTGGAAGATTTCTCAAAACCTCTTTTTGTTCATTTACTGAAAGAGATCCATTGATTTTGGATTCAGATTTCCCCTGAAGCAGAAAAAAAGAAAATTAATTTAGAAGCAGTGATCCAAAGACACAGAACAGGCTCCAGAAGTCTCAAGCAGTGAAAACTAATAGAAGGCTAAAGAAAAGAAGAGGGTGGACTTTCTTCAGATAAACCCTCTATTCCCTTCTTGCCCGCCATTATAATTTGTCTCCAGTATTATGCTTACTTCTTTAATATGTCTAAAACTGAAGTGATACTTATCCCCCAAATACTTCCCCTCCATCAGAATCTTCAACAAAGGAATTCCTTTTTAGGCATTCAGACCCTGGGTATAATCATCGATGCCTTCTTATTCAGTCCCTCCTTCAAAACTGTTAACAAGTCTCATAAGTTCTTCTTATTAATTATTTCTAGAATCCCATGGACAAGAGAGAGTTTAGAGAAATCTAGTCTTCCAAAGTGAAGAATACAGCACAACACTGGAATGAAAGAAAAATATGAGCCTGGACACATTGGAGAAACTAAGAGAAACTTTGCCAGGGTGATGGGTCTCACTTAGGCTACAGAAGATAGTGCTGAACTAGCTAGGGTGACTTCTTCATGAGGGAAAAGGAGAGCGGAGTAGGTGCCTGGCTACCCAGATGTGGGGGACATCAGAGAAACTCATTTTTCCCCAACAGTGCCAATAGTATTGAGGCAGGACCTCTGTGACTGGGGGGAGGGAGAAACTTGAGAAAGAAACATATAAGAATATCAAAGGCATTCCAGAGACTTGTTACCGGATGACCACTCTCAAGACTTCTGCAGAAGTCGGCTCATAAGCCTGGGAGAACCTCACTCCAAGGTTCCCCCCAGCAGACTGCAGTCCACCCAAAACTCCAAGGGTCAAGTCCATACCTCTCCCCACTCCGTGACCAGCTCCCCTGCACATTCCCAAGTGTGGTGGTGAATGAGCTCTAGTAAACAAAGTAGCAGGTTAGTATTTGGACAAGGGGGAGCCACAAACTTGAGCTGTAGCACCGCCTGCTGGGGAACAAAAGAGACGTTTTTAGCAGGCAGCCTTGTGAGTTTTAACAACCCTAAAAGACATAAAAGCTTAAGATTTTGTCATGAGAAAAATCTAGAAGTGTGGAGGTCATAGAAAACTCCAGAAGAAAAACAGGACCAGTGAATAGTTCATCCCAACTGAAGACAGCTAATAAAGATTTGAGAAGGAGTTTGCTACAATTATGAAAGCAGCAATGCAAAATTGCAACAAACATGAAGAATCAAGAAAACACCTATTCCCAAAAGACAACAATATTCCTACAATAACTGAACTCAAAGGCATGGTAATTTGTGAGTTAGCTGATAATTCAAAATAGCTTTTCCTCTTTTGAAGAAAATCACCAACCTACAAAAAATACAAAAAGACAATTCAATGAAATAAGGCAAACAATACATAAATAAAATGAGAAATTTAACAAAAAAATAGCAATCATAAGAAAGAACCAGACAGAAATTCTGGAGTTAAGAAATTCAATGAATGGAATTAAAAACGTAGTAGCATCTATAGCAGAGTAGACCAAATGGAAGATAGAATCAGTGATCTAGAGGATAAGAACTTTGAAATGACCCAATTAGAGGAGAAAAAGAAAAAAAGAATGAAAAGGAGCAAAGAAAATCTATGAAGTCTATGAGACTCTATCAAATATTAGAATAATCGCACTTCCAGAAGGACAAGAGGGGGAGAAGGGAGCAGGAAGTTTATTTAAAGAACTAAGAGCTAAGAACTTCCCAAACCTGGGGAAAGACATGAACATCCAAGTTCATGTAGCTATTAGATCACCCCATTATCTTAGTGCAAAGAGACCTTCTCTATGACATGTTATAATAAAACTATCAAAAATCAAAGACACAGAGAAAATCCTAAAAACAGCCAGAGGAAAAAACCTGCAAGGGAGCTCCCATTAAGCTATAAGCAGATTTCTCAGCACATACCCTGTAGGTCAGGAGGGAGTGGATTTACATATTCAGAATGTTGAAAGAATAAAATTGTCAATGAAAGATAATTTATCTAGGAAAGTTATCATTCAGATATGAAGGAGAAATAGTCTCCCCCAGACACATGAAAGCTGAGGGAGTTCATTCCACTATACTTACCTTGCAAGAAATGCTGAAAGAAGACCTTGAAACTAAAATGAAAAGATATGAAAACACATGAAAGTATATGCCACACTGGTAAATACAAATAAACAGTCAGATTTAGAAAGCTGTAGTCTGTAATAGAATGGTGTGTTAACTGTTGAACATGAGTTTAGCCTCAGTCCTTCCGTGTTGACCCAGAGTTTACTTTCTGGGTATACACTTCGGGACGACATAACTATCCTCGGGTGCAAGGAAAAAGAAAAACAAACAAGTAAAAAGATAAGGGTTAATGGTCCCTGTTAACGGTTATTTATGACACAGCTGGCATACTCTGGCCTTGAGGTAATAACTATTCCTTTGAGCCCCCGCTATGACCCTACACCTGGCCTTCAGGATGACAAATGTCTTACACACCAGGATGAGGGCCGCTCTCTTTATCACTTTGTAGCCTTTTCACAATAACCGCTCAATTCTGCTTCTGCACTGCCCACGTGCCTGCTTGCTCATTATAAAAAGCCCTAAGTCCTTGGACTCGGGTTGTGCATTTAGAGTTCTGTGCTAACTCTGTGCGGTCCCGGCCAGTCATTAAGACTCCGTTAATTCGCCTTCAGGGGTCTCGGTTGGTCTCTGTGTCTCTCAGCATAACAAAGCTACTTAACTATAGTATAAAAGTTAAACAGAAAGTATAAAAGTTAAAGAGAAAGTGTTAAAGTAACTATACTCTAATTTGTTAATAAATACACAATATAAAAATTCTGAGATAAAAAATATAAGTGGAATGGGAGTAAAAGGGCGTTGCTCTCACATGCCTATAAGTTTAAAAATTGACTGTTTTATCAATGTTTTATGTGGACCTCATGGTAACCACAAAACAAAAACCCTAGATTCGAGTAACAAAAAAAATCCAAGAAGACTGAAGTATCTTCTTGAAACTTGTAAAACTGGAAACACATACACCAAACATATGGGATGCAGCAAAAGCAATTGTGAGAGGGAAATTTATAGCAATACATGCATATATTAAAAAATAGAATGCTATCAAACAAACAACCTAACTTTACACCTTAAGAAACTAGACAATTAACAAGAAAATGAAATAACAAAGATCAGAGTGGAAATAAATGAAAAATTAAGACTGCAGAAACACAATAGAAATGATTGATAAAAAAAGAGAGATGGTTTTTTGAAATGGTAAACATAACTGAAAAAGTCTTATTGTTATAATTAATAATAAATTAATAATTAACTAGTTAAAAGTGTTTATCTAGACTAAACAAAAAAGAGAGAAAAACTCAAATAAACAAAATCAGAAACAAAAGAAAAGACATTACAACGGATACTAGAGAAATGTATAGGTTCATAAGAAACTACTATGGACAATTACATGTCAACAAATTAGATAACCTAAAGAAATGGATAAAGTGCTAAAAACATAAAATCTACCAAGATGAATAATGAAGAAATAGAAAATCTGGACAGACTGATAATGATGAAGGAGATTGAAGCAGTCATCAAAAACCTCCCAATACAGAAAAGCCCAGAACGAGATGGCTTCTCTGGTAAATTCTATCACACATTTAAAGAAGACTTAATGCCAATACTCAGACTTCCAAAAACTTGAATTCTCAGATTCATTTTACAGGGTCACTATTATCCTGATATCAAAACCAAATAAGGACACTACAGAAAAAGAAAACTATAACACAATATTCCTGATGAATATAGATGCAAAAATTCTCAAATTGTTAGTAAACTGAATTCAACAACATGATAAATGAATCATACGCCATGAAGATATAATGAACATAAATATATAACTGCCAACATTGGAGCTCCTAAATATATTAAGTAAACACCAACAGATCTGAAGGGAGAAATAAACACCAACACAATAATAGTAGGGGACTTCGATACCCCTTTCAGCAATGGGTAGATCATCTAGAGTAAAAATCTGGACTTGGGGCACCTGGGTGGCTCAGTCAGTTAAGCATCTGACTTTGGCTCAGGTCATGATCTTGTAGTTTGTGGGTTCAAGCCCTGCCTCAGGCTCTGTGCTGACAACTCATAGCCTGGAACCTGCTTCAGATTCTGTGTCTGTCTCTCTCTACCCCTTCCCTGCTTGCACTCTGTCTCTCTCTATCTCACTCTCAAAAATAAACATAAAAAATTAAAAGAAAAAAGACTTGAATTATACATTACACCAAATTAACCTAACAGATATTTATGAATATTTTATTCAACAGCAGAAGAATACACATTATCCTCAACTGCACCCAGAACATCCTCCAGGATGAATCATATGATATGCCACAAAATAGTGAAAACTCATAAAAAAATTGGGTACAGAAGGAATATACCTTCAAACAGTCAACGCCATATACCACAAACCTATAGCTAATATCATACTAAACAGGGAAATATCAAAACATTTTCCACTAAGATCATTAACAGGGAAAGGGTGTCTACGCTCATTCCTTTTATTTACATAGCACTGTGAGTCCTAGTCAGAGCAATTAAGGAATACAAAGAAATAAAAACTGTCCAAATCAGAAAGAAAGAAATAAAATTGTTATTTCCAAAGGATGTAATGTTACATATAGAAAATATTGAAGACAACCGAAATACTGCTGGACCTAATCAATGAATTTGGCAAAGTTGCAAAAAATAAGATCAACATACAGAAATTAGTCATGTTTCTATACACTAACAATGCAAATCTGAAAAAGAAAACAATCCTGTATTCACAATAGCATTAATATCCAAAATAAATAAATAACTCATGCAACCCAATACCAAGCAAACAAAAACAATCCAATTTGAAAAATGGGAAGTCTGGGTGGCTTAGTCGGTTGAGCGCTGACTTTCACTTAGGTCATGATCTCGCGGTTCGTGGGTTCGAGCCCCGCGTCGGGCTCTGTGCTGACAGCTGGCTCAGAGCCTGGAGCCTGTTTCAGATCTGTGTCTCCCTCTCTCTCTGACCCTCCCCTGCTCACGCTGTCTCTCTCTCTCTCTCCGAGAAATAAATAAAAATATTTTTTTTAAAAATGGGAAGAGGAACATCAAAGAAATAGAGAATCAATTCTGGGTGTCCAACAATGGACTAAAAGGAATTTTTTAAATGGTACATTGACAGAAATTATCACAGGAGGGAATTGTAAAAACTATATGCAGAGAGAAAATTCTCACACGTGAAGGGTAATACTGAAAGGTACCACTGAATGGCCAGGACAATAAATGAAAGGAAACCCCACGTTTTCTGTGGAGGTTCAGAACACGAGAGAGAGAGAGAGAGAGAGAGAGAGAGAGAGAGAGAGAGAGAGAAGAAAAAACAAAACCAAATTACCTAGCAATGAACAAGAATCAACCAACAGGCATTAGATTTCTTATGGATCACCAGGATTCTTGAAGTAGTAGACAGTGCTGGAGTTCAGAACATAAGCAGGGACACCTGAGGAAAATGAGAAGAAAGGAAATTAAATATAGAAATAAGCCATACAAGATTTCCATGGAGTCAATGACGGTAATTCCTATTTTTTGAAATATTAGGCTAAAATATGAAGAACACATTTATTTTAAATTCCTCTTAGATTTTCAGATGCTCCTGAGCTGGTCTCCTATGTCCCCTGACAAAGTCTCCAGTATAGAAAACCAGTTAAGGTTACCTTTTTCACTAAACACTCATAATATTTTTTTAAAAATTAATGTTTATTTTTGAGAAAGAGAGAAAGACAGAGTGCAATTGGGGGAGGGGCATAGAGAGAGAGGGAGACACAGAATCTGAAGCAAACTCCAAGCTATCAGCACAGAGCCTGATGCAGGCATGGAACCCACGAACCACGAAGTCATGGCGTGAGCCAAAGTTGGACGTTTAACTGACTGAGCACCGAGGCACTCCACAATTCTTGTCTTTTTAATTTTTAAAAATTTTTTTTTAATTTTTTTAATGCTTTATTTCTAGGAGAGAGAGAGACAGCGCGAGCAGGGGAGGGTCAGAGAGAGAGGGAGTCACAGACTGAAACAGGCTCCAGGCTCTGAGCTGGCAGTCAGCACAGAGCCCGACGCGGGGCTCGAACCCACGAACCGCGAGATCATGACCCAAGCGAAAGTCGGACGCTTAACCGACTAAGCCACCCAGGCGCCCCTAATTTTTAAAAAACTTTTAGTGTTTATTTATTTCTGAGCCAGAGGGAGGGGCAGACAGAGAGGGAGACACGGAATCTGAAACAGGTTCCAGGCTCTGAGCTGCCGGCACAGAGCCTGATGCGGGGCTCGAACTCACAAACCGCGAAATCACGACCTGAGCTGAAGTCGGATGTTTAACAGACTGAGCCACCCAGGCGCCCCAATTCTTGTCCCACATTGGAAACAGAATAGGTGTATTTCCCTACTGTCACTTTTTTATCCTCCTCCTCCTTTGTATTTTCTCTTTTTTCCATTTCTTCTGCGATTTTGCAAAAGTCACTCAGCGTCTCTTTGTAATGCTTACCTGTATTAATGAAATGTCTTCTGGGGAAAAAATTAGGAAGGAAATAATACAGAAGTACCTGTTTCTGTAGTCACTGTGCCTCTTAACCCAGGCTGGCCTCAGCTGTCTTGTCTGTAGCCCGAGAGGCATGGACCATTTAAGTTCAATCAGTCTTCCAGCTTTAATGTCCCTTCTCTGAATACAATCCCTGAAAGGCCAAGGCCCAGGATTTCTGCCACAGCAATTTGCCCCCCTGGAAAACGTTAGATTCGTAGAATAGCAGATATGCCTGTTCTCCATGGCTGCCATGTAGAAACACAGTAAGGGGACATTTGTAACAAGCTTCAGCCTCAGAAATCACTTCTTAGGTGGCTGCGAACTGCTTTTGATGTTTTGCGATGCAATCAAATCTCACTATGGTTGCAGAATTCCCCCCTCCCCCATTTATATTATAAATGCATCATTTTTATTTAAGAGTCTACACTCCTGCCAGGACATCTATCTACTGACCTGGTCAAATTGCAGAAAAGGGTCCCATTCTCTCCCAGCACATAAGGAGATTCTAAAAATAAAACCTCTAATTAACAGGGAACCACATATCTCTACCTCTCTCTGGACTTAGCCATGTTCTAACACTTACTCTTGTGCATCATGATTATCTTTTTCCAGGTCTCTCTTCTAGGGTTGTCAGATAAAAATAGACTCTCTGTTAAATTTGAATTTTAGATCATCAACATAAAGGTTTTTAGTCTGTTCCAAATACTTCACGAACATTCATACTAAGCGTTTAGTTACTTATCTGAAATTCAAATTGAGCCGGATGTCCTGCATTTTTACTTACTAAATCTGGCATCCCTACTCTTCCCACATAGGCAATAAGATCCTTAAGGGACAGGCCTCTATATCATTCACTTCTGTGTCCCTAGTCCAAGCACAGTATCTTCACAGAATAGATACTCAATTATTGCTGAATTAACACATGAAAATACAGACAAAACAACTATAAAATAGGTAGGTTAGCAAATTTTATTTGCAACTTAGTAGCTCCTAAGTTGCATGAATCATTCAACTAGGCAAATACAGTGCATGATGAGAGCAGAGCAGGTCATAGATTGACGGCATACAAATTTTGAGTATTTAAACAAATCAGAGAGGGATTACTCTGATGTCTAGTTCAAACTCTTTCTAAACGCCTCGACTTCTGATACAGTATTAAGACTAGGAGTGGCTCCAATATACTGAGGACACCATTTCTAAGTGAGGGAAAATAGTAAGTTAGATGGTCATGGAAACTCAACTGAACTAAGAAGGATTTTTACTTCCTTTACTAATATTTTCCCTTGACACTTGGGACTGGTAATCAAGGACATAGATAAGCTAATATACTAATAATCAAACTGTTTTCCACAGGAAATTCTAAATTAAAAAGAAAAAATTTCCAGTCAGTACCAAAGGAAGGTTTTGGAGAGATTACCCCTGAAATACATATAATCAGATTTTTACATAAAAACAAAACAAAATAAACCTAAAACTGCTTCTGTGTATCACACTTGATTTTGTTCATTTTCATTTTCTTATTTCTCTCCTTTTCTCTGGCTCTCATTTTAACATTGAGGAAATTGAGTGTGGTCTGAATGGGGGAAAGACAAAATATAGACACATGGACAGTAAAGAGAAAATTACTTGGATTCCTCTTGGAAGCTGTCACCAGAGCATTTCTCTTGTAAATAGCCTGACATTCCATGAAAAAGAATAACTGACCCACTCAATTATATTTAATCCATATCTACAAGCACCTTTTGAAAGTGTAGAGCCAAAAATTAAGTCCTCCATTAAGAGAAACCTCGGGCTGCACGTAGCCCCAGTCCTAGATAAACTAAACCTAAAACTTAACCAGCTTTTCTGCTTCTGTAACAATGCTTAAGGCTTGCTTTCCCACCACCGGATTGCCCAAGCGACTAGCTTCATGTTCCCTCTGTCACTCCACCACACTACCCTGGCAACACCCAATCAGGAAAGGCCAGCAGCCACCCCCCACCTTGCTGAGGGAAGGGCCTGGAGAGAGAGATGTTAACCTGTTAGTCGCCAAACAAGACTTTAGACTCTCTCTCTGATAGGCTAAATTCAAAGGTATCCCAAATGTTGTAATTAGATCCCACCAAAAACCTGATGGCGGGAACCAATCAGATACGGTATATGTTCACATTTAAATGTTAACCAATGGCAAACTTGTAACCATGGAAATCTCCTGTCCCTCCCCATGACTTGTTTACTTTTGTCTATAAAAAGGCTGCAAAGGCTTTGTTCAGGGGCTCTTAGCGTCACCGGCAACGAGTGCGCCGAGGTCCAGGTTCGAACCTGCAAATAAACAACCCTCGCCGCTTGGCTTTGACTCTGGTCTCTGGTGGTTTGATTTTGGGGGTCTTCTGATCTCTGGGCGTTTCAAAAGTCTACTATGGTAGAAACTAGAATTACTGAGATAAAAGAGATATGGATCCTGCCCAAAAGGACCCCTGTGTGAAATTCCTTGGAGCTTTGCTCATTCGCTTGATTCATTCCTCCAATAAATGCTTGTTGGGTCTGTTGAGTTGACAGAGCCTGTGCTAAGTCCTATCACTACAACAAAGAACAGGGCACTCTTCCTTGTTGACAATCTTGTGTACACCAAAACAAAATAAAACACTCGTGTAGCCTCTTTCTTTATTATGAAAAATAAATACTGATGGCCTAAACCTCACCAACTACTTATTCTCCAGTTACTTTCTATTGGGCATGTCGATCAACTACATTACTAAAAAAGACTATTAAATACACACATATACACACAGGCACACATGTACATCTTGAGATATTGTCTTTTCAGTTCCAGACCACCACAATAAAGCAAATATTGCAATAAAATGAGTTAAACAAATTTTTTGGTTTCCCGCCCAGTCCATATAAAAGTTATGTTTAGGCACATAAGGTGAGGGGCAAGATGGCGGAGAAGTAGGGAGCTCCATACATTACACTAGCCCCCATATCTCACACGGAGAAGACCTGAAGCCATAGGAACCCTTACAGAATCCAGGAGTTTGGGAGGAAAAGAAGACAGAGTCTGCTGAGAAAACCTTCTAACATGAGTGCGAACTAGGGAAGATAAAATCGGGCCATAACCAGAGATGCAAAGGGTCGGGGTGATCCCCCTCTGCGGGGAGGAAGAGGGGAAAGAGGCGGAAACTGCTCAAGACACGGTCCCTGTCACTGGGGAACAGAAAAGCCTCCGCTCGGGACACAGAGGGACCCGGTCTCCGGCTCTCCAGCTGACCCTAAGCGGGAAGCACGTATCCCAAACAATCCCCAGGGAAAACAACCGCGTGCGCGCCAAATCCCTGCGCACCAACTGCCCGCGGCCAACTCAACCTGGAGGGGCCGCGCGCCGACTGCCCCTTTGTGCTTCTGGCTTGGCTGGATCCCTAGAAGGGAGGCGAAGGACTTAAAACTGGGAGATTTGAGCGCGAGTTCATGTTTCAGGCGATGAGACACAGAGGGACCCGGTTTCCCGCTCTCCAGCGGACCCGAGGCAGGAAGCACTCCCAAGCGACCCCCGTCCTTGCTCACCAACCCGACCTGGAGGAGAAGGGAGCAGCAGCTTCTGGCTCCATCCTCAGGGCTAGGCAATAGGCTTGGAATTGCCCTGAGGAGATCGCCTGCGAGGTTGTGTCTCCGGCAATTTCAGTGGGGCGCGTGGACTGGGATTTGGAAACAAGGCCTGGCCTGGGACATAGAGCATGACCCACCTTGGCTGCACCCCCGGCACGGGTAGTTTACACATCCAAAGAAAGTGAGGTGCAGGGCTTGGTTCAAATAGGGACTGGAGCGCCCCCACTCCTCTCCCCACAACCGCCAAGGCAGGACCCCCGCCTGACGCATTGGATCAAACCACGCCCATCCCTGCTAGAGAGCTGCCCTCTTCCCGTTTTTGTTTTTGTTTTTTAATCCGAGCACTGACCTGATTAATTCTGGTCACTGGCTTGCTTAAACAGTCACGTTTAGTCCATTCTGTAGATGTAAATTCTACACCTACCTACCTTTTCATCTCTTTGTCTCAGGAGTAATTAGACTACATAGTTTCTCTGGATAACACCAGCGTCTTTCTCTCACCTCTTCAACCACATTCCACCCTTTTGCTCTTTAAAAAAAGCTTATTCCTTCTGCTTGTTCATTCTATTTCTAATTTTGCCTCATTCCCACCCTGTCATCTCTCTCTTTCTCTATGCTCTTCAACAAGCACTGCATACACCCAGCTATTTAATTGTAGCTGGGAAATCTGGTTATATGCTTTAAACTGTTCTTTGTCTATTGGCTTTCTTCTTTTTTCCTTTTCTTTTCTTCTTTTTGACTTTTTAATGTATATTTATTTTCTATTATTCGCCTTCCCTCCTCTGTCTTTTCTCTTTGCTTTTTTGTTTTCCCTCTCGGTTTGCGTGCTTGTTGGATTTGACTGTGCGTTTGTGTGCCTCTCTTCCCTGTGTGTTAGTCTGTTGGTTTTCTTCTCCAGGGATTCCTCAAGAAACAAGCCAAAGTACACATGGTGGAGAGTCCCAAATACCCTACGAGTAGGAAAATAAAATAACTAAGGTCTCAACAAGAGAGACTAAGAGATACCATTCAAAGAACACTTTCTGAAAGGATAGGCCCTGGACAGTCAAAGAGTTTTCTTGGGTACAGCAGCACTCACAGGTGCAGAGAGCATAACAAATTTTTAAAACTAACAAGAGATAGAAACCTAACCAAAATGACGAAACAAAAGAGCTCTCCTCCAAAGAAATTCCAAGAAGAATTGACAGCTAAAGAACTGCTCGAAACAGATATAAGCAGCATTACTGAACAAGATTTTAGTACAATAATCATAAAATTAATTGCTGGGCTTGAAAAAAGCATAGAGGACATCAAAGAAACTATGACTACAAACAAGATGGAGCTTAAAAATAGGTATGATGAATTTACAAATGCGATAAATGAGATACATAATAAACTGGAGGCGTCCAATGCACAGATTGAAGAGGCAGAAAGGAGAATAAGTGATTTAGAAGACACCATTTGAGAAAAAGAAGAAACTGAGGAAAAAAAGACAAACTGATCCAGGAACATGAAAGAAGAGTTCAAGAGCTCAGCGATACAGTCAAACGGAACAATATCAGAGAAGAGAAAGAGAGAGAGAAAGATGCTGAAGGAGTCCTGGAACAAATTATAGCAGAGAACTTCCCCAACCTGGGGAAGGAAGTAAACGTTGAAATACAATAGGCACAGAGAACTCCCATCAGACATAATTTGAATCGATCTTCTGCAAGATATATTATAGTAAAACTGGCAAAATATAAGGACAAAGAGAGATTCTTGAAAGCAGCTAGGGAGAAAAGGGCCCTATCATACAAAGGGAAAGCTATCAGAATGGTGACAGACCTATCTACTGAAACTTGGCAGGCCAGAAAGGAATGGCAGGAGATCTTCAATGTGATGAACAGAAAAAATATGCAGCCAAGATTCCTCTATCCAGCAAGCCTGTCATTCAGAATAGAAGGAGAGATAAAAGTCTTTCCAAATAAACAAAAATTGAAAGAATTTGTCACCACTGAGCCAGGCTTACAAGAAATCCTGAGAGGGCCTCTCTGAGGGATGTGTTGCAAGGAACAAAGACACCAAAAACACCACCACAAACATGAATCCCACAAAAGACACAATGACTCTAAACCCACATATTTCAATAATAACACTGACTGTAAATGGGCTGAATGCTCCAATCAAAAGACATAGGGTAGCAGAATGAATAAAAAAAACCCAAAATCCTTCTATTTGCTGTCTACAAGAAACACATTTTAGACTGGAAATTACCTTCAGATTAAAAGTAAGGGGATGGAGAAATATATATCATGCTACTGGAAATCAAAAGAAAGCTGGAGTAACTATATCAGACAAACTGGACTTTAAATTAAAGACAGTAACAAGGGATGAAGAAGGGCATTATATAAAAATTACAGGGTCCATCCATCAAGAAGAACTAACAATCATGTCTATGCACCAAATATAGGAGCACCTAAATATTTACAACAATTAATCACAACCAGAAACAACCTTATAGATAAGAGTGTGCTAATAGTAGGGGACTTTAATACTCTGCTTACAGCAATGGATAGATCAACCAGACAGAAAATCACTAAAGAAACAATGGACTTGAATGACACATTGGACCAGATGGATCTGACAGATATATTTAGAACTCTACATCCTAAGGCCAGGGAATTCACTTTCTTCTCAAAGGTGCATGGTACATTCTCCAAGATAGATCACATACTGGGACATAAAGCAGCCCTCAATAAATAGAGAAGAATTGAGATCATACCATGCACCCTTTCAGATCATAATGCTTTTAAAGTTGAAATCAATCACAGGAAGAAGTCTGGAAAACCTCCAAAAACATGGAGGTTGAAGAACACCCTACTAAAGAATGAATGGGCCTATCAGGCAACTAGAGAAGAAATTTAAAAATATATGGAAACAAATGAAAATGAAAATACAACAACCCAAACTCTATGGGATGTAGCAAAGGCAGTCCTAAGAGGAAAGTACATTGCAGTCCAGGCCTATTTCAAGAAATTAGAAAAAGCACAAGTGCAAAATCCAACAGCTCACCTAAAGGAACTAGAGGCAGAGCAACAAGAGCACCCCAAGTCCAGTAGAAGAAGAGAAAGAGTAAAAATCAGAACAGAAATAAACAACATAGACACCAAAGAAACAATTGAACAGATCAATGAAACCAAGAATTGGTTTTTTGAAAAACAAAACAAAATTGACAAATCTCTAGCCAGGCTTCTCAAAAAGAAAAGAGAGAGCACCCAAATAAACAAAATCATAAATGAAAATGGACTTATTACAACCAACCCCTCAGATATACAAGCAATTATCAGGGAATACTATAAAAAATTATATGCCAACAAATTGGACAACTTAGAAGAAATGGACAAATTCCTAAACACACACTCACTACCACAATTCACATGGGAAGAGATAGAAATGGGTCTGAACAGACCCATAACCAGTGAAGAAATGGAATCAGTTATCAAAAATCTCCCAACAAATAAAAGCCCTGGACTGTTGGCTTCCCTGGGGAATTCTACCAGATGTTTAAAACAGAATTAATACCAATTTTTCTCAAGCTTTTCCAAAAAATAGAAATCAAAGGAAAACTCCAGGACTCATTTTATGAAGGCAGCATCATTCTGATTCCCAAGCCAGACAGAGATCCAGCAAAAAAAGAGAACTACAGGCCAATATCCTTGATGAATACAGATGCAAAAGTCCTCAACAAGATCCTTGCAAATCGAATCCAACAGCACATGAAAAGAATTATCCACCAACATCAAGTGGGATTCATTCCTGGGTTACAGGGCTGGTTCAATATTCGCAAATCAATCAATGTGATACATCACATCAACAAAAGAAAAGATAAAAACCATATGATCCTGTCGATAGATGCAGAAAAAGCATTTGACAAAATATAGCATCCCTTCTTAATAAAGACCCTAGAGAAAGTCGGGATCGAAGGAACTTACTTAAACATCATAAAAGCCATCTATGAGAAGCCCTCAGCTAACATCATCCTCAATGGGGAAAAACTGAGAGCTTTCCCCCTGAGATCAGGAACACGACAGGGATGTCCACTGTCACTACTGTTGTATAACATAGTGCTGGAAGTCCTAGCATCAGCCATCAGACAACGAAAGGAAATCAAAGGCATCAAAATCGGCAAAGAAGAAGTCAAACTTCACTTTTTGCAGACGACATGTTACTCTACATAGAAAACCCAACAGACTCCACCAGAAGCCTACTAGAACAGATCCAAGAATTCAGCAAAGTTGCAGGGTACAAAATCAACATACAGAAATCGGTTGTATTTTTGTACACCAACAATGAAGCAACAGAAAGAGAAATCAAGAAACTGATCCCATTCATAATTGCACAAAAAACCATAAAATACCTCGGAATAAACCTAACCAACGATACAAGAGATCTGTGATGAAAACTACAGAAAACTTATGAAGGAAATTGAAGAAGGCACAAAGAAATGGAAAAACATTCCATGCTCATGGATTAGAAGAATAAATATAGTTAAAATGTCATTACTACCGAAAGCAATCTACACATTCAACGCAATCCCAATCAAAACTACACCAGCATACTTCTCAAAACTAGAACAAACTATGCTAAAATTTGTATGGAACCACAAAAGACTCCAATAGCCAAAGTAATGTTGAAGAAGAAAACCAAAATGGGGGGTATCACCATCCCAGACTTTAGGCTCTACTACCAAGCTGTCATCATCAAGACAGTATGGTATTGGCACAAAAATAGACACATAGATCAATGGAATAGAATTGAGAACTCAGAATTGGTCCCAAAAGTATACAACCAACTAATCTTTGACAAAGCAGGAAAGAGTATCCAATGGAAAAAAGACAGCCTCTTTAACAGATGGTGCTGAGAGAATTGGACAGCAACATGCAGAAGAATGAGACTAGATCATTTTCTCACACCATACACAAAAATAAACTCAGAATGGGTAAAGGACCTGAACGTGAAACCATCAAAACCCTAGAGGAGAAAGCATGAAACAGCCTCCTTGACCTCCACTGCAGCAACTTCTTACTTGGCACATCCCCAAAAGCAAGGGAATCAAGAGCAAAAATAAACTATTGGGACCTCATCAAGATTAAAAGCTTCTGCACGGCAAAGGAAACAACCCACAAAACTAATAGGCAACCAACTGAATGGGAGAAGATAGTTGCAAATGACATATCAGGTAAAGGGTTAATATCCAAAATCTATAAGGAACTCACCAAACTCCACACCCGAAAAACAAACAACCCAGTGAAGAAATGGGCAGAAGATATGAACAGGCACTTCTCCAAAGAGGATATCCAGATGGCCAACAGACACATGAAACGATGCTCAGCATCCCTCCTCATCAGGGAAATACAAATCAAAACCACACTGAGATACCACCTCATGCCAGTCAGAGTGGCTAAAATGAGTAAATCAGAGGACTCTAGATGCTGGCGAGGATGTGGAGAAACGGGCACCCTCCTACGCTGTTGGTGGGAATGCAAACTGGTACAGCCCCTCTGGAAAACAGTGTGGAGGCTCCTCAGGAAAGTAACAATAGAACTCCCCTGTGACCCAGCAATAGCACTGCTAGGAATTTACCCAAGGGATATAGAAATGCTGATGCATAGGAGCACATGTACCCCAATGTTCATAGTAGCACTCTCAACAATAGCCAAAACATGGAAAGAGACTAAGTGTCCATCAACGGACGAATGGATCAAGAAGATGTGGTTTATCTATACGATAAGATACTACATGGCAATGAGAAAGAATGAAATCCTGCCATTTGTAGCAACATGGATGGACCTTGAGGTGCTGAGTGAAATAAGTCGGGCAGAGAGGGACAAATTCCAATGTTTGCACCTATAGGAGGATTAGGAAGAACCTAACGAAGGACCATGGGGGAGAAGAAGGGGAAAAATAGTGGGGGAGAGGGAGGGAAGCAAACCATGAGAGACTTGAATGCTGAGAACATACTGAGGACTGATGGGTCAGGGGGGTTGAGGATGGGGGTGATGGGCATGGAAGAGGGCACCTGTTGGGATGAGCACTGGGTGTTATATGGAAACCAACTTGACAATAAACTATTTGTAAAAAAAAAAAAAAGTTATGTTTACACGATAGTGTAATCTATTAAATATGAAATAACATTATGTCTAAAAACACAATGTACATACCTTGATTAAAAAACATTTCATTGCTGGGGCACCTGAGTGGCTTAGTTGGTTAAGCATCTGACTCTTGAATTCAGTTCAGGTCATGATTTCCCTATTTCATGAGTTTGAGGCCTGAGTAGGACTCTCTGCATGGTCAGCCTGCTTGGGATTTTCTGTTGCCCTCTCTCTGCCCCTCTCCTGCTCATTCTCTCTGTCTCTCTAACTAATTAACTAACTAACTAACTAACTAACTAACTAACTAACTAACTAACTAACTATTTATTGCTTAGAAATGCTTGAGGCACCTGGGTGGCTCAGTTGACCGCCCAACTTTAGCTCAGGTCATGATCTCACTACCTGACTTTTAACCCCATATCAGGCTTGCTGCTGTCAGTGCAGAGCCTGCTTTGGATCCTCTGTCCCTCTTTCTTTGCCCCTCCCATTTGCACTCTCTCTGAAAAACAAACAAACATTAGGAAAAAAGAAGAAGAATTGCTGCCCATTATCTGAGCTTTCAGCAAGTCATAATCATTTTGCTGGTGAAGAGTCTTGCCTCAAAGTTGATGGCTACTGGCTGATCATGGTGATAGTTGCCGAAGGTTGGGATGATAGTGGCAACGTTTTAAAATAAGACAGCAGTGAAATTTGCCACACTGATTGACTCTTCCTTTCATGAATGATTTCTCGGGAGCATATGATACTGCTTGACAGCACTAAATCCTTTGTTGTCATTTCACTAATCATCACAGCATCTTCACCGGGAGTAGATTCCATCTTGAGAAACCATTTTCTTTGCTTATCGAAATAAATAACTTCTCCTTCATTAAAATTTTATCATGCGATTGAAGCAATCCTCTCTTCAGGCTCCACTTCTAATTCCAGTTCTCTTGCTAGTTCTGCCACATCTGTAACATCTGTAGTTACTGCCTCCACTCAAGTCTTGAACTCCTCAAAGCCATCCATGAGGATTGGAATGAACTTCCTTCAAACTCTTGTTATTGTTGATTCTTCCCACGAATCACAAATATTATTAATAGTATCTGGGTGGCTCAGTAGGTTAAGCGTCTGACTTCGGCTCAGGTCATGATCTCACGGTTCGTGGGTTCGAGCCCTGCGTCGGGCTCAGTGCTGACAGCTAGCTCAGAGCCTGGAGCCTGTTTCAGATTCTGTGTCTCCGTTTCTCTCTGACCCTTCCCTGTTCACGCTGTCTCTCTCTCTCAGAAATGAATAAAACATTTAAAACATTTATAAGACCAAATGTTGTTAATAGTATCTAGAATGGTGAGTCCTTTCCAGAAGATTTTCAATTTACTTGGCCCAGACCCATCAGAAGAATCACTTATGGCAGCTATAGCCTTATGAAATATATTTCTTAAATAATAACACTTGAAAGTCAAAATGATTCCTTGATCCATGGGCTGCAGAATGGATGTGGTGTTAGCAGGTATGGAAACAATGTTAATCTCATTGTATGTCTCCATCACAGCTCTTGGGTGATCAGATGCATCGTCAATGAGTAGTAATATTTTGAAAGAATTTTTTTTTTCCTGAGCAGTAAGTCTCAACAGTTTAGCTTAAAATATTCAATAAAGCATGTTAAAAAAACAAATGTACTGTCACTCGAGCTTTGTTGTTCCAGTTTTAGAACATAGGCAGAAAAGATTTAGCAGAATTTTTAAGGGCCTTAGGATTTTCAGAGTGGTAAATGAGCATTGGCCTCAACTTCAAGTCACCATCTGCATTAGCTCTTAATAAGTGAGGTAGCTTGTCATTTGAAGCTTTGAAGTAGTGTCATGGGATCAAGCCCCAAGTTGGGCTCCATGCTGAGGGTGAAGCCTGCTTAAGATTCTCTCTTTCTTCCTCTTCCCTTCTCCCCAACTTGCACTCGTTCTCTCTCTGTCTCTTTCAAATAAAAGATATATTTCTTGAGGATGTATATCAGTGAGAAAAAGATCATCCTAGGAGAAAATACGGAATTCAAGAAGCAATGATAATCAAAGAAATTACTAAAGCTTATTGTAAACATACATTGACTTGCTAAACAGAAACTCTCCTGTGATGAAACATGGACTAAGAATATAAAGAGACTTTAGAAATGAGCAGAGAGATTCTTAAATGTACTAATTTTCTTGTCCAGTTGAACAATATAGTTACTCATTAAACCTAGATTGTTAGAAAAATATGCATTAATTACATGGGACAAAAAATTAACTTTTACAGAATAGGATGAGAATATAAAACATTCAAATAAGTCAAGGGGAAAGGGGGAGGGAAAAAAGGCAGGAAAACAGGGAAAAAACATAAGTAGGGTAAATAAAAAATATGAAATATAAGGTAAGGTAAAGAATAGCTCAATCAAATCAATCAACACATCAAAACAATTAGCTCTATTACTCCATTTAGATAGAAACTCCTTTTTGAAACTCAGGTTTATATTATTTAATAATATTTATGTAGAAAAATCAAAACAGCTTTGTATCTAGGAGTTGGGCATATTGACTTGGGGGGGTATGAGGGAACTTTCCAAGGTGATAGTAATGCTCATATCTTGATAGGCATTTGAGTTAGCCAGACTCATGCATTTTTCAAAACTCAGCAGATTTACCTGTGAGCTTTGTACATTTAATTGCATACAAATTTTACATAAAAAGAAAAAACTCTAAAAACTGACATCTAGTTAATGACATGTAAATTAGAATATTTAGCTGGAAGTATGTACTGATAACTGCAATTTACCTTGAAATGTATCAGTTAAAAATAAATGGATTAGTGGATGGATAGATATGTCATAATGCAAGTACAGTAAAATATTGATGGGAACAAATGTTGACGACAGCATTATTTCTACAGTCAAAAAGTGGAAACAAACTTTCATGGACTGGATGTGCCCTCCCCAAATTCATATGTTGAAATCTTACCCCCTTCCAGTGTGATGATATTAGGCAGTATGGTCTATAAAAGGTGATTAGGTCATGAGAGTGGAGCTCACATAAGTGGAATTATAAAAATGCCCAAGACGGGCATCTGGACGGCTTGGTCAGTAAAGCCGTCTGATTTTGGCCCAGGTCATGATCTCAGAGCTCATGAGTTTGAGCCCCGTGTTGGGCTCTGTGCTGACAGCTCAGAGCCTGCAGCTCACTTCGAATTTTGTGTCTACCTCTCTCTCTGTCCCTCTCCCGCTCATGCTTTGTCTCTCCTTCTCCTTCAAAAATAAATATTGAAAAAGGGTGGAAGGGCAGGGAGTTCTCTCGCTTCTGCCAATTGAGGACACAGCCATTTATGAATTAGGAAGCAGATGTTTACTAGACACCAAATCTGCTGTTCTTCAGTCTTGAAATTCCCAGCCTTCAGAATTGTGAGAGGTAAATATTTGTTAAGTCAGCAGTCTATGGGTTTTTTTTTAATGTTTGTTTATTTTGAGAGAGAGAGAGCGAGCATGCACGGGAGGGACAGAGAGGGAGACAGAGAATATCAAACAGGCTCCACACTGTTAGTGCAGAGCCCAATGCGGGCTCAATTTCATAAACCATGAGATCATGACCTGAACTGAAATCAGGAGTCAGACACTCAACCGACAGCCACCCAGGCACCTCTACGGTATTTTTGTGTTAACAGCCTGAATGAATCGAAACACAACCCACATGTTCACCACTTGATGAATGCAAAAACAAAGACAATGGAATATTATTCTGCCACAGAAGAAATGAAGTACTGATACATGCTACAGCATGGATGACCCTTGAAAACATTATCCTAAGTGAAGAAACCAGGCATGCAAAGCCATGTATTGTATGTTTCCACTTATGTGAAATGTGTAGAATAGGCAAATCTATAAAGATAGAAAATAGAATAGTAGTTTCCAGGAGCAGGGGAATGATTACCAATGGATTTGGGATTTCCTTTTTGGGGGGATGAAAATGTTCTGCAATTAGATAATGGTGATGGTAGCACAACCTTGGAAACACACTAAAAACCACTTCATACACTTTCAAATGGTGTTTTATGTTATGTGAATTATATCCCAATAAAACAACCAAAATAAATGAAATCTTTAAGATAGTAAGGGCCAAATCTAGGTAATGGGTACGTAGCTGCTTACTTAAAATCGTTTCAATGTTTCTGTGTATTTGAAAATGCAAAATATTGTGAAAAAAGTTATGGGCCTGACTTTCCTGATACTAATCCCTGTTTCATGGCCTGGATTTTAACGGACTTGTCTTGCTTAGCAGAACTTTGAATCTGATCACACCATGACTCACTCAACTCGCTTTATTAAGCACTTGACAGGCAGGCATGAAGAGACACACAAACATGGTACCCAGCAAGTTAAGATGGCAGAGCAGTATGGAGACCCTGAGTGTGTCCCGTCCTTAAAATGCAACTAGACCAGCACCAAAACATTTTGAACACCCGGAAATTGATCTGAAGATTAATGCAACAAACTACATAATTGGAGCCACAGAACTTGGCAGGTACGTGGTGCAGAGAGGTGAATTGGGGGAGAGATAAGCCACAGGGCAACAGAAGGTAGGGAGTCATTTTATCAGAGAGAGGACACAGAGAGAAAGAAAAAGGGGGAGAGGGCAGTGCATCAGGATTGCTTAAGGAAAGCACTCCCCCTGAAGGTGGCTGGAGAGAAAGAGTGAAAACACTCACAGGGGACTGAACAAGAAATCTGGTCTCCAAAACCATTGAAGAGGAGAAAGGAGAGGGTTTTAGTACCACCAGGACTATAAATAGAGGAGCACAGAGTCTGAAGATTCAAGGTCTGGCAGTGCCTGGTGAGGAAATAAGATGAATCCCCACGAGTAGTCAGTATGGTCCGAGGGGTCTGTGTGTCACACAGGGAAAAGCGGTTGCCCTGCTTGATGAGCATTTGGTAGAGGCCATATTGCCTCCCCATGGGCAAAGGTCCCAGAGAACCCTGGAGAACAGCCACATTTGCTGGTATTGGGACAAAGACACCAGAGTGCATTGAAACCTGGTGTCAGCTGTGTTTGTGACTTGCCATGATCTCTGAGTCTGTGCCATTATGCTATCACATGAACATTTTCTGGGGCAAACTGGCACCAGGCCATTGCTCAGCAAGACTGTCCCCCAGAAAGTCAGAGTCCAAGCCACAAGGGTCTCTGAAGTGTGGGGTTTTGAAACACAACCCCATCTGAGATAAAATGCTAGGGGATGGCGCCACCTGGCAGGTGGATAGTTTGGATAAGGAAAAGGTAGAGGCAGGGAGTGACAGAGGCCTGAGACAAAGGAGGGGTGCTTGCCTGTGAGTTGGTGAGAGTGCAAAGTTCCTGTACCAGAGACTAGGGAGCTGGGTGAAACCATTTCACCTCTCCCGAGCACCTACATTTGCTTGCATCCACATTTCCACTACAGGAAGCTAAGCAGCGCCACCTAGTGGAGAACGGAGCCATCACACCAAGCTCCCCCCAACTGCGCCCTTCAGTCACATAGCTCAGAAGACCAGCAGAAATCCCTCCACATGCTTAGTAAATGGACAACAGTGTGCTTCAAAGTTTCAGTGCTGAGGGAAACTAGATGTAACTTCATTCAGGTTTCATTCTGTATGCTGGTTCATTTATTTGTTCATTTTCTTCTGTTTTTGCTTAAATTGTTTTTGTTTTCTTTCTCTTCTTTCTCTTCCTTGGATACACAAATAGCAAATTCTTTTTAAAATTTTTTTGCAAAATTTTTATTCTATTTTATTTTTCTTATTTTATTTTATTCTATTTGATTATTTAATTTTTTTAAATTTTTAAATATTTCCCTAACTTCCCTTTCCTTTTTCACTCTATTCTATCAGGCTTCTTTCAACAAGCAGACTGAAACACACCTGGGATCTAGCTTTTTTTATTTGATTTTTTGTTTTGTTTCTAATTTTTAATTTTAATTTGTTACTTTATTAATTCTTTTTCTTCCTCCAAAATGACAAGACAGAAGAATTTACACTAAAAGAAAGAACAGAAAGAAATGATGGGATTTAATAAACACAGATATCAGTAAGATGTCTTAGCTAGAATTTAAACCCACAATTGTAAGAATACTAGCCAGGGTTGAAAAAGCATAGAAGAGGGGCACCTGGGTGGCTTAGTCGGTTAAGTGTCTGACTTTCGCTTAGGTCATGATCTCACGGTTCGTGGGTTCGAGCCCCGCGTCGGGCCCTGTGCTGACTGCCAGCTCAGAGCCTGGAGCCTGTTTCAGTCTGTGACTCCCTCTCTCTCTGACCCTCCCCTGTTCACGCTGTCTCTCTCTCTCTCCTAGAAATAAATAAAATATTAAAAAAAAAAAAAAAGCACAGAAGACACCAGAGAATCCCTTCTGTGGAGATAAAAACAAAACAAAACAAAACTAAAGTCTAATCAGGACAAAATTAAAAATACTATAAATGAGATGCAATCTCAAATAGATGCCATGATGGCAAGGATGGACACAGCAGAGCCGTGAATCAGCGATTTAGAAGATAAAATTATGGAGAATAATAAAGCAGAAAAAGAGACAGAAGCAAAGGCAAAAGATACAAGACGTAGATAACTCAGTGACTTATTAAAAAGGAATAACATCCAAATCATAGGAGTCAGAGAAGATTAAGAGAGAGAAAAAGGGGCAGTAAGTTTATGTGAGCAAATTATAGCAGAAAACTTTCCTAATCTGGGTTAGGATACAGACATCAAAATCCAAGAAGCACAGAGATCTCCCAATAGATTCGACAAAAACTGACCATTACGAAGGCATATCATAGTCAAATTCACAAAACACACAGACAAGGAAAGAATTATGAAAGCAGCAAGGGAAGAAAGGTCCTCATGCTATAAGGGAATACAGATCAGGTTCACAGAAGACCTATCCACAAAAACTTGGCAGGCCAGAAAAGAGTGGCAGAATAAATACAATGTGCTGAATCAGAAAAATATGCATCCAAGAATTTTCTATCCAGCAAGGCTGTCATTCAAAATAGAAGGAAATATAAAGAGTTCCCCAGACAAACAAAAACAAAAGGAGTTCCTAATCACTAAACCAGCCCTGCAAGAAATTTTAAGGGGGACTCTTGGAATGGAGAAAAGACAAAACAAAACAAAAAGACCAAAGGCAACAAAGACAAGAAAATACAAGTGAACACCACGAGAAACACAACTCTACAGACAACACAATACACTAAATTCATATCTTTCAATAATCACTCTAAATGTAAATGGACTAAATGCTCCAATCAAAAAACATAGGGTATTAGAATGGATAAGAAAACAAGACCCATCTATATCCTACCTACAAAAGACTCATTTTAGACCTAAAGACACCTACAGGTTAAAATTAAGGGGATAAAGAACCATCCATCAAGCTAATAGATGTCAAAATGAACTGGCATAGTCATATTTATATCAGACAAACTAGATTTTAAAACATAGACTATACCAAGGGATGAAGAAGGGCATTATATCATAATTAAGGGATCTATCCCACAAGATCTAACAATTATAAATATTTATGCCCCCAATGTGAAAGCACCAAATATATAAATCAATTAATCACAAACATAAAGAAACTCATCAATAATAATATCATAATATTAGGAACTTCAAAACCCATTTACAGCAATGGAAAGATCATCTAAGCAGAAAATCAACAAGGAAACAATGGCTTTGAATGACACAATGGACTGGATAGACTTAATAGATATATTCAGAACATTTCATCCTAAAGCAGCAGAATATACATTCTTCTTGAGTGCTTATGGAACCTTCTCCAGAATAGATCATATACTTGGTCACAAATCAGACTTCAAAAAGTACAGAAAAGATCAATATCATACCATGCTTTGTGAGTTCGAGCCCCATTTCTGGTTCTATGCTGACAGCTCAGAGCCTGGAGCCTACTTCAGATTCTGTGTCTCCCTCTTTCTCTGCCCCTCCCCTGCTCTCTCTCTCAAGAATAAAGAAAGATTTAAAAAAAGAAGAAGAAATTGAATCAGCAATCAAAAGTCTCCAAAACACAAGAGTCCAGGGCCGGATGGCTTTCCAGGGGAATTCTATGAAACAGTTAAAGAAGACTTAACCTCTATTCTTTTGAAGCTGTTCCAAAAAATAGAAGTGGAAGGAAAACTTATAAACTCATTCTACAAGGTTAGCATTACCTTGATTCCAAAGCCAAAGACCCCCCTAAAAAGAACTACAGGCCAATTTCTTTGATAAACATGGATGCAGACATTCTGAACAAGATACTAGCAAACTGGATCTAACAATATATTAAAAGAATTATTCACCACAATCAAGTGGGATTTATTCCTGGGATTCAGAGCTGATTCAATATTCACAAATGAATCAATGTTATACATCACATTAATACAAGAAAGTATGAGAACCACATGATCCTCTCAATAGATGTTGAAAACATATTTGACAAAATGCAGCATCCTTTCTTGATAAAACCCTCAAGAAGGTAAAGACAGAAAGAATATACCTCAAGATCATAAAGGCCATATATGCAAGACCCACAGCTAATATCATCCTCAATGGGGAAAAACCAAGAACTTTCCTTTTACAATCAGGAATATGACAGGGAATGTGCACTTTCACCACTGTTATTCAACACAGTATTACAAGTCCTAGCTCTCAGCAATCAGACAACAAAAATAAATAAAAGGCATCTGAATCAGTAAGGAAGAAGTCAAACTTTTACTCTTTGCAGATGGCATGACACTCTACATGGAAATCCCAAAACTACACCAAAAAACAGCTAGAACTAATACACGAGTTAAGCAAAGTTGCAGGATATAAAATTAATATACAGAAATCAGTACATTTCTATACACCAATAATGAAGGAGCAGAAAGAGAAATCAGGAATCGATCCCATTTACAATGACACCAAAACCCATAAAATATCAAAGAATAAACCTAACCAAGGAGGTAAAATATCTATACACTGAAAACTATAGTACAATTATGAAAAAAATTGAAGAAGACACAAAGAAATGGAAAAACATTCCATGCTTATGGATTGGAAGAATAAATATTGTTAAAATGTCAATACTACTCAAGAAAACTACATATTTAATGCAATCCTTATCAAAATAACACCAGAATTCTTCACAAAGATAGAACAAAGAATTACAAAATATGTTTGGAACCAGAAAAAATCCCAAATAGCCAAAGTAATGTTAAAAAGAAAACCAGAGCTGGAGGCATCATATTTCTGGACTTCAAATATGATTACAAAGCTGTAATCATTAAGACAGCATGGTATTGGCACAAAAACAGACACATAGATCAATGGAACAGAATAGAAAACCTGGAAGTGGACCCACAAATGTATGTCCAACTAATATTTGACAAAGCAGGAAAGAATAACCCATGGAATAAAGACAGTCTCTTCAGAAAATGGTGTTGGGAAAGCTGGACAACAACATGTAGAAGAATGAAACTGGATCACTTTCTTATACCAGACACAAAAATAAACTCAAAATGGATGAAAGACCTAAATGTAAGCTAGGAAACCGTCTAAGTCTTAGAAGAGAAAATAGGCAGCAACCTATGTGACCTTGGCCGCAGCAATTTCTTACTTGACATTTCTCCAGAGGCAAGGGAAATAAAAGCAAAAATAAATTATTGGGACATCATCAAGATAAAAACTTCTACACAGCAAAGCAAACAATCAGCAAAACTAAAAGGCAACCAACAGAATGGGAGAGATATTTCCAAATGACATAAGATAAAGGGTTAGTATCCAAAATCTATAAAGAATTTATCAAATTCAACACCCAAAAAACAAATAATCCAGTGAAGAAGTGGGCAGTAGACATGAATAGACACTTCTCCAAAGAAGACATCCAGATGGCCAACAGACACATGAAAAGATGCTCAACGTCACTCATCATCAGGGAAATACAAATCAAAACCACAATGAAATATACCATCTCACACCTGTCAGAATGACTAAAATCAACAACTCGGGAAACAACAGATGTTGGTGAGGATGCGGAGAAAGGGGAATTCTTTTGCACTGCTGGTGGGAATGCAAACTGGTGCAGCCACTCTTGAAAACAGTATAAAGTTTCCTCAAAAAAATTAAAAATAGAACTACCCTATGACCCAGCAATTGCACCACTTGGCATCTATCCAAAGTATACCAAAATGCTGATTTTAAGGAGCATATGCACCCCGATATTTATAGCAATTGACTATTGATAATAGTTAAATTATGGAAAGAGCCCAAACATTCATCAACTGATGAATGATAAAGAAGTGGTATATATATATATATATATATATATATATATATATATATATATATATATATACACACACACACACACACACACACACACACACATAATGAATATTACTTGGTGATCAAGAAGAATGAAATTTTGCCATTTGCAACAACGTGAGTGGAAACGGAATGTATTATGCTAAGTGAAATAAGTCAGTGAGAGAAAGAAATATCATGATTTCACTCATATGTGGAATTTAAGAAACAAAACAGATGAATAAAGGGGAAGGGAAGTAAAAATAAGATAAAAACAGAAAGACACGTAAACTGTAAAAGACTATTAAATACAGAGAACACACCGAGGATTGCTAGTGGGATTTTGGGTGGGGGGATGGGCTAAATGGGTGAGGGCATTAAGGAGGGCACTTGGGATGAGCACTGTAAGTGATGAATCACTACACTCTACTCTTGAAATCATTATTACATTATATGTTAACTTCCTTGGATTTAAATTAAGGGAGGAGAAAAACAAAAAAGAAACACTTAGCATCAGTAGCCTGTAAGAAGAGCCCTCTAAGCTCCACATAATAATGTACCTTCCACTGTCCAGAAAAGGGGACTGCACGAAATGGGAATCCAGTCAAGGGCTTTGAACTGGAAAGAAGCAAAACACAGCAAAGGAGGAATGAAAGTAGCTCCAAGGGCTACCTGCAGGCCTTGAGACTTTGACACTGAGCCCAACTTGTGGCTCAGTCTGGGATTTTAAAATTATTTCCTATGAAAATAGACCCTATTCTCCAAATGTGATTGCCTTAGGACCTAGAGAAAAGGGAGACTCTTCAAATGGAAAGTGGGAGCCGAGAGAGAAGGAATTCATATGCCCGTACATTTTGTTCTCTCATGGAATAAAAACTCCTAAGGGCAGCGGTATCCTGTGTCTCCTTCATGATGTAAGCCCCTCAACGGATGCAGACAACTTCACACGGTTAAGATACGTGAATGTGAAATTCATGTGTTTTGGAGCTTCAGTGTAATCCATTTACAGAGTTCCTATGACTACATGCCTAACCTCTGGAAACTTTTTTTGCTACTGAATTGTAAGGGTTGCTTATATATTTTAGATAGTGAGATCACTGTTTAAGCTCCCTGGTTATGTGAGGCCAGAGGTTATACTTAACAGTCGGGCAGTACTGCTGGCCTGGCTCCCTGCTTAAGCACACTTGGAGGATGAGCTCTACAGCTGCTCAGATTCCTTGGTCAGCCTTCTGGATCGAGCCGGACTAGAAGCTATACTCAGCAGTTGGGCAGAGATGCAAATGTGCGTCCCTAGTTGGGACGATAGAATCAGCTCATTGCTTCCACGGCTTGCTGAATGGAGACCTGAATTAGGCAGAACTGCCCTCCAAGCTCCCTGACCAGGTGGCCACTGGCTCGGCTCTGGGCAGAGCTGCTGGCTAGGATCTCTTCCCGGGGTACTGCTGCAAAGAAGAATGTGGTTCTCCAAGATCTGAGTGCTGTGGCTGTAAACTTTGCCCTCCGTTCTGTCTATCTAATCCCCAGTGATCAAGTCTTAAAGATTCCCCCAGTGATCTCCATGAGGTGAGACCGAATGGGCCTCCCAAGAAGTGTCTCACAGCTCTGGGGGACCTATATGTCCGCCTTGGGCTCTCTTTGGTTCACTGGGGAAAATGCAGGCCCACTCGGGGCCTCTTGGTGCGGCACAGAGCTGGTCTGGAGGAGGGGAGATGTGGTCGGTATAGCCACTCCTCTTACCTTTCTTTTTTTTTTTTAATTTTTTTTAATGTTTTATTTATTTCTAGGAGAGAGAGAGACAGCGTGAGCAGGGGAGGGTCAGAGAGAGAGGGAGTCAGACTGAAACAGGCTCCAGGCTCTGAGCTGGCAGTCAGCACAGAGCCCGACGCGGGGCTCGAACCCACAAACCACCAGATTATGACCTAAGCGAAAGTCGGACGCTTAACCGACTAAGCCACCCAGGCGCCCCTCCTCTTACCTTTCTAATGCAGTCCTTCTGGGTCTCTGTGGTTGGGGCTGGGTGCTTCAGGCTCACCCTGAGTTCTGGGATTTCCTCAGTGGAAATGTCTTAGAAATTGTCTTGACTATGGATAGCTTGTGAGAGAGACTGAAGTCTGTTATGACTTATGTCACCAAATTATTGACCTCCTTTCCTAATGTCATATTTGAAAAGTAAAGTGCTGCCTTCCGTAATGGTGCACGGGAAAAGAATGAGGCACGAACAAGTCAAGTGTAAGAGAAAGGGAACATGGGACGACAGCTCAGAGAGACTGTCCCCCTGAACAATTCCACATTCCCATATTTATTGGAGAAGCGATAATCAATCGATAAAAGACTTCAAGATTGTCTTTAGTGATCAGAGACTGATCTCATGAGAAAAGCAGAGCTTGCTCAGGCAGGCACGTTATGGTTGATCAGGCATAATCAATAAGTTTCATCTGAACAGGTGGTCTCTGAGGAAACGCAGAAGTCAACGCAAAAGAAGCAGGCAGCACTCCACCCAGGGCTGGCCAGGCGTTCCCAGCTGCCCGGCTCCCGTGTCATTAATCAACCGCTTTCCCAGAGAGACATTAATGTGTATTCTCTTAGAGCTATATTCATCACTTATTAATCCGTATATAGTTTTGTGTACTTTTTTTTTTTCCATGACTACATTTGATGGGTCACATTGGAGGGGTCGCCATAGTAAAGGAACATAAGATTAGTCCTGCTACTTGGAGATGGAATCATATTTATAGTTAGCTCAAATTTGGTTACATAAGTTGAACTTATGATCTACTCATGAGCATCTTCAGGAATGCATACTGTCAAAGTTATAGCATAGATATTGTGTCTTATTCTTTTATATCATCTTTCTTGGGAACATACAAGTTTAAACCCCAGCCTGGTATGATCAGAAAACTTCTGTGAGATGGGAAAGGCTTAAAGTACTGCTTTACATTCTTTCCCATCCACCATTTGCATCTCCAGATCCACTTGAGTCTTCATTTTACTTCCCCTCATATTCAATCATTTGAATAATAATCCAATTCTTAAAATCTTTTTGGCAGCGGGTTTGGGAAACAATGATTTAAGATACCATAACAATTTTGTAATGGAACTACTGCTCTAAGAATGAAAAGAAGTGTGGTATAGCCACACAATATTATTTTTCTTTGTTCATTTCTGTATATTGGTAGAAGAAAAGCATGTACCAGAAAAAATATATTCAACTGAACCATATTGATGGATAATTTGCTCTTCCAAGCCTGAATTATATTTTCTGAGGGTACTTCCAGATTACAGGATAAGCAAACCCATTACACTACAGTCTCAATCCCCAGAATGCACTCTACTAGCCAGCTATGCAGAGACCTTTGCCTTCAAGCAATCTTACCCAATTAGTTTCAAAGGATTTCTTCCTTGTAGACAATGGTATAGTTTCTTTACCTTTATCTTTAGTTTCTTTAACTTTTTTCATTAGTCAGCAGTTACTGAGGGAATGTGTTATCTGTAAGCCCAACAATGTATGACCTGAGCTCCTCTATGACTATTCACTTTGCCCAGATAGCTTTGAGCTAGAGAAATGACTAAAACAGTGGCCTATTCTCCCAATTCCCTGCTAAGCCAGCAACTCTTTTACTTTTCCTCTAAATTTACACAGGGAATTCTAAATCTAAGTTCCTCATACCAGGATATTCCTTGTGTTCAGCCATCTAGGCCTCATTTGCCTGACCATACAGCAGGGCCACTGGCTGTAGCTACAGAGATTCTAAGTATCCAAACCACTACCAAAGGATAGGAGCTTTACACCTCTTCCAGTGTTAAATAGATAACCCTCAGCTCTCTGTTTGTTATGCAGATTGGTGTTGGCCTTCTTCCTTTAAGGCCTACCCTCTTTAGAGTGCTGCTGATTTCCTTACAGCAATATGACCCTCCATACAAGAACTCCAATCAGTGAACAGTGAACCCAGGCCTTCATTCAGCTGGGATAAAAATTATAAAGTTCAGACAGCAATAGGGCTAGGGAGCCCTCAGAGGCCTCTATCACATTCCCTACAGGCAATAAATCAGCTTGCTCAGATATGGATGGGACACCCCTGGACATCCTCCTTTGGAATGCTCTTGACTATATAACTCCACTTTAGAGAGAGTCTTCTGTGCTTATTCGGTGTTATATATAGTATATAAGTAATTATAGATTATGTATATATAATTTATTGTCAAGTTAGCTAACATACAGTGCATACAGTGTGTACTTGGTTTTGGAGGTATGTTTGTGCTACACACAACACCCAATGCTCATCCCAACAAGTGCCCTACTGGACAGTCTCTTTGGCATTACCCAAGACATGGTTCACATTACTGGCCTCAAATTAGTTGATGCCTTTCTATGATGGCTGTTTTGACCAAGGCCAAGAAACAAGCTAGTAATTGTTTTTCACATGAGCAATTTTTGATTATAAAACTTAAGAGGTGTTCATTGAGCAATGTATTTCATTTCTGCTAGAAGCTCCAATCCTGTGTATGTTGTGGTTGTACATATTTCTAATGTCATCTGAAGAGTTGGTTCATAGAATAGAATAAGACTACCTGTGCCACTGTCCTTTGTACATTTTTAACCACTGCTTTCTGCTCAAAAACTCATGAAATTCACATTTCTTTGGGGGAATTAGGCCCAACAAGATTTCTAGGTGAGGAGTGTGACTTTTTCCCAAACCTGAGTAGTCCGTCCTGATGACCTTGGATATAGTTGTTTGTTGTCAGGATACCCAAGAGATAATTTACTTCTCCCAGTTTGAGGAATGTTGCTAGTTGCTCCAACCCACACGATCTTCAGATTGGGCTGGGCCTTGAATTTTAGAAGCAGTTTATCGGTCACCATTTTCTTATCATAAGGGTTCTGAAGGCCTGTAGGCTTCTTCCTGAGCATCCTTTCAGGAATGTCTGGAGTATGGTGCTTTCTCTTCTTCTTAATGCTGATCAGGCCTAATCTCATCTCATTAGTTTGTGACAATATGTCAGCAAATTCAAATTTGTGCTGCCAAAATAGTAAATGCATACTGGGTTTAATCCCATGGGAATACCAATGTACTTACTTAGCTGGACCCAGAAATTGAGATAGAAAAGAAGTCATCTGAAATCATCAGGACCTAAAACGGCATCCTAGTCTCCTTTAGCTTTTCTACATAGTCTTTACCATATTGGATATTGCCCAATCTATCAGTGAAATCGGTTTCTTTTCATCCTCCACAGTCTGCTCTTAACCTCTGGGAGCCATCTGCCTTACATACTGGAGCCAGATAGGACTCTTAAGGCAGCTAGTAGGAATCAAAACCCTGCTTCCTTCAGAATGTAGAATGATTTCTGGAATTCTGCATTTCTTAATGTTTACTAGAAAGGAGGGCTAAGATAATTCCAAAAGTTCTCATGGGGCATAGCCAATTAAAATTGAGCAAGGGTTGAGGACATCAAGCTTCATTCATGTGTAATATCATCCCATTTATATATTCAGGTTAAGGTGATGAGGATGACTCTCCAGTCACATTTTCCAATGTGTGACGCTCCCCCCTCCCCCCCCGTCTTGGTCTCTTCATCTGTGACATCTGCATGTCTTCCCAATTTTTACCTTCAGGCCTTTGGTGCACCTTATTGGTCTCCTAGGTTCATCAGGGGATGATGCCCTGCCTATCTTCTTTCTTTCTTGGGAGTTCACCAGTGAAGCAATATAGATTACAGACCCACTGCTTCATCATTTCCTTCCCAAGCACCAATCATCACCTTCTCCCTCCCCTCAGCGTGCATCTCTCTAAGACAAATGAAGTACATAACCCAACCACCATTTATTTTTTTTAATTAAATGTTTTATTTATTTCTGAGAGAGAGAGGCAGCGTGAGCAGGGGAGGGTCAGAGAGAGAGGGAGACACAGAATCTGAAACAAGCTCCAGGCTCCGAGCTGGCTGTCAGGACAGAGCCCGCCGCGGGACTCGAACCCACAAACCACGAGATCATGACCTGAGCCAAAGTCGGACACCTAAGCGACTGAGCCACCCAGACTCTCCCCAACCACCATTTATGAGATTAGTTGGGTTAGGTTAGATTTTCTAGGAAGGGAGACTCAAAAATGGGTTTGTATAAACAAGTTTTATTGAGGAAGTAGTCTTCACAATGAATCTCTAAGAGAGAATGTGAAGCAGAAGAGAGAAGTAGAGAGAGGTAATCAGGATGTGACTTCAGATACAAAATAGTCTGGGCTGGTTTCCTGAGGTTAGGGATGCACTGGAGCATAAATTGCACCACGGAGTTGTTCCCCTTTGAGATAAGGGATTGATCTAGCATATCTAGTCTCAACTAGTCACTGATTGTCTAGACTTTGGTGAGGGAGTTGGTAATCCCCCAGAGAGGTGACTACCGTCATCCAAGGAAGTGGTGGGAGGGTGCAAGGGAGGGAGTGGCAGCTGTGACTTATTGGCAGTCCACACTTCTGACATCTTGGGAATTTGTGTAACTGCTGGTAAATGCAACTGGGAAGAGGTAGCAATGGCATCTATTTCTCAAACACATAATTGATTTGAGAACTCTAAAAATGTATTAAGAGGAAGCAGAAAACAGTTTAGAAATGTTGTTGATGAAGAGACAGATGTATTATGAGGGAAGATGATAGTATGCTTTGTGAAGTGGAACAGACTGCACCCAGGTTGCCCTCAGACACGTGGATACGCACAGATTCAGTAAGGATAAGCATACTGATAAGTATGGGAGCTTTCCAGTTAGGCAGAATTTTCAAAACTTTCGTGGCAGAAAACTTGTCATTAAAAATCTTCTACAAATTAAAATTTTTAGTAGGCATTCCTTTTGAATAACCATTACCTGTGCCCAACCAGAGGTGATTTTTTTTTTTTTGGTAATGTTTTTTATCTGAGTATGGTTGACACACAATGTTACATTAGTTTCAGGTGTACAACATAGGGATTCAATTTCTCCTTACATTAAGCTATGCTCACACTGAGAGGTGATTTGAGAATAAAATTCATGGCCTGCATTTCTTTATTTCTTTATAAAGATGAGAAAATTGACCTTTAATGTATACATTTGCTATTTATTATAAGTACTCCATCACTATGCCTCCAGTGCTCTGACACTAATTTGTCTCCATATTACTCCTTCTCTTTTGAACTCTAAGTTCCTTAAAGGTAAAGTGTGTGTCTTACCCATCTTTCTAATTTATTCCTAGCTGAGAGTCAGTACATTTTGTTGCCTAAATGAATAAATAAATGCAGTACTGAGAAAATGTTCTAAGGATTCACAGTTCCATTGGCATGTAATCATTACTGTGGGATGTGTGTAGGATTCTCGGGTGCTTTTAGTTTTTCGGGGAATGATTTCTTTTCTTCCAGTAACTATTCATCATAATTCATGGAGGCAGTTTCAAGTTTTTTTGGCTCACCCCATTTTCACTCCCTCAGGATCTTTTGGCCAAAGTTGAGTTCTAATTATGGCTTGATTCTCAACACAAAGGGAAAAATGGAAAAGCCAGGAAATAAACAGTTGATGAGATTTCCCAGCTCAAGCAGAAATAAGTTCTTTGTAAAGGAAACAATACTTAATTTCTTCTTCGACTGAAAAGAATGAGAAGTGAAAGTAAACATATATACGTAAGAATGACAGAATTTTTTTGGGTTATTGACACTGCACTATAGTTGAACAAAGCCTAAAAAATTAGGAATTTAGATCTTTTAGATTCAGAAATTAACAATATTGAGTGTTTTCCTTATTAACTATAAACTATATTCTTCCTTGGGTATAGCAGGAACATTATTAAAATGACAAAATGGGGTGCCTGGCTGACTGATCAGAGGGACTGTTTGATCTTCAGGTTGTGATTTCAAGCCCTATGTTGGGTATAGAGATTACTTCAAAATTTTTTGGAAAAATCTTAGGAATAAATAAAATAAAATAAAATGCCAAAGTGATTTATTTTTGGAAATTTGCCTGTATTAGGAGATATACATATCTATGCACATATATCTCTTACTGGTTCTGTTTTATATATATATATATATATATATATATATATAATGAATATTTTATATTTAATATATAAATAATATATATGTATATATATAGAGAGAGATTGAATGAGTGATTGATTGATTTTAAGGAATTAGCTTACATCTGAAGGCTGGCATGTCCAAAATCTATAGGATGAACTGACAGGCTGGAGACCAAGGAAAGAGTTGAAGTTGTAGTTCTAGTCTAAAGGCTATCTGGTAGTAGAATACTTCTGGGAAGATCGGTCTTTTTCTATCAAGGCTTTCAACTGATTGTATGAGGCCCACCCTCAAATCATGGAGGGCAATGTGCTTAGCTCAAAATCTACTGATTTAAATATTCATCTTGGGGTGCCTGGTGACAGTGCAGAGCTTGCTTGGGATTCTTTCTCTCCCTCTCTCTCTGCCCCTCCCTCATTCATCCCTTCTCTCTCTCTCTCTCTCTCTCTAAAAAGTAAATAAATAAACATTTAACAAAATAAATATTGATTTAATCTAGAAAATACCTTCACAGAATCTTCTAAAACAATATTTGACCAAATATTTTGGTACTATGGCCTAGAGAAATTGACACATGAAATTGATCATCATATTGACCCAGTCCTTTACAAACTTCTAGAGTATTCTGCTCCTTTTCTTCTCTTATATTTCATAGTATATTTTCTCCTATTCTGAGACTTGTGTATTTATTCACCAGGCTATTTTTAAAGTTTCTATTCTTAAATTTTCCTAGTTCAACGTATTTCACACATCAATCACATCCTCCCCTGAATTACTTGGAAAGTAAAATGTTCTGTACTTTTAAAGTTAATTTCTTTTGAGAGAGACAGAGATAGTTTAATTTAGTTTTCTTTAGTTTATTTCTTTTGAGAGAGACAACTGGAAGAAAGGAGCAGACACAGAGCATGAGAGAGAATTCCAAGCAGGCTCCACACTGTCAACACAGAGCCCATTGCAGGGCTCAAACCTACAAAGCTGTGAGATCATTACTTTAGCCACAATCAAGAATTGGACACTTAACCGACTAGGTCACCCAGGTGCCCCAGAATGTTCTGTACTTTCACCCCCTCTGTCATTAAACCATAACTATTTGGAGAGTTGTGTTTTAAGAATGCTGAGGTTAAGGTCAAAGCAATGAAAAGCAAAATCAAATCCTCTGACATTGCAAATGCATGAGTCACAGGATAAAGTTCACAGCACAGGCAACACAAGGGAACTAGTCAGAAAATTTTTTGTGTATAATTTCAATGCTTTCCTCATCTCAGGAGTTCATTTTGAGCAGGTAGCATTGGTTTAGTGGTTTGGAGTTCTTTTAAAAGATATAAAGAAAATAAATGATTTAGGAAAATGAACATTTCTATTACACTAAATTGTCCACCCAAACCAGACAATGATGAATTGTGAGCATTAGCAGAGCTCTCTGGCTTCACATTTTTGGTTATTCTTCTCCTTAATCTCAACTTCTTCCTGACAAATTTCAACCCCATCCATCAAGGCATTAAAAAAAAATCAGAGGAAGGAAGGAAGGAAGGAAGGAAGGAAGGAAGGAAGGAAGGAAGGAAGGAAGGAAGGAAGGAAGGAAGGAAGGAGAAAAGGAAAGAAAGAAAGAAAAAGAAAGGGGAAGGTGGGGAGGAAGGAAGAAAGAAAAAGTCTCACCTCCAGATTCTGAGATTTTCACAAAAGTATTCTTTTCTGTGGATAGTTGCTATTTGGTTTTGTGTGTGTATGTGTGTGTGTATGAAGGGAAAATAGTGTCAAGAAACTCCCATTCTGCCATCTTTGTTGATATCACTGTGAGAATTCTATTATTGTTTTTGTAAGAACACTTAACTAAGCAGAATCCTATAAGATTTATTATATTAAGTCTACTCCTGGAAAGGAGTCTATGTTTCATCAGGCTAAAATTTTATATGGACCATGGGAGTCAATTAAGGAATAGTTAATGATTCAGATTAGGGACAACTTAAGATTTTGGTCACTGTTAGCTATTAGAGTGACTATTTTAGTCACTATTATCTCTGGAAGAACCACCATAGTTTCTCATATTGTTGGCTATGGTTAAAATCCAAGAACTATCTGATATTTTTATTAAACGTTATCCTTGGTTTTAGAGTTTTTTCTTCAAATCCCTGCCTTATAGTACCCTGTATTAATTAGGAGTGATATACTTGGATGAGATACTGTAATAAATTTGGGGGATTTGTTTCATGTTAAGAGCAGTGCATGTATACACATGTACAATGCTTGTATCACTTAGTTATATTCCATTTATGGCTACTGAAGAGTTTCCAAAAGTTTTATGGCTGACGCATAGTTATTTGGGGACCTGTGTTTTTAAGTTCAATTTTAGATATTTCTTACTTGAATAATTCAATCATTATAAGAGGTTAAACCATATTGTAGCATGATTTAGAGGATTTAGAAATTTTGGTAGTTTTTGATGGTGAAGAAATATGTTTCACTTGGTGATTATGCTATTTGACCTCTAATATATGGGTGTGGTGATTAATTACCAGTATTTTCAGGTCAAGTGGCTTGTCAGTGTTAGGTATTTTTTGACATTACTGTGAGTATGAAATAATCATTGAGAATCCAAAAAATGAGAATTGAGAAAATGCAGAAGTAAAATTCACTAAGTATTTTTAAGTGTCATTTATAATTATGTAACTAGATTGATTAGGGCAAGGTCCAGAGGCTAGAATTTCTGTTTTTTTTTTTTTAATAATATAATTTATTGCCAAATTGGCTAACATACAGTATATAAAGTGTGCTCTTGGTATTTTGGGATACATTCCCATAATTCATTGCTTACATACAACATCCGATGCTAATCCCAACAAGTGCCCTCCCCAATGCCCATCACCCATTTTCCCCTATCCTCCACTCCCCCACCAACCTTCAGTTTGTTCTCTGTATGTAAGAGTCTCTTATGGTTTGCTTCTCCCCCTCTCTGTAACTTTTTTTCTGCTTCACTTCCCCCATGGTCTTCTGTTAAGTTTCTCAAGATCCACATATGAGTGAAATCTGTCTTTGACTGACTCATTGCACTCAGCATAATACCTTCAAGTTTTACCCATGTTGCTGCAAATGGCATGATTTCATTCTCTTTTATTGCCAAGTAGTATTCCATTGCATATATATACCACATCTTCTTTATCCATTCATCAGTCTATGAACATTTAGGCTCTTTTGATAATGTGGCTATTATTGAAAGCGCTGTTGTGAACATTGGGGTACATGTGCCCCTGTGCATCAGCATTCTTGTATCCCTTGGGTAAATTCCTAGTAGTGCTACTGCTAGTTATAGGGTACTTCTATTTGTAACTTTTTGAGGAACCTCCACATTGTTTTCCAGAGCAGCTGCACCAGTTTGCATTCCTACCAACAGTACAAGAGGGTTCCTGTTTCTCCACATCCTCACCAGCACCTATAGTCTCCTGATTTGTTCATTTTAGCCACTCTGACTAGTGTGAGTTTGTATCTCAGTGTGGCTTTGATTTGTATTTCCCTGATGGTGAGTGACACTGAGCATTTTTTCATGTGTCTGTTGGCCATCTGGATGTCTTCTTTGGAAAAGTGTCTGTTCATGACTTCCACCCTTTTCTTCACTGGATTATTTGTTTTTCAGGTGTGGAGGTTGGTATGTTCTTTATAGATTTTGGATACTAATCCTTTATCTCATATGTCATTTGCAAATATCTTTTCCCATTCTACTGGTTGCCTTTTAGTCTTGTTGATTGTTTCCTTTGCAGTGCAGAAGGTTTTTATCTTGATGAGGTCCCAATAGTTGATTTTTATTTTTAGTTCCCTTGTTTTTGAAGATGTGTCAAACAAGAAATTGCTGCGGCTGAGGTCAAAGAGGTTGTTGCCTGCTTTCTCCTCTAGGGTTTTGATGGTTTTCTGTCTCACCATTTAGGTCTTTCCTCCATTTTGAGTTTATTTTAGTATATGGTGTAAGAAAGTGGTCTAGTTTCATTCTACATGTTGCTGTCCAGTTCTCCCAGCACCATTTGCTAAATGATAAAGAGACTATCTTTTTTCCATTGGATACTCTTTCCCGCTTTGTCAAGGATTAGTCATACATTTGTGAGTCCAATTCTGGGTTCTCTATTCTGTTCCATTGGGCTATGTGTCTGTTTTTATGCCAATACCATACTTGATTACAGCTTTGTAGTAGAGGCTAAAGTCTGAGATTGTGATGTCTCCTGTTTTGGTTTACTTCTTCAGTATCACTTTGGCTATTCAGGGTTTTTTGGTTTCATATAGATTTTAGGATTGTTTGTTCTATCTTTGAGAAGAATACTGGTGCAATTTTGATTGGGATTGCATTGAATGTGTAGATTGCTTTCTGTAATATTGACATTTTAACAATATTTATTTTTCCAATCTATGAGCATGGAATGTGTTTCCATTTCTTTTCTGTCTTCTTCCATTTCCTTTATCAGCATACAGACCTTTTACATCTTTAGTTAGGGTTATTCCTAGGTATTTTATGATTCTTTGGGCAATTGTAAATGGGATCAGTTTCTTGATTTCTGTTTCTGTTGCTTCATTATTAGTGTATAGGAATACAACTTATTTCGGTACATTGATTTTGTACCCTGCGACTTTGCTGAATTCATGTATCAATTCTAGCAGTCTTTTGGTGGAGGCTTTCAGGTTTTCCATGTTGAGTATCATGTTGTCTGCAAAAAGTGAAACTTTGACTTCTTCTTTGCCAATTCTGATGCCTTTTATTTCCTTGTGTTGTCTGATGACTGATGCTAGGACTTCCAGCACTATGTTAAACAACAGTGGTGAGAGTGGACATCCCTGTCGTGTTCCCAATCTCAGGGGGAAAGCTCTCAGTTTTCCCCATTGAGGATGGTACTAGCTGTGAGTTTTTCATTTATGGCTTTTATGATGTTTAAATATATTTCTTCTATCCCAACTTTCTTGAGGGTCTTTATTTAAGAAGGGATGCAGTGTTTTGCGAAATGCTTTTTATGCATCTATTGACAGAATCATATGGTTCTTATCCTTTCTTTTATTTATGTGATGTATCACACTGATTTATTTGTGAATATTGAATCAGCCCTACAGCCCAGGAATAAAGCCCACAGGATCATGGTGAATAATTATTTTTATATGCTGTTGAATTCGATGTGCTAGTATCCAGCTGAGAATTTTTGCATTCATGTTGATCAGGGATATTGGCGTGTAATTCTCCTTTTATGTGGGTCTCTGTCTGGTTTTGGAATCAAGGTAATGCTAGCTTCATAGAATGAGTCCGGGAGTTTTCCTTCCATTTCTAGTTTTTGGAACAGCTTGAGAAGGATAGGTATTAACCCTGCTTTAAATGTCTGGTAGAATGTCCCTGGGAAGCCATCTGGCCCTGGTCTCTTATTTGTTGGGAGATTTTTGGTAAGTGATTCAATTTCTTCACTAGTTATAGGTGTGTTCAAATTTTCTCTCTTCCCATTTGGGTTTTGGTAGAGTGTGGGTGTTTAGGAATTTATCCATTTCTTCCAGGTTTTCAGGTTTGTTGGCATATAATTTTTCATAGTATTCTCTGATAATTGCTTGTATTTCTGAGGAATTGGTTGTGATAAATCCATTTTCATATGTGATTTTATCCATTTGGGTCTTCTCTCTTTTCTTTCTGAGAAGCCTGGCTAGGGGTTTATCAATTTTGTTTATTTTTTTAAAAAAACAGCTCTTAGTCTCATTGATCTGTTCTACTGTTTTTTGTTTTTGTTTTTTTTTTGGATTCTATATTATTTACTTTTGTTCTATTCTTTATTATTTCTCCTTTTTCTGGGTTTGCGTTTTCTTTGTTGTTCTGCTTCTAGTTCCTGTAGGTGTGCTCTTAGATTTTGTATTCAGAATTTTTCTTGTTTTCTGATAGAGGCCAGGATTGCAATGTATTTTCTTCTTCGGACTCCCTTTACTGTATCCCAAAGGGTTTGGACTGTTGTTTTTCATTTTCACCTGTTTTTAACTTTCTTTTTTTTTTTAATGTTTTATTTACTTCTAGGAGAGAGAGAGAGAGACAGCATGAGCAGGGGAGGGTCAGAGAGAGAGGGAGTCACAGACTGAAACAGGCTCCAGGCTCTGAGCTGGCAGTCAGCACAGAGCCCGACGCGGGGCTCGAACCCACGAACCGCGAGATCATGACCTAAGCGAAAGTCGGACGCTTAACCGACTAAGCCACCCAGGCGCCCCTTAACTTTCATTTTTAATTGCTTGGTTGACCTTTTCATTCTTTAATAGGACATTCTTTACCCTCCATGCATTTGGAGGTTTTCCAAACTTTTTCCTGTGGTTGATTTCAAGTTTCATCTTGTTGTGATCTGAAAGTGTGCATGGTATGATATCAATTATTTTATATTATTGAGAACTGCTTTGTGACCCAGTATGTATTCTATCATGGAGAATGTTCCATGTGCACTCAAGAAGAATACGTATTCTGCTGCTCTAAGATGAAAAGTTCTGAATGTATCTGTCAAGTCCATCTGGTCCAGTGTATCATTCAGAGCTATTGTTTCTTTATTGATTTTCTGTCTAGAAGATTTGTCCATTACTGTACGTTGAGTATTAAAGTCACCTGCAATTACCACATTCTTACCAATAAGAGTGCTTATGTTTGTGATTAATTGTTTTATATATTTGGGTGCTTCCAAATTCAGTGCATAAACATTTATAATAGTTAGGTCTTCTTGATGTATATCATGATGTATAATATATAATATATATTATGATTAGTATCATATAATGCCCTTCATCATCTCTTGTTACAGCCTTTAGCTTAATATCTAGTTTGTCTGATATAAGTATGGCTACTCCAGCTTTCTTTTGACTTCTAGTAGCATGATAGATGGTTCTGCATTCCCTCACTTTCAATCTGAAGGTGTCCTTAGGTCTAAAATGGGTCTCTTGTAGACAGCAAATAAATGGGTCTTGTTTTCTTCTGATATTCTTGTCTTTTGATTGGAATATTTAGTCCATTTACATCCGTGTTATTATTGAAAGATATGGGTTTAGAGACATTGTGTTATCTGTAGGTTTCATGCTTGTAGTGATGTCTAGTCCTTTGTGTTCTTTGCAACATTCTACTCACAGAGTCCCCCTTGGGATCTTTTATAGGGCTGATTTAGTGGTGATGAATTCCTTCAGTTTTTGTTTGTCTGGGAAAACTTTTATCTTTCCTTTTATTCTGAATGACAGGCTTGCTGGATAAAGGATCGTTGGCTGCATATTTTTCCCATTCAGCTCATTGAAAATTTCCTGTGTCTCCCTTTTGGCCTGCCAAGTTTCAGTAGATAGGTCTGTTACTACCCTTATATGTCTACCCTTGTAGGTTAAGTCCTGTTTGTCCTTAGCTGCTTTCAGAATTCTCTCTTTATCTTTGGATTTTGCCAGTTTCACTATGATATGTCATACAGAAGAAGAATTCAAGTTATGTCTGAAGCGAGTTCTCTGTGCCTCCTGGATTTCAAGGTTTGTTTCTTTCCCCAGATTGGGCAAGTTCTCAGCTATGATTTGTTCAAGTATACTTTCCACCCCTTACTCTCTCTCTTTTTGGGAGTTCCTAGGATATGGATAGTATTCCATTTCATTGAATCACTTAGTTCTCTAATTCTCCCCTCATGGTCCAGAATTTTTTCCTCTCTTTTTCTCAGCTTCTTCTTTTTCCATAATTTTGTCTTTTATTTCACTCATTCTCCCCTCTGCCTCTTCAGTCCTAGCTGTCATCACCTCTAGCTTATTTTGCACCACATTTACAGCATTTTAAAATTTGTCATGACTATTTTTCCATTCCTTGATCTCTGTAGCAAGAGACTCTCTGAGCCTTTTATGCTTTTTGTCCAAGTCCATCAATTAATCTTATGACTATTATTCTAAATTCTTGTTGAGTTGTATTGTTTATATCTGTTTTGATCAATTCTCTAGCTGTCATCCTCCCTAGAATTTCTTTTGAGAATTCTTCCATTTCATCATTTTTGCTAGTTTTCTGTCCCTAATGTGTTTTAAAAGCTTCTTATGTTCCCTACATTGTGAGCACTACTAGATTAAAGAGGGGTCATACACTGTCCAGGGCATGGTCCTTCAGGGGCTGTTTTTTGTAGTATGTTACTTGTTCTCTGCTGTTGTGACTTTGGTTACTTTATCTCCCTACTTGTAGTGATGTTTTGGACCCTCCACCAGGTGTGCTTTGTTCATTGAAGGTGCTCTGGAAAGGAACACAAACAAACAACAAACAAACACAAAGAAACGAACAAACAAAAACAAGTAAACAACAGGATGGAGGCAGTGCTGATGGAAGAAATCTAATCCCATATAAAGAGAGAAATGACAGGGGTGGGCAAAAAGAAAAGAAAAAAAAAAATTGACCAGACAGAGAAATTATACAGCTTAATCTAGAGAGAGAGAAAGGAAAATAAAGAAGGAGATGTAGAACAGGTATAAAGAGAATAGATTAAATATGTCTTCTTAAACAAACCAATAATAGGAATAACCAGACTAGAGGAGGGAAGAGATAAGAAGGAGAAAAAAAAAAAATATATATATATATCTTGAAAACCAAGAATATTCATAGCCAGGGATGTTTAAGTAATCTCACATGGTTGTGGGTGTGGCCAATGTTAGAATAATATTTTGAATAAGAACTGCAAAAATCCTTCTGCTATATGATTGAGTTTATAAAGTAATGTGTGATTGTATTAAAGTAACATTGGTAATCGTGGCTTACTTGAACAATATCTCTAATACTGTCAAAAAAGTTATTTTTTAATAATTTGTCAAGTTTTTAAAATTCTTGTCAGTAAGAGTCTGATTTACCTAAACCTCCTTTAATAGAAACAGAACACACAATTCATGTTTCAAAAATGTCAAGTATTTTTGTTATTTCTAGAATCAACTATCTATTCTAAAATTTTCACTTGCCAATTTGCATGATTTGACAAGGAAGAGAATTATGTTGAAATTTTTTTTTAATTTCCAAATTTTATAATTTTGGGTCCAGTGTAAATAGACTGTTTACACAGAGTGGGTCCACTCTGTAAATAGAGCTGTAAACAGATATGGCAATTAAAGTGAGTAATTGGGTACAGACATTAATATGTGTTTATGGCTTCCAGATTAAATATTTGGAATATAAATGTACAAGAAATAGTGTTCTTATTAACATGCAATTTCCAATTAATAATGATGATGTGGTCAGTAACTTATCTGAAAGCCCTCTTTCTTAGGAGATAATTGGTTCATAATTTAAGTTGTGAATAATGAATCCTGAATATATGAATAACAGTCATGAAGAGTGCTTTAATGCAGATATCTAAAAATGCTGAATGTCAGTGGTTAATTCTTAGTGTACTGTCAGTAGTCCTAAATGACTGAAAGTCACAATTTTTATGCCAATTTGTGAAAAAGCATAGACAGCAGGAAATTGTATTACTATGGGAGGAGGCATGATGTCATGGCTTGGACAATAGCATTGTTTTGCAGTGTAGGGTAAAAATCCAATTAGTAGGAAAGCTCTTACTATTATGCTTAGTTGAGAATAATGTTATAACAGGCATTGGATCATCTACGAAGAAAAGAAATCATGAATGGAGGCCGACTCAACTGGTTCTATGGATGCTATTATAACTAATCCTAAGGAAGTTAAATTGCCAGAAGAATTTGATATAAAATGAGTTTATGGTTATGTTGGTTATGATAAAAAATATCTGTAATATAAATAGCATTGAGATAAAAGCTTTTTATTTTCAAGTTTTTAATAAACTAAATTAACTATTGACAAGGAGTTGAAGATAAAACTTAAGATCTATGAGAAATGTAGACTTATTTCAAATAATTTTTATTTTTATTTTTTCAAATAATTTTTAAATAATTAAAAGCTATTTAAGTTAATTATGAGGCTATATAAATTATTAATATAAAACTTATGTGTTTCGCCTGAAACACAAACAACCCAGTGAAGAAATGGGCAGAAGATATGAACAGGCACATCTCCAAAGAGGACATCCAGATGGCCAACAGACACATGAAAGGATGCTCAGCATCCCTCCTCATCAGGGAAATACAAATCAAAACCACACTGAGATACCACCTCACGCCAGTCAGAGTGGCTAAAATGAGCAAATCAGAGGGCTCTAGATGCTGGCGAGGATGTGGAGAAGCGGGCACCCTCCTACACTGTTGGTGGGAATGTAAACGGGTACAGCCCCTCTGGAAAACAGTGTGGAGGTTCCTCAGGAAACTAACAATAGAACTCCCCTATGACCCAGCAATAGCACTGCTAGGAATTTACCCAAGGGATACAGAAATGCTGATGCATAGGAGCACATGTACCCCAATGTTCATAGCAGCACTCTCCACAATAGCTAAAACATGGAAAGAGCCTAAGTGTCCATCAACAGATGAATGGATCAAGAAGATGTGGTTTATCTATACCATGGAATACTACATGGCAATGAGAAACAATGAAATCTGGCCATGTGTAGCAACATGGATGGACCTTGAGGGTGTTATGCTGAGCGAAATAAGTCAGGCAGAGAAGGACAAATATCATATGTTTGCACGTATAAGAGGATTAGGAGGAACTTGACAGAGGAACAAGGAGGAGAAGAAGGGCGGAAATGGTGGGGGAAAGGGAGAGAGGCAAACCATGAGAGACTCTTGAATGCTGACAAAAACTGAGGACTGATGGATGTGGGGGGGAGGGGGGATGGGCATGGAGGAGGACACTTGTGGGGATGAGCACTGGGTGTTATGTGGAAACTAACTTGACAATAAACTATTTGTAAAAAAGAAAAAAACTTATGTGTTTTTTGAAAGATTATTTTATTGTTGGTAATATTAGATTACTAATATATATAAAAATAATTAACATTGAAGTAGGACAGAATATTGGGGATATGAGATTGTATGTATTTGACACTATTACTAAGAATGCAAAACCTACATTGGAACCTCAAGCTACAAATGCTAATAAAATGAGTGATATTAAAATCAGTGATGTTAAATATTTGTTTAGGGTAAGCAAAGTTATATAGAGATAATGCTATACACTCTAAATTTAATAGTGAAGATATTTTTTGGGACTGGTAGATGAAAATCCACATTACAGCCACAATGAAACTACTGAGAAGTTCATTTAAATGGTGTGTGTGTGTGGGGGGTGCATTTGGCATGATGGCATGAGTGAGTCATAATCTAATGAGTCAGTATTATTTGCATATTGTTACACTACTTTATTCACTGGAGTTTTTTGAAGAACAAGCTCTTGATAATATAAGAACCAATGGCAGAGCGGACATAATTTGTAGATCATATATTCAGCGTACTCAAGGTAGTAATAAAAAAAAGAGGCAGTTTCTGGGTTACAAGGCTACTGGGGAAAATTTTGTTGCAAATAAATGTGTAGATTCTCAACAAATCTATATACAGACAGTGGTTTTTCTGTATATGCATTTAATTGCCATACCATAATACAATAATAACTAATATGAAAGTTAATACTTCATGAGTGGTAGTGATGCCATTTGTAAGTTTATTCTTATACATTAGACTGAAAATAACAAGTTTGAAGCTGGCTGTTAGCCAGGGCTCTCCAGAGCAATAGAACCTAGAGGATATTACATATATGTATAATATATATACATAAAATATATACTATCCTATAAGATATATATATCTACATATATCTATATATTGAGATATATGCCTATTTTGATATAATCTAGATTTAATGTTTATTTATTATATTATTTATTTATTATTAATTATAAGGAATAAGTTTACATAATCACAGAGCCTGGTTAAGTCCCAGAGCCAGCTAGAGATCCAAGAGAACTGATGGGTCAGCTTCAGTCTGAGAGGGATGAGCTGAAGTCATAGTTCCAGTATGAAGGTGGCAGCTTCAAGACCCAGGAAGAGTCAATATTTCAGTTTGAATCTGAAGGGAGGAAAAAAGTCAGTGTCCCAGTCTGAAGGCCATCAGGAAGAATTCCCTCCTACTTAAGGGAGGATCAGGACTTCAACTGATTGGATGAGGCCCACCCTCACTGAGGAGGGCAGCTGCTTTACTCAGTCTACCAGTCTTTATTCAGTCTAAGTGTTAACCCTACTCAAAACCACCCTCACAGAAACACCCAGAATAATGTTTGACCAAATATCTAAGCACCCTGTGGCCCTGTCAAATTGACACACAGAATTAACCATGATAGCATCATAGCTCTACTAAACAAGAATAATATAATCTTACCTATAAATTGATGTGAATGAAATCCTCAAGATGTCAATATTAAATGGCGGCTTTCAGTCTAAAATGGTATGTATAGGGGCACCTGGGTGGCTTAGTTGGTTAAGCGTCTGACTTTCGCTTAGGTCATGATCTCGCGGTTCGTGGGTTTGAGCCCCGCGTCGGGCTCTGTGCTGACTGTCAGCTCAGAGCCTGGAGCCTGTTTCAGTCTGTGTCTCCCTCTCTCTCTGACCCTCCCCTGCTCACGCTGTCTCTCTCTCTCCTAGAAATAAATAAAAAATATTTAAAAAAATAAAATAAAATAAAATGGTATGTATAATATATATATTCACAGTATACATAAATGTTAATTATAGTATATGAATTTATTATTCTTAATTATTTAAGGAATAATTAGAAATGTTGTTCCTGTTATATATAAATCACAAAATTCCATCTCTCAAAAAACGTTGAGTCCTATCTACCATTGGAAATGGTGAAATAGTGCTTTGAGTATTCATACATTTGTATCAACATTAAACCTCTAGGTAATAATTAATGTCTTTTCATTATTCATATATTCTAAACATATTGGTTGATATTCTTAGGATTAGTAAACCTGATATAGTAGTTAAACTTTATCATATGATTCCGGTGGCTAGCTCAGAATTTGCCACCACAATACCCCATGGGGATGTGGTTGACCCAGGTGTGGTAAACCACTTCAGTGAGGGTAGAGGGCCAGCTCCATCGGGTTTTGAAAACCCAAGGGTATTTTTAAAGGTGCTGGGCATTGAAAGGTCATAACATTACTAATAAAAGAGCTAAGGCTAGATTCTATGTTTATGGGTATAAAATAATATTTTCAGCATTTAGATTCAGATTAAACTGTATAACTCATTTTTTAAAATTATGAAAAATCCTTCTTATGAGGCTTTCAGGAGTTTAAGTGCTATGGCAACACTGACAGAATAAAAAACTTAAACTATATGCATTTAAAAATGTTTTTGAAAAAAATTCAAGCTATTGAAATAGAAAAAAATTTAATGATGAAATTTGAATAATTGTCATGGAAAAGAAGAATATTACATTACTTATATAATTCCCTAAGATTATCAAGTGCAGGCAAGTAATTGTCATATTTGGGATGTAGATTTTAATATTGAAGTGTCAGGAAAACCTGTCTTATTATGCCTTTTGTTTTTAGTTTGTGAATGCTATCTTAAAGATTTGACAGCCTGAAAAATATCCAGTTAAAAATGCAATTAAATGCTTTATATTTAAAGTATAGTAATGTTTAAATTTATAACTATCTACTTGTTTCTTATTATATGTGCATGTATATATATTTATAAGGATATATATTTATTACTTGTGTATGTGAGTGTATATACATATGTTACATGTGTACATGTAGGTGTAACATCCAGGAACTTATATCCAAGGTTATCATTACATGTGTATTTGCATGTATGTGTATCATATATAAACAGGAATAATGATATATGTGCATGTGTATTATTGGATAAAATTTATATGTAAAATTCTTGTGTCTAGCAGGCATTAAATAATATAGCAAATGCTGCTAACAGCAAATGTTTAATTAAAGTCTAGCAACAGCTGTTAACTGTGTTAAGGCCTTTGACAGCCATGACTGTGATTACCCACACTAATTTTAAACATATCAAATGAAAGCAACTACACTTGAATGTGACTGTACACTGACTGTCATTAGTCTAGTATTATGTCATAATTAGGAGAAAAAAGTAGAAGAGTCAATGAGTTGCTGGTGTCTTGGTTAGTGAAGAATTACATTGGAGATAATAAGCATAAGGATTAGGACTTTATGAGGGTATATGATATGTATAATTAAAGTTTAATCCTATGTAATTAAAAAAATTACTAGAACTTAAAAAACAACTTAAACAGCAAAGAATATCAGAAACAAAATTACAAAGATTAAATCAAAATTATGAAACAAAAAATGAAATTGTGAAATGTCAGCCCTCTTAATTTAACCAATGAATGCAATTAATAAACTTATTAATAAAAATACCAATAGGTTTGGGGGTGGTGACATTTTTGTTTTTATAAGTTTTTTTGTGTGTTATTTTTAAAGCCAATCAAAATTTGTTGAAGTACATGTTAAGTTACTTTTACAGATTTCTTATAATAACTCAATGCCTAGATGAATGGTTTTTATTGTTTCAAATGCCTCTACATAGCTGTGTCATATTTTAATTATGCTTAAGTAACAGTGGACTGATTAATCCAGTCAAAATATCATACAAATATTTAATTCTAGCAGATGCAGTGAAAAGGAAACATTCACAAGGATTACATTTAAATTAACTACGTTCAAAAACAGTATTTTTATGAAATATAATTCTGTTGTAATTCAATAGGAGCAGCTGTAGAATCAACTAAGTAACTGCAGTTAAATTCTGTTTTTGCTTAGAGAGTAAGCAGGGGAGAAGGGCAAAGGGAAACTTTCTGAAGCTTTTTCTCTTATGGGAGATAATCTAGTCGAAGCAGATCTTTCTAATTCTTTCTCAAGGTCCTTTATCCCAGGATATTTGCATAGCAAACAAACTTAGAAGAGAAAGCTACTGTCTGCCTCCAGAGCAAAGGGCAGGCATGCTTACTAATCAATTAAAAGATCAGGTTACTTAAGTTTGAAGCTCCTTTCCCACAACTTCAACTGTCTGTGCAGGCATCCATCTGGGCACATCTGCATCGTCCTTGTGGAACTTGAGGGGCAAGGGGAATGGACACAAATATTCTGATGCTCATATTTGCTGTTCCATGAATGGAAACATCCTTGTCTCTGGTCCAGGGATCTCATGTCTTCTCCCAGCACCCATGAAACTGTGGCAGGTTAACTTGTCAGTTTGCAAGTAAGGTAAAATCTCAGACCTTTTACAATTCTTGCCATTAAACTTAAATTTATATAGTATGTGATTCTATTTATGTCAAGTTCAAAAGTATTAAAGTTAATATATAATGTTGGAAGTCAGAACAGTTTCTTTGGAGAGCAGAGGCATGGCTTGGAGAAAGCATTAGGGGAGCTTCTGGTGTTCTGGCCATGTTCTGTCTCTTGTTCTGAAAAGGTGCTCATTGCATAAACTTAGTAAATTCAAAGTCAACAATCTTTGTACTTATCATTTTTGCTTTCCTCCCCTTTATGTTTTACTTCTATAAAAGTTCAACTTGAAATTTAAGAAAAATAAAAAATAAAAAGCAAAGGCAGTGACCAGGATTGCCATATCAATGAATTAAAAAAAAAAAAAAAGATGTGGAACTGGAACACCTGAGTGGCTCAGTTGGTTAAGCATTCAACTCTTGATCTCACCACCAGGCTCCCAATTGAGCTCAGTGCTGGGTGTGGAGTCTGCTTAAGATTTTCTCTCCCTTTCCCACAACCCTCCCCTACTCTCTCTCTCTCAAAAAAAAGGTAGAACTAATTATCTATAACTCAAAGAAAAAGAAAAAGAACTGAACATTATTAGTGAAAAGATAAAGAAAATGGAGGAGAGATCCAAGAAGAAAAATATACTTTAGTTGAGATTTCAGAAGTAGAGAAGAGTCAAGGAAGACACACATTTGGATATATACTATTTGCAATTCAGAATTTCAAGGATAGAGAAATAATCTTTGTAACTGTCTAGTCATGAAAAAGAAAAACAAACAAGTTACCAACATAGAAAAAAATTGTATTTACAACAGACTTTGTCTCCATAATGTTCAATGCCAGAATCAAATAAAACAGTACCTGCATCATTCTGGGAAAAAGAAAAAGTTATCCAAGAATGCCAAGTTACCATCTAAATACGTGGCAAGAGAAATACACTCTCAGATGTAGATGGAATAAAAAACTACACCACTCATTGACCTTACTGGAAAAAAATATTGAAAGAAATATTTCAGCTGCCAGAGAAACAAACCTAAATTGATGTCCAAAAACCAGGATGACGTAGTGCAGAAGAGAAAAGAGAAAACAACCTCTAAAATAACACTTGAACGCTTTAAAAATTTTTTTTTAATGTTTATTTATTTTAGAAACAGAGCATAAGAGAGAGAGGGAGACAGAATCTGAAGCAGGCTGCAGGCTCTGAGCTGTCAGCACAGAGCCCAATGTGGGTCTCAAACCGACCAACCATGAGATCATGATGTGAGCCAAAGTCGGCCACTTCACTGACTGAGCCACCCAGGTGCCCCAAGAACACTGAATGCTTTTCATAAGATTGTAAATTACCCAGAGACGGTTACATTACACATGAGACAATGTAATAGTCTTCCTGCCTCTCAGGCCTCCAAACAGCCCTACAGTGGCATACAGCTGTAGAGATTCTGCCCATTCTGGGTGACATGTCTGCAAAGACGGAGAAGGAATTTGCTGTTGTTGGAGCTGTAAGCCAGGAGTAGACTAAACACCTTCTTGGTATCTTCTTCTGCCTGACTTCTCTGAGGTCTCTAGCTTATCTTCCTACCCACTCACTGTATACAAACAACTTAGAGTATAAAGGAACCCCAAGACATTTCCATCAGTTGGAACCAAGACCAATATCTGAAGCTCCTCCTTTAAGTTCAGGTATTAAGGTTTGTCTGAGGTCCAATCCTTGTCTTAAACATCCCTCTGACATATTTAGCCATCAGATTCAGGTGAAACCATTCCCTTCCCCCATGAGCTCCAGCAGGAACACTAACGGTACAGATGGATGGCAGTTTATATCCATGAAGCTGCCTTCTTTTACCATCCCACAGCTGAATATTCGGATAGACGTTAATGTGAAGAGCTCAGTAGAAGACTCTGGCTAGGCTCCTAGAGCAGCCTAAATCAAATACATTAATCAGATTGATTTTATTTCCTATTCAGGCTTACAAAACTCTTTTAACTGATCATTTTCACTTCTCTGTTTAAATGGTTTACCGAGACAGGTCAGCTGTCACTTCCTGTTGTTGAACATGTACGTTTTAAAGGGGATATGAATTTTATCTTATATGAAACAGTCTTGTTTTGGTATAGTCAAGCCCCTGTATCAAAATCCCATAAACTGAGTGGCTTATAAACAATGAACATTTAGTTCTGGAAGCTGGAAGGAAGATCAGGGTGCCAGCGTAGTCAGGTCAGGACTTTCTTCAGGGTGCAGACTACCCATTGTATTCTCATGTGGTGGTGGAAAGGGCTATAGATCTCTCTGAGGTCTCTCTTGTAGGGCATTATTCCCATTTATGAGGGCTCCACCCTCATTATCTATTCACCTTTCCAAAGCTTCACCTATTAACATCATTACCTTTGCAGTGAGGGTTTTATCTTATGAATTTGGAGGGACACAAATATTCAGACCATAGCAATTCTTAGAGGTTGAAGCAAATGCCTTGTTCACAAGCCATTCAATGGCTCTCCCAATGTCTATTAAATATATGCCAAATCTGATAACTGAGCAGATCCTCCATGCCTTTCCTAGTGCTAGGGACATATAAAGTCCAATGATATCTTAGTCTTTATTTTCATGTATAAGGACTTCACTTATTTTCTACCTATGTGCTTTCTCTTCTACTCCATTGATCTATTGTCTATGTCAAGGGTTCTCAACTGAGGCAATTGTGGATGTGTCAACTGCTGTCCTAAATCTCTGTTTTTGTTTCATATATTTTGAAGCTCTACTATTAAGTTCAAACACATTTAAAATTGTCCTTTTTCTTGAGAGATTGACTCTTACATTACTATGAAGTGTCTATCTCTGACAAACTCTTTGGTCTGTATGATAATACAGTCTTTTCAGCTTTATTATGATTGATGTTTGTGTGGTAACTTTTTCCACCCTTTTACTTTTCACTTATATATTTTTACCTAAAGTGCATCTCACATAACTTCATATAGTACAGTCTTATTTTCATTTTCAATTTGAAAGTTTCTGACTATTCATTGGAATCCATAGTTCATTTATATTTAATAAAATTATTTATACAGTTAGGTTTAAGTTTACTATCTTAATATTTGTTTTTATTTGCTCCATATGTTTTCAGCCCATTTCCCTTCTTTCCTGATTTCTATTGAGTATTTAATATTCTATTTGTATCTCCTTAATTGGCTCTTTAGCTAGAATTACTTTAAAAAAAATTTAGTGATTGCTCTATGGATTTCAATTTGCATTCCTAACTTATCGTACTCTACCATGATGTATTATTATACTTCCATTTACCACTTTTCCATTTTTTGGGCTGTTACTACCCTATCTTTTACTTCTACATATTCTATACAATTCATATTACACTATTATTTTTCTTTAAATAGTCAGTTATCTTTTAAACAAATTAAAAATAGGATTTTGAATGTGTTTTATATTTACCATCTATTTCTCATGTTGTTTCAATAGTCAAATTTAGAGATGATTTTTAAGAGGAAAAATATCATTAATGTATGCTTAGACTTCCAACTCATACTTGGATTTCAGGATTCTGAACATCTTTAAGTTTGCTATTTTGTTATATTTTGTTGTACAGGAAAGCTTTATTTCTAAATATGGTAACATAGTTATATATTTGCCTTATCCTATATTATCTACATGTTTAATTTTAAAATAACATCAAGGTAACGGTGAAAAATACCAAATGCAGATTAAAACACCTATATGCTTCCTTTGTTCCTATAATATAATATCTGCAGGGACGTATAATTAAAACACTGATTAAAGTCATTTAATGTAATTATTTTTATATGTAAGGTTATCGACCCGAGGTACAGTTAATCTTGATTTGGTTTTATTTATTTATTTTTTAAAGTAATTTTCTGGGATTTGTTTTAAAGGTTTCTTTATTTTTGAAAGAGGGAGTATACATGCACATGAATGGAGGAGGGGCAGAGAGAAATAGAGGGAGAGGGAGAATCCCAGCCAGGCTCTGAGCTGTCAGTGGAGAGCCTGACACAGGGCTCAATCCCATACCAGGAGATGATGACCTGGGCAGAAATCAAGAGTTGGATGCTTAACCAACTGAACCACCCAAGTGCCCCAGTTGAGTTTTTTTTTTCAATTTGGGGGCATTACTTTTTTCCTTATGTATTGTTATTATTTAAACAAGCAACTAATTTTCATGACTCTGAAGTTAAAACTCTATACCAAGATACACTCACTGAAAGTCTCATTTCCATGCTTGGCTATTCCATGCTGCTCTTTTCTTTCACTGAGGGGTAGCCATATAAATTAAATTAATACATGATAAAATTAATTAATTTTTGTTTTTATTTTTAACTAAAATTACATATGTATATATATTTATATGTCTGTGAGTAGGTGTGTGTGTGTGTGTGTGTGTGTGTGAGGATGTGTGTAGATATGTTATCTCCCCTACTCATATCACTTTTGAGGCTTCTGAGATGTGGTAAGACACTGTAGATACTTGCAATGCAGAATAGGGTAGTGCATTTTACAGACAAAACACCCCATCAGATTGAATTAGAAGGTTATTCTGGCCTCCTGGAGGATCATATACCACGTGGTCAGCATAATTTGGAAAGAGTTGCCAGCTAAAAGAGGTTAAACCTAGACATTTTGTGATATGTGGGTTTTAGCAAATGGGACACCTGATTTTTCCCAAGGCCACTATGGTGCTTTTATAACTCAGGAATGTTCAGGCTTACTTCACTGAAATTTTGGTCCAATGATTTTACTCCTGAGCCTCTGGGTCTTATTTTTTCTTGACTTCATCACTGCTAATCGGTTTTTCCAACACATTGATGCTTCTCACAGGGATGGGAGGTGGAGCAGTGATGAGAAATGTCAGGTCTGCCCAAGCCCCATATCTCCCCCTAACACTGTTGCTAGCAACTTAAGATTCACTAATCCCTCAACTTCACACAGGTTTGCATATTTATCTTTATCTTCAGTTTTAAGTGCACTCCACTGTGGCACCAGGCTTGAGCAAGACCAATGTTAGAGACTCCTGCATTCACATACAATTGGCTCAGATTGTGTGCATCTTGCAGAGCCCTATGCCAGTCTCCTACCCAATGCCTAATCTCACTATAGTATCTTCATTATAGCCTGCATGTTTTTGTATCCTCCTATATGTACTTACCCTGATGGCCATTTTATGATCTGTTGTTGACATCAGCATATGTATCATTCTCTCCAAGGTAGTTTCAGATCTTTGCCTGGTACAATTCCTTTCTTCTCTCAATGGCCCAGAACTGGGAACTGGAAACTGAAGGCATCACTGGGTTGCATGATATTATACATGGATTTCAGGGGTTAATCCAACATTTCTGGGTCAGCTTCAGTAGATAGATCTAAGGCATCATAAAAGGAGACCAGAACAGCTCAAATCCTTCTCCATTGCTCCTTAAGTTGATGTGCAGTAAGAATATGGGTTCTGGAATCATATTACTAGGTTACAATTCATATTCTACCATTCTACCACTTATTAGCTCTGTAAACTTGGACATGTTACTTGACCATTATATGCTTCAGTTTTCTGATCAGCAGAATGAACACAACAGCTACCTACTTCTTAAGGTAATTATGTGAATTGAGCAAGTCATACACTTAAAAGGCTTAGTACAATGCTTTACACATAGACAAGCACTCAATAAATAGTAGATATCTGTTATGAGAAACATTGCTTCATTATTGTCAAGTGATCATTAAGTATCATAAGACGTGGGGCACCTGGGTGGCTCAGTCAGTTAAGCGTCCAACTTCAGCTCAGGTCATGATCTCAAGGCTCCTGAGTTAGAGCTATGCATTGGGCTCTGTACTGACAGCTAAGAGCCTGGAGCCTGCTTCAGATTCTGTGTCTCCCTCTCTCTCTCTCTCTGCTTCTCTCTCGCTTTCAAAAATAAACATTAAAATATTTCTAAAAATCATAAGAGGTAAAATATTATCTCATGATTATTAATGCTTGGTTATGGACCATAGAAAGCCACTGCTATATATAATAGAGAAAAAGACTTTCTCTAATAGAGAAAGACTATTATGAGAAAGACTCAATTTAATATAGCAGTCAACCTATGGGCTACAGATCACCTATGGATCCAATTTTACCTGAAGAGATTCATTACAATATTATTTAAGTTGCACTTTTTAACTTGAGGGACTTACTGAATATCAATATCACTCAAATGTAAGTTGAGATGATCCTGTATTATTCGATCTCTAGAGTAACACTCAAAGAAAACACACATTCCCAGAAGTTTGAAAAGCAATTCAAATTGTAGTTTTCCGGTTTGGAGTTATTATCGCTTTTAGCCATTATAAGGTAGCTTGAGAAAGTTGGAGGTTTCTAACCTGATAAAATTTTAGCCAGTCCTGGCCCTCCTTTTATTTAAAAACAAAAACAAAAACAAAAAATAAATAGGGGCGCCTGGATGGCTCGGTCCTTTAAGCGTCCGACTTCGGCTCAGGTCAGATCTCGCAGTTTGTGGGTTCGAGCCCCACTTGGGGCTCTGTGCTGACAGCTAGTTCAGAGTCTGGAGGCTGTTTCGGATTCTGTCTCCCTCTCTCTCTGCCCCTCCCCCACTCATGCTCTGTTTCTCTCTGTCTCAAAAATAAATAACTATTAAAAAATTAAAAAAGATAAACAAAACCCCCTCAAAAAACAAATAAGAATTATTTATAAATTGTTAAGCTTTGATTAAGACTTGGATAAATTTTAATGATATTGTCTAAAATAAAAATAAAATGTCTAGCTATATCAGCATTTTAGTTACACACATCTTAGACAACCAAGAAGTATAAAGAGAAAATAGTTGCAATAGAGCTCTTACAATGTATAAATTGATATAATTTACAGGAAAGCACTTTGTAACTACCTATATGCTATTTAGATGACAATTACAACTGAAATTTGGCTCTTATCCTGTCACTTCCTCCAGCAATTTAACCCCCATTAAGTACTTACCAAAATTAGAGAAAAATCATTCTTTTGCTTTCCTCACATTCTTACTTTAACTCCTAAAATAGGATGTTCCACTGATCTACCTTCTTGCAGACTTCTCTGTACAGAAAAAAGGATCGATTTAACTGACTGGAGAGAGGGGCAGAGCCCATTTTTTAAAACACATTAAACTCAGGAAGGAGCCCTTGCACTAAAGGCAAAGGAGTCTGTCATCACATCCCTGGCTCATTCATTTACAGTTAGGGAGGTTTGAGGCAGACTGACATCTCCCACATGGCTGGTTGGGTATCTCTCTTTAGATCTAACTTTTCCTATAAATAAGTCCCAAAGTCAAGCAGGACTTAAGGGGTAGAATTGGTGGGAAATTTATGTTGTCTTTGGACCCAAGCCATGCTCACCAATTTACCATTCCAATTAATATTAATCTTTTCCCCCAGTCTGATTTCTTTGTGTTTCAGGTGGTCAAGGACCAGTAGAGACAGAATATTATTTTCTGTTTGGTTTCTATCTTTTCATCTATGCTATAAACAGTGATGAGCAGTAATGGAATTTTTCTCAACCATGTCACTTCAAAGTCTAACAAACTCTGTGTCTAGTCTCTGATCATAGATTGTTTTCAGATAAAATGATTCCCATGGAACGTTTACCCTAACTTCATAATAGAGTTTGATTTTAAACCTGAACTTGCTTTTGAACCTGTAAGTCGATATCTAACATAGGATTTTCGGTTCCTGTGTTCTCAAATTTAGCACAACCGTTCTATAAAGAAGTAATGTTTTTTCTCTCACTTGTCATTTTTACTTTCTGGGCTGGGTGGTGAGGCCCTTCCTGTTCTTGCCTAAAATAGAACTTTCCAAATGAGTCTATCATGAATGTGACTTGGCTTCCTGCCACACCTGACTCCTGGTGGGGAGATGTGGGTTCATAAAGACTAAGCTTCACAAATCATCTGAGTGATCTTGTGAAAAATGAAGATTCTTATTTAGTAGGTGAAGACTGAAATTCTACATTTCTAACAATTTCCAGACGATGTCCATGCTACTGATTTGAGAACCATCCTTTGAGTAGCAAGGCATTAGATGACTCACCTCACAAACAGTATCATCTATTCCTTAAACACTATTTAATTCTACTATGTGCCAAGAACTGGGATAAGAAACTAAAAAGAAATGTAACCTAACCCTCACCGATAAGAAGCCCAGAGTCTAATATGACAATGAATTTAACAAATAAATGCACTGGGGTACTTGGGTGACTCAGTCATTGAGTGTCTGACCCTTTATTTCAGCTTAGGTCATGATTTGATGGTCAGGGGATCCATCCCCAAGGTGGGCTGTGCACTGAGTGTGGAGCCTGCTTAAGATTCTCTCTCTTCCCCACCCCCCACTATGTCTTTCTAAATTAAAAAAAAAAATATTTTAAGAAAACAAATAAATGATATGACCATTAATAGGAGAGGATAAGCCACAACCTGGGAGAAAATACTTGCAAAAGTCATATTTCATAAAAGATTGTTATTTGAACAATACAAATAACTCTTAAAACTCAATAATAAGCAGACAAGCAACCCAATTTTAAAAATGTGTAAAATAGGGGCGCCTGGGTGGCTTAGTCGGTTAAGCGTCAGACTTTCGCCTAGGTCATGATCTCGCGGTTCGTGGGTTCGAGCCTCGCATCGGGCTCTGTGCTGACTGCCAGCTCAGAGCCTGGAGCCTGTTTCAGTCTGTGTCTTCCTCTCTTTCTGACCCTCCCCTGCTCAAGCTGTCTCTCTCTCTCTCCTAGAAATAAATAAAACATTAAAAAAAATGTGTAAAATATTTAAATAGATACCTCACCAAAAAGACACATGGATAGCAAATAAGAATATAAAAAGATGATCAACATCATATGTCAATAGGAAATTGCAAAATAGGACAAAGAGATATTACTACACACCTATTAAAATAGATAAAATCCAGAACACTGATAACACCAGACGCCAGTGAGGATGTAAAGCATCAGGAGCTCTCATTCATTGCTAGTGGGAATGCAGATGATACAGTGACTTTGGAAGGCATTTTGACAGTTTTGTACAAAACTAAGCATACTCTTATCATATGATCCTGCAATCATACAGCATTTTCTCAAATGAGTTAAAAACTGATGTTTATCTATACAAAAACCTGTACAGAGATGACTGTAGCAGCTTTATTCATAATTGCCAACTTTTGGAAACAACCAAGATGTAGGTGATTGGATAAATAAACTGTGCTATATCCAGGCAATAGAATATTATTCAGTGCTGAAAACAAATAAGCTCTCAGTGGGGTGCCTGGGTGTCTCAGTCAGTTAAGCAACTGATTTAAGCTCAGGTCATAATCTCATCATTCCTGAGATTGAGCTCAATATCTGGCTCTACTGTCAGTGCAGGGCCTGCTTCGAATTCTTTCTCTCCATCTCTCTCTGTACCTCTCCCACTTGTGTGATCTCTCTCTCTCTCTCTCCCTCAAAATAAATAAATATTTAAAAATAAAAAATAAAAACAAATGTGCTATCAAGACACAAATAGACATGAAAGAATCTTTTTTTTTAAATTTTTTTAATGTTTTATTTATTTTTAGAGAGAGAGAGAGAGAGAGACAGCGTGAGCAGGGGAGGGTCAGAGAGAGAGGGAGTCACAGACTGAAACAGGCTCCAGGCTCTGAGCTGGCAGTCAGCACAGAGCCCGACGCGGGCTCGAACCCACGAACCGCGAGATCATGACCTAAGCGAAAGTCGGACGCTTAACCGACTAAGCCACCCAGGCGCCCCTAGACATGAAAGAATCTTAAGTGCATATTATTAAATGAAAGGAGTCAATGGCTACATATGGTTCCAATTGTATGACATTCTGGAAAAGACAAAACTATGGAGACAGTAGAAGGGTTCGTGGTTGCCAGGAGATAGAGGTGACGCAAGGATAAATAGAGCAGAGAAGATTTTTAGGGAAGTGAGAGCACTCTGTACATTACTATAATAAAGGATACATGTCACCATACATTTGCAAAAAACCATAGAGTTAAAACACCAAGAGTGAATTCTAATGTAAACAAATGACTTTGGCTGATAATGATGTGTCAGTGTTTGTTCATTGATTGTAACAAATGTACCATGTACCACTCCGGTGCGGGATGTTGATGATGAAGGAGGCTGTGCATGCATAGGGGCAGGGAATACAAGGGAGTTCTCTGTCCTTTCCACTCAACTTTACTGAACCTAAAATAAATTGAGAGAAAGAGAGAGAGAGAGAGAGAAGAGGAAGGGAAAGAAGAGAAGGGGAGAGGAGGGAAGGGGAAGGGAGGGGAGAGGAGAGAGGAGGTGAGAGGAAGGGAGGTAATCGAGTCAGAGAATCAATTCTGGGGCCTTGAAAGTCTTCACTGGAAGGCAAAACCGATCAAATAAACCACATATACCAAACTAGCCTCTACTCTGGGAAACCTGTATTAAATTACCTGGGATGTCTTTCAGTGTGAGAACTGTAGAGCTATATTCTGGATCTCCTGAACCAGAACTTCTTAGGGCGAGCAGTTGGTACCCTGCAGTTTATGAAGCTTTTCAGGTTGTTTTTATGTACCATAGAGTTTGAGAATCACTTTCTACTTCATGTCCACATAATTTTTTTTTTGGTGTGAAAGCCAATACCAACCTGATTCCAAATAAGTTTTAATAACTACTTTCTTATCAATAACAATCAACAAGTTTAAAATTCACAAAAAGTCTTGAAATCATCCACACATTCTTTTTCTCATATTTCATTAATGCAATAAGCCATGCAAATAACACTGAAGTAGATTTACTGGGGAAATACATACATCCCTCTGACACCATTTATTAAGAAGAAATAAAAACATGAACGATTTGGAATTTTGGCAGCATGGTACAAGTGTAAGAATGGATCATTTGTAGAAGTGAAATCTTTACCAACATTATTTTTACTATAAGACATGCTAAGAATATCCTAAACAAAGACAGAAATATTCTGCTGTTTAAATTTTTGAAAAAATTATGAAGGAACTGTTCAGCTTTGTGTGTTTATCTGATAAGGACAGCTAAATGTATCCTCCCCATACTTCCTGTTTCTATATTTAAGAATACCGCAAACAGTTATTCTAATATATCTTTTGTACGTAATTGCCCATAAATGCAGCTTGGCTGAAAGAGCCTACCTCGAACTGATTGCTCAAAATTTCAGGTATAGCGATATCATACTGGCTAGATAACAGGAACTCTAAAGCAATCTCAATCTCAATCTCAATCTATAGGGCAAAGTCTTAATGCCAGTGTTACATAAAGAAAGCTCCACCACAAAATCTGTTTTATCTTTATGGGATAAAAAATTGTATGGGATGTCAGACCCCCATCCCCATAATTACATACATTGTTTTCATACATTTTCTTTAATGATCCATTTGCTCTACTATTTTAAATGTTTTAGGAAACTGAAATGGAATGTCAGTACAGTCAGTCTCTCTTTTTACCATTTCTGTAAGTCACCTATCCTTCCTTATACACACACACACACACACACACACACACACACATACACACACACCACATTCATTTGTGCAGCAGCTCACATATTTGTTCCAATGGATCCCAATCTTTGCTGTCCACTTTGTAAGAGGTCTATTGCATTGTTCAAGAGCAGCACCAGAGAAGTCTAATAGACTCACACTGTTGAAAAAAGTTGTAAGCTATTTTTGAAATAATCAGACACAAGTACTCTGGAAATTCAAAAAGTTTGAAACCATCTCTTTTTGCTGTACCTAAGTGGCTGCAACTACAATATTGAAAAAAACTTTTTAAATGTTTATTCATTTTTGAGAGACAGAGATAGAGCATGAGCAGGGTAGGGGCAGAGAGAGAGGGAGACACAGAATCCGAAGCAGGCTCCAGGTTCTGTGTTGTCAACACACAGCCCAACGTGGGGCTCAAACTCATGAACTATGAGATCATGACCTGAGCCAAAGTCAGGTGCTTACCTGACTGAGCCACCCAGGTGCTCCACAACTACAATATTTTTAAATGAATTGTTATGAAGCTGCACCACTTCACTCTGTATGGCTTGCCCTGATTTCCTGAGAAAGGAGTAAGAAGAATGGCAAGATACAGATGTGGTTGATGAATGTATGGTAACCTGGGCTGGCCAAATGAATATTAAGACTCTTCTCCCTTCCATGAACCGTGCTTTTCATTTGCTATCAGATCAACTGTGAAGCAGTTTAAGTCATCAATCTGCACTTGCTTAATGATAATTACTTTTATGTTTATTTAAAAACCCACAAGTATATTAATTCAGCAGCATTATATCACATTCATATACATTAGTCCATGTGACCCAGCCACTGAGTCACAACTTTGTTTATAAATGCACCGCACATTAATTGCTCCATTACTACCTATATTTGCTCAGCAATGTAATAGGGTAGATAAAACCATTTGCATGCCTGGTATGGGGAGCGTCTGCTCTGCAGCAGTTGGTATAGTCCACATCTTCACTGAGCCATTTATGTTTTCCATTATTTTTTTATATCAAGTCTAAAATTACTTCTTCTTTACATTAAAAAAAAAAACCCAGTGTTAGATGGACAAAGGAATATTTCTCATCACAGAAGAATGACCAGAAATAAACATACTATCATTATTGGGTTGATGGTTAGGTAGTCAAATTGGGACATCCTTTCTTTGTCAAGAGAGTGTAGTGAAGTGATCCAGGTAACACAAATCTCTCTTACTGACATGTGTCTCTTATCCTCCAAAAAATATATTAACTTTGTACATTGGTAAAATGTGGCTAAGTTTAAGTGTTCTACCACTCTGCTATTCATAATATCACTTAGTTTTGGAGGGAAGGGTTTTTGTGTTGTTGTTCAAGGGTATCATATAAAAAGTTCCCTCAGAATTTGGGGGAGAAATTTTAGTCATTTGTCCTATGGTCCCTTAAGGCCCAAGCACCAACATGAAACTCCTTAAAGTGAAGCTTCTCAGGTTAAGGAATATTTTTTGACCTTTTGTTGGGCTCAGTAAATGTGTGGACATGCAGATCATTCAGTGATCACTGGTTGGAGATCAAGATCCAATTTAACTCCTCACACATATGGCTGCGTATTCTGTAGGTGCTTCTTGCACATTCCTTGCTTGTCTTGGGTTTATTCCAATGACAGAATGGTTCAAGGAAGCGTAAACAATGCCCTGTTTGTTTTCCTCCAGGCATGGGTTATAATAAACTTCAGACTCTTCTTGGACCCTGAACCAGGGGTCATTATCATAAGGACCAGTTTCTGATAGCAGTGTTTGGGGATTTTGCCTGATTCCCACATCAGTTTCCTCACTCTGAAAGGGCTGGGGAATATCAACCTGTAAGAGAAAAAAAAACAAAACAAAACTGTTTTAACTACGACTTAAGGTTGCGATAGTACACACAATTAGCAAACTATGGGTATGTGCTAAATGGAGTCAACACATCAACAGAATTAATTTACTCTTCCTCACATTTGCTGCTGACATTTACCTTTTTAGCAGATTCTTACTTGTTAAAAGATGAAAGTCTTAGGACCACTATGTTCCTCCCAAATAGTAATTTTGTGCTTCGTTATTGAGGTCACAGAACTCTGTTTGTTTTTTCTTGAGAGACAGACCAGGAGCTGGGGAGGGTCAGAGAGGGAGAGAGAGAGAGAGAGAGAGAGAGAGAGAGAGAATCCCAAGCAGGTTTAGCACTGTCAGCACAGAGCCCAACATAGGGCTTCATCCCATGAATCATGAGATCATGACCTGAGCCAAAATCAAGAGCCAGGTGCTCAACCAACTGAGCCACCCAGGTACCCCAACAGAATACTTTTCAATCTCTCAGCCCAAATTAATAAGAAAAACATAAAAATCCCACAAGAAACTTCAGACAGCTTACAAGATAAAGGATTAACACAGTTTAGAAGTAAATGATTAAAAGTAAAATAGAGGGGCGCCTGGGTGGCTTAGTCGGTTGAGCGTCCGACTTTCACTTAGGTCATGATCTCGCGGTTCGTGGTTCGAGCCCCGCGTCGGGCTCTGTGCTGACTGCCAGCTCAGAGCCTGGAGCCTGTTTCAGTCTGTGACTCCCTCTCTGACCCCTGTTCACGCTGCTATCTCTGTCTCCTAGAAATAAATAAAAATATTAAAAAAAAAAAAAAGATAAAAGTAAAATAGAACAGGGGCGCCTGGGTGGCTGATTGTTGCTGCCTGACTTTTGCTTAGGTCATGATCTCGCGGTTCGTGAGTTGGAGCCCTGCCGGGCTCTGTGCTGACTGCCAGCTCAGAGCCTGGAGCCTATTTCAGAGTCTGTATCTCCCTCTCTCTCTGACCCTCCCCTGCTCACGCTGTCTCTCTCTCTCTCCTAGAAATAAATAAAACATTAAAAAAAAAAAAGTAAAATAGAACAGATGTCCTCTAATGGGTCAGAAAGAGTAAAAATTATGAGTTATCCAAGATACATTATTATGACTTAAAACCTAGAATTAGAAATTGCCTTCAATTTTGGGAAGGAGGGCCTAACTGCAGGAAAACTTTTCTGGATTATCACAAGAAAATTATTATACCTCCAAATAAATCAAATATCTTAAAGCTTCTGAGAAAGAGGTGAACTTAAAAAAAAAAAAAAAAAAAAAGAGGAGCACCTGGGTGGCTTAGTCGGTTAAGCATCCAACTTTGGCTCATGATCTGACAGTTTGTGAGTTTGAGCCCTGCATCAGGCTTTCTGCTGTCAGCGTAGAGCCTGCTTCAGATCCTCTGTTCCCTCTCTCTCTCTGCCCCTCCCCTACTCGTGCTTTCTTTCTTTCAAAAATAAGTAAATATTTTTAAAAATTAAGAAAAAAAGCAAAAAAGCTGCAGACTTACAAAAACTAAGATAAAATGCGTCCTGATGCTTCTCATTCTTTTCAGTTAACCACTCCTAACTATACAAGGACCTTACCTGATAAAAATGAAGATATCATTTTAATGCTTAGAGTTGTTATTTCAATTTTTAATTGCAATTTTCCCAGTCAATTTATGTTCTTGAAGTGTAGCCTAACTCTGTGAAGGTATCAGATCCACAGTTTTTGACAGTCTACATGCCTATCTCTTCCTATATCGTCTTTATTTTGTATATGAAGTAGCCCATCTTCTACCTCTTCCTGGCAGACCTCTACCACATGTGCATATCTGGCCCAATGTCAAGAAACTAAGCATTGGATACTGCGTATACGGCTTCTCTTCAATGAGGTGGCTGTCCAGGAAGTAACACTAAGGCTGGGTAGTTGAATGAGGCAGGAATAGCTTTCTCACTCCCAGTCTCTTGGCTCAGCTGAAAAGCGCCCCAATCCCCACTCAAAGGAACCTGGGTAATTTCTCCAGAGAAGCACTGAAGAAGAAAACTGTCATGTGACCTAATAAATAGCCATAGTCCTCAATATATCAATAAGATCTCTGTTGCACTTTAACAGTTGTGTAGAAGTCTGTCAACTCAGTCACCTGGCTCCCTTCCCAAAAGATGGCTGGTTTCCATGGAAAACTTGGTTAGAATGAACGAGGTAAAAGAAAACATGGTGCTCTGTGGTTGAGCCTATGGTGTAGCACATCAGCAAAGTGGGTGGATACCACAAGGCTGATGTGGATAGATACGACAAATACCGAAGCTGCTACCCTACTCTATACTGTAATGTCATTTTACAGTTTACAAAGCACTTTAAAAAAAATACACAGTTCAGTGATTTTTTTTTTTTTTTTTTTTTTAGTATTTTAAGTACTTTTACACCCTCCAGGGAACTTTGTGGAGTAAGATGAGAACTCTGCCTTTCATATGTACCTGCCATATTTTACCAGCTCCTTTCTCTCTGTTAGATTTCTATTCCACTGATTCCAATATGAGTCCCTTCCTAAGAAATCTTTAGTCTCAAAGGTCTAATATGGCATCACCATATTTTCTGAAATGTTGGCCAACTCAAATGGGCCAAAGCTGTGAATTCCTGCAAAAGATACAGGCATCTTAAAACAAAATTCCAACAATTGCACACATACAGAAGCCCCTTGAATTCAACTTCAGATGATAGATAATTTGTCCAGCCTACAGAGGAAGAAATATGACTACATTTTAACCAAGCTGGGCTTTATTTAAACAAGAAACCATTTAGATGATTGTTTTAAATAGTTCCATAGACCTCAGTCCTGATTGTAATAGAATGTAGTTTATTGTTGGTCACTATAGGAAGAAAACAACATTTAAGAAAATTCCCTGCTTGAAAAAATAAAACCTTAGCACTCAACACAATGGTGCCTACTGCTGCTTACTGAAAACTTAATATGAGTTTACAAAGTTGAATATATTTGGTTTGATTTAAAATTGGGCAACCTGCTGAGGAATGCTGAGTGTCATTTAATATTATATGCAAAATTACTGGCTATATCTGCATTTGGCATTTCTGGAACGTTTGAGAAGGTTACTACATCTTTATCTCTACCCTTCCACAGTGAAACGTGCACACACACGTTCCTTTGCAGTACCTCACTTATGATTATTTTTTAACCAAACAACCTCATAAAATTTTTTTCAGAAATATATTGCCTCATCTTGCATTGTTTTCAGGTTCCAGTATTTACACAACATTGAGCCCCAAATAAAAAAGCTTATGTTTGTATTCCAAGAACCTATAGGAAAACATGGCACTGCCTCCAAAATGCCCTTTGCTTTGGGAGGTCTCTTCCTTGATGAGCCCACATACATTACAAGAGCTTTTTGCATAATAACTAGACCTATGGTCATATTTCTTTATCTCCTGGGAGTCTGTGAAGAAATCACATATCATTCATGAGATTATTTATGGTTCATTCTTTCATTAACTCTCAATTCTCTACCAAAAGATTTTAAGGTGTTTTTGTAAGAATATATAAATAGCCCAAAGTCACATAACAGATCAAGAGCGTAGCCAAGGTCATACAATCCAATCCCTGACTTTTCTACTTCAGGTCTACACTGCCACTAATGCCATTCCAAAAGGCCACTTATTGTGAAACTTGTGAATTCTGAAGAATCTTTGCTGCAGATGGAGGTAAATGTAAAATAAACACATTCTTAGGGGCACCTGGGTGGTTCAGTCAGCTAAGCATCCAACTTCAGGTCAGGTCATGATCTCGAAGTTCGAGGGTTCCAGCCCTGCATCAGGCTCTGTGCTGACAGCTCAGAGCCTGGAGCCTGCTTTGGATTCTGTGTCTCTCTCTCAGCCCCTTCCCTGCTCATACTCTGTCTGTCTGTCTCTCTCTCTCTCAAAAATAAACAATAAAAAAAATAACACATTTTTAGAATTAAGTCTATATATAGCATTTAAAACCATTCCTGGCACAGAGTAGGTGTTACATAGACTTATTAAATTTGAAATATTATATCAAGGTTAACATGGTATAACATAGATTGCATTTGTTTTAACAGATGCGTGGAACATACCAGGTTAATTTCCCTTCTTGCTATGTCAGAAGGCTCCTTTCTTCCTGCTGGAATTCAAAAAGACAAATAAGAAACCAAGAAGAGTACAGAACAACACACAACTCTTCCCCAATTCCCTATAAGTTAAGGTTGTGGAAAGAATATGTGTTCTGGAACCAGACTGCTAGGCTGAAATTCTGGGCAGAGGCGGGATGCCTCCTGGGCCAGTGGCAGCGTTGCTATTTGTTTTGGCTTGTTTATTTCCTGGAACCAGCAAGGCACACCTACTTCCGTGTGTGTGTGTGTGCATTCGCTGGCTCTTCCCTTCTGACTCCAGAGAGCCTTATGGCATATCCAAGAGGAAGGGGCAGGATCTACTATTATCACTTGAAACAGGATGGAAATCCTGTTCTGGGGACATTCTATGCCTGATGCCAAACACACTGCTGTCTCCTCACCTGCATAGGTCAGGATCGCCCGTGGCTCAGTTAACTTCAGATATGGTGGTCCAAAGGATTTATTCCTACCTCTTTTTCTGAAGTTTTCTAAAGCAGCCTTAAGAAAGATGGTGAAAGCTGGGGAGGGACCACAGAAAGAGCCTTAGAGCTGCAGATGTGAAGTAGGGGTTATGGGGGATTCCTTCAGTATTCTGAGGTTGTTCTGGGCTCCAGAAGTCCTTACCACAAAACACCAAAAGTACTTTTGCCCAGACAAAGCTTTCTCTTGTGGCAGACAAAAGGGTTGCTCTGTCTAGCTCTGCTTCCATAGCTACCCTGAGGATGTCCATGTGGGAGACAGGATGGAACGAGATGGCTGAGGGAAAAGTAAAGAGAGAGACAGCAGGGGTGTTGCGGACAGGTGTTACATCTGAATTCTCCACACATCTCCCTCTTACTATGTTTAAGTGTTTCCTCATGGCACTGAAGGAATTCTTAAGAAAGCAGAAAGGAATTGTTTCCAAGATTTCACACCTAGCCAAACCCACATTTTTCAAATGCATTACTTTTGGGTGAGAGTTCAGTTCAGCCCTGTGTTCATGGTGACGAGCGAAAGCACAGAGATAGGAATTTCCTGTGGGCACATATGGGCATCATTTAGACGAGGGTGTGTATGAAGGCCATGATGTGCTGGGACTGTGAAAAAGAGGATAAGACAGACTAATTCAAATCAGACTTGTTGACCTGAGAGATTATTTCCACCTCCCTTTCACTACCCTTAAAGTAGTGAAGAAGAGCTGCTTAAAGTGTAAAGACGAGCTGCTTCTTACATGAACTTAAGACAGACCCAAGTAGAATGGGTCAGTCCCAGCCGTGTGCCCTCCTTAGCACAATCCCTGCCTGGCACACTGTGCCATGGAGAACGTGCTTCCATATGCCTGAAAGGGACCTGAATTAGTCCCTTTGTCTTCTTGGTGGAAGGATGTTGTCCCTGAGGAAATCATGATCCATGGCTCATTGCAGAATATGGGAAAGAAAACAAGAACCAACTAAAAGTCAATTAGCCTTAATAACTGACCCCCAAATGTGTGGCATAGAGCAGCAGATGAAAGGTAGAACCCACCTTGGTGCCTTCTCAGGCAGAAGAATAGGTACAAACAAGTAACAAACAGAGGCAATGCCCCCAAAGAAAGCAAACTATAAAGCATCCATTGTTTGTCCTCCATCACTTCCAGAGAGGGTGGTCCTGAGGCACCGGTTGCATCTGAAATGTGAGTCAATGCTAAAGACAGTTAGGGAATCTCAGATGTAATAGGATCAGTAATATCTCCTGCATCATCAGAACTGGAATGAATGATGCCTCTATTTCCCTTCCGGGATGCATTCCCCAAGAAGCCCTGGCCTCAGTATTCCCACCCACCTCATGCTTTATTGATGAGCATATGTGGGTGGCTCTGGGTTATAATTCATCTTTGGTATGAATTTTTAATTCTGCTAGCGTTAATCCCCTCTAAAAAAATGCCCATAGGGGCACCTGGGTGGCTTAGCCGGTTGGGCGTCCGACTTTCGCTTAGGTCATGATCTCTCCGTTCGTGGGTTCGAGCCCCGCGTCGGGCTCTGTGCTGGCTGCCAGCCCAGAGCCTGGAGCCTGTTTCAGAGTCTGTGACTCCCTCTCTCTCTGACCCTCCCCTGCTCGCGCTGTCTCTCTCTCTTTCCTAGAAATAAATAAAACATTAAAAAAATTTTTTTTAAAAAAATGCCCATAACAGCTCTCAGAAAGCACTTCACCAAGCCCTTTCCTCGACCTTGTCTCACTTAACTCTCATATTCACCACTAATGAAAAACTAAGGAAACTTATTATTATCTAGTTCCATGCCTTGATAAAAGTGTTATTGTTCCAAGACTCTCACCCAAGGTCAGATAGTAGTGAGTTGTACTTGGGACCGAAGCCAACATGCTTTTGATGCTAAGTTCCAGTTCCTTTACCACAAAGGTTTTTTTGTTGTCTTGTAACTCTTTGGTATCTCCACATACTATATAATTTTATTATCTACAGATAGCTTTGTTATTTCCAAACATGCTTTGCTGGGCACACAGATGGTACTCATTGCTCTGAGCAATGTTCACATGAGTTAATGTTCTATTTGTCCATGATAGGTTGCAACTTATCAATGGATCATGAAACAAGTCAGTAGACCACAAAAAACATTAAAAATAAGAATCACAACAGAATAGAAAAAAATCAGAATGCATCACACAACATTAGTTTTGTATATATGTTAAGTATTTTTATGCAGGAAATTTTTATTTCTAAATATATTAACATTGTTGTCTATCTGCTTCCTCACATGCTTGGCTCAAGGTAAAGGTGGTCAGGAGCTACTAAAGCTGGGCAAATAAGTGGTTAGATAACAGGGTGGTAACAAATTCTTCATTATTCATGCTGCAGCTGTTGCTTAGGTTAGGACAGCAGCCAAGTCATTACCAATGACAGACGCAGCTGTCTGGGGGAAGGGTATGAATAGAAATAGGGACAAGGGTCCCACATAGATAACCTAATACAAAAAAAAAAATTACTCAATTAGGAAAATCCAACTTTTGTTCTTTCTTCAACCATCAAACAATCTTATTTCTTTATTTTTATTTGACAAGTTTGATACTCACTTATTAGAGGGTATTCTGAATTATTTTGAGTCCGTTCTGAAATAGAAGCAAGATGAAGAGTCAAATACAATACTTGAGTGTGTCTAAAGTCAGAGCTAGTCTGAGAGGACTCCTGCATTTGCACACTAACTGAACCCAGTAACCCAGCTCAAAGGAGTTTGCATGATGTGTGAATCACCACCTCAAAGATTATGGACACAAAGTTAAGCTCCTAGATTTATTTTGAGGCTTGAAAGAAGATTGCAAATACAACACAAACGTCATCTGTCTGCCTTGATTTCCTCTTCCCTATTACTTAAGGACAAGAACAGAATATAGCCTGTATGTCACCTCCTGGCACTTGGAAAAACAGGATGCTCACTCAGCAGATGCTCTGAGTGATTGTGGAGGATCACAAGGAATAGATGCTTTTGAGGCCATGCTGACTACTCATTCTGAAACAGAGATTGTGTTTCAGTTCCTTTCACTTCCTACGACTCATACTTCAGTTCTCTGCTATGAGGATGACCACCTGTCTTTGTGTAGTTCCTAACCAGGGACTGACTAAGGGAGGTTGGTGGGAATGGAGTCACAGACCAATGCACATTCCAGTGACTGTTCCCCAACTCTGTCAACTTTTCTCCTGGGGCTTTGCACTTTTCCTCATTCTGGGACAATATTGCTTTCCCAACAGCGTCCAAGCCCTGACTCTGCCACGGCCCTGTTCTTAAGTGGACAAATTCTTAACTTGGACGTACAAAAAAAAGAGAGTTATATACAAAAACAGAAAAATTCCCAACAGTGCCAAAGAAAGGTATTTGAAGGGGAGAAATATTTTTTGTCATACCTCCACATTATTTTTATGAAAAGCATTGTTTTAAAATACAATTTTATAGTATATTTTTGTCCTTCGATACTCAGCTCACTGACTACTCCCACATACAGAAGGAAAAGGAATTTTTCTTGAATTCTTTCCCTATTATGTTTATTTTCATCACTTCTTGAAAGGCAAATTCCCACTCAGTTCAAAGCCAATTCTGAAAGAATTCATTTGACTTTTGTTAATCAGCTTAACAATAACCCACAACACTCGGACCAACTTCATTTGACTTTTGTGAAGGAAGCAAGAAAACCCAGAAACCCAGAAACCCTACCTCACAGTTCCTGCTTCATTATAATTCTTCATGGGATAAAGAACATGTTCACAGATTACTATAGTGCAAAGGAATGTCTGATAAATGAAAAGCGCAGACCTTAAATGGCATAAAATTGGCTAGAAGAGAGAAATCACTTCCCTTAGGGTGAACATGGAAAGCTTTCTTAAGAACATGGGAAATGAGAAGGGCAGAATTGTGGTAGGTGGAGGCAGATGAATGGGTGCCCTATGAGCGGGGAGAGCAACATAGGTAGAGTAGGGTGAGGACATGCGATAGCAGGCATGGGCTGTGGGGCTGGAGTAGAGGTTCATGGTGGAGTCTGGAAGCAATCAAGGAAGGCAGGCAGGTGTGGATGGACCGTCGAAGGCCTTGAGTGTTGGTTAAATGTGAGCCCAACATGGGAAGCACCATGGATACTCTGTGGGGACTCAGTAAAGGAGCGCCATTATGGAGGACATTTATTAGGAAGATGTTTGGCTGAAATGGACTAAAACAGGAAACACTAAAGACAAAGAGTCCATACAGCTGATTAGACTATTTGGAAGGAAGATAATGAAGGTTTGAGATTCTCATGAAGCTACAGGAGGGAATCAATCCCAGAGTGAAGGTTGCTGCCAGATGAGTAGAGGGCCAAAGCAAAGTCCTGGGGGCTTCTCCTCCTTAGGGCAGGAGCACTGATTCACAAAGTGATAAGAAAGTCAGGAGAGTAGGAAATTAGAAGTCTCCAAAGAGAAGTTTAAAAGGCCCTCCTCTCTCCTAGGTAGCTTTTCCCTCTCACAACTCCGTGGTTCTTGCTCCTCCCCAGTGTGATCCTAATAAGCATCCTGCCCCCAGGGCTCAGGGTTCAAGAGAGAAGCTGCCTATTTTCCCTGTGGCTCCCTCCTCCCCAAGGGAGACAGACTGTTGATCCTAATTTCAGCTCGGACTTGATTCCTAGAACAGGCACCTTCATGCACTTTACAAACTGTGCAACCATCTGTAGTGGTTGTGGAATGACCCCAAAATGGGACAGAGAAGACACAGTAATACCCCTGAGACACTCCCATATCATAAGTCATTATTGGCTTGCCTCTGACTTTGGCTAAATTCCTCCCTCTTGCACAGACGGGGATTAGTTCCCACAAAAGAAGACAAACTTACATAAGAAGGTCGCTTTTCCAAGGAGGGGTGGACTCAATGCCACTGCATTTAATTTTATTATACATTATATTAATATTCATTATGTAAATACTCTAATAGCCCTTAATTATTGTCTATTTCATAGTATTATTAATATTCTGGAAGTAATGTCTTGCAAGTTTTGCCTATTTTTATCATTTATTTTGCCAGTTACAAAGTAATACTTCTTTAAAAACTCAATATTTTATCTCATTATATGAATTAATAGTGCAATTTTCTCCAGAAAGGATTCATTTCATAATCTACAGTATAAGCTTCTCCAGGTTGTTAAAGGCAACTGTTTCACTTTGCATAGATTATGTTATTTAATTCATTTAAGAATGATAAAGAAATATTTATTGAACACCTGCTATGTGCTATATACTATGTCATCTGTTTGCAGAGAAGCAAAGATGTTTAGGACACAGCTTCCATTCCAAAGAGGTTTATAAGCCAATGCATGGATAGTCACAGGCAATTAGCATTGACTTTGATCCCAAATTTGCAAAAGCAGAGTCTCCAACTCTACCCAAAATCCCTTCTACACTTCTAGGCTTGATAATAGAAGGTTGTAACCAGCACTAGAGTACCATGCATTCCTTTACTAGGCTGTTTTCAGAGGTCTTAAAGTAATTTAAAAGATTTTTAAGGGATTTAAGTGGATTCCTTTATTGGGCTACTTTAAGGGAGTTAAAAGATGGACTCCAAAGTACACATGTAGAGTAATAAATTAATTTTTTACAAACACAAAGTGTATGCATTCAAGTGAATGGTGTCCATAGAGGAAGTGACTATGTACGTCTGCGTATAGATTTCAGACATACTACCAGTGCATCAAAACTCTTTGAAATTTCTCTTGGCAATAACCTTCATGGTCGATTTATGGGTCCCAAATAAACCCCATTTCATTTCTTATAATTAAAGGGTGATCTCCTTTGATCCAAATATATTTTTTATCGTGGTAAAATACATATTAACATAAGTATTATTATTTTAATATTTTAAAGCGGATAGCTCAATGCAATCTTGTACAACTATCTAGCGTTTTGCACTATCTAGTTTCAGAACATTTTCATCATTCCCAAAGGAAATTCCATACACATTAATTAGTTACTCCCATTAACCCTTCCTGACAACCATTAGTCACTTTTTATCTCCACAGATTTTTCTGTTCTGCATATTTCATACAAACAGAATCAAGATTATAACACGTAATCTTTTATATCTGGCTTCTTTTACTTAGCACAGTGTTTTTGAAGTTCATCTATTTTGTAATACATACCAGCACTTCATTCTTTTTTAGCCTGCATAATATCCCACTGTATGAATATAACATGTTTCCTTTACCTATTTATCAGTTGAGGAACCCTTGGACTTTTCCACTTTTTGACTTCTGTGAACAGTGTGGTTATAAGCATTCAGGTCATTCAGGTACAAGTTTTAATGTGGACGCATCCTTTCATTTCACTTGTATATTGCTGGGTCTTGTGGCAACTATGTTTAACTTTTTGAAGAAAGATTGCCAGGCCTTTTCAAAGCAGCAGCATCATTTTACATTCCAACGGGCACAGTACAAGGAGTTCAATTTATCCACATCTTTGCTATCATTTGTCATTTTCCATTAAAAAAATTTCTAGTAATCCTGGTGGGTGTGATTTTGATTTGCATTCCTCTAATGATGAGTGATGTTGAGCATTTCTTCATTTGCTTATTGGCCATTTATAGATCTTCTTTGAAGAAATGTCTATTCAGTCTTTTGCCCACTTAAATTGAGTTGCTTAACTGTTGTTGAGTTGTAAGACTTCTTTATATATTCTGGGTACTAGTCCCTTATCAGGTATATGATTTGCAGAAATTTTTTCACATTCCATAGGTTGTCTTTTCATTCTCTTGATAGTGTCCTTTGATGTACAAAAGTTTTTAATTTTTATGAAGTATAATTTATTTATTTATGTATTTATGCTTCTGATGTTGTAGCAAAATAATATTAACAAATCCAAGATTCCCAAGATCTGCTTCTATGTTTTCCTCTAAGGAAACATAGTATTAAAATTTTATACAAACATAGTTTCTACTGTTTTAGTTCTTACATTAAATATATGATCCATTTTTACTTATTTTGTATGTTGTATGAAGCAGAGGTCCAAATTCATTTTTTGCATATGTGTATCCAATTACTTCAGCACTATTCCATTGTATGGATCTGGAGGTCTTATTAAAAGTCAGTTGGCCGAAACTAGACATCCAAATGGGTAACAGACCCATGAAAAGATGCTCACCAATGCTCATCATCATCAGAGAAATACAAATCAAAACAACGAGATACCACCTCGCACTGGTCAGAGTGGCTAAAAGTAACAACCCAGGAAACAACAGATGTTGCTGAGGATGTGGAGAAAGGGCAATCCTCTTGCACTGTTGGTAGGCATGCAAACTGGTGCAGCCACTCTGGAAAACAGTGTGGAAGTTCCTCAAAAAATTAAAGATTGATTCCCCTTCGACCCAGCAATAGCACTACTATGAGTTTATCCAAAGGATACAGGAGTGCTGACTCATAGGGCCACAGGTATCCCAATGTTTATAGCAGCACAATTAACAATAGCCAAATTACGGAAAGAGCCCAAATGTCCATCAACTGATGAATGGATAAAGAAGATGTGGTTTATATACACAATGGAATGTTACTTGGCAATGAAAAAGAATGAAATCCTGCCGTCTGGAGCAACGTGGATGGAACTGGAGGGCATTATGCTAAGTGAAATAAGTCAGGCAGAGAAAGACAGATATCATATGTTTTTATTCATATGTGGAAGTTGAGAAACTTATCAGAAGACCACGGGGGAAGGGAAAGAAAAAAAATATATAGTTACAGAGAAGAAGGCAAACCATAAGAGTCTTTTAAGTACAGAAAACAAACTGAGGGTAGAAAGGGGTGAGGGGGCAGGGAAATGGGTTATGGGCATTGAGGAGGGCACCTGATGGGATGAGCATTGGGTGTTTTATATACGTGATGAATCACAGGAATCTACTCCCGAATCCAAGAGCACACTGTATACATTTTATGTTAACTAACTTGACAACAAATTATTAAAAACAAAAAATGTCAATTGGCCAAAGATGTGTGGATTTATTTTGGACTCTCAATTCTATTCTATTGATCTCTATGTCTATCCTTATGTTAGTACCACACTGTTTTGATTATTGTAGTTTTGTAATAAATATTAAAATAAAAGACTGTGAGCCCTCTAACTTTGCTCTTCTTTTTCAAGACTTTTTTCAGCTATTTTGGATCTTGTTGTAACTTTATGTGAATTTTAGGATCAGCTTTTTCATCTATGAAAAAAAAATTTTAAAAGGTTGTTGGGATTTCGATGGGAATTGTATTGAATCTATAGATTCCTTTGGGAAATACTGTCATCTTAACAATTCTAAGTCTTCCAGTGTGAACATGGGATATCTTTCCGTGTATTTATATCTTCTTTAATTTCTTTCAGCCACATTTTGTTCAGTCTACAAGTGTTGAGCTTCCCAGGTTAGATTTATTTGTAAGTATTTTATTCTTTTTGATGCTACTATAAATAGAATTTTTTTTAGTTCCCTTTTCAGATAGTTCACTGGTAATGTATAGAAATGCCACTAATTTTTTAGTTGATCATACAACCTTGTTGAATTCATCTATTAACTATAGTAGCTTTTGTGGATTTTTAATGATTTTCTAGATATAAAATCATATCATTTGTGAATAGAGATAGTTTCACTTCTTTCTGTTCAATTTGGATGCCTTTTCTTTCTTTTTTCTTGCCTAAGTGCTCTGGCTAGAACTTCCAGTTCAGTGTTGAATAGAAGTCACAAAAGCAGACATCCTTGTCGCCTTCCTGTTCTTAGAGGAAAAGCTTTCAATATTTTACCATTGAGTATGATGTGAGATTTTCATAAATCAAACTTTTGAAAAACATTTTTTCCTTACTTCTCTCTGTTTGCTTTCCATGTTTTATTCCAGGTTTTTAAACTCCAATCTGTTATCCTGATATTTGAGCCTATTTGAGGGCCTCTGGGAGAGACTGGGGAGGCAGCTAAAACTATGAACATCCTCAAAGCACATCAGGGAGTCAGGTGTATTTGTGTGCTGTATGTTCTCTGTATAAACTGTGGATTATTAACAAGCTTATAATTTTCTGAGCACCACAAATGTAACTTTGAGGATTTATTATCAATAAAAGTCAAGGACTGGTAAGTGGATGAAAAAATAGAAGGAAAAGAGGACAAAGAATAGAGAACTGTCTACTACTATTGGTATTCACTTGGTAATTTTTCCATACTTCAGTGATCTATTTTTGGACTTATCAGATAAATGTTATCATCCCTAAAGGCAAGGACAAGAATTTTATTATATTTTTTCTCTATATTCTACCTAACTCACCCCCAAACTACATACACACATGCTCACACAGATCACAATCTGAGGAGTGTGGCAGTCTCCTCATTGACATGAGTTCAGTGTCTAACAGAATCTCTTGAGAGTCTAGGTCCTCCTTTTCCTTGAAACATGATGAAAAAATATCAGATAGTCTTGGAGTGTAGAACTCACCTGTTACATTAATGATTATTGAATGGCTTTCAATAACTCCAGATGTAAAACTCGCAGAACAGCGGTATGAACCGGTGTCACGAGCCAGGATGTGATTGAAATGAAGAACAAAAATTGAAATACTCTCATTTTCTTTCCAATTCATGTATCCCAGAAGTTTATATCCAAGAAGTAAACAATTTTTTCCTTCGAGCTTGCACCAGGTCACATGAGGTTTCTTAGTACAGTATTTCACAGGGCACTCCAGTTCAAATGAACTCCCTGCTGGCACAGTGTGGTTGGAATATCTCTTTACATACAGTTGTTCTCTACATGTTCTTTCCCCTGAAAGATGAATACAAAATTAAAATCAAATATGCTGCAGAAGGACCAGATATTGGCGACTCAACAGTTTCTGCAAAGATTTCTCAAGTATGATCTTATAATTTTTCCAGATAACATTCCCAGTCCATTAACCCTTAGTAACAAAGCACATAGTAGGCACATAATGAGTATTTGTAGAAAAAAGAATTCAATTGTTCAATAACTTCCTCAATTTCCAAAATATTAGTTTTTGCACTTACTAAATTCTTTTATATTTTTTCTTTTATTAAGTAGAACTTTTTGTCAAGTTGACTGTTATTACAAAATCTTCATTTTATTTTATTACCTGGTAGCTACTTCAATAGTAGCAAATAATAATAACAATTTCTGTTCAATTATTTATTATATTCTAAGGGCTATTCAAAACACATTAAATATTTTAACTCATTTAATCTTCACAATAAAAGTAATATATATTATTATGAAACCTATTTTATAGATAAGGAAATTGACATACTGAAACATTTGCCTAGTGTTATATGCTAATAATTAGGGGACTCATGACTCACACTCATACTAGAGTCTATTAACCATTACTCTGTTATTGTGTCTTGGGGAGTAATCACATTTTCTATTACTAGCTCTGATATATTCCAATAAGTGGGAGAGAGGAACTTGTGTTGACAACTATTTCCCTGTAGTACTTGGCATTAGAAATTTTTTTCACTTGTTTCTCAAAGGCTTTAGTGTTGCCTTGCAATTTTTTTCCACAACTTTTTCTATGTAGGACGCATGCAGCTCGAGATAATTGTTGGAAGATAGGATGTTCTGACATAACCTGAATGTTTTGTCTTCTAAAGTGGGAGAATGAACACAATGTACCTTTTCTGGTCTAACATACAGGAAGTTTTCTCCCTTTGTTTTGGTGGGGAGACTTTTTTCTTGGAAATAGATTTTCTGTTATCTTTTATGAAACTTCTGTTAGTAATTATCGATTATACATAAAGTCTGCAGCCAAGAAAAATAATTTATTTTTATTATTTTTTACAGTTTATTTTTTTGAAAGAGAAAGAGAGTGAGAGGGGAGGGGCAAAGGGAAAGAAGGAGACAGAAAATCCTAAGCAGGAGTGTGATACAAGGCTTGAACTCCGAAATGGTGAGATCATGACCTGAGCTGAAAACAAGAGTTGGATCCTTAACCCACTGAGCCACCCATGTGCCCCAAGAAAAATAATTTTTTTAAAATTATCTATATTATTAAGTTTATTATGTTTAACCTATCATGAAAGTATTTACCTGGTAACCTCAACATCTAGGACGCAACTGAGAACCAAGATACATGAAGAAGAAATGTTCTTTAAACAAGCAAAATAGATACGGCAAGATCCCAAGCTCTTCTCATTTGATACAGAATCCTCACAACTCCACATTATTTCCTAATTAGCCCAGAGGGAATGATTGTGTTATATAACAGAGTAATAACTGTGTTCATAATGAGAAGATTGAATCCACAGGAAAACTTTCAATTCACAACCGTGAGATGACTTGGGCCAAAGTTGGATGCCACCCAGGTGCTCCAACCTAAGCTTTCTTTTAAAAACAAAGCAAGTTAAGGGCCACTCTGATGTTGAAGTGGGGGACAGCTTTTGGTCCTGCATTACACATGCTGCTTTACTTTTATCTCACTGCTCTACTTTATTTCTATACCCTTGCCAGCATAAGTATTCTCATTTTTAGTTATTTCCTAACCTCCAAAAATAACTCTCACTGTAATTTCTGCTCACATCTTGTCAACCTCTGTTCAGAAACTCGCTTGTTTCCAGGAACCAATTGAGACAAGGGGCCTGCAGAGAACATTTAGAAACTTGTGAGTATTGATTATATATTTACAAATACACTGAAACCTTAACCAAGTTGACTTTAAGACTTACTAATTCAGTTGCTTCCAAAAATTCAAAATAAAAATGAAAGCAAACTAAAAGCCAAGTTATAAGCATGAAGCTTTCAAAAACTTGAAGGGAAAGGGTAAGATAATCTACCAAAAGGAAGTGTCTAGCAATATAACACCTGGATGTGGTTAGACTTACAACAAAAAAAGCAAAGAGGCCAGAATCAGAAAAGCCAAGTGAAACTCACACTTCCAGAACTCCATCCCCCCTAAAGTTAATAAGTTAATAGAATATTTCAACCTCCTCACTTCCTTTTTCAGGTACTTGGATAAGTCAGTCACAGTGTGTGGAGCCTATAACTTGGTGCCAACATTGTCGAAAACAACAAGGCAGATTTAAACAAAGACCCTCCTACCCTCAAGGAGCTTAGCATTTAATTGACGAGACAAGATTAACTAACAAAGCCACTTTCCCAGAATGAATTTACTATCCACCATGTTTTCAGTCTTCAGATTTATCTGAGTTGAAAGCAGGGCTCAGAGGGACCTTGTGTGCCCTTGTATGTTAGTTGTTAGGGGTAGAGAAATAAATAAGGCAAGGTGTATTCCATCAAGGGGCTTGCCTTCTAATGGGAAATAAAGATGTTTGACAAATAGGAGAGTGAAATACCACTATAAAGAGGTGTAGACTTTGCTTGTGTGTACAGAGGATTAACTTCAGCTGGGACTATTGGGAAGAGGCTTAATGGAAAGGTTATACTTGAGCTGAACCTTAGTGAATGAGTAGCCCTTTGATAATCAGAGCACTGAATGGGATACTGGAGACATTTTAAGACTGAGCACATGGAAGGGCAAAGGCAGAGAAGCCAGGAATCTCATGGCAAATTCAGGAAATCGAAACCCACTTCAATCACGGTTTTCTCAAATAGTGAGATGGAAATCACTGGTCATTTCAGAATAAATGCAATAAGCAGTAGGTGGGATACACTTAAACTTGGCTTCTTCACCACGAGAAAATACAGAGCCTGATTCTTTTGGGACATTTATAAAAGTCATGTAAATAGCTAAAAATTGGAATATTTATTTAAACATGGTTGTTCAAATACTAACACGCTGTGTGATGATGAGATGGCCACCCAGTCTCTCTGGTCCTCAATCTCTGTAAAACAGGAAGAAAATAGGAAAATTCTTACCCACCATCCTTTCCTACACAAACACATATACAACTTCACCTTCCTCGGTGTGTGACTGACATGATAAAACCAACTCTAAGTCTCTCTTCTTACTACAATATGTTACCTTTCCATTTAGCCATGAGGTTCTCACCCAATGCTAGCAGCACAAGTGAACATCCCCTCTAGTCGTACCCTATGTGATTTTGTTGTTGCGGGGAGCACACAGAGAGGGTAGGCAAGGAGAGCGAGCTGATGTTCCTGATCGCATCCCTGACTCTCCCAATGGGATTATAGAAACATCACTGTGGTTCCTGCATCCTCTTATCAGCAGGGTGGGGATCACTGACTGTCTCATTGGGTGGCACTGGGATTTTTCTTGAATGAAGGAAGGAATGAATAGACGAATGCAGGCTTGCCAACAGGCATTAAAAGTCATCAAGAGTACCCAGTTCTGTACAAAGAAAGTATTAACACTTCCCTTCTCCCTGAGATTCAAATTGATGTTTGTAGCACGGCAATGCCGCACAGAGCTAAATGGCGCCGTTCCAAATCTCCATCCGACAGGCACGCAGACACTTTGCTGCTCGTCCTGAATTATGTATAGCTGTTTCATGACATTCAAGAAATCAAAAGCTGCCCCAAGGGGTTTGTCTTGTCAAACAATTATTTTCTAAAGAGAGGTGAAGATCACAGTTGGTTTGGGATGGCATATATCGGCCAACATTAATTGTTCCTGACTTATTCTCAAACATTCATATTAATGCATAGGGAATTTTCAATGCTAAAAATAATTCAAATAAACATATGCAGTAAAAGAGTGAAATTTCTTTTACCTCAGTCTTTCTTACGATGAAGTGTCCTTTTTTGAGTAACTGTAGGTTTAGGAAGACTTACATTTTAAAGATCCTTATGAAAACCATGACTGTTTAGTATAGCATGCATATTCCATGACCAGGGTTTACCCACTGTATTTGATGCCCAGAGTGCATCATTTTTAACAACCTCCTCCTCTATATGGAAAAATCTTTTCAGAAGTCATTAAATGAAACAAACGATAAATGGTCAAAAAAGAAATATTCTTCCAACTTCCTATTATAAAACCATGCAAGTTAAAAATATTTTTAAAATAATTAGAATACAAAACAAAGGAAAACATGCACAGCTATCTAATAATTTTGTGGGGCGCCTGGGTGGCTCAGTCGGCTAAGCGTTCAACTTCGGCTCAGGTCATGATCTCACGGTTGGTGGGTCTGAGCCCCATGTCCGGCTCTGTGCTGACAGCCAGCTCAGAGCCTGGAGCCTGTTTCAGAATCTGTATCTCCCTCTCTCTCTGACCCTCCCCTGCTCTCTCTCGCTCTCTCTCTCAGAAATAAATAAACCTTTAAAAAAATTTTAATAATTTTGTAACTACTTAAACAGTGTGAACTTTGACATGGTTTGATATGGTAGTTTATATAAATCATTTTTCAGTAACTAATAAATAAATTTTATTAAAACTAAAATTCTACAAAAGATACAATTTAGGCAATTACTAAATTGTACCCTGAATGAGAGGTTTTATTTTGATTCATTCTTTAATTTTAAAACAACATTTATGGGTGGCTCAGTCAGTTAAACAACTGACTTTGGTTCAGGTCATGATCTCACGATTCATGGGTTTGAGCCCCGAGCTGGGCTCTGTGCTGACAGCTTGGAGCCTGAAGCCTACTTCGGGTTCTGTGTCTCCCTCTCTCTCTGCCCCTTCCCCATTGGTGCTCTGTATCTCTCTGTCTCTGTCTCTCTGTTTCCCTCTCTCTCTCTCTGTCTTTCTCAAATTAATACTTAAATATGCTTTACAAAAATAAATAAAACAACACTTGGAGGAGAAGACTACATAGCAGTTGTAGAGATAATAATCAATAAAACATGAAATCTTAAACTGAAAAATTGAAGTTCATACCTGGAAGCAAATTATACTGCACAGTTGGAACTCATTGTTTTAGATTTAATTAATTAATTTATTTATTTATTTTAAGAAAGAAAGAGAACATGAGTGAGGCAGGGGAAGAGAAAGAAGGAAAAAGAGAATTCCAAGCAGGCTTCATGTGCAGCATGGAGCCCAACACGGGGCTCAATCTCCTGACCCTGGGATCATGACCTGGGTCCAAATCGAGAGTGAGACATTCAACTGACTGAGGCACCCAGGGTTCCCTCATTGTTTTAGATTTTAAATAAATAAATATTCAAAGTGGTTGGATAGGATGAAAGCAATGAAATGGCTCACATTCTGTTTCTTTGGTTCCATAATCACAGTGCTATTGTTTATTTAAAATCTCTGGAAATGAAGGACTATGTGGTGTCACAGGGATCAGACACAAGCTGCCTAGAGCAAGCTCCAGTGATTCCGAACGTTAAAATTTACTCATGAAATGAACACAGGAATTTGTATGTGTCCAGAGCCAGCCCCATCACTGGGAAGTTCTCTGATTTAGCTTTCAGAATGTTTATCTGAAATGTAGAACACAATGTTTATCAAAAGGGAAGTCCTAAAAATGTGCTAATTTGAAATGTACATGCATATTATTTAGAATAATTATTCAGAATTTAGACCAAAGATATTATGAGGGGGAAGAATATTTTATCACTCATATTGTTCAGAATTCTTGGTACATGGTGATAATTAAGAGCACCTTTACTTGTTTTTTAAATTCTGTACAGATAATGTCCCCTAATTGCCCACACCCAGGGATGTGGACATGTCCCTGTCTATTACTACTTAGTAACATGACAGTTTCTACTGCAGAGGTAACGCAAAAAGAGACTTCCATTGTTCTTCAATTTTCCCTTCAGATCTTTTTTGTTTTGTTTTGTTTTTTGGTTTTTGGTTATCCTGAACAAGATACAAGCCCTTAGAGCTTTCAGATTTTCAAGGAGAGAGCCTTCTGGTTATGTTAATCAGGAAAGGGTTCAAGGAGGAGGTTGAATTCCCTCCAGCACCAAACTCACCCTGGGGCAAAGCTGGCCCACCTTCTATTATCACAGTCTGACACCTTCACCTACCTATGACATGGCCTGAACCTGGGAATCTTCTTGGTTCTTTCCTCCTTTCTGCCCCATTCCATCTGTCATCAAGTGAATTCAGCATCTGAAATAACTTTCAAATTTGTTTCCATGACACCGCCTTAATGTGAGTCTTATTTTGTTTCATGTGGATTATTGTCATGGCCTACCAACTAGTCTTCTACAGTCCAAACTTGGCCTTGTTCCCTGCCCCCACCTCATTTATTCTCCACATCACTGTCACACTTTGTATTCTTTTTTTTTTTTTAAGTTTATTTATTTAAGAGGGGCGGGGGCATCAGAGAGAGAGGGAGTGAGAGAGGAGCCCAATCAGGCTCTGCATTGTCAGCACAGAGTCTGATGTGGGGTTCAAACCCGTAAACTGTGAGATCATGACGTGAGCTGAAACCGAGAATCGGTCACTTAACCGACTGGGCCACCCAGGTGCCCCACAGTTTACGTTCTTAAAATTAAAATCCAATGGGAAGATCTGTGTCTACAACCCTCCAGAGACTCTTCAGCACCTGCAGGAAATATCCGGACTTGATCAAATGAAATCTAGCCCCTGCTTCCTTATGCAAACTCACTGCAGCCCCCTCCTCCAGCGACCCAAGTCACTTGACAACCCCCCCCTACTCCGCGAATGCCCCATGCTGTTCTGTGTGACAGGCTGCATTCTTTTATAATTAAATGTGTGTGTGCATCTGTCTTCCTATAAGGACCACAGCTTTCTGCATGGGATAGTACCTGTCCCTTAGAAAATGTATGAAAGGAAGAAGGCATGATGCAGCCCGAGACTGAACAAAGAGAGCACAGGAAGAGAAAAATTTCCTGTTCACAACTCTGACTAATGCTTTCTATGCACTAAGGGTGCAGAGCCGACACCTCTGAGTCCTTACAAAGGTGGCCTACAGGGCACAAAAGTGAAGAATGTATGCATCTCAATATACCCCAAAGTGGTTACGTTATAACCACTAAAGAAAAGTTAGACCTTACATGTATACAGTGTGGGAAGGCCTGACATAGGTCCATTCAGGGGTGATATTCAAAATACTTAACAAGTGATACTCTGTGGTCATCCAGATACCTAGATCCAGCCAAGCAGAAAGGGTACCAGCCACAAACAACTGCACGGGCCAATACCCTCCAGCTGAGCAAATGTATTTGCAGGTATGAATACCATCAGGAGCCAGAAAGGGTAGAGAAATCTGTTAGCTCTTAAAAAAAACTAAAGAGCTTTGTGATTATGAATCTTATGTGCAGTAATTAGTTCTTGTTTTTAAAGACCACACACCTTGATGATAAGTATTACCGTGAGGAAAATCCCAACTGAGTTTCACTCTTTCTCCATGGAAAAATTCTTACGTATGCATGGAAAGCTCAAAATGGTTACATTTACTGAAAGAAATGAATGACCGTATTAAATGCAGGCTGCCTTAATTTGAACTAAGACAGAGTTAAACATAAGGGTGTAAATAAATAATTTTTGAAAACTACAATGGCTATGAAAGGTGTAATACGACAATCATTTTCTGTGGCATGAAGCAGGATTTTAGCTTCTGTCTGAAGATACTGTGATAGACAAACACACACACACACAAAACTTCAGACACATCAGGGGAGGCGGCTACAAAAGGAGAAAAGTCTTCAGACTTAGGAGGAAAACAAGCCTTCAGGTGGCCATGGTGGTACAATCTGCCTTACTTTCGAGGGCCGGCGTGATGGATGGCAGGGGAGGTCTGATGACCATCAGGGAAGGGAAACAAGTGTCTCTTCCCGTACAAATTGGTAGGAGTTTGGGGGCTCCTGAGGCAGCACAATGAACAAAGTCAAGGGCAATTTATTCACACCAACAGCAGCCATGTGATCATACATCAAAGATTCTGAGGGACATCCACCCAGACACCTTAAGGAATTCCTCGCACAGCATCAGAAAGCCCCGTGGCACAGTTCCCATCTAGCTGGCTGGTGAAGTCTCAGAAAATCAGAAACGTGGCAACCTGAGATGAAGTTCCACCTCCTATAGACACCACTATTTTAATGTTGTATCATGCAGTGTTGAGTAAACATTACTTTAACTCTCTGGTAAACAAACCCACTACATATGTCAGATATCCCGCAAAGTTTTAGGAATACCTGGGAAACTTACTGTATGCATGCAATGTTAAAACACAGCTCCTGTTGTAAAGAGTGATCATTGGTGATCTAAGCAAAACTCTGTGACATGATCTCAGGGGCACAATGAAAACTGACCGAGCCTCAGTCCCTACCACAAGATAAAAGCTACTCACATGTATCTACCTGACAAACGACATGCAATGTAATATAGATCAAAGACACAGAAGTAGTATGAAATCAGAGCTCAGGTTTTTCTTCTTCTCTGTGTATATTGTGTGAAACATATCTTCAGATGAGGATAGGTATCTCTTCCCTGTCCAAACACACACGTGCAAACATGTACACATACAGAGAGAGGGGGAGAGAGAGAGAGAAAGAGAGAGAGAGAGAGACTCCCACATAATATAAAGTTTCTTTAGCAAAAATGGAACTGAAAGAATTAAGGAATTAATTTCACAACAAGAATACGCATAGTACAAATCCATATTTATTCCCTTTGCTTAAAAAACAAAAGAAATGAGAAAATTAAGAGAGTTTTCACAATCATCTCCACTACTATTTCTTTCTTAAAAATCATGTTATTCTGGTGTGTGAAAACACTCTGCAAGTCTGCTTTCATGTGGTACTTACTTAGCACACTTCGAGACAATTTCTTCTAGGGCTAGAATCTCTCATTGAGTGGCACGACTATTTGAAGGAAAATTTGAAGACGATCTCTTCGATCTAGTTTTATTGAGCAATTTGAGACTTGAAGCCTCTCGTGGTTTTATCTAGTTTGGGATAATTCTAAAATTGGTTTGTCTTAAAATGGTCATGTTAGTATTTGCCATAGCTTTGTCTAATAGTCAGCAAACTGACAAAGTGCCAGTGCCATTCCCTCTCCTTGAGAGGACAGGACCCAAAGGGAGCTTCAGTGATCATCACGTCAGACAGCACCTGGGGAGTGTGAGCCACCTCCAGGATCACTGCCTCACACTCATTGCTGCTTGCCCGCAAGCACACACACCTTGCATTACCAAAGTGCTGCAGACTCATCCTAGATCCTCCAGATGGGAGGAAGATAGAGACATAGCTAATAGTTTTGAATTCTTATTATGTGCCATTCATTTTTAGGTACCATGCATATATCATTTCATTGGATCCTTAAAATTAGTCTCTTTATTTTTAAGTTGGAGAAAGCAAGTACTTGAGAAGCCAAGCCACTTCTGGTGAGAGGCAGAGCCAGGACCAGGACTTGAGCCCAGGCCTGGCTAACTCCACAGCATGAGCTCTTACCTGCCAGGGTGGTTGTGGAAGTAACTGAGAACACACAGGAGGAGTTCTTAGCACTGTGCTTGGCTTGTAATGAACAGCAATAAATGCCAGGTACTATGATGTCTTTAGGGAAGGGACACAGAAGTTGAGCAAAGCCTACAGGTGGCAGAGACAAGATGACGACCAGAAGGTCTCCCCCGAGTGCCTCTGCTCTGAGCATTATTCCCAACTGCATTCAAGGATCAGCAGTGATGCAAAAAAATGACTGGTATATACACTGGGTAAACAAATACAATAGACATAGAGAAAGCAGTATATCCCATAGGAAAATGTCCTTTTTTATGAGAGATGAAGTCCTATTGGATTATACTAACCACCAAGGTCAGCCTAGCCAAAAGTGGGAAGTAAAAATACCTTTGACCATGGATACTTTTCCAAGCTTTCTCTCAGTACTTCCCCATTAAATCTCTACCAAGTGACAAATGTCCCTTTGTCACTGACTTTGTCTCTCCAAAGGATTCACCTATGTTCCATTTCTGCTGAGTCCTGCCCACCCTGTTTGACAAGAATGAGTATCTAGTGCAGTGTCCATTGGCCAATTCTGCAATCGTCTCTCTGGAGTGGCAAATGTTTTTAGACAATTTAAGGAGCCCTAAAGAACAATGACTCCCATTGACAATTGAAAGAATAGTTCTGGAAGACTTTGCCTACTAAAGAGGGGCCCTTTCCTTCAGAAATGCTAGGCCCTCCACCCTGAACACAGTGCCTTCTGAAAGAAAATCAGTGCAGAAAAAGCCTGGAACATACTTTAGAAGCCATGGCCTGTAGTATCAAAGAGAGCTTTGTCATTGTATCAGAAACCAATGTAAGTATTTCTAAATATTGCCTTCAGTGACAATGTAGCTACTTGTGATGCTCCGAGTAAGTGTGGGTTATGAGTTACTCCAAAGACATAGGGAAAGTCCACCTTTACTTCTTTCCCAGGTACTTCTAACCTTCCTAATGCACCCTACCCCAGAGATCACACTGAGATTCACTGGCTTTTTCAAAGCCCAAGAAGCTACTTAACAATATCCATGTGAGCAGAAATTGCCAATGGTCCCCTGACATTAGTTCTCCTCCTTTAATATGGTCAAAGAAAATGAAATAGGGACATGACCACCCGGCTAGAACCTGAATGTCCCTGCCTGCCTTATAGCTACTTCTGGACAATGAGCTATTTGTGACATATGTGAGTTCCAGGTTCTCACAACACAAATATGGCTAACAGGAAGGAGAAAAGGAGAAGTTAGCTCTACCAGCTAAACCTGAGGTTTCTCTATGACTGACACAGATGGCCCCTCCAACGCTCTCCTGGACTCTTTCAAAGTGAACCTCAAATTATACATGTTCAGATTCTGAGCATATGAAAATGATAGCCCTGCATGGGTACGTACAGACACCCGCACACAGTAATTTCTTCCACAGAGATAAGCATGTTAATCAGAGTCCATAACCATGAAAGGATAGGTGGATGATATTGAGCTTATTTGGAAGGAAGGGATTAGGGACTATTAGAAAAGTGAAGTATATTACATATGACTGAACAGCTTGCTGATACAAAGTAACTCAACTCACATGACTACCAAATTCTTATGGTTATTTCTTGGTAACTGTGGAGGATCCTAGACAATGATATGGAATTTATAGACAATTTTTCTCAACTCCAAATGAGAGATGGTCTCCCAATACTACTTTAAGGGAATTACAAGCTAATTAAATTTGGGGCTAAAAGAAAAAAAAACATTATTAGCTAAATGTATACAACAACACTTAATGATGCATCAAGCAAATCATGGGAAGTCCTCAAGATACAAAGGTTAAACTTAATGTGCTCTAAGTGTTTTACAGAATTAATTCACTTCATACTCACAACAATCCTATAAGATCAGTGTCAGTATTGTCCTCATCATTTAGATAGGGAAACAGAACCAGAAAGTTTATAGTTACAGGACCAGGAAATGGCAAAGATGGGACAGTAGTCTAGATGGTCTGGCTCTAAAGTCTCTGATCCTAACCCTTCTGCCAGTGCTTTTCCAAGATTGCAAAAGATTGACCTAATTTTTGGGCCTGACTATGAATGCCTGTGAAGATTTTGCCTTCAATAATTTTTTAAAATTTACTTTTGAGAGAGAGTGTGTGAATGGGCAGATGGGGTGTGGGGGCAGATAGAGAGAAGGACAGAGGATCCCAAGTAGACTCTGCACTCACAGCAGCAAGGCCTATGCAGGGCTCTAACTCATGAATTTCCACATCATGACCTCAACTGAAGTTGGATGCTCAACCGACTGAGCCACCCAAGAGCCCCAACAATTCTGAACTCCTAAGAGGAAACTCACAAATAAGGAAAATTAAATAGAAAAGCCCCAGTGAAGCAAGATAACCAGCATTTGACTTCAGTACTACAATAGAGAAAATTTTGATAGTGGGATAAATGAAGGAACTATTAATTGAAGAGCTTATCAGTGTGAGAAAAGTCTATTCAAGGCTCTTATCGGCACAGGAAATAATCTTTTTGTGCCTTAATCCATGAAGTCCTTTAGCTGCAGAATATATTCCTAGACATTTACCTAAAAGGTAATCATATTTTGTGACAGACATTTTGGTAATAACAATACATAGGCATTTGCAGAAGACAGAATTCTATCTCTAGTATACTATGTACACGTTTCAATAGGAACAGATAGCTACAGCCATAGAAGTAAATCTGAAAAAGACACTGTGTTACAAAACAGAAACTTAAAAAAATGATAGAAAGGCGCAGAGCACCTCCTGCCCTGTTTCTGTCCGGACTCAAGGATATGGCCAGCTTGTGGTGGGGCAGCATGATCTGAATGGGATGCGGGGATGGGGCGGCACGATTTGTGTGGGATGCAGGGTGCAGGTCCGCGGGCCATTCTGAACTATCACGATGAAGGAGAAAGAGGACTCAGACAAGAGCCAAATGGAGACTTGGCCCTAACTACTGTGTTCTCGATGGAACTGTACGTGTCTACTGGTACTAGACTAGATTAGGGCTTTCTTTACTTTTCTTTTTTTTTTTTTTAAAAACACAATAAGCAGCAAAGATTTACTAGTGTCTTCATGTCAGATCATATACAGTGCCAAGCAATATCCAGATATTACCTGGATACTCCTAGATACAATCAGTACTCCTGCCTGCTTGAAGACAGAATCCTCGGTCCAAGGCCTCATAGCTGGGCCTGCACTGTGGAGCACGTGTCTCCACTGCAGTCTAGTTCTTTTTGGTATAATCTGCCCATCTGTGCACGGAGGGAAGGTGCTGACACGTTTATTACTTTCATAAGGACAGAAGTCATACCCAGAGACCAAGAGACAGAGTTCCCTCTAATTTGTTTTTGAGAAACACAAAAAGCAAGCAAGTGTAATTTTATTATAAGGAAAAATTTTAAACAAGAAGTTTGTAGAGAAGGTAACATTTTTCCAACCTTATTATAGACACAGATTCATCCCTGGGAAGAGGCACACAAATCTCGCATTGCTTTTAAGTGGATGGAAAGAAATCTATACAAATTATTTTTAAGAAACTGTGCCAGTGTAAAGAATTCAGTAATTAAGTAAATCACAGGAAATCCCCAAGATGTATAGGTTAAAACGAATGTGGTTTTAAGGAACAGAGCCTTCAGCTCTGTCTGGAAGAACAAATTTCATCATGTATCTCAATCTGTATCTTAAATGTAATGCGAATCATGCTGCAATCTATCAGCTGTTTTATAATATACCTCGTTGGTACTTTGTCTGAGGGTTTCTTTTTTTAAAAAATTTTAAATGCTTTTATTTATTTTTGAGAGAGAGAGACAGAGTGAGTGGGGGAGAAGCCGGGGGGGGGAGGGAGACACAGAATCTGAAGTAGGCTCCAGGCTCTGAGGTGTCAGCACAGAGGCTGATGCGGGGCTCGAACTCACGAACTGTGAGATCATGAGCTGAGCTGATGTCAGATGCTTAACCAACTGAGCCCCCCAGGCTGACTTGTCTGAGACTTTCTATTTCATTTCCCAAATAATTTGATCCATTCTAGTTGGGACTAAACATATTGTGCAATATATTTCATTTTTTCATTTTGTTTAACTTTAAAAGCGCAACTATTTTAAATGATAATGTTAACATTTATTTGCGATTTAGCTGAATTTTTGGGAGGTTTGCTAGGTGAAAGTAATATTGGCAAAAACACTGTTAACTTTTACCAGCTTTTATGATGTGTACTTTTTATGCTAGTCACTTCACCCATATGAATGCATTTATAGTCTTCACAATAGACCCATAGTTTAGGGAAAATTATTACCCCTATCTTACAAATGAGGAAATGAAGAATAAGAGAGAAGAAGAAAGTTAACCAAGGTCACACAGTAATGGGCTGAGCCAGTAAACAAACCCAGGCCTAACACTCATGTGTGGTTTTGTAAGCATATTGGGAAAGGAATAGAAGTTGTACTCTACTCCCAGGGTGAAATAGCATTGAAAATTCTTTTACTCCATTTCACAAAGGATAGTTTATGTGTTCTTCAAATTGGTATGAATTCTGTTTTTTTAAATGTTTATTTATTTTTGAGACAGAGAGAGAGAGAGAGAGACAGAGCATGAGTGCGGGAAGGGCAGAGAGAGAGGGAGACAGAATCCAAAGCAGGCTCCAGGCTCTGAGCTGCCAGCACAGACCCTGATGCGGGGCTCGAACACGCGAACTGTGAGATCATGAGCTGAGTCAAAGTCAGGCGCTTAACTGACTGAGCCACCCAGGTGTCCCAGAATTCTGTTTAATAGTTGATCCAGTTATAACTGGGATTTTAGGCGTCTGATGGAAAGTGAAAAATCCAGCTAGCCACTTAAGCACCCCATCGACATAATACCAAACATTTGCACACATGAAAATGTTTAGGTGACTGGAAATTTTTATTTTGCACCTGGTTGTGAGCCATGCTAGCATCATGAAGACAAATTCCAAACCACACTGTTCTAGAATTTAAGATCCCATTCTACAGGATTTCAGTGACCATCTTTTCTGACTTAAAACCATGGCATACAAACTAATAGGAGTATGTGTATTTGCAGGGAAAACAAGGCAGGGTATTTGCAATCAGACCTGATAACATCAGAAATGCCTGCTAGCTACTTATAGCCTTTCCAATATATGGGCCCCTATGTCAACGTAAGGGAGCAAAGGAACTCACCAGAGGAAGAAATTGCTTTTTTGCCTGTAAAAAATCTTGGCAGAAGAACATCATCTATGTAGAACCCAAGCTGTTTTCTACATACATCATATGACATGCAAGTAGGAACCATTCTCTTTCAGCCTAATGGAAGCAATGATGGAATGCTCCAATGCTAGATTTCTGAGCATTTTCTCTTTCAGTATTCTCCCGGTACACACCCCACTGAAGCAAAGAGCACAACTTTATTTGGTGACATTATTCGAGAGTAACCAGAGAGTCAGGTATAACCCTAATTATCCAACACCTATCCAACTGAACACTATAGCACTCTGCTTGCTTCAGTTTGGAAAAGAACAGCTATTTAGTCACCATCAGGATGGCATCCAGAGCATTTTTGCTAAGAGTAGTGATACATTTGTACTTTATTTATAACATCCGCCCAGTTCTCTTTCCTTACTTTCAGAACTTTTTTTTTTTAAGTTTTATTTTGAGAGGGAGAGAAAAAATAGTGTGAGCTGGGGAGAGGCAGAGAAAGACGGGGAGAGGGAGAATCCCAAGCAGGCTCCACACTGTCAGTACAGATCCCAACATAGAACTTAATGTCATGAACTGTGAGATCATGACCAGAGCCAAAATTAAGAGTTGGACACTCAACCAACTGAGCCACCCGAGTGCCCCCCAACAGAACATGTTTTTTAAGAAAATCAGCCAAGCCATGACTTGAAAACCATGTTCTTATTTGGTTTATGTTCTAGAATGTGCTCACTGAGTAAACCTCACTATGTGGTTTCATCTACCATTATCCACTTGACATAAATAAGCAAAATTATTCCCTCCAACACCCCCTGGGAAATAAAACAGGACATTATCTAAGTAAGTGCCTTACCGTTGATATTCCTGATGCCCAGATGTGGGATTAGGAAGAGCACCCAGAACAGTTTCTCAATTCTAACCATGCCAGGCGATCTCTTCATTTCCTGTGCATATCAGGGATGGGAAACCACCAGTAGACTTCTTTTCCTTCCTTGAATTCCTCAGGGTTGGACCAGGTTACTTACCTCAGTGACATCTGTGAAATATAGAAGAGCAAGGAGACAGCAGAAGATAGTAGGAAGAGCCTGAATAAGTTTGTTAAAGTGAGCAGAAAGATTACGTGGTACTCTCTTCTGTGGTTTTTGCTTCTTGTCAAATCGGCTTCTCACTTTCAAACACTATGATCTGCAAAGCAGCACAGTCCTTAACTTCTCCTTCCGCTTACCACCCTTTTTGCCCCACATTGAGGTTTTTCTCATGTTCAGTGACATGAAAAATCAAACTTTAAAGAAATCTATACTCTTGCAATCTTTAGGTTGAGATTTCAGTCAAATTAAGTTCAGGGAATTCATGGTAAAAAGTACCTATGGTAAGTATGCCTTTCTCATTTCATAGCTTTAGATTATGAAACTTCTTTTATCTAAAAGGTTTTAGGTTTTTCTTCCCAAACATCATGTCATGGCAAGATGAGAATGCTTATTTTCATTACACCAGTGATTTATCTGAGGTTATGGAGAATATGAGTGACAGGAAGCACTTCCTCAACAGATGAGGGAAGGACAAGTGTCTTTAATCTGTAGTTAAATATCAATGGAACAAGACCATCGTTAATATAAGCTACATGTTCTCTCTAAATAATAAAGTTCCGAGCTAAATGACATCTTGAATATCAATTAAAGGAAACTTCCATTTTCAACATTCTTCATGTGGTTATTGTCTGGATGAAATAGAATAGAAATAATAAAAGGAAGAAATGGAAAAGTTGAAGATCAGATAGCTCAGGGTCGAGGTAGGACTGCTTTCTTCAAGTTAGCTGTGCTTCTAATTATAGAAGCTCATTAAATTCACCCATTTGAGATTCCAAATGAGAAATTGAGACTTGTGACATCTCTGGTCAGAGACAGACGTTGATTTCGTACGTCTTTCTCCCAGAGGCCGGTGATTTTCTAACAAGGGCAAATTCCAGTGGTTTTAAGTACACAAGTTAAAAAAATAGTTATCATTGTATATTGAATTAAACAGACATTGTGTGGTGGTTGGAGGCACCAAGATTGTTCCTGATTTTAAAGAGCTCAGTGAATGAGTGCTGTAATCTCCTCATATCTGTCTTCAGTGTTGGAACTGTAATATTCATGCATTTCAACCACCACAGTTTAACATAAAGCAATTGTACCTATCATCCTACAGCATCAATTACTTACCGAGTAAACATCTGTGAAATATTTATGCAGCATTTATAAACTTTCTTTCTGGTGCTCAAGGTGGAATGCAAACTTCCTGTGACAGCTGAGGCAAGGCTCCTTAGGTCTTCAAAATGGTCTCCGAAGTCAAAAGCCATAAACCATAAGCCAAGGATCTCAGGATATGGTCCCAAACCAGAGAGAAGTCATATACACTTTGTTAATCTCAGCATAAAACCTTTATGATCCACTCTTTCAAAGGTGTTTTTCTATATAAAAAAGCCCATATTAATTACATAAAATTTGGAAAAGACCTTCTGTAACATCTACTGTATTTTGTAAGGTATCTATTTTGTTACTTCTATCAGCATGACTTGCCCTTTATCCCTCCACTGCTGCAGTCCTGGGAGACCCACTAGAGACAGAATCTCACTCCTGTCTTTGTTCTAGTAAGAAGAATGGAAAGAAGCCTGATTCCAAAGTTTGTTAGCTCATCTACAAGTCCATTTTCCTTTAAATCTCTACCTCAGCTAGGGGCGCCTGGGTGGCTTAGTCGGTTAAGCATCTGACTTTCACTTAGGTCATGATCTCGCGGTTCGTGGGTTCGGGCCCCGCATCGGGCTCTGTGCTGACTGCCAGCTCAGAGCCTGGAGCCTGTTTCAGTCTGTGACTCCCTCTCTCTCTGACTCTCCCCTGCTAACGCTGTCTCTCTCTCCTGGAAATAAATAAAACATTAAAAAAAAATTTTTAAAAATCTCTACCTCAGCTAGTAATTACATTACATTTTTAGCTAGTGACTAAAGAAAACAGAAATACCAAGGCAGGCCCATTTCTGGGACACAGAACTACTACATGATAGACTTTGGCTTAAGGCCTCCCTTATAGCCTTGCCAAACTCCCTAGAGTTTCAGATTCGTCTAGGATAATTCCTCCTAACCCACTTCCTACTCCCCATCATTATGGATCAGGATTGCTTTGTGGTCTTTCTCCCATCTCCCCTTTCTCTGATCCCTCCACTTTTCCTCACAAGCATTTCTCCTAATATAATCCTTGCACAGTTTGGAGCCTGCCTTTGGAGAACCCAGTCTAACATGTTAATTTTGCATAGTTATGACAACATAGAACATACAATTTCATATTTTGCTGCCCCTTTCTTCTTGTTCAGTGAGTAGTAATCTTTATATGGGGGAATCTTTTTTTAGAAGGTAGGAAGGCATGACAGCTAGTTAGCAAAAATAGCAGGATTAAATTAGTCAATTGGGGAGAAACCGTAAAGATCCGCCAAATCATGGAGACAACAGTGAAAACACAGGCGTAGAAAAAAGACAGAAACATGCAAAAGTTACATTACTTTAACTATAACCGTAGCTCAGAGCATTGTGAGAATTTGACCAAATAAAAGTGATAGGTTTTTTTCACAGCTTGACTGCTCATGCTCACTCACATTTGTCTTCACAGCAGAGTCCTCTTCTTATTTATATGGCTTTATGAGGGGGGGAAATGCAGATGAAGTAAAAAGTAATTTGAAACAAAACACAATGGAGTTAGCTTGGTTTGGAGTAAGGTTCAAGAAATAATTTGGAAGAAGTCAGTCCTGAAATGAAATATATACACATTTAAGAACCAATATGGTACCAGTCAGATTGCATGCTGGGCATAGCTAGATAAGCTTTCTGAAGGCTCCAACTGTGCCAGTCAGCTTACTTTCTCAATAGTTAGGAGATCCAAGATGAGAGGCCCCAAAGAAGGGTCCTCAGAAGTCAGGTAAGCAGGGACTATTTGAGGGCTCAGGTTAACAAATAGCTGCCATTCCCAACTGGTCTGAAAGTGCAGTATTCATATTTTAACATCTGGTAGAGCCCTGCTAATGGCAACTGACTATCTTTCAGTCGTTTATCCCTTTAATATTGATTAGTCAGTGTTAATAAACCCAAATTATACAGTTGACCCTTGAACAACATGGGGGTTAGGGACGCTGAACCGACCCACACAGTCAAAATCTGAAAATAAAACTTTTGATGCTCCCAAAACTTAAGTATTAATAGTGAGAGCCAGGAGAGATCACTTTTTACTGTGATCTACAATTTGCCAGAGAAAGGAACTGCTCACATAGAGATGATTAATCTCACAGGGCATTTTAAGAGGATACTGGCAACACTCAAGGTCACTGTATAGCAGCAGGAGGTGGCTATGAAATGATTACAGCACTACAGTGTGTACTATGGTACATTTTATGCAATTACAATTTAATACTATGTCTATGTTTGTTTACATTTCTCTCACTGCGCATGCCGCCATATATAGTCCATTAAGCGTTTGTGTGTGTGTGAGATCTGTTAACTTTTAACTTTCTACATTTTGTGTATATTTTATGTATATTAGTGTATATTTTATGGTAGTAAATAATAAACTAGGCTAGTATCTATACATTTATGACATACTTTTTTCCTAATTTTTTCTATAGTTCTAGACTATGGGGTTCATCAGAGAGGTTTTACAAATTGTTGCAAATCTCCAAAACATTTTCCAAAATATAAAATGTTGAAAAATAAAACTACTCATGTGTAAGTGAATCTGCTCAACTCAAACCCATGCTGTTCAAGGGTCAACTGTTTCTCAATTGCCCAACATAACGGTTTGAAAGGAAACTCAGAAAGCCCAAGGAGGCATGTTGTCCCAGACCTTGAGCAGATTTTTGGCAGTCTGCTCAGCTGCCTGGCATGACTGCTCTTCCTGGCCTTGTCACAGGCATTTCTCCAGCTGATTTAGAAAAAATACACTCTGGTAACACATATTTAACATTAAAAATTTTTTAAATATTTTTTTAAAATTTATTTTTGAGAGAGAAAGAGACAGAGTACGAGTGGGGGAGAGGCAGAGAGAGACACACACACACAGAATCTGAAGCAGCTCCAGGCTCTGAGCTGTCAGCATAGAGCCCAATGTGGGGCTTGAAATCATGAACTAGGAGATCATGACCTGAGCCGAAGTTGGATGCTTAACTGACTGAACCACCCAGGCGTCCTAAGTAACATATATTTAAATAGCTGAATAATATGAAATCTTATAATTATAGGACCATTTAGCCATTTTACTATTATAGAACACTAAGGTTTTTCCAATTTTTCACGTAAAGACGAACACTTTGGCTCTACTGCATCTTGGACGATTTCCCAAAGTGGAATTACTGGACTGAAGATACAAACATTTCTAGGAGTCTTTATATCTAGTACTATATAACTTCAAAGATCTATGTACATTCCTAGAGACAAGTTATGAGGCTGTCCAGATCTGGTTAACTATATCGTTACCATTAGAAATATCTTATTATGATCATCATAATTTTAAAAGTACAACATTCAATTTGTTCTGGGTTTTTAAGCTTGATGAGGATGAACAGATTGTGGGGTGTTTTACATTTGTGAGTTGTTATTCATGTGCAATTAAATGCTTTCAAGATATTGGAATCCGTGGCTTTCTTACTATTTTTTAAACTTAATAGTGTATGTATTGACTATATCAAACTCTTGCCACCTTGCCTGCTATATTTGCAGGAAATAGTTCTTGCTTTTTAACATTTTAATCGTAGCTTTTCATTTATAGAAGTTGTCTTTTTAAAAGTAGCCAATTCTAATACTTTCTGTTGCTTTTAAATTAGAAAAAAAACACTTTCTAGATGATTTCTAAATCAAGATGTCTAGGTGAGTGTGGTAGGCTGAATAACCACCTCTCAAATGTGTCCACATCTGAAAACCTGGAACCCTGGACCCACTGCTACCTTACATGGTAGAAGTTACTTGGCAGATTTGATTAAGGATCTTGAGACAGGGAGATTATCCTGATTTATCGCCGTGAGCTTGATGTAACCATAATCATCCTTACAAAAGAGATATAGGAGTCTAAGATGGAGGAGAAGGCCATGTGACAACAAAAGCAGAGGTTGAGATGATGTGGCCACAAGAAAAGAAATGTCAACAGCCTCTAGAAACTGGAAGAGACGAGAAAGGGGTTCTGCCCCAGGAGCCACAAGGATTCAGCTCTGCTGACATCTTGATTTTAACCTTGTTAAGACTCACTTTGGACTTCTGATCTCTGGAACTATAAAAGAATAGATCTGTGTTGTATTAAGCCACTGAGTTTGTGGTTATCTGTTACACTGGCAAGAGAAAAGTAATGAGTGATGTTATTTTGCTCTCCATCACACAAATTCCTAGGAAGTACCAAAGTGTTTAATGTCCCGTAAATATTCTATACTAATACAAGAGGAAAGTTGCATCACTATAGAACTTCATGGAATTTCTTTTAGAAAGAGTGTGATACAGCTCAACCATAAGAAGCTCTGTGTTCAGGCCCAATTATCGTCTATGAATCTCAGTGTACCCAGTAAGTATGGAGGACACCAGGCAGTACATCCCTAATCTTCCCTTGGTAGAGCAATGACAGGTCAAGAGACTATTTCAGCATTTTATCATTTGTATATAGTAAGAAAACCCAAAATCGTGTTAGCTTACATAAAATACAAGATTGTTTTGGGGTGCCCAGGTGGCTCAGTCATTTAAACGCCTGACTCTTGATTTCGGCTCAGGTCATGATCTCGTGGGTTCGTGGGATCAAGCCCTGTGTCAGGCTCCATGCTGACAGCACAAACTTGTTTGGGATTATCTTCCCCTCTCTCTGCCCCTTCCTTTCTCACTCTCTCTCCCTCAAAATAAATAAATAAAGTTAAAAAAATACAAGATTGCTCCATTCACATGCAAAAGAGATTTAGAGGTAGGCAGGAATTGGGCTGCTAACATCTTGGATCCTCATTCATCAGTAACCAAATCTCCTTTTTTTTGCTTCACTTCTTAACTCTGACATCTGTCCTCTGAGTCCATGGTCCATGATGGATGTTCTCAGCTCTAGTCATCATATCTGACTTGTAGGCTCAAAGAGGGAGGCAGAAAGTCAAAAGAGGTAGCCATGAGGATGAATGAGATGCTTTCTTTGAACCCAACACCAAACTTTCACCTACAACACACTACTAACCACATCTTCCTGCAAGAAAGACTTATAAATAAAATCTATCCAGGGATGAAAAGTACCCAGCTAAATTTCTAATTTCCATTACTGAGAAAGATGAGCCAAAGCAGTCAAAGATGAGTGAAAGCATCAAAGATGAGCCAAAGCAGTCTCTATCACATCTGCCACTTTGACCACCCAAATATCTATGAAGAACACAGTCCCCTCTCCAAAAGAAACAATATCAATATCTCACCTTGCTAGCTTGTCCGAGTCACGATATGTGGAAGACACATATCCTCCCCATCAGAGGAAGCTTCTCCTGGTTCCATGGCCTATGAACTGAAAGGCAAGTTATAGGTTCCCAACATTCCCATAAAAGCATTTTTAAATTTTTTCATATGCAATTTTTGATTATTGTATGAAGTGTTACTTATAATAAAATATAAGGAAGTCCCACTTTTAGAACTAGTCTAACAAAATGAGGAAAGAATATAATGTTCATAGTTTAAATTACTACATGACAGTAGTCAATTGTAATATTTGGATATTGGAGTAGTCATTGGATAACATTTGGTCCATTTTGATAAAAATAACATGTTTCTGCATCTTTATTTTTAGGTCCTCAAGGGCAAAAATGTCAATATGATTTCTTTACAGTTTTTAGGACACACACACACACACACACAGAAAATTTTATAAAGAAAATGAAGGTGAGGAGCAAGGGTACCCTGCTGCAACAGTGGACAGCTTCTTTGGTTAGTTCCTAGGCTAAGAAGACAGGAGCTTTATGTACCCAGATTGTCCAATCACTGGATATAAGCTGTGTATAAGGAAGGTCCTTTGGTGAAGCACTTCTCCTTGGCAAATTCCCAGATAAGATTGACAGCTGAGGACCCTCAGCCAGGAATACTCTAAGCAGCTGGAGAAATAAGTCCTTCAGTTCTGAAGGGGGATCTGGAGTGCGTCGGAGCCTCCACAGACTGGTCTTTTTCCATTTGAGTAGAAAGTACAGAGTTCCCATATACTCCCTTCCCCCACACAAGTACAGCCTCCCTTACCATCAAGAGCAGTACATTTGTTACAACAGATGAACCATCCTTGACACATCATTATCACTGAAGCCCGTAATTAACATTAGGATTCACTCTGTTTTGTACTTTCTATGGGTTTTGACACATGTATGATGACATTATAGTATCATAGTAGTTTCATTGCCTTAAAAATCACTGTGCTCTGCCTACTCATCTCTGCCTCTCTCTTCTCTATCTCCTGGAAACTACTATGGCCATAGTTTTGCTTTTTCCATAATGTCATAGAGTTGTAATCATACACTGTGTAGCCTCTTCAGATCAGCTTCTTTCACTTACTATAATATGCATTTCAGATGCCTCTATGTTTTTCCATGACTTGATATCTCATTTTGTTTTAATGCCAAATAATATTCCATCATTTGGATGTACTTGTTTGTTTATACATTCACCCATTGAAGGGCATCTTGGCTACTTCCAAATTTTCACAATTATTAATTAAGTTGCAATAAACATCTACGTGCAGGCTTTTGTGTAGACACAACATTTCAATATCTTTGGGTAAGTCCCACAGGTGAATTTTTTAACTCTGCAAGATTCCAAATTCCTGAAGGCTTAGTCTTTTTAGACTGAAGGGCACGTAGCCTCTATTAGCCAAGTGTTATTTCCTTCTACCTCTACCTTGAGTTCATCTGTATCTTACAGGACTTCGCTGAAAGCAGCTGGAATCAGCACACATACACTAACATTTTGAATTCTTCCTCATATTTTGGTTAATGTGACAGGCATAGCTAGCATGACTTCTGCCCTCCAAGGATTGACATCATATAACCTGGTTCACAAGCTTTCCAGTACAAAAAATCTAAGTCCTTAGACTCCTCATTTCACCCTTCTTATAGCCAAAGCCACAGTTTAGGTTGTCATACTCTCTGTGCACTGTCTTGGTAGAAGTGACTGCATTTCAGATAACAGGATTGTCTATAACTAGTTTAATAAAAAAAAAAAGAAAAAGAAAAGAAAAAAAGAAAATAAAAGAAAGAAAGGATTCATTTCAAATTTCTTGAAGTACCAAAAAACCAACTTAGGTGCTACACAGTGAGAAGAAATACTGAAAAGACATATCTCATCATCCAGGAGGGTTGTTACAACAAAATCACCCTGCTCTGTCAGTTTCTGCAGAGCCAGAGACTAGACCTTCGCTACTGTTCTAGAAACAAAACAAAACAAATGCCTCCAGGATGGTGCTTCTCATAAAAGTCACATGGCCACTCCCTCATGATGTTCATTTCCATGTTCCAAGTATCATACACAGAATCCTAACTGCCAGGGAGTTTAGGCAATCTGGTCTTCAGTTTGCCTGCCTGCAGAGTACTAGAAGGCAGCATAAAAAGGAGTTGGAGTTACATAGATGGTTCTCACTGAGGGGTAATTTTGTCTCCTAGGGATAGCAATGACTGGAGACATTTTAAGTTGTTACACTGGAATGGGGGTAATAGCTGCATCTTGTGGGAAGAGGCCAGACATGTGGCTCAACATCCTACAATGCACAGGGAAGAACTCACAACAAAGAATTATTCAGCCCAAAATGTCAATGGTCCCAAGGCTGAGAAATTCTGGTGCAGAATGAACCAATATGCAGCGTCGTCTGTCTCAAACTTCTCTAGATTCATATTCTCTGGTGGCAGTGGAGGCACTAGAAGTTATTTCTGGAGACTCAGAATGCAGTCATATACTAAGTACTAAAGAACCACATGATGATCACATCCAAAAAAAAAAAAAGACTGTAACAAATACAAATATAGGGACTATGTTTTGTGACCACTTGAGTTTCAGGCTTCCACCCCACTTCCCAAGGCCCCTGGATTACTGCAATTTGGAACTGATGAAAATTTATAATAAATATAAAACTCTTCTCCTTCAATCCAAACTTGAAGAATTTGAAGAAGTACCTCTATCAGTCTTTCATCAAAGCCATCTCAAGTTCCATTTTGATTGGAGTCTCTCTAGAGCAAACCCCAGCTCAAGGACTCGAGTGTAAGCAGTTTATTTTGAGATGTTCCCTATATGGTAGGGGAGCAAAGAAGACAGGAAAGGGAAGGAGACTAATAAGTGGTTTGCTTTATAGCAAGTTATTGTTGTGAATAAGGTGCTTAATCCTTATCTCTGGGAACCCTGAAAGCCAACACTGAACAGATGACTCAGAGTCATCCCACTCAAGAATTCAATGACTGAGGAGGCTGGAACGGTGACTTCCTTCTCCATCAGTTTTAAGGACTATGTGGTAAGACTGGCCCCACCTGGATAATCCAGGAAAATCTTCCTTCTAAAGATTGTGAACATAGTCACATCTACAGAATAACTTTCGCCAGGTAAGGTAACATATTTATAGATTTGGGGGATTAGGATGTAATCCTAATCCTTTGAGTGGGCCATTTTTCAATGATATCCATCTGCTCTCATCAGTTAAAGACTGCTCACAAGAGGGGTATTATCATTTCTAGACTGCTGCTCAGGTAAACCAAGCAGAGGCCAACTCTAGAGGCCAGGGAAAGCCTGTAAGCAGAGAAGGTATAGGTTCCAGCAATTGGAAGTTGGGTAATATTCACAAAAGTGGCTGAGGGTGAGGAATATAGGTGGGGCTCAGACAGAATCTGGCACAGTTCCTCTTGGATATAAGTCAATGATCAAAAAGCACAACTCTTTTATTAGTTTCTGTTTTTGTTTAAGAGGGGAGAAAAAAGGAAGAGAGGGAGGGTGAGATGATTAAAAACTATAGGATATCTATGTAAAGATTATGTCTATATGTAAGAAAATGTTCACAGAAAGGTGGAGGAGAGACACAGAATTCAAAAAGCAAGCACCATATTTTTTTTAACACCATTAAGGGGCACATGGTGGCTCAGTTGGTTGACTATCTGACTCTTGATTTTGGCTCAGGTTATGATCCGAGAGTTGTGGGACTGAGCCCTATGCTTAAGATTGTCTCTCCCTCTGTAACTCTCCCCTGCTGTCCCTCTCTCTCAAATAAAAGAAAATATTTTTACAAAAAACACCAATAAAAAAAAAAGATAGATAGCTCTGAAAAGTCAAAGGAATCTTTTCCTTTCAAAAGTGATTTATTAAGAGAAACAGTAAATTTTGGAAAATTTTATGTTCAACATGATTCAGGACTTCATCATTCATTTTGGGAAGTTGAGCAGCATGTTTCTTGAATCTTTCCAACTCTCCACATCAAAACAAATAGAGCAACTATATAGTAAAACCAAAAACTCACAAATCATATTTACCACACACCACACACACAATAAATAAACAAAACCCCAAAAGACCACAGAGGAACACAGACTACCAATAGGGATAAATCTGTATGATATCAGCTTTGTGGTAGAGGAATAAGAGGGATGCAATAGGCATCTCTCAGATATGAGAATAAGAGAACCACCAAATAGCTGCGAGAACTAAATCACTGGAGCACATAGCAAGCCAAATGGAAAACAGCAGCTGAAACTGGGATGGCTGTGCCCACTCAATCAGCAGGTAAACACAAGAGCCCATTAGAGGGCTGGAGAAGCCTAGTCCCCATGAACCTTCAAAATGGAGCCCCATGCTCCCTCCCAGAACAGGGCCCTCCCTATTAGGAGTGATATCAGAGAAAAATAGAACAGAGATGATAAAGATGAAGAAAAAAAGAAAAGGTGGGGAAGGGAAATAGAGTTCAAAAAGTAAGCCACAACATTTTTGAACTCTATTAAGAAAAAAAAAAGGAAGAAAGAAAATGGAGCTCTCTGAAGTTATAAAAGCTATACTGAATCATTCTTCCTTTTAAAAATTTGGAAAAACTAAGAAACAGGAAAGTATTGAGGTCAAGTCCCATACAAAATTATTATAAGAGAATAGAAAAAGAATAGCTTCCCTACAAACAATGAAAGTATTGCATAACAGGAAGACATGTTTGCAGAAGAGATTACAAAAGAGCTAAAAGCAATTAAATAACACAAGACATGAGAGAACAATATAATTTAGATCAGAAAAACTCAAAGTAAAGTTATAATTCAAAAAAGAATTAGAAATAAAATAGCAAAATGTATTTCAAAACAAAGACTAAATAAGAAGGAACACAAGAGTGAATTAGCACAGCAGAATGCCTTTGAACATGAAACAAATTTTTAAATTCAAAAGAAATGAGTAAGTAATTAAAAGGATTTGTGAGCAAGTAACAATTGAAAGTAGACAAAGATTCAATATGCAACACAGAAGAATATAAATACAACCACAAAACAAGTAACAAAATGGCAATAAGTATATACCTATAAATGATTACTTTGAATGTAATGAAGTAAATGTTCCAATCAAAGGACACAGGATGATGTAATGGATAAAAACACAAGACTCATCTATATGTTGCCTACAAGAGACTCAATTCAGACCTAAAGACACATGCAGATTCAAAGTTGAAGGGATAAAGAAACATTTATCATGCAAATAAGTGTGAAAAGAAAGCCAGAAGTAGCAATACTTACATCAGACAAGATAGGCTTTAAAACAAAGATTGTAACAAGAGACAAAGAAGGACATTATATAATCATAAAGGGAACAATCCAACAAGAAGACATAACAATTATAAGTAATTATGCACCCAACATGAAAGCACCAAAATACAAAAACAGTTAATAACAAACATAAAGGAAGTAGTTAACAGTAATACAATAATAGTAGGGGGCTTTAACACAGAACTTATATCAATGGACAGATAATACAAAGAGAAAATCAAAAATAAAATGATGGCTTTGAATGACATATTGGACCATATGGCCTTAACAGATATATTCAGAATATTTCATCCTAAAACAGCAGAATGCACATTCTTTTCAAGTGCACATGGAACATTCTCCAGAATAGATCACATATTAGGCCACAAAACAAGTATCAACAAACTCAAAAAGATTGGAATATGCATCTTTTCTGACCACATACTATGAACCTAGAAATCAACCACAAGAAAAAAAATCTAGAAAGAACATAAACACCTGGAGGTTAAATAATATGTTACCAAACAATGAATGGGTCAATCAATAAATCAAAGAGGAAATTTAAAAAATACACGGATACAAATGAAAATGAAAACACAATGGTCCAAAATCTTTCGAATGCAGCAAAAGGGTTTCTTTTTCTTTTTTATGTTGTTGTTTTTTTTTTTTTTTAAGTGAGACTGAGAGAAACAGATCATGAATGGGGGAGGAGAAGAGAGACAGGGAAGCACAGAATCCAAACCAGGCTCCAGGCTCTGAGCTGTCAGCACAGAGCCCAATGCAGGGCTCAAACCGATGAACTGTGAGATCGCGACCTGAGCCAAAGTTGGACACTTAACCGACTGAGCCACCCAGCTGCCCCAGCAAAAGTGCTTCTAAGAGGAAAGTTTATAGCAATACAGCCTACATCAAGAAACAAGAAAAATCTCAAATAAACGACCTAACCTTACAGTTAAGGAGCCAGAAAAAGAACAAACAAACCAGTAGGAGGAAGAAAATAATAAAGATTAGAGTGGAAATAAACAAAATAGAAACTTAAAAAAAAAAAACCCACAAACAAACAATAGAACAGATTAATGAAGCTAGGAGTGATTCTTTGAAAAGATCAACAAAATTGATCAACCTTTAGCCAGACTCATAAAAAAACAAAAAGAGAGAGAAGACTCAAATAAATAAAATCAGGAATGAAAAAGGAGAAATAACAACTGACACCACAGAAATACAAAGGATTGTAAGAGAATATTGTGAAAAAATATATGCCACAAAGATTGCGCCACTAGAGGAAATGGATAAATTCCTCGAAACATATATTTTTCAAAAATTCAATAAAAAATAAATAGAAAATTTGAACAGACCAATTACCATCAGTAATTGAATTGAATCAGAAATCAAAAACTCCCAACAAACAAAACTCCAGGACCAGACAGCTTCACAGATGAAGACAACCAACCATTTAAAGAGTTAATCCCTTTTCTTCTCAAACTATTCCAAAAACTCAAAGAGGAAGGAAAGCTTCCAAATTTATTCTATGAGGCCAGCATTACTCTGATACCAAAACCAGATAAAGACACTACAAAAGAAGAGAATATCTCTGATGAACAAAGATGCAAAAATCCTTAACAAAATATTAGCAAACTGAATCCAACAATACATTTTAAAAAATCACTCACCATGATCAAATGGGATTTATTCCCGGGAAGCAAGGGTGGTTCAATACTCACAAATCAATCAGCGTGACACATCCCATCAAAAAGAGAAAGGATAGGAACTATATGATTGTTTCAATAGATGCATAAAAAGCACTTGACAAAGTACAACACCCATTCATGATAAAAACCCTCAACAAAGTAGGTTTAGAGGGAACATACCCCAACAAAATAAAGGCCATATATGAAAAACTCACAGCTAACATCATACTCAATGGTGAGAAACTGAGAGCTGTAGTCAGAGATAAGACAAGGATGTCATTCTCATCACTTTTATTCAACATAGTACTGGAAGTTCTACCCACAGCATTCAAATGAGAAAGAGAAATAAAACTCATCCACATTGGTAAGGAAGAAATAAAACTTTCTTTCTTTGACATGATACTATATATAAAAAACCTTAAAGATCCCACCAAAGAACTACTAGAATTGATAAACAAATTTAGTAAGGTCACAAGACACAAAATCAATGCACAGAAATCCTTAAATTTCTATACACTAATAAGGAAGCAGCAGAAAGAAATTAAGAAAGCAACCTCATTTCTACCTGCACCAAAAATAAGAAAGACCTATACTCTGAAAACTATAAAACACTGATGAAAGAAATGGAAGATATTCCATGCTCATGGATTGGAAGAACAAATATTTTTTTTAAAATGTTTTATTTATTTCTAGGAGAGAGAGAGACAGCGTGAACAGGGGAGGGTCAGAGAGAGAGGGAGTCACAGACTGAAACAGGCTCCAGGCTCTGAGCTGGCAGTCAGCACAGAGCCCGACGCGGGGCTCGAACCCACGAGCCGCGAGATCATGACCTAAGTGAAAGTCAGACGCTTAACTGACTAAGCCACCCAGCCGCCCCAAGAAAAAATATTTTTAAATGTCCATACTACCCAAAGCAATCTACAGATTTAATGTAACTCCTATCAAAATACAAATAGCATTTTTTACAGAATTAGAAGAAATAATCCTAAAATTTGTATGGAATCACAAAAGACCCTGAATAGCCAAAGCAATCTTGAAAAAGAAAAATGCAGCTGTAGGTATCATGATTCCAGATTTTACATTAAATTATAAAGCTGTAGTCATTGAAACAGTATGGTAATAGCACAAAAATAGATACATAGATCAACAGAATAGAAAGCCCAGAAATAAACCTGTAATTATATGGTCAACTAATCTTTGACAAATGAGGCAAGAATATGCAACAGGAAAAAGGTAGTGTCCTCAAAAAATGGTTTTGGGAAAACTGGACAGAAATATGTGAAAGAATGAAACTGGACCACTTTATTATATCAGACAAAGAGATAAAATCAAAATGGATTATGAACCTAAATATGACACCTGAACTGATAAAAATCCTAGAAGAAATCACAGGTAGTAATTTCTCAGATATCAGCCAGCCATAACAACTCTTTTCTAGATAGGTCTCCAGAGGCAATGGAAATAAAAACAAAAATAAACTACAGAGACTATATCAAAATAAAAATACTCTGCACAGCAAAGGAAACAATCAGCAAACTAAAAGACGACCTACTAAATGGGAGAATGACATATTTGACAAAGGATTAGTATCCAAAACATATAAAGAAATTATACAATTCAACACCAAAAGCCCCCAAATAACCCAATTTAGAAATGGGCAGAAGACATGAACAGACATTTCTGCAAAGATGACATACAGATGGCAAACAGACACATGAAAAGATGCTCAATATCACTTATCATCAGGGAAATCCAAATCAAAACCACAGTGAGATATCACTTCACACCTATTAGAATTTTTAAACCATAATGAACAATAAGTGTTGGTAAGGATATGGAGAAAAAGGAACCCTCATGCACTGTTGATGGGAATGCAAACTAGTGTGGTCACTGTGGAAGACAGTATTAAATTAAAAATTTAATTAAATTTAATATAAAAAATAAAATTAGAACTACCATTTGATCTAGTAATCACAATACTAGGTATTTACCCAAAGAATATGAGAATACTAATTTGAAAGAATATATGCACCTCTAGGTTTACTGTGGCAATATTTACAATAGCCAAATTATGGAAGTAGTCCAAGTGTCCATCAATAGGTGAATGGTTAAAGAAGATGTGGAATATATATACAGGGGAATATTATTCAGCCATGAATGGAATCTTGCCATTTGCAACAACCTGGATAGATTTAGAGAGTATAAAGTTGAGTGAAATAAGTCAGTCAGCAAAAGACAAATACCATATGGTTTCACTCATGTGTGGAATTTAAGAAACAAAACAAACAACCAAAAGGAAAAAGGAGGCAAACCAAAAAACAAATTCTTAACTATAGAGAATAAACAGATGGTTACCAGAAGGGAGGTGGGTAGGGTGATGGGTGAAATAGGTGAGGGAGAGTAAGAGTACACTTATCTTGATGAGGACTGAATAATGTATAGAATTGCTGAATCACTACATCTGAAATTAATATATCATTGTATGTTAACTAAAGTGGAATTAAATTGAATTAAATTAAATTAAATTAAATTCAAATTATAAAAACAAAAAACAAACCAAAAAAGAAGATGCAATATGGGATTAATATAAATCCTTGGTGAAGAAAAAAACAAAGCAAGAGAACAAAAATACTTAAAAATATAATCAAACAATTTTCCTGGAAAAAAAACCCCAAAATATTGGCATCTGGACTATTATGTGTGTAATGTGAGATAAAGTAAGTATGTATTCACTCTCAACAATAGCCAAAACATGGAAAGAGCCCAAGTGTCCATCAACTGACGAATGGATCAAGAAGATGTGGTTTATCTATACGATGGGCAATGAGAAAGAATGAAATCTGGCCATGTGTAGCAAGATGGATGGACCTTGAGGGTGTTATGCTGAGCGAAATAAGTCAGGCAGTGAAGGACAGATACCATATGTTTGCACGTATAGGTGGATTAGGAGGAACTTAATGGAAGACCATGGGGGAGACGAAGGGGAAAAATAGTTGGGGAGACAATGGAAGGCAAACCATGAGAGACTTTTGAATGCTGAGAACAAACTGAGGACTGATGGGTATGGGTGAGAGGGGAATGGGGATGATGGGCATGGAGGAGGGCACATGTTGGGATGAGCAGTGGGTGTTACATGGAAACTAACTTGACAATAAACTGTTTAAGAAAAAAAAAGTAAGTATGTATTTCTAGGACAATATAAGTCTACCAATTCCTATGTCTGAGAACCATGAGTCTCAGTGAAAGAAAAGAGATATAATATAGAGGTCAAAGACTGCAGCATTCTCAAATTTTGGTTGGTGGTATTAAATATTTTACTCTAAAGTATGTATATTTTTAAACACACACTACTAGGAGATAGTTGGATAGAAAAAAAAAAAAAAGCAAAGGAGGGAAGGAAGGAGGAAGAGAAGAAAAGACAGAAGAAGGAGGGACGGAGATCTTCCAAGATCTATCCACCCAAGAGGCCTAAAAACTGACCAACCCAAAAGCAATAAGCATCTCTAGTACCTGAGTTGTGCTCTTAACATAACATTTCCCACTTAAAAACAAAACAGCAAACAAAGACAAAAACCAGGGGCCGTTGGAGAAAGTTAATTCAGCGCGTAGGGCAAGAAACGTACAAAATAAACCTAGAATATCTCATCAGAAAGATAGCAAGGAAGCTATGAAACACTACTAGGTTATAGCAAAATGATTTGGAGAAAACTTGAAAAGGATCCTAATGGTCAAAGGTGGGACAATAGAGCCTTGAAATAGATAACTGCACTTTATTAAAATCTATCAAGTGTGAGGAAAGCAGTAAGCAGGGAGAAAACAGAAAGCAGGGTGCTCATCCTAGCAAGACCAAGAGGGAAAACTTTATGTCAATTTGAAGGGTTTGTCTTCTAGAGTGGATTGAGCACAGTGCTACTGAATCATGACTGTGTTTGCAAACATGATTCTAGGACAATCTATTACTCAAGGAAGACCAGAACACTCATGGGTCTGCTGGAGCCTTTACCCAGAGTCAGGGAAGGATTATTCCTATGAATAAAGTTTCAAGGAATGGTGAAGGATTAAAAAAAAAAATAAAGTGATGTCTTGATTATAATCCATGTGACTTGTTTATTCAACATATCAGTCACATGCATAAAATACAATTCTGTCCCCATGGGGCAGACAATCTAGAAAGATTTTACATGCATACAGATAACAACAATGCCAAATAGTATGAAATTAGTGCCACAATACAGGCACAATCAAAATTCTATAGTTTGGTAGGCAGAAATATCACTTCTGACAATGGTGAGAGAGAAAAGTAGGATCGGAGCTGGTCTTTAAAGGACGAGTAGCATCTAGTGGGCAGAGAGGAGAGGGAAATCATGCTAGCCTAAGGAAATAGCTTGGACGGGAATGCAGCATAGGGAAGTCCAGGGACTGTCTTAAATTGCAGTAGGAAATTGCAACTGTCTAGAGAGTAGGTATGCGATAAAGAGGTGAGAGACAAGGCTGGAAAGATGATTTGGGAGCAGGCAGCCGCACAGGCCTTCATCATCGGTGTAAAAGCTTAGAACTGATCTCATAATAGAGAGTCACTGAACGTTTTCAAATGGAATAAGACTCCTACCAACTGAAAAGCATTTTAAGAGTCCACGAAGGATGTGCTCAAAGGAAGGGCGTGCAGAAGCAGAGGGACCAGGGAGGAGGCCATGGCAGTCATTAAAGGACTGGGCTGCCATGGTGGCATTGGGTATGGAAACAAAGAAAGGGGTGCCAGAAATATTTTGAATGAAATCTCAAAATAGATTTTTGATGAATGACTGGCTACGGAGTTGAGAAACTTGAAGCAGGCGGGGTTGACTGAAACTACACGATCAGTAGGAGCTATTGAAACGCCCAGAGATCGGAAGACCCCCAAAATCAGACCACCAGAGACCAGAGTCAAAGCCAAGCAGCAAGGGTTGTTTATTTGCAGGTTCGAACCTGGACCTCCGCGCACTCGTTGCCGGTGACGCTAAGAGGCCCTGAACAAAGCCTTTGCAGCCTTTTTATAGACAGAAGTAAACAAGTCATGGGGAGGGACAGGAGATTTCCATGGTTACAAGTTTGCCATTGGTTAACATTCAAATGTGAACATATACCGCATCTGATTGGTTCCCGCCATCAGGTTTTTGGCGGGATCCAATTATAATATTTGGGGTACCTTTGAATTCAGCCTATCATAGAACGAGTTTGAAGTCTTGTTTGGCGACTAACAGGTTAACATCTCTCTCTCCAGGCCCTTCCCTCAGCAAGGTATGGGGTAGCCGCTGGCCTTTTCGGATTGGCTTCCGCCAAGGTGGGGTGATGGGGTGACAGGGGGAACATGAAGCTAGTCGCTTGGGCAATCCGGCGGCGGGAAAGCAAGCCTTAAGCATTGTTACAGAAGCAGAAAGAGCTGGTTAGGTATTAGCTTCCCGTAGCGCAGGCATTTGTTCAGAAGCGGAAAAGCTGGTTAAGTTTTAGGTTTAGTCTATCTAGGACTGGGGCTACGTGCAGCCCGAGGTTTCTCTTAATGGAGGACTTAATTTTTGGCTCTTCACTATGGTTGGAGAGGAGAGAGAATTTTGTGTCTTCTCAGCTTGAACTATGTTGAGTGGGAGAAGCAGGACAATTGAAATGAGAAACTGGAATCAGAGAAGGGCTGGCGCAGGACACAGTTTTCTGAGACAGGCCCAAAATGCATCTCTGGGAGGGTAAACGAGAACTCAAGGGAGTGCAGAGGAAGAAAAGAAGGGAATCAGTGACAGGCTCTTGGTAGAGACTGATACTTGGGAAGGATGGAACGAATCAATGGAGAGAAGGGCAGAGACCCGGTGCAAATTCTGCAGCATACGCTGGCGTCTCCCAGGGCTCGCGCTGCCCCACAGGGTAGATGACATCCACCTACCCATTTCGCCACGTACTCACTACTCGACAGATGGCACACGGTAGAGCAGCACTTCACAGCCTGTGACCAAAGACCAGTTTTTTTCTTTTCAGTTTGTTGGAATCAATACTTCAATGAAATCAATATGTTAATCACTAAAAAAAAATGATCAAGCGCTTGGATGTTTTGGCAATGTCAAACTGGCTGGGAAAATTTTGAAAGCTTACTTTCAATTTCCGTACTTACACCGTGGTAAATATAAACACCAACATATCTGAGTCGTCTACGAGGAACTGACACCAAGACAGGTTGCTGTTTCCAGTTCTGTTATTAACACTGTGAACTACTGGCAAGCCTCTCAACTTCTCTGAGCCTCCAGTCCCTTGCTGGTAAAATAAGAGGATTAAATCTGCCCTATAAAGGCTAGATTGTATGGTGTTTAAATGTCAGTTGAAACCAAAATGGCCTGATTAAATGATCATTCTGCCCATTCTCACTTCCATGCCTAAGTGGGAAAGAACTTTTTTCCTCTCCTGGAAGCCTTTATCCCCCTGCTAATATCTTAAAGTGTATTGTTATGTTTTGAGGCTGGAAGGCTGGTCAGGAGAAAGGACTTCGGGGAACCAGATTTTCTGCAAAACTATTCTGAGCTAATCTCCAGTCATCTCTAATCATGGCACATCATCAAAACCACAGGAAATCTAAAACAAAAACCTTTATCTGAAACACAGAGCCAGTTTACATAACAGGATTCATGATTCACCAACTCAGGATTCCAGGCTACCAGCACCCTGCACAGGTCAGAGAATGTGCACATTTCCACATGCCCGTCAATTTGAGATTGTCAGTGGCATTTATCATATTCTGTTCATCTTATATGCTAATGCCAAACATAGTCCTAGGCATACAGTAAATGCCCAACAACTCTTTCCCAAGTAAATAAATGAATGAAGGTGAATGCCTCTTGTCCTACAAAAGCCTTCCACACCCCAAGCTGACACTATTAATTTTCTCTTTATTCAGTGTTTCCCTAGCACTTATTCTGTGAAGAAATTATCTGTTTCTTCAGGAATTGTGATTCACATCTCTAAAAAATGTCTGTCTGGAATGAACTGTGTCCCTCCCCTTTCTCCAAATTCGTATGTTAAAGCCCTAACTCTCAATGCGACTGTGTTTGTAGACAGCATCTGTAAGGAAGTAATAAAGGTGAAGAGAAGTAATAACAATGAGGCCTTACTATGTTAGGGCTGGCATCCTTATAAGAAGAAATCTCTCTCTCTCACTCTCCCTGCACATCGCAAAGGAAAGGCCATATGAAGACAGAGAAGATAGCCATCTGCAAACCGAGAAAAAAGTCCTCACCAGAAACATAGTTTGCCAGTATCTTGATCATTAACTGTGAGAAACTAAATTGTGTTGCTTAAGCCACCCAGTCTGTGGTATTTTGTTATGGCGGGCAGGCTACTACAATGCCCTTTCGTGATTTCTCTCACATATGCATCAGATGACAAATGAACCTAGTTCAATAGAAGCAAGAGAAAAGGAATATTCACGAATACATGAAAAATTAAATAACCCTTGAACAACTATTGAGTCAAAAAGTAAATCAGAAGAAAATTGAAAATCATCTCAAGACAAAAATGAAAACAAGCCTATAGGATACAGGAAAAGCAGCAGTATGGATGTTTATAATGATAAACAGCTATAATAAAAAAGGAAGATCACAAATAGTAACTTTACACCTCAAAGAACCAGAAAAAGAATAAACGAGGCTCAACATTGGCAGAAGGAAGGCAAAACAAGTATCAGAGCAGAAAAAAAAAGAGAGACTAGAAAAACAATAATAAAGATCAATGAAACTAAGAGGTTAAACCAAATAGAAAAATCTTTACACTAGGGAAAAAAAACAGGGAAGACTCAAAATCACAATGAAAGGAGACATACAGCTGATAAGACAGAAATACTAAGGATCATAGGAAACTACTATGAACAATTATGTGCCAACATATTAGATAAACTAGAAGAAATGGATAAATTACTGGAGATACACAATTTATCAAGATTGAATCCTGAAAACAGAAAATGTGAACAGACTGATAACAAATAAGGAAATTGAATCAGTAACAAAACATCTCCCAACAAAGAAGAGTCAAGGACTATCTGGCCTCACTGGTGAATTCTACCAAACATTTAAAGAAGAATTAATACCAAGCCTTTTCTAATTCTCCCCCCCCAAAAAAAAGGAGGAGGAAACACTTGGAAATTCATTTTACAAGACCAACAATATCATGGTATCAAAGGCAGACAAGGACAGTACAGGAAAATTATAGGCCAAAACCTCTGATGAACATAAATATAAAAATCCTCAACAAAATATTAACAAACCAAATTTAGTAGTACATTAAAGGAACGTGGGGTGCCTGGGAGTCTCAGTCAGTTGGGGGTCCGACTTCAGCTCAGGTCATGATCTCACAGTTTGTGAGTCTGAGCCTGGCGTCGGGCTCTGTGCTGACAGCTTGGAGCCTGGAGCCTGCTTCAGATTCTGTGTCTCCCTCTCTCTCTGCCCCTCCCCAACTCGTGCTCTGTTTCTCTCTGTCTCAAAAATAAATAAGTATAAAACAAAACAAAACAGAAAAGAAATTAATAAAACAACCCGATTAAAATAGATTCAAAACCAATAAAGTATTTAGGAATACATTTAACTAAGGGGGTGAAAGATCTGTTCCCACAAAAACTATAAAATATCGATGAAAGGAACTGAACATAATACAAATACGTGGAAAGATATTCCATGTTCATGGATTGAAAGAATACTGTTAAAATGTCCATACTACTCAAAGCAACCCATAGATTCAATGGAATCCCTATCATAGTGCCGATGCTTTTTTTTTTCACAGAAATAGAAAAATCATTCCTAAAATTCATATGGAAGCACAAAGCACCTTGAACAGCCAAAGCAATCTTGAGCTAGAACAAACTAGAGGTATCACACTGCCTGATTCCAAACTGTATTATAAAACTGTAGTAATCAAAACAGTAAGGTATTGACATAAAATCAAACATACAAACAAATGTAACAGAATCAAGAGCCCAGAAATAAACCCACACATACATGGACAATTAATTTTCAACAAAGGTGTCAAGAATAAACAGTGTGGAAAGGAGAATTGCTTCAATAAATAATGCTGGGGAAACTGGATGTACACATGCAGAAGAATGAAATTTGGGATCCCTACCTTACACCATACACAAAAATGAACTAACATGTATTAAAGACTTGAGTATAAGACCTAAAGCCATTAAACTCCTTGAGGAAAACATAGCAGACTATTGTCATTGGTCTGGCAATGATTTTTTTGGATTTGACACCAAAAGCTAAGGCAACAAAAGCAAAAATAAACAAATGGGACTACATCAAACTAAAAAACTTCTGGACAGCAAAGGAAACGATCAACAAAATGAAAGGGCAACCTATGGAGTAGGAGAAAATATTTACAAACCACACATCCTATAAAGGGTTAATATCCAAACTATACAAGGAACTCCTTCAAATCAATAGCAAAAAAAAAAAAAAAAACCCAAATGACTCAATTAAAAAATGGTCAAAGGACTTGAATAGATATTTTTTTTCCCAAATAAGACATCCAAATGGCTAACAGGTACATGAAAAGATGCTCAACATCACTAATCATGAGGGAGATGCAAATCATACTTATAAAATATCACCTCACATCTGTAGGGATGGCTATTATCAAAAAGAGGCAACAAATGTTGGTGAGGGTGTGGAGAAAAGGGACTTGGTACACTGTTGGTGGGAACGTAAACTGGTACAGGCGGTATGAAAAACAACATGGACTTTCCTCAAGAAATTAAAAATATGGGGGCGCCTGGGTGGCTCAGTCGGTTAAGCATCCAACTTCAGCTCAGTTCGTGATCTCGCGGTTCATGGGTTCAAGCCCTGCGTCGGGCTCTGTGCTGACAGCTCAGAGCATGAAGCCTGTTTCAGATTCTGTGTTTCCCTCTCCCTCTGACCCTCCCCCTGCTCACGCTGTCTCTCTCTCTCTCTCTCAGAAATAAATATAACATTAAAAAAATAAAATAAAAATATGGAACTACCATATGATCCAGGTATCTCACTTCTGGATGTATTTCTAAAGGAAATAAAATCATTATCTCAAGGAGATATCTACACTCCCATGGTCATTGCAGCATTATATATGATAGCCAAGATACTGAAACAGACTAATTGGACAGATAAGGACAATGTGACACACACACACACACACACCATATACACACAATAGAATATTATTCAGCCTTTAAAAAGAAGAAAATTTAAAAAATAAATAAAAAGAAAATTGTGTCATTTGCAATAACATGGATGACTCTGGTAGAAGAAAACAAATATCACACATCACCACTTATATTTGGAATCTTAAAAAAAAAAGTCAAACTCATAGAACTAGGAGTAGAATGGTAGTTATCAGAGGCTGGAGGAAATAGGAAGGGGTTGGAAGAAAGGTACATTACCTTTCAGTTATGAGATGAATAAGGTTATCAAGATCTAATGAATTGTATGGTGACTATAGTTGCCAATACTTAACTGTATAATGGAAATTTAGGTAGGAGAATGGATTTTAAGTGTTCTCACCCACCTACCCCCACCCACAAAAGGGAAATATGTGAAGTGATGGATGTGTTAATTGTGAGAATCCTTTTACAATTTATTTATATATCAAATCATCACTTTGTACACATTAAACACATCATAATTTCATCAATTATACTTTGATATGACAAATATAAGTCCATTTCCCTAATTTTAGGATAGATATGAAGAGTAGGAACAGTGTTATGAGATTAAAACTGTAAATAATTACAAAAAACCAAAAATATTTGCAAACTGTATTTGATAAAGGGTTAATAGCCAAAATAAACTGGATCCATCACTGTTATTCAATAAACGGATGAGTGAGAATCTTAAACATAAAGGACATTCCTCCATCTATTTCCTTCCTCCATCACTACAAGAAACATGAGAGAGAGGGGTAGTGATTTTTAATAACTGACATCTCCAGTATGCTTACTTAATTCTTGTGCTATTCTACTGCCCTCTGCTGGACGTATGTGATACTTGTGACCTCAAAACTAGATCCAGGGAGGCTGCAAGAGTTGCTCATTATCACACTAGCAGCAACCTTAATGGTCAAACACTATGCTAAGTGCTTTATGTGCACTATCTCATTCAATCCTCTTAATAACTTATGGCTAGAAAATGCTATTCTCATTTTGTAGGCAAAGAACCTGGAGGTTCAAAGGCAAGTCAACTAAGTTTGCACAACGAAAGTAAGGGAACTGGGAATTCAATACTGGCCCAAGAGACCAGCTCTTAGTTACCTCTTGTTCACTAAATACAACACTTTCATACTATCAACTGTATTGGAAATAAACCTGGAAAAGTATCTTCATTTGAAACCTGTTTATTCACTAACAATGGAATCAAGAAAATGATCTTTATTCTAAAAAGTCCAAATGAGTATCTTCTAAGTTTTCCCTCTTAGGAAGCCCCCAAATTCTTCAAAATGGAAAAGGTTACTCCTCAATCAAGATCAGGAGAGAGAGTTTCTTAGGGCTTCTCAATGTGTGATCCATGAATCTGCTGCATCAGGATCATGTGAATTGCTGGTTCGATATGCAGAATCCCAGGCCCCCGGGTGTACTATGGAGGTAGAGAGGACAGGACTTGTTACTAAGGCCTCATATGTGTTCCTAGTGCAGGGGTGAACAGAATGAGAAATCAAAGAGGATTCCTAAGATTTTGGGCTCAGCAAAAGGAGTGGTAGTAAGGACATTAATTGAAATGGGGAAAACTGGAAGGAGGGAATGGGTTCTTAGCAGCTCAGTTGTGCTAGTTGGTGTTTGGCAGTGGACACAGAACTGGGAGGTTTGGTTTAGACATGTTAAGCTTGTGATGTCTAACAGCCGAATCAAAATGGAAATCAGAGGAAACTGCAAGGGAAATAACTGGGACTTTTTTTTTTTTTAATTCAAAACTGTGTTTAAGATCTATCCATGTTGTGTCATGTTTATCTATTGTTTCTAATGGCCATGTAGTCCCCGGTAACCCTACCAATGAAAATAGCCAGACTGCTTTCACCTCCTGATACCACAAATACAGCGATGGCTTCTTCCTATCTGTTCCCTGTAAAATAATAGTAAATATATATGTTGGTCCTTGCCCTCAGCTCTGAACATGAGGCTCCTAAACCTCTTAGAAATTCCTAAGTGATAAGAACACTAAGAGCATCTTTTGTTATTGAGGTGATTCTGGGTAGGTTCTTGGTTGGCTGCTGGTAACCAGAAAGACCAAGCCATGATTAGAAGCTTGGAATTTTCAGTCCCACCCTTCATCCTCCAGAGAGGGGAGAGGGGTGAGAAATAGTTAATGACTGATTATGCCTAGGTGAAAAAGTCTTCATAAAAATCTCAGTAGTACAGAGTTCAGAGAGCTTCCAATTGACCAAACACAGCCACACTGGGAGAGTGAAGCACCCCAATTCCACAGGGACAGAAGCTCCTGCACCCAGGACCTTCCCAGACCTCACACTATGTATCTCTTCATCTGGCTGTTCATCTGTAGCCTTTATCATATCTTTTAACAAACTAGTGAAACATAAGTGTTTCTCTGAGTTCTGTGAGCCACTCTAGCAAATTAATCGAGACCGAGAAGGGCACTGTGGGAACCTGTAATTTGTAGCCAAATTGGACTAAGCTGTGAGTAACCTGGGGCCCTATTACTTGGAACTGGGATCTAAAGTAGGGTGGATACAGTCTTGTGGGACTGAGCCCTTAACCTTTGGGACTGATACTGGTAGTGAGATTTGAACTCAATTACAGGACATCCAACTGATGTCAGAAAATTGCTTGATGTGGGGAAAAACCTCCACACATTTGGTGACTAAGTAAAATGTTCTACACAAATAGTAAAGGAGAAACACAGGTGCAAAAACTGAGTTTGTTTAATACATCCCTATAAAGTCTTCTGCATCCATTCCTTTGGATTATACACTCCAATATCTTCACATGTCTTCAAATGCCTGCCATTATCCAACAAAATGTTTGCTGACTGAACAGATATAAACAAGCATCAACTTGTTTCAACATCTTTCTGGTACGCTTGAGTATCTTTTTTTTTTTTTAATGTTTATTTTTGAAAAGGGGGATTGGTGGAGAGAGAGAGAATCCCAAGCAGGTTCCATGCCATGGAAGAGCCCAATGTGGGGCCCGAACTCAGGAGCTGTGAGATCAAGACCTGAGGAAAAATCAACAGTCAGACACTTAACTGAGTCATCCAAGTACCCCAAGTTTGCGTGTCTTTACATCTTAGCTTTTTGAGTTTTTCTTCTATAAATTGCCTATTCATATTTCATCTTTTTAAAAATAAATTAGAATTCCTGGCCGTGGACTTAGTCTATAAGGTGGCCCACAATCATCCTTGCCTTGCGGCATTCACTTCTTTATAGTTTCCTTCCACACTGTATAGGTTTATCTGTGTAGACAGTTGGTTACTAAGGAAACTGCAATGTGTGAATTCTCAGACTAGGTCATAAAGTATCTCGTGGATTCTGCCGTATTCTTAGGACTTGCTCTTGGAAAAGTCCACTGTCATGTCCTGAGGACACTCAAGGAACCTGATGGAGAGGTCCACACGATGAGAAATAACCACTAGCCATCACCAACCTGCTGGTCATCTTCCAAGTGAGTCATCTTAGAAGCAGAACTTCCAGGTCCAATAAAACCTTCAAGCACCCACAACTCAGAGCTAACATGCCAACTGCAACATCACTAAGACCTTAACCCAGAAACACAGCTAAGCCACTCCCAAATTCCTGACCTAGAGACTGTGAGATAGTAAGTGCTTATTATTGTTTTAAGCCACTAATTTTGGGGCAATTTGTTATTCAATGAACTGATACCCTGATTGTTCTTTGTTGTTGATCTGTAGGACTTCCTTGGATAGTCTAAAGAGATGAGTCCCTTGTCAGTCAGTGTTAGACTTTATATATATCCTTTCCCAAACTATCATTTGTCTATTAAATTTGTCTGTATTGTCTTTTAAAATAAATTCATAATTGTGATATGGTAAAATTCATCTATTTTCTGAATTATGATTCATGCTGGGTAGGGGGAAGGATTGGTATTTAAGAAGACTTCTATATCCTAGGTCACGGGTATTTCCTACATTTTCTTCTAGAAAGTTTTTTAATTTTACTCTTCATGGCTATCTTGGCCTACTTCATACTCTCTTCAGGACAAGTTTACCTCAACTCAGGCATATACAACTTTTTACTGCAAGAATATGCTCCTTCAAATCTCTGTTTACAAGTGGAAAGCATGAATTATAAGCATTTTCCATTCTGCAGCTTATAAAGGAATAAGCTTTATCTATAAATCAACTTACTAGAGCTCATGTGCGTATAAAAGAGTTCCTTCTAACAAGCCTGTTATTCTTACCTAGTATTTTAGGAAAATCTAGGCTTAAGTTGCTTGGTTGTCCCTCCTGGCTTCAAATAGATGTCTGTATCCTAAAAATAAATTATGTATTGTTTAGATAAGGGAGTTTCACAGAGTGTTTAGGAGCTCTCAAGTCATTATCACATTATCATGTATTTCCAGGGCAAATCATTTATGTGCAGAGGTCAGAATAAATGTTCTTTCACCATTTGGCTTAGCTGAGGAGTATATTTTGAAATTGGTGTTTTAAAGTTTGAGAGAGAGTTGGCACGCATGAGCGGAGGAAGGGCAGAGAAAGAGGAAGAGAATCCCAAGCAGGCTTCATGCTCAGTGCAGAGCCCCACATGGGGTTCGATCTCACGGAATCGTTAGATCATGACCTGAGCCGAAATCAAGAGTCAGACACTTAACCAAAAGACCTGCCTGGGTGCCCCAGAAATTGATGTTGTAAAAAACATAAAGACCTCTGCCTAAAGATGCAGAGACCTGGAAAAAGTATTTCTTCTGTCCTTGTGGCAAAAAAAAAAAAACAAAACTAGCTTCAAATTTAAGACTTTACGTGAACCTCTAGGAGACCTGAGGTTGCAGAGGAAACAACTGGCCCAAAACCTTCTCCTCAAGAAAAAGGAGGGTGGCACACGCCCAGCAGATGGAGTCAACTGGTATGGCTGGGAAGCAGGTGGAGGTAGACTCAGAATGCAGAATACTTTGAAACCTTTGGGGCCAAACACATAGGGGGAGGGGAGGGCGTCCACATTCTCTTACAGGCTCTTCTTCCGTGGACTCCACGTGGCACTCACAGAGAAGACGGGAAGGAGGCTGAAGGAGGACCCACTGTGGTGCAGACCTAGGGCAGGGCAACACCACCTACGCGTGAGGGGCAGAAACTCCACCAAGACTGTTCCCACCTATCCCTACTATAGAACAAAATCCCTCCAAAAAGTACAAATTACCAAACTCAAGAATAGTTACATCATAAAGAAAGTAACTGAATTTGTATTTAAAACTTCTCAAAAAATCTCCAGGCCCAGGTGATTTCATAGGAAAATTCTAATTCTATACAGGATCTTTAAGAAAATAGAGAAGGAACACTTCCCAACTCATATAATGGGGCTAACATTACTGTAAAACCAAAATCAAAATTGAAGACATTAGAAGAAAACCACTGGCAATATCCCTCATGAACACAGATGTAAAATTCAACAATAAAATTTCAGCAAACTGAATCCAGCTATATGTAAAAATAATATGTGGTTCAACTGGGGATTGCAAGGCTGTCTCAATAATCAATGTACTCCTTCTTTACAGGCATAATACAAAACACTATATGACTGTTTCAATAGATACAGAAGACAAATATGACCAAATCTAACATTTTATAACAAAAATTCAGCGAACAGGGAGAGAAGAGATTTCTTAACCTAGTAAAGGCATAATACAAGAAGCTACGATAACACCCTACTTAATGGTGAGAAACTGAGTGCTTTCTCCCAAAGATCAAGAACAGGTAAGGATGTCCACTCACATTACTCCTAATCAACATTATACTGTTCAATTAGGTAAAAAAATATAAGACACATAGATTGGAAACAAAAAAGTAAAATTATCTATGTATGTAGATGATATGATTGTCTATATAGAAAATCTATAGAACCTGCAACAAACAATAGGAATTAAAAAGGAATTTAGCAAGGATACAGAACACAACATCAGTATATGTAAGTCTGTTGTACTCCTATTACGAGCAATAAACAATTGGAATTTAAAAATAAGAAACCCTGTCTGACTTCAGCTCAGGTCATGATCTCAATTTGTGAGTTTGAGTCCCAAGTCGGGCTCTGTGCTGACAGCTTGGAGCCTGGAACCTGCTTCAGATTCTGTGTCTCCCTCTCTCTCTGCCTCAACCCTGCTTGTGCTTTCTCTCAAAAAATAAATAATAAACAGTAAAAAAAAAAAGAAACCTAGCAGACACCACCTTAACCAACTGCTTCCTAACACAATGCAAAGAGAAGGGCACACCAGCTCTGTGGTATTCTTTCCCAAAATGAAAAAAAAATTGCTTTATTTTTGAGAGAGAGAGACAGCATGAGCAGGGGAGGATCAGAAAGAGAGGGAGACAGAATCTGAAGCAGGCTTCAGGCTCTGAGCTAGCTGTCAGCACAAAGCCTGACGTGGGGCTTGAACCCACGAACTGTGAGATCACGACCTGAGCCGAAGTCGGACGCTTAACCGACTGAGACACCCAGGCGCCCCTCTTTCCCAAAATTTTTAACCTCAGTCTCACCATGAAAAAACATCACATAAACCCAAATTGAGAGGCATCGTACAAAATTTCTGACCATTACTCTTCAAACTATCAGGATTATGAAAGACAAATAACAGTCACAGATTGGAAGACACTAAGACACGACAACTAATACAATGTAGTATCCTGGATTGGATTCTGGAAAAGACATTAAGGAGAAAAACTTGGGGGAATTTGAGTAAAATCTGCAGTTAATAGTACGGCATCAATGTCAATTTCTTAATTTTGATAAACATCATGGTTACATAAGATATTAACAATAGAGGAAGCCAGGTGAAGGGTATACAGGACTTGTAGTGCTTCTGTTAATATAAAAGTATTTCAAAATAGAGTTAGAAAATAAAGGAAAAGCTATTGCCATTTGCTACTATTTACACAAATCAGATGTTTAAAAATACCATGAAGCTAATATAAAACTTAGATGCAAAGGCTTTAAGACTGTCATCCATAATCTGAATTTCATCAATTTCTCATAAAATTCATGAGTTCAAAACCACATTCTTACCATTAACACATCCATTTTGTTTGCATTATGGGTCTATACAAAGATTTCAATTGGAAAAAATTTCTGAAACTAAAAAGGTATGAGCAACAAAATAGCTTATGCCACTTAGTGGTGACTGAGATAAATATGACTGCTGACTTGAAAAGATTTGAGGTTACCTGTACTAGTGGTAAGACTTAACTCGGAAAACATGTTGACTATGTGATAATATCTAAGAATGGACATCATTTAGATTAAAGGTATTCAAAACTAGAACATTTCAGTAAAATCAGTTTGGAAGATTAAATTAAGAAAGGAAAAGAGCTGGCTGGCTTTACGAGCAAGGCAGGATATCTGAAGTATATTAGAAGATGATGCTCAAGTTTGTATCTCCATATTACACCATATCAGACAGCATCTTAACTCTACCAAGTCATTAACTTTATTATGGAGATGTCCTTGCAATAAAAAGAACTGTACTACAATTGGAAAAAGGAAAAAGTGAAGGGGCACTGAAAGTAAGGAAAGAGTTTTTGAATGAGAAAAAAACCCCCAAGTTTCCTTAGAGACAAGGTTAGCCATTCCATTATGTCAGAATGGAAAGAACAGAGCCAAAAGGCAAAGTATAAAGAGAATATCCTAATGAGCATTCTGGCCTCACTCCTTGACTGTCCCACAGCAGAAAGCATTTGACCTGTCTGAACTTCTATACCCAGATCTATATGCTGATGTAATACAACCAAGAGATCCCTTTACATTCTAATATTCTACCATGCAATTTCCAGAGTTCTTTTTTTTTAATGTTTGAGAATGACAGAGACAGAGAAAAAGAAGAGAGCGCGTGAGTGTGCACACAAATATCTCATGACCTGAGCTGACATTGAGAATCAGATGCTTAACCAACTGAGCCACCCAGATACCCCCATTTCCACAGTTCTTATTTAAAGAAAATACTACTATAACCTTTTGATAAGAAGCAAGAAAAACAGTCTCTTTACACTCATTTTTATTAAACAAATAAGGCTGGTAGTGGAACTTTTTTTTATTTAATGCATAAACATATAAGTCCCTTTATTAGAGAAATTGTACATATTGGTATATATGGTCAATGGTCACATCTATGGGTTAATTCTTTAAAAATCAGAACCAGTAATTAGGATAAATTCTATGCTCTCTTCATTACATTGTGAAGTGTCTTGTGTAGTCATATTCTATTGTTGGAATGACAGCTTGTACGAACTTCAAGAAAATTAGAAGATACCTAAAGGTCTTTAGCTAAGGAAAATAGATTGGTAAATAGTGCTAAGACTTAAGCTAAGACTGTAATTACTCTTATTAAACAATTTCTCAGAAAAAAAAAATAAGACAAAATCTTAACTATATGAAAAAAAATACTCATGCAAGTTTGTGTCTATTCAATATGAGGTTCTCTGTAAATTTAAGATGACTCAACCTATACCCATTTAATATTTACATGTGAAATCTCCTAATGAGTTCATATGAACCCACTTTTTGATATAAAAGTAAGAACAAGGTCGTTCATGTTTAAAGGAGTGGGAAATGGTTCCTTTACTGCCTATTAGTTTGCTAGAGTATGTTAGAAAATAAGATAGTGTAAAAAATATAAAAGAACTGAACCAAATGAGAAAAAAATAATTAAGTGGAATCCCTCCAAAAGGACAGATTCTAGTTAGTGTATATACTTGCCATAGAATCTGCTACACTGGACTGTCTTTAATAAAATCCTGAAATTTTTTTCTATGTTGTACTGCACTTGAAAATATTAAGACCTTAATTTTTATTGGGGGAACTGATGACTCAATTATTAAACACTGAGTCTTACAAGTTGCTACTCAGTCTCCAACACAGAGATGCATGCTTAAGTTATGTGTAATAGGGTTTCAAGAGTCAGTCTGGTTTGGACCAAAGGTTCTTGGTTTGTTTCAATATCCATATCAAATAAGCCCAGTGTTCCTCTGAGGGACACACTTTATTAACAATTCTTAGGTGACTTATAGTTCCAAGACGGGTGACCCCTCAGAGTCTACATCTAACAACACTGAGTGGCATGAACCACCAAGTGTTAGATCAATCTAGCACCAAGCTGATTCAAACTATTTGGCATCTACCTCATTGACTTTAGCTGCTTTTGATGACCCATGCTATGGGTACATGTATTTCAGGACCCAGCAGTTTACTTAGTTTATTCCTCTTGTCAACCCGAGAGAATGAAGTAGGAAAACCATAGTAAGATATAAAAAAGCTGCTTTTAAAATAAAAAGACACTATATTTTAAGAATATATGCAATATATTTTGTGTGCTTTACTTTTTATTAGCCTATTGGTTAAGCTGAATTCTTTGTTTCAGAGACCTCAGAATGACACAACCTAACTTTTACCTGTTGAGAAGCACATTTTTTTTTATAATAGTTACATTGGAAACATACTTAGGGAAGCGATATTCATGTGTTATCTTCTAAATCAGTAGGTCACTCTTCTTTTACCAATAAATTATGCCCAATGAGTTTCTTTTCCATGCAGAGCAATGGTTATATACTCATATCCTCTTAGCCATTGCCCCTTCAACAAGCAAAAGCAATTGGCAAGCTGCTGCCTAAAAAACACATACTGACCTGAGGTTCTGTCTTAGGGCAGAGCTGACAGGTGCACAAAGGAACATGTGCTAATCACCTGAACAAAGCATAACTACCACAAGATGGCATTTTCTAAATAAAGACTCCCATTAAGACTTCCAGATATGAGGGGCTAAAACAAGTTATAGGTACTGTGCCATTACCATTATACTGCATGTCTCAAAGAGAAAAAAAATCCTAGGAGTCAATGTGCCACTAATGACATACGCAGGTAAGGATACATATGAACACCAAGTTCTCCCCCACCTTCTGCAACAGTCTCAATGATTTTCTTCATCACCTCAGCATGCCTAAAAGCAAAAGAATAAATAAGTCTTATTAGCAATTAGATCAAAATAGGAAAAGCAATTTCTGATCTATGAAGTAATCTACTTTATTACTGTCAGTGAATTAATTTTAACGTAATAGTCATATGACAAAATATTCTCCTTTCTACTCCCCAACATATCAGTTTGTTGAGTCATGTAGACGATTTGACTGGAGCCCAGGCTAAATTTTAAAAGCTATGGTAGTTACACACACAATGGCACCAGTTAGCTGTCCTACAATAGGGGCTGAAGAAGTCTGAGGGGTAGTGCAGCAGAAAACCAGAGAAAGGAAAATCATGCCAGGGCACAAAGGCTGTGTGCTCTAAGAAATAAGAAGCATACCAAGCAAATTCAAAAAAGCTACATGGTAACAGCTAATAAAAAAAACCAAAGACATATTTACAATGCTGGGATTTCAACTGCTCAAATATTTAACTGAGAATAAGCTAAAATAAGCCCCTGCTCTCTTGGGCTCACTCTTTCTCTCACTCTCTCAAAATAAAAAAACTTTTAAAAAAATCATTAAAAAAAAAAGATTCTCAGAGTTCTGAGAATCCAAAAACATAATCTGAGGTGGCCCATGGCCATGCCCAAAATGTACTTACCTTATAGGCCCCCAACTTTTTTGTCCAATTTACATTACATTGAATATAGTCATTTATTAAAATGTTGAACATTAATTACCAGTTAAATTACTTATCTCTTTTCTAACACAGCTAAGAAAGAGACATGTCTCTGCTTGATAAGCATCATCCTAAAACCTCAAACCATCAGAGGAGCCAACAGAATAAAATGAAAACCTTTTAGATAATTCAAAACTAAAACCTAAGGACTCTTGAATTATTTTTCAGCTAGCAATATTAACAACTCTTGACATAAATAAACTGGAAAAATGAACTAGGCTTTCTATTGGAAAAAGTCTGAGAAGAGACTGCAAAAAGTAAGAAAATATTAAGAATTTTCAAAAACTAGAATGTGGCATCTAGTCAATGGAAAACCAAAGTTTTCATCTGAAAAATAGTTACCAGATTTTCTCAGTGATTTGTAAGAGTTACCCATTAGAAATAACAGAATAAATTATGCATATAGAGCCGGCTTCACTGTCTTGGCCCTAAGAAAACACAATGACACAAAGAAAATCCCAAATTATAAAACACACTTGGTTTAGCAGGGTTAAAAATCTCTTAACTGGAGAGTAAAGGAAAATAGGAACTCTGCATACATCTCCCTTCATTAACCAATAAAAGGAGATAAATAGGTTACACAGAAAAACACAAGAATTACTTTATACTCCACATTCATTGTAAGATTCATCACAATAGGACAAACCATGTCTAAGTGAGGAGTAGTTTTTAATCTAAAAAGCATCTTCCAAACTATTCTTGGAGCTAAAAACAGTAAAGCCACAAAGATCTATACTATAGCTAAACCCACAAAGAGAACAAAAAATACTCTTAATGAATTAAACTTATATTCATGTCTTTTTCCTTTTTCTTATAAACACAAGAACATTCCTAAAAAGACAAAAGAGAATTGTACTTGCTTATTTTTTCTGTTAGGACACTTTGTTTACAGACTCCCAACTAATAAATAAAGTACACACAACACACACACACACACACACACACACACACAAACACACACACACCTGCATGGGTGAACTGAACACATAGGAGGAGGTGGGAGATGAGGGTGATTTTCAATGGTCACTGTTTTCTTCACATGATCTTGACTGATGTCTTCATACATGTGTTCAACGGTTAAAGGTTGCCTTTGCTGAAATGATAAAAAGTGTTTTGAAACCAATGTTTAAAAACTTTCAGGCCTGGGGTACCTGGGTTGCTCAGTCGGTTGAACATCCGACTTCGGCTCAGGTCATGACCTCGTGTGGTTCGTGAGTTCGCGCCCCACTTTGAGCTTGCTGCTGTCAGCGCAGAGCCTGCTTCAGATCCTCTGTCCCTCCCTCGCTTAACGCTCTCTCTCAAGAAACAAAAACACTTAAAAAATTTCAGGCCTAAACTTCAATGTTTAAAATAGATATATCCCTCCCTCCCATATCACTTGCAATACAGAATTCCGGACTATTTACTTAGAATCACCAGACTATTTGGGGGGAGAGTTTACAATTTATTCATACCAGGGAAGGGAGGAGGAAGGGGTCTGTAACACCAAGGTTATATGACTTCAGCCACTACCCAATGTAGTAAAGATCCCACAAAAAAGCAAGTTCATAGCTGCCAAACATTTTATGAGTTATAAAACTCATCTTTTGGGCCGATCTTGTTTTACTTTTTAATTTCCCATTTATAGTCATAAGAATGACATGTTAAAACAAGTTTTTTATTTCAGTTACCCCTTAATTTAAGTAAATACGTTAAAAAAGAAAAAAGGTTATCCGACTTAAGGAAAAAAAAACACATGCAACATGATTATTTTGTAAATGCTTTATACATGCAATGAATGTAATACCCAAAAAATTTAATACAACAAACTAAGTTCAATTTCTCTTCTATTTTGAAGGTATAACCTCAGGGACCAAGCAATAAACATGAACTAGATAATTTCTGTTTAATTCTTAGTAGTGTTATGGTCACAGTGAATAATTCATAGTTTCTTTAAAACAAGAATCAAGTTCAATATTAATCATGAAATTATGAAACAAATGATTTCTAAAATTTAAAAGACCATAGTATATACCCACAGACCTAATGACAAAGGAATGAAATCCAAAAATTTTAAATATCTGTTTGTACCTCATCATAGCCGAACAACCATAGCCGTGGTGTCTGGTAATATTTATCATAAGTGATATAAAGGTCGTAAGTTCGTGTTTGTAAAATAGCATCTTCACCTCCAGCATCAGTTTTAGCTTTACAAGCTTCTACTATTTTCCTTGTGTCTAGGGTAGCCTGACAATAACAGAGAAAAATTTATACCCATTAAAATTAGTATGAATGTGACAATTTAGAAAAGGTACTTTTCCCACCTTGTATTCTTTTCCAAAAACAAATAAAACTTAAAAGTCAAAGCTAAAATGTCATATGCTACAACCAATGTAAACACACAAATAAAAGTTTACTGGAAAGATCAAGATACTTAGTAGGACTATTAATCCACAAGTTTATTCAGTAAAAGTTAACTGAAAAAATCACTTTACAAACCTCATCTGTTTCCAACAATCCACTCTCTTCATATTCTGTTATAAAAAGCAACAAAAGATTAATCAAGTAGAAGATTTCCTAAACCAAATTATATATTACTTCAAAGTATCATCCAAATCCTGGGTTTTTAATGTACTTATTTATTGACTTTAAGCTTATATATTTATTTTGAGACAGAAACAGCATGAGCAGGGGAGGGGTAGAAAGAGAGGGGATAGAGAGAATCCCAAGCAGGCTCTGGCACTGTCAGCACAAAGCCTGACACAGGCTTAAACTCACAAAACCATGAGCTCAAGACCTAAGCCGAATCTAAGAGTTGAACGCTTATCTGACTGAGCCACCCAGGCACCCCTGCTTTTGTTTTTAACTGAAGATCTCGTATAGGTACGAGTGGGCTAACTCCACACTTTCAAAGCAGCAGGCACTTTACCTGACAAAGCCAGGGAGTGTTAGCATGCCAAGGCTTGGTCCCCGCTACTGTCGATTAGCAAAAACAAATGGCACAATACTATAGAACCCTTAGTGACTCCATTGTATAACGAAGGCTGTTTATATAATCGCATAAAGTGTGCTCATTAAAATCATCAGTGACTTCCTCTTTGCTGAATCCAGGGGTAAATTTCCAGTTTTCATCTTAACTGACCTCACAGGACCATCTGGATGATTTATTCCCACCTTCCAGGAACACTTTCCTTGGCTTTGCCTCTCACTTCAGTGGCTTCTCCTTTACTAATTTCTATGCTTGTAGTTCTTCATCTCAACTTTTCTTTCTTCGTTTTTTTTTTTTTTTTAAACTCTATAGTAACCAAGGGCTGTTTTTGGATTTGTCTTTTCTCTATCCACCCTTACTTCCTTGATGATTTTATCTAGTCTGAAGGGCTTTAAATGTTACTGATGACCAAATTTACCCCTGCTCACAATATTTGTTTACTTATGTCTCCAATAGAATGACTAATGTACATGGCAAACAGCACACACCTAAAACTGAACTCCTAAACTCCCCCTCCAGAGCTATTCGGTCCTATAATCTTCCTCATCAAGGTGTCATTGAGGACACCTTGCCAGACACTCAGGCCAAAAATCCTTGGCTACTCTGTCTCTCCCATGCCACTTCCTACTCAGCAACAAATCCCTTTGACAACACCCTCAAAATATGTCCAGAAGTCTATTTCTCATCACTTTCAGTGTTGCTACTTGAGCCTAAGCTCTTATGATTCCTTGCCTAGATTATCCAAACAGCCTCCTAACTATTGTCCCTAACCCTCTTCAATCTGTTCTCAATACAGCAATTACAGTGATTTTGTTAAAATGTTAAATCTCATTCTAAGTAGCTCTTAGAGTTGGTAAAACCCTCCACTGGCTTCTCATCTCACTGAGTTGAAGCCAGGCCCTATACAATCCAGTCCCAAGGTTACCTCACTGACTCCATGCCTTACTTCTCTGCCCTTGCTTGTCTCTGGACACAGGACTTTTTTTTTTTTTTTAAAGGAAGTTCTATACCAGTGTGGGGCTTGAACTCCTGACCTTGAGATCAAGAGTCACATGCCCTACTGACTGAGCCAGCTAGATGCCCCTGCTCACAGTATTTTACATAAGCCACACAAGTTCCTAACCTCAAGGCCTTTGCATTCTTCCTCAGACATCCAAATAGCTTGCTCACTCACCTCCTGCCAGGCTTTACTTAAAACTCATGTTCTCAAATGAGATTTTTCTTGACCAACCTATTTTAAGTAACAGTTATCCCTGCCTAAGACTCCCTGTTCCTTCCTCCTCCTTTATTTTGCTAATATTTATAACCACCTAATAAACTATATTCCTTATCTATTGTTTTTTGTTGTTGTTGTTTGTCTCCCATACCTAGAATATAAGCTCCATAAGATGTCTACTGCTTTATCTCTAGCACCAAGAATAGTACCTGCTACCATAGATACTATATTGCCCAATAAATATTTGTTGAATAATGAATGAAAATTCCCTGTTATATTACCTGCTATACCATCAACACAGTTTTTTAAGCAAAATTCTGTACACAGCAATTTTTTTCTTCAGCTCTATCCAAGGGAAATGTAACAAATACACTAAAAGGCTGTCAGGTATTTAAGGAAGTCAACAACTTGTACTCTAAAAACAGTGCTTTACTCACAGAATTCTTCCTACCCTCCACCCCAGCTTGGATAAATGTACATCATTCAGACAGATGGAATACAAAAAGTATTTGTTCAAGAAGGTGGTTCTGACAATTATGAGACATCCAGGTGCAAAGGAAATTACATAAGTATCTCTCAAGTTCAGGAGATCTGGACTGGAGGTTTAGATATGGAAGTTGATCACTGATGTGGTATGTGAAGTTGCTGTGAGCAATTCTGATTACAAGTAACGCATTTGGATTTCTTCCAAGAATGGGAGTTTACCACAAAAAATAAGGGCAAAACTCTTACTAGAATTCATGAACAGATATACAGCTAGGTTTCATGAAGACTCAAAATTAATTTAGAAAATGAAACTGAAAAGTACTTTCAGTCAAGACTTCTGGCAATTCAGCTATGCGTCATGTCCTCATGAGCAAACACCACTTGCTATTATGGTGCCTCAACTCTCCTTGGCACCATCTTCCACTTGTGCATGCTATGGAACATTTCTATTCTTGCCATAAATTCTATGTACTTGGTTAAATGAAAAAAAGAAAATACTTAAGACATGGCAAACTTTGCTCTGCTCTGAAATAGCTTTTACGAATTAGCTTTTAAGGGGGCACCTGGGTGGCTTAGTGGGTTAAGCATCCAACTCCTGGTTTTGGCTCAGGTCATGATCTCCCAGTTTGTGAGTCTGAGCTCTGCATCCGACTCTGCACTGACAGCATGCAGACTGCTTGGGATTCTCTGTCTCCCTCTCTCTCTGCCCCTCCCCTGCTCAAGTGTGTGCCCACACATGCGGGCACACTCTCTCTCTCTCTAAAATAAACATTAAAAAAGAAAAGAATTAGAGCTATACCCAGCATTAAAAATTTATTCTAAGATGTATTCCACTAGAAATAATGCTATCAAGGCTATGCTCTAGGTAAGGTAGAAAAGTCCAAGACCAAGGTAAGTTCTGCACTATTTAAGTTTAAACAAAATACTCCCTTGGCTGTTAAATGTTAAAATCTAGTACTCATTGGAGTTGAATCCTTGTCCACTTCAATTGCAAGTACTCCAAAATCAATGTTCTAGTGTGATTAAAGGAAATCTAGAACACAAATACCTTCCATATCTGCAGCTTCTCCTTCATCTTCCTCTTCTTCCTCCTCACATATAGCTGAACAATCTTGAAGTTTTATACTGTCCTTTGAAATTAATTATATTTAAAGTCACTTAAATATGTCCATTAGCTCAAACACTGAGCACTCATGCATCAGCACAGTGCAAACCACTGTGAAAATAAGAGTAGTAAAGACAGTTTTTATCCTCAAGAAACTCCTAGTCCACTGGAGATGACGAATACATAAACCAAATGTTAAAAGTGACATGCTAAGTGCTATGACTGAAAAATATAGAAAGTATTATAGAAGCCTCAAGAATCATCTAAGCTAACCATTTAAAATAGCTGTCAGTTGCACTTCCAAAAAAAATTTTATTTTTATTTAACCAATTCACTAGTATTAGGAAACTGGTTCATAGTTATAACTTAAACACGTAATTTAAGAGGAAAAAGGTATATATTTATAAGTCACAATACATTTATAAGTTAACCTCATTATAAATCAAACAGTATTATGTTCTAATTTGTTAACAGTATTTTCAGTTGAATTAAATAAGTAATATTATTAGACCTTACAGTTATTATAACATGTAAAATTTCAGTTTAGTTTTTAAACTATATATGCACTAGAATGAAAGAATAATGCTAACCAGAGGCAAGCCTAATACAGAATTATTTCACAAAATCAATATTCTAAAAATCTGAGGTCAATGTAGTAAAAAAAAAATTGGATATCTAGTTTCACCCAATTTACAATTTTACTTAGGTAAGATTTACCACTAGAAACTTAAATAGTATGTATGTATCATTACCATAATCAAAATGTGAAACCACAAAAGAAAGATAGCATCTGGGTAATTATCAGGTGAGCTAATATCTGAGAAAGAGATCATTAAGGGAAATTTTAATCATGTGGATGTCAGGGTGATTAAACTTGAAATATAATACAGTAGAAATCAACAAGAAAGATTAATATTTGGGTCTGGACAACAAATATTCTAAACATTAAATTATGAAAAATAATATAAATTCTATACTAAATGGAAAATGACAGGAAAGATATATTCAAGTTGTACATTATTCTAAATATTCATAGTTTAGCAGGGCATAAGGATGTTAGATGGGATACCAATACCATATTAACCACTATTGGATTTATAAAAAATTCTTGAAAGAATTACCATAAACCTATCATAAAATGCTACTCATACTATGCTGCCATTTATCATTCCCAAAGGCTGAAGCAAACATAATTAACAGCTGGAGTAAACAAGATTTTCTAAAGTAGCCAAAGCCATTTTGGGGTTTCCTAGTCATTCAAACTCTCCGAAAAGTAGAATTTCAAAAGGCTGAATTTTCAGGCCAGTGAACTGAACCTTAATCCCTAGCAAGCGTTATCACTGCACATTAAAAAAATAAACTTGTTTTAGTTTCTAACCCTTCCTGTTAAGACTCAGTTATGAATCCCAAAAGATCCAAATGACAAAACACCCAAAAAAGAGGATCTTAAACTTGTAGCAAATGTTGCATACGGACAAAAGAAACACAATTATTCTGTCCAACTATTCTGTTCTCTAAGAGATTTATTAACAAAATAATAAAGAAAAAAGAATAAAGGCATTTTATATTTTTCATATTTCAAATATTTCAAAAATATGAAGACAACTGCAATCATCCGCTCTTTAGAAATGAAAAGCTTCTATAATAAAGTTAATTTGAATTAACTGAAAACTTTCAAGCAGAAAAATTCCACTCAGTACAGATTCCCCCCCACCCCACATCCTCACAATAAATCATACAATAAAACCCAACTCATTTAGCTTCCACTCAGTCAAAATATATTCAGGATGAAGTTAAAGTTTACCTTTAAATTTTCAAAAACAAAAACTTCCACTCAAAATAGCAGTAAGTTAAGAAACTACAGAGGGAATAAATTACTTAAGACAATGTTTAAAGTACAAATTCTGAACAATGTATCATCAGCACCTACTAATCACTTAAGTATATGAACCTCTTCAAAAACCTCTATTTACCCAAAATTTTATACTTCTACTTAAAAGTAAAAAAAAAAATCTTCTTTTAAACTAGCCTAGTAGCCTTCCCAATTAGTGAATATTAGTCATTTTTACGAGTTATAATCTCAAAAAAATTTTTTTATCATACACAAATTAAGGAAGATAAGCATTGGGAAGCAGTAGTTTTGACATGTTGGTATAAAAAAGTGAGAGGAGAAAAAATAACTAGAATTTTAAAAAGTTTGGTAATCAGTTTGAGTAAGAATATATATATGTAAATAATTATAACACTGAATGTAGAAATGTAATTAACCAGTACCTTGCTCTCCAATGTAATCTCCTTAACTGCTTCAGTTATTCCTGCAATACCTGTTTAAAATTCAAAAAAATAACTGAAATTAAATTGTAAACATCTACCATTTACCAGATCCAAGCAACATATAAACACTTAAAATCACCTAAATTCTCACAACTTCTCTGAAATAAGAAGGCAATGTTAGCAGTAATTTTACAGATAAACACTAATAGGAATAAAGAACACCAAAATCACCTCTCAAATTAAAAAATTCAAAAACAAACCAATTTGATATTTTACCATGAATTAATTTATTCTATCACTCATTTACTTTCCCTGTGTAATTCTCTATCATATATATTCATTCTCAGGGTGAACACATTAGGAGACCATAGGATTCATATTTATACTTTATTTAAACCTACACTGAAATTTTCTAAAAAGATATTAATGTTATTTGTTTCAGAAATCTAGGATAGCCAGAAGTAGTAACACCGCACCACATTTATATGGACCTTTCCATTTTATTGTTTCCATAGCTTATTTTATCCTTACAAACACTATCTATCCTTTGAGGTAATTAGGTCATCATTTCTCCTTATAAAGAAACGAATGAGACTTACTGAGTTTCACAGTTAGTTGGTGAATAAACTGGGATTCAAATCCGTATTTGCTACCTTTTAGTTCAATGCTCCATCCACTGCACTCCATTAAGCAACTACCTTGAACACACTTGTCTCAATGAAGGTGGCACTAAACAGATGGCAGCACCACAAGTCAGCTAAATAATAATTCTAATTTATGGGGCGCCTGGGTGGCTTAGTCGGTTAAGCGTCCGACTTTCACTTAGGTCATGATCTCGCGGTTCGTGGGTTCGAGCCCCGCATCGGGCTCTGTGCTGACTGCCAGCTCAGAGCCTGGAGCCTGTTTCAGTCTGTGTCTCCCTCTCTCTTTGACCCTCCCCCGCTCACGCTCTCTCTCTCTCTCTCCTAGAAATAAATAAAAACATTAAAAAAAAAAAATTTAAAATACATGTCAGTTTATTTATTTAAAGAGACAGAGAGAGAGAAAGAACAAGCGAGGGAGGGGCAGAGACACGGGGGAAGAGAGAGAATCTCAAGCAGGCATATACTGTCAGTGTGGAGCTTGACACAGGGCTCAAATTCACAAACCACAAGATCATGTCCTGAGCTGAAATCAAGAGACAGCTGCTTAACCAACTGAGCCACCCAGGCAGCCCCCACCCCTACTTTTTTAAAAGCTTATTTATGTATTTTGAGAAAGAGAGAGACAGAGACAGAGAGCATGAGCAGGGGAGGGGCAGAAAGACAGGGAGAAAGAGAACATGTCAGTGTTTCTAATTTGATAGTTTAACAAGGATGAGATACACTAGCAAAGAAAATTGCATACAAAATATGCTTTGCTTCTTTTTTAATCTCTAAAACTTCGGTGTATCTGTTCAACATGTCCAAACCAAAGAATAACTCACTTTTAGTAATAGAAAATGTCACACTCTACAGCTTTAGCACAATGATTTTACTTCATAATCTTTCTAAAAATTATTACATAATAGATATGATTATTTCCTAACAATAATAAGACCCAATTTTAGCATGCTTGGGTATTACAAAATGATTCCCTGAATCCAGTACATAGAAACAAAGAAAATAAACTTCTTCAATTCATCTAAATATAATAATGGAGGAGCATTCCACTAAACTAGACTCTTCTAAGCGTAGAACTAACAAAAAATAAAGCTCAAATGACTCTAATGAGGGTAAAATTCTCAAAGACTGTGATGGTTAATTTTATGTCACCTTGGCTACTGGGTTTGTGCCTGGTCAAACCCAGTCTAGGTGTAGCTGTGAAGGTGTTTTTTAGATTTTTTAGACTCTTAACATTTAAATTAGTAGACTCTGAGTAAAGTAAACTACTCTCCATAATGTGGGTGGGTTTCATCCAATTAGTTAAGAGCCTTATAAGAAATAACTGAAGTGCTCAGGCAAAGGGGAGAATTCTGCTTTCAGTCTGTTTTTAAGACTCAGGCTGAAGCAATCAACCCTTACCTAGGTCTTCGGCCTGTTGGCCAGTCTGTCCTATATACTGCAATCTTGCTAGCTACCACAATCACTAAAGTCAATTCCTCAAAATAAATTTACAGATACCTATATGTCTATACCTGTATCTACCTCTATACTCTATTATCTATATCTATATACACATTTTATTGTTTCTGTTTCTCTAAAGAACCATGACTAATACAAGGGCTAAGAGAAATAAAAGAAACCTGTAAGAAGCAAGGATGAAGCAAAGAGAACTAAGGTAACTAAGAAACCAGGCACATGGCCTTCTGAGTCCATTGGAAGCAGTGTTTTAATCAGATCAAGATATAGTTTAAACTAAAATTCTAAGTATATCTCTCCAGCAAGGCAAACATCTTTTCAGTTGTTGATATTCTTTAATAGATTTTCATGAATCCAATCATACTGATAACTATTTCTCTCTGTAATGAATTCCTTTGTAAATATGCACCTAGATTTTGAGCTAGTGATTATGGGATAGAATACAACCAGATAACAGAATACTCATTTACTTGACATCAGAAACATAGTGATACAACTAATGGCTTTAGTTAGTCAACAATTTTCCTACAGAGGTGCTGCCCTGGTCTTCCAGGCACAGGAAAACTAAAGCAGAGCAGCTGAACAATTCTGGAAAGATAAAAAAAATAAAGAAGTCTAATGTCACTACTTGGTGGGGATAAGAGGATGATTTCTGAAATGACTTTTTAAAAAAATTTTTAATGTTTATATTGGAGAGAAAGAGAGACAGAGTGTGAGCTAGGGAGGGGCAGAGAGAGAGGGAGATAGAGAATTTGAAGCAGCTTCAGGCGCTCATCTGTCAGTATAGAACCTGATGTGGGGCCTGAACTTACAGACTGCGAGATCATGACCCGAGCCGAAGCCAGATGCTTAACCGACTAAGCCACCCAGGCACCCCTGAAATGATTTTAAACCATATTTTCTCAAGGCCTTGACATTAACATTCAAGACATTAAGAAACAAACAAGTTTCAGAATGTTATTCAGCCATCAAAAAGAATGAAGTCTCTGCCATTTGCAACAACATGGATGGAACTAGAATGTGTTACGCTAAGTCAAGTCAGTCAGAGAAAGACAAATATATGATTTCAGTCATATTTATTTATTAAGAAACAAAACAGATGAACACAGGGGAAGGGAAGGCAAAATAAGATAAAAACAGAGAGGGTGGCAAACCATAAGAGACTCTTAACTATAGCGAACTAACTGAGGGTTGCTGGAGGGAAGGTGGGGGGGATGGGACTAGATGGGTGATGGGCAGTAAGGAGGGCACTTGTTGGGATGAGCGCTGGGTGTTATATGTGAGTAATGAATCATTAAATTCTACTCCTGAAACTAATACTACACTTTGTGTTAACTAACTTGAATTTAAATAAAATCTTGGAAGAAAGAAAAAGAAACAAGTTTCAAATGAAGAAGCCCAAGCACTGAATCTATGCTACTATCACCAAAAAGAAACACAGGACAGTGTCCCTTTTAAAGAGTAGAGAAAAACTAACCTAACACGGTAATTTTTCCTGTGCAGATTACTTAGCCCTCTGACTACTTCATGGATCTCAAAGATGGCATCAATTTTGTCCTTCACAGAACACTTGGCACTGTCTAGAGGCATTCTTAGTTACCACAATCGGGTGAGTACTGCTGGCATCTAGTGGGCAAGGCCCAGAGATACTAGTAAATATTCTGCAATGCACAGGAAATGCTACGACAAAGAATCATAACTACAAAATGTTAGTAGTGCTAAGGCTGAGAAGCCCTGCGCTGCTACTACTTTTGAAACACCTGCTACTATCTAGGACTTAGGAGGAAAAAATTTATTTTTAGTATCCTAGATTTAAACTCAGAACACATTTTCTCCATTAAAAACTAAGCCATATGGGGCGCCTGGGTGGCTCAGTCGGTTAAGCGTCCGACTTCGGCTCAGGTCATGATCTCACAGTTCGTGGGTTCGAGCCCTGCGTCGGGCTCTGTGCTGACAGCTCAGAGCCTGGAGCCTGTTTCAGATTCTGTGACTCCCTCTCTCTCTGACCCTCCCCTGCTCACGCTGTCTCTTTCTCTCTCTCCTAGAAATAAATAAAAAATATTAAAAAAAAAAAAAAAACACTAAGCCATAAATGGTACTTACATAACTATGTAAATTAACTGTTAATTGTTAACTATTAAGTTACATAAATTAATTCACGTAACTGTATATTATGTAACTCCATATAACTATGTAAATGCTGATTAGTAAATGCTGCTGTCGCGGTGATAAATGTTAATTAGCTATAGTAACATATTAATCTATGTCTAAATAGTTAAATAAATATAGTGGCAAAATAGGCTTTTAGGACTTGGAATAAAAAAATCATATTTACACTTACAACTTCTGCAAACATACACTTATGAAAGGCTTAAATTTAGTCAATTCCTTTAACAAAAATCTATTGAACAACTTCTGTATCAGATACTATGATAGATATTGAGGATTCAACAATGAATCTCTACCTTCATGGAATATACAGTGCTTGTTTTTCAATGAATAATTATTAAATACTTTTAAATGTCAGGTCACTGAGAAAAAGAAATATAAGTGTAGTTACTAAAGTTCGTCACATAGTAACGGAATGACACATAAATAAAGAATTCCAAAGCAAAGCAGTATGCTTATTCAATAATACCAATTTCTTTCTTCCTTTGGAAATAAAGAAAATGATACAGATGTTTTCAAATTGCTATTGAAGTAGCAGTACTATCAAAATTTGATGTTCTCCAAGGGCACTTTTTCTTATTTTTCCAATTTGTTTTCCTGCTGTTTTTTATGCAAAAGTCTATTGGGACAACTGTGCCTTATGTATCTTTTGTTGTTGTTGAATTTTAAATCAATGCTGTTACAAAAGATTTTAAGAGTTTAAAACAATTTAAGCTAAAATACAGTATTCTATTCTCCTCTTACCTGTGTTATGGTAAGTATCTACCCATCCCCCATCACCATCATCTTCTTCAATGATAGCTTCCAATTCATCGGAATATTCCATCTGTTTGCATCGCTTGTAGCATGGCACTATAAAAAAAATGACAAACACAGTTACTAGCACATAATCTGCTTCCTATAAATCCAGTAGGAAAAAAGAGAAAGTTTATTCCATTTTACGGAAATACTGTATTTCATTTCTAGTAAGTGCTTAAATTAGTTTGAAGAGTTATATTCAGCAGACACATTAATGATCACATTTATCTCTCCCTAAATAGCTTTGTCAGAACACAGGTAGAAAAGCTATACTGAAAAATTTTTTTTTGCTATTTATTTATTTTGACAGAGAGAGAGACAGACAGATAGACAGAAAGCACGAGCAGAGGAGGGGCAGAGAGAGAGGGAGAGAGAGAATTCCAGGTAGGATGCACATGGTCGGCACAGAACCCCACATGGGGCTCAATCCCACAAACTATGAGATCATGACCTAAGCCAAAATCAAGAGTCAGATGCTTAACTGACTGAGCCACCCAGGTGTCCCTCTACTTGAAATTTTCTATGTATTCTTTACCTTGATGGGTCTGTGAAGAACAGTAGGCTAAAGTCAGAGATGACACTGTTCAACTTCAGGCTAATGCATAATAATACCTTATTTTAATGGCTTTACTCTCAAAACATGAAGGCACCACCTGGCATTCTCAGAGGCAGTAGGGGTGACCTCCAGTTTGCAATGCTACAGTAACTTTCATTATGTATTTCATAATTCATACCTAAATTCCAGCTATTCATTATGGATAAGCCAGTGTAAAATTCATTAGCTGAATTTTACTATTTTCTATACTGCTGGAGCCAAATTTTTCATATAGCATATGTATCAACTAACAGTTATTATTATCCACATAAACCTAGAACTGAACATTTATAAGGTAAAAACACAATGATGCAGAGTCAAGAAACTGCTATTAAACTCCTGATTTCTTTAAAAAACAAGCAGGATATAAATGACCAATTTTAATAAAATATATGCCATAGGAAGGAAAGAAAACCTGATATGTTATACATTATTTTCCTTTCCTATAATAGATAAATCAAGGTGCTGTTTTGTGATTAGATAGGAACTATAACAATCTTCTGATGCTGTTTTCATAAATAAGAAAACCTAAAGGCAATCTTTCAAGGACACAATGGATAATAAAATCTTTAGCTTGGAGCTTTTAGATGTCAAAGATAATATCAACTTTATATTTCATGACAAATGTTTAAGACGATCAGAATCAAATAGCTAAAAAAATTATGATTATGAAGTCGACTTTTAAAAAAGTCCATTACAATTCCAACTTTGCTTGGGTCCTTTTCTTCCACACCATACAACTGGATCTATTTGGCAAAAAGAAGTACCAAAAAGGAAGGAGGTAAAAATCAAAAAAGGAAAAAATACTCCAGCAAAAGAAAACATAGCACTTCATCAAATTTCCAAATTACTATCTGACAGAAGTTATAAGTATGCGTTCAAGCATAAATTGAGGTGTTTTTTTTTAAAATAATATAACTCTGTGCAAAATTTATTGATATATACAATGTAATTCTTACCATTTTTGGTGACCAAAAATTGTTTGCCTGTTGGTAGATATGCCTTCACTTTCAATTCTTCTCCCGTAGCCCTTTAAAGAGTAAAAAGCACCAAATATGAAATTATTTTAAAAGGCAAAGACAGAACAGAAGCTATCGCACGTAAATACCAAAACCACACAATCCACACTCCTGAGAAAACTGTCTTCAGATTGGTTAGGGAAGGATACTGTTAAGTGAGGTATGTTAGGGAATGGAAAGACATAGCATTCTAAGTAAAATACACTAAGCGATGCAGACAGACTTAACAGAATTTAGATTACATATTAAAGAAAAAAGAATAATATAGAACTACTAAACAACTATTATGTTTGCCTCTAAACAAAAAGAAAGTGCTGTTCCTTAGTGAGTATGATCTCTGACTTTTAGTTCCAAAGTATTGCTCATCGTCAAACCAAGAAGAGGCAAAAAAGAAAAACAGTTGCATGACATTACGTAACAAAGTAGGTGGTTGGCAAGATCCTTGTTCCTGCCACTCTATAAAATTGGAACTTAAGAGAAAAAAGATGCTTTGAATTACAAGATGATAATGTTAAAAATAATGAGTGAAAACAGAAAAAAATCCTTTTATCAAGTATTTTTTAAGTGTAAGACTTAAAACTCTAATATACATTATTTTTATTTACTCCTCAGAATTGAAAGAGGTGAGTAATATTAACATCCATTCCCATTTTAGCTTAAAGAAGTCAGTTGCTCACAGTCACAAAATGCTCTTAAACTATTCCCTCTGTAGGTCAGAGTCAGCTATAACCATTTCTGATTTCTCACAGCTACTCTGGACTATGAAGAATTGGTTTCAGATTCTTCTATGGGTCACCTAATGGAATTGACCAGAGCTGGAGCAGCATATGGTTTGTTACAAACATGGAACCAAAAACTGGTAGTCTACTGCCTTATCAAAGCTTCAGTCTAAAGTTTAAACCATACATTTGAGCATAAATAAAGCCAGGAAATGACCTACTATCTTTTAGTAGTCTCCTAGGCTTCTTTAGACCATTCTCAAGTGTCAAATTCAACAATGAAATGATAATGCCTGAGGTTCTGAGTGAAGAATATACAACAAGGTCATGGTGGTGCCTGTAGACATGAAAATGTAACATGCAAATTCTCTGTTTCTAGCATAGGTTTAAAATAAACTGTTCCTTTGGCCCCAGCTGTTCAGTCAGTATGACTATTGGAGTGTATGGACACTAGAATAGGGTATAACTGAGTTATAAGTTTCAATTATTATAAATTATTAAAAATTATAAAATTATTCCAACCATCACATTTCATAAAGTGAAACTATAAACTATCGGCTAAAGGAAGAGCCTGTCCATATACCAAACCTCTATAACAATACTATAAATCATATATCTGAACTAATTAGACAAATAAGGACTATGAGAAAGAAACCTAAGGAAAATGTATATCTATTTTATTAAAGAAAATTCTACATTAGTTCCTTTTATGAAATGCGTATTATTTTAAATTTTATATACCTATTTGATTTAAAATATTTAAAAAGTATAGACTAGAATCAAGATAAATATAGTTTTAATAGACAATTTATAATCCAAAAAAAACCAATCACCCTTACTATATCAGACAGCTGCTATGATATTAACTCAATTCTAAATATGAAACAGAAATACCTGTAAGGAAGATGAGGTCATAAAAATAAACCTGACATTATGGCTTTTCTTTGTACATTAAAAAACAGTGTTCTAAAAGATAAAGAGCAATTGACAAAAAACAGTAACAACTATTTTGGGTATGTGTCAAATAAAAAATTAAGAAGGGAATAGGCCATAGATAAAAGAGAGGTCCAATTTTGGCTTAAAAGAGCTTTAACTATTTAAGCTCTTTAGATATGAAGGAAAACATTACCAGTTCTCATTTTATTAATTTTAGAACGCTTGCTCCCAAATCAAAACTACATCTTTCAACATTTGTAAAAGTGTCATTGAGGGAATTAAAAAAAAAAAAAAAAGGAAAAGAAACAAAAAAGAAAAAAAGAACAAGATGAGCCACTTGTATTCAAACAAAATGATAATTCCAAAACAATTCTAGCCTAATTAAAATAGCTCTGCCAGTATTGGGATCTCTTTTTCAACCACAGGCAGGTAGGTTTACTATTAAGTACCTGAAAGTACTGAAACAGCATTTGTTTTAAAATGTTATTATTCAGAATATCTAAAATATACTATGATACCTAAGTTGCTTGAATTAATTTTATAATTAAAAGTATTAATAGGAAAATAAAAATGTAAAAAGTCTATTACCAGCAAATTTCCAGTTAAGACTTTAATGAGCATCATGAACCTTCTTAACTTTTCAGCTAATTCCTAAAATGGGAACACACTTTTGAATCTTAGAATAGGTCTTAAGATTAAAAAATGTAAGACTCTATAAAATGTCTGTGTTTATTAATGTTATAAAAATATTCGATAAACATTTTAGTTAAAACAAAGTGAGATGGTCAAATTTATTGAACGCCTGAACATTAATTTTTAAAGATCCACCATAAGATCAGACCTAGACCCTATGAAGAAATGGAATACTAATAAAGCAAGACATTTATCTCAAAAATATCTTTTATTCTTATAGAGCAAAACAAAATAGGAAGAACACTCAATTTGTCAGCCTTTATTTAACTTGAAGTATCACTGGCACACCGCTTAACAAAAAAAAAATTACTAGAAGAGGATTAAACTGGTCATTCTAAAGTTCATGCCCTAATTTATTTTGCAAACTGCCATGATTATGAAGTCATAATAGTAAATAGACCTTTCACTAATTTTCTACTCCTCACTTGAGATTACTTACCATTGCCATGTTGGACAGTGGTGGACTAAGTGATCTCCAGCTGCCACAAACTATTTAGGATTCAGAAGGAAAACAAAAAAGAAAAATTGAACATCACTGAATTTAAGATGGTGAAATAGCTAAGTGATCATCCTGTGTAATCTTGTTACCCAGTCATCACATAAACACAAACAGCACCAAACCTGCTCTACCAGTCTGATGATTTATTTTTGATTACTATTAAAACTGCAAAATTTTTTACATCCATAAAGTTTAAATTTTGGAAGAAAAAATGTATTGAGTGCTATTTATTTTATTTTTTTTACTATTTATTTATTTTAAATTCAATTTTTATCATTGTATTAAATAATGCCAAAAGGACACTATATCATGAAATGAACAAAGATAACACTGCAGGATTTAAAATGTCAAAACCATTTTATGGATAAATAAGATGAAGAGAGATTCTTGCTAGTGGCTGAAAACTCAATGAAGATCTTTGAGAAAAATTACCAAATAGATACAGGTCTGTGATGTAAGAATAGTTTATTACATCATAGCGCACATTTCTCTTTATATGTTTTTTTAAAATTTAGATAACAGCCCATTTTGAAAGCTTTTTCACATTAACAAGAATGAGAAATGTGGTGCCAAACAATGGAGAAAAAGTTAGAAGCTTTGAGACTGACTCAGAAAACACCAACACAGTGAAGAAATTGAATCCTCTAACAACTTGGACTTTCTCGGCAGGTTGAACACTGTACAAGTCTGTTTTTCTTCAGAAATAAAAAATATACTGAGAAAGAAAGAGTTTAACCTTTTGAGAATTTCCATTATACATGAGCATGAACTGATGTTACTGTAAGACAGGAATCTTCCTTATTCTTGAGAGCAGAAAATGAAAGTCTGTTAAGCATAACTGCAGTGTCCCAACTCAAGCAATACACATGCACAGATTTTCTCAATTACTTCTATTTCACAACAGCTCTAACTTAAAATAATGCTTTGTTCATGGTTTATTACACGGCAAAAAAATAGTTATCTTTAATCTTCCAATGCTTTTCTGAGAAAACAATGTCTATATCTAATAGTCTATTTTCATTTAAGAGAGTAAAATTCTATAAAATAAGAATTCTAAGAGTAATTTCCTTAGAGAAGATACATTAACAAGATAAGACTTAGCAGCATATTCCCAACAGCAACTTTTCAAATGTTTCTGGTCTTTCATTTTAAAGAATCTTTTTATTATTTAAACTAGGTTAGGTAAAGACAAAAAACCCAAATGAAAACAATACTCCCTCCCCAAAGTTTTAAGCATATTAGGTCGCTGTAATCAAATGCTACCATTAACTCTGTGGTTATCAGGAGCTATTTATTACTGAAAAAGTATTAATTCAACAAAATGCAAGCAAAACAAAGAGTTAAAAACTTAAAAATCCTTTAATGATATTGTACTGACTCTAATATTTTATTCCATGACACCTCCAGTAGCATCTATTAAAAAAATAATAGGGGCACCTAGCTGGTTTAGTTGGTAGAGCATGCAACTCTTGATCTTGAGGTTGTGAGTTCAAGCCCCACACTAAGTGTAGAGATTACTTAAAAAATAAAAAAAAAAATTTAATTAAAAAACACTAGAAGGTAAGAAAAGCTACAAAGGAACAAAGAACTGTACAGATAGTTAATATATGTATACATTTATCCTCATTAGCAATGGCCATTATTGCATGTTTTATATGCTCAAATGAAACAAACTGTAAGGCAGACTCAAATTTCTCAAGCCGTAGCTTCTCTCAGTGATTAAATATTGTACTGCACCGAATTAATTCCAACAAGATAGAATATTAACATTTTAGTCAGCAACCTTATCCTTCAAGCTATTCTATTATTGATAATCAAGTCATACACATGCATATTAAAGTAATTTTAGTCAGACAATTCTGTATAACACCTACCCCTCTTTGTAAACACAGTAATTCCAATACCTCTCAATGAAAACAAAAAGAAAGCTGGAGACTAACAGCCAGAAGCCCAAAAACAGTAAGAGAAAACAAATAAATAGATCAACTCAGTATATCATTTATCTGAAGCAAATTATGTCTTATTTTCCTCCTCTAAACTCGCTCTAATCTAACTCTGTACCTGTGCTTTATCTCAATCTAGCATTATGTGGTTGGTACCCAGCTGAGCTATTATTGCCTTGCATTTTTTAAAAGAGGAAATTCATAAGCCACTTAATGATACAACTCTGTTGGAGTACAACTGTTAGTTATTCACTCTATGGTTAGTAGCTGTTTTAAAACAGTTAGCTTAAGTCTATCCAATGACCACAGACTTGCATCTCTAACTCCAACTATCTATTTACCAATTAGTGATCCTCCCACAGATAAAGCCAAAGAGTGGAAGAATAGCATACTTTCATCCCTGGTCTTGATTTCAGATAGTTTTAAGAGCTATGTCTAAATTATACTTTTGTTTGGCAAGAAAGTTAAGAATATAAAAATTTAATTTTATGTGGTACTCAAAATATTAAACTCTTGGTGCATAAGGTAGAATTGGTTCTTTAGAGAATGTCCAGCCCAAACCTCTCATTTTATAGACAAGGAAACGTGAGGCCTGTGTCTAGACAGCTTAACTGGTCCAAGTCAGAAAAGGAGAAATTAAGAGAAATGAGTCTAGAAGGCCAATCTCCTTGGTTCTTTGTATACCACATGGTGGTATACATGTCTTCACTAAAAATAAACACAATATAAAAGATCGGTTCAGCACACCATTCTGAGAACTCACAAAGATTTGGTACTCAAGAGATTCCATCACAATTGAAAACTGAAAGATCAATAAATTCTTAGGTGTGGTCTTAGAATTTCTAGCAACAGCCAGATCACAAAACATGGCCCAATTCAAAATGGTTCTTTAACAGTAAGTAAAGTTCTATTGCCAATGAGTGGTATTTTTAATGAAAGTTAAAGGTGAAGCTTAAATTTTTTGCCACTTATTAAGACTAAAAAGTAAGTCTGATGCAACCATTAACTATTCATGAAACTGGAATGTAAAAGGACTTTTAGAACAGTATTTATTTCTCTAAGTATAACAAAACAAACTACCTAAAAGAGAGAGAACATTTTTATCATATAGATTCAGTGAACAAGTAAAATGATTCCTCAAAACCTAACTCTAGATTTAAAGTTCAAAAAAAACACAATTGGCCTATAAAATAGCCATCAGTTTCAGCATTAGGTAGACTCAACATTACTTGGTTAGAAGAAAAAGTGAAAGAATTGAGAAAAAAAAATCAGCCTTAAGTATGTAGCAATAAAACATTTAAGTTAAATACTGAAAGAAATCTTAACATACAAATAGTAAGCCAAAGTTTCCAAATGAAAAGCCATGAAAACTCATGTTTGATGTAGACAAAGGCATGACACAGCAAACACAACAGCCCCCTGCACGGGTTCAAAAAACAGAAATATGAAGGGTAAGTGACCATCAGAATATTTTCCATTCCCTCTCCCACCATTTCTAAATCAAGAGGAAGTACACAGAAATATGAGAAGTGGCAAACTGAGAAGGAAGTTACATCTTCTTCTCTTATGGGAAGTAGAAATCCTATAAAATCGCCAATATAGTCAAAAGAATAATTTTAATCAAATTAAAATTAAACTTTAAGATGTTTTCTTATTTAAAAAAAAAAAGCCACACAGTTTAATAGATTGTAAAACATAATAGCTTCAAAATATCTTTAACACTCACCTCTTCTGGGGTGATTACACCTGTTTCCTTAAATTTTGATTCCTAAAAAGAGCAAAGAAAACATATTATACCCTTCCACTTTCAAATTAAAATGTCTATGGGCAAGTTATTTGCCCACTCTTCCAGGCAAAGGAAGAGATACAAAAAAGCATGTACCACTAGTATCTCAAAAATATACAAGTTTAATGAAGGAAACTGACATGAAATAATTACAATGCAATTTGACCAGTGCTATAATAGAACAAAGCTCTTTGGAAAAACATCCAAAGGTTTATACATTAAGCCTTACAATAATTTTGTGAAAAAACCACATATCTTTATTTTAAACAACACTAAGAATGTCTTTAAAATGTTTAGACATTTTGCTATTCAGCCAACATCTCCAACATTTCATTTTAATAGAGTAATATTAGAAACCAAATCTAGAGGTCATAAATTATTTTGTTCTTTCCCATCATTATATCACCAAGATACAGTGTTCTCTCCTTCAAAGCAAAGATGCACTTTACCAAATGTTTTTAAATTTTAAGTTAAATGTAAGATTTAGTAGTAGTTTACAAAAATGAAAGGATTCATTTATGAGCATTATTCATTCAACACGAATTTACCGAAAAACCAGTATGTGCTAGGCACTATAAGTAATGGGGCTACGGGAGTGAATAAAATAGACCAAACTGATCCTTGTCCTCATAAGGAATTTAAACTCTAGTGGAGGGAGAAAAGCCAAATGGTAATGAAAACCATGCAGAAAAATGAGGCAGAGAGGAAACTGGTCAGGGGTGGAGGAAGAGATAGGGCTACTTAGAATAGGTTGGTAAGAAAACAAAGACTTCACTGATAGGTGACTACTGAGCAGAGACCTTAAAAAAATGAACAAGCCACAAGGCTATAAAAGAGCATTTTATTTATTTATTTATTTTAATGTTTTATTTATTTCCAGGAGAGAGAGAGAGAGAGAGAGAGAGACAGCGTGAACAGGGGAGGGTCAGAGAGAGAGTGAGTCACAGACTCTGAAACGGGCTCCAGGCTCTGAGCTGGTAGTCAGCACAGAGCCCGACGCGGGGCTCGAACCCACAAACCGCGAGATCATGACGTAAGCGAAATTCGGACGTTCAACCGACTAAGCCACCCAGGCGCCCCTATGAAAGAGCATTTTAGGCAGATAGAACAGCAAATACAAAAACACAAGGCAAGAGAGTAACAAAGAGGACAGACGGGCTTAAACAAAAGTGAGGAAGGAATAAAGTAGTAGTTGAGATAAGGGCCTCTACCAATCAAGTAGAGAGGCTTGATGCTCATTGTGAGGACTTTGGCCTTTACTGTACCAAGACTTTTCTTAATTTCTACTTGCTAGGATAAGTCTTTGTTTCTTTCCAAGGGATTTGGTTTTTCTTCCCTGCCTTCTTATGCCTAGTAGGAAACTACAGGATTCTCTCTGTAAACAGGGACAGGCAAGGAAAGGATCAGTAATTCTGCTTTCCTTATTACTAAAATACACACTAACAAGTACATCCTGACAAGCTAACGCTTTCCAGTTTGGAGAATACGTAAAATGATTCCTCAAAATACAATTGTTATAAGTTCAATAAAATACAACCGGCCAATAAAACAACAGTTTTATATTTAATTTGGAAACTCTTTTTCTTACTTGGAAAAAGTTTAACAATCAAGTATTACTTAAATTCTGCAATACCTAGGTAGACATATTTCTGAAAAATGACATAATATGTATAAGAATCATTTGATTCAAATGTCAAAATTGTTTTCAAAGTTAAACGAGTACTTTTAATTATGAGAGATTTCACAGTAAAAAAAAATGTATGTATGTTTTTAGCAAACTTGGAATTCTCATTTGTACCCCCCTCCCCTTTTTAACCTGGCTCAAAGTATCATTTTAAAATCAGACTTGGAAATAAAAATTTAAAAAGTAAGTACAGAACTAACATTTCCCTTTGTCATGGAAAGGGAGCAAAGTAAAACTATCCACTATTTTTAGTCTATCAGAATAACTTCTGGAATAAAGAGAACCAACCATTTCCAAGGCTATTTCATCCCCACCGTAAGGTTTGTAAGATTTTGATTGAATGCTTAAAAAAATAAATAAAAGCACTTAAGCACGAACTCACTATTCATTTATTCTCATTGCTCACTTATCAGAAAGGAAAAAGTTACAATGACAACAAACTTATTTTAAGACTTATCAAAACTTAAATGCACTGGTAGAAACTTATCTTTGAAAATAAAGCCACTACTTTAAAACCAGCATGGGAACACTTTTACTTTACACGCTGTATTACTGACAATGCCAAAAAAAAAAAAAAAAAATCTATCTAGCAGGGTCAAGCTGCTCCTTGTAATCACCGCAGTCCAAGATTTACAAATAGTTTTTCGGCTACTTAAAAAAAACTCAGGAAAGGGAGGTTTTGCCTGTTAGGCTCAAAAGTACTGTTAGAGATAATGTTGCAATTCCCCTGGTTCCTCTGAGATCTAACAAGATGAGACTTCAGTCACAACTTACTATTTCAAACTCCTAATCATAAGAGACTACGAAATTTGGGGAATAGTGACAGATGTCACTTTAGTACCAAAAATTCAATTCGTTTTTAAATAGACAAGCAAAACCCTCGTTTAAGAAGTTCACAAGACTTCCAATGCTAAGATTTGACATTCTCAACTACTTAGCTGCCTACCACCTTCCAACCTGACGTACCCAGATGCGCTGAGTTCTGACGGGTGGCGACAGCAGTGCTCCAAGTTTACCTGAAGAGCCCGAAAGCCCTAGAGAACAGCTGGGTAAGCCCTCCGCTGGGGCTGCACCGTTTCCTGTACCCACCCTCACCAGTCCCTGCGGAGTTGAGCGTGTACCTGACAGCCCCTGGCAAGCCCGGCCTGGCTTACCTTGAGGACCGGGGTCAGGTACTCAGCCACTTCCAGTGCCTTTCCCTTCACCGTGTTAATCACATTCTGCATCCTGGGGCCGGAGAAGCGGCCGGCCCCGCGATGGGGTGGGAAAGGCAGCGGGGGCAGGGACCGGGAGTCAGAAAAAATCCCCGCTGCCGCCGACGCGCATCTGCACCCGGCCGGCGGCACCGGAGGGGACGGGACGCGACGGGACGGACGGGGCGAGGGGGAGGGGCGGCCGCGCCAATCGCGAGGGCAGGGCGCACGCTGCTCGCAACCCAGGCAGTGCGCGGAGGGCCTGGCCTAGGAGTATCTCCCGGCCGCAAGGAAGGGCGGCGGGGACTAGGGGAGAGTTGAGGGGAGAGGCGGGCGCACGCGCACCCCTCGCCTTCTCGGGAGCTGTCTTCTCCCGCTGGCTTCACTCGCGCCCCTTCCGGCTTCCCCTTCTCTCTCTTGCCGTAGCTCCGCAGCTACCTGGGTCTCACGTGACACAGGACTCTCCCGACACGTGACGCGAGAAAGGGCTCGCTGGGGCGGGCTCAGGCCTCTTCTCCCCTCCCTCCGGAAGCGTAACACTGAGCGCGCCTGCGCAATGGGTGCCAGGTCCGCTCTTCCCTCGTCTGGACGTTATTGTGCTTTTTTTGTTCCGGAATAGGAGGTTTAGGGGCAGGGGCTTTTTCGTCTTTTCTTTCCCTTCCGTAGCTTCTCCGACTATGGACCCTAAAAGCTACTGCTGCCTTTGCAGAGCCACACAGTTACTGTTTCAGCTCTAGGATGTGCGCTCTTCCACCAAAAACCCTTCGGACGGACCGAGGTAACCTCGCCCGGCTGGCAAAGAAATGCGCGTGCGTATGAGGGGAGGGCGCGCCGCTCGAGATCCCTACTACTGCGCATGTGTGGCAAGAAGTCTTTTCTCCCTCCCCTCCTCCCGCCGTGACTGTGGAGGGAAACCTGGCTTCCTCCGGTAGGGGAGGTGTCTCTTTTACCTCTACGTGTGCGCGCAGGTGGGCTGGCGGTGTTGACGTTTCATGCCCGTCTGTCACCAGTCCTTCCGGCCCTGTGCGCTGTCCCTTATACTCAGCCTAGAGTTTAGTTTCTTCGATATATTAGAAGACTTTAGAGACTGATTCATAAGTTCTCTTGTACTTTGAACACTAGTTAAATGGAAATTCACAGCACTGTTTCATATATTCCCCTTTGGGTCATTACTGCAGTGAAATCTTTCCCAGCAAGCTCTTTTCCCCCTTTCTAGGGAAGAGCTGCTACTGAGGAGAACAATAGAAATCTGAAATTCTCTTCCTCTAGGGCAGAGTCACTGATAGGAATGGAAGTTAAAATTGGTTTTCTGCAGAATTTTGCGGTCCCCAAGTGTCAGTTGCTCACTTGCTGCTTTTTCAGCACTTCTCATCTGGCGCTGCCTTTCTGTCTCTGGAATTCCCCCCCCCCCTCCCGCCCCAATCAGATTTTGACACTTTCATTTTCTTTCCACATAATTTCCCTTGTTCTCAATTTTCTTGATTTAGTTACAACCATAGCCAAACATCTAAGCAGTTCCTTTTCTGATAGTCACTAATCAATGGTATTTGTACTATGCTTTATCTACCAACAGTGTTGCTCACGAATATGTTCTCTTTAAGACAATTAAAAACCAGCAGGATGGAAAGCAAGTACTGTGGTCATCCCCTGTTGTCAGCCATGTATACATTCCTACTGGGCACCATCTTCATTGCTTTAAGCTCAAGTCGAATCCTATTGGTAAAATATTCAGCCAATGAAGGTAAGTGAAGACTTGGAACATAGGGAACACTTCCATCTAATCCCACGTTATGTCTCCGGCCCCTGGTCTCCTCGTATGTAAAATAGTGACAATACCCTTTCAAGTACTCTGCTTCATGTGAAGGACAAAGCATGTTTAAATTTGATTCCTTAACTTTTTATTCCTCAGCAAGAACAATTTTTGATGCTGAGTGAAATTTTGGTTAGTTAAGTTCAGTGTCACACACTTTACATACAGAACAAACAGATCATAACATCGGACTATTGTTTTCATCAACAGGTGTTTCTGGGCCTGTAGCAATACGTGTAATTATAACTTACTTTGAAATAGTCAGGAGGTCTGTTTGGTGACATTTGGTCACTTGGCATTTGTGAGGTACTGCCTTAGTTACTATATCAGTGAGGCAATACAGATTGTTTGCTTTGATATCTTTGAAATTATTAGCTAAGAAGTCTTCTGGGTTTTTTTTTTTAACGTAGGAATTTGTGTTTAGATAAACAGTTTAGTTCTATAAAACTGTATTGAGAACTTCTCACTAGTTATTCAGGACACATAAAACATGACATCATGATCCTTAAAGGTCTGCTTGAGGAGTCAGATGTGTATATAAATCTCTACTTCGGTTAACATCTATCTCTTGGTCACTAGGCTAAATATTAGTAGCAAAGTTCAAAGTGTGTCAGACATAGACATTGTTCTCAAGAACTCAGTTTATTAGGAGAGCTGTACATGTGAAACGTCATGAAAACACAGTATAATAAATGCAGCTCTATACCAAAGATGCGGAGATATTTTAAAGTAGAAAGTGCTATGTTCTATCTGGGAGAGGATAATGTGGAGTGCAAAGGGATTAGGGAACCCGTCCCTGATAAGGTGAATTTGGTGCACAAGAGGACAGGTGGGCAGTGATACTTAAAACAGAAGCAACAATCCATAAAAACAAATAGATATGTAAAAAAAAAAAAAAAGGATGAATTGTGAGAACACGTACTTCAGAATGACTGAGCAAAAAGTTTAAGGGCTTGAAGGAGAGAGGGAAGGATTGAGTGTGTGACCAGAGGGGAAAGTAATGGTCAGTGCTTTAGGGGCTTCATATACCCTGCTAAGGAACTGGGACTTTATTTTCTAGGCCCTAGAGTCTGGGGGATAAGGAATGCTGGAAGGATTATAAACAAAATGAGACAGACTGTTATGGTAGCTGAATAGAGGATGGACTCGGGAAGAGACTGACTGCAGAATAGCCAGCTGGGGTTATTGCAAATTCAAGCCACAGATGAAGACTGACCAAGGCTTTGGAGGTAGGAATAGAGAAGAGAGGATAGATTCAAGAAATACACTAAACATAGAAAAGACAGGACTCAGAGGATGTGTTGAATTTAGACATTAAAGGACATAAAATATGGGACAGCTCAGAGGTTGCCTGTCTGTGTGCTGAGTGGATTGATGATGCTCTCAGCGAAGATGGAAGCCCTCAGTAGGAGTAAGCAGACAGGACAGAATTCAGAAAGATTGCACAGTTTTAGTTAAGTACCTTCCATGAAGTCAGGAGCTATGTCCTTGTTCATTGCAATATTCTGCACTATCTAATGCATCAAGTATGTGAAGGAAATACTAAATTTATAAATAGGAAGTAGTTCTTCATGTGGATATGTTTAGTGAGCATTAAATGTTCCAGAATTCAGATTTGGAGACATTAATATTAAATTGCTGTTTAAAACCATAGGAGCCAGAGGGCTTATTCAGGGTAAGCACACAGAATGAGAAAATGAGAGCCAAAGATACAACTCCAAGGAAGCCAACATTTAAGAGCCATACTGACATTCAGATGTTAGGAAAGAATCATTAGAGAAATAAGAGAACTAAATGCACATGACTCGTAGAAGGGAAGGAAATAAGTTTGAAGACAGAGGAAATTGCATCACCATAGTAAGATAGGGATTCCAACATGCACTTGGGAATTAGAGATTAAAAGATGTTTGGTAATCTTAGAGACTAGGTAGTTTGAATCCAGTGATGGGATCAGAAACCAGATTGCTTGGGAAGAAGACCTGAATGGCAAGTGGGTAAAATGGAGATAATGAATGTTGATGGTATTTTAGGGAAAGAAGGAGAAAGTATGGTAGCTGGAGCAGGGGTGGGATCTTATATTTTGTTTTTCCAGTGGGACTGTTTGAGCATCCTTAAAGGCCAAGGGGAAGAAGCCAGTTAATAGAAAGGTAAAGGAAATACACTGAAGCCAGAAGAAATACTTACTGAAGCAAAGCCTAAAGAGAAAGGAGAGTTTTAAAGGGGAGAATGGGTCATATTGGGGCTATGGCCCCTTTCTTTGGACTAACGGAAGATCAGTAAGGATGAATGCAGTGTAGGTTAGGTGTAAGAGTGTTGGCAGAAGGGTAAGTGGAGGGGGTGCCACATGATGCTGAACCCTACTTTGGGATCTACCATGAGAGAAATAAGATTTTAAAATAGATAAAAGCCGAAGTGAGTTCTGGAGCAGTGATAAGAGTTTGAGAGTTGTAATCTGAAGATGCCTGCCCCCATTCCTGTATGTGCGCGGTCACTCGTGTGTATCATAGAGATCAATACAAAGTTTTAGTGGAAGATAGTAGAGTGTGATTTCATTCTAGCTTTAACCTCAGAGAAGAGAGGAGATATTTTAATTAGGCTTTGAATGATGGAGAAAGTTTAACAGGCAAATATTAAATTCAGGTGAGCATTTATTAAGTGCCTACCAAGTGTAGAATACTGTTAACTGCCAGTTTTATGAAGATGAATAACATAGACCCTCTCTCATGAGGAGCTTACCTTCCAAGGGAAAGACATATACAGAAGTAACTATAATATAATTTGACAAGTACTGTTATAAAGGTTTATAGGATTAGAGATGAATAAAGAATTGACTGTGTTTAGGTTAAGAAGGTCAAGGGAAACCACAGGAAAAAAAGAAAAAGAAAAAAGCTGTTCTTTATAGGAAGAGTGTTGAGTTGGCATTTTTCCTCTGTACTTGACCAGTTTTGGTTTTTCATATCATGACCAAGGGAAATAAGTGTATGTTTCAAATGGTAGGAAAAATGCATTCCTTAAAATAAGACCTACTAACATTTATGTTTGTCCTTGGCAAATTGTATAGCAAGTTGTTTGTAAGCATTTGGAATAGAGGTAACAGCTAAGACCAAGGGATGCTAACCTAACCTCATTTTTTATTAGATTGATTTGTAAGTTATTTTTCCAACTTGTCAGTGGGTTTCGATATGTCAGAGTATTTCCTCTCAGCCTAAGAGGTTGCAGGAGCTCTGGGCAGTTGCTTCATGGCTCAAGTAGCTTCCTTCTTTTTCCGCAATGTACCATTTATCCCAGAGTACCAAACAAATACTGTTTTCTGTATGTGCCATGATGGAAAACAGATAGGAAGACTCCAAGTTAAGGGAATATCACCGGCCATGTAATTTGATTCTAGCAAGGCAGACAAATGACACAAAAGGAACCATAAGCTGGGTCATAATTCCAAGCCAGATAAATCCATAGCTACTTGATGAGTCAGGCTCTGAGCGCTAAATAATGGTCATGTCTTATGCCATACCACAGAGCCTTCTGTGCCCATAGCCTTAGCCTCCTCAACATATTTATCAGCAACTTGGATGAAAAGATGAGAAGCTCAAGAATAATAAAACACTGAATGTGGTGGGGATAGCTAGTACATTAGGTGAATTGATTAAAAAATCCAAGAGAAGAAAACCAGTTGGATGAAGTTTAACATAACCAGTATTAAAATCCAGCTTTTTTTTTTTTTTTTAAATTTTTAATGTTTTTATTTATTTCTAGAGAGAGAGAGAGAGACAGCGCAAGCAAGGGAGGGTCAGAGAGAGAGGGAGTCACAGACTGAAACAGGCTCCAGGCTCTGAGCTGGCAGTCAGCACATAGCCCGACGCGGGGCTCGAACCCACGAACCGCGAGATCATGACCTAAGCGAAAGTCGGACGCTCAACCGACTAAGCCACCCAGGCGCCCCTAAAATCCAGCTTTTAAGTTTAAAAACAGATATCAATTATTAACTGTATATAAGCATTATACAGAACAAAATTTATAGTGAAAACATGTCTTACATTTCAGAGAACAAGTATGATTATCTTCCAACTACTGTGAACGTGTGCTCAGAATTGGTGAAACTGGTTTTCTGTGTGCTTGTATCATTCTGGATTTTAAAGAAAGGTGAGTCTTGAAGTCTTGAACTCTATACTTGTTAAAAATCACAGAATCAAAACATTTTAGAACTAAAAGGAACATTTGATGTCATTTAATTTAGCCCAGTCATTTTATATATGAGGACACGAAGATACAAACATACGTACAATTACCCATGTTTTGCAAATGGAAAAACAGGCTCAAAGAGAAGATGTTCTGCAGTGGTAGGTAGGAGGGCCCAGAGCCAGGACTCCAGCTCATGTTTTCCTCATGTCTTGGCCATTTCTCTACCTTGTTACTTGTTCTTTTGTTGGAGCACACAGCAAGTTCATTTTTATTCAAATCAGGATATTCTAAATCACTGCTGTCTGATTTGATATGTAGCACATTGTAAAAACAGTCTCCATTTCCTGCAAGAGAGGTAGTAGAGTGGATTGGAGTCAGAGACTGTATTCTAGGGGTGGATTTTTTCCTAGTTCCAGTTTCATCAGTTATCAAGCAGGGATACTGATTTCCTTCCTCAAATCTAAACCATCTAGTTTTTGTGGCTCCTTCTGTGTATTAATTCTCCATCTTAGTTCCGCAAGTATTGAGCCTTAGCTTTCTCTGTTCTTTGATCTGCAGTCACATGAGGTAAACATAGAATTCAAAGTATTAAAAGCCTTTTCCAAGAAGATTTCTTCTTCTGTTTTATTATTAAAAATTTCAGTTTGTGCGAAGCTTCTAGTTGGTGGAATACATTTATTAATCTCATGAAATTTATGGATTATTTGCAGGACTTAAATTGTTTTCTATTTTTGCGTGTTATTTTACATTCTCTTATTACAGTACTTTCCTGAGTTCTTGGAACTCTGGAGATGGGGTCGTAACTCATACTAGGATTAGCAAAATTTAATTTTCTCTACTCCTGAAAATATAAATCTTCAGCTGGTATCTCCTTTTCCTGATTCCCCTTGGGGGGAAAATATCCCAACATAAATATTTGATTTTTTTCTCTGGATTCTAGCTTCTTTCTTTGCTGTAGGCTCTCATAGTAGTAAAAGAAACCATAAGTATCCTGAGTTGTTCTAAGTGATGTTTCTATCTCAAGTTAACAGGAATTAAGAGAATCAGCATTCCTAAGGGTGTTGCTGATCGTCAGTAATAAGATATGGTGGTGGGTTGAAGAATGAGAGACCATAATGAAATCATGTATTGCCTTTGATTTCTTAAATTAATAGTCACTGAGGAAAGTAAGTTCATAAAACTCTTTCAAACAATTGTATCAGTAATCAAATACAACTTACTTTATCTAAAAATATGGGCATACTCATCAAGATTGTTTACTTCTGGGGTGCCTGGATGGCTTAATCGGTTAAGCGTCCGACTTTCGCTTGGGTCATGATCTCGCGGTTCATGGGTTCGAGCCCCGCATTGGGCTCTGTGCTGACTGCCAGCTCAGAGCCTGGAGCCTGTTTCAGTCTGTGACTCCTTCTCTCTCAGACCCTCCCCTGCTCACGCTGTCTCTCTCTCTCTCTCTCTCTCTCTCCTAGAAATAAATAAAAATATATAAAAAAAAAAAGATTGTTTATTTCTGTCTTTCTTTCTTTAGAAGATCATCAAAGTAGAAACTTGAAATGTGCTTCCTGGAAGGAATTCATTAATTTCATGAAGTGGTCCATTCCTGCCTTTCTTTATTTCCTGGATAATTTAATTGTCTTCTATGTCATTTCCTACCTTCAACCTGTAAGTAAATATGATAGAAAATAACATTAGGAAAACACAGAGAAATGAATCCCAGAACTAATGTTTTTATCGTTTTCCTTGTCAAAATGTTAGTTTCTCATTACCCTTATTGGTCTCCCTGAGGTTTGACCAGAATCATCTGAATACTGAATTACCAGTCTGTTAGCCACATTCTCTCTCTATGGTTTTTCAAAAATGTTTATTTATTTTGAGAGAGGGGGAGAGAGAGTGCACAGGAGAGTGGGAGTAGGGGATGGGCAGAGAGAAAGGGAGAGACAGAACCCAGGCAGGCTCCTTGCTGACAGCACAGAGCCCGATGCAGAGCTTGATCCCACAAATCATGAAGTCATGACCTGAGGCGAAATCAAGAGTTGAATATTTAACCGACTGAGCCACCCAGGTACCCCACATTCTCTCACTGTTAAAGACTGCTACATTGAGCCAGGCCGACTATCCTGGAGGAGTTGCTCTCTGGCCAGTGAATGGGGAGTCATCCCTCTTTGTGTAACCTTAGTCAGCCTGCCTGTTTTCTGAGCCATCCTATGGTCACACACCTCTGTTAACTCCAGCATCCGGTACGTCCAAACAGACTTCATGATTAACTCGGAAAATTGTATACTCAGTGTTCTACTTTTTCCTGCACCTGCTTTAATATAGTAAATGTATTCTGTTTGTATGATTTTCTTTTTCCGTTACTCTTATCATTTAACCAGTGAGTTCTTTAAGAGTAGAAAATAGACTCTTGCAACTATAAATGCTATCTATGACTGGTAATACTAGAGATGCTTCTCATCTTTCTTGGTGTCCTCCATGCCAATTTAGGAATTCATTAGTAATCAGTATTAAAATTTGGGCTTCTGCTTTAACCTATTACTCAGTTTTTGGGGCATTTGTAAATTTCCCCTAATATTTTATAACATGAAGATTTCTGTTGCCATTGTTGCCAAAAGGTATTTTAAGTTTCTTTAAAGAATAAATTCAGGCATTTTGATGACAAATAGGATTTTTATTGGCCCTAGCTCTCTATGTGAAGCCTTTTACATATAGCCAAGTCAGTTTGTGAGTGGCTCAAGAAATAGGAATCAGTAGAGGACTAATCAAACAGCATTTGATTCTTTTGCATAGTTTAGAAGCTGTGTAACGAGGCAAACCCCAACTACTCTAAGATGACTATTTGTAAAATAGAATAACATTACCATACCAACCCGAAGGCAGGGACCATGGCCAGGTGATCGCTTCATGTTCCTTTCAGCTATGTGATCCATATTATTAGTAAGTATTTTGAATGTTAGAATGTGTTCTCTCCTAAATTCTTACTTCCACTTTGCTTTCAGGTCTGAGAATTCCTATACCCAACAACATAATTATTTGCATCAATGAGTACATACTTGTTGTACTTTATTTAGATTAGCTTTAAATTTATATCCCTTTCCTATATCCCCAGTATGAAAGCAAGATTGCAGCCTCCTTGTTCTTCCACCTTATTGCTTTGCTCTTCCTTCCTGATTGTGCACACCACAGATGTTACAAAATAAATCACATGACATATTCTGGGTATTGCTGTGCCCAAATCTAGTTAGAAAGAATTAAATAGAGATGCATGGAAATTTGGGGGCAAAGAGCTCTGGTGTTTTGTTTATTCTGTGCTCTTTCATAGGAAGTAGTTTCCAAATTCACCAGGGCAACCAGGCTTTTGGGTTAGGTGCATCTGCACCATTTTTGTGGTTGATCAGAGCCCCTGCGTCCTCCCTCTTCTTACCAGCCACTTACTTTCCTCCTTAGCTCTTTCTCTGCTTCTACCAAGGGGTTCACAAACATTTGGACAGAGTGAAATTCCTAAAGCAACACTTCTCATAAAAAATTCAGTAGAAAAACAACAATGTTGTGTTCTTGAAATTTTTGCTGGTTTTTATTGGATTTACTCTTATTTCTTTAATTCACCTGCATGGTAGCTGTGCTTGCTGGTTACATAAGACTAGTGAAGACTGCTCTTTGGGGTTTAGGGAATTTGAACTGACAGCAGGGAAGAAGGTAGAGTGAACTAAATGAGTAGGGTTTGTTTTTAATATTTTTTAATATTGTCAGATCCAAATATGGAGGAGCAATGATGAAATTTCATACTTTTTTGAGCCAAAATATATACATATTTAAATTAATCCTCTCATATGTGAAATATGACTGACTTCACAAAAACTGACCTTTATGAAATCTGGCTACCATATTTCTAAGTGTTTAGAGCAATGTAAATAAATCCAAGGACTGTCAGGTATGCGTTTGGGACTGAATCACTGGTATCGAATCACCACAGTTCAACCAGGAGAACCGATTCAATTCCTGTAACAGTAAAGATGCTTAAAAACCTCTGCCTCTATTGTCTTAATGTATAAATGGGTCTAATATATGCCTTCTCTCTACCCCTGGAAACAGTGTTAAACGTCTGTAAAGTACTTTAAGAGCCTGAAAAAGTATGCTTCTTAAGCAAGGTCACTATTATTTCTAGACCTAAACATTTAGAGTTGATAAGTATTCCCTGATCTGCACATACAGATTATTTACACAGGCATTTGCTGAATTTAAACAAGTTTTCAAAGCCTGTACAATAATTGGATCATATCTGCATAAATTTAACAAGCAATAAAAATGGAATTTCATCCTCTAGTGAAGTAGCTGCCCTAATAACCCCTCAGGTTTTTGACCAGAAAGCTTTTTTTGTCTGGTGAACCAGCAAGCTGGGAGATTTCTCAGATCACTACTTTGTTTGGATTGTAACTCTATCTTCTCCTTCTTTCTAGGCCATGGCTGTTATCTTCTCAAATTTTAGCATTATAACAACAGCTCTTCTATTCAGGATAGTGCTGAAGTAAGTAACTTGCTCTGAAAGCATATATCATACTTTAAAATGGCACAGCCTTGTTTCAGATCATATACCCAGAGCACTGAACCCTCTGAATCCCAAGGCCAGGATTTTATTCCTAATTGGTGTTGGGCAAGTTGTTAAACCCATCTGGAAAACAGCTCCAGTGCTGGCCTGTCTAAATCTTTGCAAGTACATGTATGAAAAGTTTTTTCTTGGCATCTCGATAATAATAATAATTGTCCAGCTTATTTTAATTTTTAGAGCCAAATTTTCAACAAATTCATGAGCTTTTTTTTTCTTTTTTATCTTTTTCAGAATCTCTGTAGTTTAGTAAGGAACCAGGAAGTTCCTAAATATTGTTAATACATTTGTTACTTGTAGTTTGGAGATGATAAGTGGCAAATTCTTTATTAAACTACTTGAGTTGAATACATGATTTAAGCCCTAATTGGCAAAGGATTTTTGTGAGGAATCTAGTCAAAATTACAATGAATAAGAATGATAGATTCTCGCTTTTAAAAATGCTGTCACCAGTGTTTCCTATCGCCAGGAGGACCTTTGAATAAAGTAAACATTTTTAAGTAAATAGACTCTGCTGCCAAGCAAAGGCCAGCATATTCTAAGGCATAACAGGATCTGGGGACTTAACTCCAGTTTAAGTTGTTACTTGATGATGATGATAAAAATAAACTTACCTTCTCGTTATATTTGTTGTGATTGTTTTTTTTTTTTAATTTCCGTTCACTTTCTCCTTTTAAGTTCTTATTTCTCAGTATTCCATGTCATACTATGCACTTTCATAATTTATGTGTACAGAAGGGTGAATGGCTTGGCACATAGGCCCTTAATAAGTATTGGTTGAATACATGATGCATTCAGTACGTTAATTATATGGAGTTCTTGAAAGACTTTCTTTTACCCTGAAGAAGCATTCAATTTAATGCTTGATGTGAGAGATGGGAAAAAATGAACATTACATTTCATCCAGGTTAACTGTTAGAGTGCACTGATTTTTTTTTTTTTTTTTTTTTTTGAGAGAGAGAAAGCAATCAGGGGAGGAGCAGAGAAAATGAGAAGATTCCAAGCAGGCTCTGTGCTGATAGCAGAGAGCCCAGTGTGGGACTCAAACCCACTCACAGACCGTGAGATCATCACCTGAGCCGAAGTTGGATGCTGACTGAGGTGCCCCTCAAATTTGTTTTTGCATCAGGTTCTTCATTTACTTTATGAATTGTGAAAATAATTCAACTAGCAAGTGAAAGAATGCTATTCCAAAAATGTTTTGATGTCTTTAAAATCAACATAAAAGCCACTTTATAGGATAAAAAGTTGATTTCTGAGAAAAAATATGTATATACATATATAGGTATATAGAATATATATATTTATTCTTGTGATAAGATTAGAGATGCATGTCCATGGAGTAAAAAAAAAAAAAAAGGGCTCTGACACATAATGAAAGTCTCATTATTTAATAAGGGTATCTCATAAATGGGTCTCAGAAACATGTTGGGTTTTTAAATTTTTTTCCTTTGATATGACAGTTTATGGGTACATGTGGTGGTATACTTACATTATACGTGACCAAAGTATTATGTCAAAATTGTATCAATTTAAAATTGAAATATTCCTGGGGCGCCTGGGTGGCTCAGTCAGTTAAGCGTCAACTTCGGCTCAGGTCATGATCTCACAGTTCGTGGATTCAAGCCCTGCGTCGGGCTCTGTGCTGACAGCCAGGTCAGAGCCTGAAGCCTGCTTCAGATTCTGTGTCTCCCTCTCTCTCTGACCCTCCCCTGTTCACGCTGTCTCTCTCTCTCTCTCTCTCTCTCAGAAATAAAGAAAACATTAAAAAAATAATAATAAAATAAAATAAAATTGAGATATTCCAAAGCAAAAATTTGAAGTATATATTGCTAGGTTTGAAATTGGCCCATCGCTCTAGCTGTGCCTGTAGTTGTATGTAATATTTTTTATTGTTTTTTTGTTTGTTTGTTTTTATAAATTTATTCCAGAGCTTGAGCTGTGGCTCTGAGGTTGAGGTGAAGGGCCTCTCAGGCCTTATCCAGGGCTGGCCTGACTGACTTGTAGACAACGGGGCGGGCAGGCTTTCAGCTGGACAGTGACAAGGTGTCACACCAAGGACTCCTCAGGACTAAAGGCTGAGCCCAGGGCCTTTCTCCTACCTAGACTTAACTCCACAACAACCCCAGGAGGTAGGAGTTACTGTCCTCATTTCAGGTGGAGTGTGTGCACTGAGCCACTGGGAATTTTGCAGCATTTATAGGTGGCTTTGACCGTGGGGGAGGGCGTATGTGGAGTGGCAGGGTTAGAGGCAGAGTGACAACTTGAACTGCCCCTGTCAGGGTGAGAGAGCTAACATATGGGCAGAGGTGGCCAATTACATTTTTAAGCATTCAACTATTTGTATTAGGAATGTTAATTCTTAGGGGTGCCTGTGACTCAGTCAGTTAAGTGTCTGACTCTTGATTTCAGCTCAGGTCATGATCTCATGGTTCATGAGATGAGCCCACCTTGGGCCCTGTGCTGATAGCACAGAGCCTGCTTGGGAATCTCTCTCCCCCACCCCCTCTCTCTCAAGGATGGATGGATGGATGGATGGAAGGAAGGGGGAAAGGAAGTTAATTCTTGGTGTGATCTAAATCTAGTTATACTGTAAACTTGAAATGTTTGCTTTTGTAATACTATTAATTATAATAAATATTATATTATTGCTAGTTTTAATAATAATTGATGTTATAAACTAAAGTTCCCAAAAACTTGTTTTACATATTTTACCTCTTAATAGTCAGAGCAGTAATATTCTTAGACATGTGTTTGCTTTGTTGTTAATATCTCCCTGTTTTGAATCCTTTGAAGTTATTTAAACTAAATAATAAAATCATTTGGTTTTTTAAAATTATCTTTACAAGCACTAACTTAGCTCCCAGAGGGATTCTTAAGTTGAATCACAAATCAGCACTGAAGCTACTCTTAATAGTATTAAAATAATATAATTAATCTAATACTGTCTTTTCTGAGAATGTCTTCCAAGTACTGTATTATCTATTATTACATTTTATTATTTTTTAATTAAAATTTTTTAATTTTTAGAGCAAGTGAGTATGTGAGCAGGGGAGAGGGGCAGAGAGAGAGAGAGAGAGAGAGAGAAAGAGAATCTTAAGTGGGCTTACACTCACTGGGGAGCCCAGTGCAGGGCTTGGTCCCAGGACCCTGGGATCATGAACTAAGCTGGAATCAAGAGTCAGACAATCAACTGAGCCACCCAAGTGCTCCTATTATTATATTTTAAAATCAACTTTGTTCTATTTTGATCTTTTTGTTGATGGTGGTATATATTGGTTTTTTTGGTTTTCCTTCTTTTTGAATGGACTTCCACTCTTCTTGAATGGACTTTTTGAATGAATTGCTGTTAGCAATAACATTTCGACCCAAGAGTTGCAGCTTGAGTTCTGTCACATATTCTTAATGTGTTTGCCATAAATAACTCATTTCACATGGCAAATATGAAAGCCATCATCTTATACTTGACTCCGGTGGAGCCACCAAACACCTTTCCCAAGCAGACAGAGTATAAGGCTATACAGGTAGGAAAAAAGCCCAGTGACTAATGCAAGAATTTCCTGGAAGAATTTGGAAGTGGTACAAAAAAGATCACCATCCAAATGTCTTACCATATATGCTCTAGAGAAACCCCATGTGAGTGCGTGCATTTGTTCTTTGAGGAGTAGCCACTGGTCCACAGTGGAAACTGGTGGCTGGTATTAGTTCTCAAAGCCTTGCTGGCTACCTGGTAGGCGTGGTGAAGTTGTATAATACTACTTAATTAGTCTTTAGGAAATGGTAGTATCAACTTAAACATTGAGACCTGGGAGCAAAAGATAACCATTTTTATCTAAAAAAAAAAGTATATACATTTTCATATATCTTCAAAGGAAGCTGTTGGGGAAAAAAAAATCAATGAAAAACATTTTGGCACAGTTGGTGGGTGTCTTAGAAGTTATGGTTAACATTTAGTTTCTCCAAATTCAACAGAGAAATAAATAAAAGCGCCACTCAGTAGTACAAGCATTTCTCCAAAATCATTCACATGATAATGCTTTTTTATAATTTTCCATTACAAATCTGCCACTGGTCACTCTCTGTGCTACTAAGAAATGTGTACAATTTTTGTTTTAAAAAGTCATGTGAATCTTTTCACTTATTTTTATGTTCTGCCCTGTTTTCCTATCCCCAAATTTAGTAGAGATGCTCCTATCTGATACAATTTGGACTTAATTGTTGAGTTACTAGGAATACTCAAAGTGAAATCATTTAAAAAAAAAAAAAAACATGTTCTTTAAACAGTTTACGATATGTAAATGTCTATTCATCATTCTTTTGAAGAGCTCAGGCCTTTCCTTTGAGAATGTGTGGGATTTGCTGATTGGAATGTTTTATCTTCTTTCTTTCTTTTTAAAATGTTTATTATTCTGAGAGAGAGAGAGAGCATGACCACGTGCATGCGCAACCATGGAAAGGGTAATAAGAAGAGAGGGAGACAGAATCCAAGTAGGCTGGGGAAAGTGGGGGGCTCTGTCTCACAACCCTGAGATCATGACTTGAGCCGAAATCAAGAGTCGGATGCCTAACCTACTGAGCTTCCCAAGTGCTCTGGCTTCTTACTTGAAGCTGCATTCATTCTACATCATCCATGCTTTCTTGTTCTAGTTTCTTCATAATAGAGCAAGCTCTTGGGGTGCCTGGGTGGCTCGTTCCCTTAAGTGTCTGACTCTTGATTTCAGCTCAGGTCATGATCTCATGTTTTGTGTGTTCGAGCCCCACGTTGGGCTCCATGCTGACACTGCAGAGCCTGCTTTGGATTCTGTCTCCCTCTCTGCCCCTCCTCTGCTCACTCTGTCTCTTTCAAAAGGAATAAACTAAAAAAAAAAAATAGAGCAAGCTCTTAAAAATACTTTTAAAGTAGATTGTTTTAGATTTTTATTTCCTAATCTTAAAAAAAACTACCCAGTTTGAAGGCAGTTTAACTTGTAAGTAATGTGCCAGAGCACATTATCTTTCCAGAGCATTCAACATTTCATAAAAAGAGCAGTCCTTTCCTTCCACTTATAATTTGTCATTTATATAATCATTAAAATATCTAACTACAATAATGAGGTCACCTGGCAAAAACATAGGAACCAAGTCTCTCTGTGGGCAAGCAATTCATTTGGGAGCAGAGGCCCTCAGGTAGAGTAGCCTTCTAGCTGTACATGTTCAGCTCTGAGCAGCAATCCAAATGGTTTACGAGAGGTTTCCCAGGGCAATGGAGAGATCAGGTAAGTTTTTTACTGTTTCATCCACTAAACTGTGGAGCAAACTCTTTCACACAGTCATTCGTAAGAGCACCTATCCTCAGCTGACTTTATGAGATAATTTATTAAGCTTGATTTTTTTTTTGCTGGAAATCTACCATTTTCAGCCTAATCCTTAAAAATTTTTACCTTCTAGAACATTACCTTGAATGAGTAATGTTTGAGTGGCACTGATTAACTTAAAGCTCTGTTTAATTAGATTATTTCTCTCAATGTCCATGCTAGTGGAAAGTCTACAGCCATCAGAATTGAAAACTTCTTTAGGAATTATAGATTATGTTATTGTCTCATTTGTCTGGATGTCCATAATTGGTTAGATAATGATATTTATAAATTGGGCATACACTTTTCATATGTCTTTCCTGTTTCCAATCAATTAAGTTTCTACCACTTAATGTGTACCAGCTACACCTTTAGAAATTTATGTGACTAGTTAACAATTTCTGACCTTATGGCATAGGGCTGTGCTAGCCCCATCACTAAATGCTAGATCTAGCTTTTTAAAAGTGTATACATGAGAAGACATGATACTGCGCAAATGTGCTGCTATCTAGGCTGGTCTGTGCATTTATCAGTTTCAACTCATGAAGCTCTATGGAAGCATTAGTGAAATAAGACACATCTTCCTATATATGCACCTTGAGAACTCATTATTCTTAAGAGGTTCATTGGTCCAGTAGGAAAACATGCAAACCATCGCTCAGGTCCCTTCCTTGCTCTTTCATAAATACATGACCTTAGGGAAGTCAGTTAACCTCTCAAAGTACTGTTTCCTTCCTTAGAACAGAAATTGCCTGACCCATGATAGGTGCTCAGTAAATGCTCCAAAATCTTGTAACTTCTATTTCTTACCTGTTATTTATACTTGGAACTTTGCTTATGGTAGTGTGTGTGTGTGTGTGTGTGTGTGTGTGTGTGTGTGTTCTCCTTCACCTAATAGATCTTTAAACTTGCAAGTTTTGTTCTCCCTGAGGTCTCCCTTTCTATCCCAACCTGAGTCAGTGACTCCTCTTTCCTTAGTTAACATTGTACATTCTTGTTGTCTTTTTATGGACTCTTCCCTCTGCCTGGCTATATCCCCAACTCCCTTTTCACATGGCAAATTTCAGTTTATTTTTCATGTTTTCAGCTCAAGTGTCCTTTTTTCTTGGAAACAATATCTGACTCCATTTACATACTGAAGTGTTCCTTCCCCATTGTACCGCAATTGTTCTGTGTGTCACTTGTCACACATTATGGGCTTTCATGGTTCTTCTCCTATTAAAGTGTAAATCCCTTGGGGTGCCTGGGTGGCTCAGTCAGTTAAGTGTCCGGCTTCAGCTCAGGTCATGATCTCACAGTTCATGGGTTCGAGCCCCGTGTGGGGCTCTGTGCTGACAGCCAGCTCAGAGCCTGGAGCCTGTTTCAGATTCTGTATCTCCCTCTCTCTCTGTCCCTCCCCTGCTCACGCTGTCTCTCTCAGAAATAAATAAAAACATTAAAAAAAAAAATGTAAATCCCTTGGGAATGGAGGTCAAGTCTTCTTTATCTCCCCAGGTACAAAGTAGCCTGGCACATAGTAGCTGCATACTAAATGTCTGTTGAACTAAATAAACTCACAAAATAGATTGACAATAATGTGTGTCATCTATATCACACAAGTTTGTGGTGAGGGAAAATAAGAAATAAAGCACTGTTAAGACTTCATAAACTGGGGGCTCCTGGGTGGCTTAGTCGGTTAAGCATCCGACTTTCACTTAGGTCATGATCTCGCGGTTCGTGGGTTCGAGCCCCGCGTCGGGCTCTGTGCTGACTGCCGGCTCGGAGCCTGGAACATGTTTCAGTCTGTGACTCCCTCTCTCTCTGACCCTCCCCTGCTCATGCTGTCTCTCTCTCTCTCTCTCCTAGAAATAAATAAAACATTAAAAAAAAAAAAAAAGACTTCATAAACTGAAATGCTAAAAATATTTTTTTCCTTGCCTTCCCAAACAATAGTTTGCTATGAAATGCTTCATGATTAGGCCACGGGTCTAGGAGCTAGCTCCCTCCTTATATCTTTTTTGAGTCATGAACACCTTTGAAATTTGACAGAGCTTTGAAGGGTCTCATGGGATTGGGGGAGGCAGGGACAGGAATTCAGCTGTATAGAAGATTGGCACCCACTGCAAGGACTCACAGATTTCTGAAGCTCATCACATTCTGGTTCAGGGAAACCAGGTTGAGAATCCCTGCCACAACTTACTTAATAGCAAGATAAAAGGTTATTTTACAAAGATCTAAGATCAGCTCTGGAGGTAGAAAGGAGACTGAGATAAACCTATAGATTAAAAGGAAACTTACAAAGAGGAGAAATGACTGAATGGTATTAAGGAATAGTTACTGTTAAGATGAACAAAAATACCCAGTTTAAGAAGCAGAGACACGAACAGTTCTCCTTTGAACTTGAGTTGGGAATGCTAGCAAAAACTGGGTATAGTTTATTCAGCCAAGTACTCTGTGTCAGAGTTTTCAGTAGGAACAGTTAATATGGGAAGTGGGGGAAAAGTAGTAAAATCTTGTTTTCCCTTCTGAACAGGAGGCACCTGAGCTGGATTCAGTGGGCTTCCCTCCTGATTCTGTTCTTCTCTATCGTGGCACTCACTGCTGGGACTGAAACTTCACAGCATAGCCTGGCGGGACATGGATTTCATCATGATGCCTTCTTCAGCCCATCCAATTCCTGCCTTCTCTTCCAAAGCGAATGTCCCGAGAAAGGCAATTGCACAGCAAAGGCATGGACTTTTCCTGCAGCTAAGTGGAACACCACAGCTGTGGTTTTCAGTCACATCCGCCTCGGCTTGGGCCATGTGCTTATTATAGTCCAGTGTTTTATTTCTTCAATGGCCAATATCTATAATGAAAAGATACTAAAGGAAGGGAACCAGCTCACTGAGAGCATCTTCATACAGAACAGCAAACTCTATTTCTTTGGCGTTCTTTTTAATGGACTGACACTGGGCCTTCAGAGCAGTCACAGCATGCAGGTTAAGAACTGCGGGGTTTTCTATGGCCACAATGTGTTTTCAGTCACCCTTATTTTTGTGACCGCATTCCAGGGCCTCTCAGTGGCTTTTATTCTGAAGTTCCTAGATAATATGTTCCACGTCTTGATGGCCCAGGTCACCACTGTCATCATCACAGCAGTGTCTGTCCTGGTCTTTGACTTCAGGCCCTCCCTGGAGTTTTTCTTAGAAGCGCCATCCGTTCTTCTCTCCATATTTATTTACAAAGCCAGCAAGCCTCAAGGTCTGGAATATGCACCGAGGCAAGAAAGGATCCGAGATCTGAGTGGCAGTCTTTGGGAGCGCTCCAGTGGGGTGAGTTTATGATGCTGCCTTTCTCCTGCCCTTCCCAATTTCAGCGCATGCTTAAAAGAAGAAAAACTGATCAGTGCTTATTTTTCAAAGGGTGTATTGGATTTCTGTGACTTTTAAAAAGTATTCAACAAACATTCACTGGACTTTTGTGTGCAAGGGCATGTGATACTGCCATCGGTGATTGAGAAAAAGTATAAACCACAGTCTCAAGGACCTTATCCTTTAGTTGTGCCTTAGAATATTATAGGGCCACAGAGCTGGGAGATGGCACACAAGTTATCTTGTCCCGTCTTTCTGGTTTGTGGAGTGAATAAACAGACCCGGAGAGGCTAAATGAGTTGTAGACAGTCTGTTAAAAAATTGTGCTAAACCCACGAGGTCTGACTCCTAGTCCATTACTCTTTCCACTCTTCCATAATCAGAGAACTAGGCCTCATTCATAAGAAAAGTTGATCTTCTTCGACATTAGTAAGTCTTGTGAAGAGTAAGTGGATGGCCTGGCTCCTTGATTTTCCCTGTAGTTGCTCATAAACCCCACGGTGGCAGAAAGCAGGCTTTAACTAAGTAGGTGATTTTCAAAAGTATCTTTGTAAGTAAGAGGAAAACCTCTTCTAGAATACTGCTTATGCAGTTATTCTGAATAAGCATTATTCTTCCATTTGCTTATAAATGTTTTAGGAAGGTCTGTCAGGCATGATGTTTGCAGACGAATACCAATCTTTCGGAGATTCAAGTAAGGAGTAAGACATGTTTAAAAGGTGAATCCAACTCCTCTAACTACCTTTAAATTTACAATTTTCCTGAACACCGAAAATACCAAGCATGGCACAAAATGAACATTCTGCTCTTCGGGAAAACGGTCTCTTGCCCATTAGTGTTCATGGCAGATCTCCCATCAGTAATGTTACTGAGGTGGTGGCACAACGTATTCCTAAGGTGAAAAAATTAGGGGTGCACGGGTACCTCAGTCGGTTATGTATCCGACTCTTGGTTTCGGCTCAGGTCATGAATCTCACGGTTCATGGGTTCGAGCCCTGCTTCAGGCTCTGCACTCACAGCACAGAGCCTGCTTAGGATTCTCTCTCCCTTTCTCTCGGCCCCTCCCTGTTTCATGCTGTCTTTCTGTCTCAAAATTAACAAACAAGATTTAAAAAATAAATTAGAAGCATCGGTCCAAAATGCCCTAATATCAGCCAGAGTATAGTTTTAAAAGTTTTGCATTATTTTCCAGTGATCTGGTAACACTGCTTGCCCTACATTGTAGGTTCAAAAAAATATATATCAATTTAGGTAGTAGCCTAGTTTCTTTTTACTGTACCTGTTTCTCTAACCACTAGTTATTTCCCTTCAATACCAGCAGAGGGCGCTCCTTACTACAGTCCTGTTGTCAACTTTGAAATTCAAGTATGGAGATGCTTGTCGATATTTTGTTGATCTTATTATGTATCTAAAATGAACTTTCTAAGAACATGAGTATTTAATGAATTTCATTTGACTAGATTATATTTGTAGTTTAATGAAATACATTTGCCCATAAGGTTTCCCCTTAGTAATCATTACAAATGCTGCATTTCTAGTTTTGTTTTAATTAATTATTGATTTCATATTTCCTTTTAGGATGGAGAAGAACTGGAAAGACTTACCAAACCGAAAAGTGATATTGAGTCAGATGAAGATACTTTCTAACTGGCACCCAAATGGTTGGCTGTTCTCAGAAACTATTTGTACACTTTCAGCATGTGTGATATTTATCTCTTCACTTTGATAAACAAGAATATTTCTGAAGTATAAAATTCCTTGCATATGTCTAAACACTCCTTAAATAGTTCCATCCATGGCTTAGAGGACACAAAGGCTAAAAAGTTCTGAGGAACTGACACGGGACTAATATACAGTATGGAGACTGCATTAATTCTACTTGCTAAGTTGACAGTATGCATTCCCAGATTATTTTCCTTGTCCTCCAGGGGGCCAAAAAAATGTGTAGTAATCACACTAGCTGTGCCCTAGACATATCAAATAGGGATCGGCTTGCCAGATTTTCATAATTATGTGGTTCTACTCTGCATGCCAAAGTCTTCCCTTCTTTGTCATCAGAAATATCACCCAGGTTGTCCCTCGAATTTCGAAGCCCTAGAGAAACTCATTTTGCTATTAAAAAGTAATGCGACTCTTCCTACAAGAAATTGGTGGAAGGACCTTACCATCTATGTGGCTACAACATTGATTTGAGGGCAATGTAGTCTATGCTGAATGTTTTGCCAAAGAAGCAATTTTTCAGAACCAAAAGATTAGAATTTTAATTTTTAGAAATTCACAGGGAATTTGATTTTCAGTGATAATTTTTTGATGTTTTTCTATATAAAAAAGCTTCAGTTTGGGTGAATGTTTGTTCCCAATTACCACAATTGTCACTTGGATTTTAAATAATTTAAACTAGCCCTGGTGGACTTTTTCTCCTCAATTTGACCTCATTTCTCTTGGATTATTAGATTTTAGAGAACTAATGAGCCATTTCATTGTATCAGTTATTCATTAGAACTCATGTTTTTTATACATCTTACTATCATATCCTGTTCCTAAGAATCAAGACTTTGGCTTCAGAATCATAACGAACTGTCAGGGAGACTAATGTCTAAGAGTTCCTTTTAAAAAGATCACCTTGCAAACATGACTTTCATTGAATATGAATAGTGTTACTCTAAAATGAGGAAGCCTTGTAATAAATAACTATACAGTAACAATATTCAAGTAATAAACTTCAAGTGCATGGTATTTTTGAGATATTTTTGCATGCAATCAGTGGAGTATGGGGTAGAGAATCCAGATGATAGACAATTAAAAAGTGAGGAAGCAGAAGTGACTTGCCCATGGTCATGCAGCTGGGTGGCAGTTGGACAGGCCTAGCTCACAGGCCTGAATGTTTACAGAGTAGTACACTGTAGACGTGAACTTTAAGGTGTCATTTTCATACAGTCTGCATATCTCTTCTTTCCCCTGGTTTTCATGCAGATGAACGTGTGACAATACTGTTCCATAATCCATTTGTGATACCTGGAATAATAGGACAGGCAAGAGTTGGTGGAGATTTATAAATAAAACAATTATTAAACCTATGTCTTGAGTCATCACTCTGTCATGTGACATGGGACATGGAGTGCTTTTCATTTCAAAAATGGGAGTAAGGCAAGAAATTCACACAACTTTTGAGATTTTGTTTTTCAGTAAATGTTGACTTCTGAGAATAATCATAGGTATACCACTCTATGTTGTGAAAGATGGAGATTACATTATTATAGCAATTTATTTTATTTATTTTTAATGTTTATTTTTGAAAGAGAGAGCATGAGCAGGGGAGGGGCAGAAAGAGAGGAAGACACAGTATCCTATGCAGGCTCCAAGTTCTGAGCTGTCTGCACAGAGCCTGACGCGAGGTCTACCCACGTACAATGAGATCATGACCTGAGCCAAAGTCAGACGCTGAACCTACTGACCCACCCAGGCAACCCATGGCAATTCATTTTAAAGGTAAGGAAATCACATATAGGAAGACCTCACTTTTAGGAAATGTAATATAAGAAACATCTTAAGGAACAGATAAAATTACATTATTTGCAAAGTTGTCGCCTACATTAAATACATTATATTAAATAGCAGATTTCACTGGTTCATAGAGCTTGGTTTTCTTATTTAAAACTACTTTATTTGTAATTATAGGTTTACTTGTGTTAACTGACCAATTAATGAGAGCAAGACAGAGCTGGACCTAAGATGTGAGGTTCTGGTGTGGATGCGCTGTACTACTTTGTGGGCACTACTGCTTTTTTTTTTCCAGCAAAGATGATATGATTTTAATATTGTTTAATTAGGACAACACATCTGTCCTTAATTTTTTTTTCCAGCAGAGATGATATGATTTTAATATTGTTTAATTAGGATAACACATCTGTCCTTAATTTTCTTTTTTCTCTTTTTTTTTTTTTTTACAAATAGTTTATTGTCAAATTAGTTTCCATGGGCACTACTGCTTTAAAAGGAGAATAACTGGAAGGTGAGAGGTCCAGAAACCACATCCTATCATCTCAGGTGCTGTTGGAGTCAAGTGTATATAACCAGGGAGAAGAACAGTTGTCACGTGTCAGTAGTTTTTCCTACACTACAGAACCAAACTACAGGGGAAATTATAGGGGGACAGTCATTCCTTATACAAAGACTTTCCTAACAGATGACTTTTCAACGGTACAAAAGTCCCTCCTTTTTTTTTTTTTAATGTTTTATTTATTTTTTTTAGGAGAGAGAGAAACAGACAGACAGCGTGAGCAGGGGAGGGTCAGAGAGAGAGGGAATCACAGAATGAAACCAGCTCCAGGCTCTGAGCTGGCAGTCAGCACAGAGCCCGACACGGGGCTCGAACCCACGAACTGCGAGATCATGACCTAAGCGAAAGTCGGACACTTAACCGACTAAGCCACCCAGGTGCCCCAAAAGTCCCTCCTTAAGAGTGGTAGAACGTACTAGTAAATTCTCGGTCACTGAAGTTTTCAGGGAGAGTGCGTACCATCAGGATGCTTTAGAAGAGGTTTGTTCATTGGTATAGAAGTTGGCCTCAGTGATTTCTGAAGTCCCTTATTTTTAGATTCTCGTCTAAGCAGTTATGACCTACAGCTAATATGCTGAATCTCCTTTCTTCATCGTTTCTGAATGGCCTTTGGTTGGACCACAAGTGTGGCTTGCAGTAACCTAGTGTCAGCTCTGTCACTGGCCCCAGGACCAAAGGGTCCAGCAATGTGCCTCGTCCTGAGGGGAAGCAGGACGTGGATGCTGGTTGTAGAGGGAAGACGGCCTTAAGTTGGGATCCCAGATCCATGGCCAGCTGTGTCCTGCTGCTGTAAGTTTTCAGGGTCCACGTGCAGAGGGGACTCAGGACAAAATGACTTTGTTTATAATTCCAAGGCTTGCCTCTAAATCCCCACGTGGAAGCCCTTTTGCATGTGAGCTGGACTAGATTCTGCAGCCATAGGAAATCCCTTCACTTTTCTGAACGGGCCTGATAGACTCGACCAAACACAGCCCAGGTCCTCCTTGGCTCTCTTTTATGTATGTCCTGAATTTTTCCACCAACTCTTACCACTCTAGTGTGGAGAAGAGGCAGAGAAAGCCAGACTCAAAGGAAAGGCCGTGGCTTTCCTCCTTTCAACACCTAAAGCTGACTTTCTGAAATTGAGTAATATATTCTCCTCTTTTAGAAGAAAAAACATTCTCATAGTTTTCAGCATTGGCCTTTCTCTACTGTGCTGTATGTATTTAAATTCATACAAACACAACATGAAGGATAAACTTCTTTGCTCATAGTTTTTACAACCGAAACAGATTTACAAATTAAAATGAAACATAGCTATAAAACCATCCAACTTTCAATTCAAATACGAATTTAGTAAGAAGGTGTTGCTCTGCTCAACTAAAATCACAACAGCCCCCTACCAGACCTACAGAACTTTTGCCCTCACTGGCTATTTTATTTGCTTCAAGCACCATTCTGTCTTTGCCAAGATAACTGAAACCTGCTGACATTGCTAGTAATGCACTTAATCCTGCTGGGATTTATCAACCCACATCCCTGACAATCCCATACGGATGTGGTGTGGGTCAAGCTGCCAATTCCCATTGGCTTCGGTGCCCTGGAAAGATATTTAAAACGTCAGCTTTATGAGTTCCCTAGAGTTTTGAAAGAACTCACCCATAGAATTGCCTAGGCTCGGCACTTTTTGAGGAGTACTTTTATTCCCCACAACATTCTCTATTTATTCCTTGTCCGCCTTCTGGGTCCACTCTCTGTCACTTATGTTTTGCTAACAAATCATTCATCCAGATTTTCAAATTTACTTGCATAGGAATCTATGAATTATTCTCAGAATTCTTTTAATTTCCTCTGTTACTATCATTCTATTTTCTTTCTTAATTTTGTGGGTGAATGGTTTCTCCACAGGTTTCTTTTTTAATTAAGTCAACCAGCAGTTTCTAATTTTTATTTTATTGAGGTTTATTTTATGTTCCATTTTTCTAAGATTTGTTTTATGTTCTTTTTCCGTCGTATGTACTTGAAACACATTTATTCCTTCTTGTTCATTAGTGAACGTGAACACTTTTATAACTAGTAGAAACATTTCTTGGCATAAGTAAATATTAGGCCAATTCCCAAAGACTTTAAAATACGGCACTATGATTATTTTTTAACTAATCTGTTTTGAGTCAAGCACTGTGGGATTAAGGGTCTTTTTTTCATCTTTTTGTTAACTTCTAGTTTTCATATACTAGGTTAGAACATGAGATCAGTATTCTTTCCGTTGTTCTATGCATATTTTCATTGAATTCTTGAGTGTATTTTGGCTGCTCCATTAGTACACAATAATGTTTTTGAGAACGTTAGTATCGTTTGATATTTTGAACCAGTTTGAAAGTTTCTTGTAATATTTGAAATGTATTCCACTTACCTTTCTAATCTTTTTCATCACTAGTAATTACTTTGACATTTTTAAAAAAGCAAACTTAGGGGCACCTGAGCAGTTCAGTCAGTTAGGTGACCCACTCTTGGTTTCGTCTCAGGTCAGGATCTTACGGTTTCATGAGTTTGAGCTCTGAGTCAGACTCTGCGCTGCCAGTGTGGAGCCTGCTTGGGATTCTCTCTCTTCCTCTCTCTCTCTGCCCCTCCCTAGCTCACGCTGTCTCTGTCTCTCTAAAATAAATAAGTAAACTTAAAAAAGAAAAGCAAACTTAGAACTTTATTTACACATTTATCAATTTCAAAAATTAAAATATAGTCATTGAATCCTTTCACTGAGAGGTGAGGAACTTAGAATAGTGTTTCCTCCTAATTCCCAGTTTTTGTTAATAAGCTCAAGAATTTTATTCAGGCCAGCTATACTGTATTTCATCTACTCTAAGACTCATGTTTTCCCATTACCGTCTCTGAAATTGGAATGCCTTAAGCAATGACAGGTAAAACTAACTGCCTCCTTGTGGCGGTGTTGATGAAGTTGACTTGGCTTGTGTGTGCAGGCATTTGGTGTGACTGGATGACGCTTCAGTCAGCAAACCACTTCAAACCATTTGAGGAGAGGGTAAGAGTCCTGGTTGTTGTCTGAAAATCTTCCAAAGATCCCTCCTGATAAGATCAGGAACGTGCCAGCATTAAATTTTGCAAAATCGAGATACTAAGAGCTTGAAAGGTTTTGGAAACCCTGGAGACAGCAGAGCAACTTAAGAAATGCTACATCATTTCAGTTCTCTCAAGGGCACAGAGAACTCTGGAAAACTTCAGATATCTGCAGCTCTGCGCCAGAAAGTGATTCAAAGATTGTTGGCTCAAGATGGGAAGATGTTTTAGAAATAGCTTAGTTAATTTATTTAATGTGTAGCTTCCCTTTTTACGTAACCAGAAGATAAAATGTTAACTCTTTAAAAGTTCTTTAAGGAAATGTAAAAATCCTTACATCCTTTTTCAGGAAAGAATGTTTAATTGACAGTGTTTAATCATGTTTAATATGCATGATATAGTTTGGAAGTTCACTCAATTTTTTGTTGTTGTTCTGTAACTTTTCTTTCAAGAATTCATAGTTTGCCTTTTAGTTTGTAATCTCAATCATTACAGATAATTTCCTCATTTATAACTTTTTAATGCTAACATATCTCTCAGCTGAAAGCTGACACAAAATAGGTTTTTCTCTTCTGAAAGTGTTTTTGGCTGATTTACTTTCTGAGGTCTTGGTTTTTTGGTTTTGTTTTATTGGGTTTTTTTTTTTTTTTTTAGCATCTAGCAATTATTTACTAACTGCACATTTTTTCTTGTCATATTCCTCAAACAGATTTTGCAGTGTTTATTACTTCCTATCATCAAAAGCTTGTCTGGAAAATATTGCTATTTAAAAAAATTTTTTTTAATTTATTTTTTTGAGTGAGAGAGACAGTGAGCCAGGGAGAGGCGGAGAACAAGAGGGAGACATAGAATCCTAAGCAGGCTTTGCATTGTCAGCACAGAGCCTGATGCAGGGCTTGAACTAATGAACTGTGAGATCATAACATGAGCTGAAACCAAGATTTGAACACTTAACTGACTGAGCCACCCAGGTGCCCCTGGAAAATATTTCTTTTGAGTCACCTGTGTTTTTTTTTTTCTATCAGAAATCTCTTTTTTATCATTTAGTATTGCCAAGAAGTTAAATGTTTCCCTGCTATTTTTATTATGCATGGATTTTTTTTTTCCTTTTGTAGGCAAGTTATTTTCTTAGACTAGGTGCTTGAATGCCTTTTGTATGGGTCCCTTCCTTAAGGTTTCTGTGTACTCATCTTTAAACAAAGTTTAACACTCCACAAAGGCCAACTATTTGCCACAAAATGGTGTAGGCAGAATCTCCTTAACTTATTTGCTGTTTATTTGGATACTGGGAGGCAGGGACCATAGAAAATCACAATGACAGACCTTTGTGATGAGTACTTTTCTTCTGTATGGTTGAAACTTCTGGTTTGACTAACAATAGAACTCCCCTATGACCCAGCAATAGCACTGCTAGGAATTTACCCAAGGGATACAGAAATGTTGATGCATAGGAGCACATGTACCCCAATGTTCATAGCAGCACTCTCCACAATAGCTAAAACCTGGAAAGAGCCTAAGTGTCCATCAACAGATGAATGGATCAAGAAGATGTGGTTTATCTATACCATGGAATACTACATGGCAATGAGAAACAATGAAATCTGGCCATGTGTAGCAACATGGATGGACCTTGAGGGTGTTATGCTGAGCGAAATAAGTCAGGCAGAGAAAGACAAATATCATATGTGTGCACGTATAGGAGGATTAGGAGGAGCTTAACAGAGGACCAAGGGGGAGAAGAAGGGCAGAAATGGTGGGGGAAAGGGGAGAGGCAAACCATGAGAGACTCTTGAATGCTGACAAAAACTGAGGACTGGTGGATGTGGGGGGAGGAGGGGTGGGCATGGAGGAGGGCACTTGTGGGGATGAGCACTGGGTGTTATGTGGAAACTAATTTGACAATAAACTATTTGCAAAAAAAAAAAAAAAAAAAGAAACTTCTGGTTTGAGGGTCATTTCCATAAAGATAGCAAAAACTGTGTCCTGTCTGTGAGGAGGGGAGTTTTAGTTTGTTCCTCTTCTTTAGATGGGGCCCCCCGCTTTGGTAAGTCAGATTAAGCAAAGTGCCTTGAAAATAGCACATAAACTTTCTCTACAGCTGTGAAATTTACTGCTAGAATTTTTAGATTACATGCTTCTATATCATAAAATACTTAGTGTATTATTTAGTATCTTATATACATTTACTATGCTATATAAAATGTTATATTTTATAAAGTTTCATATATATACACATATGTATACAAATATACATACTTAAATATATATATTTATATTATATTATATTATATATTTATATATGTTATATATAAATATATATTACATTGTATAATTATTATATATTATATATTATATTTTATATATATGTATATATATACACACACAAACATACATATATACATATGCACACCACCCCGTGAAGATTTCCCAAATGCATGTATTTCAAAGAACTCACCAGACTCCACAGAACGCACTTACTTTTATTTAAAGGCAAAGGATACAGTGTAGCAAGAAAATGGAGAAGCAGGACATTAGAAGTCCCAGAGAGGGCTCCTGACTCAACTCTGCAGGGTTCTCATCTGTTCATGCAGACCACACTGCCTCCCCTGTCTCCTGCCTGAACTACCAAGATCCGTGCAAGGAATCTTGACTTTGGGAGAGCTCGGAGCAGAATTTCCCAAGTTTTATGCCTCGCTAGCCATGTCATCAGCTGGGCTTTCATAATCTTTAGGCCAGTTGGAAATCATCATTAAAGAAGCTGACCCTACAGATCATTAGAGTGTTCTAGCCTTTAAACAGCACATCATAAATCCCACTGCTCTCATCTTGGCCAAGAGTCAAAAAACAGATATCCTTATATTCCTAGAGATAGAGAGAGCATTTCCAGCCTAGCTGTAAACCAACTCTATCTTCCATATCTATATATACCCTCATCTCCAAACCTCCTTCCTCCCGCTAGGAAGCTAGGTGAATCAGAAGGGGGATAAAAGCATCCAGCAATGTCACTTATCTCTGGGCTTTCAGACAGTGGACCTTTGAATGGCAATGGACTGCAAGGGTATTACTTATCGTTCATAGTGCTCTGTTTCTCCCAATTGGAGATGGTGAATAGGCACACATGACTCAAAGTTCATGCTATAAGATTAAGGCCATCCCCTAGTTTCAATCTTGATGATGTTTTCTTCTATAAATTCACTGCTGCTTGTTCATTTGGTTTATTTCAGGAAAAGGGTGGTGTTGACAAATGAATTAATGCCACCACCTTCCCATGATATCCAGACAACTTCTTAGATCTGGAGGAGGGAAGAAGTTCCTAGGAGACCAGTGCCTGCAGTGTGAGTACCCAACGTTCTTGACCTTGGTGACAATGGAGTCAATATGAGGCACTTGCTCACATCATGTGGAGCCTGACTGATAGAGAAATTTATAATTCTAGACCTCAAAAGACTGAAGAACTATCATCACTCATCTCTCCCTGGCTCCTTCTTCACCCCTAACCCCCCAGCCCAAGTGAGGACCTATCACTGATTATTCATATATACTATTTTATAATTAACTGTATATGACTGTTCTCTACTAGCCTATGAGGTTCTGTGCAGGGAAAATTTTTTTCTCAGTTTTATATTCCTGGTTTCTAGCAGACTACACAGAAAATAGTATAAATATAATAAATGTTCAGATCCTCATATAACTTGAGTCTAATCTACAAGCTAGTGTCTTGAATTAAGAACCAGAATGACCAGATGGTTTTCTGCCTACATCAAGCCTTTTAGCAATTGTGGGTCAGGTGTTGCCTAACTTGGGAGTATTCCAGCCTCTGCCTACCCTACCCTACTTTGGATCTCTAAAGAATGTTCGTCACAAAGAAGTAAGCTAAAGATAGAAAAAAAGGACTGGAGGAGACAAATGGAATGATGGGGAAGTCTACAGGCGGAATTTATTCTTTCTCTAACATTTTTGGGAGGGAAAGTGAGGCTTTCTTCCAGAGATCAATGGTCTTCCAGAAGTGGTTTGTTCCCTAACTCTCTCCTTCAAGGATTTCCCTTTGCACTGTAGATAATCTTAGAATGGATGGCAACTTTAGCTTGTCAGCTATGCCTAATCAGTTGTAGCCCGTCTCTGAGCTAGAATGGATCATGGGAAAGTGGCTGGGGAAAGGGAAAAGGGCTGGGATAGATGAAAAAGATTCTTATGGAGGAGGTGGAAAACCAAGGAAAATTTTGTTGTCGGAGCACTTTTAGCTATTTGAAATCACCCCACCCCTTCACCCAGATTCTTTGTCCCATGTATCAAACCATGGCTTGGGGAGGACGGAGGATAACTGTTTGGCCTTCTAGAAGGAAAGTGCTAATATTTAAGGTGTCTGCAGTTTGTCCAGGGATTGCCCCAGTTTGTAGAACCTCCGGGATATCAGAGAGGTGATGCATGTGGTGACCACATTAGGAAACTCTGTTGGAGAACAAGCATATGCCTCCTTGGAGGGACTCCTTCAGTGTTCAGGATGCTCACAGTCTTTGCCAGCCTGAATGTCCTGGGAAGCTCCAGTCTGGTTGTGTGGAGAGGATGAGGGCTTCTCTGTTAGAGGAGATAAGCCCCTTGGATCTCAGCGACAAAAGTGCACCATGCTGGAAAGAAGCTATTTAATACATTTCCCTATTCCCATAAAAATCTGGAACTGGAATCTGAACTGTGAAGTCTGAATTCTCTAAGAATTTAACATCAGTTTACTCACAGGAAACCTCTGAGTTTAGTATCCTGCTCCCTAAAGGCCAAGAAGGGTTTCACAGATACCATGGAGTTAGACAAGAACTTAGATAATCTATTTCTACTCTCTCATTTTGTAGATGAGGAACTGAGTCCCAAAGGTAAAGTGACTTGCTTCAGGTCACACAGGTCAACTGTAGCAGAACATGGACCAGCTATTTTCCTAAGTCCAGTGGCCACTTTATGGCACCACTGAATTCTGTAACAACTGGCCCTTTGCCTCTCACTGCCCTAAACTTGGTTCCTGAGTTCTTAATAACATGTCTGAAACTAACAGGGAGTCTGGCAATGGGAGATTTGCACCAGCTTTGAGGGAACTAAAGACAAATAGTTAGCATTTAGCTGTCCTTCACTTTGTCATGAAGTTAAGAGTACTCAGCAACCACCCTCCACTCTCTGCACACCTCAAACCATTAAGTACAGAGCAGCAAAGAAGAAGAAAGGAGGGGGGCGCCTGAGTGGCTCAGTCAGTTGAGCGACTGACTTCAGCTCAGGTCATGATCTTATGGTTTGTGGGTTCAAGCCCCGCGTCGGGTTCTGTGCTGACAGCTCAGAGCCTGGAGCTGCTTCAGATTCTGTGTCTCCCTCTCTCTCTGCCCCTCCCCTCCTCATGCTCTCTCTCTCTCTCTCAGAAATAAATAAAACATTAAAAAAAAAATAAAAAGAAGAAAGGAAGAAAGGAAAGCAATCCTACAGGGAAAGGGAAGTTAATGGTGGCTAGAAAACAGAGGTTCTTTTCAAGAGGCTTCTCTTTTTCTGGAATTTCCATACATTATTGAATACTGAGATCATCAGTGAGGGCCCAGTGAGCCATCATTCACCCTGATCTTGAGTTGTTTTTATCACCAAGGCTGTAGAAGTTGAGAAGGTGTGAACTTCAGTAGTAACTAGTAGTAACTATACTCCAGAAAATGAGACCAGCTGGGTTCTACCAATTCTACTGTGTCTGGACTGCTTGTAGCGGGGGAAGAATCTCTCTGCTGAATTAGTATTCACCCTAGAGACTTGGGATTTCTCCAGTGAACAACAATTCCTGGAAATCCATGGAAATGAATTGTAAACTTTGTCCTCCTCAGAATCTTCCAGATTTCCCTAACTCTATGGGGTGTTTTTCTTTCTAAGTACCATAATTCAATAATAAATCTCAAAAACTATATTTTCATTGTTGCTGTTGTTTGGAAGGAAATGATTTTATGAAAACAAAACCAAATAAAACCAAGTAAACAAAACCAATACCCAGATTTTAAACAACTTGATTGATTTTCCCTGAAGACAGAGATTCACATCACCCAATTCTCTAATCCTCCCGTTTACTGAAATATACTTTGTATTTTTCCAGATTATGGGATTTGAGGACATTTACCAACAACATCTTCCTCTGCACGTGGCTCAGTCCTTTTACTGAGCTATGGCTTATTCTTCAGCATTCCAGATGACGATTCGTGGCTCCTTGGCCCATGCACAAGAGGAAAAAGTGTAGACACATTGCTAATTATTTCAGTACCAATGAAAGGTAATCTCAGGTAATGAAAAAAAGTGTTGTCTTTATTTGGTTGTGAAAGCTAGAACTTTATTAACATTATTCTATAAGTAAATTGTCTATTATTCTTAACTACTTAGTTTCCTTGGGAATGAATCTCCCTCATTACTGTATTTCCTGAAATTCAGACTATGTGGGCCCCTTACTTAGAAATTGTCTTGCTACGTAGTTTCAGAAGCAATGGCAAAGATACCCATTTTTTATTGGTGATTTTAAGCTGTCCATCACCTTGACAAAAATTTAAGATCAATCACATCATCCCAGTTTGAGCCCGCTTTGAGCAGCAGGTATATACTGTTCTAAAGGGAGAGAGGAAGCAGGGTGCCTGGGTGGCTCAGCTGGTTAAACATCTAACTTCAGCTCAGGTCACAATCTCATGGTTTGTGAGTTCAGGCCTTGCATTGGGCTCTGTGCTGACAGCTCAGAGCCTGGAGCCTCCTTTGGATTCTGGGTCTTCTCTCTCTGCCCCTCCCCTGTTCATGCTCTGTATATGTCTCTCTCTCGAACAAGGAATACATAATAAAAAATTGTTTCTAATAAATAAAAGGAGAGAGGAAGAAAGCTCTTCATCATGGGCGAGGGGTGGAGGTGGAAACATAATTTACACAGTAAGAGAACTGTGTTCTAAAGTCACTTGAACTACCTGGACCTCAGTTGCCTATAAAACAAGTAAGATTGAATGGGGTCTTCATGGAGAATGAAGGGCAAAACTAGTGATTTCTCAAGTTCATTGAGCTACAAATTCTACTTTTACAATATAATTATAACAAAGTTTTGATGATGTAAAGACAGATTTGTGCAAATAGGCACAGATAAGTAAATAGCAAAGATTCACATGTGGCTGGGATGCAGTTATTAATATATATGATTTTTAGAGCTAATAACCAATACTAAGATGATTTGGAGGATTGGTCATTAATAAGAGTGGCAAAAAAAAAGCTTCCCCACTATTGAGGGAGGCTGGGACTGTTAGGATGCTAAATGCCTGGGAATTGGACTGACTGCCTCAAGGCAAGTACCTAGATATTAATTGGTACTATTACTTGTATTTGTTGAAAAAAGGCAAAGTAGGAAGAAAGGAAGGGAAAGAGGGAAGGAGGAAGGGAGGATATTTAGTTTGAGTTGCCATATCTAAACTAAGTGCTCTTTTTCAAAGATAAAGATTGTATTTTTCACTCCAGCTACACTTCTATCCATTGTAACTTAGTAACATTTTTTTCTCTGAAAACAGTAAGAACCCTTGGATATAATCTTTCTTTGTAATTTTCTTATATGAGATGCTGCATGGTAATAGGCCCCTTAATAAGTAAGTACAGGGGTGTCAGGTGTGAGGGGGTCAAGGCTGTCCATGCTAGGAATTCATGGTACCTGCCAAAACTCAGGAATTCTCATGTCTGGTTGCAGTGCCAGATTCTGGTGATGATTTAAGAATTCCTTTTCCTGGCCCTCTGATTTGTTTCTGAAAAGACAATAAGAGAAACAGGGCAGGAAATGGCCCTGATAGCAAAGCTGGGTTTGATGCATTTCCTGGCTTTGGTGGCCAATATCACTGGACTCCTGGGGTATCAAGCTTTACAAAAGAAACTAACAATATAAAACAGAGCCATCTCAATCACTTTTAGACAGACATTTCCAAAAGTGTTAAGAAGCTATTTCCTGTTACATGTGATCAGATGTTTCCTGAAAACATCTGGGCTGTGATCCTTAATTTTCTTTCACAATCATAGTTCTACTTGCCAATTAATACTTTTAGAAAGCAAATGAGAAGTATAAATACTTTTATGTAGAATTATGTATTCCAAATAATGTCTATCATGTAAGAAAAGGGAAATATCCATTCAACGCCAGATCCCTTCCAGTTAGAGAAACAAACAATTCTTTTAAACATCTTTATGATTTAAGGTTTCAGTAACAACTCACAAATAGGCAAAAGTTTGCTATTTATTTAACCTTGGAAGAACACAGAAAGAAAGGCAGGGAATGTAGGCAGTGTGGAAGAACTCCTTTACATAGCTGGCCACTTGTGGCTTTAACAGCTGCAGGGGAAACTGGCTGAGGCTAAGGTTGAGTATTTCTGTTCAGTAAGGATATCCATGGTGGTAACTCTCATGATGACGGTAGTCATCCTGGTAACCATCTTGGTAGCCTTGGTGGTAGCTATGGTAACCGTAGCCTGCGTACTCATCTTCCGGGCAGCGCATCCCCAGTGACTGCTGAATGGCCATTTCCTGTCTCCGGAGTTGCATTGAATCAATTAAATCGTACACAATCACCATGGACCACATTGGGGAAGGATACCAGGATTTAACATTTCCATCTTTTCCAACTAGAAGCATGGAGAAGTACTCTGGGCTCACTTGAAAATAGTTACGGATGTCTTTCACCAAATGGGCTGGTATGTCTTCTCGCTCCACAACAGAACTCCCTAGAACAGTGTTATAAAACGTTGTTAGTGGATTGAAGAGCCAGCACTCAAGCAAACATCAAAATGAGAAGAAATCACTATGAGTATAGACAGAGGACACATAAGTCTGTTCCCTTTGGTTCAAAATCCAATCAAAGAAGGTTGCTGGGGTTTTCCACTAGAAATTAAATGTTGTTCCACAACATTAGTAGCATCAAACTTTGGGACACATGAGGTCTCTTTTATAGGAATGTTAACAAAATATAAAACCAGTCCTTTAATTTAATTCTGGCAAGATCAACTTATTTCAAGTCTGTCACGAACAAAGATTATATTATTTGTATTTCTAAGTTTATTTCCAATTAGCTTAGTTACTTCTTTGCAAGTATGGATTTCCTTTTGATACTGTGGTTTTTATAAAAGAAAGCTTATTTCCTTGTCAAAGGAGAAAAATACCAATTATGTAAGATGTGAATAAATGTATTTAAAACTATTATGGTCACTGAAGAGGGGGAACGGGGAGGGTGCTGAGGCTTTCTGGGCCACAGAGTTTATGCACATTATCTCATGTGAATAGCTTGATCTTGGAAAGAAGAACAGATTTGCTTTCTGAAAACTTTAATTGCTAGTCATTTTCTTACAGCATCTCTGAGCCTTTCAAGTATTTATCCTCATGTTCTGAAAAAGAATCAGTAAGATAGGACCTACCATGTGCCTCATAAAATTATTGTGGGAATTAAATGAGGGGACATAGATAAAAATGCTTTGTAAATCATAAAGTCCTATACAGACAGAAGGCATTTTTCTAGTTAAGAAAATGGATATTTTTACTACCACTTTTGAATGATTTTATATTAAGAATATTAGTGGGTGCATTCTACTTCCTGTGTGCACATGTACACACATATGCGCATATACATACGAGGTAGGTGGGTTTGTAACTGTGTTCACCTTAGAGGCACATCCACGGGTTGTATATAATTTAATATAATTTGACAGAACTTAACATTTTTTTTAATATTTATTTTTTTGGAGAGAAAGAGAGACAGAACATGAGCAGGGGAGGGGCAGAGAAAGGGAGACACAGAATCTGAAGCAGGCTCCAGGCTCTCAGCTGTCAGCACAGAGCCTGATGTGGGGCTCAACCTCAAAAACTGTGATGTGAGATCATGACCTGGGCCTAAGTCGGCTGCTTAACTGAATGAGTCACTCACGCACCCCTAACAGAACTTAAAAGTAGTTCATACTGTTTTAAAATAACATTACTTTACCATTAATAGGGAACAGTTCTAAAACTCCCCCAACTTCCTCTCCAACCCCTAAAAGTTTCAGAATGGTTATGTGGCGCAGACCTGAAAGAAAAAAGAAAGCCATAGAATTGGTTAATCATCTTTTACTTCCAAAGGCCATACCTGGCAATTAGAAATTTCTACCTGGCAGTATAGAACATAACCTGATTAGTTAAAATAATTCATTTTTCACCATAACAAAGTAATTAAATACTTTTAAAACCTTGAAAAAGACAAATTGCAGATTTAGGATTATCAACAGGGTCAGGTGTGGTTTGGTTTGCTTTGCTTTGTAGATTGAAATAAAAGAATTTGCTCTTAAACTGTGCTTCTATTAAATAACAAAACAAAAATGAAGCCATTAGAACATTAAAACAGCTAGGATAATCTGACATTTCTAGATAAGCATTCTGGAAAAAGAGTCATTCCTGAAGTTTCAATGCTTGCACAGATAATTCAACTGTCTCTCAGAGAAAAGACTGCAGAACCCACATATTGGGATTGTTAGAGGAATAGTTCTGGCTTCCTCGCACAAAAGTCTGTCAGCTCAAAAGGCAGTTTCTTATCACTTATTTAGAGGATTCAAAGAAGCGCTTAAGCAAGCACAGCCTGCTTACCCCCTTCAGCTAGAGTTTCAGGGAAGGAGAGAAGGTCATGCCTTGATAGCTTGTTGGAATTCTTTTGAAGATGAAGTTCACGTGAAAGGGTTCAGGGGAGAGAATCTAGGAGGACAAGGGGGCTGTCAGTTCACCATATTAAGATTTCATGGTGTGAGGCAAAGTGCCAGCCTTGTCAGGGTCACAACTGGGGACTAAGAATATGAATTTTGATGGTGTTCATTGTTCAGGGGAGAAAACCGGAAGCTGCAGGGGCAGGGTGGTTTTAAGGAGGAGCTAAAATTCAAGCCAAAGGCTATTTTAAAAAAATGTTTTGTGGTCTTTGCTCTTTTCCCAGAGAAGTGAAGCATCTGTTCTACATGTTGTTGAGTCATGTTTTCTAAAGGGAAGATCAGGAATTTAATTATTCCCAGAAAATATGACTGGTTTACATTTCCTGTATATTACAAAAGGGTTTGCTTACACTACTATGACTTAGGTTCTGTGTGCAGAGATTAGAAATGAAACATCACCTAATCACCGCTCGATAGATGTCTTTACAAAGTTAATAATCCATGATTTTATTTATATTCTTATCGTGAAGGGCCATTAACTGCTAAGAACTTCTGTTTTATCTACTGACATTGGTGGTTCTAAATAATTTTAAATATGCTTAACAATCAAAAAATCTTATATACTATAAGCTTAAAATTATTTGATAAGAGAGGTATACATAAAAATTCATGACTTTTCTAGTTCTTACTATTATGAGCTTGTTTCCTGCTTGCTTTTGTGAGTTATTATGTCATGTCATAAAACTGAACGTATTTATAATTTTTAGGTACTGGATCATAGCAGGGACCCAGGCTCTGTTAATGCTTTACAAAACCTATACCCCCATCTTTTTATAAAGCAAGCACGGTTTAACTAATAAATGATTCTTCTTCCTAATAGTAGTATCAAACTAATGCTGATTCATCTGTGTTCCAATTAGGAATTTTTAAAATCTGTGGCTCCTAGTTACTTTTCCACGCCTCTAATGACTGTTCAAATCCTTCCTCAGCAGAAGTGTATTTTAAGTGAGATTTCAGTTGTGAATTCCACTTTTGAAATTGCCCTTAGCTCCTTGGTTCACCACTGAACTTAGTAATAAGTTCTATGCATAATAACTATGCATTTTCCTTTCTATATGTCCATATTCAAAATAATACTTTAGGCCATCAAGATAATAATTTTCGTATAGAAAGCAAATGTTAGTTTTCAAAACACTGAGCAGCTCGGTACAAAAAATGTAAATAATACACTATGTTTCTCTTTGACCTATGTGTCTGAAAAATAAGATTCTGTTTAAGAGATCTTGCTGTCTTTGATGCTCAATTATAGATTAAAATCCTTTTTAAGGGAATGGCAATATAGTACAGTTTACTTCCACTAATATATTAATTCTCAAAGCCATTCATGTTTTTACAAAAGGCATTTCTTCCATGGAGAAGTAACCCCCAATGTTTTTACCTAAGTATTACCTAAGTGAATGATGATACCTGAGTTTTGTGATGTCAAGACAAGTTTTAAAAAAACGAACAAGAAGGCATATAACACAGATCACTGAAAGGAAAGCAGTACGTATTTTCAAATACTTCAGTGAAGAATCCAAGGAGGGGAGAATATTGAGAAAACACAAAGAAAACCCAAAGAGCTCCAGTTGACTAAAGCTCTGGTCTGAAAGCAACTTTATACTCAATACAATTGAGTAAGTGTCTGGGAATCTCCAGTCTGGACTGAGGAATATTTGGATGATCTAAGCTTCTATGTTCCATTTTAGAATGACCAGGAAAAGAGTATGGGAAAACAGTGATGACGAGGCTTCCCACTCACCAAAATTGCAGGCCTGGCCACTGAGGGCTGAGAGCTGCTGTGAATAGGCCCAGTCTTCATCACTGGGGGCAGAGATCACCAGCAACCGCCTCCTCCATCGGAACCTGGAACAGACAGGGGGCCGTGATTACTGCTTCAAACAGTAGAGGCTAGTGTAAGAAAGCAGAGTAACTTTAGCTGTTGGGTTTTCCTGAGCCCAGAATATAAAACACTGGCCCTTAGAAGTATCTCCTAGCTCGTCAAAGCCATTAAACTGCATTTCCACATTTACTGCTCTCTTTCTGTTATAACTTCATGGTCTGCCGACTGTGGCATTTGCACAAAACATCAGGAATGAGTCTGGCCACCAGGCCCAGTGAAGTCACTTAAGGAGACTTGAAGTTTTCAGATGCAATGAAGACTGGCCCAAATTGTATCTTATATTGTAGCCACAGAAATAGGGAATCCAAAGAAAATGGAAGTAAACTCACAATCTAATAGAGTTTGCAGGGGAGAGGGTGTTAAAAATCAAATGTATGGACAGAAAACAAACTGAAGAAGAGAACTAAGTTTTAAGGAGGTGACAGTGACAGGAAGAAGGAAACTAGCAAAGTGGTTCCAAGGGTCAAGGAGAATTCCTGGGAAAACAAAGTCCTGTGTACCTTTCTCAGTAGCCAGTTCTTCCAGAGGCAAATGCAAGTTCCAAAACATAGCCTACTATAAGACCCAACATTATAGAGTCCTCTGTGAAGTGGGATGGGCCTATACCTCGAGCCTAGGACTTTAGCATGTACAGTAAATGCTGCTACAATGCAGTAGGGTAGTAGAAAGAGCTTTTGCCTTGTAACCTAGAAACTGAGTTCATGTTTTGTCACTGCTACTTTTTGGGTTCTGTAAGCACATCACTGAGTTCATCTGAGTCTCAGTCTTTCCTTATCTCCACAATGAAAAATAGCATCAACTTCAAAGAGGTATTATAAGAATTAAACTAAAATCTGTCAGTGTAAGTTATTTATGTGATAACATGGGTATAAATGTGGGCTTCTAGATGTAGAAGTTTGTCCATTAATAGACCTTGGACCTTTGCCTCTCATGACATATGATAATTTATTCAATCCTTATGTTTGTGTATCATTTCATAGCTCACTTTCATCTATCCTGACATTAGAGGTCATTGAAGGCACAGCTTTCTGTCTTCATCTTACAGATGACAAAATGGGGCTTAGAGAAGTAATTTGCCTAAGACATAATTGTATATCTAACAGTTGATACCAAAATAAGATTTCTCTGACTCCCAGGCCAATGGTTTCCCTAGTTTATCACCCTTGGAGATCCCGAGGCTTAGCTAATAGAGTCAGGGTCCCAAAGGAGATATGAAGGAGAGAGGGAATGCATCTCCAGGGCAACTGTATGGAGTTGTCCCAAACTCCACCTTTGCTGGAGGAGGGGTTTTACTTTCTGCCTTCTGTGCAGACCACTGTGGAGTGCTAGTACATTCCCTGAGCGGGAAGCCAGTTGATTTTATTCATGCCTTCTCTCCCTATGCTCATTCTAGCCTCACAGTGAACATGAGAGTTTTCAATCCCAAAGAAAATGGCCTCTTGGGGGAATAGTGGTTTGGGTGAATGAGAGAAAATGATAGTCTGATGAAATACAACCTCTGAATGGAAGCCTGTAGGAAGGCTCGCCAAGAACTGCTTACTGTGACATTACATTTGCTTCCTCTGCTTGTTTCTCTTCAAAGGGAAAGAAAAACTAAAATCTCCACTGAGGATAGGGAGATGAATGTATTTGGCATGGAGGAGGGGAGAGGAGCATCTGAGATTGTCCGAGGTCTCTCGGGAAAGGGAACAGTGATCACAAACATGGTCTCCTGTACTCTCCCGGCTTCCTTAGGAGGCATGCCAGTCCAGCTCTGGCCCCCCAGCTGGCATCCAAACCAGGCCAGCTTCCCTGGCCTCACACGGAGCTGTAGGGTATCCTGGAAGGAGCTATTTTGGGTGAGGTATATTTTGGCTTGTTTACCTGTGTGCACCACTGAATGCTATCCTGATTGGATGGGGACAGGATCTGAGACTCCCTGTCGCAGACAGAACCAAGCAAAGGTCATTTCCCCTAAGTAATGATACTTTCTCCCACAGACTGAAGGAAGTAACTTCCATAGCATATAACAAGAGATGTCAGTGTGGTCTAGATCCTTATTTTGGACAAATCGTTTTTCTGTCACTTTAACTCATCAGTAAATAAAAATTCTATGAGCTGTGTGTGTGTTTGCTTCCCTTAACTGGCATTTCCGGATTAGTGTGCATTTGCCCACTCTTTGGGGCTTCTGTCTCAGAGGAGTGTAATTATAGCCTGAACTAGATGAGTGTCACTAAAGACCAGACTGGCTTTAGAGTCTGGTCAGCTGAAACCAGGCTGTATAGATTCACCAACAACTCAGCAAATTTGAAGGAAAATTCCCATTTGGATACTCATTTATTTATAGAACTGCTATTTAAAATTTTTTTTCCTTCAGTTCTCTATGCCTGGGTTTCAATCTTGAGGTGTTTACTAAATTTCCTCCTACTGCTCGCTTCATGACAAACTTCTTTAACCAGGAGCTGAATAACTGGTCCCAATACTACTAATAGCATTCATTGATTACTTACTTTGTACTAGGTCCTGGGCCATTGTGGTGAATTTACTTTTCACAACAATCTTAAGAATAAATACGTTTGTTAGTCGCACTTTGCAAATGAGAATACTAAAGCCTGGAGAAGTTAAGTAATCAGCCCAAGGTCACACGGCTATAAGCTTCACTTATTGTGAACAAGTCAGGAATCAAACTCAGGGTTGTCTTACTCAACCCTTTAGGCTATACACGATTCCACATTAACTGTTAAGACCAATGATAATCATCGGCACAGTGATTTCGTGAGTTGTGACCACAAATTATGCATAGCTACAGGACATCAAAATTATAATCATATCCATTCTGTGTATCCACAACAGATGCATGTTCCTAAAATAGTACTGAATATGAAAGCCCGTAAGGCTCTGATATTAGAAGGAAGATGCATTTACATATCACAGCACCCTAACCGGTACAAAAGACTTGAGATGCAAAATGTGGGTACAAGTCTTAGAAATCAAAGATATGCCAAATTCAAATCAGTTATCAACTGGAATGAGCACTGCAAACTTTGGGCATGAGCAAAACTGAGATAATGTCAAGCCTTCCCTGTTAAGTCTTGAAACCCATGACACAGTGATTATAAAAAGACAGTCTGCCTGGGGATGGTAAGAAAAATCAGGGTGTGTGTAGCTGCAGGTCTCAGGGCTGGCCCAAATCCGTGGTTATAAATAACATCAGTGGACTGAGTGGTAACGGCCTGCTGTAGAGATCGGGCAACGAGAGTTTATGGGGTTGGTTCAGCAGGTATGCATCTTATCGCCCTGGAAGATTTAGAATTAAGAAGAGCAAGTTTTCAGAGCATTAATCATAGTGATAATGTATACTTCTAAGAAGGATCCTGGTCTTCTTTATATACATAAGTTATGTACTTGTGAAACTTAAAAGAATTTGGGTTAATAAAATGACAACCTTGAATCTTTAAATTATAATGTAGGATTGAATAATTGGTTTAGATGTGTGGTTTTAAGTTATGTGCAGTGATTGGAACATCTGAGAAAACTTTAGATTCACTGTATTTACAAGATTAACTAATTAAACTTATGGATTGTTAAAAGTACTCAAAAAGATTTTGTTTATTTCAAACAATTCAAAAATATATATTAACTATAAAATGTTTGAAAGAATAAAATTGTTTAATTATTGAGTTTGTAAGCAAGATCAAACATTATACAAAGCCCCTTAAAAGTGATAGCTAAAATTTTCTAGGTTATAAATAGAATAAGATTTAAAAGCCTAACTTAAAAGTTTAAGAGAGAGCTAAAGGAGAAGGCAAGGGAAGGAAGGGGGAGGAGAGAATGGGAGTAAGGAAGGTAAAGGAAGAAAAACACCTCAAAGGCAACAATAAGCTTTGATCATCCATCTTTCTTCTAAGTCACTGCCAGAGAGATGACCTTGGATCAGAAGTTGATGTTTCAGTGCCCCCAAGACTAGACAAAGAGCCGTCAGGTGGAGAGTTAGAGCCCTTTCTCAGCCAAAAGAGTGACCTAAAGACTTGAGCCTCAAGTCCTTATAGAGTCTTGCACCTTCCATCTCCATTCCAGACGCTTGCACTGCACTGACAATTGGAATGAAGAAGAACCTCAAGTTCCTTTCAGCTCTGAAATCCCTGTGGTTTTAGGGATATATCTTTTCATTTCAAACTCTGGGCTTCTGGGCTAGACTAAAAATAATTCACATTTTATTTTCAAAGTGGGTATTAGATCAGGATATGGACTTTGGGAGCCAGATTCTTCTGGGCCTTGAGTCCTGGAGCTGACACTAGCTAGGTGATGACAGAAAGTTACTTAATCTCTGTCAGCCTCAGTTGTCCCATCTAAACTCAACAATAGTTACAGTATTCAGATCATAGGATTGTTGTGAAGATTAAATTTGGGAAGGTGAAGCGCTCAGCACAGAGGTGAGCATACAAAAAGCAATCCCAGCAATACTGGGGTGGAGTCAGGGCCATAGAGGCAACATAGCTGGTAAATTGCAGACCCCAAACTTGGATGAACAGTAAGTCCTGTGCTCTTTACACATCATGAGGTTATCTTTTAAGAGAACTAAGCCTCCTGAATCTAGAGCAGTTCAGAGTATCTATCTACTTACTAACCATAGAATTCTTGATTCTCCAATTCACACATAGAGAACATGCTTTATAGACACAAGTAAGGAAGTTAACAGCCTCCAAGTAAATGCTTGCTTCATTTCTGGAGCCTCTTGGCTACACAGTACAGCTGGGTGTTGGGGGTGTGGAGGGGAGATGTTATACTGAGATCTCTATGCATTTATTCGCTGTAGGTGGAACTTCTGCAGTTTTGTACTTCCTAGGGCCCCAAAGGCACTGTAGAATTTTCATCCACCATGGGGGAAGGGATGGAGAAGGGAGGAAGTGGAGCAATTTTTTTTTAATAGTCTTCTCTGTGTATTTACTGAAGTTTCCCTACAATGGTTTTCAATAAATCCTCCTCCCCAGGGAATCAGGGAGCTGAGTCAAGAGCATTTCTCCTTTTGAGGTCCTAGAGGGGCTTTTGTTGTTTTCTGCAGAATTGGAAGGAAGCAGAAAATCAAGCAGAGTGTTCCAAATCCTGTGTGAAACCAGAGGGGCCTAATAAATAAATATGTAAAATAAAAATGCAGTATATAAAGCCCTCCAAGTTCACTGACAGAATAAATTAACCCTCATGGGTCAGAATTCTTTATTCTGTGCCAAAAAAGAAGCAGAAAAGAGAGAAAAGGCTATCCAAAGCTGCCAAATCAACATTCAAGCTTGAAGCTGAACCCAGCCAACCTTGTGACCAGAGCCCTTTTGACAGGAAAAGACTAAGCCCAGTGGCCAGAGGGCTGTGAAGCAGACAGACCTTTCACCTGGGCAGGTCTGCACACATGTCTATGTTGTGTTTCCTTGACCTTTTCATTAGCTCACTCAGAACACGTTCCCACCTGCCTCCTCAGGGAATCCAAAGGTGAGGTACCTGGACAGGAAGTTCTCCAAAGACTGCTTCTTGTCTTCCTTGCAAACAATGCCCTCCTTCTTCTGCTTTTCCATATCTTTGATTCGGGACTGGAACGTATCGATCAAATCAAACACAGACTTCATTGCTATGGGCACTTCATAGTATTGCTGTTTAAGAAAGCATAGAGAGCATGTAATATATAAGGGTGTTTCTTCCAGGAAAATTCAGGGGGCACTGGAGAAATCAGTCTCGAGGGTTCACTAATTTATACACTCTCTTCTGCAAAAATACCTCTGCTGATGTTTTGAGGTTCAGATTCCATGAAACAACTGCCCCTTATGTTTAATGAGAATTTCTTAACTGCATGCCTTTTATGGGAAAGGGTCCATGACTTCCTTGTCACACACCCTAGGCTTACTTCCCTACCTCTGGGACTAAGCCAGTTCCTGTTCACTGCACAACCGAAGAGAAGGTGAGAAATGATGTAATTGAGATGAAAACTGAATAACCTTTTGGAGTATCTGACTTGAACTATGAGAGTAATTTTCCACCAGAAGGAACACAGTTCTGTGGCCATCAGGAATCTACACAAACTCTTCGTGATTCCCAGAGGCTGTTTTATTGAGCAAGCATCACTTAAAATTAGGTCATGTTTCTACATGTATCCCCAGAAAAAAAGCTGGAATCCAACTTAAAGATAATGCACTTCAGTTTCCTGGATCAGAGCTGCCTGCGCTTAAAGCAGCAACCTATTTGATTTGACGGGTGGCCGAGCATTGCCAGCATGAACTACAGGAAAGTCTGGACATGGCGTGGAGCTAAGCCCCCAGTGGGGATTCAGTAAACTAGAATGTGAAAACTGGCAGAGACCTTTGGGCCCACCTAGTTCAGCCCCTCATATTAGAGGTGAGGCAACACAAGTGAGGAATGAATTCAAGGTTACTCTCTCCAGATCCAGAAGAATACCGCAGGTTGAATGAGCTATTCTGATAGTTCAAGTGACCTTTCTCCTGATGATGTTCATAGAAGTAGGATAGCTATTGATGCACTAGAATAGTAAAGACAGTGCAACCTGGAGCCAGCCTGTGTGGATATCAGGCGCAATGCTAAGTGGGCTAACATGGGCATGTTACTTAACCACTCTGGGCCTATCTTTGTTCTTCTGTAAAATAAAGATAATACTCGTTATTTATCTCAGAGGTTTGAGATAGAGATTGTAAAGGGTTGAGGTGAGTGCCTGGCATAAGGAAAATACTTAACAAAGTTAGCTATTTTTGTCATTATTAATAGTAGTAGTAGTAGTAGTAGTAGTAGTAGTAGTAGTAGTACATGGCAGTTTTTCATGGTTCAGAACTTCTGTCCCTAAGCATGAGAAGCAAGTAGATCTTAAGTAGTAGTAGTAGTAGTACATAGCACAGTTTTTCATGGTTCAGAACTTCTGTCCCTAAGCATGAGAAGCAAGTAGGTATAAAATCCTACTTTCCATGTGGGATCGGGAGGTAAACTTCCAGACCTTTCCAGAATAAGTCTATGTTAAATCGGGCTTTCCTGAAGGAAGAAGCCAAATACTCTTCACCTTTTATCCCTAAGGCTTGGCACATCATAGCTACTCAACCAGTGTCTGATGGATGCATGACATTGATATTACAGAAGAGTTTAGTCTGAGTCAACAGCTGGGCCATATGAAGTCATCCAACCCAGTTCTTTCCATAGACCACATTTCTAGGCACACATTCTATAAGACAACGTGGAATACCTGGACCTTTTCAAAACCTTGCCACTTAATAAAATAATTTGTGCATCTTCATACGTCTTATAGATTCACTGACAAAAAATTTCAGAGTTGCTGTCCTAAGGAATGGAACTGTACCATCTAAAACAGAAACCTGTACCTTGACTCTCAGGTCCACATCTGTAAGCACCATGAAGAAGTCATTATAGGTCATTCCATACTCTTTCCTCAGCTCACCAATGAGATGCTGGTCTACAAGGTCCTCATCATCCACCACTCGCATGGGTTTTTCATTATCTTAAAGCAAATGAAATGTGAATGAATACAGGTGGAATAAGACACAAATAAGCGGGAAGCAAACGGGTGAAGGCTCTGAGTCTCCATCCTGAGTTAATCAGAACAGCTTTCATTAACTGCACACATTCAACTAACATTTTGCTTGAACAAAAGTTCCCCAAGTGAATAAGTAAACATAGAAACAAATGAATTAACTCATTTTGAAAGTTAGTTTTCTACAGATGGTAAAGCCCCATCTCTGCCTACCCTGATCGCAGTGAATCAGAAGGAGCAAAGTGAGAGTGAAGGCTGCTGACTCACCCCTGGAAGAAGATTGCCAACTCTACCCTGGGAATGAGTCATCACCTCATCTCACCAAGGAAACTTCAAATTTATTTTAGTTTTTGTTTTTGTTTAAAAACTTTTTTTTAGTTTTAGTTATTTATTTAGTTGAGTCTAAAATCTGTTTTTTTCCTCACTTTTATTATGGAATCACTTTGAGACTCAGTGAACTATGTCACTGCTATAACGAGAAACAAGCCTATGTTCAGAGCTTCCCACAGGTTCATTTTAGCTCCAAAAATGTAGAGCTCTTCATAATACAATTTTTTAAGTTTATTTATTTATCTTGAGAGTATGAGAATATGAGCAGGGAAGAGGCAGAGAGAGGGAATCCCAAGCAGGCTCTGTACTGTCAGCGCAAAGCCCAATGAGGGGCTTGATCTCACGAATCATATCATGACCTGAGCTGAAATCAGTAGTCAGATGCCTTAACTGACGGAGCCACTCAGGTGTCCCTATTATACAATTTTGTAAGTGAATACAATTTCAAGCAAAGTGTTATTAAATGTATGGAAGTTTTTAACCATTATGTATTCTTTAAAACATCAAGCCCTAAAAATAAATTATCATAGTTCAAAATGGTTTTTGAACACATCACTAGGTGGATGGGAAGTTTGAACATGGCAACTCTTACGTCTGGAAATCAGTTTAACACTTCTGAGATGAAAATGCTATTTCCCTCCCAGGTCACAGTGCTTCCCTTAACCTACAAAACTTACAAAAAAAATTTATCTCCCAAATAATTCCCTGTATTTTGAAAAAAATGTGAAAAAAATAAAGTCAGCAAATACATAATAATAGATATATTCATGAAAAAACTCCATCACTTGCTATCCACACTGCTACTCAATAAATACTACTACAGTAGAAACAGCCACAGTTTTGCAGACACAGAGATTATGGAGCTTGAGCACCACAGACTGTTGCTCTTTTACTGAGAAAAAGGAGATGATTACAATTTATTACTTTGGTTAATTTGATTAAGATCACTGAAAGCATACAAACAAGAAACCTGATTTCCCCCAAAGCAGATCAAAATGCAAAGAGAAAGAATCTGCTTTCCTCCCCCAAATTGTGACAGTTCTTCACAGAGGCAGTTCAAACGCATGGGATTATGGCTGACGGCTTATATGAGGACCAAGCGCTGCCTGCAAGTGAAAAATTATATCCTTCATACATATAAACTATTTTTATGTTTATTTATTTATTTTGAGAGAGAAAGACAGAGACAGCAGGGGAGGGGCAGAGAGAGAGGGAGAGAGAATACCAAGAAGGCTCTGTGCTGTCAACACAAAGCCCGATGTGGAGGTGGATGCCACAAACCATGAGATCATGATGTGAGCCAAAATCAAGAGTCAGAAGCCACCCAGGCACCACTAAACTATTTTTTTTAATGTACATTTTTGCTGCCATGAATTAATTACTGAGTAATTTTAAAAAACTGCCAGATTCATGTTGTTGGTTTTTGTTTAATATGTCTCGTTGAGCTAAAAAAGCAGCTTGCTGAAGAAAATGCATAGTAGACATTATTCATGGTTAAAAGGAAATAAAACAATAGAAAAATACATCCGTACAGAAATAGACACTGGAAAACGTCCAGAAGGACATTTAGTTGGTAACAATGGCTGCGCCTAGGGAATGGAAAAGGTAACTGGAAACTTTCACTATTTATTCTACACATGTCTATATTATGTAAAATTTAACAAGGAGCATACTTTACAATTAATAACAATAACATAAATAATTAAAAACTAATTTTAAAAATGCTTTTAATAACTAATAATTCTAGGGGCGCCTGGGTGGCTTAGTCGGTTAAGTGTCCGACTTTCACTTAGGTCATGATCTCATGGTTCGTGGGTTCGAGCCCCGCGTCGGGCTCTGTGCTGACTGCCAGCTCAGAGCCTGGAGCCTATTTCAGAGTCTGTGTCTCCCTCTCTCTCTGACCCTCCCCTGCTCACGCTGTCTCTCTCTCTCTCTCCTAGAAATAAATAAAAATATTTTTAAAAAAATAACTAATAATTCTAAAACTTTACAAATCAGATTTCCTCTTGAATCTAGGAATTACTAGTTTTAAGTCCCAGCATACAGTCATTTTTACTTTTGTTCATTCAACAAAGTATTTGTTGCCAGTGTCCTGAGCTAAGTCTATGGCTGGGTGCTGGATTTGGAAATATGAGCAATTTGGATAGAGTTCAAGCTCCTAATTAGAGTCAAAATGAGACCATTATCTCTACCTAACAGAGAAAGTTACAAAAATCACTAAATGGCTGAGATGGGAGGAACTTGGAGAACGTAGTAGGTTTCAAAAATGGCCCCAATTCTTCACCTTTCTCTATACCTAAAATCTTTGCCCAGTAACTGCTGCTTCTCGTTACAGTGAATGAGTTACAAACTGTCCTGCCTCTCGATTCTGAGCTCATCTATATGACGGCCAGTGCTAGCTGATGTGAGCAAAAGTGACACGGAGGCTAGAAATGAGCCTGTGCCTTTAGGATTGCTTTTGCCTCTACCATCGCCATGAAAACGATACGCACACTAGCCTTCTGAAGAACAAGTTCCACCAAGTTACCCTGACCTCAGCCCAGACAGGGCTATTCCAGATCAGTCGACACCAGCTGACTCTAAAGTGTTCAAGCCAAGGCCGGGTCAGCAGGACTGCCAAGCCAACCAGCATCTGACTGCAAGTACGTGGACCAGCCTCACCAAGGCTCACCAAGCCCAGGCCAGATGAGCTGAACCCTATAGGCTTGTCATTGAATGTTTTATAATTAGATGCCATTACACAGTCTTACTGTGGCAACAGAGAACTGACACAGACATTGTCTGGTAGAACCCAGTCATGTAACTGAGAACCAATAATATATGAAACAATTTTTGAAACAGGAACTGAAGCAGACACTATGGTGTGCTGTGTAGATCGAACCTTCAGAAGCAAGGCTGCTGTGAAGGTTAGCAGCTGACTCCTCTGAAAATCACCGACCTTAGAAAGGAGGTGCCTTTCCACCAAGTTACAGTCTTCCTAGGGGACAGCCCACACTCAGTGACTGATGGAGTGACGAGGGGGTAGATCTAAAAAATGTCATCGTTGCCTCAAAGTGAACCACTCCAAAGGGTTCACTGCATTACAAACTCCCTCTCTGTTCTCTTGTACCCCTCACCTCTCATAAGCACTATTCCCGAGGATACTCCCCATTAACCGCATACATGCAAATCTCAGTTTCAGAGTTTGTTTCCCAGAGAATAAACCCATCACAGAGCCCACCAAGGGAGCAATCTGCTCAAGTTCACATTACTATTTAAAAACAGACTGAGGGTTAAGGCCCAGGTAACATGACCTCACTCTTACTGAGTATTCTCTCTACTTGACCAAAATATATATCACACTCAAGGACAGAAGACCTAGGACCAAGATTTAAGCCAAACTTTGTTCTAACTGGGATATACCAAGAAACCAATTACATGGCCTGTTTTTCCCTTTCAACTAAAATATTTTCTGAAACATTTTGACCTGACATTAAAAATAAAACATTTTACACTTCCAGACTGCAGAATATCTACATCCCAAATGGATGTTTGTGCTGAGGAAAATCAGTGAAAGCATCGATCAACAGTGGCTCCTACAAGGATGAGAGCAGCTCTACCATAAGGCAGCACCCCCCTCTGGCCCAATTCTGAGGAAGGGAGGCCAGCCCTCAGCTCCAGCTGCCTGCCCCTGCCTCAGGGCTCCATTACGCTTGGTGTTTTGTCTCAGTCAGGGCTGGGTGAACACAAGGCTCTCCTTGGTCTGGAAATGCAGCATCAATTTGGCAGCTTCTTGTTACACTTATCCAAGTTTTGCCAAAGTTCTCTAGATCTTTGCAGGGATTAGAGGCAAACACTCTTTAGGACACATCCTATAAACACTCCACATGGTCTTGATCCAGCTAAATGGATCCACAGATCCAAACCCCATGGGGTGGGATTTGGCTATTCCACACAGCCTGTCCCTGACCTAAGATGACTTAGGAGGGACAGGAGGGAGCTTGAACTCTGTCACACCCTAGTGGGGATTGGTCCTGCAAGTGGGGCATTGGCCAGGGTTTCCATCCTTTAAGGTTCTCAATTCGCAAGTGGAGGTGGTAATAGATTTCTTCATGTATTTGTTCTTCCATGTCTGACTAGACAGCATGACACTGAAGAAAAACTCAGCTCCAGCAACAACTTATAAATCACCAACTGTATGCCAGGCACATTCGAAGTTTCCATCTGTGACGGCTCCTTCTCTACAATATCCATGGTATCTCCTACTCCCACTCTGTCTCACCTGAGTTCAAGCATTCTGCCAATGTTCCTGGACTCCTTCGGCTTCTCCCATTGCTTCAGATGTTCCTAATCTTCTCTAGCAGTTTTTCAAAGCATGAGCCACTGTCTACCTTCATCACAATCACCTTGGGGTACTTGTTAAACTCACAATCTTTGGATCCAGACCAATTAGATCAGAATTTCTAGTGGTGAGGCCCTGGAGTCTGCATTTTAACAAGTTTTCTGGGTGGCTGGGTTGCCATCTAAGGACAGAGAACAAGGACAGGATAAAATCCAAATCCTAGGCATAGCCACCAAGGCCATTTTTGCCCTGGCCTCAGCCTATCTTAGCTAGCTGATCCCTTAACTCTTCCATACAATATGCTCCAGCCTCTATTTTCAGTTTCTAGAAATATGTCTTCTCTTTCTGGAATGCCATCCCTACCCCTGTCCACATGGGAACTCCTAATTACTTCTATAACTGGTCTTTACCTCACCTGTGCACTCACAACACTTTTAGCCACTTCTGCAATAACGCTTATCACCCTGCATTGCAACAGGTTGTTTACACATCTATCCACTAGATGTGAGCAATCTATCAACAGGGACTAACCTTTGATCATCTTCTAAATCCCTGTAGCTTGGCACACATAGACACTAGGTACAGATTTGATAATCATGAAATCTCTCCCCTAAGAAAGATATCACGTGAGAAAAAAGAGGGTAGTGAGGAATAGAGTGAAGAAGGTGAGCAGTTCCGGGTCAATATAGAAACCCCATCATCAAACCCTTACACTTCCTAGATCTTGTGAGCCTATAACACAGCCAGTCGAAGTGTAATTTGAAAAAAATCATATAGATTTATTTTCTAAATTTGGGATTTCACATATGAAAATATAATTGTATTAATCACATTTAAATTTTTCTATATATTATGATATTTTGACATCTTAAAACCCCTTTCTGACTAGGGAGAGACTGCCCCTTCCCAAAGCTAGCCAATTCTTAGAGACAGCAAAAGGTCCAGCCTGCAGTAACTCTCAGAAATGCAAACCAACCAACCCAATGCCCTACCTCCTCTCTCTGGCACATGCGCCCCAGAAGCAATATTCCTCTTTAATCATCCAGGGTCAGGCACCAGGCAACTAGGGAGCAGCCCCAGAGCCCAAAGCCTGCTGAAATTATTCAAACTTGCCAATCAGAAACTATTCACCCTGTCCTCCTTCACCTTTCTCTTGGGAACCCAAATAAAGGCAGTGACCTAGGCTCTCCACTCCCTGCTCTTGCTTCTGCTTTCTGACCCAACCCTGGCTCCACTGGTGAGCCTAGGGGGTGTGCTGCAATTTCCTCTCAGGGACCCATGAGCAATAAACTCTATTTTCCTTTGGCATTTTGATCTCTGAGTGTCATCCATTGTGCTGCACCATTTATCACCATACCATAATAAATCCTTTCTATGGATTACATACAACATAGATAAAATATATTTATATACCATTTAAATATAACTATCCTATTCAAGAAGTCAGCACAGGCCAAAGCTGTGGATAAATCTGAAGGCAAAGACTCCAGGAAAAGCTGAATTACTTTTAAGAATATTTCTGGGATTGCTGAACTGTCTGTAGTAGATTAATCTCAGTTAGGATAACCCTGGCCTCCAGCTATGGGATTTACTTTCTTTTGATTGGAAACAGATCAATTTAAATGCCTTTGTAGTTGATTCTCTTGCTCCTATTTTACTCTGCGTGGGTCAGTTGCCTGCCTACCATCTCATTGTGAAATGAGTGATTAGATTAAATTGATAGGTGAGACTAACCTGGCCATTCCTGATCACAAAGTTGCTGCTTTCTTGGTCTCTAGAAAGAGCACCTTGTCCTGTCTATGAAGAAAGGGTCCTGCCAGGTTGTTTTCTGTCCTACAGATTGACACTACCAAACCTTAGAAGTTACTGAAAATTTATTTAAAAAATATATTTAGAAATCTTTAGTGACTTCACATGGTTTACCAAATAAAGTTTGATTATTTCTGTCCTGGTCTTTGAAATCCTTTAAAATCTGGGGCCAACCTCTCTTTGACTCTGCCCTACACTTAACCTTCTGCTCTAAACCAAACCTAGCTGCAAATCAGAACCACCTGAGCAATACTTTAAAAATATAAATTCCTGGACCTTATTCCCAAACTGGGTCAGTATCTTGGAATTGGGAAAGGGACTGGAGTCTGAATTTTCATTCTAATTTATAAAGAATACCTACAAATTGAGATTAAAAAGAACAATCCAATAGAAAAAAAGGCAAATGACACTAAAAACAAAATATAAATGCTCCCTAAACATGTGAAAAGATGTTCAGTCATACTCAGAGAAAGAAAAATGCAACCCACCAACACAGTACACTAAGATCTCATATTTCACATATCACATAGGCTGAAAACATTCACAGGCTTGGTTATACACTCTGTTGGAGAGCTGTAGGGAAATAGACAACTTACACATGGCTGGTGGGATTGCAGTCTGATACAACTCGTATGGAGAGAAATCTGATGATATCTAACAAAACTAAATACATTTTCCATTTGGCCTAATGATCCTGATTCTCAAAATCTATGGTAAGGGTATACCCACATAGATAAAGTGACATATGTATAAGGTGATTTACTGTGAAATTGTTTATAATAACAAAATACTGAAAACAATCTAAGTGTCCATTAACAAGGGGATTGGTTAAATAAACTATGATAGAATCTCACAATGGCTTAATTAAAGAATGAAGATGATTTCTATATACTCATTAGGAAAGATCTTCAGGAAATATTTTTTAGGTGAAAAAAGTGAAGTTCAGAGTAGTATATATACTATATTTTGTACAAAAATGAGGGGATACAGATGTTTATATTTATTTGTATTTGCATAAAGAAGCACTAAATTCATGAATAAGGAATCATAAAAATACCTGTGGGGCAGAGCTTGATAGGGTAAAGGGGTCAGGAATGGGTGTAACATTTGTCTGTGGATACCTTTTTATGTAGCTTTGACTTTGGAATCCAAAAAACTGTATCAGCTCTTTTAAAAAGATTAAAGATAAATAAAAGGCACTTTGCTAGAATCACCACCTATCAATAAATCTACTCCATTTTCAAGGCCCCTCCGATCAATCAACCCACTTCTCAAAATTCTCTGATATTTACACCTTCTCTAATGACTACAATTGGAAGAGCTTATACCTCCACCACATGCATCAAGCCCTTGTTTTGTATGGTTGGCTTGCCAAGTGCTTTTCACCCCTTGACCATCAGGGGTTGATTTTGACACTGATACACTTGAATGGCAAGAAGGCAGTGAAATGGGATGACAAGCTGGAAGCAGACTCCCACCTCCAGGGCAAAGAGTGATTGACAGTCAAAGACTGAATGAACAGAGAGGGATCCCAAGCCAGTGTCTGGAAGCCTGATTCCTCATGCAGCCTTGTCTCCCAGTTAGTGGCAGGGTCTGGAGAAGGCAGCTGCCAGGCACTGTCACCACTGATAGAGGAAAGGAAGAGCTGGGGCAAAGGGTCAACTTTTCAGGTGCTCCTAAGGAAAAAGGACACCTCTACGTTGTTATGGAGCCTATGAGATTTGTCCATATAGAACAATTCTCTTCAACAAGATCAAAGACAGAAAGAGAATATTAGCTGAAACGGAGTCTATCATTTTCACCTATAAAGGGTATTTTAGAAATGCACCAATGAATTCTTTATTCATAGGACTATGGAATCACCTTCTCTCCTGCTGTCACATTCCATCCATGTCCCCATCAACTTCACCACCTCCTGTTTCATCAACTACCCTCAAAGTCTTCTTCCTTCAAAGGAGGCTATCAAAGAACTTCCTTTGCCCCATAAAAATGTCCATATGTTCTAGCTCTTAAAATGTGGTGATTGAATATCAGTGTCAAATATTTTTCATCCTTGTATTTTGCTAAGAAGCATGTTTGCTGTGCTTTCCCCTCAGTTTCTCTTTTCAATTCTGCAACAAAGTGTCTTACGCCAGCAACTTCTTCTGATTGCACTATATCTGTAATTCATCCTCTTGACGTATATAATAATTTTTCCACCCAATTGATATTTTAAATGCCACTAACAATTGAGAATGCTTTTATGTACCATGTTGTTCTAAACTGTCATGTATAACATTATCTTGGATGACAAAACCAGATGGGCTTATACTGCGTTGCAACTGGCTCAGGTGTGAGTGACTTTCATAAGGCTAATGACTAAAATCTTAAGGTAAACTTCCTGGAATTTGTAGCTTCATCATTTGTAGTTCAAGTACATTCAGCAAGATGGACCAGCGGGTGACTACAGCCCACAGTGCAGTTGGATGTGGGTCTCTGTTTTTGAGGCCCAGTAAAAGTCTGGAAGAGGAAAGAGTACTTGATTTATTTTTAAGGAAAGTAAGGCCATGTGATAGATTTCCAGCCGAAAATTGGTCAAGGAGAGAGTTCGGTTCACTGAGCCCGTGATGCACGCCAATTCCTGTTTTCCCATGGCTGGCTCTCAGTCTTGGCTGAAAGTTCCACGGCCTTTCCCATAAGGGTAAGCTGGGACATAACACAAGGAGAGAAAGGCCTTCCAGGAATTAAATGAGTAACAAAATAGAAGGCCCCCCAGATCATGTCCAAGCTGCCATTCAATGAGAGGCAAACACCCAATGCACAATACCTGATTTCCAATAGGGCAGGGAAAAAACCCTCAGTGTCTCTACAGCTCATATTTAATCCAGATGTCTACAAAACATCAGGGTTAATGCTACAAATTTGCCAAGGCAGCACCAGATGCTTATAACAGTTGGGACCACATAGAGGCTGAAGTAGAACATATAATGATTTTTCCAAATTTCTCCAAAATAAGGAATGAGGTTTCTTTGTGTACGGGTTGGTGGGCAAC